>CM033319.1:20089038-21524618 GCA_019359835.1 Pharus latifolius
AGCACAATGTCAACTTCGAGTCCACTTGAACTATTGCATATGGATTTATTTGGTCCAACTACTTTTGTGAGCATTGGTGGCAATAGTTATTGTCTTGTCATTGTAGATGATTTTTCTAGATATATATGGATATTCTTTTTGCATGATAAGTCAATTGTGTTTAACACTTTCAAAAGCTTTGCTCAAAGGGCCGAAAATGAATTTAGCTTCAAGATCAAGAAAGTGAGAAGTGACAACGGCTCAGAATTCAAGAACACCAAGGTTGAAAATTGGTGTGATGATAAAGGCATCAAACATGAGTTTTCGGCCAAGTATACACCGGAGCAAAATGGAGTAGTCGAACGAAAGAACCGGACATTGATAGATATGGCAAGGTCTATGCTTTCGGAGTACAATGTTTCGGACACTTTTTGGGCCGAAGCAATCAACACCGCGTGCCATGCATCAAATCGTCTTTATTGTCATCAACTACTAAAGAAAACTCCTTATGAGCTTCTCATTGGAAGGAAGCCAAACATTTCCTACTTCCGTGTGTTTGGGTGTAAGTGCTATATCTTGCGGAAAGGTACACGCTTATCTAAATTTCAAAGTAAATGTGATGTAGGATTTTTGTTAGGATACTCATCGAATAGCAAAGCATATCGTGTCTATAACCAAAACTCCGGTTTGGTTGAGGAGACACATGATGTTGAATTTGATGAGACTAATGGCTCTCAAGAGGAGCAAGAAAATTTGGATGATGTAGGTGATGAAGGGTTGAGAGTGGCAATGAAGAACATGACCATTGGGGATGTCAAGCCTAAAGAAGATAGTGATCAAGATGAAGATCCATCCACTCATGCCATCCCCTCTTCATCAACTTCTCAACACGAAGATCGAATAGTTGAAGTGGTCAATGTGGAAGACTCCTCTCAACAACAACCGGAAGTACCTTCTACCTCTACTTCACAAATCCCGGTTGACCATCCAAGAATTCATCACTCAATTTGCAAAGATCACCCCGTCGATCAAATTGTTGGTGACTTGTGTAAGGGTGTTCAAACTCGTTCTCGTCTTGCTTCATTTTGTGAAAATTACTCTTTTGTTTCCTCCTTTGAGCCCACACTTGTAGATGAAGCTTTAAAAGATCCGGATTGGGTGAATGCTATGCATGAAGAATTAAACAACTTCACCCGCAACAATGTTTGGGAATTGGTAGAAGAACCAAACCCGGATGAGCATAATGTCATTGGAACCAAATGGATTTTCAAGAACAAACAAGATGCAAACGGAGTGGTAGTAAGAAACAAGGCAAGATTGGTGGCTCAAGGATACACTCAAGTTGAAGGTTTGGACTTCGGTGAAACCTTTGCTCCTGTAGCTAGACTTGAGGCTATTACAATCTTACTTGCTTTTGCTTCATCTCATAACATTAAACTATATCAAATGGATGTCAAAAGTGCATTTTTAAATGGAAAAATTAATGAGTTAGTATTTGTTAAACAACCTCCCGGATTTGAAGATCCTACAAAGCCAAATCATGTGTATAAACTCTCCAAGGCTCTTTATGGTCTTAAACGTGCTTGGTATGAAAGACTTAGAGACTTTTTAATTTCAAAAGGCTTTAAAATTGGGAAAGTTGATACTACATTGTTTACTAAGAAAATTGGAAATGATTTCTTTGTATGTCAAATTTATGTTGATGGCATCATATTTGGATCTACTAACCAAGATTTTTGCGAGGAATTTGGTGATATGATGTCCAGGGAATTTGAGATGTCTTTGATAGGTGAATTAAGTTTCTTTCTCGGATTACAAGTTAAACAACTCAAGGAAGGAACTTTCATCAGTCAAAACAAATATGTGAAGGATCTACTCAAGAAGTTCGGACTTGAAGAAGCAAAACCAATCAAGACACCAATGGCCACAAATGGTCACCTTGTCTCTGACGAAGGAGGTAAACCGGTAGACTCAAAGCTTTATAGATCCATGATTGGTAGTTTATTATATCTAACTGCTTCTAGGCCCGATATTATGTTTAGTGTTTGTATGTGTGCAAGATTTCAAGCCTCTCCTAAAGAAAGTCATTTAATGGCCGTTAAGCGCATTTTGAGGTATCTAAAATATTCATCTAGCATAGGGTTGTGGTATCCTAAAGGTGCAAAATTCGAATTAATTGGATATTCTGATTCCGATTATGCGGGATGTAAAGTGGATAGAAAAAGCACCTCTGGCAGTTGTCAACTATTAGGAAGATCTTTAGTATCTTGGTCCTCTAAGAAACAAAACTCTGTAGCTTTATCAACCGCCGAAGCGGAATATGTTTCCGCGGGTAGTTGTTGTGCACAATTGCTTTGGATGAGGCAAACATTGTTGGATTATGGAATAAAATTTGAAAAAGTGCCTCTTCGGTGTGATAATGAGAGTGCGGTGAAAATAGCCACAAATCCAGTTCAACACTCTCGGACCAAGCATATAGATATCCGACACCACTTCCTTAGAGATCATGTTAGCAAAGGTGATGTGGTGGTGGATAATGTGAGAACCGAAGATCAATTAGCGGATATATTCACTAAGCCCTTAGATGAAAGCCGTTTTTGCAAACTTCGAAATGAGCTTAACGTCATTGATATATCAAATGTGGCTTGAATTGTTGGACTCATATTGAATGTGCTTATATTATCACTTGGTTGCTTAAACTTCCTCTTTTAGAGCTTTTTAGGCTCCTTTATCGGCAATTGAGTGAAATGAACCAAAAACATGTTAAATTGTAAGAAAAATTCTTCCCCTTTGGTGATATTGCCTATATCTTACCTATAATTATCTTATAGTTATATATGTCTATCTCAAAATCTCTTGAGCTTCAAATCAATCAAAATCTTCCAAGAAGTTCAGTCCTTCCAGCGGTCTGACCGAACAATATACGGTCTGACCGAATGCATCTCCAGAGAACATCTTAGATTTCTGCTTCCAGCGGTCTGACCGGTATCTCTTATACGGTCTGACCGAATTTTCATGACCAGAGACCTTTTTAACCCGAATCTCTTGTCCTTTTTTGCCTTTCTTCCCCACTTCTGTCTCTTTCACGTGCGCCTAAAATTCTTGGATTCTTCCTCTCCGGTCAAACCCTCATCAAGCTCGGACAAACCGTGGTTCAAGATCATCATCAAATCATGTCTTCTAGGTACATTGCTCAGATTCCTCTCTATTTTCCTTTTTCTCTTCTGTTCATCTAGAAGTTTAAGGCAAATGTGTTAAACCTGGTCCAAAATGTGGTTGTCTCTTGAAATTGATTCATCCTGTTGATGCAATGTGTAGTCTCTCACGTATATCTATCTGCATTGCTCCCTAGAATCAACAAAATCCCAGAAATCATGCCAAACCCTAACTCTACAGTTGCGCCGGTCTGACCGCCCCTGTTTCGGTCTGATCGACTGTAACAGCAGAGCCAGGATGTGCAGTTCTGTTATCGTCTCAATTGTCTTCATGCCTTCCTGTTTCGTGTATCTTACTTGCTGTATATCTTCCAAATCGTATAGTGGTCGAGGTACTCAAGGCGCTGGCTCCATTCGGACCAACAAGAAGAAATTGGCTAAGCGGCCGAAAAGGGTTATACCCTCGAGTAGCAGCGACAGTCACGATGACGACTGGGTACCCTCGGCCGGTGACTCAGAGACAGAGCAGTCGTCTCATCGGGGTGGATCTTCTCATGCGGGCATGGACATCGAAAGTGAGGACGATGAAATAAACGTCCACGCTTATCAAGGCCCAAAGAAGAACTGGACGTCGAGCGACTACACGAAGGCAAGGACCACCTATGCCTACGATCATGCAAATGACGCCACGACGCCTCACTTCTACACGATGACGCAGCAGGATGCCTTCTACGGTCATTTGGTCCATAAAAATATTTTTGAACACAAATGGATCGAATGGGCCTATGTTGTGAATCAGCCCATCATGGCTCCCTTGGTGCAGATCTTCAAGGATATAGGGCTGTATGACTTCGTGGAGCACAAGTGCCCATGGAACGCCACCGCTATCAGACAGTTCTATGCTACATTTGAGATCAAATGGGCGGACCAGCAGATTATATGGATGACAGGGTCTAGGCGCTATCAGGCCACTTTTGAGGAGTTTGCTGCGGCAAACAAGCTGAACTATGAGGAGCTGAAGGAAGGGATCGACATGGAGGAAGAGGATTACCTTCATGAGGACGACTGGCTCCAGTTCTATGAGCAGCCGGGAGGTGGACAGCGGATTGTACCCGGTACTGTTGCCGGTCTCAAAGTCCTCCCCGCTGTAGTCAACAAAATTGTACGAGCCACGATCCATCCAAAGAGTGGAAACCGAGAAGCGGTCCGGGATTACTACTGGAACTTCATCGATCACATCCTCCAGAGTCACTGGATCAACATTGTCTCCTTCATTTTGAAGACTATTGAGGATGTCTCTGCGGCCACTCTGCCAAATCTCTACTATGCTCCATATATCATGTCTCTGCCGCTCCAGAAGACAAAGTTTCCTCGCGGGTCTTGCGACATCAGGCATCTCGGCTATAAGCCGTTCAGTGTCAACCCGCGCGTCTTAGCTCGAGGCCAAGGAGCACAGCATCAGCAGCATCCGCAGCAGCCGGCTCAGCCTATGCCTCCTCCTCCTCCACCTCAGGCTCAGCAGGCACCGCAGTCGAGCCAAGTCCCCGCCTGGTTTTCTCAGTTCCAGCAGCAGTTCCATCAGCCCATGATGGATCAGTTTGCTACTCTTCTCCAGGGGCTTGAGCTCGCTCGCTCGGACTTGGCGGCTCTGCACGATCAGTTCCAGACCTTCTCTTCGCGCCAGGATCAGTTCGAGCAGCGCTTCGACGCCTTCTCCACTCATTTCTACACTCGTTTCCCACAGACTCCTCCTCACCATCCTCCCGATGATGATGCTCCAGCTGATACTTAGCCTTTATGGCAATTGATGCCAAAGGGGGAGAGAGAAGAGAGTAGAAGAGTAGGAGAGAGACAATGAACCTTAAATGTAAATGAAAAACTCTTGGATGAAACTTGGATGAAAGATCTTTTGGTGTATAGAAGTTTTATTTTAACTTGTTTAATTGAATGTCTAGTTTATGACTTATGATTGGATGACTCACTTGTGAGATTGGCACTTCTTTGAATATGAGTTATGCGTATAATAGTTACATATGACCTTGTGATTATGATATCATGTGAAGAATTGAATGTCTTATTTGTGATACTTCATGATTCTATAGTGGATGAATTGAGATTGCATCTTATACACTTGCTTGAACTCCACTAAAATGCCAAAATTCTCTTATTCATACATTTAGGGGGAGTGTCTTATTCTTCGATGCTTATTGTAAAAATACTCCTTATGCTTAAAACTCTTTCATCTACTCTTTATGTTGTCATCAATTACCAAAAAGGGGGAGATTGTAGCTTCTAGGCCCATATAGAGTGTTTTAATAATTAATGACAACTACAAATGCTATACTAACGTTACCTGTCTAGTTGTGTCAAAGAAGGTACTTAAAAGACAGGTCAATGAAAGGCAAAGAAAGAGCATCATGATGAAGAAAGGGCATTGATCAAAAGGGCAAAGGTAAGAAATAGGATCTTTTCCATTTTTACCGGTCTAAGGTGATTAGAGAAGAATTTTGACCGGATTTTAGGATAGTTGCCGTACTATTAAGAGGAGCATGTGGTGTATCACAAAATACTTCATCTATGTGCCACAAATCATAAAATCAACTTGCATTGCATGCTAGAAGGTCACATCCTTTGAGAATGCTTATTTCAGCTCATGTCTGTCTCAGTCGGTCTGACCGTGTGTTAGACCGGTCTGACCGAATTATCGGACTAACCGTTTAAGATCTCGAACTGACCGAAGTTGTGTCTATGTATAGTGTATTCCTTTTTAAGGTCGGTCTGTCTGTAGTTAAATTCTCGGTCAGACTCCTGGAACCTCTTGTTTTATCCTTCTGGCATTTTGAGCTATTACGGTCTGACCGTGAAATCGGTCTGACCGTGTTTTTGTACTGCGGTCTGACCGTTTGGCCGGTCTGTCCGTATATATCGGCCTGACCGTATAAGGTGTCCAGAAACTATGTCGTCTCTAGACAGTTTCACGGTCTGACCGAAATAGGCTCCGGTCTGACCGTATGTGTGCCTGACAAGGGCAGTTGAGCATTTATTGCGCCTGTTTAATACCGTTGCAATTGCGGCGGTCTGACCGAGCTTGTGCCTGCGGTCTGACCGCCAGGTGATCTTTTTCTCCCAACGGCCTGTAACGGCTATATTAATTGTGGGGGGTATATATACTCCCATGCATGGCCCTGTTCAGGACTTTTGGCATAATCTTGAGCATTGTCATCATCCTTGAGAGCCTAAGCTTGTTTCATACACTCTAGGTTTCAAATTCTCAAATTTTGTAAGAGTGTGCATTTGAGATCTTCTAGTGCATTGCATTTAGATAATTGAATCAATCGTGTGGCACTAGGAGAAGGCAAAGTGATCATCACCGGCTTGTTACTCTTGGAGTTTTCCGGCTCCTAGACGGCTAGGAGAAAGGTTTTGAAGAGCTCTTCAAGGAAGATTGTGAAGAAGCTTCAAAACGTCTTGTGAAAGGTTGAGCATGCCTTGCCGGAGCGGTAAAGTGCATCCTTAGTGAAATCGAGGTTTGGATAACTCATCACACTAGTCCGGCTCAAGATCTAGGTCACTTCTCGAGAGAAGGTTGACTAGATAGAGGAGCGGTTAGAGATTTGAGTTTGCCTCAACGTGGATTAGGGGTGATCGGCAAATCACCGAGACCACGGGATATATCCTTGTGTTGAAATTGTTCATTGTTCATCTTGTGTTACTTAAATTGCTCTCAT
Organism: Pharus latifolius; assembly: GCA_019359835.1. Lineage (NCBI taxonomy): Eukaryota > Viridiplantae > Streptophyta > Magnoliopsida > Poales > Poaceae > Pharus > Pharus latifolius. The sequence goes on from CM033319.1 coordinate 20,095,901, forward strand.
TTATTACAAATTGTTTGATTTATTGTAATTTGCTAAAATCGCCTATTCACCCCCCCTCTAGTCGATATCCTAGATCCTTTTCACACCCGCACCCCTTCGCTCCACAATTTATGTAAGTCCTCGACTAACGGTGATAGAAACACGTCAATATCATTCCCGGGTTGTCTGGGTCCTGAAATTAGTAACGACATCATGATGTACTTGCGCTTCATACATAACCAAGGAGGAAGATTGTAGATGCATAAAAGAACCGGCCAAGTGCTATGTCGACTGCTCATATTTCCGTGTGGATTCATATCATCCGTACTCAGCCCAAACCTTATATTCCTCACTTCGCTGCCAAACTCACCGAATGTTCTGTTAATGTTTCTCCATTGAATGGAATCAGCTGGATGTCTTAGTTTTCCGTCTTGTTTCCGACCTTCAACATGCCAACGCAAGTACTTCGCATCTTTCGGATTTGCAAACAGCCGTTTCAATCTGGGAATCACAGGCAAATACCACACAGTTTTGGCCGGAGGCCCTTTCTTTACCTCATCACATCCATTGTGATAAATTCTGTCCCCATGATTATACCGCGATGCACCGCATCTTGGACAAACATGCAAATCCTCGTACTCGTTACGGTACGGAACACAATCATTTGGGCATGCATGTACTCTTTCGATTTCCATTCCCAACGGACACAATAGTTTTTTGGCCTGGTAAACTGATCTTGGAAACTCATTTCCCTCTGGAAGAATGTCCGCTAACAGATCCAATAGCGCCGTGAAACTCTTATCGCTCCAACCGTTGCTTGCCTTCAAGTTATATAATCTCAACACAGAAGACAACTTTGTAAATTTTGCACATCCGGGGAACAAAGGCTTCTCAGAATCAACAATTAATTTCTCAAATTTAGCTAAATCGTTTTCGCTGTAGTCTTCTTCTACATCTAAATTGTCGTCATCTACATGGACTTCCGAATGAACATTACCAATATTTTGATCATGATCATCATTACTGCAATCCACTTCTGGGTGCTGCTGAGTGGTAGCGGTACTGCTTGTTTCCTCAAGATCTTTACCATGCCATATCCAACGGGTATAGCGTGCGTTAAAACCACGATGAATCAAATGACTCCGAATCTGATCAGAGTTGCCGAACCTTTTTAAGTTCATACAATCTATACAAGGACAGTGCATATCTTTCTCTCCCTTCTTCGTCTTTTCTTGCTCAGCAAATTTAATAAACCCATTCACACCTTCCAAATACTCAACAGTACTACGTTTTATTCCATACATCCAATATTTTCGGTTCATCTACAATTATTTCACAAAATTGACAAATTCAAATAAATAATTAATGACTCAGGGCATGCATATATGCATGAAACATAATTAGCTAGGCCATATGTGTGTACATGAGCTGCTTAATTACATTAAATGGATTTGTATAAATGAAACCCTAATTAACTTGATGCATGCATTAATTGGAAGCGCCAGCTAGCTAGCTGCTTAAATTCAGCAAGCTATAGCTAGCTAGCCAACCTAGCCTTCTAACTAGTTTGGAGATACATGTATCTAGTTTACTGAATTGCAAGTAGAGAGAGAGAGGGAGAGTGCATGTGAAAGAGTGATCGAGAGAGAGAGAGAGAGGTGATGAGAAGATGACAATACCGAGGGGGGATGGAAATATGATCAACCTCTCAGCTAGCTTCTCCAGATCACTCTAGCTTGGAGTCGTGCACGGCTGAAATGATTCCAACATGTAGAGCGCAGAGCAGGGGTCGACCTAATTAAGTTGTCCAATTTTACTATCGGTTCAAAAAAACAAACCGATAGTAAAATAAGGTCCCCACTGTCATAACCATAGTGTATATGAAGTCATTTTACTATCAGTTTGTTTTATATAATCGATAGTACTATTTCATATATTGTATCGGTTAGTACAGTAATAACCGATAGTAAAAAGTCAGTAATTTTACTATCAGTTACGCGAGAAAAACCGATAGTACTATGTAATATATTATATCGGTTGGTACAGTACGAACCGATAGTATAAAGTGAGTAATTTTACTATCTGTTATGAACGAAAAACCGATAGTACTGTTTTAATATATTATATCGGTTGGTACAGTAATAACCGATAGTATAAAGTGCGTAATTTTACTATCAGTTAAAAGTGGAAAACCGATAGTACTATTTAATATATTATATCGGTTTTTACAGTAATGACCGATAGTAAAAAGTATTTGCATTTCACTAACGTTGGACTAGTGTGTAATCGATAGTAAATTGCCTCTTTTCCACCGCTGTCGTCCTGTTCTATCGGATTTTTCCTAGATTGCTTATAACCGTTAGAAAATATGGGTTAGTGGAATGCACTTCTGTAGTAGTGAAAGGTGAATTAAGAAATTTCCCTAGGATGCTTCAAGTGAAATTTTGAACAGCAATTTGAGTTGAACAATTTGGAACTGAACAAAATCAAGTACAGACTTGACAAAAGATTAGGGTTGAGAGAATTTTTTTTTTTTTTTGGGGGGGGGGGGGACAAAACAGAAATTTGAGGATGACACAGAAAGTGCATAGTTTTTAAGTGGTATGGCTGCTGAAAATCCTCTGAAATACGGTCTAAATTCAATCCATCAATTTTAAATTTGACATGTAGGAGAATCCAAAAATTTTCAAAATAATAAATTTTATAGACTATAATCAAATCTTGAGTTTCGAATTTAGAACAAACGGGAGAGCCCGATAGGAAGATTGCTTATATATGCTGTGTGCAAACAAAAGGCAACCCGGCTGTTGCATTCATGGATCAAATGAGTGGAGTGAGATGGTGCCGGATCAACACGGCCGGCCAAGGAAGACTCCACAAGTTCGGCGTGAAGGCAGCATCAGCTGTTGTCTCCATAATTGCAACATCCAAAAGAGCCGAGCTCATAATTTTTGTTGATTTATACTTGTCAACATCTAAATTTTATATAGTATCCATAATTAAATTTGATAGATAATTAATTTCTATTTGTTACGCCCTACGAAAATCAGCTACTTCTATCCTTAGAAATTTAAATGATACTATTCTCTCTCCAATAATCTTTATTGTAATTAATAAAGATACTATCTATATCTTTTTCTCCTTTATCTTTATTTTATCTTCTCTTTAATACTTGTGTACAGGTACATGGGGCTTTATATTATAAAATAGAAAAAGTACAAGTTTACCTTCTTTTCAAATTTTAAGAAGTTGAGGCTATAAATATATGATATTTATGTATAGGTTAGATAAGAGATAGGATTGTATTTAATTACCTTTCTTATGTGTAAAAATATTTTATCATGAGATATCACTGAAAGTTTTTAACTATCTCATCTTACATAAGTCTAAAAGTTGCTGTAAGTAGTGACTCCTGACAGTTTGTTTGAAAATTGTTGATAGTAAAATTCTAATGTGAAAAGTCAAGCGGAGTTCATGCCTATATTCATGAAAATTCGTGTATTCTCTTTTTGTGAATTTTTTTGTTGTTGTGGATTTGATTTTCATATGATCCTAACACTCCCAATGGATGATCCCAGGAAACAATATCCTTTCATTTCAGGAATAAAAGAAAAATAAACAAAAAATCAGATTCATACGTACACAATTTTGATCTAGCTCGCTACCTCCAAATGCATATCGATCTTTTGTGTTCGTCAGTAGTTAGCTGTTACTGGATGCGGTTCAGTACGAGACAAATCCACCTTTCTTGGTCTCTTTGTTCTTCTGGGAAATACATTGATGGAAGCCTCTATGGGCAGCTCAAGAAGATGCTCTATATACCAGTTACATTCCTATTTAGCAACGTCCAACGAAAAGTAACACAAAAGCAGTCATTAGGAGGTGATGTATCCAATGCTTCATGTTCTTTGTAAGTGTGTCACGGGAGAGACAGGAAATTGGTTTACCAGACAAGAAATGTATAACTAGGGAAAAAGAGAAATTATATGTAACACTCCAGAGTTTAATATGGTTCCTTATACTTCATGTGGGATACACTATGCATATATGTTAATTTACTTATGTTTTAGTTAGTCCTTGCTTTATGTATCAAACGTTAAATTAGAGTAAAAATATTAATTTGGTCTGCTAGTTATTATATGCACACATTCAAAATCTTGAATTCTCTTGAGTTGTGAGTATAAAACTTCATACATTATATACACACATGGGTTTCATGATGACTTCAATAGATTAGAATATCACATACACCCCCTCAAAAAACCGGAGATCCTCATCAATCCACACACAATCATACACCACTCATAAGGCTGAGTCCAATATCGAGACGCTGTTCAGCGCTTCAAAAAAATATTCTCAGTATATTTTGTATCACACGTGCGAAGCGCCACCTGAAACACTCATTACTCCAATGCAAAAGCGTCTGGGGAGGCGTTTCGTACAAGCCGACGAATAAATTAAATATCTATTAGAATTTAAGTGATTTTAGTAAAACATTAATAATTTTTAATTGAAAAATCTAATATATGAGATTTTGGTCTCTATATGAAGATAATTCAAAAATCTACAACTTTCTCAATATAATTAAAATCTAATTTGAATTAGTTAATTCATAAATCAAGAAAAAAATTATATATAATTTAATCACACAGAAATCAAGACAATAAAAAATAAAAAAATTAGGCGGGCGTCGCAGCCATACAAGGTGTCATCTCTCCTGCTGTCCCAAAAAAAAATTTTAATTTAAGGGGTCGATGGAAGCACCAACATTAGACACCGCCTAACAACATACAAACCTATCGAATCTTGTGTGTTACATCACAACAATATTTGATTAATAGTTTTGAACAAAGATAATCCAATGATGTATTGCTCAATGTTTAAGACCATTGGAGGATTGGATTAAGCATTTTTTTAGAAAGGATAACTATTTAGTGATATATTTTTTTATGTTGAGCTAATTTGAATTTTTTTCCTCCGGCAGCTAGCACGTTTTTCTTAAATAATTTTGCCTGGTAATTTTTAACTAGCACTCTTAATGTACAAACTATATTTTTTGACCTATAGTATCTTATCTAATATCATATATGATTGGTATGACCTGGCAACTTATAATTCTAGTCACATCATATGGTCCTTTCATAAGTTGTTAACTCAACCTATATATGCTTCTATATTCTTCACTTTTATTTAAAAAAATCTTCGTTGTAAAAACTCAAAAATAAAGGAAGAATATGTTGAATTGTGATCAATTATTCTCAAGGGACCACATATAATAGATTTCAAATATCAACGGGAATTTTTCATATATTTACAGTAATGAAAGCATTACCAGAGCTATCCAATTAAGACGATTTTTATCCTCGCTTTTAGATATCAAACTGAGTTAGTATGGTTATTGAACTAATCCGCACAAAACCAGCTTCTCTTATGCAAATAAACTTATGTAATGTCCTAATTCTGTCAAACTGGGCCATGAAATCACAACATTATTCTCTTTTAGAAAATTATATGATAAATGATAGTATTTATTATGTTGACAATATACACTTTTAACATCTCCTCATTCTCCCCCTCCCTCCCTCCCTCCTCCCTCCTCCCCCCCCAAAAGCTGTATACGAAACAAACTAAAAACACAAATGAAAAGAAGGGATAAAAAACCGAATTTACAATCTCTATTTACATGATCACACTCTGTTCATATCAGTGCACCATGCACATGTATGTGTGCATCACAGCATTATTGCTGATCCACAAGACCATTGACAAGTACCAGTGAAAAAAGATCAGAGAAAAATCATCGCAAAGCGTTGTTTTTGCTTTTCCTCTTTTCAGTTTTCATAGCTTCCTTGAGACAAATGTAACTACGCACTTTTGCTTATTTCTCTCCCACAAGTATCCGCCGTGTAACGTGCATGCACCGACAGAATCTCTACTAAAAAAGAAAAAACAAAGCATTTGGATCGTGCGTATCAGGTGTAAATACTTGTTATGTGCATGTTTCACAATGTTCACTCAGATAGTTAAGTCACATTGGCCGGCCTATCGATCTCAACGACAAGTAACAACTAGCCCACACACCAACTTTGAAATCTCTAATCTAATTAACCTAGTAACTGATGTGAACCGTGCCTTATCTATACAAAAGCCAAGCAGTACTCCTAGTGCTAATCAGCTATCGCAGAGCATACACATACATCCCAATTAGATGTAAGCACTGAGATCATCACTTGTGATCACTACATATACGGCCTGTTCTTCCTTCTTGGTACTTATAAAATCATATAATCTCTCTCTTTCTCTCTTTCCTGCAGAGCATGGAAGTCTCAGCCACTGTAATGGAGGAAGCCCTCCCAAAGGAGAGGAAGAAGGGTGGCCTCAAAACCATACCATTCATCATTTGTAAGCATATAAACTGCTGTTGTATCTAAGACATGATTGTACATAAATATGAGAAGCTTGTTGGAAATTTATATGATTTAACTTGGATGCAGCAAATGAGATATTTGAAAAGGTGGCGACGGTAGGGCTGCACGCCAACATGATCCTGTACCTCACCGGGAGGTACCACATGACCGCCGCGACGGGCACCATCGTGCTCTACATCTGGAACGCCCTCTCCAACTTCTTGCCCATATTTGGGGCCGTGCTGTCCGATTCTTACATCGGCCGGTTCCGAGTCATCGCCTTTGCATCCGTCATTAGCCTTTTTGTAAGCATGCAACTTTTATGGGTCTGTTTGGCTCAGTTTCAGCTTTGGTTTCTCGACAACATGACACATCTTTGGCTTGTTGTTGCATGCAGGGGATGTGCCTGCTGTGCCTGACGGCGATCTTGCCGGCGTTCAAGAAGACGCCGGAGTGCACGGCGAAGACCAGCTCGTGCGAGCGGGTGCCGTGGCAGCTGCCGCTGCTGTTCGCGTCTTTCGTGCTCATGTCCGTCGGGTCGGGCGGGATCCGGCCGTGCGCGCTGGCGTTCGGCGCCGACCAGCTGGACAAGAGGGACAGCAACGCTAAGAACGTGAGGAGGCTGCAGACCTTCTTCAACTGGTACTACACCGTGCTTGGCCTCTCGGTCGTCGTCGCCGTCACCGTCATCGTGTACATACAGGAGAAGAAGGGCTGGGTCATCGGCTTCGGCGTGCCGGTGCTTCTCATGCTCACCGCGCTCACCCTCTTCCTCGCCGGCTCTTCGCTGTACCTCAAGGCGGAGCCCGACAAGGGCGTCCTTGTGGGGCTCGTGCAGGTGCTCGTCGCCAGCTTCAAGAACCGCCACGAGCCCTTGCCGCCGGAAACTGCTAACGTGTCGTCCTACCGTAACAAGATTGGTTCGAGGCCCAGAGTTCCCACAAACAAGCTGAGGTACAAAATTCTTTTTTGCAAAATAATTCATTAAAAGATCTAGAAATACCTCAAACAAATGTAATTTGCATATTTGGCTCTTACACATGTCTAATCATACTTCAATACTCTCTTCGCGTCTATTTGAGTCGAGACCTAATTTACCACTAGACTCTTTTAGTCGTACTATGAACCGATTTCAAACTTTAATATCATGTTAAATTTTATATATTAATTAATTCACTTAAAATTTTAAATTATTGAAAGAAAGAAAGATAATTTATCTTTTCATGCTAACATATTATAAGAGTGTAACTGCTGGTTTAGTCACAGTATGACCATTAATTATAGCATATTTGTAGTCTTAATTGCTGACACATATCTTGAGTAATAGTGGCGGATCCACAATAGTAACAGTGGTGTCGCATGACCCACATCTTTTTACAAAAAGACCTATTAACTATAAGATTTTGACACGTAGAGTACGACCAAGCTACTAATAGCACTCCGAAAAATCCTTTTTGAGTTCTTTTTAAATTTCTTTTTTGAGAATAATTAAAAAAAACACTTAACTTTCAGATGTGCAATGGTTAATCCCATCCATCATATGATTCTGCTGTTGATGGCATTAGGTGGCTCAACAGGGCGTGTGTCATTAGGAACCCAGGCAAGGAACTAAATGCAGACGGCTCGGCCTGCGACCCATGGACGCTGTGCACGGTGCAGCAAGTGGAAGACGTGAAGGCGGCCGTCCGCGTGCTGCCGATATGGTCGACGGGATTCATGCCCGGCGTTGTCGTCGGTCAGCAGTCCTTCCCAGTGCTGCAAGCGAACACCATGGACCGCCGGATTGGCAAGCTGCAGATCCCGGCCGCCTCCTTCGGCGTCTTCACCATCATCACCCTCACCGTGTGGGTGGCCTTCTACGACCGAGTTCTCGTCAATCCCCTCGTGCGGCTCACGGGCCGCCCCCGCGGGCTCAGCCTGAGGCAGCGCATGGGCGCCGGCCTGGCGCTCTTCGCCGTGGCCATGGTCGTGGCCGCGCACACCGAGAACGTGCGCCGCGCCTCGGCGATACACCAGGGTCTCCAGGAAAACCCGTCCAAGGCGGCGTTGCGCATGTCGGCCATGGCGCTCGTGCCGCAGCACTGCCTCACCGGCCTCGCCGAGGCGCTCAACTTGATCGGGCAGATAGAGTTCTACTACTCCGAGTTCCCCAAGACCATGTCCAGCATTGGCGTGTCGCTCCTCGCGCTCGGCCTCGGCGTCGGCGGCCTGCTCGGCAGCGTCATCATAGCGGCCATCAGCGGCATCACCGGGAGGGACAGCCGCGTGAGTTGGGTGTCTAGTAACCTGAACAGGGGACACTACGACTACTACTACATGGTTCTTGCGGTGCTCTGTGCGGCCAACCTGGTGTATTTTGTTGGGTGTAGCTGGGCATACGGTGAAGAAGGGCAGAACAGGGTGCCGGAAGTGGAGGAGGAGGTGGAAGAAGACCGGAAATGTTAGGCCTCGGTGGCTTGGTAGGAAGAATGTGATTATTACATGTGGCACCTACTCTCATATATAGTCTAGTTATTATTCCCTATGTTCTTATAATAAAATTTTGATTCTATGCTATTGACAAAAATGGAAAATTCAAGATATACCATAAAAAAATATACATATCTCGTACCACTAGAATCACAAAAACTTCGAAAAATGCAGTTTTAACAAGATCAAGAATTCAAGATATAGTTGATCAGAATTAAAATAACACTTATGTCATTTGTCATTTTTTTAAAGCAATTGAAACGTTGTCATCGACACGTTTTTTTGCCACACACGCACCTGTTTCGTGCCACACACACCTGCTCATTCCAATTGCTTTAACAAAAATAAAGACAAATGGTATAAGTGTCATTTTATTCCAATCAACTATTTTGATTTTGTCAAAATGATATTTTTTAAAAGTTTTTGAGATTCTAGTAATATGAGACCATTTTGTCTTTTTTATGACATATTTCAAATTTTCAATTTCGCCGATGACTGAAATACCTAAAAAAATTAATTTTTTTAAGGAGTGAACAGGACTATAGTTGCACTAGTCTAATTTTTTAAATTTTGACCGGCGGATATGTATAAAAATATTAAAATTGATTATATAAATATAAGATTAATAAATTTATCATAAAAAATACTACTATTGTATAATAATTTATAATTTTTGTTAGTATATAATTATAAATGACCAAAATTATAAAATGAAGAGTGATACCAGGAAAAATTAAAAAAACATTATTTACTACGGAAAGAGGGAGTACGCTGCCCTTCTCTTTTTCCGAGTTATTTACATTCGACCCCCTAATTTGGCCTGACATACTAAATTTGATCCTCACTGCGAGTTTGCTCCCGACATTGTTCTTTTTAATGCTAGCTATATCTAGCTTTCTTATTACTAAAGTCAGTGGCAGATCTGGCCTGGTGTTTAATTAGCTTCCTGACATATTCTATCATTATCATATGTTATTTTGTATAAAAAAAGCATAGGAAATGAATGAAATTGACTCAAATTTAAAAATAAAATGATTGATTTGACCCGTTTCAAATTAGACTAAAATAAATAAATAAAAATAGAAAAACAAAAATACATTTATCTCTATAGTAAATGACAGCATGAAATTGATCAAAGATATTATAAGAACGAAAAAAATGTAGAGATTGGACCTCCATATCAACAACACACAGGATTTTTTTTTTTTACTAAGTCCAAAATTCTGAGGCTTTTTTTTATCCTCCAAAAAAATTAAGGTTTTAAAATAGATCAAATTCAAAGTTGGATTCTAAATAAGACTTTCATACGTTACCTTACGGGCACTTTTATGTTGGGTGCTTGTCACTCAATACTCTATCCGTTTTACAGTACAAGATCTCTTAGTATTTTTTATAGTTTTCAAAATCAAATTTTAACAATTAGTATATATATTATAAAATATTAGTTAAAACTACAAAAATATAATATTATGAAAATATTTTTAAAAATTTAGTGATACTATTTTTATTATTCGAATGCCTTTTTATTAATTATTTGTCAGAGTTTACAGAACTTGACTATAATTGTTGGTTCTTATACTATGAAACAAAGTATTTAAATATTTTCCCTCCATTTACAGATAGATTTTAATGCCATTGTCTGCTTGTGTAGCTATTAATGAAGTAGTTTGGTGTATTAATGGAATGGATTGATGGTGCCAAGTAAATGTAGTAAGGTATAGCCAAAATTGTGAACTTTGTTGGCTAGACTAGTTCAACGTGCCTTCCCTCCCGAGCAATAGAGGTCTAGGCGGGTGGGCCGAGTTTTGGTATTATTTTTATTTATCTAGCCTAAGTTGGAGTGGGATGAGTCGGAGTTGATTAGTCAATAAATATCTATTAAAATAAAATAAATTTTAAGGTTTGATAAATAAAAGAGATTTTAAAATAAAACAATAATCTAATAAGTAATTTTATGGAAGTATTATTAACTAAATATATATAGAGGTTAACTAATGAAAATTTTATGATACTAGTAATAATTGAATATAAGATATCATAAAATTAGTTAAATTGATATATTTATAATTATAAATCATACTAATACATTAAAAAAATATATAATTTTATATAATCGAAATAGGATGAGACAAATTGACCTAAACTCACATCTACCCATCTTTACTTAGAGTGGGACACGGTGTCCCTAGGTCAGATCGGCCTCGGAGCAAAAATTAAAACTCCATCGAGCAAAGTTTAATCAATAAAATCTCTTACAAAATCTTTACAAGAATCAAATAAAATATAGGTTAGGCGGCTAAAAAATACAGGTGTTTTGTATAAAAGAAATTATTAAAAAATTGTAGTACATGGAATCTTTCCCTTATCGCACCGTTGGCTTATTCATCGGCCCAGCTGTTAGGCTCTAACTCAATTAGCATTAAAGGCTAAGGTGTGTACATTGTCTCGAGACTTTGTATTTTGCTTACAAATGTTTGTTTTTTGAAACCTCACGTAAAGCCTTTATATTGATGCCATTGTTGAGTTTACGTCAGAAATCTATCGTCCAACATCAGAAATGATATTGTGATATTAGGCATATAGCACACAAAACTTGCAAGAAAAGAAGCAATACCTGCTAATGGTGTGCAGAAGATCCTAGTTGTGCTTCAAATAAACAAAGGTATAAACTCTACTTCTTTCTCTTTCTTATTTTTGCAATCATTTCCTGACGTTGAATTTGGATTTTTTTTGTCTTTCAAATAAAAAATTATGGTATGTTTCCCATAACACATAGATTATTGAATCAAAATTTGAATGATTGAGATTAAGATAAGAGAGAAGTATCTCAAACAACTCTATTAAATACAGTATGTTCATCATACATTTTAACTTGAAAGTGAGGATTCTGATATATGATGACAGTTACACTAGTTCACCGTTTTAGATTTGGGGAGGAATTTTTCTTGAAAAATATGTTTGCTTCGTTTTGCTTTGTGTGTCATCAAAAGGCCCTTTTCTGCAATTTTACTGGAAAACGCATACCAGATTAAGAGTGTCCTTTTCTGTGCAGAACAACTCCGAATGCACATGTCCCAGCACTCCAACACGCACAACTAGCACAAACAGCACAAACTTGATCTGTTACCATATCTTGGCAAACAGCAGCAAAACTAGCACAAACCAAACACTAATTGCTATTAATCTAAGCTTTAGCTTTGAAGAAGATGGAAGCTCAGGAAGGTGGTGGGCGTGTCTCTGATGAAGATACCCAAGTGAAAGGGAAAGGTGGATTCAAAACCTTACCATTCATCATAGGTATTCAATTTTTATTTTTTGAGAAACAAATTTTTTTATTGTTTTTGTCTTTCTCTTCAAAGATTTTCTCCAATTACAAGCTTGAAGTTGTTGTTTTATTTGAAGTGCTGCTACGTGTAGGAGCGATTTTTTTACAAATTTTTATGAATAATGGATGGCAGGTTGGACTGATATCTGAGTTGGCATTCAAGAAGACTACTTGTCAGCCACTATTTAAGAATTTCATAAAATTTCCATTGTAATCGGGGTGTTCTTGTCAGGTTACTGCTTTCTTTCTTTTCCAAACAAGAGTTTCAATGCCTATTTTACATCCAATTTTGGGAAATCCTATGAAGTCTTATTTCTAACCGGTTTCTACTCGGCTCCCATTGGTTTTGACCTGATTTGGGCTTTTAAACCAACATTGTCTCTCGCAAATCCTAAAATCAACAGGTTTTGAAGCACTAGCCCCAACATCATCTCATGCCTCCTTGTTTTTATATCAAAATTTGATCTTTTCCAAATTCTTGCATCAAATACAATGCATATTATTATAGACAATTTTATTATTCTATGTCGATATTTGCACAAATTTTATGATCCTCTTTAATGATAAATTTGTTATCTTTGAACATGTGTGAAATAGAACACTCAAGATAATCTCTACTATGTGAGCCCATATATCAAGCACAATTTTATTAAACACATTTTTAGTAGTTCGAGTGTGTTTGTCTTGAGAGTAGGGGTGGGGTTGTTGATAGTTCCATTGGTTTGTGGTTTTTTTTTTGTTTTTTATTTTCAAAATGTAATGCTTAAAAAATAAAAGTTTTAGTCACTGCTTGAAAGGAAAGAATTAAGAGAAAATTGAAGTATTTGAAAGCTAAAAAAATTTTATGTCAGGTGTTTTGCATACAAGAAAAGGTGCCAAATTCCAAAGAAAAAGTTTCCTCTCCCATTAATCTCATAGAAAACAAAACATTGGCTCATAACCAATGGAGAGGGCGAATATGTGAGGGAGAGAGGAGAAACAAACATTCAATCCCCATAAATCTTTTGTTTTCAAACCCCGTGGTTTTCCACACTTTATTGCAATCTCTATATTGTTCTCCTATTCCCGTGTTTTAATATTCCAATTTCTAAACAACACCGAGTTTTTAACTTTTACTCATGTGCATCAAGTGGACAATGCATGCCATATAATGGCCGACAAAAGCAGGCAAAGTTGAAGAAACCTTGGTCCGTGGAATGGTGAAGTAGTGATTTGTGTAAAATTCATGCTTGTGATGAAGATTAGCTGTTCCATTAGCCCTCTTTCTCCTACTGTTATCGTAGTGAAGGAGACATGTCTTCATCACTCTGCACTTGCAAAAGGAAATCGTATCGTTTTCCTTATAGGCACGATGAAACACCAAAAATTAGAAATGGATCATTAGTGTGAAAAATTTTGCATACAGTGCAAATCATGAAATCGGTTGCCTTGTTCTGTTTGGAAGTTTGGAAAGCAAATCCATGGATGGACCAGGGTAACCGGTCAGAGTGGGATACTGAGCACAATTAAGTTGCCACATTTGAAGTTAAATTTATCACATTTAGTTAATCTATTGTTTGATTTACTATCATAGTTAAACATGTTAAATTTTTTTACATAATTTTCAACACTTGTTTTTTGTCAAAAATATGATGCTTAAATTGAGGGACACACTATTAGACAGACACATTTTGACGTACTTCAGCTTAGACAAAAAACTCTAATTTTGATATAGAATATGGTAGTATAACAAGTATGATACGTAATTAAATCAATATATAGTAATTTGTGATATCTAACAAATGAGTCCTAAATCTCAATCAGTTTTAACTCCGAATTACAACTGAGTTAATCTGATTTATATTGAGTTATGATTAATTCAGATCAATTCAAAGTAATTCCTAGCCGATTGATGTTTTCTCTCGAAAAAACTGATATCCAAGCGGTTGCCGTCAAACCGGTGTAGAACAGAAACCACTTTCGTTCCGGTTTTTGAAACCAAATTTGTTGGGATGAGGATGCACGCGTGTCACTGCACATATAGTCCACTAGCCAAAGCCCCAAAGGTTGCGACATGCAAAAGAAGCATGCATGAGCTCCACTAAAAAACACACTAAAAGCTGTCCCATGCATCTTAATTAATCAAGAATAGAGGTATAAAATAGATACAGATTATTCTGATTACTGAATCTAATAATATGTAAATATGATAACAAATTTTTGTATTTGAATAATATTTTTTTTCTATCCAAATTCGTATCCAAATCCACTATAATCCGATAAAATGATATACTTTTATATATAAATTCAAATTTTAAGGTTATTTGTACATGAAATAATTATCTAAATTTGTAGTATGTTAATTTTTTAATCAACTTTTTTCATAGATACTACAATTATATTGTAAATTCATTTAAAGTGTGTTATTTATTGAATTAAAATGAGTAATTTTTAAATTTTGTACTAGGATAATAATAAAATCAAAAAATATTACTAGTATCAAATAGATTCCGAAATCCAATACAAATTACAAAATAATCTGATCTAGATCTATATTAGAGGTTTATATGATCTCAATCCAACTTAAAAATATAAGGATAGATATAATTTGACGAATATCCAATTTGAATCTTGTCCGTGCCCAACCCCAGCCAGGAATCATATAAACAGGGGTGACATCCTCACATATGCTGCTTACCTATATAAAGCACTCCCCTGCTAAATTGTCGCCTTCCATTGCCTCCCTATATGAGAGAAAAAGTGGCTAATAGTTGTCGGCCTACCTACGTGGCAAGCCATGTAAAGTGCTTCTGCACTTCTGCACCATGCTATAAGACACTACTGTTCTCTTTCAGTCTTGCGAAATCTATTGGCATTTCATCATTTGTACTGAGGAATCATGGAGTACCACCATGCCACTGAGACTGCAGCAGCACAAGGCTCCAAGCGCAAGGGCGGTTTTAGAACCCTCCCTTTTATCATCTGTAAGTTTTATGCAAACTTAAATTCAGTACGTTTCAGAAAACTGCTGTGAGTTAGAGAAACGCATGACAAGGTGCAGGTTGTGATGTTTCTTCAGTTTCTGCAGGTTTTTTTTTTCAGATGGTGTATCCATATATATATGTTTCATTGTGTGTTCTTTTCTTAAGTTTGCTGGGAATTTATCTCGTTTGGATCTGTCTCTAGCTAATGAAATATTGGAGAAGGTTGCGGGATACGGCCTTACCGCAAACATCGTCATCTACCTCACCAAAGACTACCACCTGAGCAATGCCACCGCCGCGACGGTGCTGTTCGTGTGGAGCGCAATATCAGATTTCGCGCCCATTCCCGGCGCCCTCCTAGCTGACATGTATCTTGGCCGTTTCAGAGCCGTCGCGTATGGCTCCATTTCATGCCTAATTGTAAGTTTAAATCATTTCCATTTGCCAAGAAACTACAGAAAAAACCATGCTTAATACTTGCATGGTTTTTGTTTGTGTTTACAGGGGATGGTTTTCCTATGGCTTACTGCAATGATAGCCGGAGCAAGGCCACCTCCATGCAGTGATCTTGCTCCGGAGCAATGCAAGCAACCGGCACCGGGTCATCTTGCACTGCTGCTGGTAGGCTTCGCGTTCTCGTCCATCGGGGCCGGCGGCGTCCGGCCGTGCTCGATGGCATTCGGTGCTGACCAGTTCTCCAGGCACCCGCCGGAGAATAAGACCAGGATCCTGCAGGCCTACTTCAACGCCTACTACGCGTCGTTCGGCGTGGCCTTCATGGTCGCGCTCACCGCGATCGTCTACGTGCAGGACAAGGTCGGGTGGAGGGCGGGGTTCGCCGTGCCGATGTGCCTCATGCTGATCTCCGTCGTGAGCTTCCTCGTGGGCTCCAGCCTGTATATCAAGGACAAGGGCACCAAGCAGATATTCTCCGGTATCGGCGCCGCCGTCGTGGCGGCGTTCAAGAACTACAAGGCGCAGTTGCCAGCGAAGACCGAGGAAGGGCTGTACCATCACCTCAAGAACTGCAAGCTGTGTCTCCCCACTGATAAGCTGAGGTAAGATCAACAAACTAACATTGCACGATACTTTTACTCCGTGGCGTGTCCGTGTCCTTGTGTCTGATACCGAAACTCCTCCGGCACTTCTCTGACACACACCGGAGGAATTTTTTTTTTTTCAAAATAACCCAACAAAAAAACAGATAAAAATAATAGAAATAACCCATATTTATTTTTTTACAAAAATAATACTCCACATCAACTTATTGAGTCTCCAATCTACGACAAATTACCTGTCACGTTTGGAGTGGGGGCGTGGGGGGCGGGGTGGGTGGCGATTTGACGAGCCCTTGTAGAGCCACGAGGGCACGAAGCGCAATAGATAGTGTTTTATTCAAATAATACAAAATACAATCAGTTAGAATTGTATATTGATTTTGAAATTTTCCAACATTCATATTATTTAAATTATAACTCTAATTCACGATTTATTTTGATTATTAAAATTATGAAATTAAAATAATCAAATCGACATAAACGGATCATCAATCAGAACTATATATGACAAGATATCATATAGTATTATGTTTTAAGATATATAAGTTTGGTATATGATTGTTTATATTGATCTGATCATTTTGGACTCATAATTCCATCGATTTAAATGGATCGTCAATCAGAATTATAAATAAGATATCAATCTAAAAAAATTGAAAATTTCAATACAATTTAATTTTCCATATTAAAAATTTACCACGAAACCAGTTCAAAATATATCAATTTGAGATTAAATTGTCGAGTTCCCCCAACTCGACAGTTTGTTGGGCCCCATTCCAAATGCGGCACGTAGTTTGTTGCTGATTGAAGACTCAACAAGTTGACGTTGAAAGTTATTTTTATAAAAAAAACAGTAAATGTTGTTGTTTCTACAATTTTTTGGCTTATTTTCCAAAAAAATTCGAGTCGTATTATATCAAGTAGTTAGCGATGTAGGATCAAGGATACCAATTAGAAGGGGGCGAATACGAGGTTTTTAAAAATTTTTGTGTGAAAAAGAATTTTTTTAATAACAAGAACAATAAATTAGTTTTTCAACAATTAAGGCCTAAAAGAGCTAAGTAAGTGAAGTAAGAACTTAATCGATTCAACACGAGAAAGCAAGAATGAAATGAGAGAGAGAATATCAAACACAAGAGATGTATCCCGAGGTCTCAAAGGCTCGCACGGTCTCTCCTAATTCTTGTTGAAGCACTCAAACGAATGAGTCTAGTTCTGTTTTCTACTATAGTTGCTCCTTCTCCTTGCCGAAAAGGTGAGCATCGAACCTCTCACAACCACACCGAGTTTCTCTAACAAACTTCCTCGACCAAGCCTCCAAACCATCTAGGTGATGGCGATCACCAAGAGTAACAAGCTCTAAAATCTTTTTTTGACTGCTAACAATCATCAAGAAACTCTAAAGATGCAAATGATTCTCCTCGGATGATCTCTCACAAACTAAATGAATACTTTTTGATTAAAAGATCAAGTCTTTTTCGTAAGAATGCTTGGGCTCAAGTGTATATGAAATACTAGATCAGAGATATATCAAATTCATGCTCACAACGAATATATATAGTTCACACCATCTAACTAGTTGTTCTGGTTGTGCAGGGAAAATGCCAGTACACACTAACAATCAGTTCCAAAGATGGACAGTCAACATCAGTGTCAAACGGCTAGTTTGACACAGTCACGAGCCGTTGGAGTTGTGTCAGAATAGTGTGCTGACAGTCAGTTTTATAAGACGGACAATCAATATAGAGCAAATTTGTTTCACCCGAAAAATGTGACCCTCTGGACAAATGTCTGCACTCAAACTGACATTCATGCTGACTGTCAGCACAGTATAAACTATTTCAGCTCAAAAAAGTGTGAGCCTCTAGACAAATGTCTGCACTTAAGTTGACATTCTGACATTTATGTAGACTGTTAACATAGTACAAACTATTTTAGCTCAAAAATATGAGCCTCTGAACAAATGTCTGTGTTCATGCTGACATTCATGCTGATTGTCAGTACAGTACAAACTATTTCAACCCGAAAATGTGTGTGCATCTAGACAAATATCCGTGTTCGAGTTGACATTCATGTGGACTGCCAGCACCATATAGATCAGTTTAGCTTGACAAAATTTGATTCATTGGTAGAATAGCTACTAATCGAGTGTCTTCATTCGAGCAAACACTTATGCTGACTGGCAGTACAGTATAAATAGTTTCTGCTCAGAGATTTTGGCTACTGGATAAATATCCGCATTGAAATTGGCACTTATGCTAACTGTCAGTACAAGCTGACAATCGTCACACCTCAGATGTTAAGTTTAGTTTCAGTTTTGAGATCCACATTTTTCTTAGACTTAGCCAAAGTGATGAACAAATGTGTGTGAGAGAGAATGCAATTCATGACCTAGAAGTTTTTTTGTTTTTGTCGGTAGTAGAAAAGATTCGCAAACCCCTTAATAGTATGGTCGAGTAACAAAAATAAATCTATAAATTCGGTCAATCTCTAAACACCGAGACTGATAAACTTCTGAAGAAAGCGATCCTTAATTTTTATTTTAGGTCTTTACGATTTCTCATTTGATGTTTTGTCGATTATTTGTTCTTGTTTGTCTATTCACTTGATTTCTTTAATCATACTCAAAACGAAGGGATCAATCAATCAAAAAAAATGAGGGATTAGATACAACAAACGACATGCCAATGCAGCAATGTCATATCCAAAAAACTCGACAAAAGAAACTAGATATGTCTTTTTCCATATTCTATGTTTTCTTAAATTGTATAGAGCTTGAATTTATTTTTGCTATATTACTCGATTTGTAGTGTTAATGTCGGGACTAGGCAATCGATTACGAAAATACTTCATTTCATATTTGGATGTTGAACTTGTGTTTTAGACATATGCTACTAAGGTTTAATTTAAAAGTATATATTATTCTATATATAATATAGTCGAACCATGGTGTCGGTATTTTTAAGAAATGTTGTGTCTGAATTGTGTCGTGTTCGTCCCGTGTCCATGTCGGAGCAACCTTGGGGGGTATTTTTCAAAGTTCTGTACTTTTAGACATGTCCTTTTTGGCTCAGGTTCTTGAACAGGGCCTGCATGATCTGCAGCAGCAAAGACGACGCGCGCGACACCACCACGGGCGCTTCCGGCGGCCGACCCGACACCTCCGCCCTGTGCACGGTGGACCAAGTCGAGCAGCTCAAGTCGACCATTCGCATCCTGCCGATCTGGTCGTCCACCATCTTCATCGCCCTCACCATAAACCAGAACTTCGCCGTCCTGCAGGCGGACGCGATGGACCGCCGCGTCGGCCGGCACGGGTTCCGCATCCCCGCGGGGTCCTTCGCCGCGTTCAGCATGGTCACCATGTCGCTGTGGGCCGGCAGCTACGACAAGTGGATCGCCCCGGCCCTGCGGCGGCTCACCGGCTCGCCGCGCGGGCTCACACTGAAGCAGCGCATCGGCGGGGGCCTGCTGCTGGCGGCCGCGACAATGGCCGCGTCCGCGATAGCTGAGAGCACTAGACGAAGGATGGCACTGGGCGGGTTGACCATGTCGGCGTTCTGGCTCGTGCCGCAGTTTGCGCTCATGGGGCTGGCCGAGGCAGTCGGCGTGATCGGGCAGGTCGAGTTCTACTACACCGAGTTGCCCAAGAGCATGGCCAGCTTCGGCATGGCGCTGCTCTATATGGCCATGGGGATGGGCAACCTGGCCGGGAGCCTCCTCGTCAGGGTGGCAGACGTGGTGAGTAGGAGTGGAGGGAAGACGAGCTGGTTGTCCAGTGATCTGAACAAGGGGCACTACGACTACTACTACTGGTTGCTCACTGGTCTTGGGGCGGTGAACTTCGTGTACTTTGTTTGGTGTGGTTGGATGTACGGTGAGGAGGGGAAGAATGTGCCTTGGGAAGATGATGGGGGTGAGAAAGAATTGGCTGTGGCTTAGCTCTGTATTAGACTATTAGTTGAAGCTTAAGTGTTTGTTGAATTAACTTAGCTCTCTGTTGTATTTAACTCGTGGGGTTGAGCAAATGAGCTCCTGTGATGAGTGGTAATAATACCATAAGTCATCTCCTACCATTAACTTAGCTAATTTGGTTTTGGTTCCATTGGGTAATCTTCTCTCCTAAAGAAGAAAATGTATGTCTACTTTAGATAAAAAATTATCGATTTGAATCAAAATGAGAGAGAACATTACAGTTTCAGTTTCTCGTGAGATGATTAATCATCTATTTTTTTTTTTATTAGATGGATAAAATTCTAAGAAAGGCATACTCAACCTAACCTTTTCTTGTATTAAGGCAGAGGATCCAATACTTCCCTGGGTGCTACTCTGTTAAGACTCGGAAGATAGAAGGATGTACAGTAAGCATATATGAGAAGTTTCATAAAATTATTGCAACTTGACATGAATATTTATATTAGCTAACCGTTCGAATGTGTCTTTCTTTCTAAAACGCTAGGGAATAATTGAAATCAACATGGCAATACAAACAGGATTAAGCTCCTAATAATTTCTTCAGCTCCTTCTTGTTAACCTGAGATAAGCAACAGTCAGATTGGCAGCAAACTTAATGTAACACTAGTTCAAAGGGGAAAATGTCCTCATCACGCACCTTTCCCATGGCATTCCGAGGAAGGGAATCCCACAAGTACAACCTCGTTGGAATCTGTCATGAACACAAGAGTGTAATATATAACCCCCAAAAAAAATTAGAGTGAGTTCAAGTGCAAGAAATATTCAGAAACAAGCTATCTAGTGTTGGCCCAGTAAGATCATAAATACCAAATGCTTGTTAAGAAAAGTATATGAAAAGAGGGCATCATTCTTCTGCTTACGTAAAAATACAATTTGACAATTCGACAACTTTTAGGAAAGCAGCCAGGAAAAGGAAATGATATAAGAATGGTGAAGCTACAGAGCAGCTAAGAGAAAAGGGGAAATCGGCCAGAATAGCAAACCTTGTATGGAGCAAGCTTCTCTTTGGACCAATTAGTCAATGCTTCCAAGGTTAGTGCTGGCTGCAAGTCTTGTTCTGCTCTTTTCCTTGCTTCTTCCTTAGGCACGATTATTGCACAGATAACTTCCCCATAAGCCTCATCAGGCAAGCCTAGGACAGCACATTCCAGTACAGCATCATGCTGAGCAAGATAAGCAAATCAGTTAAGCAAGATCAATAAAGAAGGAACAGACTGTGCAATTGTCGTCAAAGTGTCAGCGGGTTCTTTTGGTGCTGTAACTTTGCTGATGTTGTGAAATGACCACACTTCAGGAGGAGTTGTCAATGTATGAGAATTTACCTCTAATAGTACTGACTCAATTTCTAATGCTGACAGCTTATAACCGCCAACTTTCATAATATCAGCATTTGTGCCTGCACATGGTGACAGTTTGCCACAAGACAAGAACAAAAAATTTCATATTTGTATTACTTGAACAAAATCAATAGACATCTTAAAGAGAGATGAAAACAACTAGAGGCAACAGCATCTAAATTATTGCAGACAAAACCAGTTTGCAACCAAAACAGTTGCATAAGATTAGTACTAATAAACTAAGTTGTTTTTCCCAATAATTATGGTGAAAGAAAACTATATTGTTATCATAACCTATTTTGCAAAGATACATTAAGGGAAATGAAAATAAGAAATAGGACTTGCTTTCATATTGCACGAAGCAACAAAATCCTAGGAACCAAAATCATACATATTTTGCTTCATACTGCCTGTCAGTATGTGCACTAAAAAGCTTCACCTTTGCCAATCATGTATTGCAGAATACACCGAAGTGAAAGCTTACAGCAATCTGGACAGATCTAAGATGCCCTGAATACAGTTGCTGATTGAATAAAAAATAAACACAATAGATACAGGCATATTGCATGATTCGTTGGAGGTCATAATAAAGAACAAGGCAGATATTATATTGAAAATTAAATGATCAACCAATATAAATACTGTAGGTGTTCAGTTTCAACTTTCAAAATAGTTCATTGCTTGCATGACAACATCTGAGGTAGTGTCAGAACATAATCATCTCCCATACGGAAAATAGAAGCAAACTGTGGAGTGTGGACTGACTGGTTAAGTCTAATTCTGCTTGGACATACAATGAGATCGACAATGTCCCCAAATATTTACCTTAGACAGTGATATGAACATAAAAATGATCGAGCAGAAAGACATGATGGGGCATAAAGTGGTACTTACGCCCTAAAATTATGAAGTATCCATCCTCATCCACAGTTACAGTATCACCAGTCTTGAAGAACCCATCATCACTAAATGATTGTGCTGTAGCCTGTAACAAAATTCATCATGTTCAATAATGAAACAATTAAGATTAACTGCACAACATACATTTTCCATTGGATGATTTATGGTTACTAACCTCTACTAGTTTTTTGTAATGCATATCAGAAGTAACGTGCATGCCAACACAAAGTACTCAATATTGCATTTGAACAATAAGATGTGCAGTTAACCAAAAGGAAGCAAGAACATATTGACAAGTGTACAATTGGATGTGCCAAATATAGCAGTAATACCCTCCAATAGCTGCCCAAAATAGGGGGGGAATCATATCATGACACTGTAAGAGCTACACCTACGCAATCGGTGAAAATGATCTAAAGTAACCAGCCCACATGCTCATAGAAAATGCTAGATTTTATAGTTGTATTGCCTGTGCATCAAGGTAGCCAAAAATAAATAGTTTGCATTAGCTAAAGATTGATGATTGATGAAGTGGCTAAGGGTTCTTTGAATTGATGAAAAATTTACTTTGTCAATAGTGGTGCGTAGTTTAAATATAGTTTCATAGTACATAAGATAATGTAAAAGATATAACACTTATGATGATATGGAGGATACCCACCCTCCAAACTGTACATCGCATAAATTATGAACTAGTAGAACAAACAAAATAGTTATACCTCTGGTCTTTTCCAGTATTCCTTGAACAGCGATGGGCTTCTTACACACAGCTCACCAACTCCTGTTGTAGTTTCAGTCCCATCTTCCATAATGATCTTGACCTGAAAAAGGTGTCTTCAGAACTATGAAGCACTACACTGAATAAATCAGACCAATGATCTTCCTAACTCCAGATTGTTTAGCATACCTCAACACGTGGAAGAGGTTTACCGACTGTACCTTCTTTCCGTGCGCCATGCAATGGATTAGACAATGCCATGACAAACTGTAACCAATTATACCATCAGGAACTATGAAAAGCTCCTAATTCTGTAAGTGCATATCAACTAGGATAAGTTGCACAACAAAGTATATTAAGTGAATAAATTGTTGAGTAGCTCATCAACTCTGAACCAAATTGAAGATGCATCTAACCTCAGTCATCCCATAGCGTTCCAAAAGACGATGACCTGTTACATCCTCCCACCGCTTCATAACTGGGGAAGGAAGAGCAGATGATCCACACATCTGTAGCAAAATGTTAAACATAACAATTAGTAAAAAATTATGACATCAGCCTAAATTATGATAGTTCTGGATAAAGTCTACATGCCAGTACTGCTAAACGTCTATTGCCCTGAGCTGGAAAACTTAAACATAAACCAGTCAGTCAGCCTCAATACAAACAAGTGTATAACAGAAACATATGCAAATGTGAGTTCACACAGATATGCCTGTGGAGAACTTTACGACTTTTCAACCTATTGAGTACTAAAACAAGTTTCAGGAAAAGCCTCAAGACACTGCAACCACAGTTTAGTTTATGCATTGCAGACCTGATGGTGATTGGATGTATTATGTATACAGTATAATAAAGCTCTTCAGGACTTTGCACACCTCCTGGCTCAAGTATTTTAGTACTTGACCAAGCAAGCATGACTATTGGGCCAGTTGGACCTTTGACAACCAGCAGCACTGAAGGGCACAATGGAAGCTAGTGGTATCTTTGAGATCCAGATAATAAAGTGTCATACCAACAGATAATTTATGTCTTTGCATGTTTATATCAAAGAGTAATAAGACTTTATACATGGTAGCTGGATCTGATAGAGGTTCTCAAGAAAATTGTACAGGATATACAAAAACACTGAACAACATTTGTAATGGGCTTGGCAGACAAAGTGACATATCCAGAACTTATACCCTGTGGGGTCAGTCCTAACTTATCTTTTAAAATTTGCATATTGTAGTGGGGTCGAGTGCTTTAAAGTTTTATGGACTTTAGCACAAATTTGACCCTACAGATTGTAACATCAGTCTGCCACTGGGCGGACACATTTGATTATGAAGTTTCAAAGCTTCAAGACAAAGATGGTATCCTCAATAGTAGTAGTTACAAGATATATGTCCAACTTACCATTAGCCTAAGCTGCTTGGCAGCATATGAAGCAGCAGATTGCTGATCAGGATCCATACTATCATACCCTTGCAGTAAACGTGTGTACATTGTTGGAACCTGGCATTTCATAAAGTAACAAATTACCACAAACTTGATAAATTTTCTTTTTATCAAAGTAAGGAAATATCATGAACTCGTTTTGGATGGTCGATCTAACATAATGGTAAATATCCACATCAGAAATAGAAATACAATGGTAGAATGCTGCAATGCTGAGAGGGGGAGAGTGTATTTGCAAGCCTTTGCAATTTGCTGGTAGAAGACAATATTTAGAGGGTACACCGTACATCGCAGAAAGATGAAAGTAAGGTCAGACTACTGCAATACTAAGCAGGGAGAAAATCTCAGTGGTTGCTTGCTCTGATAGGCTAGATCAATAGTAACAAATGAACAAACACAAGGGCAGTCAATACTGAATACTGATCCATGGCATGTCCAGGCTTTTGCCTGACAAAATAACCCTTCTATTAAGAAAGGAGGAAAGACCTTGCACCAGATGAATTCTCCATCTAGAATTCAGCTCATCAAACTTACAAAAGTTGTATTCAAGTCCAAGTGCTATCATTCTTCAGATCACACAACCCCAACCGCAAGCCAGAGCTCCCAGACATTACAAAAGATGAATCCACAAGTAGAAGTTGGAAAATCAAAGTAGGGAATTGTATCAATCACTATTTATGCAATTCTTAAGCAAGGAACCAGCATAAAAAAAATAAAAAAGGTCAAATTTTTTTATGCGACTATAATATTTTAATATTTTGTATTTGCTATTAAATGTCTCGCTGATATGTGGGTTTGACTGCACCATGTCAACCTTATAAATCATTATTTTAGAATTTTTACAGTAACATAGAAGAAATTTTCCCAAATAAAAAGAGCACGCTATTTGTTGATTAGTCCAACAAAACCCATTTTGAAGTGAAAAGAAATGATAGCTTGGCACATTTGACAAATCTAAAGACATTCATTAATACATGACTGAGAATCATACTCCAGTAAATACTGTAATGGCCTCATCATTTTTACTGCCACCATTTGGATATGATTCACGCCATCTCTGCCATACTCCCCTCACACTGAATTTCGGCATGAATTCAACCTACAGTCGCAGGAAAATATGTTACCATGAAAGCAATTTTGCACATGTGCTACCAAAACAATTTTCATTACAATGATTTCCAAAATCAAAAGAATATGGAACATTATAGGATATAGTCAGGAACAAAACCACACCAGCTATAGAAGGCTAGTTCAACCAAACAAAAATCATCACATTAGTAATCAAATGAAATGTTAAATCCTAACTAAAGCTTTTTAGAGATCAGATCAAGTTAGGAAGGGTAATTACCACAGATCCTGAATAGAGGGGTGCGAATAGTGCATTGAAAAGGCCATGAACATGTAATTTTGAAGTTAAGGACTTCAAATACAACTGAAAAAGAAAACATTGATGCTCCAAGCATGATTTAAAGAAGTGCTAAACAAAGGGACTACTACCATAGTCCAAATTAAACACTGCATGTTAGACCAAGTTCTAGCCGCTAGTAGATGTACTTAAAACTTGAAGGAACTTGACAGCTACAAATGAGAAAGCCCAACTGAAGATATCATCCAGAGATGTACCCATGTAGCTGGATAATTAAATACAAAAAGAACAGAAAAGGATTTGGATTTGGAAATGCAATCCAAGATATTAGTAAAGAGCATTAAGCTTTATCCTTAAATAGCATTTGCATTCATTGTGGATATGGTGCAGCGGAAGACAGTGCAGAAACTGATCTTCACTTCTATATTCCCATGCCTCTGTAAGAATTTGAACCTGCCAAACATAAATTACAACGTAAATGTTATGTAAATGATCCCAGCAAAATATTGTAGTTTAGCAACTGAAAAGCAGAAAATAAAGCATAAAAACTGTCAGCTCAATTACAAATGGATAAGAGAAACCAAATACAAAAGGTCTGATGTTATAGGCTTTGGGGAGAGTGACCTGTACACTGACTTCCCCAGTAATTGGCAATGTTTTCCATGGTTCAAGTATTCAACCTTCCTGCGTGTCCATGAAGAACAACAGAACACGAAAGGCGCATGTCCTTGTTCATTACTAAAGCTACTAGACTTAAGTTTAAGCACAAAGATAAATTTTCAACAGAGATTAGTAAATTTCCTGAAATATGATTACAAACGAGTACAAAGCAACACATGCAGAATACCCATTCAACAAATATAAAAAGTGAATTGCTAAAATGAACCAAAAATTTGTTCTCTCAGTTTTCACATAACAGTTACCATAAACTTGAGAATGGCATATAGCATACTATAATTTAACAGGCAATCACATAGTGTACCATGAAACTTGTGGTTCAAAAATTCTCCATTCTGCTTAATATTACTGTACCAACAAAAATATGGTTAAACACCAACCGGCATGGCAAATCATGAAAAAGTGACATAAAATAGATAAATGCCATCAGAAACTAAATCAAAATGGTTAACTTTATTTGGACTATTTCTAACAAACATAAGTCTGCATCTCTTTAAAGATGAAATTTACCTGAGAAACTATGCCCGTATGAGTGTGGACCACACCTTTTGGTTTACCAGTTGTACCACTTGTGTAAAGGATAAGAGCAGGATCATCTCCTGCATAATTGAACTTCGGCATAATTAAGGTAGCAAAGACTAACCTCAAATTATTTGTAATTACAAGTGAACAAATGTTCCTATTTGAAGTGAATCAATATTCGAAATACAAAGATGGTACGAAAAGCAGCAGAGAAGAATCAACTGCCCCTCAAGCTACAACATAAAACTTCATATAAAAAGTAGGCAAATAGGAGAGATTATAACAGAAGGCTGTGATTAGTGGTCTAATTTTACACCAAAATATAATATGCCTTTGTTCTAAAAAATAGCTCAAGCATATGATCCAAAGTAGAACCATCCATGCACCTTTGATTTTCTTAGAATTGTCAATCTCAGCCATTAAGCTAGAAAACGATGAACTCAGTTCACTACTTGAACGTTCTTCGAAATCTGTCTCTGAAGGCATACTTGCGACAGATGGAAGAAGAGAACAATGAGCAGAACACTTGGTAGAGATGCTCTCCATAATGTCTTGATGCTCCTTCGTGCTTAAAATCATGGAAATGTCCTACAAGTTGAAGCAATTGAAACCAGAAAATAAATTTGCAAACATGTCGAGAGAAAGCAAGATATTGGATATAATTCCTGTACTACACTATGTAACTCACCATCAAGCTCAGGTGCAAGTATCCAACAGAAATAAAGCATTATCCACTAGTAAAGCTCATATGAACTTATAACAAACATCAATAAATGCAGCAAAATATTAACGGTAACAAAGCCACAACAAGAACAAGCCCATAGTAAAAAACATCAAGAAAACATTAACTATGAGCACAAGCCAGTTCATCAATAATCATTTTAAAGAAAATGTGAAGCACCACAGGAATCCTACCTAACAGAATTCACACAATAGAATTTCATAAATTATCCATCGCTGAAGTATGTTTCATAAGCTCAAACGTATTAGAACAGAGCTTGAACTGATGTAGAACAGATATGAACCAAAAGGAGACCAACTTACAATATATGGCTTTCCAAAAAAATGTAGAACTTATCACTTACTCAAATCAGCCCAACCATATTAGTCATAAGTGAAGTGAATTAATGTTTAAATATGAGATACAAAGTAGTTTAGATAACATGCTATCTTTAACAAACTTAAATTGCAACAAATGAATACCAAAATAATGGCAAATGAACTAAAAATGAAAAGGTTTTCTGCTCAAAAGAAAATGTGTTGTGCAGACATGGTTACATAGTAGATAGCAGAAAATAGACATCTTTCATCTGTAATTTAATATATTTCAAAAACGAAATATTGGAACAAACCGAGTCATTCATCACGTGCAAAAGTTCAGCTTCTGGATAGCTAAGTGCAAGCGGTACTGCAACTCCACCAGAAAGCCAGGTTCCATATATCCCAGCAACAAATTCAGGAGAGGGTTTAGCCACGATGCCGACACGGGCTCCACTGAGGCATCCTTTACCATTTATGCCTTTGAGAAAAGGATTTTTAATTCCATTCTGCGTCATATAAAAGATCAGCATGAGTGGGATTTTGTTCATGCACCATCAACAAGCATTATTGCATTATACAAATTAATATTCAGTTTATGTTATCTACAGTTCTTTACAATCGACCTATATATTAAAATGCTCATTCATAATGAAATTGATCGGTAAAGCAAAGCACAAAATAAAGTGGAGGATCAATAAGCCAACACATCCTAAGAATTTAATCCAGAAGCATGAAAACATAGCATAGCTGCATATGTACTTCATGAAATGAGACAAGAAAAAAAAATATGGATCTCCATAAGCATTGATGCAACTATACATGATTTGAAAAGCTAACACTAACTTAATCATAATCACAATAATAAAATGAAGAAATATCAGACTTAATGGTGAAAAGCTTAGAGACAGTTGAGAAGTTAAAGTTGATGCCAATGTATGATATAAAAGTGAAACTCACAAAAACATGTGATGTACTTCTGCAATCACTGGTTGATAACGCCTAGTGGCAAACTTGTAAGGACAACTAATTGCTTCGATGCCACTGCCTCCTACGACTGAGGACTTATAACCAAGTCAGGAGCGCGAACTCCAGTGGAAACACACATATAAGTATACCACTCCCACCCTCACCCAACCTGTGCTACAACAGCTAAACCATAAAGCCTAAACTTGCATGTTATCGCATTTAGTTAGAGGACTTCCCACTGGATGTATTGAAAAAAATATATTTCTTTGGCATATGCAGACAAAAGGAAAACTAGCAAAAAATCCATTTGAGAACCTTAAAACAAAGTCAAGACCAACATATTCTAATCATTAAATGGGCACTCTCAAATGAAAATGAACAGAAAATTAACATACAGAACAGGAGGTGTGGTACATTTTTGCTGCACAAAATATTGTAGACATCCAAAGCAGATGCTATAAGCTGGATAAAGCTATAACTCTTTTGGTCAGCTCTTATGGCTGCACGGCCACCATGTGCCAAAGCATGCTTAAGGGCTTCTTGAACAACCTCCATGGATGTATGAGTAGTCTCTCTGGTGCTATAAGCTAAAACACAAACAAGAAAAACAAACATCAGAATGACCAGATATTTCATGCTATAATCATGTAAATTGAATGACCAGCTGCTTTTATATACCACAAAAAGTTCAGCAATACTTCAATCATTGAATCAATCAACTGACCAAAACATATCTAATCAATCTAGGTTGCTGTTTCAATAAATCAATTCATGATTCATGAAGCATACTTTCAGCAATGTATACCACAAAGCACACAAAAGTAACTAAGAATTGCTACATTACCAAACTATAGTTAAACAGAACTTATCAGAAGTAGCCAATCTGTTTAACTAAAGAGCAGAAGGCAGATATTTAGAAATTTTACAGATTGATAAACATATAAGTCAAAAAGAGTGCAATTTGTCATGTTAATTGGGAGATAAATGAGAAAAAAAAATCACAATATGGGTCAATATTTCTTTCCTTTAGATTTAGTGTTTTTGAGTAATATAAGATTAAGGATGTTGCTTTATCAACATATACAATAATGTGCACAGATGATTTCAAGTCAAATTCATCATTAATGAGAACTGTCCATTCTTTAGGCAATTATAACTGCACTATATCATGCACAGTTAGTTAGCACAAATTATCAAGAAGCATACAATACTTAGGTTGTTTGGACCCTTGAATCCTAAATAGAAAACAAAGTTTCCATAATGAGCAATGTATATGTAGAGGGGAAGCTAAATAAGTCACATACAGTAATTGGGTCCATGTAGCCAGCCTAAACCAAGGCACCTATAAAGACAGTTCGACATCCAACCACCCAAATAGGCTTGGCAAAGACTATATAGACCTTGAGGACTTTTGCATCACCAAAACTAGCACAGAGCTAATTATTGAGCCTCAACGACATCCATCATTAATCCTCTCTTAAGCATACACACTGAATCATAGTTTTCCATGGCTTCATTTTCATTCTATATACAAATCAAAATTTGGCATCTAAGTTCAAGCAAATAAAACTTTTGCCCATGCATAACATATCAGCCAACATATTAACTCAGCTCAAAACTGAATAGCCACTGCACGCATGTCGGTGACTAAACCAGAGCATGATTACTAGCATCACGAGACCCAAAATGCAGCTTAGAAATCGAGTAGGACTACTACTCCATCTCCGTGTAACCACCACAGGTAAACTACTACCACTACAGCATTACCACACCAGCTCTGTGCATCAAAACGAAGTCACCAACATATTACGCCAAATCGAAGCATCAAAGGACAAGTCGTGATACCAAAACTACTCACAAACCAAACTATCCAAACAAACCCGGGGAAAAATACAGTGAGGCAAAACAACAAAGACCTGCCGCCAAAATCGGAGCGCAAAAAGAGAGCTCGCGAAATTCACCTCCCCGCACAACTATCGAAACCAAACAACTCAACGCGATGGCGCTGTTGAGGAATAACAACGAACACCTAGCGCTAAACCCAAGTAGAGGAAACGGGGAGCTCACCTGAGCAGGAGGAGGAGGAGGAGGAGGAGATGAAGTGGTGTCGGACACGCGAGAGGAGGCAATAAGGAGGAGGGAGGAAGAGGTGGGAGGTGTGGACCCTGGGGGAATTGAATGGTGTCATCAAGCGCGCCACCACCCCCCGCCCCCCCACCTGTGGCAGCATTGACGCGCGGTGTCGGGTTGGTGTGTTTTTGTAGGGGCCCGTTGTTATTGTTTGGGTATCCAAAGTATTGGGGCACACAAAGAGGAAGGGACCGGTATAGAGGTGATTTTTTTAAATAATCTATTAAAAATTAATTATAGAATTAATTCACACTTACACGTAAAAGTATATAGAGCTGTAACATCAACTCTTTAAGGTAATTGCTATGTGGTCCCAGGGTTTGCTCTTGTGAAAGTAAGTCTTATGTGAACTATCGCCTTTGTGGGTCTTCTCTCTGAGAATTCGTCACATCTTTTTACCAAAAATGTGTGAGTGTGTTAGGGGTTTCATCATGGGAGATCGGATGGATGACCATGCGATGGGAGGTTCTGACCCTGTTCACCCACAAGATCTCCTGAAAAACTTGGAATTAATGGAGTCTGAACAATTGCACGAACTCGTTATGGACGATAAGGCGCGAGGGGAGGAGCAAAGACCATCGGCCTGGAGGGCTCTGACAACCCTTTTTACATCAAAGTCCTATAGTACATCAGCGCTCATGCGAACAATGAGGATTGCATGGGGTTTGGCTAACCAAGTTGTTTCACCAAGAAGATCTCTCTTCCGGGAAATTGGCCCATTTTCATATTACGGGCGTGCCAATATACATAAGTATACATAAAAAATATGGAGAACACATAATCTTAAAGAAAACAGGTACTTTATTAATTCCCAAATAAATTACAAGTTACAAGTCCCCTTGAGATTTACATATTCTCATTGTGCCTTGTGGAAATACATCTCGATTTCATGAGATTGCGTGGTTCATGGTTCCTCAGGGTTTTTGAAAAACTCTTAGTTAATTACATCTCTAAAACGAATCCACAAAACACCTTTGATTAAACTATGCTGATAGTCGTCGTCTTCAAGTCTCGAAATAATTTTGCCCTTGATGAATGAGTGCAATGCGTATGCTCATGCTTGTAAGTATGCAAACCCATAACTTTGTCAGTCTATGGTGTTATCACAAATAAAATGTGGTGAGCATTAAAATATTCGTCAATGCCTAGCCAGGGGTTGTTCAATCTCGTCTGTCGCGAATAAATGGATGCCTTTGCCTCATCAATACCCGGCATGAATAGTGTCCAGCTTCATCAATCACACCCAAAAAACATGTCGCCTTCGCCTTATTAGTACCTAGCGACATGAAAAATATGAGTGGAAATGGATTGTGATAATAACTTTGACTTCCTTAGCTTCAGGAAATGCACATTGCATAATATGAGAGCACATTGGAATACTCATCAATGGCTTAGAAAATTTTGGCATGTCTTCAACTTCTAGCATGATTGGAATATATTGGCTCCCCTTCGCCTAACTGTATGGGTGCCTTTTTGGCCTCCGATGGACATGAATCTTGGTAGGATAGCTTCTGAATAGATCTTCGCTTGCTCATCAAAATTTGAGATCAATCAGACAGTCGGATTGAAAGCTATCTTCAATGTATTGCTCGTACGTCAAGCTAGAATTCAGCTAGACAAAGCTTGTTTGCATTGGTCTTCTAGAGCTCTTCTTGCCCTCTTATCAAGGTGAAACTTGGAGGATTTGCTTCATCTTGAATCTAATGTTCTCCATAAAAATTTAGGGTTGATCGGACTTCTGGATTAGAAGTCACCATCGATCATCTCCTGCATATCAGGCTGGCTAGAACTTAGCTCTGATCAAAATGTAGCTTAGGGACCTCTGATTAGGTTGAGACTTTGTGGACACGCTTCAATTCGAGTCTTCTACCTTGTATAAAAATTTGGGGTCAATCGGACTTCTGCATAATAAGTTATCATCGATCTTCTCTCATGGGACAAGTTGAACAAGCTTCTGGTCACTGGTCGCATCTTGAAATTTGAAGGCTTTTCTAGTCGTGCTCGAAGTGCCAAGCTAGTCGCTGTTCGAATTGAAGTGCCAATCGACAACTTGCTCGAATCAGCACAACTCGACCTTCTGATCATGATTGAGATGGTGTAATTTGATCGCCGATTGTTGTGCAACCTGTTGATTGTGATCGAAGTGCAAATTGACCTATGATCGTGATCGAGATGGTGCAACTTGATCGTTGATCGTTGTGCAACCGTTTGATCATGATCGAAGCACACATTGACTTCTGGTTGAATGCAACCGTCTGATCGTGATCGAAGCACGGATTAACTTTTGATCGTGATCGAGATGGTGCAATTGGTCAAATGCAACCCTCTGGTCGAACAGCAACTCGAAGACTTCCGAAAGTACACTTAAGAGGTTTTGATCGAACAACAATATGGATCTGATCAAATGCTGATTCGATCTCCTGCTCGAAAGTACACTTGGGAGGTTTTGATCGATCAATAATATGGATCTGATCGAATGCCAATTTCTGATCAAAACGGAAATATGGATCTGATCAAATGCTGATTCGATCTCCTGCTCGAAAGTACACTTAGGAGGTTTTGATCAATCAATAATGTGGATTTGATCAAATGCCAGTTTCTAATTGAAATGGCAATATGGATCTGATTGAATCCTGATTCATTCACTCGGGGCACTCGTCTTAGATCTCCTGTCAATCTTCCTGACAGCATCACAATTGCTCTATGCTCTCTTGATCTTCATGAATGACTAGCACAGGCACCAATGAACAAGGCATCCACCCCTTCATGCAATGCATGATGCATACTATATAAACGAACAGTACTCACCCATGGCAACCTTCATGGCTTCAAGAACTTGCTCCTGCAGAAGGGAAAGTTTGATGTGTCTATTCGAAAGCCTCCTTGTTCCTTGCAAAAAGTGAATACCTTTCTCTATTTATAGAGGCTCTAAATCAGCTGCAACCATTCAATAACTAAAGATATTTGGGGATTTGAATTCAAATAGGAGATAAACACTGTTATTTAAATAATTAAAAGATAATGTTAGTGATTATCCTGTTCGAGATCGGGCTGAATGTTGGTGCGACCAGACCAGACTCAAGTCTAACTCGACCAGCTCCTTTTCAGGTCCGATTAGACCAGACCAACTCAAGTCTGACACTAACTCGACCAGACCCAATCCGAGTCTGACTCAACCTGGCCTAATCCAAATCTAATATCTAATCAAGGTTTGACTCGACCAGTTGAACTCGACTAGTGGGGTTTTGATCAGGTTTTAATCACTCTCAACAATGTAAATTTACTTCAATTCTTTTGATCACATGGGACTTTACATGACGAATTTTATTACAAAATTTCATCGAACATAAGTTTTTCTTTAAACAAATTGGATCTAACCTCTTTGTGGTACAATTCAAGAACTAGCCTGACTATCGTAGAGTAATGGAAGAAGGCCTATGGTTGTTCAATAACCAGGTCCTGTTAATTGAAAAATATGATGGCCTCACAAGCCCTTCTGAGTATCGCTTTGAAACTATGGAAGCTTGGATAAGAATCTATGGTCTCCCGTTGGATTTGATGAATCGTATGCATGGTGCTATGATTGGAGAGGTTATCTAGGTGGAGATCAACGAATCTAGATGGGGATGGGGGCAAAACCTACACATCAAGATCAAGTTTGATATTACCAAACCTCTGTGACAGGGAGTAATGATTAATATGAAGGCCAGTGAAGCGAGAGGAGATGCTGCTCACCACCGTTTCTACGTCATTAAATATGAGCGACTCCCGCACTTCTGTTTCTCATGTGGATGTATCGGACATGTTGTCTCTAACTGTGCGAACCAACAACACCAGATAAAAGAGGGACAATATGGGGAATGGTTGAGGGCATCACCAGATCCCCGGCAATGGGGTGTCATCACTCAAATACTTTCTCAGTAGGAAGCTCTACTCATTTTGATTCTGGCTCTAGATCAGACTCATCTGGTCAAGGAACAAACTTTGTATTCAGGAAGAGCAAAGAAGTTGTCAATGCTTCATCAGGTGGTTCATCTGCTAACCCTAGCTATGGGGATGCATGAATGCTAACCCTAGCGATGGGGATACATTCATGCATGGAGAGAGGTGGTGCAATCAGGCAGTAGAAGAAGGGGAAATCACTAGTCCATACAAACCTGTTTTGTATGCTAAAGATGGCTCTAGAGCTAACGATAAAGAGAGGAGTGGGAGGGTGCAACGTAAGTTACATATTCCATCCCAGACTGCACAGTGACAGGAGCAAAACCACTATGTTTTTGGATTCGCAATAGGAACTGCCCCCTAGACAATGAATAGTGACTTCAACTGTAGTAAGGTGGTGAAGGTAAAATGCATTCATTAGCGCAAAACAGAAGTGGTTGGTGCCTCTAATCCCCCTCTTGATTGTAGCCAAAGCAAAGAACTTGTTCTAGTCATGGATAACATTGTGAACACAACCATGGATGACCCGATGTAGATAAACCAGACAGAATTGGTGGAAGATGAGGTAGAAGGTAGTAGGAATAGACTTCACATTGGAAACCCCAAGGCTAATGTGTCAAATGCTTTAATCTTATCGGCGGTGGCTGCTCAACAACCCCATCAGGCACAATGAGAACATTGAGCTGGAATTGTCGGGGGCTTGGGAACCCCCGCATAGTTCGTGAGCTTCACTTCATGGTGAAGTCAAAGTGTCCCGACTTGCTCTTCATTTGTGAAACAACGGTGAGCAAGAAAAATATGCAAAAAGTGCAATACAAGTTGAGTTTTCATGGTTGTGTGACAACAGACAATGCAGCAAGGAGTGGAGGACTAGCACTAATGTGGACGTCTGGGTTAGATGTAAGCCTTTTATCAATGTCCCATAACCATATTGATGTGGTGGTGAGATCAGAGGAGTGGACTTTTGAATGGCATTTACGGGCTTCTATGGTGAACCTTGCGTGCAATGTCAACGTGACTCTTGGACTCTTCTAAAAAATCTGAAAGGTGTGTCTAACCTGCCGTGGTTGTACTCGGGAGACTTTAATGAAGCCTTGCGCCAAGAGGAATATTGTGGACGTGGCCTGAGAGAACATTGGCAAATTCAAGGCTTCAAAGAAGCTTTGGATTTTTGTGGCTTTAACGAAGTCTTGTATGAGGGGACAAATTTTACCTAGGCTTGAACCACACCAGCTGGAGCAACGCGATGCAAGCTTGATCGGGCTTTGTCAAATCATGCATGGCATATTTCTTTTCCCCAATCGAACAACTATGACATTCCTATGACAAGTTCTGACCATGCCACCATTATGGTTGACACTGAGCGTCTTGATTCAAACATACCTCTGCAGCAAAAATGTTTCTTGTATGAAAAGGTATGGACGAAACATGGCTCTTACACTGATAAATTCTAATGAATTGCTAATTCTGTTGTTTGGAGCAAGCAGGCGATCCGGCAGAGGCTCTTCTTATGCTGGGTGCCAGTATGAAAATTTGGGCTGAGTCCAATTTTCATAATGCCAAGAATGTTGAATCTTGAGTCCTAATTAGAGTTTTGGTGATCAATGACACCCGAAATACACGCGACTAACTGTTCTAATTGAGTTTAGGTCAAGATGTGGTGGAAACGGTACAAAGAAGAAAAATGAAAACCGTCAAAACCTCTCGAAGCGTGGACTGTAGGATCGAAGATGCCGACTAGAGGGGGTGAATATGAGGTTTTTAAAAATTCTTTTTGACTAAACAATTTTTATAAGGTATTTAGGAAAACCTAGTTTTTGCAAAGGGTTTTAAACTATTTAACAACAAGTTGCATTCAACAATATAGAATAAGCAATACGACATACAACAAAAATAATTGGAAACAATTGTGTCAAGATAAATACGAATTGTGTAAGAGTGAAACAATTGACACAACAATTTTTACCGAAGTCTCAGAGACTCGCCCGGTCTCCCCTACTCCTCGTTGAAGCGCTCACGTGTAAGCCTTGCTTCTATATCCATGAAGGATATCTCCACTCGGATTGTTCCTTCTTCACTCCGGATAGGCGAGTACCAATACCTTTCACACATTTTCGTCGGCCTCTCCAACAAACTTTAACGAAGAGATCACGACACTCCTCCACAACCGTCTAGGCGATGCCGCTATGGCGATCGACAAGTGTAACAAATCGAATGCTTTCACTTGAATGAATCAAGTGCTAGAAGTTCAAATGATGCAAACGAATACCCACACTCTAGCACTAGCTTGCAAATGATGGATGATGTGCACTAAGCATCCTTAGCCTCTCACAAATGCTTCTCCTCTCAAATGCTATCAAAGATTTGGCTCAAATCTTGGCTCTAAATGCAAGAGATTGACTTCAAAGGATTTGGCTAGCTTATGCATAGGATTTTTGTGTTCTTGAGCCCCCTCAAATGCTGGCCAAGACGAGGTATATATAGCCCTCTCAAAGAAACTAGCCGTTTGCAAGAAATTGAGCAAATATTGTACAGGTGCCGGACAATGTCCGAACAGTACATGTCAAAATGACCGTTGCAAACGTGTCAGTTACCGTTGGGCTATTTTTGTGAAGGCCGGACAAAAAGCCCGGACATATGTAAACGTCTTTGGTTCACTTTTTAATTTGCCTCAAAATGAATTTGTACTGGGCGGGCATTGTTCGCTCAATCCCAGACAGATGTGCCTGGACAAATTCATTTGTCTCTGGTTCACTTTTGATTTTGAGCCTATAAGTTTTGTACTGGCCGGACACTGTCCGGTCATTACAGACAATGTCTGGCTAAACCCGAACAAAAGCCCCCGAACGGATTTATATGTCTCTGGTTTCATTTTGTTTAAACCTCACAAGTTCTGTACTAGTCGGACAATGTCCGACCACCACAGGCAATGTCTGGCCAGATTCAGACAAATGCTCCGGACGGATTTATATGTCTCTGGTTTCATTTTGCACAAGGCTGAAACAATTTGTACTGGCAGGATAATGTCCGGCCATCACAGACAATGTCCAGTCTGTGCAAATTGAAAATAAAACTTAGGTCTGTGCAATTGTCTGTGGCCACTCGGATATGCATGCAGACAGTCAGCACAGACCATGACCAGTTTTGATTGAAGAACTTTAAGCCATTGGTCGAATATCCGGTTGAATAACAAGCGGTCGAATGTCCGTATTCGAGTTGTGTACTGGTACAACTAGTTTGAACTTCTACGACCATGACTAGTTCCAAATAGTGATACGACCAAATTGTGCATATACGACCACGACTAAGCTCTAGTACTGAAATAGATTGTTTTCTCTGTGCGACCACGATTAAGTGTAGTTTTCAAATATTATTTCTAATTCAAACAAACTACACTTGTTTTTCTATCAATGCAAGAGGTGAATAAGCACTAGTACAATAGGATATGAATGCATTTGAGCTCCCGCACTAGATCGACTCAAGCTACTAGTTTTCGACCTCTCTTAACAGTACGGTTAAACTAGCAAAAAGAAACCTATCAACTCGGTCTATCTCCAAACACCGTGACCGATAAAATCCTAAGAATGATGCTTAATCTTAGATCTTACCTTCGGTGAATCTTGACCTCGCTCAACGTGGCTCATATCAACATCATTCTCCATACGCCCTTATTTGCTTTCATCTCACAATACACTTTGAGACTACAACACATACACTCATTAAACAATGTTAATCTCATAGTTGGGTTGTCTTTAATCACTAAAGAAATTACTCCCAAAGGAGTTGACTCAACAATTTCCCTTTTCGGTGTTTAATGACAGAACCATTTTCGATAAACCACAAAAGGGTAAGAGATGAAATATACAATCATATAGATCCATATATGATAAGAGGTAAGCACACGATCCATACTACTCATGTCATGATAACAATTAGCATAGATGACTGATATGATGAGTTCCCCGTCAACATATGCATCGATATTAACCATAACAAGAGAGACATCAACTTCAGGGTTTAACAAATAACATTTCAATTTACTTGTACTAAAATAGGTTTATCCAAATTGTCATTAATCATCAAAATATAGATCCAACATGGACGACAATGAAACTCGGAATGAGGACAAAACAAAACAGAAAATTGAGTAGTACGCACGCTTCTTTTTGATATTTTCTAGTTTTTAGATGGTCGTACTATTAAGAGAGGTCTTTGCACGAGTATCTTGATCAAACACATTGTTTTGAAACCAAAATTACATTTGCATATAGCCCAAAATTGATTTTGAGTGAAAATTTCTAAGTCCTGTTTTCATTTTGCACAAGCTACACATTGTTTGTGATGAGCGGACATTGTCTGACCAGTACAAAACTCTTTAAGTATTGTGCAAAACGAAATCAAAGAAATCAAAGACAAATGGATCCGTCCAGTTGTATCTGTCCGGAGCTTAGCAGACTTTGTCCAGTGTGAGTGAACATTGTCCGCCATGTATAAGTCCTGTCTTGGGCTAAAATTCTAAAAGTGAACCAGAGACATTTGCATCTGTTGGGGACTTTTGTCCGGACAAGAGATGATTTGTCCAACCTTAACAAAAGTAGTTGAATGGAAACTAATACGTTTGCAACTGTGTGTAACGGTCACTATTTACTTACACTGCCCGAACATTGTCCGGCATAGCCGGACAATGTCCGATCTGTACAAAAATAGCTCAATTTCTTGCAAATAGCTAGTTTCCTTATGTAGGTTGTATATACCTCAACTTGGACAGTATTTTAGATATCTAACAACTCAGAAATTCTTTGCAAAAGCTATCCAAACCTCTTGCAATCACTCTCTTGCATCTAGAGCTAAGAATTGAGTGAAATTCTTGAGAGTCTTTGAGAAGAGAAGTGATTGAGCCATTTACACTTGCATCATTGTGTTTTCAAGTTTTGTGTTTTGATCAAGTGAAGTGCTAGGTTTGTTACTATTGTTGATTGTCGTCACCTAGACGACCTGGAAGGTCCGGCTATCTCTCCATTGACGGTGTGTGTTGGAGAGGCCCGGCAGTTGGGTGTAAAGGCTCAGAGCTCGCCTATCCGGAGAAGAAAAGGGCTACCCTTAGTGGAATCGAGGCGATACTGTTGTGTAGAGTACTTCAACGAAGACTAGTGAAAATCGGCAAATTTCTGATGCCTCAAGATAAAGTTCGGTCGCTCTTGGTTATTTCTATTACTTGCTTTTCATTCCTAGAGATTCTTGCATTGTGAATTGTCACCCTAGAATTACAAAACTTGCTTTGTGCCATCATCTAGATTAATTGTGTATTAATATTGCAAACTAAGACTTGAGTTTGTCGAGTAAGACTAAAATTTGAAAAATCACCTATTCACCCCCTCTAATCGGCATCCTTCGATCTACAAAGAAGACCTTATTAAATAAGAGACAAGCCCTCCAGAAGCTGTACCAACACCATGATATTGCACAAGTACTAATTGAGATCAACAACAATTCCAATGAAATCAAGACCCTTCTCTCGCAAGAGGAGACTCTATGGAAATAAAGGTCTAGAGTCAATTGGTTGAGGTGTGGAGATCGCAATACAAATTTTTTTCATGCCTGTGCAAGTGAAAGGAGGAGATGCAATAAGATTACCAAACTGAAAGACTTACAGGGGTAAGCCACACTGACCCAGCAACACTCCAAACTTTGATAAATAACTTCTACATGGAGCTCTTTACAGCAGAGAATATAGCGGCATAATCCAAGGGATCCCGACAAGGGTGACAACGGATATGAATGCTGAATTTCTAAAGCCAATCATGCTGGATGAGGTCCGTGCGGCCGTTTTTCAAATGGGCGCGTTAAAGGCGCCAGGAATAGATGGCTTCCCTACTATCTTTTAAAAAATATCGCTAGGATAAGGTGAAACACTTTGTCTTTAGAGTGGTCAGTAGAATAGTAGAAGGAAACTATATGCCACCATCTCTGAACCATACTCTCCTGGTACTTATTCCAAAAGTCAAGGCCCTTGAAGTTGTATCACAGTTTAGGCCAATAAATCTGTGCAATGTGATTTACAAAATAGCTTCAAAGGTGCTAGCCAATCGACTAAAGGGGATACTATTTGACATCATATCACCAAAACACAATGCTTTTGTCCCAAGAAGATTGATAATACATAATGTATTGGTTGGAAATGAATGCATACACACATTAAAAAAGAAAGCTGGGAGATCTGTAATTAAAGCTTGACATGGCCAAAGCATATGATCGAGATGATTGGGGTTACTTGCAAGCAATTATGAGGAAATTAGGCTTTGCTGAAACTTGGATCCAGAAGATCATGTTATGAGTCTCGATGGTCACTTACTTTGTACTATTAAATGGCAACCAACTTGAGACCATAACACCCACTCGAGGCATAAGACAAGGTGACCCTATTTCTCCATACTTGTTCCTCCTGGTTGCTAAAGGTTTCTCGCCTCTCCTTAATGCTGCCGAGGGCACCAACTCTTCTGAAGGTACAAAGCTAGCACACAATGCACCACAAATTTCCCACCTCTTATTTGTAGATGATAGTCTTGTATTATTCAAAGCAAATATTGCAGCAGCACACCACTTAAAAACCCTATTGGATGGGTATTGTTTGGGGTCAAACCAGAGGATTAACCTACAAAAGTCAGCCATTTATTTTGGCCGTACCAGTGATGTTCCACTCAAGCAATAGATCAAGCATATATTGGGAGTACAAAGGGAGGCATTACTAGATAAATATCTTGGCATGCTGGTCACACAAGGCCGCATTAGTGTTGAGCATTTCACTCATATTATTGAGAAGTCAAAAACAAGGATATTTGGGTGGAGTTCAAGGTTTCTATCCATACTGGGTAAAGAGGTGATGATCAAAGCTGTGTTACAAGCTATTCCAACATATAATATGAGTTGCTTTCTTCTTCCAATGCACACTTGCAAAGCAATTATTAAAATCATAAGGGACTTCTGGTGGGGGAGTACAAACTCAAAAAAGGCGAATAGCATGGATTTCTTAGGATAAGTTAACTGTTCCTAAAATACTTGGAGGACTGAGTTTTAAAGGCCTAAAAAATTTTAACCTGAGCATGCTGGCAAAACAAGCTTGGTAGATAATGGCTTATCCTGATTCTCTGATGGCGTGCATCCTTAATTGCAAATATTTCCCAAATAGTTCTTTTTTACAAGTCCCAAGCTCTAAAGGAGGATCTATATCTTGGCGAGCTATTGTAAGGTCTAGAAGCATTCTCGAAAAGGGGCTTGTTTGGAGAGTTGGCAATGGTAATACCATCAGAGTTTGGAATGATCCTTGGTTGCCAAAAACAGCAGAGAGACGGCCAATGAGGCCTATGATACAAAACAATATTACCACAGTTTCAGACCTGATTATACCGGCCACCAATAATTGAAACTTCAGCTTGATAGAGGAGGTCTTCACAGTGGCGAATTAGGCTTGCATCAAAGCTAGACCACTTGGGAATGGTTGGAGGAATGACTTCATTGCTTGGGATCTCACTCTGCATGGTCAGTTTACTATCAGCTCTAGGTATCAGGCTACCCTTCACAGTCAAGCAACCGTTTCGGATGAGCTACTACACGCTAACAGTAGTTTATAGCAACAAAATTTTTGGGGCAAAATTTGGAATATTAGAGTACCGGGAAAGATCCAATCACTTCTTTGGAGGGCATCAATAGGGATTATACCTGTGAAGAAAGTGTTGAACTGTAAGGGCATTGCCATAGATTCGATTTGTATTCAGTGTGGCCAAGTAGAAGAAACTATAGAACACATATTTCTAAAGTGTCCTTATGCATTGGAGTATGGAGCCGGATGGGTATTTCTGTTGGAAACCTCACCGTGGACTAGGAGCGTGATTTCAAATCTTGGATGGCCACTCATCTATTACCAAAAAGTTCAGATGTGTGCACTATGGCAATTACGATGCGGGCTTTATGGTACGCGCGAAACTTCTTTTTGCATGAAGAACAGGTGAAGCCAAGAGAGGAGGTGGTGAGTTTCATTCAACGCTACCTAGCGGAGCTTCGGAACACATCGGCAAACCAATCAAGACATGCACTCATGCAGTCTGTATGGCAGCACCCATTGATAGGTTTTGTCAAAATAAACTTTGATGGAGCGTTCCATAGCAATTTTCAAAGTGGAGCAATACGTGTAATAGTTAGAGATGAGGCTTGTAAACTTGACATCTAGGTACTTCATCTTTTAATCCATGATGATGTTACTTGATCAGTAATAAAAGTTTACTTCCCCTCTAAAAAAACTAACTCACACTTCAAATTTTTGTAAGAATGATTAGTCATGTCAACTTGTTACACTTCAGATTTACGACAGGTGGTTTGGCAGCTGGGAGAGGCACCTATCATGGAGCACATATGGCGGCCCCAACCTGCGACAAGTGCACACAACAACAAATGTGCACCACACCATCACATGCACATCTAATTATAGTAGACTTTTCTTTTTTTTTTTTTAATTTGAAATCAATATCTGACAAACTATAACTTCAATTGATGATATGTTTGTGTCAATATATCATTTTGAACTCTCAATTCCACTAGTTTAAACGGATCGTCAATCAAAATTATAAATCAAAATATATTAATCTCGAAAAAATCAGAAAGCTTCAATTCAATTCATTTCTTTTGAATAAATTGATATCTTCTAATGTATGACTCCGATTGATCGGTTAAGATCGATCTAAACCAATCCATTTTATGGGCCTAATTAGGTGAAAATTTTCAATTAGATCGGGAAATGCAAAAGCAGGGGTTGACGAAGCGGAAGATTATCAGTTTGTATTAGTCTGATCATTTTGACCCCACAATTCTACTGGTTTAAACTGTTGAATGAATTTATTGTACCAAAAAATAGGTGAAGAATAAAATAAATAAAGAAATAAAAAATGGATCCCTCAACTTAGGTAGATCCCGTGTGTCATGAGAGAGGGCGCGTCAAGAGTCTGTTAAATTCCACCAACCATCTAGATAAACGATGATTCTTGTGAATAGACGATGCCCCTCAACTGACCCCACACGTCATGAAAGAGAGTACACCAAGAATGTGTTAAAATTATATTAAGTATCTGGATAAACAATGGCTCTTGTAGATAAATGATGCCCTTCAATTAACCTCACTTGTCATGAGGGAGAGGATAGCCCACTCATAAGTAATAAAATATTTGTTCCTAAAAAATAGGGAGGTTGAGTCCTATATATATATACCTCTCTAGCCTTTTAGAGAACACACAAAGATAGACAGAGACTGAGGGGAAGACAGAACCAGAAGACAAAGGCATGAGTAAGAATTTAGAAAAATATTAAGTCTAAGCCCTATTTCTATTCAGCGACACCACGATGGCCTTCATCCCCAATGGTGAGTCATAGAAAAATCTATGATATCTTCACTTCAGGAGCGCAATTCACACTCTGCTTTTGTTATTCATCAGCAAGACAGGAAGATGGCAAGCATCTGGTCGATCTCCAAAAAAGATCCAGAAATGCATTGCATCTCTGCAGAGTCTCTAGTGACATACGCC
This sequence comes from Pharus latifolius, assembly GCA_019359835.1. Classification (NCBI taxonomy): domain Eukaryota; kingdom Viridiplantae; phylum Streptophyta; class Magnoliopsida; order Poales; family Poaceae; genus Pharus; species Pharus latifolius. The sequence goes on from CM033319.1 coordinate 20,140,686, forward strand.
CGGCCAAGTATGCTAGGTGCAACCAAGTGTGTCACCTCTTTTATCAAGCTGCTTATGCCCCACTTTCAAGGGAGCACGTCTAATTCAACAAAGCACCATTTCTGCTCATCGTGCAAAACTACATAAGTTTTGTCATATTCATCCATGCATCTGTCCATAACCGATGAAGCAAGACAATCGACTTTACAATGTATCAAGCTGTCTTCACAAACAAACTTGTTGCCGGATACTAATGAGACGAAGGCAACAAGTCCATCCGCGACCGATAAGTCTTGACAATTAATTGACCAAGTACCGATGAGGCGAAGGTCAATTCCATTCTGCATTGCATCAGGCTTTCTCCATCAACAAAAGAAGCTTGTCGTCGAATACTACTGAGATGAAGGCAACAAGTCCGTCTGTGACCGATGAGGCTGGACAGGCGCATGGCTAGGTGCCAACGAGGCTAGCCATGTGACCTTATCTCCATCAGGGTGCCAATGAGGATAGACAATTCCACAGCCAAAACTGACGAAGTGAAGGCCAATGTAATCATAGCCTGCATTGCATTGAATTGCACCTCTCATCCATTGCATGAAGAGCAGAAGTGAAGCTTGAAGAAGACGACCAAGAAGTGCAACTTAATCGGAGGTTCTCTGCTAAGTCAAAAAGACTTAGTAGAAGTAATTAACCGGAAGCTTTATGAAGTCCTGAGAGCCAGAGATCCACACAATTAGATTCCACCATGATGCATAAGACAAAAAGAGTAAAAAAGCACAAACACTTATATTTTTGTAATTCAATAAGGATTAATAAAAAGCAAATTTATCTGTGCAAATTTTTCTTGTCTTCTTGTTTTTTTCTTATATTTTCTTTACAACAGAATGGCATGCCCGCAAAATAAAATAAAATGACATGAAACTCCTCGGAGCGAAAAGAAAGAGAAATTTTCTCTGCCAAACATAAACAGATCATTAATCAAAATTATAAATCAAAATATATTGATCTAAAAAAATTAAGAAGTTAGATGAATTGTAATAAAACTTTTGATTTTTTTTAGATCAATATCTTGTAATATATAACTCCGATTGATGGTCTATTTATGTCAATCTAATCATTTTAACCCCACAATTCTATTGGTTTAAATGGATCATCAATCAGAGTTATAGATTGTTAGATATTGATCTAAAAAAATGAAAAGTCTAGTATAATTACATGTGCATGTGGATGGTGATTGTCACAGGTTGGGGCCGCGACATGCACTTGCCGTGATAAGCGCCTCTTCCATCTGCCCGACCACCTATTGTGTGATGGGTGAACAACGGGAATTGAACCCGCACATGGTGGATTCACAATCCACTACCTTGATCCACTTGGCTATATCCGCCCCTTATCCAGCTAAAGGATTTTCTCTTTTTTCCATTTATTATTATCCTATTTATTCTGACCTTCATACTTCAATCAAGATATTGGACATAGAATATCACTCTTTAAAATAGAGAAAAAGGAGTAATAAGTTGTGACAAGAAAAAAAAATCCTTTTGTAGCTCATCATTTATTGGTAAAAACCGAAAAGGTCAATATGAAAGAGTAGAAAGAAACAATAGTAACGTGGTCCCGGGCATCTAGCATTTTACCCACAATGATTGGTCATACAATCGCGATTCATAATGGAAAGGAACATATACTTATTTACATAACAAATCCTATGATAGGTCATTTACCCTTGTAGCTCCATGAATCATGGCGTTACTTCAGTGCTGTTGTAGCCAGCTCCATTTGTCCTACATGGTACAGTGGGGTCTTATGGCCTCATCGACTATGGTGTTACTAAGTTATGTCTAAGGCCTCGGCCCATGGAGCTAAACTGTCAACCTAAGTTGGGTCCATTCTGTGAAAATAATCATTTTTTGTTTTTATTTTCCAAATTAATAATAAAAAAATAATCATTTAATAAAAAATTCACCAAGATGTGGACATGAAGATTGACCATCAAATTAGAAATAGACGACAAGATCAATCTATATATATGGGAACTATTTGGTCAGGCTCCGAGTTTAACTTCTACCATAGAGAAGTTAAAGTCATATAACTCCAACTCCACATAAACTAGAAACTGGAGTTTTGAAAGTATTGGGCAAAAGACTCAAGCTTCACCTTATGACTTCAAATGACAATTATACCCTATGAATAAAATATAATATTAGTTATAGTTAATAGCATAGCTATGTAATTATTTTCAATTTTATGAAAATGTTACAAATTTAAAATTTAGAATTGTTGGAACACCTCAAATCTTACTCCAACTTTTAGTGTAAAGGTGACTCCAACACCATCTCGACTCTAGAGAAATTGCCAGTTAGAGCCATTCTTATCTAGAAATTAGGAGTCAGAGCTCAACCAAACAGAGCCATGATCATAGGATTTTGCTCGTGGGTGATTTTGATGGATCTAAATAGTTCATTGCTCATGTCAGATGGTTGTAACCACCTCAATGGTACTCACCTCCTTTCCATGAACCTTCCTAGCTAATTTTTCTCTCCTTTGCATATTGTTCTTGTCTTTTTTTTAATCTCATCTCTCAGTTACCTTGGCGGCTTGGTACAGGGTGGTTTAATTTAAGCAACTTGCTGTCTATTGGAAAAAAATCATATTTATACTTTTCAACTTTGATTTGTAATGTTTAGTTTCATACACAAGTCCTTACAGAATTTGAATTTTAAAATCCACTTTGCATTTCCCATATTTTCTCACTTTGGATGTGTCACCCTTAGCCACTACCACCGACACTAATCTACCACTTCCCGCCACCTGCCATTGGTCGGATAGGTGAATTTTAGACGACAATAGCCCACATCTTAGAGCAAATATAATAGTGGAAAATGTTAATAAGATGAAGGGAAATCATGAGTACCAATCAACCTAACATGATAATAATTAGAGATACATTTTGATGTGTTGAAGTATTAACTGAATCTGAATGAATGTAATAACAGCACCTATAAACACTGAGCACTGTACAATTTGACCAAAATTATTTGCAAACATTATATTTTACAAAAACTTGCGATGTTGCAAAGTCTCCTCCAAGTACCCTCACGTTCAAGGCCTCCTACTAGTCTCCTTTATCATGCACAAACTGTTGGAGAACGGGCTCATTACTCTAACAATTTCAAAAATTTTACCCGAAATCCCAAGAAACTTGCAAGCAATAGATCATCTATTAAGAGATTTACCACTAGATGCGCAGATGCGACAACACAGCAGCGGAAGAAGAGTCGTTGTCACAACCAGATCGTGACCAGAAGTGCAGCAATAACAGCAGCACCTCTATGGAAGTCCACACATCCGGGGAAGGAACATCACATGTTCGTGTGCTAGCACCAGCACACGCGGCTAGGGTTTTACGAGATCTATCTCGTGGATGGTGGTGGCACACATAATAGATCAGATGATCAATGCATGCCAACTGCACCTCCTTTTATAGGGCCTTGCAGTCTACTCAAATGCGAATCCTAATCCTAATGGTAAACCTATTACCAATAGGGGACCCATTTCGGATCCCATCCGAATTAATACTCCAACCCGTTAAATATGTGACCCTGTAGATTCGTGTATATTTGGATGTGACCGGAAACAACTTCCCAAATCACAAGTCATAAGCAGTCCCTAGCAAGACATTATGACTACCCGTATGTACACGAATATCATATCCGATGAATCTATACAATTTATCATGGATTATCTCTTTGCCTCATGATACCAAAGCAAACTCAAGGTGAGAAATGTGTTATCCTTGAATAGCTCGGTCATTTCTTAATCTTGTAATGGACTAACTTTTTCATAGTTGACTCTTAACTAGCTATATTCAGCACGACCATACATTTTCTTAATCCAATTACATCAAGGGACCGAGAGATATCTCTCTCAAGATATGAGGGGCAAATTTCATCTCGACAATTCACTTTCAACCACATGGTTCATAACATATATGTATGTCACCTTTATGAATACTTGGTTAAAAGTAGTGGTTGGTGATACTAAGTATGCTATTACGCATGTATGAAACCGTGATGATCTCAGGTCTAAAGATAAATCAAAATAATTGTTGGAAACCAACTGATGACACATAAAAAACTTAACAGTGTCTCAAAATGAGTTAATTCAACCAACATATTCTCCAACATGTGTCCACGACATTAACTTGATATATCATATCTATGGTCTGTGAAATTTGACTATCAACCAATGATCGTACTGACTTATCTTGATTTATTATTCTATATAATGCCGAAAGTCATGAATATTTAGAATAAGTATCATTGATAATGCCGACAATACATATATCATAATAAAGAGTTCCACGAATAAGTCACATACTTTTTTGATCAATAAAAGTGATACTTTATTCAAGAAATGCAATAACATTTTATTCGTAACAATTCATAAACATATCATGATACAATCATCTCCATGATTGCTTACAGGGCATATCTGATCCGTTTGAGACCTAGCCTTGGTTTTCGCACTAGGCTCGCCCAGATTCTAATTTACGGAATAATGGGATCTTACTCGGAAATACCGAAACCCAAAGGTTGATCGAAAATACAGTTCAAAGTAATTGCACAACTCTTTATTTCAAAGAGGACTTTACACGTCGAACGTTAGGTCGCACTCGCCTACGTCGAAGGAACTATAAGCTGGATATATGATCTAAGACTGTAATAATATTCGATGATCTAAATTAGACCTATTACAAGGTATTTATAGTCCAATCGTATGAGTACATATCAGACTCAATAACCTAAACGTATTAGACTCATATAACTAACTAATCTTAAACAGATAGTCTTAGTTATATATATTCGGATCGGATTACAATTCCGAACAGGGAACGAATTCCTTTCCATGATGGCGAAACATTTCCGATCACGGTTAAGGTCGCGAAGCCGTATGCGATTAGGACTTGAAGATCCTCCCGGATCAATATCTCTATCACAAACTTGTAGGAATCATTATAGCCAATAGTACCATGTCTCCTCGTAGTTCTTGCAGATGTCACGCTGTTAGTTGATGCCCGACGATGGCCAGATGTACGCCGACAGCCGCACCGGCCCATGTGACGCTTTGGGTCCCTTACCGTGCACACTATTGTATAACGTGTCCCCTTTTGAGGAACTTGGCTTTCCAGTTTTGTAGCGGTTGATATAGACAGTGGTGCGGTTGTTCGCGTCGGCCTGGATGGACTTGCAAGAGCCAAAGTGGAAGCAATTGGGGTCGACGGTGGGGGTGGAGGAGGCCAAGAAGAGCTAGCTTGTCGGCGGTAGCCAAGAGGATCACCTTTTAGATATGTAGGCGGGTTTGGCGCCCGCGCTGAAGTCATCATCATCGTTGTTGAAGGCCGAGACCGCACGCTTTCACAGGTTTTCTCGTGGTCTTGCAGAGGTGGTTGCATATATCACCCCGCACGGCCAAAATGTGCCATATCACAAGAGTTTTGGCCATTTTTTTTAGTATTGGAGTTGCTACTTTGATTTGCATATGAGTGTATGATTGTATGTCATATATGGGTGCTTCTTTCCGACTTGGTATCGGCTACTGAATTGAGATTAATGTGGAACGGAAAAATTTTATTTTAAAGCTTCTTTCATTCCACTATAAAAATTCTGAAATTATAGTCTATAAATCTCATAAGATAGAATCAGACTCATATATTATTAAGGCATCAAATGACAAATATAAATTATTGAAATTTTATACATACCTCCTCTTGATTCATGGTAACATTTGGTTGACATTATTTAAGGTGTCTTAGAACATGTGATCCTGACATAAGAGTTTGTAAAAGATATTTCTTTTGACTCATGCAATATGGGTTCAGTTTATTGGAGATCATTGTTTATAATGTAAGTCCTCTGACAAATTTAAGGTTATTTTTTTGTGTTGCTTCAAGTTTTATCATCATAAAACTTTCTATTTAATGTGATGATCTCCCTTCGATCTAAGTTTAAGATTGATTTTAATTGGAAGTATCATGAATTATTTTTAACTTCTCTTTGCTTATATTATCCTTTTCTACTTTCAAAAAAATCTAGATATGATCCGAGAGGATCTTCAAGTCCTGATCGCATACGGATTCGCAACCAAGTCCTGATCGCATACGGATTCACGACCATGTCCTGATCGCATATGGATTCGCAACCAAGTCCTGATCGCATACGGCTTCGCGACCTTAACCGTGTTCGGAAAGGTTTCACGACCATGGATTGGTTCGCGACCATGAAAAGGAATTTGTTCTCTGTTCGGAACTGTAATCCAATCCGAATATATATATAACTAAGCTTATCTGTTTAGGATTAATTAGTTAGTTATATGAGTCTAATACGTTTAGGTTATTGAGTCTGATACGTACTCATACGATTGGACTATAAATACCTTTTAATAGGTCTAGTTTAGATCATCGAAAAGTCATAGAACTTATTTGAGTTTTAAACACTTATAGTTCATTCGACGTAGGAAAGTGTGCCTAACGTTCGACGTGTAAAGCCCTCTTTGAAATAAAGAGTTGTGCAATTACTTTGGGTTTCGGTATTTCCAAATAAGATCCCGTTATTCCGCATATTAGAATCTGGGCAAGTCTAGTGCGAAAACCAAGGCTAGGCCTCAAACGGATCAAGTTGGTATCAGAGCAACTTTCCTATCCTGTAGATGGTGAAGACTTGCTAGGGTTACAAAACTTTCGATGAAACTCCAGGCGATCAATTGACGGTTCCTACAGCCGCGTCTCCGACAATGTCTGACGATACCTCCGTTCAAGCTAACCTAGCCGAATAAGTGGCTAAGCTCTCCACCGACATGGAAACCATGCTTGCTTGGATTAAGCAGCAGGCCATGATTGTACCTCCTAAGTAGGGAGGGATATGGGTGAGAAGACTGGTGAAAACTTGCGCAGGGCAGACGAAGATGAAGACGAAGGCGACCACAAGACCGACGACCTCGCCAACACCTCCTTAGCTGTCAGATCTTTTAAGGTCGACGCTAAGATTGATATACTCATATATGATGGGGTGATCGATGCCGAGAAGCTGGATTCTTGAATCGACCAGCTTGAGACCTACTTTGACCTGAAAGGGTTCAGTAGCGCTCAAAAGGTCAAATTTGCACTTTTGAAGATGAAGGACCACGCCAAGATATGGTGGAAGGCCCTTGTCGCCAGTGGTGAAGCTGACGACCTTGCGTGGGGTCAATTCAAACGACTTTTGCGATAAGAATTCTATCCGATGGGTTACCTTGAGGAGAGATGGGAGCGTTGGCACAGATTGTACCAACGGCGCGACCAGACCGTTCAAGACTATACGATAGAGTTTCGGCGACAAGCAATGGTCATCGGCATCTCACTGTCCGATCCTCAGGTATTTCGGAAGTACACATCTTGACTTCAGAAATCGATCAGTACTGAGCTAAGTCTATTCAGAGTTCAAGACATCTCGACCGCGAGCACGACTGCTTTGGCGATTGAGAAGAAGAATAAGACCCACAACGACAAGAACTTGAGGGAGATTTCAACCACGACGAGCTCCGGAGAGGGTACCCATGATACGGGTAACACTTGTGAGCATTGTCATGTTGCTGGGCACACAAAAGAGAAGTGTTATAAACTTCATCCTGAACTGCGACCAGAAAGAAAAAGGAGGGATGAACCAAGCACACGAACAGCTATGGTTACTTCTATTCCGCTCGCAGAGGAAATTATCCAGTTGGATTCGGTTGAAAAGGCGGACACGACCTTGTCTCTAATGGCAATGCCGAAGGAGAAAGGTTCGGGTTCATCAACTGACTACAACCCGACAGAGGAATTGTTCACTGTTAACATACAGGTGAAGCACGAGGTGGTCGCAGCCATCTTCGACCCCGGAAGCCAAAAGAATTTGGTCTCCTCCGGGCTGGTTCGACGACTTGGTTTGCAGACGACTCATCATCCTCGACCATATCCTCTGGGATGGTTCACTTCCGACGTGAATCAGCAAATCAAGAGTCAGTGTACTCTAAAGTTTGCAATATCTGCTCGTTACATCGACGAGGTTCAATACTATGTCATCCCCATCGATATTTGCCAAGTGATTTTTGGAAGTCCGTTCTTGTACGATTGTGATGCCCATTACCACCGAAGAGCTCAAAAATACGACCTCACAAAGGATGGGACAAAAATTATAATCAGCAAAAATGACCATGTCGGCACCAAGAACTTGATGATAGCAAATCAGGCGAAACGGATTGTCAATGCATGCTCAAAGTGTGTGCTGAGCGTGATGCGTCCAATTAGCCAAGAGGATTGTGTTGCATCGAGTATGGAAAGTGGTGGTTGTTTAGCAAGCTTGCCGAAAAAAACAACGTACTATTCGCAAAGGTATATAGTCGATCACCACAACGACTAGTCGAAAACGACATGCAACTTGTCTCTACGGCGTCACTATTCAAATTTTGCAATCCTAGCTTTGGGATCGGTGATGGTATCAACCTCGACAAGGGGAAGGCTATCCGTGAGTGGCCAAGGCCACAATCCATGACGGAGGTGCCAAGCTCCATGAGCGCCTATCCATATATTCGATTCGACGATTGTAGTATTGCCCATCGTGTGTTTATTCCAAAACTCCCAGTCGTTCTCTACATCTTCACAGTTAGTCACCAACGGGTGTTGGCTCCTTCTCAACAAGGGAGTCATGATCCGGGAGGATCTCAGGTTGAGTTCGCAACGGATTTGCGACCACGAAAAGGTTTGCGACATTGAAAAGGTTTGCGACCTTGGGAAGGATTCAAACTCTTCGAGCCTTCAATGCTGGATGATGAGCCAGATACTATAGTACCATCTGTTGAAGACTTGGTCTATCAACGAGAAAAATCTCTATGCGAAGATCTGATTCTGGAGAAGAATGTGACTACCACCCACAGTGACACAAAGGAGACTTTTCGAATCGGTCGGAAAGGTCAACGAGTATGTGCAGCAAAGTGGTACACCAAAGAACATGGACAAGTCCAATTTCCACATCTCTAATTTGATCGAGAGGTCGCAACAGGGGTTGGCTCCTTCTCAACAAGGGAGTCATGATCCGAGAAGATCTTCAAGTCCTGATCGCATACGGATTCGCGACCAAGTCCTGATCGCATACAGCTTCACGACCTTAACCGTGTTCGGAAAGGTTTCACGACCATGGATTGGTTCGCGACCATGAAAAGGAATTTGTTCTCTGTTCGGAATTGTAATCCAATCCGAATATATATATAACTAAGCTTATCTGTTTAGGATTAGTTAGTTAGTTATATGAGTCTAATACGTTTAGGTTATTGAGTCTGATACATACTCATACGATTGGACTATAAATACCTTGTAATAGGTCTAGTTTAGATCATCGAAAAGTCATAGAACTTATTTGAGTTTTAAACACTTATAGTTCCTTCGACGTAGGCAAGTGTGCCTAACGTTCGACATGTAAAGCCCCTCTTTGAAATAAAGAGTTGTGCAATTATTTTGGGTTTCGGTATTTCCGAATAAAATCCCGTTATTCCGCATATGATCCCGTTATTCCGCATATTAGAATCTGGGTGAGCCTAGTGCGAAAACCAAGGCTATGTCTCAAACGGATCAAGATAACCCTATATACATTGAAACCAAACATTTTTACACCCTCTATGTCAAAATTAGTGCATATTTGATCCAAAAGTTAACCTTTGACAGGTTTTGACCGATTATGTGGATAGGAAATTTTGCAATTTTACTCCTCTAATCTTTCTAAATTGCACAACATCAATTACTACTTTATTTACTATTTATTTTGTTTCAGATTGTGCAAATTTTAAACACCGCCATTGATCTCCTCAAATTATGAATCTGAAATTGCAACCTCAAATTTGAATTTTGAAATTTGAATTCAAATATGAATTATTACAGTTACTCCCAAGAAATTTGATAGAATTTATTTGCTTCATCTCTCACAATGATATTTTAAAATTTATATTATAATTTGAATTTGGATTTGGTTTCCAAATTCAATGTTTAGACAAATATTATATGCAATTTGAAGTTTAAATTTTGCATTTTGAATTTGAAATGTTGAATCTGAAAAATGAGTTTGACATTCAAATTTCAAGATTCAAATTTCAAAATTCAAAATCCAAATTTCAAATTTCATATTTAAGGTTGAAATTTTAAATACATAATTTGATAAGCAGCTTGGCAACGACATTTAAAATTTGAAAAAGTTGACACAAATAAATAGTAAATAAACTACTAATTGTCGTTGTGTAATTTAGAAAGACTAGAAGAGTAAAATTACAAAATTTCTCATCCTTATCACTAATATGGTCAACGGATGGTTTTAAATCAAATATATATGCACTGGTTTTGAACTAGATGGTGTAAAATATCTGATTTCAAATTACAGGAGATTATTTGGACCTTTCTAAAAATAGAGAGGGGTAATATAGATTTGTTTTTTTCCCACAATTCTTTGATTTGAAAACACTGCAAGAGTTGGATTGGTTTTACAAAATAGTGAGAATAGCTTAATAAGTTGTCCCTTAATCTACATCAAAAGTTTGTTATGTGAATCTAAAAATGGGTTTTGATTGGTTTTCATCAACCTACAATCTCTTGTTAACGGAACAAAGTTAAATTCAACTCTTACATTATAAGTACATGTTATGATATTGTTTGGATTGCGTTGTGATTTTATACTGTGTAATGGAATGTGATAATTATTGAAGATTTTTGTAATATCTAGTAAGATATTATTATTATAATAATAGTTTTTAAATAATCATAACCAATAATATATATCAAACAGAATATAGAGAATGCACCACACCCCAAACACAACATGTAAATGCAAGAAATGTACATGTGAAACACATATTTTTACCAGCTTAATCAAACCACTAACCAGCAATACTATCCAATTCTTAAATACTTATTATGTTTGTTCATCTAGAAGACTATAAGGCTCTGTTCGGATCTCAAAAATTGGAATTGCAATATAAAATTCTAATTTTAATTCAATTTCCAATTGAATTGAAATTGATTAGAATTGGCCCAATTACAAATATTGTTTGGATGACCACTAGTTAGAATTGAATGAAATTGATCCAATTTCATCTATAAATCATGGAAATTTCATCCTCAAATTTCAAATATGACTTTTGAAATTTAGAGGTTCCAATTTGAAATTTGAAATTTGAAATTGCATGTGAAATTGAAGATTGAATTATGGATGTTAAATTTGATTTTGAAAATTTGAGTTTTGAAATTTTGAATTTTGAATGTCAAACTCAACTTTCAGATTCAAAATTCAAATTTAAGATTTGAATTTCAAAATGCAAAAATTTAAACTTCAAATTTGAATATATGATTTTTTTAAATTTGTATTTATAAATCAAATCCAATTTTAAATTTGCAATGTAAATTTTAAATAATTTGATGAGAGATAAAATCCATCGAATTCTTAGGGGTAGAGATTAGAATTGGTCTAGTCTTTTTTTAGTTATAATTCAATTCCATAAAGTTGAGTATGGAATTATTAATTAAATTTCTAATATGCAATCAAATACGAGAACTCTGAAATTGAATTCCAATTTATATGTTTCATGCTCAATTCCTACTATCCAAACAACGGGGTGTAAGAATTTTTGGCCGTCAATGATCGGATCGCCTAATTTTTATTCCATCCGACGGACAAAATTAACCACAATTACGAAATATATAGTACTACTACTAATCCACATCTTTAAAAACCGCTTACACGAGATCAGCTAATAAAAGATATACATCCATCCCAATTATTCTCCTTTATAGAAAAAACTGACATGTGAGACACCGTTCAATTTGGCTCCATGTGTCACTGAAACGGGCTAGAAAACGACAAGTTGGAGCGATTTATCTTTAAAACAACTCAATAAATAACAGGAGAGATCACATCGAACGATGGCGACACCGCCGCCGCTAGTGACCAATCCCGCTGCTGCACCCCTTCCACTGAAATTCTGGTCCCACCACACTTCCACGCCCACATGTCAGCCGCGTAACGGGTAGCGTGTGAGCAGTGTGCGCCCATCGACAAAGAGCTGAAAAGTTCAGCCCCCTGGAATCGGACGGCGAGTGGTCCAACAACCTCACATCTATGAATTCGAGCCGCACGATGCGCGTCCGGCAACATCCGCCGTCGAATGCCGGGACCGTGGCAGATCCGGCCGTAGAATATGAATTTGATTTCGAAAGCAAAGAGTGGGAGAGAAAGAAAGGCGAGAGAGAAAGGGGAGCGAGAGCAGCAGCAAGAGGGAAAATCCTCTCTCCAATTCCACCCTCCCTACTCTCTCAAAATCCGTCATTCCCCCTCCCCGCAATTATGCGTTTAAGCTCTTAATAAACCCGCCTTTCCCATCCCTTGCGCGGGATCTCCGCCCTCCGATCTGCCTCCGGCGGCTGCGATCCCGCCGCGCCCATCTCCACTCGGCGGCGGATTGGTGGTGTTTCAAGTGTGGGGAGGTTTTGATCTAGAATCTTCGGTTCGACTCGATGGCGGGGAAGGAGCAGGGTGGCGGCGGGCCACCGCGAACCCCGGGGCCTGCGGCGTCGACGCAGCCGCCGATAAAGAAGCTCGTGAGGCAGCTCGACTTCACGTCGGCGGCACTGGCTGGGAACCCCGCGATGGCGGCGGCCGCGGCCGCTGTTTCGAGGGCGTTGCAGCCGCGGCCGATGCCCATGGGGGCGCCGCAGCTGCAGCAACCGCGTGCTGCGGCGGTGCCGCAGCAGCTGCAGCCGCGGGCGCTGCCGGTGCTGCCCCAGCTTCCGGTGCCACTTCCGCGACCGGCGATAGCGGTGGCCGTGCCGCAAGTGCGCCCGGCGCAGGCGCAGGCGCCGGCGGTGGCGCGGCCCCCGGTCGCCGTTCCCTTGTGAGTGTTCTCCTTGAGATTTATTTATAATCTGAAGTTTTGAGACGTTTTGCTTCCTTGTTTGGTACTTTTGGTGTGCCTTGCTTGTCCAGTGAGTAAGTTTGCTCTTCGTTTTGGTTCTGAGTCTTGGAGGTCAGAATGTAGCCCAAGTTGGACTATTGATGCCAAAATTTTACTTAGCGCCCCTCTTTGCTTGGGAACAAAGATGAATATTTCCCTGGAATGGATGTTTTGGTTTTCGGCCGGCGTTTACATCAAGTTTCAGTGTTATGATGGGGTGGAGTTACTATGTAGGTGGGAAAGAAATGGAACGATCTAAAACACCGGTTCTTTTCTGCTTTGTTCGATCAGTTTCCAGTTGATGATTGCAATTTGTGGGAATATTCAATTTCTTATGCTTCCGTTGTAATTTTTGCGATGTGCTCTGGTGATGTTCTGATTACCTTCTGTCTTTTCAGGAAGCCAGAGTCACCGAAGCCACGGGCGCGGCTGTATGAAGGGAAAGATGGCACCCCGTCTAAGAAAAAGTGCTGCAACTGTAGACACTCCAAATGTCTGAAGTTGTAAGTGAGATAATGTCCATGTTAGCTCGAAAGCAATGCAATAGGATTAGTGTTCATGGATGATATTCAATTTTTTAAGAATGTATGCATTCCTGTACCTCCTTGCGCTCCAAAAGAGCCAATAAATGGCCAAGGTCAACTAATGCTCTTTGCCTGATCTGCTGGGATGTTAGGAAATGTGTGAAGTACCACCTATCTTGACTTTTTTCTACATAAAGAGCTTACAAGGACAAATACACAAACTCTAGATCTTAAAAAAAGGCTATATGCGAATAACCTGTAATTGTTAAATTTCGTAAGTAGCGTTCATGATGTAACCAAATGTTTGATCAGATGGTCTAGTAAGGTTAAGTAGTTGTAGACTTGTAGATACTGCAGTAATGCCATTGGGTAACAGCGAAAGAGCCAAAAGAGTGGCTTTTGGCAAGTAAAAAAAAGTATAAAATGCTATAGCTTTGCATTCACCTATCTTTGATTTGGAGCTTTATCCTTAGAGTTTCTCCATGGTTCAAAATGGAGCTAGAGCTTGGTCAAATAGGGCTTTGTGTTGTAGGAGTATTAATGAATGCACTGAAGATGACTATCGGTCTTTTGGATTTTGTTACCTTATTTTACAGGAATGCACATATAAGTGAAATAAATAATATGGAAAATGTGGAAACAGGTACTGGTGGTGCTGTTTCATCTCTTCTCCAAAATCTTATTGTTCTTTGGTCCTTCACTTTAAAAGTCAGACTCTTTACTTCTATTGGAACACGGAATATCTTTGATGGTTCAACTTTTTTTTTTCTCATTTTGCTAATCTTGATTTCCATTTCTGTTATATTTAATGCTTTGTTTAGTGACACAATGACATCCATCTGACTTTTGTTGTGTTGTCCATGCTAGGTACTGTGAATGTTTTGCATCTGGTGTTTATTGTGATGGATGCAACTGCACCAACTGTTTTAATAATGTTGAGAATGAGGCTGCTAGGCGTGAAGCTGTTGACGCAACATTGGAGCGCAATCCAGATGCATTCAGGCCTAAGATTGGGAGTAGCCCACATGCAAATCGGAATAATATGGTATGCTTTGAGGTTCATATGTTGGAGTTGAGGTTTATACCTTACCTGAATAGTTACTTGCTAAGTGACATGGATGCTTGGTCATTGTTTGTTTGTTTCTTGTTGATTAATGCCATCGCTAGCAATGTTCATGGCTTCATGCACATGTTAGGGAAGTGTTTGAAAAGGAAAAACTAAGAGATGTTCTTTATCAGAAGCATATAGAAATTTAACACCCTAAGCCCACACCATCAGTTGGGTTTTTGTCTTCAATTATCCCGAATGGATTAATCTGGTTCATATGGTTTGGTCCTTAGATACTATATACTGGACAAACTCAAACACAACTATCTATATTGGACTAAACCAATCACACTACTGGGCCATAGTCTCACACCGCTTCCATCAAGGGTCTGACATCCATGCCAGTACATTGTAACATGCAGCAAGTGCTCAAATCACTTCCTTGATGCATGCTCATATGTCAATGCCAGCAGTCATATGCTATGCTGTGTGGCCGCTCGCTTAGCTTGCATGTTCCATATGTCCATACACCTTGCTTACCACGTGTACTTGCAGCAAGGGCAATGCTATAATATCACTTTTGATGCCCCAAGGCCAACTCATAATAGCACTTGTTTTCACCCTTGCTTCATCAAAAAGGGTTTAACTCTATTGGTGTGGTTTGATCCTTAGGTCATATTGGGCTAGACCAATCACCTTGCTGGGTTGGGATCTCACAGGAATGCTCTCAAACAACCACTTCTAAAGAACGAAGGGAAATCAGATTGAATTATTGAAGCACCATGAGAAATTTACATGGAAGTCATTTGAGAAATTAAATTGTTACTATTTAAACTGTTTAATCAGCGCTTATGCTGATCATTTAAAAGAAAATTTGTGCTTAGAGGCCTTATACAACACTTTTCTCTTCTCATAGTGTAGTTTCCCATGTACTCTTGTGTTCCCCGGCTTGGATAGTCTGAAAGTTAAAAAAATATCTGGTAAGTTTTATATCACAATATTAGCACACCACTCCTATGTCGCTTAAAATGGAAACAGGCTAGCACTGAACCTGCCTTGAGCTCTAATATCTTGTTTTAAAGTTCTAGTGATGTCCACTAGTACATCTATTGATGTACTTTTTTATTAAAGCATCACAGCATTGATTGACATTTTGTCAAACATTATTCTCATAAAGTAGGTCCATATGCCCAATAACCAATCTCCCTGCAAAATTCCTTATCAAGACGATTTTTTTTCATCTTCTAGTTTGCTTGGCATCTACACTTCTGCTGACCAACAAGAAAGGAATACCAGTTCTAACTTCCACTTCTGAATTGAAGTTTGGCTTTGCTGAAGTGAAGATCATGTTTTCTCTGAGGAAGCGTATATGCATATTTTGTCCTGTTCATGACAAGTGAGAACTGAAATAAGGAGAAAATTTCCTAAAAAAAACAAAGATACTCCATTAAACCTTAAACCATAATGTTAACCAAATATTTTCTGTCTAAAAAGGAGAAGTTTTTATTATTACACTTCTAATCTACACCATGTCACCTGATGTGCCTTGCCGTGATTAGTAAATAATTTTTCCTGAAATTGCCAGGAGGTGGCAGGTGAGCTCCCTTTGGCTGGGAAGCATAATAAAGGGTGCCACTGCAAGAAGTCAGGATGCCTCAAGAAGTACTGTGAGTGCTTTCAGGCTAATATACTATGCTCTGAGAATTGCAAGTGTATGGATTGCAAGAATTATGAAGGTAGTGAAGAAAGAAGAGCTCTTTTTCAAGGGGACCACAAAAATGCCATTCACATGCATCAAGCAGCAAATGCAGCTGTAAACGGTGCCATTGGAACAACAGGATTCCTTTCTCCTTCAACATCAAGGAGGAGAAAACACTTGGATCCTTCACTGGACCACTCGACTAATGAACATGCCACTAACAAGATTGGTCAACCACCTCAGGTAATGGCATTTTATGAAGTTTCAGCAGGTTTCCCCAATTTTTCTTATGCTTGGATAGCATTTTGTTCATTAGGTAGTTTCATGTTACATTGTATTGCTGTTGTATTACCATGTGTTGAGTCACTTCATTTGAAAGTTACTTATTGACATACAATAATATGATTTTAAAAGAAGTCAGTTTCTTTTCTAGAATACCACTGCCACAACCACTGTGGCACACCAGTGACACCGCCTCCATAATTGACATTGCCGCCAGCATCTCACTCACCAAAATGAAATGCACCTTACTCTTGAGTCTGCACTGACCAGCTGACCAATTTTATGCATTAGAACTAATCTATGAAGTGGTCAATTACTGAAGTATAATAACTTTTTAAGCACAAAGTAACCTTTTGCATTGAATTTGGTTATAACTGCTTTTACTTCATGTTGATCATCAACATTAATTCGAGTCAGAAGGTTGCCATGCTAAAGAAGCGATAACTTCTCATTTTCTGCTCCTAGTAATTTTGTTTGCATTTAAAATTGTTTTGTTGTAAATATTTAAATATCTTTTTCCTGAAGAGTTTAAAATTCTCTGGGAATCTGAAACAGATTTCCAGGTAAAACAAGCCAACCAAAGAGATAATTCAAGGCCATTCATAACAAGAGTTATTAGAGATTTCATGAAGGTTTTTTTGTATGTACTTCATATTTTAATCAGGCTATTTATCAGAAGAATGCAGTGCCTTCCAGTGGTTCACTTCCAATAAACCATTCTGTGCATCCTCCAACAATGGGACCCTTTAAAGTCACCTACAGGTAACTGTTAGTTATATGATTTTTTCCTTGAGAAGACGTGCCATATCTGTCTGCTATTAATGGGTTATCATCCCACTTTAGGCCTCTTTTAGCGGACATTGTCCAACCAGAGGACATAAAGGAGCTCTGTAAGCTGTTAGTGGTAGTATCAGGCGAGGCTGCGAAGGCATATGCTGGTATTGCTCTTGCCATCCTGCAGATTTTATACTCTATTCTATTTTTAAGATGTGCCCATATTCATATATTGCCATCTCTTATTTGGAAATTTAAACCAGGTAGGAAAGCCCAGGAAGAGAAGGTAGCAGAGAAGGAAGGTGAAATTGGAGGTTCCCTAGCATCAACAAATCATGAAAGAGAAGAAAACAATAAAGATCCAGAATGTCAAAAGGCATCAGTTGATGACTGTTCAAGTGCAACTCATACAGACAAAGCTTGTCTAGAAGAATTTGGACCAGATTACACTGATGAACAGAAATCCAACAGGCCAATGTCTCCTGGAACACTAGCATTGATGTGTGATGAACAAGATACAATGTTTGTGACTTCTCAAAATGCCGTTGCTCAAAAGACAATAGCTGACAACCAGAACCAGTCAGAATTATATGCAGAACAAGAAAGGTGTGTGCTGACAGAATTCCGTGATTGCCTCCGCAAGCTTGTGACATACGGAAGAATGAAAGGTAGGCTTAACTTCCCCACTCTTCTTGAATCCTGGTTAATGCAAAATTATTGAACATGTCTTTATCTTGTTAATTCAAATTGTAGTTTGTATTCTGTTGTAAACTATGTTTAAGTTGTTTTGTACATTACTTTATCGATTGTTTTAAATCCTCAGACCGAATGGGCTCGTTACTAGTATTTGCTTATTATTCATCATTATTGGGTTGGCTGAGTTAATAATTAGATGGATAAGATTTACTGCCTCGTTTATAAAATACTGCTATCACTAGTATTTGTTGTCTGGAATCTGTTCATAAGATCTAGAAGTCGTGTATGCTTGTGTGCACATCCATTCTTTTTCATTTATTTTTTTTTAACACAGATGAGTCCTGATAATTTTTCCCTGCAGAGGAAAGGTACTCCAAGGCAATCCAATCTGGAGCATCTGGCCTTCCCGGACTGGTAAATGGTGTTGCTCGAGTGCCATATTCAAAAGAAGTAGAGGTACCTGTTGTATTAAAAACATTTCAGCAGAGTTCCAGCAGATACCCTATTGTTGGAAGCCCAGTATCTGGGCATTTGGATAAAAAACTGAAGCCTGAGAAGACATAGGTGTCCCAGGTTTGGATTTGGGAGAGTATAGCACTGGCCGAAAGAATCATGTTTATTCAACATCTAACCGGTTGATTGGAAACATGTACTAGTCTTGATCGAAAATTAGATTCAAGAGAGTTCCATTTTTTTTTCTTATTGGTCAGAATAAGTGTAATTTTGGATGATCAGCTCAGTCAAAAGTTCTTAATTATCCAAATTTTTAGTTCCTTTCTCTACTATTTACCTCTTGAGATCTCGCTACTGTGACATCCTATATGATATTATTCCAGGTAACACTATATGTTACTTATCTGTGATTAATTATCATTTGCCATCTCACAAGTTGTCATTTGATTCTTTGATTTAAGTAATAGTATAGTACCTCAAAGACTCAAACCATAGTTTCAAAACTTAGCATTTTGGCTGGTTGCTGGCTGTTGACCAGCGGTAACTACTAACCAGTTCCAACTGTGGGTTTAAGGGCACCCAGAACTCGGATGGCATTTGTCTTGGAACTGACAACTGGACTGTTTTGAAAAGCGTTTGCATAAATCTAGACTCACTTCAGCATATCCAAGAATAAACAGCCATGGCTTGTCTGATTTGGTATTTGGTAAATGAACGCAACATTGCTTGCAACTCTGGATCAAAAGGCTCTTTTCGGTCATGCTAGGATTGGCCACTTCATTCCCTAGTTAAAAAAAAAATGAAGTTACTGAGGGTGTATTTGATTTTCTTTCATGTGTAATCTTGTCAAATTTTGATCATGTCTTCAATATTTGACCACTATTTAGATTATTACCAAAGTTTTGCTAGGTTTTCTTATTTTGTCAATGTGTATTGATTTTGTAGACTAATTGGAGACCGAAACTTTTAACCGCTAAAAGTTTGGCACACCAATTGAAGACAACATTGTTATTGTTCAATCTATTTGATAATAAATCAAACACTGATCAACATTTTTATCAAATTTTAACTATCCTATTTGACTACCATTGACTACAAATTAAAGGTCTTCATTTTTACTAAAATTTGATTATACCATATTGATCATGATCAAATTTTGACAAAATTAGAGATAGAAATAAACCAAACACACTTTGAATCTGAATCTGTGCCTTTAATTCATTGTATTTGCACTGTTCAAAGGATTATTGTACTCTGTCTTAAAGAACAAAATAGAAAACAAGCGTTTTTTTCTTTGTTTGGATCGTACGCTCAGAAACTAACATGTCAAATAAGTTCTAAATGAACAGTTAAGACTAGAAAAGGCGTGTCTTTGTTTTTTTTTTCCCTTTAAAGGCAAATGATCTGATTTTGTGAAACTTCAGATGTACGCATCCTTAAATGCGATATGCATCGGTCGAAGCGTGTCGTTCAAAATTCAGGGATACAACCCTGGTCGGCTCGTCCATGAAGAGGTCCAAGTTTTGCTATTAGGAGATTGTTTGAAAGCACACTAACCTGTACAGGAAATAGCGGTTGGTTCTTGACTGGAGACTGGTAATTACACATATTTCTCACATCGTATTCGTACAGTTCAATATTTTGCCAGTCCTTAAATAAGATCACAAACACTACTTGTGCTCCATTTCCCCCTAATTACTGTCCTAAGATTTGAGATATAGAGCTCTTGATGTTCTTCAGAAACTCTTCCCTGCAAACAATATTGGATTAGTAATCGAGAAAATCCTCCGTAGAATCATAAAATAGATGTTCTGAACTGCTCATTCAAACATGGCAATACCAGTTCAGTATCTTGTGTTTTCATGGATGCAGATATGTGACAAACCAAATAAAATGCTGTTACAAACTCTGAAAATATGTTGTGAAACAACATATTGAGCAGGTTATTCAGTATCTTCTTGTCACTTATTCAAATAATGCGAGAATTGTAAGATTGAACTCCAATAAAGCTCAAATAGTATTGCTTTAGGATGGATCAAATTGAAGTTTACACCAACAAGGCATGTCGTATACTAATCAATGACCTGATCGATATTTTTCATACCTCTTGGAAGTAAAATGGCTATGAACAATTCCTTACCTGTCTGGCTTGAAGAGTAGATACCGATAGATGAACCACTGAAAATGTAAACACTTATAAAGTGAGCAATTAGGGAACAATAAAACTATATAAAGCACTACTTGCGGTTAATGATAATACAGAGAAATTATTTCAACAAAACGATACTTTTGTACTTTGGACTAAAACTTACCCATGAATACAATATCCCAATAAGTTCAAAGGCTGTAGGGACAATAGGGAGCTTATCAATGGCCTGCAGTAGTAATAATTAGTGAATCAGATTCATCTTATTTGTCTTCTGGGGAAAACTTTTTTATTTTTATAATCGAAATCTGGATATTTTTAGAAGGCACTTTAGAATTTACCTCAATAAGGTTTACAGAAGCCCAGAATGCGGCAATTGCTGCAAAGCCTATGCCGGCAAGAGCAACAATATCTTCATAACTTTTAAACTGTTTCAGATCATGCAAAGATAGAATTTCTTTGATGAGATTGCTTTCATTCATAAACAGGTGGCTGGATGACTCGATGAAGGTACATTTCAGAATAAGAATAAGCTTTCAATAAAGAAATCTAGGTGTTGACCTCACAAATGAAAATCAACAAATGGAGGCACAATTGCAAACAGCTGAACAAAGAATAACACCAAGGTTCCCAAACTATGCATTTGGCATGATAAGGAGTTGACAAAATTTCCTAAAGTTTTGTCTTTCTGGAGTATGATTAATGGAGTTCAACACAACTGTTTGCCCGTGTCAATAGTCTGCACAAATTTAATTGACCTAAAACAAGAGGCTGAAGATTTGCTGAGCAAACTACTTTTGCAGTTTACGCTGAAGATTGGTGACAACATTCTCAATTCTTGGACCTCATGACTTGGCAGGTGAGAATGCAAACTAACACTAATCAAGAGAAGATAGGTCCTTTTGAAACTACAAATTCAAACTTATTTGGTGACAACATTCTCAATTCTGTAACTCAAGGATAAGAAACTCACAGCATTCTTGACATATTCCACAACGCTCCCGGTCGAGGGTTCAGAACTATCTTGGACAGCCTTTGCGACAACGAGGCGGCTTCTTAGCTTACCTTCACAACACATCATATGCAAACTCAACACTATGAAATGCTAAGGCATGCACATAGTCTTAGTAAATCATTGATACGAGGCAACGAATATGGTAAGATTACAGTAGCAAGGGCATGGCATCCTGCTATCTTCCAACTTCCAAGAGTTAAGCATGTCATATTGTCGCGTGCCCAGTGTTCACCATTTACTAAATTTGAGTTCTACTAGGAAAGTAGGCATATACGCCAACTTACAGCAAAGACTATCTAAGATAATCCCGTCCATGACATGCAAACAACTGAGGGATTGGGTGCACATTACCTGAAACCGTGGGAGACGGCAGCCTTGCAAGATTGTTGGAAAATCTCTTGTTTCGGCCGCATGGAGCGAGAGCTGCAGGCTGCGCAATGGCAAAGGCACAGGCCATCATGGCTCTCCCTGGGAATTATTTACAGAGAAATAAGATGTAATTGGGAGGTGTGAGCAATAGATATGTGGAAAGAGGATGTGAACTGCGAAGCAAAGCTCTCCAGTCCACTAACACACAATCAGTTGGTTCGTTTGCAGATTGCCCCCTGTATTCTAGATATTTTGTTTGGAGTCACCACTAGAGTTTGCCTTTTCTTTTCTTTGTTTAACACAAAGAATCGACCGAACAAGCTTAGGAAATTAGAAATAGGAACTCGATTAACACAACAAAGACATGCCCGAAAGGACAATTCACCCGATTATTGACGAGAGAAAACGCCTAGTTAAGGTACTAGTCAACAACAACTATAGTAGCCTTTCAATCAAATTAACAAGAACACAAGGGATGAGGCTAACTTCCTTCCCAAATAAATCCCTTTTTTAATATGGGAATATTTTTGTTCTGATTTTATGAGGGGAAAAGTGCAGTTTTGTCTCATTTTTAATTTATTTCAAACCATATTTTTGTAGTTACAATCTCTTAACTTTGGAAATAGGTATCATTCTAGTCCCTTGCACCTAAAAAATCTATAATATTTGGGTCATTGATATTAGGTGCTTACATTGTCTGATTATCTATAATATTTAGATCCCACCAATTACATATCATGTAAGTTATTTATGTTTTTATAAAAAAAAATTGTAATATTTAACATTACAATTATTTTTATGGCTTCACCGACCAACTCTTTCCGGTCTTAAAAAAATCCAGAGAATATGTTTGATCACGACGACGAATATAACAACGAGAAAGAAGCACTACACGGTCCTATGGAAAAGAGTAAACAAAATAAGGAACTCCAGATTCCTAAACGGACAAGTACAATGTAGCCGTCTAATCGGCACGCTCGTGACGCCTCCGTCCAACCATTCGAGTCACTCGCCACTCGGACCTCGGAAACGGCACCCGCCACGAGAAAAAATGGCCGAAACCTGCAACAAGTTGTCTTTTTTTTTTTTTTTTTGTTTACGTTTCACTTGTCGTGGCACTGCATCACCGAAGCGCCCGCACAGGCCCAGCGCTGCTGGCACGGACAGCAGAGAGATCACGAGACCTCCTGATGCGGTTGTCTTCTTGCTCCCTTCTCTTTGTCTCGTAGCATTTAATCTTGCGTGCGTGTATATACTTTGTACTCCCACCCCACTTGCTGCCAGTGCCGCTTCGCGACCGCTCTACCACCACGCACCCCCACCCCTTCCCTCTCGGATGGTTCAGGCGTTTCTTTGCGTGGAGAGAGAGAGAGGGGGCGGGATGGATGAGGAGGAGACGGTTAAGGCGAGGAGGGAGGAGACGTCCGCTGCGGCGGTGAGCGCTGCCGTGCCGGTCAGGAGGGCGTCGTCGCTTCTCGCCGCGGCGGCCGGGGGCAAGGCGGGGAACGAGAGTTTTGGCAACGCATTTAGAGTTGAGTTCGCCTTTTCCTTTTTGTTAAGTTCATGTCTACCAAATCTAATCCTCAGAAAGAATTGTATTTCGTTTACTAAACTAAAGTGTAGTTTCCAGTGTGTTTGGTTTGCGACTATAAAAGATCACACTCATTGTGGTGTTTGGTGTGGCACGTCTAACAAAGTGTGGCATTCCACCATCAGTTAATTTGATCACCACAATTCATACACAGAATAGCATTGTATTTACCTCCATGATATATGGATCATTTGTTGAAGATTTTGTGGCACACCATCATTCTCAATTCTAGTCATGAATCAAAAATAATAGTCCGACTTGTTGTCGCACAACCAGCGTGGTCTTTCGTGAAACGCTCATTTTAGAATGTTCTGGAAAGAACAGTTTATAAACATGACACGTTGCAACTGCAGGAGCTGAAGGATTTGCGATCTCAACTTCACCAAGCGGCAGACTGCTGCGAGAGGGCATATCTCAACACCGAGAAGAAGTTGTAAGTGATCAGATTATAAGTTTATCTCTTTGCACTGTATCTGTACATATGTCCTTGGAAATCCACATCGATGTCTCCTTAAGGAATGAGCAAACTAAAAGTCTATAGTTGCACGATCTAATTCCATAGTGTATAAACTTCTGACTGGTAGGCCTTTGCCCGGTTGGATTTCATGTGCTCCTCTACACCTTGTACAACCAACAATTAGAAAACCAGTGGTTATATACAGACAAATTGGATAATGGCAAGAAGGATACTCCAGGCAAGGAACAATTATTGATGCAGGACTACATGTTTTGGATGCTTTTACTAGTTGTTACAGGAGTGTTGCAAAAAGTAAAAACTGTGCTCTGCATGCTCTGAAAAGTTTAGGGATATCTCTCACCTGACATTTCTGCTAGCATGGTAATTTAGTTGATGGTGAGAATGTGTGTGAGTCTGGCTTGTTATAATGGTATATGCTTGGTTTAGGAATGTATAGCCGATTGTGTTGAGTTAGTCTAGTATATAGCAGACTAAGCCATATCACATGTAACTGTTTGTTTTTTCCTTAAAAAATTTACAACATCCATATCACATATCAAGATTTGGATTTAATCTTCATCTTTCTTTCTCTTTCACATTTCTTCTCTCTCCTCATCCCCTTGACACACTGCCTCCGCCACTAACGCCGCCACCCCCGCCCCTTCCTCTCCTTCTCCCCCTTTGGGTGCTAGCCATCTTTGTCACCTCACCACATTGCTGTCACGATCACTGCCCTTCCGTCACTCATCTCTCTTACTGACGCCACCTCTCACTACCTCTATCTACAACTGGTAGTCCACCACCACCCCACCACCAGAGAAGTTAAAGAGAGTACTAAGTAAATTTTAGAGGGTTAAATATAAAAAAAGAGACTTAATTCAATATTGGAGAAAGATCCATAAAAGATAAAAAAATAAGTATCCACTCATTAACAAATCTCTATTATATTTAGGGGATTATGTTTCTCTTCTTATTATGTTTGGGGAACAGAAGCTTTCTGTATCATGTATGGGAGTCAAGTGAATCCTGTGGTCCATTACTGAAAAGAACACAGCCCCCTCTCTTTCCCTACCTCAATGCTCTCTTTTTCTGTAGCTTATCATCTGAGCATAAAGCCATAGCATTTGCAACCTTTATTTATTTTTTTAATTGGCAATTACATGCTCTCTTGCATATGAAGAATTCTGGAGAGCACAAAGAGCTATATCTGTGATGCTGTTGTAGCTGTGATTGATCACTTGGGGACAGTTTCATCCAAACTTGAGCACCAGCTGCTTGAAAGCACAGAGATCACACAAACAGAGCAAAAGATCAACTTCTTGAAACAGGTTGATTCTTTTCTTTTCCTTGACTTGGTCTATTAATTTTGTTTGAAACGATGATTTTTTCATCATAATTAGCACAAATTAGTTTCCAACAATGAGCCGGACTGTAACTACAAATCACTTGAGGTAGAATAATAATTTTTCTTAGAGAACTTCTGCCTTACAACTTACTGTATTCACTAATTCTCTATGGCCTCTTCATGGCATCAGAGGCTTTTGACATGTGAACAGTATGCCATTTCTCTCAAGCTATCAACTGTACGTGGGGATGCTGGTGCAGTACAATATCATCGTCGTTACATCTCACAATGTAAAGTTTTCTTATTTTGCTTACACCTGATTTGTAATGCCCGCATATGTGAGATATTTTGTCTCGAGTGTAATGAACCTTTCTACTTAGAAGCTTTGTTCATTAATAACCATAGCAAAATGGATTCAGTTCCCGAAAAATTAAAATGGTTAGCATATAACACATATTTATGACGAAATGATCACAACGTTACCTATGTAACTCTTCAATACTCTATAGACCTATTTTTATATCTCTAGGTTGATAGCTAATTTTGGTTCACTGATGTAATGGTCTTCTGCCCTTCCACAAACTTATCATTTTACAACAAAAACTAGATGATTTACATAAATTTACTATAAACATTTGATGAATACTAGTTACCTCTCTGTATCAAATAGATTCTTTACTTAAACTTGTTTTAGCTTACTCTTTTCAAAATTTGGTGGCATATATGTCAACAGCTCCAGCTCTATTATTATTGTTAACTGACTAGTGTTATATTTTTCATTACAGCTACTCAAAGAACCAAGGGGGGAAATGGTGCCAACTCTAGGTTCATTCTAATTATTTATTCTTACTGATTATTTCACTCGGATTTATAGGCTGCATTGCTTTATTTACCCCCCTAGCTATATTTACACACAGTGAGGATGATCCAAAACTTTTGGAGGTCATTGGCCCAGCAGTGTCGGCAGCTACTTTAACTCCCAAGCCATTCAATGATCAATCAAGATTTGGTAAATGATCAATTTTGGTCATATCTGTGGAAATTTCAATTCTATTATTACTAGGCTATATTTCTCATTTCCCAAATATTGATTCTGCATTATCTTGTAGCTACAAGGAAAATGATCATATTTATAGCCTCATAGGTCTTAGAAAATGTTATGCGAATAATTGGCAGGGACTACGCACTGATGTCTAAGGTTCTAACGTTGGTTTTAGGACCATGCACAATACTGCGACCTGTGGCGTTAATCCATAGATCCATTCTAGTCCAATATTCTTGAAGTAGTTCGACGAGGGTATATTATTAAATTTTTTAATAGAGAATTATTATTTAGTGAAAAAGTTTATTTCTGTCTTATATATTCTTGGAAGATATCTTTAGTTTCTTTCCTAGATATAATAGCAACTTACGGCTTGGTCCAAGTGATCATTCAACCCCACTTTCTTCAAGGTGGATGTAAGCTAAATGTGTTCACCAGATATTTTATATATAATGTTTTTGTAGGGAAAGAACATGCGACGGCGCCTTCAAATTTTCAGAATCCAACAACAATAAGGAGATCATTTTCTTTTAAAGCCGAGGTATATATCTGCCTCGAGTTACTTCTACAGGGAAGCGGATCACTCTATTGATGACCTGATTTTGATCAAATACGTTTATTATCTATTTTTGATAACTCTAGCTCAAATTATTGGTGAAATCAATTAAAAAGAATTTGAAAATAAATTAAAGAGTAATCTTTACATTACTTTGTATTTATAAAATTCAAAATCAACCCTTTAAATTGATTTACTGATGGTAATGTGCAAACAAACCCCCTTGCTCTAAAATTTGAGTATTCTCTTTTGGTGAAGTATAGAAACACTTCATGTTGGCAAAAGGCTATTCTTTTTTTTTTTTTTTTGTTTTGGAGAAAGGCAAAAGCTGAAAAATAATACTGGATCAACTAAGTTTCCAATGTATATGTTCAAATTTCCAACAAAAAGATTCAAGGGGGAGCAAAACTTTGAAGTTTTGCTTCAATGATCATCATGTGGTGATGTTATTTCATTCCTGTAGAGTCTTCGGAGCAGAAAATTTCTTAATGTGAATAGCTCTTCTATTTTCTTCTATACATGACAATTTTCTTTGAACTATTTTGCAGGATGCTCACATGATCTTAGGTTATCACAAAAAGAAGGCTAATCATGGAAGTAATATCTTGTCATTTTTGAAGAAAAGTAGGAGACATCTATAAGTATCAAAAGAAACACAGGATAATATTTGTTATATGTTTGTTTTCATTGGTAAATAGTGAAGACCATACTTCTATGGCTGAGATGTTACTGTGGGGGAAAAAACATACTTCTATCATTTATAAATTAAAAAAATACTGACTGCCTAACACAGAGTTTCCATATATAAATTACGTATGCACTGATATGGTGATGGAACTGGGGCTCTAGTTTGTGGTAATTGAAATTTTCTCTAGTGAAGGCTGCTCATATATTACGTCACAGTTATGTGCTTTAGGACATGTAAATTTTTTTTTTTTGGAGTACAGAAACAACTTTTTTTAGAAAACTATCCTATAAATGATAGTATTTGTTATATTTGCAACACATAACTCACTCTACCCAACAAAAAAAATAAGATACTCTCTTTGTTTTTAAATAGATTTAATTTTTAACGTCTTGTATTAGAAACATGACACAAGAAAAATGATCATATTAATTTTATTTAATACATCTTATTAGTTTCTCTCAATTCTCTAGATCACATATTAAAAACTTATCTATATTTAAATGTATATATTTCTTTTAAATATTGATAGACAAATTTCTTGTCAACTATCATTATATTATTAAAAGGAGATATGAAGAAAATGTTATATAAATTTCTGTGTAACTCGAAAGAAGTAACAGTTCTTGACCGAGGGGTTCGGTATGCTGGAAATTATAAAATAATATCTATTTGAAAATAAAATAAAAAGACTGGAATGATATTTATTGAAAAATAAGAGTAACCAACACTGAAACATAAGATGTTGCATTTCTTGTTGAGAGTAGCTAGATACGCCTACATAGAGGCCTAACTCTGGCTACTTAAAGGAGTTAGCATCAAGTCATTCAAGACTCACCTTCCATTGCACACCTTGCACACATAACTACCATTCAATCCCTAACTGCCTGTCTGCCTTAACTCCCCTAAATATCAATTAAAGCCTCCCATTAATCCTCACGTAATTTCTCACTTTGTTGCCTTCCTCTTTATGCATGCCAAGATTTCTCCATCCACCCTTCTCATCTCCATGACTCCCTTACATCCTAGCTAACCAGGTAGCTCTCCAACTTTTGGTACATGGGAACTAACCAGCCACGCACCAAGGACTTCTTTGCGACTCCGGCCCTCTCCCTCTCGCTTGTACGCCTGATCAACTCTTATCATACAGATCTTGCATGAAAAAAAACTTCTCCAAAGAGCTAACATGTGAGATCGTAATCAAGAACTACCTGATTATGATCTATTTATCATCTAGATCATAAATGAATAGTTTTTAATTGAGTCTCATGTGTGAAAGAATCCCATGTAAATATGTAATACTGTTTGCATAATCACTTTCTTTCCACTGATGCTGTACTGTAGGCAGGGGTGTTCCGGGATGCACCGGCGGCAACGAGTGGAGAGGATGCCGAAGCCGGCGGCGAGGGGAGCGGCAGGCAAGGCGAGGGGGTGGAGATCAGCAGCGAGAATACAGTGCCGGGCAGCCAGTCCGGCGACTCCGAGCAGGCCGGAGGGGAGGAGGAGGCTGGGGTTAAGAAGAGGAGAAGGAAGAACTATCGTAGGCACACCGCTGAACAAATTAGGGTTATGGAAGCGTGAGTTTTTTAATTCTAACCTAGCTAGGACAGATGTACTCACGTTCATACAGGTGCATGCACGAACACTTTCTTTGTAAGTACCGTCTCCTGTCACAACGATTTGGACATTGCCACCCTATTTAAATTCCACTTTAATGATCAATTTATATTATAATATATTTGTAAAATCTAATAAAATTATAATATTATAAAAATATTTTTTAGATAAATTTATTCATATCATTTTCATACAACAAATCTAAATATTTTAAAAAATATTATTTAAAATTAAAATAATTTAACTATATGATAAGATGTTATTTTTTTTTAATGATTAGACGTAGTATATAATTATAGTAATGTTTCTTCTTTATTTTGGTTCTTTTGGAGCGGAAGTAGCATTTCTCCTACTAATCCATCCTTTAATTCATGCCCAACTTTAATTGGAGTCGAATCCTGGCACAAATAGTATCCGAGTTTTGTTGACGTGTCTATTTGGTTGTGTCGCAGTATGTGTGACACTTAAAAGGCGAAATTGCACCAGATATTTCTCTACTGTTATTGTTTGTACAATCAAGCCACTCCACTTACACTCTTTTCTATTTAGACCGGTTCTTTGAAAATTTCATCAAGGTATTACGTATTAGCCACCAATAGAGATGAATGTACCCCACTGCTACTTAATCAATATATTAATGGAATTAGTAAAGAATTAGATGGAGGTTGAGCTAAGCAAGATCTAGTCCGCCTAAGTACGGTCGGGCCTAGCCTACCCCTAATTGAATTTAGGACCGAGCAAGTGTCTATTTTATGCCTAGTCTGAAACCTCTAAAATAAATTTGGACCCATATTTGAGCATATCCATCAATTTTGCGTATCTTGCTCCATCAATGTTTATAGGACTAGATTGGGCCTATCTCTAAACAATCAAGTGCAATTGAGTTTTTTATTAGTATGGTCTAAATCCAAAGATGCTCAAATATAGATGATGAGATCTTATTACACCGATGAATAATAAAAGAACTTACATATGTGCTCTAGTTTCAAGTGAAACAGAATAAATAAATAAATAAATATATATATATATATATGTATGTATGTATGTCCGTATGTATGTATGTATGTATGTATGTATGTCCGTATGTATGTATGTATGTATGTATGTATAAGCCGGGCAGCCAGTCCAGCGATTCTTTCAGAAACAAAAAATGAAATTTGAAACGTGAAACGTTCTATCAGAAACTATGTACGTATCGAATAGAACTACAATTGGTATGCATATTGGTACATTGCATCTGTAATTTTGAGGATTTTAGTATATATTACCACATATATTTTGAAGTTGGTAATTTACAATATTTACTTTTGTAAATAATGCATTTGTTTTGAATTGAGCAGGTTATTTAAAGAGTCACCGCATCCAGATGAGAAGCAGAGGCAACAACTCAGCAAGCAATTAGGCCTTTCTACGCGCCAAGTCAAGTTCTGGTTTCAGAACCGACGAACTCAGATCAAGGTAAAAATTTACTCAGTCAGGCCTATTCAGCCCTTCGTCTTACAGACCTAAGCAGCAAAAAAAACTTCTGTTTTAATGTTTAGGCAATTCAGGAGCGCCATGAGAACTCACTGCTCAGGTCAGAGCTGGAGAAGCTTTATGAGGAAAACCGTGCAATGAGAGAGACCATTAACAAGTCATGCTGTCCACACTGTGGCTTAGCATCGTCGTCGAGCAGCGACACGGCGGCGATCACCGAGGAGCAGCTGCTGCGGCTAGAGAACGCCAAGCTCAGAGCTGAGGTTTGTGCATGTAGTCTTTGAATCTCTTTACGATGATCTTTTCAAATGCTAATGATGAAAAACTATTATAGATAGAGAACCTTCGAGGGATGCAAGGAAAAGCTGCCGATGGGATTTCTTCGCCGGGCTTGTCATGCTCCGGCGCCGCCCAGAACAACCAGAGCTCAGTAGACGACTACAGGGGCTTCTTGGGCCACAACAAGTCGAGGATCTTGGAGCTGGTGAACCGTGCATTGGATGAGCTGACCAAGATGTCTTCCTCTAGGGAGCCACTGTGGATCCGAAGCTTCGAGACCGGCCGGGACATATTGAACTACGACGAGTACGTGCGCGCGTTCCCGCACGACGATAATCATGGCGATCCGCAGGCCGGGTGGTCGGTTGAGGCGTCGAGGGGAATCGGAGTTGTCTTCCTCGACATAATGCAGCTTGTGCATGCTTTCATGGACGCGGTACATGTTACATATATTGCCCAACCAGTTCTGTTACTTTAAAAGTATGTTCTAAAATAATGTGAATGTACACTGACCTTTCTGAATTTTCTGCAGAACCAATGGAAGGAGCTATTTCCTTCCATGCTCTCCAAGGCAGCCACGCTCGATGTGATTCGTACAGACGAGAACTATGGCCGAGACGGTGTTGTGCAGTTGGTATTGCGCTAATCTGAGTTATCTACAATCTTATACTGTTATCTGCTTCAGAAGCACTATAATTGGCTATGTTCTGTTCTGGTTTCTGGTTTTCAGATGTTTGCCGAGTTCCATATGCTGACGCCCATGGTGCCTACTAGGGACTTTTACTTCGTTCGGTACTGCAAGAGGCTGTCTGAGGAGAAATGGGCCATCGTCGATGTGTCCATCGACAAGGTCGAAGAGGATGTTAATGCATCATCGTCAGTCACGTGCTGGAAAATGCCTTCAGGGTGCATCATGGAAGAGCAGGTTACTGGACATTGCAAGGTAACTCACTGACTGTCACCACTATATATATCCCATTCCATTTCATCAATGGGTCAGAGCTAGCACTAGTATGATTTGCTTCAATCAAATTGTAACTGAATTGGATACAAGAGATGGTTTCATCAGTCTTTTCACTGCCTATCAGGTGACTTGGGTGGAACACACCAAATGCCAGAAATCCACAACTCCATCCATGTATCGAACAGTCATCGCAAGCGGCCTGGCATTTGGCGCAAAACGTTGGATGGCATCACTACAAGTACAGTGCGAGAGGATGGTCTTCTCAATGGCAACCAACGTTCCAACAAAGGACTCAAATGGTTAAACCATGGTTACCGTCCTTGTTCTTGGTTATGCATGTATGCAATCTTGGTCAGTCCATCTTACAGATTGCTTCTGCAGGAGTTCCCACGCTTGCAGGCAGAAAGAGCATTCTGAAGCTCACACAACGGATGACCGCAAGCTTCTGCCGCATTATCGGCGGATCGCGTGATCTCACATGGAAGAAAGTGTCGAAAGGCGGCGATGATATCCGACTGACGTCCCGGAAGAACATCAGTGAGCCCGGAGAGCCACAAGGCCTGATTGCCTGCGCCGTGCTGTCGACATGGCTTCCAGTGAATCCAACGGTTCTCTTCAATTTCTTGAAGGACGAGTCACGGTGCGCCGAGGTGACCTGCCCTTCTATATATCTCATATGCTTTGCGATTTGCATATAAAAATCTCTTCTTTATGGAATTATATGATACAGTACGATGCCATGCTACCGAAAGGACCTGTTGAGGCCTATGTGAATCTGGCAAAGGGGAAGAACCGTGGAAACTGCGTCAAAGCCTATGTAATTTTCAGTTCCATCCAACTCGTTCGTAATGATTGAATCAATGGAAACCGGTCAAGTTAACTGCATAATTTCAGGCTAATAAATCGGCGGAACAGAACGGCCAGTGGATTCTTCAGGACAGTTGCACCAACTCGTGCGAATCGTTAATCACGTACACTCCAGTGGATGTCCGTAGCATGCAACGAGTCATCCATGGCCACGAGTCGAGCGATGTGGCCGTTTTGCCTTGCGGCTTCTCAGTTCTTCCTGACGAGCTCGAGTCCAAACCAACGGTGATCACATCGAGGGAGGAGGAGAAGACCGTGGACGGAGGGTCGTTGATCACGGTAGCGTTACAGATCAAAGCTAGCTCGTCGCCGGCGGCTAGGCTTTCGCCGGATTCGGTGGAGACTCTGACTTCTCTGCTCTCCTGCACGTTACGCAATATCAAGAAAGCCTTGAGATGTGAGGACTGCTGATTACTAGCCAACCACATGGGAAATTATGTCATGTAAGCCGGCTAAGATAGCATTATATTGTAGCATGTAACTACTACAGGAGTACAGGACATGAAATTTGCACGATAAACAAAAAATATGGTCGCGCATCATAATATTTCCAATAATTTCATCTCTATAAAGTTTTATGATTCTACTAATAATACTTAACATTTTACATTCAAATAGAACTCACAAACATCTTCTTTCTTCTTTTTGTAGTTGATATAGTTTATTAGAATTATTCGCATATAAATCAAGTTTTAGGATCTTTCAAGATATACTAGTATCTCTCTATTTGTAAAGTATCAATTTTATTAATCGAATAGTAAAAATATGTATAATATTTCATCTCAAATAACTCAATCAATCAAACCTCACTCTTCCTTGACCCCACATGAAACCAACCTCCTCTAATCACCTTCCGCGCCGCGGTTTGAAAAAAAAATCCAATGGACTGTTTCCAAATTGGAACAGGAGAGAACATTTGTTCCTGAAGAACAAGATCCCACGAAAAAACTATCCTTCTTCCGCCTCTAGCTATCCTTCTTCACCACTAGTAGCAAAGAAATGTGCGTTCTTTATAGAAAAAAAAGCCCTCCTACGGCAATGAATTGTTCTAGGATTCATATGCATTATCAAAATTTCTTAATACATATAATACACAGTACTTGATATATTGTTAGTTCTAGACTTTTATAGCCCATGTTGTCATGTCAGGAAATTTTTCAGTGAAACTCACAAATTAAGAAAGAAAGTGCATAACCCTTGTCCGACAAGACACGAATGATAACAACAAAGATTATACGCTACTTCTTAGGCTAAGTCCAACCTAGACGCCACCGAGCTCTGACATGCGAGACCCACGCCAAAAAAATAATAAAAAATGCGCGCGAGGAGAGAGAGAACGCTACGTGAAGCATTGCGTTAACGGGCTCTGACAGGTGGGGCCACCGAAGCCTCGCACGCGTATCGCCCATGTTGGGGCACGCGCAACGCTCCGGAACGCGGTTTGTGGGCCTCGTGGATTTGTTCTGGTGTCATCTTAATTATGTGAACTAGTTGTCTACCACTGCACTTGTACGGACTAGATTATAATGTTTTAGATTTTTAGATTTAAATAATAATATGATAGTAAATACACCTGATGTATGGTAGTCTAATTTTCCCATTTTCTATAAGCTATCATACAAAATTAAATATATGTATATCATTTTTATTTTGGATGCAATCTCTACAACAAAAGAACATATGAATTCACTGTACTTATGACGTGTTTACTTAAACATAAACTTTTCTAATTAGCTGGTTTACCTTAGAGTTAAGTTTATGAAATAAGTCTTGAAGTAAAATTGAGTGTCTGATGTTAGTTTCAATTTATAAGCCTAAAACTGAAGATATATTATGCGAGACCGTTATATTTGGTAAAGATACTCTTTTATAAATCTGTCAGTGTAACTCAGGACTACTGTATAGATAGATTAGATCCTTTTCTCTTTTTCTGATCTAAATATTGTATCAGAGTTTGCAAATAAAAAGTATGCTTAAATAAATTTTTAATTTAATAATGTATTTAAACAACTTGATTATTGCTCATGAATTATCTCAATGTTAACATAGATCAAAGAGAAATATAAAAAAATCTATATTCGCTACAAGAACACAGCATACTCTTCATAGAAAACATATTGCACATAGCTTATAGAAAGCATGTGTTTTTTATTTTCTATATGAAGATTTTTTTAATATTAAATATTTATAGAAGATAAGATCTTAAGTATAAAAATAAGAAGAACAAAAAAATTCATAATTGTACCTAATAGAATTACAGCATGCTTCCGGCTATGTAATCTATGATTTTTCTCTATATATATATGCAAATAAATTATTGTGAATTAAATAAACTGAAGCAAATTAGTTTGTAATAGTATCGATAGAATCTAAAATTAGATTTTGAATTCAAATCAACATAAAAATATAGATGCATATATGGTTGAACCAACATTTGATCAGAATTCAATCTATTAGTGTATAACTGTATAAATCTATAGAAATCCATTTGTAATATAATTAATATTAGTAATATACAATAGAATCCAAAATCCAATCCAAATTAGAAATAATCCAATCCAAATCAATATATGATATTTATCCGATCTGAATTCGAATATGCGTATATCTGAATTTGAATCCAACATAAAAATATAGATGCTGCTATGATTAGACCAATATTCGATTTGAATCCAATCCGTTAATACATAATTGTATAGACTGTAGAAATCCGACTGTAACCTAATTAATATTAGTAGTATCTGATATAATCCGAATTTGATCCGAATTAGAAATAATCCAGTCCGAATTTGATCAAGGATATCTAATTTAAATTCAAGTCCAAACATATTCAAATTCAACCCAACATAAAGATGCAATGCGATATGGTTGGACTAACATCCGATTTGAATCCAATCTGCTAGTGCATAACTGTACATATTTACAGAAATATGTATGTAACTAAAAATTGAAACAAAAAAATATCTAACCCAAAGTGATTGAAAAAATTAAAGAAATAAAAAAATAATATGAGAATTCCATATAAGATGCAAGGTGATTTCTAATAAATCTAAATTAGGGTTATCTTTAATAATCCAATCACATCTTGATGTAAGTTTATAGGTATTATTGTCATGTATATATATGACATTATCTAATTAATTTTGGTTGCCAAACTATTATTGCAAATCAGCAAATAAATTAATTAGAAAGAGTACCTGCAAAACAATAATAAATGAATTAGAGAGACGGAGAGAGAAGGGGAAAGGAAGCCTGTAAGTTTTTTTTTCTAGGAATTTATACATGAATATATATATTTATAGGTTGCACATGGGATAATGTATTGTAAATTCAATTCTTTATAACTTGTACATGGGATGGTGTATTGTATTCCAACTCTTATCTTTCATATAAAAAATATTAAAAAAAACTCTAAATCATTATAATTGGGGTCCACCGAATGGAAGGATTAGATCATTTTTATTTTTTCTCTCTACCAAAGAAGATTTAAAATGTAAGCCGTTAAAACTCATGACCATTGCTTAGATTGTCAGATTTTTTTTTTCAATTAACGTGGAATTTTTTTGATTTTTGGGTTAATATGAGAGTTTTTATGGAGTTTGTAATTAGTAATATTAGAGAGATAGATAGATATCTTTCACTCATGGGTGAATCGTTAGTATAATATCGAGTATCAACCCAACTTAACGGTAATGAAATTCAAGGAGTATTGTATTTGTATATATAAAATGAGTGCGGGGAGATATCAAGACTTAAATGGTGCAAACAAATTTAGACCATTTAGTTTTAAGAGTTTTAACAGTTCTAAAAAAAATTTGAGAGGATCATATAAGAACTCAGTATAAACAGTAGTATACACTCAATTGTATTCATCAGTGTGTTTTGTTCTATCTCAACAAATATTACTGACTTAAAGATAAAAATCAATCAAAGGGTGATGGAAATCATACAACTCTAATTTATATAGAGTAGTATAACAAGGTAAGACGACTCCACTCCACTTCACCCCACCTACGCAATGAAAAACTCAGAAAAATCTCTTGTTTATTTCTTTTGTAAAAGAAGATTTTTGAGACTAGATTTTATAACATAGCATCACAATATTATGATTAAGAATGACATGCATATGATATGTAGCATAATTACATCTCGAATCACCCAATCATACGATCTAGCAATAAAAAGTGGGTCTCATATTTCTTATTTTGAGACAATATTTACTAGAATTTGCTTTCTCACACATAATTGTAAAAAAATAATGAAATTTTATGTTGATTCTAATGAAACCATCTATCACCTGTATTGCAAGAGTTATATTTTCTTACTTTAAGTGTATAATATATTGTTCAGTGTATTATTATGCAATCATATCATATTATATGCGAGGATTGAAATTTTGGTTTCAACCTATGGATGCAGGGAGGATTTTCTTGGAGAGTTGTCTAACTCAAAATAAAAAAAAATTAGAAAATACATTTATAGAGCCAGAGAGACGTGGTCTAACCAATATCTTGATCATATCTACAGTGGGAGGCAAGCAAGTAAGACCAGTCACCTTGACAGCCTCCATTGAGGCTGAGATCCCTATCCGCCGCACGCTGCTACCATTCTACCGCTTGTGGAATTTGATTCTCGGTGGATAAAATGTCTACTAGCTCATCTGGTGGTGCCAAATCGCATTATCTGTTTCTTTTACAACGCCGATCGCCGCGTCGCTCATGCAAGGCACGTCGTCGATTTGACGATTTTCAATTTCAGCTGTGTGCAAGCTCCAGGTATTGAGGACCAGACAACGTTATCCGGTTATCTCCCCAGCAAATACCAGTCTTGTATTGTGCACAACAGAGAAGCTGGTCAAAGTCTTAAAAGCTTCATCTTTGTGTGATCGTCCCAAGGAGCCAAGGCCAACGTACCCCAGGGTGCTTGTACTTGCCGCCACGTTAAGTTTTCCTTGATCGGGCCAAACTGTTTGGGCTACGCAAGGGAGCGCAGCGGAGGATCTGCCATAATGGACAACCACTTATTTTGTGATTATACTGTTCAGATTAAAACTATTTAAAAATAAAAGACTCCGCCCCTTACTACCATGCACTGACCACTTTAATATCAACTTGCATACATTCCTCTTGTGATCGATCAGTTGATCAAGTATTAATTTCTTTAAAAATAGTTTTGATGTGTTGGATCGGTGGTGAAAATTTAAATCTAATAATAATGACAAAGTTAAAAAAAATGTCAATTGTACATTGACTAAAATAAGTAAAAATACCCTAGCATAAAATTATCACTAAGGATAAAGTGCTCATAATTTTTATATATAAATTTTTTTAAAGAAAAATATGATGACATAAATTGAAAAAATACAGCAAAATAAAAAAAAATACAACAATCTAAAATAAAAAATGTAATCATTTAAAAAAAATACGATGACTTAAAATAATAAAAATGAAATAACTTAAAATAATAAAATACGACAATCTAAATTCTATTGGATCAAACTGATGATCCATATATTGGTTAATATTAAAAATAGAAGTAAATTTGATAAAAAATATTTTTATGTTAGCGATTCTATAAAATTATTGCTCACAACAATGCATCAGTGATAGCAACCAAAAATTTGAGCAATAAATTATTAGAAAGACTATATAAAAAATTTATTGTAAATACTAACGGTCCATTAAAAAATATTTAGTATCAAGTCCAAATTCCAAGCTATTCTATAATCTATTAATCCATCCACACTATGAAACCGGTAGCAAAAAATGTTGGTACCTGTAGCTGTGCTCATAAAAATATCACCGATGGGGAGACAGAAGCGTTTCTGCGTACAAATCCACGAGTCGTCCAAAACAACTGTCCACGTCACCCGCGCCCTCCTCGCCCGCCGTTTTAAGACCAACCCGGAGGCCGCCCCCAGGTACACGCACGCAGTCACGCTTTTCCCCACGTCTCCTCGATTCCGCGCACCAAAAACAACAGGCAAACACCGGTAACGGCCGTGCACACAGCTCACTTTAGCCACGATCCGATGGATTCCCCTAACGTGCGCCCGGCGCAGCCTAGCTCCGACCGCAGGTTAAGTACATTGGTGCGCCATTTGCGCCCTTCTGTTCACACCACCACCACCTCCTCCTCTTCCACCTCTCTCGAAGCTTCTCCCATGGCGTCGCAGAACTCCGTCTTCGCTGCCATAGTCCAGGCCCCAGAGGACTCCATCCTTGGGGTAAGCTTCTCGTCCCTCTGTCTCCATCTCTTCCACGATCGGTTGGTTTCCACGCGATCGC
The DNA here is from genome assembly GCA_019359835.1 of Pharus latifolius. Taxonomy (NCBI): domain Eukaryota; kingdom Viridiplantae; phylum Streptophyta; class Magnoliopsida; order Poales; family Poaceae; genus Pharus; species Pharus latifolius. The sequence goes on from CM033319.1 coordinate 20,179,839, forward strand.
GAGGTTTCACCGTTTGGTTTGAGCTGATAGGTGCCTGTTTGGATGCTGTGGGTAGGTGACTGTGGCGTACAACAAGGATCCGAGCCCAGTTAAGGTCAACCTCGGCGTTGGTGCTTATCGGACCGAGGTGAGAACTTTTTTGGGGTTTTGGTTGGTTTTTTCCTCGAGTTTTTAGATTGGATTGGATTTGATCTGTGAGGTTTGGGTTTATGATCTGAGCAGGAAGGGAAGCCACTGGTGCTTAACGTGGTCAGGCGTGCCGAGCAGATGCTGGTGAATGATCCGTAAGTTTGGTTCGAAATTTAGATGATCCGCATGAGTTCATGTTTCCAGTGTGATCACAATTTCGGACTTCACTATACTTGATGGATCTAATCGCTAGATAATACATGTATTAGTTTGTAAGTGTTGTATTTGGCATGCTTTTGTTAATAGAGTATATGATTCACAGATACTTGGTTCTATGAAAGATTATCGGCAGATACTTTTTAGTTTTGCCTGTGCTTGCTAGTTGTTTATAATATTGCAGCTAATTGTTCTGTTTATCACTAGTGTCAATTTTTTGTTGCAGCAGAATAGAGGATTAGTTGATATTATAGTTCTTGCAATTGCGGGTATCACTTTGCTATTGGAGTTTACTTACCACTGTTTACTTAGTCCAATATTTTGTGTGAACAATCTTAGGCATTGGAAAAGTCGGAAATGGCTTCTAGTTTTTATGACGGAGACAGTTTGTTGTTGTGCTAGTGCTGCAAGTTTGGAGTGTTTTTTGGTGTTTTACAGTGTGTCCATTATGTACAGAACTTTTTTATGTATAGATATTTCTTTGGGGGCTTGCATGTCAATTACGAACTTAAAGGCATTTATCCGTGGAAATTTTGGATGATCTTTGCAGATATGTTTTACGTTTGATTCCTTGCTTTGGTTAGGTCACGTGTTAAGGAGTACTTGCCGATCACTGGTTTGGCGGAATTCAATAAGCTGAGTGCTAAGCTTATCTTTGGTGCTGACAGGTGTGTTGTTTCCCTTGAATTTTAAGAATTCCGTTCTCCAGTACCTCCAGTATGTAATATTCCTTAAAAAAGTCTGTATAATGAAGACTACCTTAGTTTCATTGAAGATAGCTTCTCCTTTAATTTGCCAGCTTCGAGTTTATCTTGGTTTTTGGCTTTTTGCTAAGTCCTAAACTGATTATATTCTTACAACTGGAACAGTCCTGCTATTCAGGAGAATAGGGTGGCCACAGTGCAATGCTTATCAGGAACTGGTTCGTTAAGGGTGGGAGGTGAATTTCTTGCAAGGCACTACCATGAAGTGAGAAACTTTTCTTAGTCCCTCTTCTCTGTGCACCTATTCTTAATTCAGTTCATTGCAAAGTTCAGTTACTGAACTATAAACTTGGCCTCCAGCGCACTATCTACATTCCAAAGCCAACCTGGGGCAATCATCCAAAAGTTTTCACCTTGTCTGGCCTGTCCGTTAGGAGTTACCGCTACTATGATCCAGCAACCCGTGGACTGGACTTCCAAGGTACTACCTTGCTTCAATTTTCTATGCTGGATCTATTAGAAGTGCTTTAATTATACTAGTGTACTACCAGTTCAATCTGCAATTCTCAAGTTTGCTATATGTATTCCGTGTTCGTTTAAAGAACATTAAGTGTATATAATTGTGGATTTCTTGCTTATTATCATTGGATTGATGTGGGAGTAGTATGTGTTCGGTCTTACTGTTCCAGAATATCTCTTCTGTTACAGGATTGTTAGAAGATCTCAATTCAGCTCCTTCAGGAGCAATTGTTCTGCTTCATGCATGTGCCCACAATCCTACCGGAGTAGACCCAACCATGGATCAGTGGGAGCAGATTAGGCAGCTGATGAGATCGAAAGCGTTGCTGCCATTCTTTGACAGTGCTTATCAGGTAAATAACCTTTATTGACATGCCTAAAACTATGAAATGATTTTGTATAGCTTGGTCATTACACAAATGCTGACACTCTTCAGGAGACAGAACAGTCTGTTGAATTTTTTATTTACAAAAATAGTTGTTCGTTGAATAGATTACAAATTCATCATTTTGCCACAAATGCTTTAATTGTACAGGGATTTGCTAGTGGAAGTCTTGACAGAGATGCTCAGTCAGTGCGCATGTTTGTTGCTGATGGTGGTGAATTGCTTATGGCTCAGAGCTATGCTAAGAACATGGGATTGTATGGCGAGCGTGTTGGTGCTTTAAGCATCGTAAGATATCCCTACTCCAGCTCTTGTTTATTTCATCCTGGTGGCTTGACCTCAGTTCTCACACTTGAGATCAAGGTTCCGGGTACTTTCCTCAGGTGTTCATGATGATAACTAATGTAACTGGCATACTTGTAAATCAGTGTCCGATGCTACACGACTGGTATGTCTATTCAGAATGGTATTGCATGCACAGGAAATTTGTTTAATTGACTATGTCTCGTACTTGTTTCTTGAGAGATGGGACCTCTAATAGTTCTGAGTGAACTAGCCAAATCCCTTAATTGTCTTTGTCAGTTGTCAAGAGGGAAAAAATGAAGCATCTTTTATCGGACAAGGAAATGGACCATCAATGGAAATTGTTGATGGCTACAATTTAGTCTACAGCTACCAATGATCTCCATCATCTCCTGGGTAATGTTGGAGGAGATGTTTTCTTATGCTGACATATAGTCTTGGATGATGCCAAGTTCCAGATGAAAGTAGAAGAAATTGTTTATTTGCATCTCAATTCTCAAGGGAACAAAGTTTGGTTTCTGAACTTTTTTTTTATTATTCTTTAACATCAGTTTAGTTTCTCCTGAAGCTCCAAAAACCCCTCAAACTCTACTGTATGACAAATGCTTGAATTACTGAAATATGATACTGCTTCTAGTTAATGCCCATTCTAACATTTTCTTATGGACAACCTCTCTCTTGTCAAAAGCTTACTGCTGCATGAGTTCTAAAAATTCTGACATTTTCTTATGATAGTGCTTTAATCACAAATTCATGTTTCAGATTTGTGGGAGTGCTGATGTAGCTGTTAGAGTTGAAAGTCAACTCAAGCTTGTTATTAGGCCTATGTATTCAAACCCTCCTATTCATGGTGCCTCTATCGTGGCTACCATACTTAAGGACAGGTATTATTCTTGTTACTAAAGTAAACTTGTTCATCCCTAGTATTCTGTACAGACACATCAACAATTCTTTGATTTTGTAATGAATTTTTTTTGGGTTTGTGCATTTAGTTTCCTGTTATTGTTTTAGACATACCTCCTCCTCTTCTTCTTCTTTTGAATCTTATTGCCTCCATCTGCAGCGGCAGTCTTCTGGCCATTATGAAATAAATTGAACAATCGTTCTGTTTGCACTTGTTTGTTATTGACCATAATCACAGGAAAATCCTCACCACACCAAGAAGATTTGGTGTAAGTCGTAGGTCTTTTCTTTGGGAGGCGTGGGAGCATATTGTTGGGTGTTTAGGGTCTTGTTGATTTTAGAATTTTTTTTTTGGGCAATGTCATGTTTACATGCAGATCCGCAGAACAACATGTAGTGCTTTTATTTGCTGTTGATTTTGTTTCCTATTTGTACCAGTGAAATGTTCAAAGAATGGACCATGGAGTTGAAGGCCATGGCTGATCGGATAATTAGCATGAGGCAACAGCTTTTTGATGCACTGAAAGCCATAGGTATTAGGTTCTTTCAACTCCTCCCTCTTTTTGAGCAATCGATTGTATGCTACATACAAAAAAGCTAAAGGTTCTTTCAACTCCTCCCTCTTTTTGAGCAATTGATTGTGTGCTACATACAAAAAAGCTATATCATAGCTTATTAGCTGTAGCGTCATTTTTATTTTCTTGTTGTGCAACTTAGTATCATTTAGTCCTTTTTCTGGTTTTCATATGATTGTTGTGCTTATGGTACTTCAGCAGCTAGATAGTATTATTGTTGTAAAAGATCATCTCTAGATCTGTCTGCAAGTTTTCTACAACTGCTCCTGATTTTTAAATTATAGATAGTTTATCAATATCCTGTGCTAACCTTCCTGAAGTCCCTAGTTCTGGGCACCTTGATTAGAAAGAAATTTAAGGCTATCTAGTGTCAGGTCTTGGAAACAGGAGGCACTGCAATGAACACTTGGGTTTGAATAAACATTCGAAAACCTTTGCTGGGCACTATAGTGGATGTGCACAGATGACAATGTGACCTCCCATTCCCAAATTATATGAACTCAGCAATGTTATCCAAAACGCCCACATTCCCATTTTCAAAATTGTGAGTTAAATAGGTCCTCATAGCCAACAAAGAGAGCTTCATCTAATTATTTGGATAACCCATTGCTGCCCAGGGTGGATTTTCTAGCTTATAATTCAGACCTCTCTAAGAAGTGTAGTTCTTGGTGGCTTAGAGCTTGCGGTTAATTTTTGCAATGAGTTTTATTGCTTATGAGTTAGCATATTGGATTTCAAGGTTAGCAGCCCTATAACTGAAAGAAGCCTAAGCTAGGCGAAGCATGTACTAAGCTATGCCAACCTACCCGAGATCAACACTAAATTGGGATTTTTTAGGCTACATTCCATGTTCAAATGTTAGTTTTAGAAGTATTTTTCTGTGATATTGAGATTGTTTGGTGGATATCACAAGTCACCCTACATGACTTGAGCACGTACCACACCTGTGGCACTATCATATTTTGTAGCAAATTAGAGTTGTTTGGTTTGTGACCACAACACCTAAGATAGTGTAGTAAAAAAATATGTTGTAAGAATATCAATAAGTTGTCTAACAACGTTTGACATACTTAACTATGATAGTAAATCAAATAATAGTCTAACTAGATGTGGCATGTTTAATTTAGAGTTGTGATAAGTTGTGGTCACAAATCTAACAGGCCCATTATCACACTCTTTACCAAGAGGAGCCATTTCTGTAGCTGAATGTTTCTTTAGCTCAACTCAACAAGAAACTAAAATGGATGTCATGTTATGGGGTGATCCTTAAATTGACTCGGCATTTTTCAGACTGTGTTTGGTATTTCTAGGTATGTAATTTACTTGAGAAGAGAGAGCTCTGTGTATCAATTTCATGAGGAATAATGAATGATCAATCGAAATGAAAAGCTGCCGGACACATTTGGCCTGCCCTGATATGGGCTCAATGATTATCCATCGTGCCACTGCTTTATTGTTGTCAAGTTTATTTTGAATACCACTTCTATTACCAAGTGAAATGGGTTACTATGATCAACTAATTGTTGTTGACATCATGTAGGAACACCTGGAGATTGGAGTCACATCATTAAACAAATTGGGATGTTTACTTTCACAGGACTGAACAGTGATCAAGTCGCCTTCATGAGACAGGAATACCACATTTACATGACTGCGGATGGGTAATTGTACTAATTCAGTCAGTTTACACATATGCTCCAAGTTTCAACATAAACATGGATTGTTTTAATGTCTGGCCTTGTATACTTTTGGTGCTTGGGGCTGCTAATATTTATTCTCAATGACCATTCGATTTCATAGCATAACTACATTGTTTTCCTAGACAGTTCATGTGTTGATGTTTTTTGCTTCATAGCTATTAACATCAACCAAATTTATGCTTATCTTGCAGGAGGATCAGTATGGCTGGTCTGAGCACCAGGACTGTGCCCCATCTTGCTGATGCCATACATGCTGCAGTTACTCAACTGAAGTGAATGGTAGCCTTTTATCTCCATGACTCCGAAGAATAAACCCCTAATTTAAACCCCACAGCAGAGCCCTAAGGATTCAACCAGTTATTATTTACTGGCTGAGGACCTGCAATTTATGCCTTGCATTAGACTTGTCAGCAGTTTTGTATGATTCAAATTCCTTGGTAACTCTGAAACTTCTAATAAGCGGCACATATAAGAAGCTTTTACTGTTCTAGATTGAATTTATCCTGCGGCAAACTGTACTAGCGCTCGAGTCTCGACTCTTGTAAAGGTCCTTCCCCCCTTGGAAGAAGGGTTATTGTGTCTACTTGGCAGATAAGAGTATGCTTCTACTTTTCTCCAAAATAAACGCAAAGTGATCAAATTATGATTCAGGAAGATACCAAAGGAATTTTGAAGCTCCTGAAGTTTAATTCGGGAACCTTTGACGCTGGGCGTTTCTTAGGTCCATAAATTGCTCTAGTGAGTGTATGATGTTAGAAGCCATCTAGGATACTTGGCGGCTGGGTTCGATCCTGGATTCTGCTTGCATTCTATCATTTCTCCCACCTGACGCTTGAGCCCTGAGCTCGACCCCTCATTGTTTAGACGCTGGCATCAGTGGCTGGCCCCCGGTGGATACTGCCCGCTGTACTTATTCCTTGGATTGTGGAGTTATGGCAACTATTCGATGTGCACATTCTAGATTTGACAATTTGGTCCGATCCATAGATTCGATAGGTATATGCACGCCAAAAGGAATGTAAGCAACTAGGCACGCGAGCTGCTCAAGGCAGCGCCCAGTTTCAGCAATACACCTATGTATACCTACAATACTCAAAATATTGTGCTGCTTCTAATGGCGAGCTGACGGGCTTCTATGCCCTCCGAGGAACTCCAGTTTATCCCTATACGTCTGCTTGATGCTTGTTACAATGTTGGGCAGCTTCATCAGCCTCCCGTCTTCTTGGCTCTGCGGCTCCTCCTTGCCGTCCTCCTTTGCCTCGGCGTCGCCAGTCCACCCCATGAAGTCCAGCAGAGTCATGCTGCTAGGTGATCCCCCCATCTTGAGTTCAGCATTCTCAAGCGCTTCTTGTTGGTCACGGTCGAACACTGATTGATCGGCGGTGGGCTCTTCCGACGAAGGCTGCCCGTCCTTCTTGGCCAGCTCCCTGGCGTGGTTGTCGGCGCTGAGGACGTCCTCTATTCTGGACATCACGTTGAATGCCAAGCTCTCCAGGACCCTCGAATAACTCTCCAGGAGCGCGAACCCGATGTCCTGGTGACCAAGGCCACATATGAAACTATGCATGACATGGGCACATGGCAAATGAAAGCAAAAGCTTACCCTGTTATCTTGTATCTTTGCAATATCTAGAGCGGACTGGGGGATGCCCGGGAACCTGTGCTTGATGATGAGCAGGAGCGTCTGGGCTCGCTCTTCGAACTGCTCCCGCTTCTCTAGGCTGACGGCTGAGCCCCAAGGGGACTTGGTGTCCTTGTTGTGCACCTTCCTGTTCCAGATGATCACCGATGCCTCGATGCGGTCTTTGAGGTCGAGGATCTTGTGTTCGGTCGACAGGTCCACCGATGACAAGAAGACGTCCGGATCGAATTCGACATCGGTTATGCACCGGTACATGGCATCTCCAAGACTTGCTCTTCCATTCTGTCATAAGAATGTCAATAGAAGTCTAGAAGCTAACATGTAAGACAAAGCAACCTTGTGAAGAAACAAGAGTGCTCTACCTTAGGGAGTGATTCTAGATATGATTCTGGGATCGCCATCTCCATGAGAACATTGGCATTTATAGCCATTGCTGCCTTGAGGACCTGGTTCACCAGCTCCTTCTGGTGCTGGAGCCAGCTTCTTGATGCTGGGGACAACCCATTGGGAGGAACCTTAACTATTGGTAGCCACCATTTGTCATCCTTCCTCTGTGTACTTCCGTTTTCGTTGTCTGCGTCGCGCTTGACATACCAAAACTCATTCCGATCCTTGAAGTTTTCAAGGTACTCCTGATTGTGGAAAAGAGAATTTAATGGCATGATTTCTGAGATTTTCAGTCATGAAGCAAGAACACACCAATAGGTTTTCGGTCCTTACAACAAGCATAGTGTCAAGTTTGCGCAATGCTGGTATGTTCGCTTGGAGATCCCTTCGCTGCTGCGTGCCCATTACCTGCAATGGACCAAGCACAATACCACACTACTGAAACCACTGTGGAAGTTTCAGTTAGTTGTACTATTAAACTATGGAGTAATGGAAATGGCATACAGTTACAGTTTTACCTCCATCTCACTGCCGTTGTCCAAAAATTGTTTCTTGGCAATGAATTCGACGATATGATCAGCGACGGATAGAAGCCAGCTGATTTCCTTTCTCCACCTTCCTTTTCTGTCTGGGGCCATGGGTTCCAACCGTCGTTGCTCCCCGAAAACAGAAGCTGGAGAAGTCACAAAGAAGAAATTGTTATCATTGGCTCGTTGCAATTTCTAATTGTCGATATCATGAACATATATCTCGATCATTTCAAATAATCTATATGACGCCATGATTTAGCTATACCCCTGTACATTTCAATTTGCCGAGAGCCGTCTAATTGTATAGACATTTCAAGTCACTGGACTGCTAAGATCAGTTTGATGTTTCACCACCTCTTAATTCATGCAAACGAATCATATTGTAAAATCATTGATTTCCATTCCTTCTCTGCTTTGTGGTGTTACACTACCTCTTAATTTATTTATTTTCGTTTTGTGCTCAAGTTGTGCCGAGTTATGGGTGACGAACACCAATTTTCGTTAGTTTCACATTACTGCTCCGCATAAACACATTGTTTCACAAGATTATATGATGTTGCAAAATCAACATCTAATCTTACGTTGAAACAACAAGGCGCATTCGCAAATTTGTCACCTGCAAGATTAGTGATGGCATTGGACACGGCCAGCGCTGAGGCCACGCCTTTCCCGGACCCGGACATGTCCTCCCCGAGCAGCAGCTTTGCGAACTTCTCCTTCATCATCTCTATCTCTGCAACCAACCTAACATCTCTTCAAACCATGCAAATTGTATCAACAGTTTTAACACACCGATCCATACACACACGTCCCGCCTTACCGGAAGGCCCCGTGCCGTGGTCTCCGCCGAGCCGGGACTTGTGGCCCGCGTCCAGGTCCAGCACGCTGCCTATCTTGAGCGGCCCGGTCGACTCGTTCGACCCCTGGCTCCTGAACAGCAGCGCTTCGTCGTCCGGTGTCTCCCTGTCCTCCATCACCATGCTCTGCGCACGCTGCACCGAGCTCCGCCGCTCCGGCAGCGTCCCGCCATTGGCCGCCATGGCAAAACGTGGGAATGGAAGAGAGTAATACGATAACAGTGTACCTGTAAAGGGTGCAACTTTCGGGACCTCGAGCAATTAAAGTGCGTCGAATGTAAAGGTGAAGAAAAGGACAGAGGAAAGATTGTGTGTGAAGGGAAAAGAAAAAAATATTTTGGCGAAATGATTTCGAATGGATGATTCGAGTGTGCTTATTCTTGGTTTTCGGAGTCTCTTGTCTCGGTAAAGAAAAGGTTTGGATGGCGAAGGTACGGGAGGATTATAATTAGGGCGTGTCCCATGATTTATTATTAGAAAGGAAATGTGCTTTTGCCATTCTTAGGCGGCTTCGATGCCGTTTTGCATGGCCTGGGAGGTGGTAGTAGAAGGCCTTGCGCTACTTGCCCGATGGTCTGGTCTAGAAAATTTTATCAGGACCAACAGTTATACCTCATGAACACGCGCACACCGGCGTCTTCTGCCCAAAGTCTCCGGTCACGCGCCCGTTTCCGAACAAATGCTGCGGCGCGCGACGCGCGTCTGTGCCGTCCGACCCAGGTCGGCTCGTCGTCGTTGTCGAGATCAGTGTTTACCATCGGTAGTAAAAAAGTTGCGCCTATATACCGTGAGAATGGATCGGATCCCGGTGGACGCACTGTATGAATATAATGCATAGAAATTTAGAAAGGTAAAGTATTGAAATTTTGCACTCGGTTGACATGTGGTCGACGGGACGTTAGTCAGACGTTTGAGTAGTTAATAATTAAAAAAATTATTGCAACCAATTACAAGTCCGACCTTAGCTCAGTTGGTAGAGCGGAGGACTGTAGTTGTGCAGTTAATCCTTAGGTCGCTGGTTCGAATCCGGCAGGTCGGATATATTTTTGAAATTTTTTTTATTAACAGACATCCCACTAGTGCATCACAGCCACACACCACCACCTTCGTTTTGCCTTCCACTCGCCGGGAAGCCCACCATGTGCCGCCTTTTAGTTTGTCTTAGATCGATTCAAAAGGACCCCCACACCTTCAGATCGATTTAAACGATTTATCCATTCTTGGACGGACTGAATTGAGCATTATGTTGGTTTGCGCCTAATTGCTAGAAATGCCCACCACATGCAATTTTATCTAGTCAGATTTATTTTTAATTTTTCAAAGACAAGCATAACGTTTTTTTTTCTATTCACTAGATAAAGAGGCCGAAGACATATCACTTTCCCCTCTGAGATTGACCGAAAAAAAAGAGAGAGAGAGAGAGAGGCGGAAAAAAGGACACTGGGAAATATGAGCGATTGAAGAATCAATTTGGCAGCAACGATCTGGAGACAGATGGATCATGGAAGACGCAGGAAGAACATGATTCAAAGTCTAGATAGCCCAGAGGGGGTCCTAGACAATATCCACGATATGTTGATACATGCCTCTCGGTTCTACAAGAAGCTCTCTGGTTTTGAAAATACAATGCATCTTCCACTGTCACAAGACTGCTGGGAACCTGGTGCTTGTCTATCTGACCATGATCGTAGCTTGTTGGATGTCTCATTTTCAGAGCAGGAAATCAAAGAGGCTGTATGTAGTATGAATGGTTCTAGTGCTCTAGGACCAGATGGATTCCCTGTGTGCTTCTATCAGTGCTTCTAGGCATTCTTAAGACATTTGATTGAGATCCTAAGGGGTTTTCATGAAGGGACATTGAATGTCTCTAGACTGAACTATGCTATGGCCATGCTGATTCCAAAATGGACCTATCAGCTGAATCAATTGTAGCTCAAAATTATCACCAAAATCTTGACTATTATTGGATTGGCGATTGTGATTGACAAACTGGTCCGTAAAAACCAATCGGTCTTATTCAAGGACAGTACATCTTTGAGAGTGTAGCTGCTGCACAGGAGATGATGCATGATATACATAAGAGAAAACTAAAAGGAGTGATCAACTTCCAAAAAACTTATGACCGGATCAATTGGTCCTTCTTGGAACAGGTTTTGCTGAGAAAAATAATTTAGTCCCAAATAGATGGCCCCTACTTAAAAAAAGGGAAGGGACTATGACACTCTTTTCGTTCCGCTTAGCCCTATTGGGTATTTTAGTGGTTTGAAACCATTTAGATTGAAAGCCATAGAACTAATACCTAAAGCATAGAACCAGATACCTCCAGGTATGATTTCCAATCGTTCTGTGTACGAACCCTTATTGCCGTTCTTGGTTAACTTTGATATCTGATGTCATATCAACAGTGATTGGTAAAGGCTACGACAATATGCTGTTTCAGAGCCCCTGTAATCATATCCTGCCACTGGGAGGGATCAATCTGACAATCTCTAATATGCCGATGACACAATCTTTTTTCTTCGAGATTATTTTCTCTCGGCGGGTAGGATTAAATGGCTTCTATTCTGCTTCCAGCAAATATGTAGAATGCGTATAAACTTCCATAAAAGTGAAGTGGTGGTTGTTGGTGGTGAGAGTGACGAAGGCCTGGAATATGCTCTGCTTTTTGGATGCAAAATAGCAAAACTCCCTATTAAATATTTGGGCCTTCCATTACACACATGGGAGCTGAGGAGGACTGATTGGAAGGCAATCCTGGATAAGGTGAACAAGCGTCTTGCAGGCTGGAAAGGGCAAACGCGAAGAGCTATTCTCATCAAATCTTGCATTTCTAGCCTGCATTTATACGCTATGTGATTCTTTTGGCAAGATTCTGAATCCCATCGGAGATATTATCTTGCGAAATGGAGTAAAATCTGGAAACACAAGGAGCTGGGTGGTCTTCAGGGTATGAACTTATGTCTTGTGGCAATCTGGGCGAGGATGGTGGATGGCAAATATAAGATCAGCCAAAGGAACATTCTTCACTCAAGGAATTTCACAATTCTGGAGGGGTGTGTTATGAGCCAAGTGCCACTTCTGGTGGGAACTCGGAGATATGTAACGGCAGCAGCAACATGGGACGTGATATGAACAGGAATAGATTGGAGGAGTGGTTGGAGTTGCTTATGATAACGAATGATGTTCAGATTACTCCAGGGCAAGAAGACCGCTTGAGGTGGGGTCTTTCTGCTCATTCCTCAACATCCTCAGGCTGTGGGGTGTGCCACTTCCAACTAAAGTTTTTTATTTTTGTTTGGCTTTCTTACCACAACAAGATTCTCACCAAAGACAATTCGAATAAACTTGGGAAATCTGTGTGCGACCAGTGTGTTTTCTGCAGTGAACAGGAAACAATTCATCACCTCTTCTTCGGGTATGCGATTGCCTCCGCTACTTGGCAAATGCTTTTCCAAGAACTACAACTTGTCAAGCTTGCTGACAAATGGCTTTGTTCCAAATCTAATTCACTTGCTATGATCCATAATGTCATTTATGTTGGAGATTTGTGGGGGACTTGGGACTTCGGAAATGACTTGGTTTTTTACCCGCAGCATTTTCGGAGGGTTCACCCAATTTTGGGCCAGAATTTTATTCATCTCAAGGGAGTGGATGCGAGGCTTGGCGGGAACTACAAGGCAACGGGGAGTGTGCTCATCTTAGAAGCTCGGGTGCTTAGTCCTCTTCACAGCTCTTCGCATTTCTAACTTATTTTTAGATCTGTTTGAGAGGACTACTTTTAGTGATTTCTTAAAAAAATTGAGTGAGAAAATCAAGTTTCTCAATATTTTTCGGTTCGATGATAAATCCCTCCTGCTACACCCCATTTGAGAGGGGCTTAAATTTTTTATGAGAAATTCCCCTGGCTGCAATCTTAATCTAGTTAAAACCCTGTTTTTTGAATTCTGAAGATAGGCTCCTTCAAAACCTTTTGTTACTTGCCTTAATTTCCTTCGGCATGCTTAGCTGACAGTTGTAATAGGCAGTTTTGGTTGTTGATGTTTTTTGTATCCTGGGCATGATGGGCCAAATATTCTACAGAAATTTGTAATAACTCTATGCACTCAGGGTTTCTTTATGTCCTTAAGTTCAAAAGGCATAACGTTTTATGAAAAATAGAAATCCCTATTCACATCGTACTTCCAAGCTTCCATTACATAACAATTGGTTTCATTTCATTGCAGTTGTCGTCATCGTCACAAGTAACAACCGGAATTAATGCCATACTTTTGTTGTTCATGCCGAAGCGCCTTTGAATATGAGGAACCTAAGGGACTCCAGCTTGAAGTAAATGAAGCTTCCTTGAGTGTGCGTGAAGTAGCAGCCGAAATTTGAGCCCACCACGCACTGCCATCCTACCCCATGGATCGTGTCAAACTCCTGCAGCCGTTCGATTCAACACAACAGTTCTCACATTAGTCATTTTGCCCCAAAGATTCATGCACTGCAAGCAAAAATATCTCTCATGATTTCTTAATTGGAAAAAAGGCCCATGTTATCCATTTGTATTTTCAGATTATTTATGTAAATCGGATATTTTATAATTTGTACCTCAAAATCAGCATAAATTTTACTTTTTATGCAATTTAAGGGACTAGTTGAGGACAACTACCTAAGAAATTGTTGGAGTTAAAGTTTAATGAACTTTAAGTATCATGATTGGGGATTTTAGTTCTATATTGCTTTTCATATAATCTCTATCTAAAGTATATGAAGAAGTGGAAGAGTCATGTGAATCGAGATAATAAAAGACTATAAATACAATTACACAAGCACGTATTTGTGTGTTTTATGGCAAATTTACAGTAATGTACATGATTATGACAAATGGATGTCAGTCATCTACATATATGCATCAATTCAATTCATATTAGTCTTCTAGAAAAGACACAACAGAATAGATTCATCTTTCTTCTTTACTTCTAAGCAACTGTAATTTTTTTTATGCTATGCTATTTTTCTGTTGCAGATCTTGCTCAGGGAATGCACCATGATTGGGGTGTATAATGCCTCTAAAATTTTTATAAGACCATTTCTTGCATAGAAGAGAAACATATAGATTTTTTATAACAATTCCAAAAACATGAGTGCTCCAGATGAACCACACATTGTTGCATATTATATTATTGATCTACTTTCTACGAAAAGATAAGTGTAAACCATGAATGTCTCGTATCATATTACTGATTTTTTTATTATACCATCATAAAATTCAGAACTAAATTTATTTAGAAAATACAAATTTTCTAACAGAAATTCTTCAAAAACCCGAACAGTATTATCGATTGCTAAATCATCTGCACTTGCTCTTCACAAAAGAAAGATGGGTACCTTCTTGATGTGAGCCGCGATGCCTCTGCAGTCGAGGACGTCGAAGCGGTCGAGGGCCGCCGAAGCCGCCGACATCGCCTGCCGCTGCATCTTCAGCGGCATGTCGGTGTCCTCGACCATCGCCTTCCCTTCCAACATCTCCAACGCAGTAACTATGCACTTTATCTGTTGATATGTATCTATCACTAATGGAATACTAACAGATGTACAAATGCTCTTCCCGTTTTATAACGAGCAGATGGCAGATAGATAGATATTACTCACGTGCGTCCACGTCAACGTGACGTGCCAACGGCCACAATTGAAGGGGGAAAAAAATGGACGAATTCGATCACGGATAGAGCATTAGAGGCACAGATTTCATTGCTGGGTGTTGTGATTGGTTTGATCTACACATGGAGAGAGAGAAGACGGTGGATGTAAGATATATCTGTCTCTGACATACTATTTGTTCAAAATCCGTCAAATAAATTGTATTTACTCTCAAAATCTATCAATATAGCAACCTTTTTTGTGACATAGAATCACATAAGATTCTTTTTGTTTTTCAACGAAATCACAAAGAAACATATCAGCAAATTTGTACATTTCTAGTATGAAAATTTGAAATGTACAACAACACTCTTTCTGCGTACTGTTTTGCCTGAGTTTTGTGCATGGACTTCAGTGGTTGGAAGGATTAGTTTAGTTGTTTGTTAGGAATAAAATAATCTTTATTTCAGGAAGAAATATATGAAATCATAAATATCTCAACTCTTATATAAATTTAAATCTAAAAGATAAAACTGAAAATTTAAAACTTAGAATTAATGAGTACTCTAATTAAGAAAATAAAAGATAGGTTTTTTGAACTCAAATTCTTATTTATAAATAAAATAAGCAACGAGGATGCTTTGCCGCGATGGAAGAGTTCGATAAGGTATCCTGTCTGTGTTTATCCATCTTGAGTTCTCCACGTAAGCATGCGCCTGGAAAGTTCACTACGTCCTGATCTGAATTCTGACTCCTCCCCTAAAGTTATGAGTTACTCTTTATTTAATTTAATTCGTACATGAATTCGTTGATGCGCTTAAATTATTCTTACTTTCCCTTATGGAAGCCAGGTGTTAGATAAAGGCACCATGTTATCCTGAATGATGTGAACAAATCCGACACTAGTTGTTCATTTTAAATAGATCAATATGAAAATTTCTAACACAAAAATTATCTCGCGTACTAGAATTCGATCATAAATATGGATCAAAACACACTGATGAGATCATATGAACTCTACAAATGGGGAAGAAAATGCACAGCATTTTAGCTACTACAGAGACGAAGATATTCTATATTGAGAATGAAAATATACATTATGCATTACCATTTATCACCCCTCAGAAATTGTCCAATCAGGTATGGAGGTCGGAGGATGAAAAATTAATGTTTCAACTCCTCACATGAAAATTTTAATTTCTTGTTCGAGGTTGATCCGATTGTTACTTGTTGGTCAAACAGCTCTTAAAAATAATATTAACCTTGTTATAAGATATATTTTGACTACACACGAATTAAGAAAATTATAAACTCAAAAAAATATTGAGATGAAATAATTAAATTATTTTGATCATAAATGCATTATAAATGAAAGAAAATGTTAGTGTTGGAGATTAGTTATAAATAATAAAGACTGGAGAAGTAAATAAAAATACAATAAGAAAGTAATAAATTTGCATACTCATCTTATATTTTACAATAAAAATAAAAAATATATATTTTATATTGAATAGAATAATACACATACATGTATTGAAATGATAAAAAAAATTTGTTTTCAAAATCTACATACCTTTTTCGATAAACTAATATTTATAGATTCACTTGTTCAAAATATATATCTATTTAGTTATGATTCTTGTATAATTTTAGTTATGACTCTAATATTATATTTGATTATAATTCTTATGTATTGATCTATATATATATATGTCGTGGTATTAAAGTTACCCCGGCAGGTTTATGACGTGCGTAACACGTGTTCTGCAACGCGGGATGACCGTGCGACGGGTCGCCCCGTGTTGGACAATCTCAGAGATTGACACGGGGGTTTATACAGGTTCGGGCCTCAGTGGAGACCCTAGTCCTGTCGACGTGCTCCCGACGTGAGTCAGCTGGGGAGCTCTCTTACGGGGAGAGCGCTCCTAAGCACGCCTTTTGGTTTTTGTATTGGATGCAAATGAATTGAACTTAGGTTACAAGAGGGGATACAAGGGTATATATAGACCCCAAAAGACGCAAATTACAAGACTGCCCTAGCTAGAACCGTCGGATCGAGGGCGTTGCGGTCCTTTTGCACGGTACGATGCTTGGATCCTTGACACGTGGCCGCTCCAATTCCCAAGGGAGCTCCTGGGTAAATGGGCCCCCTTACCCCGGACCAAGCCCGGGGAAGAGAGGGCCTCTTACCTGGGGTCACGTCCGGGGAGAACTCCTTACCCGGGACCAAGTCCCTTACCGGGGACCAAGTCCGGGGAAGGGAGGGCCCCTTACGCGGAGCCACGTCCGGGGAGCCCCTTACCGGGGGCCACGTCCGGGGAGAGCCCCTTACCCGGGACCAAGTCCGGGGAAGGGAGGGCCCCTTACGCGGAGCCACGTCCGGGGAGAGCCCCTTATCTGGGACCAAGTCCGGGGAAGGGAGGGCCCCTTACGCGGAGCCACGTCCGGGGAGCCCCTTACCGGGGGCCACGTCCAGGGAGGACCCCTTACCCGGGACCAAGCCCCTTACTCGGGACAAAGTCCGGGGAAGGGGAGGCCCCTTACCCGGAGCCATGACCGAGGAGAGCCCCTTACCCGGGACCAAGTCCCTTATCGGGGACCAAGTCCGGGGAGCCTACGTCCGGGGGGCCCCTTACCGGGGGCCACGACCGGGGAGAGCCCCTTATCTGGGACCAAGTCCGGGGAAGGGAGGGCCCCTTACGCGGAGCCACGTCCGGGGAGCCCCTTACCGGGGGCCACGTCCAGGGAGGACCCCTTACCCGGGACCAAGCCCCTTACTCGGGACAAAGTCCGGGGAAGGGGAGGCCCCTTACCCGGAGCCACGACCGGGGAGAGCCCCTTATCCGGGACCAAGTCCGGGGAAGGGAGGGCCCCTTACGCGGAGCCCACGTCCGGGGAGCCCCTTACCGGGGGCCACGTCTGGGGAGCCCACGTCCGGGGAGCCCCTTACCGGGGGCCACGTCCGGGGAGGAGCCCTTACCCGGGACCAAGTCCCTTACTCGGGACCAAGTCCGGGGAAAGGGAGGCCCCTTACCCGGAGCCATGACCGGGGAGAGCCCCTTACCCGGGACCAAGTCCCTTACCGGGGACCAAGTCCGGGGAGCCCACGTCCGGGGAGCCCCTTATCGGGGGCCACGACCGGGGAGAGCCCCTTACCCGAGACCAAGTCCCTTACCGGGGACCAAGTCCGGGGAGCCCCTTACCGGGGGCCACGTCCGGGGAGGACCCCTTACCCGGGACCAAGTCCGTTACTCGGGACCAAGTCCGGGGAAGGGGAGGCCCCTTACCCGGAGCCATGACCGGGGAGAGCATCTTACCCGGGACCAAGTCCCTTACCGGGGGCCATGACCGGGGAGAGCTCCTTACCCGGGACCAAGTCCCTTACCGGGGACCAAGTCCGGGGAGCCCACGTCCGGGGGGCCACGACCGGGGAGAGCCCCTTACCCGGGACCAAGTCCCTTACCGGGGACCAAGTCCGAGGAGCCCACGTCCGGGGAGCCCCTTACCGGGGGCCACGTCCGGGGAGGACCCCTTACCCGGGACCAAGTCCCTTACTCGGGACCAAGTCCGGGGAAGGGGAGGCCCCTTACCCGGAGCCATGACCGGGGAGAGCCCCTTACCCGGGACCAAGTCCCTTACCGGGGGCCACGTCCGCGGAGGATCCCTTACCGGGGGCCACGACCGGGAAGAGCCCCTTACCCGAGACCAAGTCCCTTACCGGAGACCAAGTCCGGGGAGCCCCATACCGGGGGCCACGTCCGGGGAGCCCACGTCCGGGGAGCCCCTTATCGGGGGCCACGTCCGGGGAGCCTCTTACCGGAGGCCACGTCCGGGGAGGACCCCTTACCCGGGACCAAGTCCCTTACTCGGGACCAAGTCCAGGGAACGGGAGGCCCCTTACCGGGAGCCATGACCGGGGAGAGCCCCTTACCCAGGGGCCACGACCGGGGAGGACCCCTTACCCGGGACCAAGTCCCTTACTCGGGACCAAGTCCGGGGAAGGGGAGGCCCCTTACCCGGAGCCATGACCGGGGAGAGCTCCTTACCCGGGACCAAGTCCGGGGAGCCCCTTACCGGGGGCCACGTCCGGGGAAGACCCCTTATCCGGGACCAAGTCCCTTACTCGGGACCAAGTCCTGGGAAGGAGAGGCCCCTTACCCGAAGCCATGACCGGGGAGAGCCCCTTACCCGGGACCAAGTCCGGGGATAGCCCCTTACGGGGCAACAAGTCCCTTACCGGGGACCTCATTTTTTCCCCCAACAATATATATTTGGTTATTACTGTTCTATATTGACCTATATATAGGTATATTGGTTTATACTAATATTATTTTATTGTTTTTCCTTAAATTTAATATGGTATCAGAACCAAAATTTTCAAAACCCTAAACTTAGTTACCCACCATCGATTTACCGCTTTTGGGAGACAGTGACAAACACAAAACTCCTGGGGGCGGTGCCTAAAAAAGTTCTTTTTCTTTGTTCTACATCAGTCTCTGCTTGTCTCCGCGTGACGCGCCATTGCTGTGGTCGTGGCCGTTCCTTGGGTTTGTTGCACACGCATCTGTGCGCTTGTCTTTCTGGTGTCACATTGCGTTAGTGTGTTTCGTTTCGAGTTGTTTGTTTCTTCTCGCGGTGGTTTAACAATCATGATGGTGTATGGTGGAAGTTCTTAATCCTAGAAGAGTCGTGTAGGTACAGGCTTTCGTGTGGATTGCAGTGGTGTTTTTGTACTCTCTGAGTTCCACCATGGCGGTCAACTCACATGGCCATCACTACGCAGGTGAGCGCTTGCTTCTCCCTGGCTGACGATCTTGGTCGAGCTCATCATTATTTGTTTAGGCTCGTTTGGTCCTAATTTGACCCTGGTTTGACCAATTTCGATTTTGGTCTGTTTGGACTCGTTCAGCCTTTCTTGTTTGACCAGTTTTGGTTTTGGTTTTGGTTTGTTTGAGATTGTTTTGCCCTAATTTGACCAAAACTTGTTCATTTGATCATGACTATTAGCTATTTTAACTAGTTTTTTGTTGTCTCAACTCAGTCTTTTTACTATTTTGGATTGGGAGAGTGTGTCATTATTGGCTTGTCATCTGTAATTTCTCTTGTCATCTGCAGATCACTGTTGACTCGTCATCTGCATGCCATTATTGGCTCGTCGTTTACAATTTTGTTTACTACTTGCCATGTTACTGATTATTCCTTTATTATTTCGTATGATGCCACAATTTTCTTCCGTTGAGCCTTTCGTCTTTAGGTTTTTAACGTATCAAAATTTTCTCGTTTTCAAACTCAAGTCTAGTTTCGCCTTGAGTTTGAAAGGGAGCATTAAAAATATGTATCTATTTAGTTATGATTCTTATATAATTTTAGTTAGAATTCTAGTATTGTATTTGGTTTAAACTCTTCTATATTTATCTATATATATAGACTTATTGATTTATAATAATATTATAATAATATTTTTCCTTATATTTAACATCACTATCCATAAAAAAATATATATGTTCTTTCGTTTCTACCCTTCGTGTGCTACTAGTCCGCTGTGGCTGGTGCTGAACCTTTCAATTGTAGGTGTCTTGCTTGAAGTTTGACCATTATTTGACTCAAGGAGCATGCTTCCATATTCCAATTTGCAAACTCCCTCCCGGGCCACACCACTCCACCAGCGGCCCATGAGTGCCAAACAAGACGCGGCTCAACATCAACCACGGCCCATATGCCCAACCAAGAAGCACAACCCAGCCCGTAACCGAGACGCAGCCCATGCGGGGCTATTCCCCGAACCATAGCCGCGCGCAGAAGCGCACAGCCGCACCGTACGCAGACCGAATCTCTCCTGATCTCTGTGCGGGCCAACCGCCCAAAGGCCCCAAACCCACCGATGGTCCGATCTTGCCGCTCTAGCCCACTGCCTTTGCACGGCGCACCTCGCACGCCAACACCAGCGGCTCAAGCGCAACGTTGCGCGTGCACGTTGACGCCGGCATGAAACCGAATCCAGCAGTTCACAAGGCGCCTGTCGCGCACGGGCCCCAGCCTAACCCATCGGATAGGGCGCAAAGAGTATCGAACCGTTTGGGGAGCATCCTACTCCGTAGACAACGAAATGAGTGAGCTTGTCTCCCCTTTCAGGCTCCAGTTAAAATTGATGTCCAGTGAGCCACGGTGTTGTAGGTTATCATAGTTTTAGAAAATATTTGTCAATTGATAAATAATCATATTTTAAAATAATATGTCAACAATATTAAACATATAAAACATATTGTTAGTTAATGTAGTCCAACTAACAAAATACAGTAATACATTAACCATCCGGGAGCTTCTCACAAAATTCATTACAATGTTATGCCCTTGTGTTAGATCTCAATCAACATTGGCATTGAGAGGTGTCCGTCAACATGCCAGACTTCGTCTAAGATTTGCTTGTAATATTCAGATTTTCTATTTGAATAGACACATACAAAATTGATTTGTTTAATTGGTGATGAGTGTCTTTGGTTTTGTCAAATACTCAATTTTAGATGTTTAAAATTTTGAGATATGTCTGACCACAATAAAAACATGAATTAAATAACCTTGAGATTTTTTTTTCAAGAAATAACACACACCAAACAACCTTTGAACCAGAAAATAGTATAAACATCAAATAAAAAAGGAAGACATTTTGAGTTCACCAAACTTGCAACTCTACAAACATAAAGAATAAATCAACAAATGAAAAATATGAAACAACAGCCCATGAAACATATATAATTTGCCTCTGCTCAGCATTCTGAGTTCTTTGTAAGAAGCATACACAATCACATCAGCAAAGAAACCTACCCTTTTTTTTTTCCTTCTCTTCGCTCTTTTTCTTCATATGTTTTGTTGATTCAAGAGGGAGGGAAGAAGCGATTGAGGTTGAACGGCAAGCTGTAGAACTCCTCGTTCCTGCTGTCCCCCTTGAACGACCGGAACGGCACCCACCACGGCATTCCCCGATCCCTTGCTGCATCCTTCACCTCCAGCGTGTTGTCCAGGAACACTGCCACGATCAGCCCGACGGTAGGCGGGGACGAGAATATTGTGTTGATGTAGTCGTTGAACTGTATTTCAAGTGATGCACAAGTTCACAATAACAGAATTTTCTTGAAAAAAATTGGTACTTCTGTTTCAAGTTCTAACCATCAAGGTGCCAAGAAACATACTAAACTAGAATTGTAAACAATTTTGCCATGTAGATTGTTAATAAGTCGTTCAAGGTTCTTTGGTGTTTGACAATGAGGACAAGAGAGACAAACCCATCCAGCTTTCGTATGTGCGGGACCATGTTGAGCAGCCATGCTGTACCGGAAAAAGTACTCAGGCACGGATAATCCAAGAAAGATGGAGACACCAACAATAAAGAGGTTTCGCATCGAGTTCACGTTCGTGAACTGCAAGAAGGAGAGCCCCACTGCAGCTGAAACCATCCACACAAAAGTAAAGCTTGAGACTAGAAATAAACCAAGCATAAAACGAGCAAATTTCACTCGAGGTAGTAGTGTAGGGTAAAACACCAACCAACTATTCCAAACAAGACACAGTACACAGCAGCGAAGACTGTGAATGGAATAGAAGCAAACAGTGCTCCAAATTTTCCTGCAGAAAATTATGCAGAATTCAGTACTACTGTGTCTCAAATGACATGATCAGTGAACAATCCTATCAAACAATGTCTGGTTCACCTAACATGGAGAAAAATATCATGAAGCCGGCCGAGATCTGCATAACCCTTCGGCTCCCAATTCTTGTCGATCCTAAAAGCCCCACGTTCTCCCTGCATTGTCCATAATAGTATCAATGCTGAAGGACATATTTCTAAGAGGACCTTGCACCAAGTATGTCTATACTTTACAAAAATTACAGTTTCCCGCATGTAGTTTTAGTTTCCAGCATTGTCCATAGTTGTTGCAAATTAACATTTATACTTTTGGCTTATGCAACTCACTATCCATATTTTCTTAATCAATGCAGCTTTAAACCTTTATTCTTACTAAAACTGTTCATTAATATGGACAAATGGGCTTGGAGAGGGTTCAAGTGCTTAAACTAACACCTGATGTGTGCAAAATTTTCATCCGTCCATGGTAATGATCATTTTTCTTACTAACATAATTATAAAATTACACTAATTTATTGAGTAGAGGTGATAAATCGCTAAAACTACAATTACTAGTGCTAGTGTTACATTTATACTTTTGGCTTATGCAACTCACTATCCATATTTTCTTAATCAATGCAGCTTTAAACCTATATTCTTACTAAAACTGTTCATTAATATGGACAAATGGGCTTGGAGAGGGTTCAAATGCTTATACTAACACCTGATGTGTGCAAAATTTTCATCCGTCCATGGTAATGATCATTTTTCTTACTAACATAATTATAAAATTACACTAATTTATTGAGTAGAGGTGACAAATCGCTAAAACTACAATTACTAGTGCTAGTGTTAATGTGCAATGCGTTTGGAGTACAGGTGTCAAATCAGAAATTACAGATGGTCACTTGCAGTTTTCTAAGGAAACCTTTTGGACAGTACACTTACACTGAGACAGTGGATCCAGTCCCTGTACCAAATAATCCATCCAGGAGGATACCTATTCCCTGTAGTTACAGTGCATTTGTTTTTTTTTTATCTCAATAGCATTCACCAAGGACTAAAAAAGGAATCATGAATCCATGAGAAAAATATATGGGTACCTGCCATCCAATGCCTCTACTCAGGATATGAGCTGGAGGTGGAGTTGCACTTGCAAGCCGAGCTGCAGCTTTGTAAGAAGCTGTGGACTGTCCCAAGGCAGGCATTTATAAGACTAAGATAGCTTACATACATACAAGTAGTACGTCTTGCAAAGTTGTTGTTGTTAGGGTTACCCACCTCTACTAAGGAGACCAAAACAGCAGCCACCATACCGAAAGATTGGCCAGCATTGAAGGTTGGTGCCCCCCATTGCAGTGGATAAGGAATCTTTATCCTGAAAGAAATCTCTGAATTAGTATCAATGAAATTTAACTGAAAAATTATCCTGAGAGAGAGAGAGAGAGAGAGAGAGAGAGAGAGAGAGAGAGTCAGAAAACTATATTATGTGGAGTAAGCAGCATGTAAGTTGTAAGCCAATCTACTGAAGAGAGCTTGGCAAAAATGTAGTACACAGTAAAAAATGTATGCACTTTGCAATCCTTTTTGTTAAAGATATTGCCTTCAATAGATATGAAATATTTAAAGGGCTAACCATGGGGCTGAAGAGATTAGATTGGCACGGTCAGTGCGGCAGTTGATCTGGGTGACCTCAGGGCTATGCTTGTATGCACCGCCTGCAGTGAGGATCTGCGCGTAGGCCCAGACGAGTGCGATGCATATGAACAGGGAGAACCTTTCCAGTATCGGAATATCTCTGATGTGTACATTCTTCAGATACTGAGGGAGAATGAAAAGTCACAAATTATAAAGGCTTAACTTGTTAGACTAAATTTGGTCATGACAAAGATTGAAAGTACATTGGACTTGTTCTATGTTCTATAAACCTGAGAAAACACAGTGAAGAGGATTAACATTGGCAGGCCAACCTCAACGCATCTGCCCACCTGATGTAGTCAACAGAAAGATCAATGCAGTGAGCAAAATATCCTTTTTGTGCTAGCATTGGCTTATAAGTAGGCAAAATGTAGTTCAATCAGGACTTGTCCCCAGTGTATGGTAAGCTTCAAAAATGACCAATAGAAATATATAAACGAAAATGCTTTGTTCACTAAGTTCTTAGGAGAACCGTGCGGTTGTATGTGTTGTAAATTTCATACAAGAAAAGGATTTTACGAGTCTGTTTGTCCAAAACTGACTGGATTTTAGATATATGCATTATAAGAGAAAGCACTACCACAGGGAATCCTCTTTCGAAAAGGCCGAAACCAAGCAACGCAACCACCGGCGCTATCCCAAGTGGACTGAAGAATCTGAAATTAACACCATCAGTATAGCCTACGCACTGTCGATTCAAACTGAAGTTACATTCATATATGCATCATTTTTGCACCAAGGTACTATCATGAATAAATACCTAGAGAAAATGCCCCACAACTGGCTGTAACCAAGAATGATCTGAATGCTGGAAGACACTATCAGTGCTCCTTGTATGGCCCTCATGGTCTGAAGGAACCTCTGCTCAACAGGTGAATCATGAGACCAACTAACATTACATACAGGTAATGGATATAAAAGTACTACGACTTCACCTCTTGATCATCGGTTATTCGCGCAAGCGAAGAGTCTTGTATGATTGAGATTATCGGAATGACGAAAGCGTACGACCCGCCGATCACCGTCGGCAGTCGCGTCCCGAACAGGGACTGCAGCAGCGTGTTTATTCCGGTCACAAACAGCAATGTCTGAACCACCCTCACCCTGTCACCCTGCAACCCAAATGAAGTCCAACACATGACCCAACTGATCGGTGATCACACCACCAATTACCAAATATGTTGTTCTGATCGATCTGAAAGTGAGTCTCACTCACATCGCTTCCACCCATCATGGGAACCAGCACCGTGGGGATCATCACCGCCGTGCCCAGCGCCAGTATGTAGTGCTGAAAGCCCAGCATTATTGCCTCACCTAAAAACATCAATCCAAACACACCACATTAACATCAAGAAGCAAAGAAATTACTAAACTAACATAGCGAAATCTTGATGGAAATGTGAAGTTGGTGATTGGCTTGGCTTACCCCAAGGAGGGTTGGAGTCTATGCAGTACTCGAACCCCTGGAGCTGCTCCATGGGTGGATGGCTGATATCCTCTGGCTTCACCTCAGCCATTCTTGACCAAGCAGAGCTCCCTCTCTCCCTCTCTCTCTTATCCAAGAACACGACTCCTCGGCTATGAGAATGGCTAATTGTAGTGATTCTTATATGCTTATTCTTGGACTCTCAAGAAGGCGAGAAGAACCCAAATGGAGCTTCTGCTTGGAATATCCTGGGCAGGAATCCAGAACAAAAGAAGTTTGATTTGGAGAAAAGTTGTGAGGAATTTTTTCCTTTGCTTGGGTGGGGGGAGGCACAGAGAGGAGTAATAGAGTACTTGGCAGCCTTTAGTATGTCGTGGAGTTTCTTTTCTTTTCTTTTTTGGTTAATGCTTTCTGATCTTTGAAGTGTTCTTCCCTCCTTCCGGGGTACTGGCCGTTGGTTTTTTTTCTATGACCAAATTGCCCCTCCTCCACCTGCCTAGTTCTTCTACCCATTGTCTATAGGCTTAAAAGTTAAAATAAGCATGCATTTATTTTAGTGCGGTGGCTGTCAGGACATGTTTGTACTTTGTACTCAATATTTTCATTTAGATACTGTGCTGCACACGAATGATTATTAAAAAAAAAGTTTGGAGTACAGAGTTCACTTTTAACACAAACATCCCCGTAGCATCACTCAATATTTTCATGCCTGGGTTAATGCGGTTTGCAAATTCTTCATGAAGAGCTTGTGTTACCAATCACAGATTTCCCAGGATTTAAAAGAGATTTAAAAATGATATATCTCACCGAAGGTCATGTATGTTATGCTGATAGTTTGTTCGGCTGATAGGACAAAACTCTGATGAAGCTCCAATGTTTAGAAAATATTTAATAAATACTTTATCTTGAAATTAGTATATGGCTCGGTATGGAATGTATATTGTGGCATGTAGTAGTTTAAAATACCATCAGAAAGTTTTCTTTGAAAAGAATACTGTAGATGGTGCTTGATGTTTTCGACTTTTTAACCAATTTTGTGTTCTTAATCCTTCTAGACCAAAGAAACAAAAGGACATTTAGTAAGGGGTAATGTAAGAAAAATATATCTATTTGCCTTATTTATTTATTTATTTATTTATTTATTTATAGAATGATTTAGATAGACGAAATTTGGTCAACCTAAACCTAATGAATATATCAAACACTATATCAATTAATTGCTATAATATTTTAAAGAATGTATAAAGATATACTATTAAAAATAATTGAAAATTGTTTAGAAAAGGTGTGTCGTTAATAACTACATTGTGAGATAAGTATGGTGACAATAAGAGAAAGGTATGCCAAATCTTTAGCTCTTGATCTTAGCTCAACAATCAACCATGAGTGGTGGCAATCAGCAATAATTTTTGGAGCAGTTAGCATTAATATGATAAATAAACGAGCAATAACAACTGATCAAACAACCACAATGGAGGAGGGGCACAAGAGCACATAGGGGGAGGAGGAGGATGCTAGAGGAAAAAAGAGCGTACGTGCTAGGAGGAGTGGAAAGCAAGGATGGATGCATCATATGAGGATGACGAAAGTAGAATCGTTGGATTAACCAGATTTACAAAATTTTATTAATAATTTGTACTGCTCTCTTTGTCTATAAGAAGATATTTTAGGATATGTGTAATAAAAAATTTTCAGATATATATATTACAATTTTTATAAACTTTTGCTATATATAATTATAAAAAAATAATAATCATATATACATACTGTATAAGGGAACAAGGAATTAGATATTATCGTACGAAGAAGTAAATATTCAATCTAAGATAAAGCGTACGACATGTTTTGGAAAAGGTTTCATAATGACATAACTCATCTGCTTAACACAACATCTATTTCCGACCAGTTCAGCTCATAACACTATAGCAGAACTATGAGGGAGTGATGAACGCTGGGCGGGGGGGGCACAATCACTCCAATTAAAAACGAACACCAACATTTGACAGTCTGGTCAAAGTACGGGGGATGTTTGTAATTTTCCCCCCTTTAAATGACGCACATGTCCCAGTACCTGTTACCCTGCTTCACTCACTCGCAGAGAGAGAGAGAGTGATAGAACCGAAGTGGAAAGTTACCGTTGGGTGCCGTTCTGTGAGGTCGTTTCGTGGGAAGAGAACCACCGGCGGCTACTTTGCCTGTGCTTGACGAGCAAAAGAAGCAAGACGACGTCGCCGTGGGACCCCGCGGTCAAGCTAAGACAGCGATCTAAGATGCCAGCACGAACTCCGAGGCGCCGCTCCACGTAGGCGACTAGTGCTCACCACGCCCACCACTGAAGCGAAGTTAAAACTTTACATGTAATTTTTACTGCCAAATAAGCGTATTTTACCACTGCATCCGCATGCCCCAGGGCCCCGGCTGTCAGAAAGTAATTTATTGTTACTGCAGGGCCAACGGCAAGGTTCTTTTGCGATGCTGCGAGATCTACGGATGCTGTGTTTCAGCACTGTGCTGAATTGATGGGCATGCGTCAAATTGATTAGTAATTAATGGCAGGGAAGTCGGGTTGGTGCTCTGAACCAGTCCTTCCGTATCCTGCCGACCGTTCGGTATCCAAATGAATGAAGAGCACCGGAAAAACAAAGGTTAGGGTGCCATCTCAACAAATTGATGGGAGGAAGCCTGCTACCTAGAGAAAGATAGGATGGTTGATACGATCAGTACATAAAAGACGGATACTCAGACTGAAATGATTTATCAAGAGGCTTTGTTTTGTGGTAGACTTGGCCGATTTGCTCATTTCATGGTTATAATCACCCCTTTTTACTCTATCTTAGCATAGGATACTATCGATTTAAGTTCTATCCGATGCAATTGGGTGGTTTGGGGATTGGTTTATATCCTCCTATCTCAGAGGAGTAAACAGCTACGACTTCAGAGTTTAGATACTACCTTTCTTCTTGAATATCTCTCAATTTTTTCAAATTATGATTATCAAAATAATTATAATTTTAATAAAATATATTAAAAATACTTCTAATAATACATATACAAATAAAATTCATCTAGTACAATTAATGAGTTTTTAATCTCATTTACACATGCATACACGCCCAGTAATCCAATTTAATAAAGTAGTATAGAAAATTTTTCTTAAAATTCATAAAATGAAAAATATTTATTAAAATTTTTTTTGGCAAAAGTGACTATTGGAAAACGGAGACGATAGAAGTGCTTTCCTGAGAATTGTTTAGGTTAAAACATTCATAAAAATAATTGGGAACTCTTTGGGGACTGGGGAAGGCTTTCTTAGCAACTTATGTGGACTGTATCGGTTACATGCTTTTGTCGATTTAATCTTATTCGGATCAAGTGGATTGATGGGATCATGCGAATCAGAGTAATATGTATCAAAAATTAACGAGGATGAAATATGCTAACTGTGTATTTAGAATGCAGAAAATGAAAAGTATAAGAATACAAAAATATAGGAATTGAGTGGAAACTTAACAAAAAAATTGTTCAAAAGTTATGTTTAGATGTATCATAAGAAAAATACACGAATTTTAAAGGAGAAATAATATGGTTTGTTTTTAATGAGAGATAAAGAAAATTTTCAAGAAATTGGACCTCATTTTTTATTCTCTAGAATTCCTAAAAAAACCATTCTAAAGAAATTTTATAGAAATTTTATCTTTGTTATTTTCTTAAAATTCATACCATCTTAAATTTCTCCATTTTTCGTCGAACAACCCCCGAAGGTTTTGGACAAAGGACCCAATCTTTCGCGAGTTTTTTTTTATAAATAACCCAGATTAAAAATTAATAACAAAATAACCCACAGTTGCAAGATTTTACAAAAGTAGACTGCCACATCAGCCTTCGAGCACTGGGAGCTCGATAAATTGGATGTCACGTGGAAACAGCGTGTCGAACTCTCAGCACATGACAACAGCTCCCCTCGACTACGACCACAACTTGTCGAGTGCTGGGCACTTAACAAGTGA
This sequence comes from Pharus latifolius, assembly GCA_019359835.1. Classification (NCBI taxonomy): domain Eukaryota; kingdom Viridiplantae; phylum Streptophyta; class Magnoliopsida; order Poales; family Poaceae; genus Pharus; species Pharus latifolius. Next base: position 20,209,063 of record CM033319.1, read on the forward strand.
CAGTATATTACAAGGCCAGGGCATTTAGAGCAGCAACAGGCATTAGCCTAGCTGGTTACCACACTCCTACCTAATCAGCCCAGGTTCGAATCCCCACTTCCGCGACTAAAATCATTTTTTGCGCGCCTGGTCGCTATGGTCGTCGCCTATGGTCGATAAGGAGTTTGTTGAATGTTTAGTGCTCGACAAGCCCGTGGTCGTGGTCGCAGGCCTTTTGTCGAGCAGTGGGCACTCGACAAGCGTGCGCCACGCGCAACTAGCTTGTCGAGTGCTCACTGCTCGACAGGCTGACGTGACAGACCATTTTTGTGATATTTTGTAACTGTGGGTTAGTTTTATAAATATTTTTTTAAGTGGGTTAATTATAATAAAAAAAAAAACTCAATCTTTCGCTCACATTTACATATGGTGGGACGTTTTAGCAAAAACAGATGGTATCTTGAAGCCACATTATTCCACAGCAGATTCGCAGACCATATGATTTAATTGCTGAAAGAAGACAAGGAAATGGCAGGAAGGGTGCAGAACCTATACTAGTACGGGCAGCTGACCAATTTGTTGGTTAGTTTAGACAGGAGTGAATTACTTTGGCATTGGTTTTATATGACGGGGAAGTAATGAGCAATAAGAGCTTGTTTTAATATAAGATTTGAGCAACAGTCGGGTTGGGCAGGTAGAATAAACTTTTGCGAGGTGTGCATGAGGGATGAATCAAGAACAGATAACAGTTAAAGGAAGGGGCAGGTATGCAGCGTAGAAAATATCTTTATAAATTTCTTACTAAAACTATTTCTCAGGAAACTCACTTGACAGGTGATCTAATTTCCACGACATCACTCCGTAAAAATTTAGTTCATACGTGCGGCAGGGCAGCTCTCAGCGTGAAGCACCTTGCAAAGTATGAACAAAGTGAACTGAGGGAGGGGCATAAATACACCAACTTGCCTGGTTTCTGATTTGGAGATAAGACACAGCCTATTGAGTAAAAACTATAGTTGAGAAGTTCATATGCTTCACTACAATGGGGGGCGAGTGCTACCCATTATTTAAGTGCATATGTGTTAGTCAAATTAAGACTTGCATTGATTGTTGAATATGACATTTTTCTCACATTACAAAAGTATGCAATGGGAAAACCTCCCCGTCATACATAAGTGACACAAAATTTGGACTTGGTGCTATGATCTTCTGTCTGACTTTTTATCACTTGTCCTCTTATCTTCAGCTTCTTTTCTTTTTTGTTGCCTGAAAAATAAAAGGGCAACATCACAACGGATACAAAAATAGGTGATACTCAAATTTATCTTGCTAGAACTAACTCTATATAAATGACATTAAGCTCAAGCAAACGAATCTTTTCTCTGGTTAGCATCTCTTCTCTCAAGGTCACAAAATGATGCGCATTGCTCATCATTATATTAATCACACACACTCAGATTTTATCGTGCCATTGCTATAGCATGTCATGTATTCATGCTCAAAATTACATGGTTTCACCATCTAGATTTAGTAAAGACAATCTCATCACACGGTAGAGTTATTTAAAACAGGAATGGCTAGAAAAAAAAAATTTATCAACTTTACTTCCAATTTTATATCAACCGAAGGACTTTGATCCAATGACTATAACTTAATCTAATAAATTTTAAGATCTCGTATTTTCTAATTTTAGGTTGTCACATTTTTATTTTAGGTTGTTGTATTTTTTTTAGGTTTTTCATGTTTCTTATTTTAAGTTGTCATTTTTTTTAAGTTGCCGTATTTTCATATTTTAGATTATAACATTTTTTAAAATTATCGTATTTTCTAATTTTAAGTTGTCGTTTTTTTTAGGTTGTCGTATGTTTTTCTTAAAAAAAATTTGTACGTAGAAATTGTTAGTATCTAAAACATGCCTTATTTAAAAACAGTTTAAAAGGGAAATTTCAACTGTGCCCTCACAAGCTTCTATATTTCAGAAATAACCACACAAGAACTATACAAAATACCCTTGCAAAAACCATGTTGTGCCCCATGTCTATGCCCCCTAGCATCAAGGCATCAACTGTCTGCTAGACTTGAACACAGATAGCACAAAATTAAATGTAACAGCATTTACCACACTAATGAAGTTTGTTTTGTCAGATTTTTTTTTCCAGAATCCCCTGTTCCGCCTAGTCAACTTGTTTCCCTCCACTCACCTCCTCTCCCCTTCCCCATCTCCTGTCCAACACTCCTTACCTCTCTACCCCAGATCTGCTCATTGCGAGAACGCCAAGCAGCCTCAAGAAGCTAGCTGAATAGCTGGGGAGGTTTCTATGGACTAGGAGGAAGTGAAGAATGCCCAAGGTACTTGTGCTGAAGCATAAGAAACAATAGACCAGTCCTCCGGTAGGCTATTGCAGTTTTAATGTGAACTATGTGGATGGGGCATATAATTCATCTTCAGGGATAGCCAGGAAGGAGGTGTGGGTGCTATTTTGAGGTCGATAAATTCAACAGCAGCATCTTGGCATAGCTTTGATTTTGTCCAAATGCATAAAATGCTGAAGCCAGCATCTTGGTTAAGTTCGGTTCGAACAAGCGTCGTACAGGAGGCAGTCCAGATGCTGTTAAGGAGGATGGCCGCACACTGGCACCAGTGTGGCAGTAATGGACAACTGGACACACAGGCCACCAGCAGCAGTCATAGACTCATGGTCAACAAGGGTGAACATAGTGCAGGAGGGGCGTGTGCACCAGTGACAAGGTCAAGAGGAGGCGATTGGCACCAAGGTCATTGGTGGCAATGACCATGCCACAGGAGGAGCCGAAGGAGACAAATCGTCCACTTTGGCTGCAGCCAAGATGGGGAAGGGTCCCAATGGTGCCCTCACAGTTAGAGGAGATGATGGAACAGAAGCAGTGGGGAACGGTGCTGGTAGTGGGAGAAGCGAGGGGCGGTTGGATGCAGGTGGCCAAGGCTGGGGCAGAGGGTGAAGGCACAGGCAGTGACGCACTAAGAGGCACAGAAAGCACTAGAGAGAAGTCAAAAACAAGGATGCACTGGATGATGAGTAGGTGATTTTGTTGAGGCACTAACTAGAAGGGAAAAAAGTAATCACAATTCACCATCAAACAAGAGATGTTTAAGTCACCGCAAACTTTTCTAGGGGTACGCATACTGTCTATTACTGTTTAGCAGGGGTATTCTGTTTATTTCACCTTCTGCAGGGGTAAATGTGAAATAAATAATTTTCGCAGGGGCATATCTGCCATTCTCCTAACAACTAAAAAAGAAACCACTGGTTTGAATATTTGCATTAGTTAATTCAGATTAAAATATACTTAGAACCAGCAGCAGAAGAAAGCATTGCTACAGCAAGAAACAGTAATACAAAGGTTTATGTGAATAGAGGAAAACAAAGTGATAAACCATGGGACTTACGCAAAAGCAGCATATCCAGCACCAACATTTGCAGCAGTCAAAAGAGCCGCAGACACACCAGTTGCTGACAAATTGTCATGTCCACTAGAAGGTGCAGGGTTCTTAATATCTCCATCAATCTAACCAATGATAGAACAAATAGAAGTCAGTACTGAAGATCAACACTTCAAAAGGAAGAAGGTAAATGCATCAACTGAGGGAATAAAAACCTTATCCCACTTTGACTTCTTGTTTGGTCTAGTCTCCTTTTGTACACCTTCTACAGATACCGGAACCATGGGTGCACAAGCTGCAGTTGCTGCTGATACTGCAGGTGCAAGTTTAGAATGAGATCATCAAAATATTGGTAATACAAAATTAGTCAATAGATTGTCAGAGAAAGCACCCCACTCCTTGGTATAAATCATCATACCTGGATTCTTCAGTATTGGTGCACTAATTGCAGTTTGCATTCCTCCAGCAACAAAGTCAACTTTTGGACTCTTCTTCTTCTCCTGCTCCTTCCTCTCAATTTCACGCTTCATATCAGCTTCTGCAGACAAATACATAATACACACGAGATCATGATTTGCAAGAACATTTTTTCCTATGCAAGACAAGGAACAGCAAAAGGGCTGAACATTAATTAAGCATTATACAACTATTAGCAACCGCAAAATATCCATAAAGAACAGAGTTCTAAGTCCAGTTCATGCAGTTAAAGCACCAAACTCCTTTGAAAAGTTATGTTACACCGACTATTCTCATTCGACATAGAAAGCAACCATTCACTAGATAATTTCATATTTTGGTCATGCACCTCACTGGATTTTTTTTTTATATGCCTCCCATACAGCTGATCAAGATAAAACAAACCAGTGGAACTTGTAAAGAAAGGTCAATTTAAGGCATTTATACATGCACTCGTACAGCCGATTCAAAAGTAGAAGCCAAACTACAGTCATATAGAGTCGGATATACCCTTCAGACATACATGCACTCATGGAGGAAGTTCACAAGTTTCCTAGAAGGCAAATTCCAGATTACTAGCCCAATGTGACCTCTATTACTTGTTTTTTCATGTTTAACTATGACTTAACAGTAAGAGAAAATGGAACCATGTATTGTAATGTTCAAGGATCTTTCATACAGCAAGATCTAGTATAAAAATATGGCATGATAATGAATTAATACAGGACACACACCTATCTCATCGTAGTAGTCACTTTTGTCATACCCATAAGGATCAAAAACATCTTTACTGAAGCAAGTCCCTATCTGATCGATTTCTTGGTACCGCACAGCATGCTGCAAAAAGTCAGGATTTTTGTAGTCCTTTCTATTTCGTACTTCAGCATTAAAGCTCTTTCCAGCCTTTTTGTATGCAAGGAACTTGTTAATTTTTTGCTGCAGAAAAAAGCGGCATAACAGTGGAACATGAGGAAATTTGAGAGATCTTAGATGCAAGAACCAAAACAAGAATAAGAATGAAGGCATGTAGGCATGTAGGCATTCATTAGTAATATGCCAGTGTAATTATCTGCATTTATATTATTATATCCCCAAGAGAATGTTTACAAGACCACAAAAATGTGATGAGCTCATCAAAAATCAAAAGAAAAAAAAAGCACATTGCAGAAAAAACTCCACGCTGTCAGATTTTCACAGACAATAATTAGAAATGAGTTAAGAGTAATCACATGAACAAATGTTAGATATATGTTTTTGGAAATTTTCTCATTATGGAGCCACATCAACTTAATTGCACTTCACAATAGGTTCAAAAGACTTGATTCAGGTGAAATAGTGCGTCGTTAACAAAAAGTAAGGAACAACCATACCAAAACACCATGGATAGCACAAAAAGTGCTGGCGGCATGACAAAGAATATGCTCAATATTATGCCAAAACTTTGAATAAACTGTTTAGAACTAGCAGAATAATGTTCTTTTAATAGTAACATCTTAGTTTTCTAATTAATAATCTTGCACCATACTTTTCCAAAGCAGTTCTCTCAATGTGTTCTTTCAGCTCCATGTATTCTTTTATTTTATTTTTTATGAAAATGTAATAGAAGTACATCATGCTGAAGAAAAAATGGCTCTCCTAATTCTGTAGTCAAAAGATAACCTGCAACGCTGCAGAGCATTTTGTAGTCACAGGTGGATAAAGGAAACGACTCAGTGGATCATCATTTTGAACATTAATTGAAATATCAGTAGCTTCCTCTACTTGAATATTTTCAGTTTCTGTTCCAGTTATATCCATTGCCGCATCAGTTCCTAGTTCACTCTGCTCAGGTGCAATGGAATGCTGAGACAATTCTGGTCGGATATTCGGTGTCATAATACGAACAGTACCTGAGAGTGTTCTTTCTTCAAGGTTCCCTACAAGAAACAAAAGCCAAATTATGATAGATGATATATGGAAATGTAGATGTTACAACTATTCAATTTCCCCAAAAAGGCACAAATAAAGAACAGAAACTTTGCACACAACATATCAACCAGTTTAACTCATCTAGACTTTCAGGAGATGTCTTCTAGAGAGGTCAGCATATATCAAGCATCGACAAAGGCCAAGTCTGACAAACAAGAAAAACCCTCACCTCAGTATGTTCAAGTAACAGGGTAGTACATCTATTAGCATTGATTTACATGCACTATGTTCACACCCAACATGATGTATCAAAAAAAAAAAAAAAAGAAACCTCAAGTCTTTTGGCACAAATCCTACATATTATCTACGCTATCAACAAAAAAGAATCCATGATGTATAAAGAGTAAATTGCACCTTGGATCCCTAAATTTGTTTAGTTGTGTCACTCAAATTCTTAAACTTAAAATCTAACTTAGTAGATCTCTAAACATACTCAGTCGTTTCATTTAGATCAATCCATCTATTCAACTAACAAAACATGGTGCAGCTTTGAGGCATAGAATTTCTAAGTTGACATGACATAATACATCAACTTTTTCAGTATAGTATTGTGTCATGTGACATGCCACATCAACTTCCTTATGACATGGCATGCTAAAATGAAAACTGAAAATATTGCACTATTTTGATTAAATACCTAAGAGATTAGTATAAAAGAGTCAAGAATAAAAAATATGTGGCGCTAAAATGTAAAATTTAGATTTAGTTCCAACATTTAACAAACGAAATGATAAACGTATACAAGTTTAGAAACCAAATTGACTAAAGGAGACAAGTTTAGAGATCTGTCAAGGTAAATCTCAAGTTTAAGGATCTAAGTGATACAACTGCACAAATTTAAGGACCAAAAGCACAATTTACTCATGTATAAACATGCAGTATGTTTGTGTTAATTGAAATTCATTTCACTGCATTGTGATGTCTATGCATAGTCTGCAGTAAAAGGCTCAAAACTATCCCAAGTTTAATCTATTAATAATTACGTAGAACAGACTAAAGAATATACACAATAGCTGTCAAGGTTATTAGTATTCAACAAGATATTGCCAAAAAATCAATTAGGTAAAGGCATGTTGGCCAATTAAGAAATAATAACCCGCAATGCAGATCCAAGCCAAAAAGGTAGTGTGTTAGGGAAAGATGTTTTAGCTCAGGGAAAGATGTTTTAGCCAACAGGCTAACTAAATCTAGTTCATCCTCATCAAACATCATTAGCATAAGCCATCTTCCATTGACTCCCTACAAAAGTAAGATAGTGGTCATCCTTTCTACCTTATAAAGTAGTGTCCAGGATTTCTCATTTCTAAAAAAAAACTCAAGACTTAATCTGAACAGCATCCCTGTGTAACACTAACCCTATGTTGATCCAAGGGCACCAGATTTTAACTAACCAAGGATCTGAAATGGACAAGAACCATCCGAGTAAACAACCTAGTCAGCTTAAAACCTTTTAGTTTCACCTCAGATTACCTACAAGTTGACAGAGGCTCATAAAAGGCAACAGCAGCAATGGTAGTTGAGAAATTTAAAATTAGGTACAATATGCAACTAAGGTCTCATAATGCCATCATCATACTATCTCCAGGCTTGTCAACAAATCAAGTTATGTTTCATGTTATCAGTAATACCTTCTGCTATTGTTAGCGTATTCCAATGTAGCTACTATTTATTCACGTAATGTTAAATTGATAGTTCAACAATAGGCAGCAAGATGATGCAACTATTTAACAAACAAATCCAAATATATTTCAAAGTCTACAGACTAGCTAAGCCACTCAATTTGTATTGGAAATGAGCAATTTACCAAACACATCATATAGTAAACAGGTGAGAGTGAGGTGAATGCATACTCAAGTCCAGTTGGAAGCTTAACCTAGCATAGCAATATAGCATACATTAAGCTAGTAAAGAGTGACGCAAAAGCATAATCATGTCCAATTGAAATAATAACCATGTCCAATTGGGAGCTTACCCACAGCAACCTGAACACCCGAGCCCAATCCTCCAGCGCCGCTCATGATCTCCCCATCCTGCAACCAAATCGCAACTAACAACATCAAACCAGAAGACAAAAGCAGCACAAGCAGTGACACTAAACACATACTTCGCAACCAGCTCTACCTCCTGCTCGGGCGACATTGCCATCTCGTCGTGCGCGTAGTCCACGATGGCGAGCGCGCCGCGCCGCGGCGGCCGCGGTAGATCGGCCGGCGGCGCTGCCCCCGCGGGGTGGAGCGGGGAGGGAGACAAAATCGGGAACGGCGACGCGGAGCGGCGCGAGGGCACTGGCGCTAGCGATGGCGAGGGGTGGGGGCTTGCTAGGGTTTTGGAATCGGGCGGCTCGTCCGGGAGGGGAGGGGATGGAGGCTCCCGAGAAGGGTGGGAGTTTTCGCCCCCAGTTCGAGGGGACGGGGAGGACGGTGTCGCCGCCGCCGCCGGGACGGGAGAAGGGGGTTTGGGCTCGTCTTGGTCTTCGTCTTCGTCTTCGTCGTCGTCGTTGTACATGGAGAAGAGGGCAGCTATGCGCTCGTTGTCCGACGCCATGGTGAGGACACAGGAGAAAGACGGGATTGGATTTGATTTGAGGGGGAAGTGAGGCGAACCAGCGCCCAGCGAGAGGGAGGAGCCGATGAGGGAAGACGAGAAGTAGCTTCCCGAAAAGTAGTGTTTTGCCTGCGGTTGCGGACTTGTAATTGGAAATTTGGAAGTGCGAAATTGGCACCAGACCGATGGGTATAAATTTTGAATAAATTTCATTCTGGGTCAGTTGGAAACTTGAAAGGCCGGCCTGCCTTTCAAGTTCTCAACCAAATACAGCCGAAAGTTTCAAAAATAAGAAAAACTATTTTTTGGACTAAAATTGTTTGGATAGACCCGAAAAAGAAATCATTTGTGGGCCTAACCAGTTGTGTTGGAACGAATGACCGCTACCTAAATGTCACAACTTAGGAAGCAGATTCTATTTAACAAGTATGGATAATGGATGCCAGTCGGAGCTCTACAAGCATCTTCGAGGGAAAGTAAGCATCCTTCTGGCCGGGCCACTGGGTTCGGCCGATCATATTTAAAAAATCAGATCGAGTAAGATTCGGGCTTGATCTTTTGAAATTTAACGATCTTAAAGATTGAAATTATATACAAAGAGTGTCAGGTCAAGCCAAGCCCACTCGCGCGGGCCAAATTGTGCTATGAGCTCAAGAACCGTTCCTACTCAAATATAATTTGAATAACTAGGTTATCTTCTATTATCTGTAATTTTGGGTTACATCTTGCATGCACTCGTGATCAATCTTGCATATCAAATGATCATGCACATCTATTTATTTATATTTATATATTACTAATTTCAGGCTCTATAGCAACTCCCATATTAATCAAAAAATTCTCATATTAATTGAAAAAAAGAAAAAAAAATTGATCATCTATTTGATAATTTCGAATTATAATGATATAGATTTATTAAAAAAAACTCTAATATTAAATATTAATAAAACTAAAAATTTCAGAATTAAAAATATTAATTTTTTGAAACCTAACTAATATAAACTCTAAGATTAAATATTAATGAAAATATATTACTAATTTCAAACCCCAAAGTAACTTCTGTATTAACTGAAAAATCAAGAAATTATCACATTAATTTGAGAAAAAGAAAAAAAAATCCAGTCATCTATTTGGCAATCTCAAATTATAATAACCGAGATTTACAAAAAAAATCCTTAACTAATAGAACTTTGAGATAAAAAATTCAAAATTCAAAATTTATCAAATTTTAGAAACATTAACTACAACAAACTCTAAAACTAAATATTAATGAAAACTAAAAATTTGGAATAATATTAATTTCTTGATACCTTAACTAATACAAACTCTAAAACTAATTATTAAAGAAAATTAAAATTTTGGAATTAAATTTATCAAAATTCAGATATTTAGAAATTCTTAACTAATACAGTTCTAAGAAAAAATATTGAAATTCAGAATTAAAAATATTAATTTATTAAAAAACCTTAACTAAAAACTCTATAACTAACTATTAAGGAAAATTAAGAATTCAGAATTAAAATTATTAAAATTTCTCAAATTTAGAAATTCTTAACTAATACAGTTCAAAGGCCAAATATTAGAAGTTAGGGATAAAAATTATTAAATTTTTGAAATCTTAACTAATATAAACTATAAAATTAAATATTAAAAAAATTCATAATTAAAGTTATTAAATTTCTAAAATCTAAGACAAACTCTAAGAGTAAATATTATGAAAAATTAAAATTTTAAATAAAAATTATTAAAATTCTGAAACCATAACTAATAAAAATTCTAAGACTAAATATATAATTTATCGAAATCATTAAAATATTTTTTTTTAATCGATCTATGAGGAGACTTGGGGCTATGAAGAACATCTCAGTCATATCTCATCGAAGATCATTAAAACTTGATAGATTAAATTTTGCTAAGCTTACTCCTAAACTTTCAACTTAGAATAGATTTGATAATTTTACAATGGCATGTAACATGCGTTGGTTTGCTTGACTAAAATTAAGTGTTTGTTCTTTATTTTTTTTTATTGAGTTGTTTTTCTCATATTTGTCTACGTCCAGCTATAGTTCTTTCTTGTATAGTTAATATGTGAGTATGTTAATTAGTTATTCTCTATTTACTATCTAATTATTATATTTTATTTTGAATTAAGAAGAGTAGTTAAATTCTTATGAACTACTTTGTAAATAAAAAGAACATATCTAAGCAGTTGATCACATGTGATTTTTGATTTCTTGTAGTTCTATTATCAAAACACTCACATGTATATTGTTGGATTAAAAATTGATTGTCTAACTTAGGAAAAAGAGGGAAGACACCAATATTTTTAAATTGCTTTTTCATGATTTTTTTATCACAGTATATTCTTTTTATCTCAAACATTTATAAACTAAACAACTCTCTAATTTTTTCATACTAGCAGATATGCAGAAGTAAAAAAAACAAGATGATGACTAGACATAAGTTTTAAACATAATATAAGCTATGAATTAATTGAAAGTGTACTATTCCGTATATACAAGATAAAACTTTCAAATTCATAATTCGATTAGGTTTTGTAATATTAGCATTCATATCATCCAAGTTTTTTTTATATTTGGAGTGAATAGCCTTTTTTTGTTTTTATTCCTAATTTAGTTTACATGCATATGCATATGCATAAAACTTTAGTGTTATTCGGATTGTTAATTTTAAAAATAGCCGGTGCAGGTGCCCAGTTGATGGTTAGTATATTAGTAATTTTGAACTCCGTAGGAACTCTAATGTTAATAAAAAATGAAGAAATTCTCATATTAATTGAGAAAAAAAGAAACAAAACAGGCTATTATGCGGTGATCTCAAATTATAACGGTTTAGATTTAAAATCTCCTTTTGTTAGAGAAAAAAACAAAAAGACCTAATTCATCTATCAAGTGGTCTCAAATTATAATTGTTTAGATTCAAAGTCTCTTTGCTAATGTTTTTTTTTTCAAATTATATTTTTTTAATTCTTAAAATATTAAATTTAGATTTACATTACATAATTTTCGAAAATAAACTATTTCCAAAAAAATATATGTACAATGTAATTCGGAATAAAAACTACAAAATAAATAAAATTAGAATTAGAATTATATAATTTTCTAAGATAAACTTTCCAATAAAAGTAATTATTCAAATTTTAAAATAACATGTATCTTATTGTCCTGATTATAATGATTTAGATTTATTTCTTAACCTGTAAAAGCTTTTGTTTCCAAAAATTTGGATTGTTGGGGTCGGATCTTCGCCTGTTCCGGACTTCCTGTGCAAATCTTCAATATGGACTGCACAAGATTGACAATATTTTTTCAATGTTTTTTTAAATTCTTTCATAAGAAACATAATCTATCTTTAGCAGTACCCTTTTATTCTGCGTGTGATTCTAAAATAAATCTAATGTCAATTTTGGAATATGTAATCTTACTGCAAGAGTCATATAAAGTTCAAGAACTGCCAATGGGATTAAGTTTCATATATATAAGATAATTAGGTATAAATATGCATTTATACCTAAAATTTTTTCATATGGTCCATACAAACCGATCACATTTAAGAGTGCTCTAACTTACATCTAATAAGTTATTCAAACTTGACTTGAACTCAACTCAATAAAAAAAGAGTCGAGTTCAAACTTCTCTCGCTCAAGCTAATCTTCAACTGACTCGAACTTAACTCATTAGATATGTTTGAAAAAAATAGATCTAAAACTCTATATCAAAAATAATTATGTGAGACATCTTTTTATTTCTCATAGATATCTCTATTTATCTTTCTTCTCTCTTTCTTCAATTCGAAGAGCTCTCATCTCCAACCCCACAAATGAAACAGCAGATGACGATGACATAATGCCATGAACATACTAGATCTTATGAAAACGGCCATAACTGATAACTCAAACCCCTTGTACACCACCATTGTTAAGAAGACAATCCCTAAGTGTCGTATCTTAGAGAGGCGGGCCCTAATATCGTGAGTTCATATTGAACTCTACTACCTAATATAATGCAACATATAAATATAAGATAACCGACAGAGGAAAGGACAAAAAAAACTGACAAGAGAAAAAAAAAGGGTACGGATGGCTCAGCTGCCGCCCCACGTCCTTTTTTTTCCCCTAAGATTTTTCATGAGATAATCTCAACACTGCTTCATCAATACTTAATTCTCTCTCTTCCGGGCAACACAAAAAAAGTCAAAACAAATCTCTTCATGCGTACAGAACAAGTACAGTCTTTTGAATCATTGGTTTTTCTTTTACTCATCTTTCTTAATGTTATAATATTTAGTACTTACTAGATACTAAACTATTTGTTTACCCTTCATAGGTGCCAAGCAACCATGCCATCTTTTTTTTTCTTTCATTTTTCTACCTCTATTTGATAGCATTGTTAAGATTTCTTTTTCAAAAGATAGATAAAGAAAAAGAAAATAGTCACATATTGGCTGGAACACAATGCAAGGACATGCACGCAAGCAATGTAGGTGCGATTTTCCATTTTTTATTTCGTTTTTGGGTAATAAAATAAGGTGTTTTTATTTTCTTTGTACCCATGCATCCCACACATTTTTCGGACTAATACTAGAAGGAAAATTACCGCTTTTCATTGTATCAAAATTACTAATTTCACAAGAACTTTAAAATAGCTATCCTATCAAATGTACAAGTTGACGACTAAATAATTTGTATGTTAGAAAAAACTATACGTTGTACAGACCACAAAATATAAATTGTGAATTAAATTTCCATCATCTTGTTATCCGTCAGTCACATTGTAAAGATTAATTGATTATTATGTTTATATTTGCTTTTCTTATCTATCTTGGTTTTTAGATACATGTATATGTATGTTAGTAGCAGTATAATTGCACAAAAGTGATTGAAATCACTAGTCCATCTAAATGCACAGATCAAGAACTAGTTGCATCTAATTGGGATACCTATGCTTCCCCTTGTACGCTACAAAGACACGCTGATGCAATTGATCTTAAGTTTGGTTTGAAAAACTTTTGTCTTGTGTTATGCACAAGTCTTTTTAACTTTTTGTTATGCGCGCCCACACCATTTGTGGTCGAGAAATAGCTGGGCCAATCACGATATTTTCCATAAAAGTCCATGTCCTCTCAAATCATTGGTATTCTTTTAGGGCCAATCAGTAGTTATAAGTGGTTTAATTTGATGATAGCACAATGAAATAGTCCTAAAGTGACAAAATTGTTTCTGCATTACTGGCTTATTCATGCGTACAGCTGCTACATATTTGGAAAGCTACCAGGAACTTCACTGTATTTGCTGCTAACCTAAAACTTGTCAATTCTTCAAGTCCCTTTCATAGCTTTATTGGCAGGTCACACATCGTTTCAGGAAAATCACGAGTATGTTGCCAACGCATGCTCGACACATTATTGGAGCCAAGGACTGACTTCGACGCTTCTCCCATTGGTTGGCTTGCCATTATGGCTCTCATTTTTTTTCAGTATTCTTTCTAGTTCCCGTCTTATTCATTTTGTATTAGACTCCAATAAAACTACGAAAATATATTCGGAATATTGAAATATTTGGTTAGTACACTACTGAAATCTTTTAAGTAGGATGATTTGTTGTGTATTTGACTTAACCATTAGTAAAATACTTTGTACGGTGTGTGTATGACTTATTAGTAAAATCATTATTTTATTCAACTGCTTAGAGTTAGAATGAACACATAAAACTCAAGTTGGCATTGAACAAGAGGTATTGGATTTTAAAAAAAATATTAGACTTGTTTATTGGAGGTTTTTTTTGTCTTCTGGAAATACGTGGTTGTAGGCTATAAAGGTTTGGCTGTGAACCACCCTCACAGTGGTATTGAATCCATCAATTTCTATGTTTGATTGTGATCAAATATGAGTCAATGACTTAATGTTATTTTGTTATGATTTATATATGAAACTTAAGTCCAATTTAAAAATAGTTGATTGTCACAATTTGTTGAATTTTTTTTTTAGTTATGCTACACTCATTTAGATCTCAATTTTTTTGTTTTTAAGGGAATCTACTTGTTTGGTGGTCATGTATGGTGTGGTGTAAACAAAATATCATATTTCTCGATAAAAAATATGATAATATAAAACTCACATATAAACTCATTTACTATATTTTTTTATAGTCATGAACCGAAAAATAACCACCTAAAATATGAAATATGGTGTGAACCATGCCACTGCGACACAGCCACGTTCGGGCTTAGCTCTCAATCCGCACTCCAACTGTAAAGATGCAGTAGATAGATATTTCACACGTTTGCCACATTCTGCCGCATATTCGGATATCGCCGCCTACTTTCGTGTGACGCGCTCGGCTCCTCACGCGGAAACTAGGCGTCGGTTCGGCGATAAACCCGCGAATTCCAGTCGGACCCGGGGTGAGGTCTCACGGGCGGTGCCACACCGTTAAGTCTCCCCCAGAATATTTTTTTTATGCGATTCGGAGGAATCCAACCGAACTATCAACTCACTTGGACCAGGCAAACCATCGCGCAGTCGTGCACCAGCTAGAAAGCTCCACCTGTCCACTTGCCCCCGCAGCTCTCCATTGCCCGCGCGCCACGTTGCCTCCTGGGCATCTTACATTCAAACCTGATCTTAAAAAAATATGCAAAATATAATTTGTATTTTAACTTGTATATGAATTAATAAAATTCTAAGTTTAATAAAATATTTTTAAAAATACTAAAAAACTCTTATCTATAAATACTTTGAAAATAAAAAAGAATGTCAATAAAGATTAGTCATAAATAATATAGAATAGAAAAGATAACATTAGATTTGTATGATGAATTTATTGAAAAATTTATATGTCTTATGCTCTGAAAGGAGGAAGTATGATTTTTTTTTTCTTAAGAAACAATTATATTATTATTTACGAAGCTAGAAGAAAAAGCAAGAAGTAATAGATGGAAACCACAAAATTAACACGCTTGCGTGATTGGAGAGGAAGAAGCGACAATCTGGGATACTGCTGGCAAGCCTTTTATGGGTCCTTTACAGTGAGATATTCACATTGGTCAGAAACTAGTTTAAAATTCTCCATTTTCTAATCGACTTAAACGACTGACCATGCAAAACAAGGTAGGCAAAGACTTGTCAAAGTGGGCAGAGAGCTGCAAACATTTTCTAGAGTGTGATAGAAAACTACAAGTAATATTTATGGGGCACGTGAGATTGCTATCTTCTTTATATTTTGAGTGGATAGCATCAAATATCTTGGCAGAGTAACTTTGTAGCTAGCTAGATGTAAAATTGTTAATTTCTAACAGTATTAATTCATTTAGAAAACTTAGTTTGAAATATCTAATATGTAACAAGTATGTGAGAGGTTGGCGGTCATGCGCTCACTCCTAAAATCAAATAAATCATCACAAATATAAGAAAAATTACATTTATATATTTGGATGATTTAATTGCCATTACTTCTTTATATTGAATTTTTTAATCATTTTATTGGGAGATTTTATTTTATCTTCTATTGTGAGCGTAAAAAGAAACATGATAATTTTGTTATCAGAAGAACATGACAATTGCAATCAGACATACCTGAGTGATTCTTAATAGTCATATGTGCTCTTTCGTCAGAAAAGAATTATAAAAAAAATCGTTTCATATGGACTATTTTTCACCAACACGCATCTATCATTCTAGTAGAGTCATTTTTATTTATCAAATTTGTCATGTCAACATGTCTGTTAAATTGAAATCGTCAAATATATTTACAGAAAGTGGCGTCAAAAGATTAAATTATAATAATTTTACAAATAAAGAGACTTAATTGAAAAAAAAAGGCACTTATGATGAAGTGAACAATTATATCATATGCAACTGCAAGATCCCAAATCTCAGGGTACCATAACTAAAGAACTAAAAAGGCGTAAAAAAGTAGAAAGCGTTGAGTCACTCACCAAGAATGGCCGACATAAACCCATTCCAACAATACAAAGAAAGAGAACGGCGTAAAGCCATGCAACACCAAAACAGCACTACAAAATTCCCAAGAAAAAACCTTTCTCCAACTAGGAGCCGTTAAGCTGCCTGCGGCCTGCCTAGTGCCTTCAAGGCCGGCCACTCCTCGCTTCCCATTGCAACTTTCCCCATTCCACCTTATCGCCACCACACCCCCGGGTCCATGGCGGCCGCCACGCCACCACCGGAGCCATCGCCGCAGGCCCAGCGGCCATCCCCCTCCGCTGCAGCTGCGGCCAAGCGTGGTGGCGCCGGCGTCACCGGAGGCCTTCTGTTGGGGCGCTACGAGCTGGGCCGCCTCTTGGGCCACGGCACCTTCGCGAAGGTGTACCACGCCCGCCACGTCGAGAGCGGCGAGAGCGTGGCTATCAAGGTGCTCGACAAGGAGAAGGCCCTCCGCCACGGCCTCGTCCCCCACATCAAGCGCGAGATCTCCGTGCTGCGCCGCGTCCGCCACCCCAACATCGTGCACCTCTTCGAGGTCATGGCCACCAAGTCCAAGATCTACTTCGTCATGGAGTTTGTGCGCGGCGGCGAGCTCTTCTCCCGGGTCGCGAAGGGCCGCCTCAAGGAGGACACCGCCCGCCGCTACTTCCAGCAGCTCGTCTCCGCCGTCGGATTCTGCCATGCCCGCGGCGTCTTCCACCGCGACCTCAAGCCCGAGAACCTCCTTGTCGACGAGCGCGGGGACCTCAAGGTCTCCGACTTTGGCCTGTCCGCCGTCGCCGACCAGTTCCGTCCCGACGGGCTCCTCCACACTTTCTGTGGCACACCGGCCTATGTGGCCCCCGAAGTGCTCGGCCGCCGCGGGTACGACGGCGCCAAGGCCGACATATGGTCCTGTGGGGTCATCCTCTTCGTGCTAATGGCTGGTTACCTCCCTTTTCATGACCAGAACCTCATGGCCATGTACAGAAAGATTTACAAGGGCGAGTTCCGATGCCCAAGGTGGTTCTCCAAGGACCTTAGAACCCTATTGTCGCGCCTGCTTGACACGAACCCGAACACAAGGATCACCGTGCCTGAGATCATGGAGAGCAGGTGGTTCATGAAAGGGTTCCGGCCGGTTAAGTTCTATATCGAGGATGACCAGCTGCACAGTGTCATGGATGACACGCTGGATATGGGACCTGCTGATCCTCTGCCTCTGCCACTGCCGCCGCCTCCGCTACAAGAGGACGACGGGGATGAGTCTGGGTCGGAATCAGACTCGTCTGTGGCGTCCTGCCCTGCCACAGTGTCATCCGAGGAGGAGCGACAAAGGCCCCATGGGTCACTCCCACGGCCAGCAAGCCTTAATGCATTTGATATCATATCGTTCTCGAGAGGATTTGACTTGTCAGGGCTGTTTGAGGAAAGAGGGGATGAGGTGAGGTTCATCTCTGCTGAGCCCATGTCAAAAATTATAACGAAATTGGAGGAGATTGCAAAGGTAAAGAGCTTTACATTGCGGAGGAAGGGCTGGCGGGTGAGCCTAGAGGGCACGAGGGAAGGCGTGAAGGGGCCACTGACAATTGGGGCTGAGATATTTGAGCTCACACCATCACTCGTGGTGGTGGAGGTGAAGAAAAAGGCGGGAGACAAGGAAGAGTATGAGGACTTCTGCAACAGGGAGTTGAAGCCTGGGATGCAGCACCTTGTGCACCATTTACCCGCAGCTCCGAATATACCTTGGGATACTGAGTAGGTCGGACCATAGTAATACAAAGTAATTATTCTTGCCCTTTTAAGTCAGATTGTTTCTATTGTCTTGCATTCAATGAAATTAAGAAACTGAGGATAGAGGATGTGATCTAAACATTAACAGTTGAGCAGAAAATGTGACTGGTAGATGTCCTTGATTCAATCAATTTGCTAAATTGTTAATATTTGTTTTCTTGATCCAAATTTCTATATTAATATTTTTGTGTCCATAGGATCATTTTAGTTTGCTCATTCTATGAAACTAAATTTCCTCATGCTAATCCTGTCAAACTAAATTTAGTTTCCTAATTCTATCAAACAAAATGTGAGAAAACTATGTGTTCTTCGTAGTTGTGATTTCAAATGAACAATTCAGTCTGCTAAGTCTATCAATGTAATGATTAAAATTTGGCATCGGTATTTGGCAACACAGAGAAACTGAATTTCCTCAATTGTATCTAGAGATTAAGTAAAAAAATAAAAGGTTGTAGACTTTGGTGCTTTGAGAATATGCCTCAACAGTTGAAATTACAATATTTTTCTGAAATTAGACATGACTATTAGAATTGGACCAACCATTGACTTACAAATCTCCAACGTCACACAAATGCACTAGTTGGACAACAAGTTTTCAAACTTAATATATAGGAAAAAAATGGGAATTTAAAATTTGAATTCTACTGACTGTTCATTTATGTGAGCTATCCTTTTTAAAAGGACAATTGTGAAAATTGAATGGCCATAGTTCTAATTAACCTATTTTGTGGCATTTGAATTAGATACCAACTACTATAATTTCACGCAATTGCGTGACTGGTCTCTATATGAGTTAAAATTTTATGTATGTTTTATAAAGATGTCCTCTTCTAATACTATAATAGAAATAGAGTTAATTTTGGATATAATTTTGCAGATGAATCTATATCATAATAGAGATAGAGTTAGTTTTGAATACAATTTCAAATGATGAATTTATACTATTATAAATATAGTGAATGAAACAGATTTTTTATTTTTTCCGATTAATATAGGAATTTGTAACAATTTTTTTTCTAGGATTAATGTGAGAATTTTGATTATTTTTTCTGTGAGGTCAGAAGTAATGTGGTGTTTCTAATATCACTAGAATTTATTATCTGATATATTTGTTTTATTTTTTTAACCAAGCACAAATTGCTTTCACTAAAGTCCAATTAGATGTGAGGTTTTGGAATCTTTTACTGTACATTCGTCCAATGCTACAATCTTTAGTGCCCTTAAAACTGTATTTCACCTCACTTAAGGAAACTTTTTTTCAACTTGTGAAAGATTCCCATACTGATTTTTTTGTAGTTTAGTTAATTAAGAGATTTTTGCGGCTGTCATATCTGCGTTCAAAAGCTGGTGAAGTTCCTATGCAAATGATCTACCAAAGCTTTGCTTTTGAGTGACCAACTTAAATACAGGGTAAATGAATAAACTTTATGTACTGGCCTAACTAATGTCTGTTTATCTTTTTGCCATGTTGTTATATTAACATCGTTATCCTATTATCTTTGAATGTCGCTATGAGTTTTTTGGTAAATTTAGTTGAATGGGAAAAATCCATGCTAAAAAGTAAAAAATAGTTGCGAAAATTAGAGCAAGGAACTACTAATATTGTGCAATACCTCATCATCAGATTTTCGACTTTACTCTCCTACCAATTACCATAGATGGACATGTGTCATACATGGGATATAGTGGAAAAATAAAGGCATAATTGTTTAGTACCCTTTATGATAGAAGTGTGAATTTTTTTTTTTTTTTTACTTTTTTCAGCTGCAAACTTGCAAATCCATGTGTTTCAGATGTCTAGCCCTGGCAATTGATGGAACTAAACAATTTATGATATTTTTTTAAGGAGATATGGTATGATTTTAAATCTTTACTCAAGATCAAAGGCTTATAAGTGCTTTCATAAGCTGCCCCTTTTATAGTCTTGAAGCTAACAAGGTTCCGAGGGTTCTTGGCCTGATCTCTTCCGTCATTTTTCAACCTTCAGTTCCTTAATTGGAGATTTAGATTCGGTAGCATCCAATAGGATACCCCCTTAATTGGAGAAGTTTGTTTACCTGAAGTTGTGTTCATAATAATTGGAGGCTTTAACTGCTGTGAATTTTAAATCTCCTTTGTAGCTATTAGGAGAGCTTGAGTATGAGATGTGTGAGCGATGTGAAATGTTTGATAGTTTCTTGCTAGAAGCTAGATTTAACTATGTAAGCAGCTAGGGGGACGACAAGCCGTCAATTTGGTCCTTATAATTCAGTAGGAAACTGATGTTTGTTTGGTAATGTACCTACTGAAAAATGTCATAGTACAGGACAGTGTACTGCTGAGCCCATTTGACCTTTTTGTTTTACTTCCTGCAAATTGGATGGTTTCAAGGCTATGTGGCTAGTGGCAGTTTTCCTGGACTTCTAATGGAGGTAGAAGTGTCTAGTGATTTTCCAAGAAGCATGAGGTAGAGCGGGTTCGAGATGAGAGCAACTGACAGGAAGATATCGAAAGAGTCGAGCAAACCACCTGACGAGTTTGGTACTATAGGTCCACAGTCGATGAGCCCGTTGTATCTGAAGAGTGTATCTTACTGGGGAGCATAAAAATGCTCTCATCGGGCGAGACTGTTGTTGTATATATGTTCTCAGTTAATTTTAATGTGTTTATGTTGTAGATCGATCTACTCCCAACTTTGATTTTTCTTTTTGAATAATCCAATAAAAAAAACTTCAAAAATAGACTGTTATATCAAAGAATTGTAGGCCTTCAATCACTAACTTGATTAGGCCTTCAATCACTAACTTGATTAGTGATTAAATTTTAGTCACTAACTATGTTAATAATGGAAACAAAGTAGGCTGATTGGGTATGTAAATTATTTACTGTACATCTGGAGTTGATGGCTCGACGATGGTGTAATTTTAATGCATAAATCGGATTAGATATTGAAATGTCATTGCGACGTCTCGTTGGCATATATATTTTCTGATTTTTTAAGAAAAATTCATCATTTGTACTAAAAAAATCACAATATGAAAAATTATTTATATTTTATGTTTTATCTTGTAAAATTTTTTGAAAATGTTTTGAAAAATTATATATATAGGAGGTCATGAAATTTTGACAGATTTTTCAACAGCCAAAAAAATAAAATATGTATATATTCTTCTAAAAGTTACAACATAAAAATTATGTATACTTAATATTCCATCTTGTATAATTTCTGTATAATTTTTGAAGAATTTTTATAATACTCTATAGTTTTTTATTAATCTAAGAAAAAATATTATCAAAACAATGTAAAAAATTTTATAAAAAAACTCAAGATAACACATAAATTTATAAATAATTTTTTAATATGATTATTCTAAAAAAATCACAAAAATACAAAAAAGTTTAAGAAACTATGCTACCCACATGACGTCACAATGACATTTTTGCAATTGAAAGTCGTATTAACATCCAATCAACAATTTTTCATGTACAGTCAGTATTTTGCACACTCAATCAGTGTATCACATTTCAATCACTAGCTCAGTTAATGACCGAAGACTATTTTTGTAATTCTTTCGGTCTATTTTTTAATTGGGTTATTCTAAAAAGAAATTCCCAACTTTACTAGGATTTTTGTTGCCTATTGTGTATTGATATATTGTTTCGGTATAAACAAATATTTTTTTTTTCTGGTTATTATTATTGAGTTGAATAACAGCAATGATGGATCTAGTCATCTCCAAGTCAAATGCCACTTCAATGCTGACAATCGTCATGTAAACAACTACTTCTTTGCCATTTAATCGGTGAAAATCACGATGGTTCAAGAATAGAGAATTGAATTCTTACATAACATCCTCGTATAAGTTATAGGAACCCTTAGATATGAGTTCATTTTAAATATTCAATTTGAGTTTGGATATGTATCTTTCAATGGAGAAGTCCAAATAAGCACAATGTAGTTATAATTAATCCGCGTAGGCAGCAAACAAAAGAACCGTGAAAGCGTCCTTTGCAACGGCAGCACACGACTTGGAGGCACACGCATTAGGGAGTGCGCGGTGCATCCGTTGTGCGCATATGTGAGGATGAAGATTGTATTATAGATGATTCTGTCCGCATCAAATCTATAATTACATTTTTTTTCTAGATGTGATAAAGAAAACGTGTCGAATAGATCAAATAAAAATTAGAGGTGGATCCACATGTAAATAGCTTGTGCGAACAATATCTTCTATCTTAATAAAGAAAAGAGTATTCTATTTATGATTTTGAATTTTACATAAACATTTCTTAGACATGAATATATACTTTCATCTACGTAGAATGATCCGGATATGAACTATATTTTAAATATGAATATGAATTAAGATATATGTAAATAGTTGGACATCATTTCATAATAAAACTAACATAGTTTCACTTCAATATCTGACATTAACAAAAAAAGGAAAATTAATCAAGATTCATCCGTGATCAAAATTTGTAGGAATTCTTGCACACAAGGAAGCATATTTTATTTGCTTTCATGAATCATTCACATAGGCGTCAGACGATAAATTGTTGGAGGATGCTTTCGTGAGAACGATCTTCATAAAAATTTTGACCAAATTGGTAACGTGGATTTCAGTATCAAAGGTTGTCACTTGTATGGCCTAAGCCGTCAAGGTCCAAATTTACAGCCATATCATCGAGAAACCAACAATTAAACAACCTTCTATAATTAGCGAAAGGCATTCCACTTCCCTCCGCTAGTTACCACTGGCCAAAAATCACCGAGCGGTTCCCTGGCTCAAATGCCATCGAACACATCAAAACCCACCAACTCTTCTTACATGTGAGCGTCCACCATCTCCACCGTAAAGCGATACGGTGCTCCGTCCGGCCGTTTGCCCGGCCGGGCCGTCACCCATGATCACCTGAAACACTTCCCTTCCTTCTCATGGCCATGGAGAAGAGCCAAGCACCCCAAGTGATCATGGGCCGGTACAAGCTCGGCAGCCTCGTGGGCCGCGGCAACTTCGCCAAGGTCTACAAGGCGCACAACGTAGCCACTGGCGAGACCGTGGCCATCAAGGTGTTCAACAAGGACGCCGTGCACCGGTCCGGCACGGTCGAGCAGGTGAAACGCGAGGTGGATATCATGCGCCGGGTGCACCACCCACACGTCGTCCGCCTCCACGAGGTCATGGCCACGCGCTCAAGGATCTACTTCGCCATGGAGTACGCGAGCGGCGGCGAGCTCTTCGCGCGCCTCGCCCGGAGCACGCGCTTCCCGGAGCCCGTTGCGCGCCGCTACTTCCAGCAGCTCATCACTGCCGTCGAGTTCTGCCACAGCCGCGGCGTGTACCACCGCGACCTGAAGCCGGAGAACCTTCTCCTCGACGCGCGCGGCGACCTCAAGGTCACGGACTTTGGCCTCAGCGCGCTGGACAGTACAGCCCGCCTGCGTGGCGACGGCCTCTTGCACACCACTTGCGGCACACCGGCATACGTCGCTCCCGAGGTTACAAGCTTACGCATGTCTCGAAATTAATAATAGGAAACCCAAATCTTCTATACATTTGTGCTCAAAATATGTGATATTGTTTCGTTTTGGGTAGGTGCTCCTGAAGCGTGGCTACGACGGTGCAAAGGCCGACACATGGTCGTGCGGCGTGATCCTCTTCGTGCTCCTCGCCGGCTACCTCCCTTTCAACGACAGCAGTCTCGTGGTCGTGTACCAAAAGATCATGCAGAGCAACTACAAGTGCCCGCCGTGGTTCTCCGTCGACGCCCGCAAGCTCCTGGCGCGGTTGCTCGACCCGAACCCCCAGACCCGGATCACCATCTCCAAGCTCAAGTCCACCTCTTGGTTCCAAAAAGGCCTCTTCCCTCTCAACGACAGCCCCCACATTACTGACGCGGATGTGACGTTCCATGGCAAGGAAGCCACAGACGACCACGACGACGTGGATGAAGAAGCCCGGAAGCGGAAGAAGTCGAAGGTGGCCGCCACCGACATGAGGCCGTCAACCATGAACGCCTTCGACATCATCTCGCGGTCGAACGGGCTGGACCTGTCCAAGCTGTTCGAGGCGGAGCAGACGTCGACGGAGGCGCGGTTCACCACGAAGGAGACGACAGCCATCATCGTGTCCAAGCTGGAGGAGATCGCCGAGGCGGGGCAGTTCAAGGTTAAGGTCAAGGAGGAGGAGGGGAGAGTTGAGCTGGAAGGGAGGCAGGACGGGTGGAAAGGCGCGCTCGCCATCGAGGTGGAGATCTTTGAGGTGGCGCCGTCGGTGCATGTGGTGGAGATGAGGAAGAAGAGCGGCGACTCGCTGGAGTACCGGGACTTCTACAAGCAGGAGCTGAAGCCGTCGCTGGGCAACATTGTGTGGTCGTGGCAGGGCAATGACTCGCCGCCGGTACAGCTGGCTCCGGTGTCTAGAAGACCGGTCACAGACTATTGATTTGACCCATGTTATTGCTCTTCTAGTTTGGTCTCTGCTCTGTACAACTGCGGAGTTAATGCGCTCTGGAGAGACCTCAATTTGGCAACACAAGCAGCACATTAGACTCGACTTCAAAAGGAAATATGTACAGTGTTGAAAGTTTGCTGCACGAGTGAAGGGACATATCAATATATCATGCAAGTTCATCTTACTGTGTTTATAAATGTACATCTCCAAATAAAAAAAAATTAAGTTCAAAAATTTCCAATTTTCCCTTTAACTAACAATGTTTATTCAATCCATTAAGACAACTACATTCATACATCGTAAAAGTTTCAAATTTACAAATGTGCGCTATAAAAATATTCAAATGTAATAATGAACATAATAAACAAAACAATTTAAATTTTCCCATTAACTAACAACCCACGCCTGCCGCGGCGTCAGGATCTCCGTCGCCAGCGCCCGTGCTGTTGACAACCGCAGCTGGTCCGCCTCCTCCAGCAGACTCGCCAGCCCCGCCGCGTAGCTCTCCATCGCCTCGTCCACTTCGGCGTCGGTTCCCGATCTCGCCGCTGCTAAACCTGCCGCCAAGCCGTGGCAACCGCCAGTGCCGCTGGCGCACGATGCTTCCGCCGCCGCGGCGCGCTCCCGCTCCCGCACGATTGGGAGCAGCGGCCTGTCGGCGACGTCCTCCTGTAGCGTGGCGAGGCGCGTCGAGAGGACCTCCTCGTCGTGCAGCGTCCGCCGGTGGAGGTCGTTGATGAGCTCGAGCTGCCTGGCCGTGATCCCCAGGAGGCCGATGTCCTTGGCGCCGCCGGGGCAGCGGCTGCGGAGCAACTCGTCGAGGTGCGCCTCGAAGCCCTCGCCGGAGAGTGAGTAGAGCAGCCGGATGGACAGCGACGGCCGGCACCAGCCGAGTCAGAGCACGGAGTTTTCAAAGGACGTGCACCACGGCGGCGGGAAGAAGGCCAGGCCGTCCTCGGCTGCCATCGCGCGCCGGCTCGTGGCGTACGCCTCGTAGTCGCGCATGCACCGCTCTACCAACGCCCTCAGCTCGGCGTCACTCGCGCGCCAGGAAGCCTCATTGACCGACGCCGCGGAGAGCTCGCGGAGGACCGCCTCCTGGCCGGCGATCCACTGCTGGTACGACGCGACGTACCGTGCCATGTTCATCTTGTCTGCGGTAACCTGGTAGTGATGATAAAGTTATTAGTACGTCATTGTCCTTGCTCCCCCTTTGTCCTCTCCAATAGTATCTGGATCCTTCTATCTTGTTCGTTTCTCTTGTCTGTTTCTTGGGTATATGTAAGCCCGAGCAAAACTAGGTGCTGGTTTTAGAGTTAAAACTTAACCGGAGAGTTATTAATGTGGAATGCATGGGTACATGTAGATCTTTATCTGACGATAAACTTACGAGGAAAAGGGCACTGAAGAATTAATTTAGAGTTGCTAATTTACTACTTGTTTGAACGTACAAATTTCAAAAAAAAATTTGAAAAAACTTTATATTCAACAAATTTTTTTCTAAATTTCTATAAATTTTTTATATTTCAAACGGTACCTTAGAGTTTGAGGTGCGGACTTTCATGTGCGTTTCGGCCATTATATTTGCTCACAGATGTCTGGTGCAGTGATTTGTGCGCGGCTCCTCGCTGTTTTTTTTGTGTGATTTCTTCTATATATAATTTAAGACTTTCAAAAAAATTACTGAACACAGTAAAATCTTGGTGTCTTGTTAGTATTTAGTAAAGGTCTTGTTATACATTTATATGTCAGATATGTACAGTTCTCAAATGACACTTCTCACTCAATCTGTTGCACAATTTATAAGTTATATTTTTATTTTTTCAATCTTATTAAAATAATTATTTAAATTATTACTATCTTTTCTATTTTCTAATATTTTTCTTTCATTTTCAATATATTTGTAAATGAAGATAGTTTACTCAAGGACCAGTCTAGCCCTACAAGTATGTATAGAGTAATTATGGTTAAGTGAGATTTTGATTGATTTATGAAAGGGAAGAACATAATGGAAAAGATTGTGAGAAATTTTAATCGAAAACGTAGAATAACATAAATTTGTAATCAGAAAAGGAGTCTAAATATATATATATATAAGCAGAGTAGATAATTTCATTTGTTTGATTTGGTTTTGGGCTAAGAATAAGAGCTTCATTACCAAAAGATTTACTTTTACTTTGGAGGTTTATGTCATATATGATTTGGTGGATATGCATTTTTGCACAAGCCCGGAACAAGGGATGCACCAATGCACTGTTTCATGAAGAGGAACAAGAAGGTAAGTCAGCACAAAGCTACTTGTGATGCCTTTTCGTAAAGGCATCATGCATGATCATGAAATGAGCAGCTTCATAGTCTTCTGTTCATTATTGGCTCCTGTTTCTTTTGTTTTGACTTATAGGCCATTGAATGCAGCAGTAAAGAAAGCCATTAGCTTTGCTGAGCTTCCTGTTTCGTGTCTGACATGTTGCGATGTTCTCACATTTTGTTTCATCAATCCTTCTTCAAGAAGTAGGAAGTTGAAAGGGGTGTTTTGTTGTTATTATTTTCAACTTCGTCACATCATCATGATTAGGACCTTGACACCTACTTTGTTGTCTCACCTATATTATTGACAGAATGAAAGGCGACTTTCTAAAGACAGTCTCTCTGCATCCGTGCGGGAGATATTGGAGACTTTGACTTGGTTGGTTGGTCCTTGTCTTCTTGATAATTTTTTTAATGACAATAATCATCACACTGATCATTTCAAGACATACTTCTTAGGGACTTAAGCCCTTTTTTCTACTTGATGTTCAGAGTAAAACTCGGAATCTACTTAATGTTCATACACAATAACGCATATGAAGTGGATTTTGCAATTTCAAGCAATGTTAGGATAAAAAGTAGTTTTTTAACGAAGAACCTTGATTACAAAAACTTTTACTACTTATATAAATCTAAACTTTACAGATAAAAAGAGATATAAACAAATTAAAACTAATTATGATTCTAATTAGATTTCAATCTAAACTCTCTTTAAAGAGATAAGAGATAATCCTAACAATCATTTTCTTGACTCAAAATCCCATCTAAAACAAAAAAAATCAAAATATACCAATTGTAACTCTTCTTGGTCCTTGCCTCTTGACACACGCAACCAAACAAATCTTGAAGACTCCAATAACCAAACATGTTGAGAAACGAGTAAGATACACTACCAAAAATTTTAAATTTTCTGCTCAAGAATCATATAAGTATTAGACCACAGATCAAATTGTTACAGTCAGATGCGCCAAGTAGCGAAAGGAAAGTTAGAGTACCCGTCGATCCAACAACGTGTGTGTTCAGTAACTGATCCCAGCAACCACCCAAATCTCAGCTATTGCTCGTGGATCGTTCTGACCAACACAGCAATAGCAGTAGCGTCTCTACCCATATCCACATGTCTTGTGGTGGAACATCATGCGCTGTTGTGCTAGCACTAACGTGTATGACTAGGACTTAGGGGATTGCAGTTGTAGTGGAGATGGCGACTAGGGTTCTTTAAATTAATTCGAAAGCTCACCACTCTTCTCTTTGTAGGTGGAGTCCTATGTTGGGATTCTAATGCTGTACTAAACTCCATAACGGGCCATATCTGAATTGAATAATTCCAACATGTTGAATGTGTGATCCCGTAGGTCCATAAATACTTTTTCGTGGTTCAAAACACTTACCCGATCCACAAGTCAATCGTGACCCATAACAGAATATAATAACCACTTGAGAGTACATAAAGATCATATTTAACAAACTTATATAATGTAATTATATTGTTTTTTTTGTCATATGATACCAGATTGAACTCAAGACGGGATATATACAACCTTTGCACAGTTCAATAATTTTTTGATCCATAGTGAGCTGACCGTTCCCATACGCCATAGCCATGCACTTTCTAGTTTATCAATCTTGAGGGGGTGTCTAAAGATCATCTATATTGAGAGGTCTAGAGATATCGTACCTGTTATATGAGAGAGGCAAATTTCATATTGACCATTAACATTCCTTCGTATGATTCATATTATACTTGAATATTACCTCTATAATCACCCAATTAAGACTAGTGTTTTGTAATATCAAAATATACTACTACGCATGTAGGAAGTATCAATATTATTTGAGACCAACTAATGACACTTATATAATAATTCCAACATTGTCCCAAATTAAGTCAATCCACCATCATGTTCTCTAACATGCATCCATAATATTGTCCATGATCTGTAAAACATGAGTATCAATCAATACATGTGTTGGTCCATTAATTGTTAATGCCCTATCTAATGATAATAGATTATGAATTATAGAATAACATCACCAAATAAATTAAAAGTTTCATGAACAAATTACATACCTGATGATAAGAAGATGACACTTTATTGAAAGAATAGAATAGCATATTATTCAATGATTTATAAACATAACAGGAATAAAACCATCTTATGATTGTCTATAGGACAAATCCTAACAAAATATGGGCGTCTTAACTTCTTGGTTGGACAAAATAGACATCATAAGCAATTTCCTCGATGCAAAATTCGTTGTGCCATCAAACTTTGTCGACGTTGCAAATTTGAATTCCTAATGACCTTGCTCAAAATGAAAACCAAACTCCTTATGAGGACAAGTCGTGACGGTTTGGTGCTTCAACTGGATAAAAGCCGATGTGAAAAATGGTCATGAGGATATGCCATGTCGTCAAAATCTCTAACTCTCATAGAACTAGCTCTAATACCACTTGCTTTATTTCATAATGAAGCAGATAGGTTACAAAGACCTCTTCTTCTTATATAAGTCTAGGCCTTACAGATAAAAAAAGATAAAACTAACTATAATTCTAACTAGAATTCGATTTAAACTCCTATTAAAGAGATAAAAGACAATCATAACAAGCAATATGTCATAGCTTCGCTGTAGCTTCAATAACATAATCTTCAAAATACTTATGATCTTCTAACCAAGTACAGGGAGGTGAATGGTATGCAAACTTCTGGATGATGTTATTTGTTCACTTAAATTGAATATATGTGCTTATAACCTCCAGCTCTTTGCTTTCATCTTTCTTACTTTCACATTGATTGTTTACAGCTACATGATTCATGACCATGGAAATAAGGGTACAAGACAAAATGACCATGGGTGTAGGCATGACAACTTAGAATAGTTAGAATGTGATGGAGTAGTGACTATGCGAGGTAGGGAGAAAGGGAGATGGTAATCGATCTTTCTCATGTGAGTTGTGAAAGTACTTTCACAAAATGGAACCTTTAGAGTGTGAAACATAGTAGTGCTTGACATGAGTCATCATTCACAAGTCTGGTTTTGTTGAATTACGCAATGACGATTCAACTTACTAACCACAAAAACTGGTTAGCATGGTCTCCGGGCCATAGGCTGAACATTTGAAAGGTGTGTGAGCGATTCTTGTTTGTTTACCGATGCTTAACTGATGAATTGAGATAAATAATTCAACAATCACATTTATTCCGACACGCTCTTTTGTTCCCTAGACAATCAACTAGATAACCCAAGTTGCTAACCGTGCTATAGAGATTGTGCCATTGTGGTAAATCACACTTGAATACTAGTTGTTACACAAACCATTAACCGGAAGATTTAAATAAATGTCATGTGTGTTGAATGTTCTTCCTCATAGTCATTTTCTTCATGGATCCTTATGCTGTTTTAGCAGCATTAACAGATAAAGGGAGGTTTCTCTTGGCTGCTCGGAGGTTCAGACATGGAATATGCAATCTCTATTGGCTCTGATGATCACTTTCAAGGAAGCATCACATGTTGGAAAGCTGACGTAAGGCATAAATACTAATAATTCATGAACTTTTAGTTTCAATTAGCTGTTTGGTGTTTTCAATTATGATTAAGTGACATGCTTCTATTTCGTAAATAAAGGTCACAGTCTTGTACAATTGTGGATGCGGACATTGCGTCAGAAAGGCTAGATATGCATCCATTGAAAAAAATATAGATATAACTGACGAAAAAATTGTTTCCGCTAAAGTTAGCTTCACTTAGTCCTTTTCTTTCAGTATATGATCCCTTTTCCCATCTTATTGTTGTGTTACCCAACTTCCAAACCTCTAGTTTAATTATATCAACGCCTAGTGGAGAATAATTTCCAATGCATATATACCATATAATGATACCAATATCCAGATTTAGATCTAGGGCCTGCACTATTAAAAATGTGCATCACAATGCCTGTGCATTTGTCATTCGGACTCATTACCTTCATGAGCCGCCTAAGACATTACAGTTTTCACTGTGGTGGCTTACAAGAAGGGGCAGATAGTAGACATTTCTACACAGCCAGAGTGGAGCATAAATGTAGAAACAGAATAGAAGGCAGCCAATATTCTTCGCAGATGTAATAATTCGATACCATGTTCAGCTTCTGACGTGGAAACAGATCAGACACGGAGTAGGCACTAGAAAACTGTACCTGCATGGCTGTATCTATATCTTATGGCAGTGTAAATTTGAATTTGGTCGACACTGGATTGGATAAGGATCTCAGCTAAAAAGGATAGAACATGAAACATCAAGAATGCTGTTACAACAACTAAATTAATATAGTTATGTCCATGATTCAAGCATAAGGTATTGAGCTACTCAGATATGGGTATACATTCTGCTCTGTTCACTAAACTCCATAGTGTGTTCACATTCAAATTTTTTTGTTGGATTCATATGTTGGTTGCACCAGATATAATTTATATCCATTTTGAGCCCTATCATCTGCACCTATATTCCACTTTTCATGCTAATTGGCATCTAAAAGTGAAGAAAGACTACATGAGATGGTGAACTTCATGCGTGATGTACATTGTGTTTATTGAGACACAGGCATGATCTAAATCCTAAGAGAACAAACGCCATATGTTCCCAACACAATGCAGCACAGTGCACATGTGAAGGAAGGGATGTAGGGTAAGCAAATTTCATAGAAATTAGGCATTCTAAGTTATTTTGCTAATAATCTCTTTTTGGGACCATATGATCAGTCAAGATCAATTAAACATTGGAAGGATGACGTTAGTTGCCATCAGGAAAAATCTCTTGCCTAATGGATTATACTTTTTGAGAGAGAGAGAGAGAGGATTTGTTGCCTGATATATTCCTAGTGTAAGAAAAATGCATTCCTGGCACATACAAAATAGAAGATCCTCTGGCTTTCATGCCACTTTCATGTGCCTGCTTACCATAATTTTTTTTTGTCAAGGACCAAACTGCTCAGATGCTTTTACATTGCTTGATGAGCTCTTATCAAGATACATTATGCAAATATTTTTCCCCCTTAAACTTGTGCGGCCACAATGCTCTTTTGATCACATAACCTGAACTTGCAAGTCTGACTTCCTGGGAACAAAGTTCACCATCCATGACAGCCAGTGAGCCAGAGCCAGCCACATTATGAAGATGCTAAGGCCTCGAGCAGTGGATCTAGTCGCTGCTTTGCAACCAAGCGAATAAGCCCACAGGTTTCAGTCGGTAATTTTGAGGTCGGACAAGTGTCCTACAAGTTCAATTTGCTCAAATCAAGAGGACCAAGAAGAATGCACTGTAGTATTCAGTGCCCTGTGGATAAGGGCACTGCATTAGATCCTCCAAAGGCGAAGCTACCTAACACCAGTAGTTCGTTGGTTCTAAAGAACAATGCAATGCTGGTGCTTGGACTTTCATGGCGGTGTTTCAGTTGCTTCAGTGAAAGAACTTCCAGCTTGTTGCTCCAGCCGGCACCGGTGAGACATGGGGTGTTCATGATGAGGAGACAGTGATTCTGCAGTTCGGGAAAATTGAGGACGACATTTTCACAATGGATTATCGGCAGCCTCTGTCAGCCTTTCAAGCATTTGCCATCTGTCTCACCAGTTTTCCCACAAAATTGGCGTGTGAATAACTAACTCCGAGTATTTGTCATGCTTATGAAGTTGATGTAGCCATAGCCCGAATGCATGACTGCTGATCCGGGAGAAAGGAAATAGGAATACTGTGATCATCTCCTTCACAGCTAATCTATTTCACGATCATCTAACAAATTAGTAATCTTGATTATATGGTTTTACTGAAGAGATGGTGGTGTTGTAAATTGTGTGTCTTTGTAATTTACCCATTATGTGCCTTCAGTTATATTACGACCTGGACCTGCCATTTCTTCTCATCCGCAGAAAGTACTAATGTATTATAGAATTGAAATGGGGCTTCTTCGTTTTTTACCCTTGGCTGAAGTTAGCTTGGGAAGTTCTTTTAAAAAGCTAGAAAGGAGATGGTAAGGCATATACAATGAGATAAATATCAACATAAAAAAGGGCCACTGTTTTATCCTAGGACAAATTTTCATAATTTTGTTTATACCATCAAGTGTGCCATTGTTTGTGTCTGGTCCGTCCATCTTGTCGACCTCACATAAGTTTTTAATGACATAACAAATTTTCCCTGTAAAAAGTTTCTAAAAAAAAGAAAAAACAAGATAGATTGTCCATTAGACAACAAGACAGATCTATGCATCAACTACTGAAATACAAAAAAAAAAATGATTAGAACTAAGCAACAGCTTAAATGCAGATTGAGACATTCAAAACGAGCCCAGGGCCAATCAGCCATCATGCTTGCAAGCAAATAAGCTATCGAGAAAATCACAGAGTGCCCTACCAAGAGAACTTCCATCTGCTCAATTCACAAATGACAAGACCAAAGCTCTATGGTACCAAGACTGACTCTGAACCCTACATTGTGGCCCGTTACTGATCAGGACATCTCCATTTCTGATCTTTGAAGATCATCAAAGTGGTCATCTGAATCCGAAGCGCCTCCATTGTCAGAATGTACCTGCATTTCATACAAAATGCCAAAGCATTGTTACTACAATATACATAAGCAAGACACATCACAGTGCATCCTATTAGTACAGGGTACACTTGTGGAACATGGATGCATTTTGTGCTAAATAACAATGCAGACAATGGCAATTGGGTATGTGATCTCCTCAGCAATACCGTGGTCTGTGCAGCGCCCCAGCCTAGCAGCCGGCCGACGGCACCTGCAAACGTGCGGTGCGCCAGCCTCCTCTTCGTCCGGGCGACCGAGCCGGCGTGCTGCACGAGCGCCGAGCAGCCGGGAAACCGCTTCCCCGCCCTGGCGCCTATCCCCTCGCACACCAGGCACAAGAACTCCCCTTTCTCCTGCTCCGCCTTGTAAAACTCCCTCAAGGCCGCGTCTTTCTCGAACAGCTCCTCGAAGAACCGAGCCGCATTGCCTTCCCCCTCCACCTCCTCCTCGTCCTCGTCCTCTGCAAAGAATGCGCGACACGCCCTCACGGCGGCGGCCTGCGGGGGTGCGGCGGCGATCGGCGGACGAGGTGGCGCCGGCAGGGGCTCGGCTGGCGGGCCCCAGCTCCAGGGGGAGGGAGCTGAGTCAGGAAGTGAGTGTGGGTCGCACGGCCAAGGCGTGTCGGAGGGCGCGGGAGGTGGGGAGGTGGCCGGCTGGCGGGGGGCGGCGAGGGGGTCCCACTGGGCGAGCTCGAGGGCGAGGCGCTCCTGCCGCTTGCGCCCCTTGCGCTTACGGCGCTCCTCGCGCTTGAAGGCCGTGGACTTGGCTGCTCGGAGGGGGTGGTGATTAGGGTTTGGGTTGGGGTTTGGAGGGGAGGGTTGGAGGGAGGCGTGTTCCAGGTTGGGCTCCATGGCCGTCGTTCCTCGGAGCTGGGGCGGCTATACGGGGGACCCGAATCGTCTGCGTCGAAACATCAGGAACGTCAATTTCCCGGTGTCGTCCATCTGATGGCGTCTTTGGACGGACGGATAAGACCAGGGTTGTTGATAAATCTTCAAGGTCAATGTCTTGTCTATTTTTACTCTAAATATTGGTGTTCGATAGATGTCTTATTTGCCTATTATACGAATTTAACAGTATATTACAATATTTATGCACTCCTTCTATAAACAAGAATTTTTAAAGATAACAAGGTCAAAAATTTATATCTCAAACACATATAATACTGAACCTAGTGGAGTAGTATCTATTTTTTTTTCAAACAAACATATTCTTGGCAAGCTCACTGTTTCAAATTTAAACTTTGGCATCACATTTAGCAAGTTCACAAGATCATTCTTCATAGATACATAGTGTGTATTTCACACAATGATTAAAAGCTCCTCCTGTCATTTCTTAAGTCATAAAGCTAATCTATGTATGGAGAAGTTGTTTTGTTTTTCTTTACTAGAACAGGGAATAGATAATGTTAGGGTGGTCCGCCATATAATAAGTTCCATTGACCAAGATGCGGAGTCACTTAACATCATAACATTTGAATAAAATCAGACCAGTAGAACCAAATCAATGATGATCACAAATCTATTAAACTAAAATAGATCAACAGAACTAATATGGAAGTGCTCATAGGGTTTTAATAGAATGGTGGCTTACGAGTTATGTTGAGGCTAGCTAGGAAATGCAAAAGGACTGGACAACGAAGAGGGTGTTGATGTGTCCGGACCTTCGGTGACTGTCGCTTAGGGCCTCACTAACCAGCTATTGTCGGATCATGCATCGATAGTGGGTAAGGCAAGCATGTTGAGATTGGTGACCATGGACTGTGGTTGAGGCAGAAGCCGGAGTCCAGCGCACTTGTTCTAGAGGACGCTTTGTCAAAACCGAGAGAAAAAAAGATTTTTTATTACTCTCAGCCGTGCAAAAGAAGCCTCGCGAGGCAGCAGGTGTTTGCTGATTTTTTTTACGTGTTGAGTTAATTTTTTAACTATTTTTCTCTCTTTTTTAACAAATAAACAAATATTTTATTACTTTCTCCTCTAAAAACCTCTCAAAAACCAACTTATTTGAGTGGTCAACTAGCGGTTCATATACAATGACACGAAATATTCCTCCAAGAAACCTTTTAAAGAGTCATTTGTATTGGAATTAGCTTAAGGCGTTAGACTCTAACGTTCAGTCAACTGTCAAAGGTGAGGTGTAGTGTAGCACAATGAGAGGTGATTGAGGTGTTGGTGATGATGAGTTTAAGGAGTTGGTGTATAGTTGAGTGGCTGAGTGGAATTGGATGTATTTGGGAGCTGGAATGGACATGAGGGGGTAGATGGGTGGAGGTGATGGCGATAAAACCCACCTAATCTCAAGATCATAAATATGTCATTTAATTACTTACCGTAATCATACTTAACAAAAGATTGTTATATATTAACTGATTTGAAACACTTAAATGAATTTACTTTAGATATATCAAGCTACACCAAAGTATTTTTAGCTGTCACATTTAATAAAAAAATCTTATCTATCGTTATATGTCTGTCATTATCCTTATCCCCTCTTTAATAAATGAATACAAAAATTCGAGAAATGTATCATTTTTTGCATTATTGGTCTCATGCTATTGAAATTAAAAAAACTTCTAAAAATGATGCTCTAATAAGGTCAAAAGAGTCGACTTAGCTCAAAATGACTTTTTTAACCTTTAAAAAGTATAGAATTTTCATGTAAATGCCATTATTTATGTTTACTCTTCTCAACGTTTTCTCAAACATAATCATGAGTAGACAAGCTATAAACACCAAATGCGCAATATGGGCAAGTGGCATAGCAGGAGAGCGTGTGCTGGCACGGGTATGTAGGAGGGCATGCATTAGCGTTGGTGCTAGCAAACAAGAATGAGCGTGCGGGAGGGTTGTGGCGACCCGGCATCTCACCTACGTGGTAGCATACCTGGTCTATGAACATTACCAGACAAAAACACGTTTTCCCGAACAATATCCAATTCAGAATAGCGAAACAGAAGTATGGATTTCAGGTTAAACATATTATAACATAAAGAGTTTGTTATTAGAAACAACCCACACTACAAAACATCAGTTTTTACCAAAAATTATACATCTTACTAACAAAAGGGCTAGTTCTGCGGTAGCTTTCAGAAGTCTTCGTCTCCAGATCCAAAGTAAGTGTGGTCATAACTGTAGATGTCCATCTCTGGATCCTCGGGGTCTTGGGTGAGCTCTGCTCCTCTGTTGCCTTCTTCAGTAGATTCTTCCTCAGCTGAAAATTCTAAGTCTAACAAGGATTTACATAGCAAGGGTGAGTACAAAAATACTCAGCAAGCATCAATCATAATGCAGGATGATCTAGGTTAACTAGATTCAAGGATAATACGTTTAAGTATATAATAAGTCAAGGAGTATAAGTTTTACTTTAAAACATTTGTTGTAAACAAACTCCATTTGGTCATTTAAAACAATTCTACTGAGCACTTTACACCACAGGGCTGAGGCCACCTGTAGACCTCCTTTCTTGCCGCGACGCAGTTCTCGACTTGAGAACAAGAAGTGAATATCCACGTTTTACTCTGCAGAGGTGTACCACTTTACCTACAGAATCTGTTGACTTCCGTGTCGGTGTTCGTCAACAGTACTCCGCATTTCTGATAATGCGTGACACCGTCAAGACAACAAAGTCTTTTTCAAATCCATCCACTAAGCATCCCCACTCCACCAGTAGAGCATATAGCGTCCTGGGTACTTATTGGGCGACTCGCAGAGCCCATCTGGATTATTTTGAGCGATCCGTGATGCCCCATAGGTTATTCTGAGTGACCCGTTGCACTTATACATATATAATATGTTCCCGTGGAGATGACATTAGTTTCCAGATAAGATACTTGACTAGACCCGTCCTATACCAGGTCTGTGGTTGATACGGGTGTTACGACACTGAATGAAAGAGTCAGCTGTTATAGTCCTTATTAATTTTCATCCACCATAGTATCGATAAGGAAGTCCTTCTATCGTGATCTCATGCAGAGACTTCCTCTATCATACTCAATATCCCATGTATGTCATATCATGTACTTATGATCTCCATAAGTCTTCTAGTCAATCTTTGAAAAGTACTCTTTTCATGCAAATGATAACTTTTAACTAAATATGAAACTATATCATAAGAAATTAGTTCGAGCAATTTCAACATGATCAAGAAAGAACTTGCTTGTGTAGACGAGATTGAAATCAAAGTTCGGCAATTTACCCCGATGTCCCTCAGCTACCGTCAGTTCCTGAGAATATAATTATATATATATACATATACTTAGAGTATTACTATAACAGGACATACAAAATGCAAGAATAAATATATCTATGTGTTCGTTCCCCGGACTCGTGGTCGAACACAACTAGTCGACACTCCAAGGAGAAGAGAAATTTTAGTTATAAGAAATATATTTGAACTGCATGATGGAATAAAAACCTCGAGTTGAGTAATTCTCAAATCAAATAATACTATTTGCATTTATTTATAAATTATTGAAATAAAAGTAAGTTGTAGTTTTACATTTATTGAAATATAAATCTAAAATAATTCGATTCAAGATATTAATTTAGAGTTAAGATTATTTAAATCAGTAGTTAAATTGATCGGTTATTTGAAATAAAAGTAATACATAACTTTGTAAACTTTTTGTCTGGTTAACTAATCATATGAAGAAAATAGAAATAATTTGATTTATTAAAAGAGTGAAAATATGTTCATGTGAATATACAAACTTTTATTTTGATTAAACTCTTATTAAATTAGATGTGTATGTTAATTTGTCAAAACTATTGAGTTAATTAAATATCTGCCTTAAACAGATTTTAATCAGATATAAAAGCAACATTTAATTTAGGCTTAACTTCAGTATTTAAAATAAAATCAAAATTGGAAAAAGAAACGAAAATAAAAAAGTAAATAACAGACCCCTGGTGGGCCCAAACTGGCCCAACTCGTGCGCTTGCGCCCAGCTCGGGTTGGGCCGGACCACTCCTTTCCTCTCTCTCTCGCCGGCCCCTTACACACACTAAACACAGACACGCACACCACACACACACACACACACACGCCACATACTCACGCCACACACACACGGCCGCGCGCCTAAACCCTGCGGTCGTCGTCCTCGGCTCCGGTTCCGGCGCCGTAGCCGCCGCAGCTCCTCCCGCCACCCTCGCTCTCCGTCTTTACTTCACGCGCTACCCCTTTTCCTTCTATCTCCTCGCGCCCTACGAGCCTACGGCTAAAACCTTAACCCTGGCTCCCGATTTGCCCTGCCGCCGTTCGGTCCTCGTCGGTGCTGGCTCGCGGCCGGCCGTAGCCCGGGCCGCGCCGCTGCACCACCTCTCCCGCGGCTTGCGGCCGCGCTTGGCCGCGCCCTAGCGGCGTGGCCGCGCGGTAGCTTGTCGCGTGTGTGCGGATGCGCCGCCGCCGACCCGCCGGTTACCCGGTCCTCGACGTCGTCGCCTCAGGTGAGCTCTTCTAATCCCTAGTTGTGGTTGTGGCATTGGTTTTGGTCTTGCTCTATGTGCTATGATGATTGTGTTCCTGGCTATGTGGCTGTGTGATTGATGGATGAATATGCTCTAATGTCTATGTATGTGTGATGACGATGCAGCACCTTATGTGGTAGCATTGATCTACAGGCTTTCGGGTAGTTTGGGTGGTTCTGGAGCAATCGCTATCACCTTCTGATTATTCTCTAACTAAGTAATTTAGGCTAATTGGACTACAAAGCTTAATAGCTAAGACATGATAAAACTTGAGGTTAGGTTTAAACTGTAACCTGGCTGTTGGTCTTGGGCTCCTTCTCCCTGCTCCTGGTTAGCTCCTGCTGTTACTCCTGGTTCTTGCTGTTTCACTCTAACCTCTACCCTGCCTGGCTGTGTGTGAATTATGCTGCTGTGCTGTGTATGCAATTGTATGCTGCAGGGTTGATTTAGCTTATGCATTAGGCATCAACCGACTCACCTGGGCTGAGGTGGCTGGAATCACTGTTCCAGTGAGCAGGTGGCAGTTCCTAGGCAGGCTTGGTGTCCTACGGGCTGATTTGCAAATTCAGGAAACCTGAGGGGGTTTTTTGCAAAATTTTCATTGCAGTTGTAAATGGAAAACTTTCAGGGGCTAAAGTGCAAACTGAGGCTAATTGGGCCTTTGGGCCCAAGGCCTGGTTTTGGGCTGGATTTTTTTCTAAAAGAAAAACTCTTTTCTTTTTATTATCTATTTATTTGTTCTCCCGCTTCTATTTTATTTTATGCCCTCAGGCGCTCAAGATCGACTCGGTAACGACTTGAAAGATAGACCCGATCCTAAAATGCTGGATGATGACAAGCAAATGCAGGGGAGAGCAGCGACACTCGCTTAGGCTGAGAGGTGGCTACAAGGAACCCCTGACGGATACTGCACAGGTCTGACAGCAAATTTTCTAGAACAAAACTAAATCCAACGCGTAGACTTAGGTCTCAGCATTGCCAGCATCGTGGCTTCTCTGCTAGCCAGCCACGTGGCCTCTGATTAGTCGACCAGTTTCGTGGTCATTACAAGGGTCATGGGGGCATGGGTGCATAGGTGCAGTTGGAGGGCATACAACACATGGACGGACGGGTTACACATGGCCAAAGGTGTGTGTCAACGCTGCAGGCAAGCATCCGTGTGCGCAAATACGAATACACGATGCGGCATGTTGCTTGTGAGCGGGCGCGTGGATGTGATGTGATGCGGCGATGGTAGTGGTGTGAGCAACACATGGTTAGCGTGTAGGTCAGCACAAACATCATGCGATAGTACCGGCGGGTGGGCATGACAGTATAGGTAAGTGGTTGTGATAGTCATATGTAGGTGTAGCACACATGTAGATGATGAAGGAGAGAGAGAGCTTGGTTTACCATTCGTATGTAGAGAGATAAAGAGTGGGAAAGGAGGAGAGAGATAAGAAGAGGAGGAGAAGAAGAGGATTGTAAGGACAATTTTTGATTTTCAGTGGCATGAAATTAGTAAGACAAAAAGTGATATTATTTTTCAAAATAAACATTTTCTCAGTAACAAATAGCCAAATATAGTATGCATCAGTATCTACCGGCCTGTTGCCAACACCCATGGATCGGTCTTATCCAAAATCCAAATTGCATCCATTTGAAGTCAATCGACCAGGCTCATATCGGATAAAATCCCAACAGTATTTTTACTATTGCACACAACCACACGGTATTACAGATTCCATGAACCGACGTCAGGTGGTACGGTAGTGGGCGCTGGGTCCAAGCATATTTTCACCTGTCCCGGCGAGGTGCGTTGAACAAAGTTCGTCCGCTCCTTTCTCTATTCCAGGGAGCCAGTGGCGCCACCTCCCACCAACGCCTCATTGACCACGGCGTACGACCCAACCACGGACCAACAGCTGACGACACAACCTTCTCTGCCTCCCGTCATTTGCTGGACGCGTGTTCGCCGTTGGCCACCATACAATCCTATCGGCGTATCGTAATATTCCTAGTCCATTAAAATCACCGGCCTATGCGTGATCTGTTGCCATCACGAGGGGAGCAGGAAAAAAAAAAAAAGGGCATTTTGATTCTATTTTACCCGTTAGCTTGTTTTCCTCTCTGGATCATTTTGGTCTCATCCATTCGGTCTCTTTAACCTAGTTCAAAATGGTTTTAATATTCACTTCTTATAATTATTTTTGACATTTTTCCAAATCTTTTTTAACACAGTCACCATGTATAATTAATATAGATTATTTTGACTCATTTGATTTTCTATTTTCCAATATTTTTCAACTCACTTTAATTATGGTTTAAATTTAAACTAATCATTTTGAGCATGTTTAGAAAGTAAATGGACCAATTTAATTTTTTTGAAGGACAAAAATACTATAAAAATTAGATATTGTTATAAAATATTGATTTTGAGACTCATATATGACTTATTATATATCATTAAGACACTAATATTATATAGTTAAATCTAAACATGATAGAAATACTGATCGGACCAATTAAATAAATATGATAATCAAATTAATATAATAGTAGTAATGTATTAGAGATTTTGTTTTTGTGAATAGATTTTGATGGATCTAGATTGTTCCTAGCTCACCATATAACAATTATAGCGACCTTCCTACGTACTACCATCAGGCAAGATTATTGAAGTTTGAGAGAGGCCCACTGGCTGGAGGGGACCACGGGGATGCTTTTTTTTTTTTTTACGCTTAAGACTTTTTTACTGCCGGTTCCTTGTTCGTCCCACGTTGTATGACATTGGGGCCCATATGTCACGGAAAGAGTGCTGGGACGGGCATATTTTAACGCGAGGAAATTTTGTACTGCAGAAGAAACAGCTGCTCTGCCTGTGAGCTCACGTGCCCCCGGTCCCACGTGCATCGTACGCACCCCTCGCCGTACGGGAGAGCCGGTTGCAAACAGCAACCTTTCCCTGGACCGCGTCCTCCTCCATGCCCCACCTGCACCCACCCCCTAACACAGCCGCTCCGGCAGTAGCCCACCAGCACACCAGCACCGGGTCCACGAAAATATCCATCTCCCTCGTGGGGCCCACATGTCATAAGAAGGGCGTGGGCGTAGTTAGCGTGCCGACCGGTACATGGCAATTGGCAGCTTCTGCGGCTGAGGCCCCGTGCCCCTACCTAGTTAGAACCCTCTACACATAAAAGGAGCAGCAGAAATGGCCTA
This sequence comes from Pharus latifolius, assembly GCA_019359835.1. NCBI lineage: Eukaryota > Viridiplantae > Streptophyta > Magnoliopsida > Poales > Poaceae > Pharus > Pharus latifolius. The sequence goes on from CM033319.1 coordinate 20,251,143, forward strand.
AAGGCTCCTTTGGCGTACTCTCTAGGCTTCCCACTCATAAGCCCCTCCTCCCCTCCCCTTCCCTGGTTCCCATCCCCTCCCATGGCGAAGAGGCTCTAAAGCTTTGCGGCATCGGATCCAACACGGCGGCCACGAGCCCTAGCCACCTCGAGAGGTATGTGCACCGATCTCTCGGTCTCAGTTCGCTGCCTCGAGCTCCGAGCCCCTCCGATTCGCTGCTCGTTGGTGCCCGGTCTCCCGATTTGGTTCCCGTTTTTTGAGATGCCTAAGTGAGGGCTTTTTTGTTCGGGTGGATCTGGAGTTGCTTACGTGAGGCTTCTTCCTGCTACTGCCATCTTGCGATGAGGTGTTTGATGAAATGCTGATCGTGTCAGGGCGATCCTTGTGGTAGAGTGTGATGGGAGATGGGCGTGTTGTTGGTAGTTAGGTGTAGTAGCAATCGCGTTTGTTGCCCTTTACATGAATTTGTAGGTCATACTTTGAAATGAGTAATTGTTCTAGAGCCTTCATTTTTTTTTGGCGTGGCTAGTTGTTGCGAGATATTTCATGCCATTACACACAGAGATACACTTGTAAAGTTGTTGTTCTTTTATGTTGTACTAAATAGATTTTGATTTTTTCTGTTTCTGTTTACTTGAGCTAATTCTTTACTTGCTTTCGAGCTAACTTGATTTTTTAGTGGTTATTGTTCTGAGAAATGAAAGTGTTGTTAAACGATTTATTTTTAAGAAAATAAGTTGTCTATCGTTTTTTAGCATGTCTTATCTTTAGAGATCCTTCGAATAGGTATATGATATTAACCACATGAAATTGAGGAAAAAACAATGGAAACACAGAAGTTGTGCTTGGTGTGCTGCCATTAACATGTCTCACCTCAGTCGTGGCATACTTGGCCTAATGCCTAAGTGGAAGCAATTTCCCCGAGGTATGCATGTTTCTTGTGGAAACTATCCTCAAGTGAGATGGACAAAAACATCTGTTCCACTTTGCTGTAATGCCGATTCACATTGATATAGCCTACAAAACTTGTTCAATCAGGCCTTGTTGATTAAGAAACTTACATTGGCATTTGCGCATGACTGTTTCAGGGTTAAATTCTGGCAATATATCATGTATTAAACAGTGTTTGCTTTAGTGTAGGCCCTTCAAAGGGGAAAAAGTATAACACCACTTTTTATAAAAGACAAATCTTATGCTGTCTTATGTGGCATAGATGTCCCTCATACTGTTTTCTTCCCACTATAATGTGCTTTGGAGTTTGTCGTTTAATTTGTTCATAGCTTTTGGATAGGATGATCTTTTGAAAACACTTGCAAACTGATAAAACACTGTAACTGCATACCTAGAAGGCTTTGCATTAAAATTTAGTTACTGACTGGATCTTGACGTTACTTATTTCCAAGTTTTTTATGATTTAACATATCCTCATTCCTGTTTGTTATGACTTATGAGTTCTGCATTTGATATGCTATTTTTAAGCTGAGCTTTATTTACGCCAGTGTTCATAAGTCAATTCATGACAAATCTAGTAAGTGGTGTATTGTTACTGTCAGTTTTTTCTTTTTTGGTTCACATTGTACTACTTGCTCTGAGGTGTCTTTTCAATTTTCATTGATGATGTCACAAAAATGTCCTGCTATTGTTTAACCAGGTGAGAGGATCAGCAACTTGTGCTGCGCAAACACAACTGTGGGGATCAATTGAGCACTATTTCGGTCTTTGTGTTGCTACTTCCAATAGAGCCTTCTGAAGTTTGGCAAATATTATCTTTGCAATAATACATCAAACTGCACAATGCCAAAAATAAAGAACCTGTCCAATGCTTGTAAAGTATCATTCTCTGTGGATGGGCCCATATCTGAAGAAGCACTTGAGCGAGTTCGTGCATTGTTAGGTGAGAGAATTTTTTTTTTTGAAATCACTAATAGTTAATTTGATCTCTTCCTGTGAAATCTTATATTGTTCATCTTTGATACCAAATCATCTTTAGTTGTCACTGCATAATTTAGTATTTTCTTGCAAATTAAGTGATCTTGTAGTTGAACATTAAGCTGGACTAACTTGTTGCTGTGAGGCATATATTATATTTCTACTCCCCTGATAGCATATCTTGGACCAAACATAACTGTCCAGTTCTTATCTTGTTTTATGGGATTGTGGCTATTCATAATTTCATATCCCTTGTGATCATCTGTTACGGTGTTGTTTACTGGTATGTACTCTGTTTAGCTGGCAAAAAGGGCACCTGTTGATCTGGCAAACTTTGTACAAACAAAAAAAGAGAGAAAAATCCCTAATGCTTCCCAATGCCTTGCTTAGCTGGAAAGCATATTAACAGTTTTGCTGTTATTAGAGGCTCTTTTTTCATCGTTACTTCCAACACATGTAATTATGCAACACTCCTTTTCTCCTTAGAATTAGAGGATTATTGTGAGTAGTGCACCAGCAGAAGCCAAACACTGTTTCAGTTGTCACTAGAGATTATTTGCTTACTTATCCCCTCATAACAACTACTTTAATTTTGTGTGGTTTCTTGTTAGCCTCATTGCTAGTACCATACACTCATTTCGTGGAAGATACTCCAATCTGCACTTGCTGACCGAAAATGCAACATATCCATCTACCTTTTGCTTTAATGGGGCCATGATTGTTCAAATAAGTATAAGAAATTATTTGGTCATGCTATGTAATTTTCTGCATGTTCCGTACTAGCGTGTGACGTAAGATGATTTTTATTTAGAGTTGTTTCCAGTGCCACAATAGTGGTAGAAAATTTGTTATCCATCTGATTCAATGACATCAGAGCAAACTTACAGTATTAATGTTGTTAACATCTTCCCAGATGAGATAAGACCTTCTGATGTTGGCTTAGAACAAGAAGCGCAAGTTGCTCGTAATTGGAATAGCTCTACTTTTGCTCCAAATGGTAGAAGAGGGCGTAATGGGGCTAACCAGTACATGCCTCCAATCAAATACTTGCACATTCATGAATGTGAAAGTTTCTCTGTAAGATCTCTAATTCATTGTTGATTGTTTTGTGCTAATTACTTCCATAACTTCTTTAGCATTCAGATAGATCAATAGAATGTTCCCTCTTTTGGGGCACTCAACACATGTGATTACTATTATATTTAATGCAGATGGGTATCTTTTGTATGCCACCATCATCTGTTATTCCACTTCACAATCACCCAGGAATGACTGTGCTGAGCAAACTTCTTTATGGCAAACTGCATGTGGAGTCATATGATTGGATTGAAATAGCTGATCCAATTGACCAATTGCAGGGTGAGTCCTGGCATTTGAATCAGTATTGTTCTGCTGCTCAATAATAATTATCCATAATCACCATCTATTTATTTTAGTTCTTTCTGGAATGATAGTTTGCCTGCCAATAATCTATTTTTTTTACCAGAAAATGTATCTATTTGTGGATCAATGAATTCTCAAATTTTATATGCAAAAAAATAAAGATACAGGCAATTTGAAGAAAACTAAGAAATTTCGGCAATAAACTTTGTTGATTTGTCCATAATGCCAAAGAACTGGTTACTTTGCAATCAAAGGGTGCAATCTTAAAAATCCAAATCTTTTTTTTCTCCTCTTTACCTTGCACTCAAATGATTTTATCTTGGGAGAATTCTTTTTTGTCCCTTAACTTTGGGGTTTGGTCAGGTTTAAGCTCTGAACTTTTTGATGGTACTATCTTGGTCTTTCAATTTTGCAGTTGAGTTCAAGTCAAGCCCTCCAATAAAAAAATCCTGTCAATCACTATGAGTGACTCCGAAGGCTTGATTACCCAACACAAATGTTGAGGGATCAAGGGAGTACCTTCAAAAGATTCAGGGTTAAACTGGATCCTAACTAGAGTGGCATCCCATCACAACTTTGTTTTTTTTTTCTTAAACTGTTTGCACATGCGCACGGGCATGCACAACAAAATGCTTCTTTTTTGCGCTTTTTTCTGTTTTGGTTTGCGCTTGTGGTTAAACATCGTTCTGCACTTAAGTATGGTGCAAAGTTTTCTTTAAAACCGTGTTGTATTACTTTTTTAATTAGGCCTGTCTATGCATACTGGTAAAGATTATGCAGCATCACTATCTAGCTGTTTGGAGGGTGATACATGTTATGTTTGTATCTAACTAAAAAGTATAGTATCCTTTTTTTAATGCATTTTGAAGAAAAATTGAAGATTGGAGATGCTCTAATACAACCTCTAGCATATTTAGGGAGGGCCAAGCATGGTTTCTTTTTCTCAAATCACATAATTCGTAAAACTAGAACTGAACACATTGTAACACTACTTGCATTACTTGAATAGGAGGGTGGTTCGATCTTCTTTCTTCTCAGAAGTAAAAATGGCCTTCATACATTTTGAACATAACTGAAAGATGGAATTTTTTCTTTCTTCCTTCCTTTCTTTCTTTTGTGTGGTTCTTTTCATGCTCCTCCTTACTTAACTAGCTGTACCTTTTACCATGGACCTGCCTGTTGGTTTTTGCTCACACTTCGGGTAGTTACAACTGTTTGGATTTATTATGAGCTACTGTGGGACCACACAATTTAATAGTTCAGCATGGAATTAAGATAAAATAGGCCTACTTGGACAATAGCAGATGTGTACTTTTGCCATTAATAAACTCAGATCCACATGCCCTACTGAAATAACTAACAAACATTGATGTGAGACTTGTATTTGCTTGATACAATTTGCGTATCATATCTATTCCTTTAGGATTCCTTTCAAAGAGCAATTTCCAAGTTATTCTCAGGTTATAACAATTTACAACATGTTTTGTTGTCAAGTATTGTCTGGACCTTATATTCTTTGGAATTTCTGGTTCCAGGAAACAGTTGTTTTATTATTCTTTGCTTTTTATAGGAAACTAATGTATTTTGAATGCATAGTTTGAGTGAAGTACTGTTCTTTCCGAATGATTTTCAATGGTCTTGCACATGCATAGCCAAGAGTTGGGACCAGGTTCGGGTTCCTGTGGGAACCGGCCATTTACCGGTGGGCCCGGTCCAGTCCGGGAGGTTATAAACTGTCTGGTTGAAATGCATATTTGTAATCAAAATTTTTAATTCAAAATTGTGTTTTGTACAAAAATATGGAAGAAGTATTAAGAATAATAGCAAATTTGAACGGTTGCATGCAAAGTAAGTCTTCAACCATCCGTAAAGGACGTGATTGCCTTTGGGGAACATGGCGGCTAGCTTCTTGTGGGTGATTGCCCCATAGCATACAACAGATCAGTGTTAGTTCCCTAAAATCAGGCATTATGGTGGTGGTGGGGATGTAGTCTTTGTTAGTTGCAAAAATATGGTCTTATGACGCATAAATAGGGCTACTATGGATTCCAAATTATGTTTTCTTAGCAAATCTTATCTACAAGAAACTACTTAGTGCACTCTAAAAAAAAAAGAAACTATTATTTGCCAAATATATACATACAGTTAGTTCAGGAATTTCCATGCAGGAAACTATTGTTTACAGTTCTCGTCGGAATTTCCGGTTCCCATGCCTGGTTTTCGCTCTGGTGCAAATATGTCTAACCTTTTAGCACTTTGCCTTCTGGCCAGAATTTCACTAGTTCCCACTGGTGACCGGCCGGAACCGGTATCGGCCACCAAGCGGGATTCGAGGAAAAAACGGATTTCCAAACCTGGTTGGGACTATTACTTGCTGATTCAACTTCGAAGTAGAAACCTTAGATTGCTGTGGTTGACATTGTGTTTACACATGAAATATTAGGAAGAATAGGTTTTTTCTCACTTCTCTCAATTGATGCAAAAGGCTAAATTCCAATGGATCCAACAGATTTACAGTAGGATCTTATAAACCTTCCAAAACATAATCTACACTCATTTGGTGGCCAGGTGTCATGGCAGGGATGCTCTTGGCCCCATCCTATGCAACAGCTCCACCAGGCCTCATGAACGTGATGCCATCAGTCATATCCTGTGTAGCAATTTCCATTAAACCATGCAGCCATAAGAAGCCTATGATTGGTTGCCATGGCAACCTCCCCTTGTTGCACCACAGATGTGTTATGCCTCTTGTGACTATGACACATCACAGTTAGGTCATGGTTGTCAAAATGGCGCTATGCCCCAACTGTGAACACTTACACCCACAATGTGAATGGCCTTTGGATTTGTCACGTTTCTAGCTTTACACCTTAGTGGATGTTGTTTTGTTATTTCTTACTTATATAGTAACTCTCTTTGCTTATCTGCATGGTCCTGCACTCCCAACACAATATCTCCATTAAAGCTCATGATGATCAGTTGTTTTGTATTTTGTTGCCTTTTCTGCATTTGCTATTCTGTCTCCTAACTAGGACCAAACCCTTACTGGTTCAGCTTCAAGTGCCATAGGCCAAGCCAAAGCCACTACTGATATCCATGCAGCATCAGTGACACTTCAATCTTGGTGGCTGATGTGATCCCTGTAAAAGGGTGACTAATGGCAAGCCAAAGCCTTCAAATTGAGCCTATAGCTCTAGAAATTGAACTGTTTTGCAGGCTATCACTTAGATAATTTGATGAGATGAGATTCATTTGCACTTATGGTAAATGATAATGTATCACAATCTCTTCCCTTCTTTTTATCAAAGGCTTATGTCTAATCATGCAAAATATTCCTAACCTATCATTTTCCATGAGTTGTGCCAAAAGTTGTGTGCAAAGTGGTAAGATGATGTATGGTCTGACACCTTTGTGACATGCAGTGAGACCAGCAAAGCTTGTTCGAGATTGTGAAATGTCTGCACCTGAGACAACCATTCTTTTTCCTAATAGAGGTGGCAACATCCACACTTTCAGAGCTGTAACACCTTGTGCTCTCTTTGATGTTCTTTCTCCACCATATTCTGCTGAGAAGGGGAGACATTGTTCATACTTCAGGAAGTCTTTGGTAAAGGAACCTCCAGGTAAATAGCGCTTATGAAACTTACAAGCTTATTGTTATGGTAGCGTGGAACTGATCTAACTTCAAACCTACCAGTTCTTTTGCCCAGTGAAATAAATAGCTCAGAAGTAGTCTGGTTGGACGAATTGGAGGACCATCAGCCCCCCGAGGGCTTTGTTGTTGCGAGAGGTCTATATAAAGGCCCTGTAATAAGGAGATAATTAGGTTTGAAGCGTTGCTGATTCATGAAGCATCTGAAAGAGGATGCAGGCTTTTTTAGTATCTGTTACTTGTGATTTAGTAGAGCAAGTATAATCGAGTCACTGATCTGCAGCCTACGATTTACTTTGTACATGTCAAAGTGATCTACGATCATTTAACGTCAAGTTTACAGAAGAATGAAGGACGTTTATGGTTTGACCGCCATTTTTATTTTGTCTCATCTCTTGAAGCAATGCTGTGTTGCAGCGTAGATGCGTAGTTTTGTCAAATGAAAGGCCCTGTAGTGTATACTTCTGGTCAGAGTGGAGCACTTGTGTCGTAGTAGGTAGATCCAATAGAACAAAAATTTTGCCTGATGGAAATTGAAGTATAGATTTGACGTGGGGAAATATTCTGTTTATCTCATGATGTAACAGTTGCATAAATAATTCATGTAAGACCCTTCTGTTGATCAAGAAGGTGTTATCGGTGAAATATACGCATTCAGGTTTGGAGATTATACATTTGTGGAGTACTTCGATATAACGAACAATTCCTACACTTCAAACTTGTCATTTTTCTTGATTAAACATAGGCATGCCATTTTTCTTGTCGGTATGTAATGCTGCCTGGAATAGTCATAAAGTTGAAAGTATATTTTCCTAAAGGCATACCATTAGAGAAACTTACTTCGCCAATAAATAGCTAATGAGTTTGCAAAGAGGCAGTCCATCAACTACGATGGGATAGCTCAGGTAAAGGCATCTGGGTCAGGCTTCCATGGATATATGGCTACTGCCACTTGCCCACTTCTCAAGCCCAAAATCTACATAAAAAGAGAGAAAAAAAAGTCATCATACACAATCAATGGGCATCTCATAACCCCCGAGAAAATGCGCAAATAAAAAGATATGCTAATAATGTTATGGTGCTTTTTCTACACCGAATCATATATTCTTCGTAATTTAAAGATTCTCTTAATCTGATTAGCAGTAATTAAATTTCTAGTAACTTGACAAAGTTTAATACTTTATATAAGATTACAATGTAGTTCTGTAATAACTTGGAAGTATTATTATTTGGATTAATAAATATTCAAAAATTCAGATAAGAGGATTATAAATTTTGATATCAAAATTTAAAAACTATAAAATTATTTGTTTAAAATTTTAACAAAATCTGAAATTTGAAAACTTGAAATTTGAGTTTTAGATTAAAAATTTTGGATTAAAAATTTGGAATTTTGAAATTTTAAATATGAAAATGTTATATTTGAATTTTGAAACACTCAAAATTTGACTATTCCTATTCAAATTTAAAAATTCAAATAATCAAATTCCAAATTGAAGATTAAAATACAAATTTTGTAAATTTAAAATTTGAAATAAATAAAATCAGATTTAAAATTTTAAAAACATCAAATTTGAAATTTAATTTTCGTAGAAACTCTAAGTTTTGACATTTTGTATTTTAAATTTTTTATCTATGGTTTGAGAAATATACTTTGAAATTGTTAATCTGAAATATAAAAACATATCATACAATTATAAGAACTAAGATTATGAAATCTCTCTAATCTGAAATACTCATTTCTCATAGTGATAATTAGATTGCGGAAGTTTGTTCTAATTTAATTACAATAATAATCTTAAATTACTAAATTGCATTATTATGTGAATTTACCGAACAATATAATGTTGTAGGATCATATAAGCATTATAGGTAATCTTTAAAAGATTATGGGTAGCAAATGTACCCTTAAAGGGCAGTAGCTTGTGACGTCTCATTCAGCAAGAAATTTTCACTCGTCCTGAAGTTTGCACAAAAGGTCGCGAGAAACGCAGACCATCGTTCGAGTAGCCTGGACATGAAGAGAAGTATAGCCTGGACATGAAGAGAAGTACCCGGTGTTGCAGTCTAAAGATTATTCCTCATGTTTCAATTCATACCCAAATAAGCTTTTGAGAGATTGTGTTAAGCCTCAAGCTTCAACAACCTGTTAAAACTCAAACAAGAGAGCATCTACTACCTGCTCTTGGAAACAATTGCAGCACATCCCCACTGAAACATGAGATACTAGAGGTAATAAAACAAACAATATCAATCTCTCTCCCTTCATAACCACGTACATATAGTCTTTCTCCATATTGTATTTAGCAGCATGTCAATCATTAATTAGTTCAATGGTAGGAACACATTGCATCTGTGCACCCACTTCAGAATCAAAAGTAGAAAATGCTTTTAATCACAAGGAAATGTCTGACACAGTGACACTCATCCATAAAATAGCAGCAGCAGTGTCATACTTGAACAATATTATACCAAGTGCAGTAGTTGACTCTCATCCAATAATTAGAGTACGTACAAAAGAAAGAAACAAGTCAATAACAAAAAAGATGGCTGATTTGGTGAGCACCCTCCGGATAACAGATGTCACTCTGCCCCAGATAAATTCCAGTGCCACCAATGTTCCGATACCAGAAATGTTCTTTCTTTTCAATAGAAAGATATCCAATACTCTATCACCTCTCCATGTCTTTGTTGAGCACTGGAGCTCATGTATCAATTATCCAATAGACTCTTGTTGTCATGTTCATGACATAAAAGCAACCACTTCAGTATTGAGCATTATAAAGCTTCTCATCTTTCAAGTTTTCTGCCACTGTTATATACTATCATGTATCTCAAAGCCAATCATGCCAACAATGTGGCAAATGCAAGCACTAGGCAGGAAGCACTCTGAATGGACTAAAGTTTCATCTCTATCACCACATGGCAAAATCCAGATTGAACTAGACAAGGCAGTTAGGATGGTTCCATGAGGATCTAATGAAGAAAGAATAACAGCATTATAGGTCATGCATGAGATAAAGAAATAATAGGTGTATATTTGGGAGCATTCATTAAGCATGATAAATATATCAGACATGGAAACCTTATTTTGGCATTTTATTCTATGATACATCCAATACAATTACAATCAACTCATTTTTTTTTTTCTGAACTAAATAATATTACATGCTTTCATTATGGACAGTAATACAGCAAACAGAAGAAATGCTGTATAGATATATGATTTACAACAAATTACACCACCACCAACTTACCTTGTGATACATACATCATACATGTGAATTTGAAATTACCAATAATCTGGTAACCAGCAGCTCTTCAAGCCATCACTGCAACAACAACACTATGAGCCTATTAGGTAGATCTAGGGACCCATAGAGTGTAGTCAGGTAGATGATCCTGATGGCCTCCAAGACATCACATTGTGAACAGATATCAACCATGAGGTACGATATCATATCTCAGAATCCAATGAATTATGATTTTCTATCACCTAAACAAACAAACAAGACAAAAGGAGTGTGTTTTAGTAATGGCTTTATAATGGATTAGACCAAAAGCAGAACAATAGAACAAGAAGTATTACATCTGCAAATCGTATTAGCCGCGGTCTTGAATGTTTAAGATCATTCTCCTTCGGATGCATTGAGTCCCAGGGAGCTTGCTTCTTGGACTGCACTTGGATTCCCAGAAAAGACGGCATAGGTGGTTTCTTTGTTACAGATGGCAAAGTGCGTGAAAGCCAGGATTCTGAAGGTGATATTGGGACTGGTAATGGAAGTAGAGACTGCAAAGGCATAACTTCCTTTTTCACAACAATATTGTCTTCCAAATGTAGTGGTAAATCCTGACTGGCATCATGTTTGAAGTTTTTTCTATCATCCAATTTCACAGGTCCTCGGCTTTTAGAAGGCACTGACGATGCACGTTCTCTAACTTCAGAGAACTTCTCTGTCAATGAGTCATTGCCTTGACCCTTAGCAGCGTGGGTTGCCCTGACTGGTTCTCCAAGCGGAGAGTCATACTCACTAGCATCCAGAACTACCATTGTGTCCAGAACCAAAGCCAAATGGCTAGCTTTCAGATCAGTATCTTCTTCGTGATCCATGGAGTCTTCATGCACCGCTCTATCCAGCCCTAAGCTCATGGAACCTGATCCCTTTAGACTACCACCATCAGATCCCACTAGTGAACCACCGTTACTTCTGCTCCTTTTTTCATCATTATCTCCCCCAACTGTCCCATTTGCTCTATTTGATGGTGACACTACAGCATCGCTGTGGTAAGGCGACACACCACCACCTGTGGAGTGGTGGAATGGCGATGATCCATCCCCAGTCTGCGAGTCGCTCCAGTATGTCAGTTGATTTGACTCACTTGTCAGCTTGCTCCTCCCATCCTCCCCTTGACCCATATACTTCTGCTCCAACTTGTGCTTATACACATCCTCCCAGGATCGCTGCAACACAATAAACAAGCCAGATGTTTAGACTTTAGAACAACAATTCGTATCACTTACAAGGTGAATCGACAATAAATCATCAAGCAGGGCAATGCGGATCCACATACGTACCCCACTGGAACCATGACCAAGATGCCCATTTTGCGAGCTCCGGGCAAGCGGACTTGGCGCCTTCTGGCCTCTGCCTTTGGACAGAAACCCCCGTTCTCGGCCTCGTGCCCTGCCTCCACGGCGTCTCATCCCAGGCACTGGATTCAGGAGCAACAGGGAGCTCTTCACACAAAGTCCGGGAAGCAATCCACATCCCTTGGATGCAAAACCCCGTGTACTATGCACATCGTCCTCTTCTTCATCTTCCACTTCACGCTCCTCAAGCCTCGGATGACTATAAGTCACATAATTCGGCGGCAGGTGCTGGTATGGGAGCTGGACGGGCAGCCGCCTCGGCCTTTCGTTGTCGTTGCCCACCCGCACAAGCTCGCGGGCAGAGGCGCCGGTGGCAGCGGTAGCACCAGCCTTCCGGAAGGTATACTGTGGGGAGCCCACGGCCACCGCTTGCGCGGCCGGCAGGAAGCGGTCCATCATGAAGCCGCGGACGCCCGGCTCGGCGCCGGCCGCGAGGTCCACGCCGCTGAGGCCGCTCACACTGCAGTTCATGGCGAAGGACTCCGTCCGCGAGAGCGTGTCTAGCGCATCCGAGTACCTCTCCTCCTCCTCCTCTTCTTTCCGCAAGGCAACCGCGAGCAACATCTTCTCCTCCACTTCCTTCTTGATCATCATCGCCTCCTCTTTCTCCACCTCACGTGCCGCATCGACCCTGGAAGCAAGCGCCTTTCGATCAGCCTCCTTCGTAGCAATCTCTTGTTCCGAGGCCTTCTCTTGCGGTGGCGGGGCGGGTGGTGGTTGCGGGGGACGGCGCGTGCGGACGCTCTTGGGCTGGCCAGGCCGATGCTCCCAGACGAATGGAACGGCGCCCGGGTGGCACACGGGGCCGGACTTGAGGTCGGCCTTGTAGAGCGGCAGAGAGTCGGCTCGGCGGGCGGAGAGGAGCGGCGCGGCCAGGTCGATGTGCTTGTCCCCGCCCGTCATGTGATTTGCCCGCATCGCCCGCGAGGCGAACGAGTCGGAGATCCCAAAGTGCGCCGAGATGGGCGGTTTCTTTGGCAGCTGGGAACGGGAGTGGGAAGCGGTGGAGGTGGGAAACCGAGAAGGATCTGTGACCGGGCCTTATTGCGGCCACGGGAAAACTAGGATTTTTTTTTTTGTTGGGAGTTTACCACTCCACTCCACTAGTGGGAGTGCGGGGTGACTCGGGGCCGCGCGTGCCGATAGGAGATGGAGACTTGGGCGTGCTGCGTCAGCCGAGTAGGGGAAAAAAGGAAGGGGACGACCTTTTGGAATCGACCTCAAAAGTTCATGTGGTTTTCTATAACCGGTCGGTACATGGTACAGGGTTTCAGAGGCAAATATGAGCTACTTTCGCTGTGGGTCCTTTATTTTTGTCTTATTTTTCATGTAAGTTTTATACCTATTAATTTATATAATTTCGTCTCATATTTTTCTGTTCTACTGTCGATGTTATCTCTTCTATTCAAATGTTGTTTCATCTCTAAAAAAATAACTGATATGACCACTTTGTTATTAAGTTTTGTAAAAAGTAAGAGATGCATCAAAGGCAACATCCATCTTATTTCAAATTTTATATGTTCATATATCTTATGGAGGTCAATTACAATAGTATTTAATATAAGTTCACTCATCCCATTTCAAATTCTTAATGTTCTTCCATGTATTAGCTAGTTTTTGTCATTATCATGTTAGTAAAAGATGCAAACAGAAGAGCTTTCAGGTCATAACAAGATGGGGCGGACAACTTTGCTAGAAATTTCATCTTGTAAATTGAGATATATATTGGAAATATTTTTTCAATAACTCAACTAAAAAACTACAAAAGTAATCCATAGTTTGAAATTTTTACAAAAATAGCCTACCATATAAGTAAGTTACACCTTAGAACTGCAACAAACTGCTACCCACACGCAACACATGCATGTAATGTCTTGATAAGCATGTCGATGTCATCACCAAGCCAAATTCTATTTACTAAAAATTTACGATTTTTTTGATATCAATATCTTATGATCTATAGCCCCAATTAATAATCCATTTAAGTTAGTGGATTTGTGAAGACAGAATGATCAGATTGGCACAAACATATTGTTAATCGAAGCTAGAGATAAGAAGACATTGATCTCAAAAGAATTGTAAGATTCAAATACAATATCTTATAAACTATAACTCCAATTAATGATTGTTTGTATCCATCAAATCGTTTTGATTTCACAAGTCTATTGGTTCAAACTTAAACGGATTGTCTTTCAACGTTATACATCAAAAATATTTATTCCAAAATAATTATAAATTTTCATTACAAAATACTATTCATTGTTAGTGCACATGTGGCATGTGGATTGTAATCGCGACATGTTTTGTCCGTATGATAGCCGTTGATTTTGTGATGAATGGGTTGTTTTGACTGTGATCTTGATGGATTTGCCTAGCCTGTATTATAAATGGAAAAAATCCGAGTTTTATCCTTCAAATTTGGTCATATCCTACAAATCGGACATATCAACTTTTTCAATGGTCAGGAAAGTTTCTCAACTTTCTTTCTAGCTAAAACAGAAGCTCTCAATGTTCTACTTATGTAAAAAAATTGTTTGAAAATTGTAAGTTCGATATGTTGACATGTAGGATCTGAATTGACAAGTTCAGGTCTTAAAATGAGTAGTAGATATTCTTTCCTTGAGGCCGAACTTGTCTTGTTTTTAATTGATTTCAGTGTCTCGCTCAAGACAAAGTGATTAGCCAAGGATTATTACTGTCTTTACCTTTACTTTTGAGTTAGTAAAAAAAATGCAGAACACTTTTAAAGTCTGTTGAATACTCGAGTGTCGGGATTAGCCTGAGAAATGGGATTTATAGCACTTTCTTACATCCTACCTTCCGTTTCCAAATATTCCAAATAGTTGACTTTCTATTCTTCCTATTATAGTTCCAAATAGATATTATTATATAAATTGGAGACATATTTATACAATATTTTCTACGAATGCCCTCCATTTAATAATAGAAATTTACTTTTCAAAGAAGTTTATTTATTAAGAACACATGTATATATTGAAGAAAGATATATTAATTAGGAAAATTCTATAAACACTCCTAGAAACCACTCTCATTTTCAATAACCTTTTATCAGAAATTTTGCAATACTTTACCCCTAAAAAGTATTTTTTTTAAAATCCACCTACCGTTATTTATCCATTAGATTTAATGCAATAGTATTAAAAAATTAATAAAACTACAGTCATCACATGTGGGCCCTCCATGTCATTGATGGCAGAACACAGTGGTGACAGTAGAGGGCAATGGAACGATGATGGAGGGTGGCGCGACGCGCATGTGGTGGCAAAGTACAATAAGTTGCAATGGCATGGAAAACGGCAATGATGGTGATAGTGTCACGTTGCATCGTCTCCATTATTGCTTGCCTTGCTCCACCGTCATCGTGCCAAACATTGCATCCTGTGTTCGACAACCTTTGCTACCATACTATCTTTAATCATCACTGTTTCGGCCTTCACCAGTGATGCTAGCCAGTGTAGTGTCTGTAATTTTATTATTTTTATATTAAATCTAACTTTCGACTAATGTAGGTGGTTTTTAAATTAGAAAAATGATTTATGAGGTGCAAAATATTGTGGTGGGTGGGTTTTTGAAGATGAGATTGATTTCTAGAGTTGTTTATAAAATTTTATTTTTTAATAAAATTATTTTGATTATTTTTTTATGTCTTATTTCTAATGTTAGATATAAAAATAGTATTTATTTAGATACGGAGGGAGTACATTGTTTTTCAATTATCTGATGGCTCTTCCCAAAGCAAAGTAATTGTTGTATTTGGAATCCCAAGTTTACTTTCTATGAAGTACTTATAAAAAAAAACCTACATTTTACTCAGAAATAATGCGGCAGATGAACATAGTACTACAGTGCATAGTACCATCGGGTGGCACAACCGCATAAGACAAAAGATTTGTCTGTCCACTGTCATAACTGCTGGAACGCCACAAAATCCATGAAGAGACTGCACCGATCTGTTGTGTGATTAGCCTCGTTGGCATGCCATAACTGTTGGAATTTATCAGTTAACAACCGGTAGGTGTGTTGTTATTGTTTGTTATTAGCAGATATAGTGTCATCATCTTACCCATCAATCCATGCAGAATGCGTCAAATTAAGTCACTTTCACCATTGTACCGTCAGAGCGAGAGAGAACGAAGGGCGACCCATGGCCACAAGAAATTTTGTTCACTCTTTAAGGAGCAAATGAGAAATTGTTAATCAGCTAGCTTCCTTAAAAACTGTAACTAGTTCGGATAAATAACTCAGTTTTTCTTCTAAATTAATCTTGATTATTTAAAATTTTTTTGGACGATAGAGACAACAGAAATTAATTTTTTGTCTTTTGTTCACAAATCCGAATGTCAAGATTAAGTTCTTGTTTTTTGAGTTGTTCTTAAGTTTTACTGGGAGACCTTCCACCAATATTTTGACAATACTGCTCGATTTTTCAATAGTTCTAGCCGACTAGTTATTATTTTTTGGTTTTTTCTCGAGATTTTGTATTTCACCAATCTTATATAATAGCTAATATATAAATCTTTTAGAAAGACTACTTATCATCTCTAATATCGGCCATCTCATCCCGAATCGTAAAGTTGGTAATCAACCGGTTAATTGGTTACCAATGAGAAACTTAACTTTGGTTCTCGCCATGGACATGGAGCAAGGTCATAAACAAAGCATGCCATATAGGTTACAGCAACCAATTATTATACACAACAACAACAACAATCAAAGAGAACAAGTTAAAGTTAAAATTAAAATGAGTAGATTCGTATTCGTCATATTAGAGAATAAAATATATATATATATTTCTCTCTGTTTAAATGATTACATCATAAATTAATAATAAGATGAAGACAGTTGAAAAAATAATGATCTTAATTTATTTTATATGTTAATATAGACCATTTAAATTTAAATTGAAAGAAAGAAAGAAAGTCGCTACTTTGGTGCTTGATGAGACAGCATACGGATGAAGCTAGAACGGGTGGGATAAACGGTTTCGGACGGGTGCGATGAACGTGAGTGGAGGTAGCGTGTGAATGAATTCGAATGAATGAGAGCGAAGGAATTGAAGAGCATGTTCGTTGCAACTCCTGTCGGTCCAGCGCGCGCGGTCCCATCGCCATTCACCATCACTCACCGATGCCTATGGCGTGCCCCTGATCCCCTTCTAGGATCTTGCCAATCCATGCACTTGTTTGTTTGTTTGTTTTTGTTGCTTTTTTACTGTTCTTACTATTAATAATCTTCCAATCGTGACTTGCACGTGCTAGTTTTAATATTATATTTATGACATTTGAGAAAACCATTTTGTTTTCACGTTAAAACAAAAAAAGTTTTGAGAAAATTTACTCGGTCTCGACCTCTTAGATAAACACAGCAATTTCAAACTGTGAATGCCAATTTGGAATAGTGAACCCCAATTTATGTGCATGTTAATTGCGAATACTGCAACCCAAGCAAGATAAAGATAACACAACTTGCAAATTGAAAAGGAAATACAAATGAAAAGAAAAAACATAAAATAGAATGCATTCACCTGCTTAGTACGCATGGAGCATTTGCGGAACCACTATGGAAAAAACATCATCCAATCCAAGTGGATCCAAAAAAATATGTGTGTAATAAAAAACTAATGCAAAATAACATCTAATCCAAGCTATAATGCGTTAGTAAAGGAAAAAAAAAATGCAAAAATACTTTAGTGAAAGTGTAATCTTTTTAAGATCTGAGTAAGCGCTACCTCGAGAAAACAACATCAATTTGTAAATCTATAAAGTATGTGCAATAAACCATTAAATAAAGAAACAACATCTAACCTAAGCTATATTGGATTAGTAAAAGAACAAAAATAATGCAAAAAATAATCTCATGCAAGACGTGAAGTAATTCTTTTTATATTCAAGTTATGATTACCTCTGATGGTGTATCTCACCTCTCGATGTAAGTTTACCAATGCTATTATCACATACAATTGTACATATAGCATTGTATACTAGTTTATTGGGCTCCTCTTGCTAGCTACCCTGGTATTGTCAAACATTTAATGGGTGAATCTAATATATAATTAAAAATATGATATTAGAGGCACTATATTTGCTGGGTCATTATATCTCTTATAAGAGTTAAAATTTCTCACATTAACCACAATAATAAAAAAGAAAAATCTAATCATTTACAAGTTGGTGGGATCAAACTATAATGATTTAGATTAATCTTATAAATTTTAGAAATCTATAGAGAATACAATTCCAAATTTGTTTCAAATTATATATAGTTATACAAAATCTTATTACACAGAATTCTTTTTAAAAAATAGACTCTATAACAGATACAATTTTGACCCTCTATATATAGAGATTGTTTTAGAAGATTGTAATATTAATTTTCAAATTTAAATGCTTTTTAAATTATTGTGTAATTGTGCGGATCTATTGGCTAGTTATTAGAGAGAGATAGGAGGGGAGGGGGTGGGTGGGTTTAAGTTTTGAAAACCTTAATCGGCAAGCTTGCATGAAGCCTCAAGCCATGAAGGTATGATGATTCAACCGGTTATCCTTACCATTGTTTTTTTGCTTCAGTAGGAAGCCATGGGATGTTTAAATTTTACATGCACATAAGATGTATAGTATTCTAATTCTCCTTCTTTACCATAGAAAGTATTAGAATGAATCTTAATTATTACAATTGAGGTCCGCCAAATAAATGGTCGATCTAAATCAATTCACGTATTATTTAATCTTATAGTTTGTATTAGATAAGGTTTCAAAAATATTATAATTTTTATTCCGAATTTTTAATTTTTTTAATATTTAGTCTTAGTGTTTGTATAAGTTATTATTTTAGAAATTTTAAATTTTTATTTCGAGTTTTTAATTTTTTGTTAGAGTTATATTAGTAAAGACTTTATTATGTAAATCTAAGTCATTATAACTGAGGTATTTCAATTCCTTTCTACTGAGACGGAGACCAAATTATCAACAGGCTCTCCAAGAACGTTGAAAATTCACCAGAAAAGGAATTCTGGAGTCTATAAAACGCTCAGATGCCTGTTTTAGATTAGTTCATGCGTTGGGGTCGGTTAGCTCTTATCTTTTAGAATAACTGGGTGCCCCCATTTCTCTTTACCAACCCCAGGGAAGGTCCACTAGATAGATGGACGGATCTTTTTCTTTTTGACGATTAATATGAGATTTTTTTTGATTTTTGAATTAATGTAAAAGCTTCTATGGGGTCTATAATTAATAACATATTAATTATCAACTGTGCACTTGGACAGGCTGGTTATTACCTATGATTTGTGTTATCCTACTTATTGTTTTTATATTCACTTCCAATATTTGTTGACAAATTAACCCAAAAATGTTAATAATTGAAAAAAAATCGTATGCTAATTAAATTTCTTTTCATATGTTAATATCTAGAGTTGTATTGGTTAAGTTATTATCAGCACCATTTGTAGACATTTGTATAAATGGAACACTAAAATTTTGAATTTTGTAACTTAATACACATATTTTCAGCGCAAATTGAAAATTATTATTATTGTTTTTGAAATCTAAGGGATTTCATATTTTTAATTTTTAATTTCTTTAAGATCTAGTCTTGAGTTTGTGTAATTTAATATTTCAAAATTTTAATAATTTTAATTTTAATTTTCTTTAATATATAGTATTAGAGTTTGTGTAAGTTAACATTTCAAAAATTTAATAATTATAAATCCAAATTTTTTTATTTCCTTGATAATTAGTCTTAGAGTTTCTATTACTTAAGACTTTTGAAATTAAATAATTTTATTTCTGAAATTTCAATTTCCTTAATATTTGTTTTAGAGATTATATTTTTAAGATTCCAGAAATTGAGTATAAAAATTGTAATTCCAAAATTTTAAATTCTTTTATATTTACTAATCTTAGTGTTTTAAATGATGTTTTATTGTATACTTATTTTTAATACAAATTTAAAATTCTAATTATTTATTATAAAATTTCAGGAATTAAATAATTTTAATTTTAATTTTTTGATTTCTTGAATATTTAGTCTTAGCATTTGTATTACTTTAGGTTTCAAAATTTTATTTCAATATTTTTAATTTTTTTAAAGTTTAATATTAGTTAGATGGCAGAAATTTAATAATTTTAATTCTAAAATGTTAATATTTATTATTATTTAATCTTAGAATTCGTATCAGTTAAAGTTTTAGAAATTTAATAATTTTTATTAAAAATTTTAGTTTTAGAGTTTGAATTAGTTGAGATTTTCAAATTTTAATAGTTTTAATTTCGAATTTTTAGGTTTCTTAATATTTAGTGTTAGAGTTTATATTAGTTAGGATCTCCAAAATTAATTTTCATAATTTGTTTTATTTATAATTTTCCTTAATATTTATTCTTAGATTTTGTATTAATTAAGGTTTCAGAAATAAAATAGATGACATGCTCCACCTAAGGTTGATGTAGCCATTTCATGTGATCTAGATGACACTCCTCATATTTCATGTGTTTCAAATGAAACAATTTTAAATGAAAATAATGAACTTATGGCACAAGTTGAAAAACTTGGAAAAGGTCTAAAAAATTGCTACAAAGGAAAAGTATCTCTAGATCTTATTCTTAGCAAGCAAAAATGCTCATTTAGAAAAGAAGGGCTTGGATACTTTCCGAAGAAAGGAAAGAAACCAAGTACAAAGACAATTTTTGTAAAAACATGCAACACATTTTGCTTTAAATGTCATGAAACGGGTCATTCATATGAATCATGTCTTTTAATGACCCCGAACTATGTTGATACTTGCTACATGCTTCAAAGGTCGAAGAAAGGGTATGCTATAGCAAAATTTGTTGGTGCACCCGTGCTAAATAAAAAGAAAAAAATTAATTTGGGTGCCCAAAACTTTGATTGCTAACATTGAAGGACCCAAAAATATTTGGGTATTTAAAAAGACTTGATTCTTTTATGCAGGTGAACTACAAGACCGGCGGAAAACATTGGGTGGTTGATAGCGGATGCTCCGAACACATGACCGATAACAAGAAGTTGTTCACCTCATTAGAGGACAACTCGAGCGAAAATCAAAAGATCACCTTTGGCGACAATCATCAAGGAAATGAGGTAGGCTTGGGTAAAATTGCGATATCCAATGATCTTTCAATTTCTAGTGTCTTACTTGTTGAATCTCTGAATTTTAATTTGCTTTCCGTTGCACAAATTTGCGATTTTGGATTTCGTTGCACATTTTATCCTAAAGAAGTTTTAGTTGAAAATTTGAAAGACAATTCTTTGATTTTCAAAGGCTTTCCTTTTGGAAATCTTTATCTAGTTGATTTTCACTCAAAGGATGCATTTCTCTCAACATGTCTTGTCCTTCAAACCTCAAAAGGTTGATTATGGCATAGGAGACTTGCACATGTTGGAATGCATCAACTGAAAATGATCCGTTTGAGACCTAACCTTGGTTTTCGCACTAGGCTCGCCCAGATTCTAATATGCGGATTGAAGAGGTTTTACTCAGAAGTACCGAAACCCAAAGGTTGATCGAAAACACAGCTCAAAGTAATTGCACAACTCTTTATTTCAAAGAGGGCTTTACACGTCGAACGTTAGGTCGCACTCGCCTACGTCGTAGGAACTGTTGGTTCTCCGGTCAGCGATGATCACCGGCGCCGGAGAGGATGAACAGCGGCTGCACAGAAAGGAAACATGAACACACACAAACAGAGACTGGACACAGTTCTTGGTGCTGCGTAATGAAGCTGCTGCTTTTCTGGTTCTTTTGCTTCTCTATTTATTATGCATAGACGATAATAGAACGAGAGCGTTGGAGCGCTTCTCGCGTCGTGGCCTTGGTGCGCGTCCATCCCCACGCCCGCACGACGCGTTCACGTCCGAGAGCTCGGGCACGCCACGGCCTCATGCGCGCACGGCGTCCACAAACCGGAGCTCGTGCGCACGCAGGAAATCAACGGATGCATGTAAAAAGCAACTAACTAACTAACTAACTACGTGTACAAGGCTTAACTAACAAATCTCCCCCTAAGCCTTGCACACTTGCTTGACGTCGACGAGGCCGAGCCTGGAGCGCAGCTGCACGAACTGAACACGCCCGAGAGCCTTCGTCAGGATGTCCGCCAGCTGATCTTTGGTGTCGACTGGCTCGACCCTCACCCTGTCCTCTTCGATGCATTCCCTGATGTAGTGATATCTTGTGTCTATATGTTTGCTGCGATCATGAAAAACAGGGTTTTTACTCAGCTGGATCGCGGACTGATTGTCGATCTTCAGTGTGACGGCGCCGACCTCCTCTCCTCGGAGCTCAGCAATGAGGCGCGCCAGCCAAACTCCCTGGCAGGAAGCTGTTGTAGCGGCGATGTACTCAGCTTCGCAGCTTGACAAGGCCACTACCTTCTGCTTCTGCTACTGCCAGGTGACGTGGTTGTTGCCGAGGAAGAACAGGACTCCGGTGGTGCTCTTGCGGGTGTCAACATCCCCAGCAAGGTCACTGTCGCTGTAGCCGACGAGATCAGCAGCTCCTTTCTTCCTCCGGTAGTGACAGCCGAAATCCACCGTGCCTGCGACGTATCGCAGCACACGCTTGACGGCCACCAGGTGCTCGGTGGTAGGCTTCTCCATGAACTTGGAGACATAGCCCACCGCATACGCCAAGTCCGGTCTCGTGTTCACTAGATAGCGTAATGCGCCCACGATCCGCCTGTACTCAGTAGCATCAACAGTTGGGGCAGAGCTCATCTTACTGAGTTTTAGGCGCGACTCCATGGGAGTGATGCTGGCGTTGCTCCCCGCCAGTCCTGCCGCCTCCAAGATCTTCACTGCGTACGCGCCTTGGCTGATGGTGATGCCAGCATCGGTCTGGTTCACCTCCAGACCCAAGTAGTAGTGGAGTAATCCCAGATCGCTCATCTGGAACGTCTTCTTCATCTCCTCCTTGAACTGCTTGAGCTCGATGGAGTTTCCGCCGGTGATGACAAGGTCGTCGACGTACACGCCCACGATCAGCCGGTGCGCGCCCACGCCGCGAATGTACACAACATGCTCGGAGGCGCTGCGCTTGAACTCGAGCGACGCCAGGGAGGCGTCCAGCTTGGCGTACCACGCGCGCGGGGCTTGACGTAGTCCGTAGAGCGCCTTGATCAGGCGCAGCACTTTCTGCTCCTTGCCGGCGACCACGAACCCCGGTGGCTGGGCGACGTAGACCTCCTCCCACAGCTCCCTGTTGAGGAAGGCCGACTTGACGTCCATATGATGGACTGGCTAGCCCTCGCTTGCCGCGAGTGCCAACAGGAGGCGGACTGACTCGAGCCGCGCCACCAGCGCGAAGACCTCATCGTAGTCGATCCCTTGTCGTTGTACGTAGCCCTTCGCCACGAGCCTTGCCTTGTACTTGGTGATGTTACCGGCAGGGTCCTTCTTGGTCTTGAGAACCCACTTGAGCCCTATCGGGCGCTTGTGTGGTGGAAGATCGACGAGCTCCCATGTACCATTGGACTCAATCGATGTCATCTCGTCGAGCATCGCCTTCCGCCAGCACTCATGCGCCTGTGCCTCCTCAAATGTTGCCGGCTCGTCATCGCTCACTAGGAGCAGCTCTTCATCCAGTTCCCACAGCGCCATGCTTGGAGGTGCTGCCGGGCCCAGAATGTTGTCGATGTTGCCGAATCGAAGTGGAGCATCATCATGATCTGCATCGAGGTGCTCCTCTGCTCCGGCCGGTGGTGAGACAAACTCCGGAGAAGGCGGCGACGCTGCCGGTGAGCCAATCTCACCCGCAGGTGGGCTCGCCGGGGTGCTTGGCGTAAGTGTTGTTGTATCTTGACCCGGTGTCTGCGGCTGGAGAGTGGATTCCACTCCCACCTCAACCACAGAGGTGTACTTGACGACGAAGTCACTGTCGACTTCTTTGGCTTCGTCCCCGCTCCACTTCCACTGCGCTTCCTCCTGAAAAATCACATCACGGCTAATGTGAACACGCCTGGTAGTCGGGTCGTAGACGCGATACGCCTTGGAGCCAGGTTCATAGCCGACGAAGATCATGGGCTTGCTACGATCATCCAGCTTCTTGACGTTGGGCGTGGCATTTTTCACATGAGCCACACACCCGAATGTGCGAAGGTGATGCACCGCCGGCGTGCTCCCATTCCATAGTTCATATGGTGTCTTGCCGCCGGTGCTCCTGGTCGTCGACCGGTTCAGGATATACACCGCAGTGGTGATCGCTTCCCCCCAAAACTTGCCGGGGAGCTCCTTTGCCTTGAGCATACTCCTGGCTGCTGCGACCACCGTTTGGTTGCACCTCTCGACGACGCCATTCTGCTGCGTGGAGTAGGGCGCGGTGAGCTCACGCCGGGCACCAAGCTCGGCGCAGTACTCGGTGAAGTGCGCCGCGGTGAACTCCCCCCCACGATCCGTGCGCAGAGCCCGTAGCTTCTTGCCGCTCTTGCGCTCCGCCGCTGCCCGGGCACGCTTGATGGCCGCAGGGGCAGCGTCCTTGCCGGGTAGCAGTGCCACCCACATGAACCTGCTGTAGTCGTCAACGAGGAGCAGGAAGTAGCGGTTGCCGCTCGGAGTCGATGGAGTGATGGGCCCGCACAAGTCACCGTGGACGAGTTCAAGCGCCTCGATCGATCGATGAAGACTCTGCTGTGGGAAGGGCGCGCGCCGGTGCTTGCCCGCGAGGCAGGCCTCACAGACTTGTTCCACCTGTGAGATCACAGGCAAACCACGCACGAGCCCCTCTCGCCCCATCTTGTGCAAGGCGGTGAAGTTGATGTGGCCGAATCGTGCGTGCCACCGCCATGCATCTTCGCCGCCGCGAGCTGCTAGGCACACCGGCCGTGCAATGTTGATGTCGAGCACGTACAGCCGGCCTGCACTGCGATGAATCTTCGCAAGGAGGCGTCGTTGTTCATCACGGACCCGCATCACGCCATCCTCCATAGCAATCTGGTAGCTGTCCTCGTCCAGCTGCCCAACACTGATGATGTTGGCAGTGAGGCACGGGATATAGTACGTGTTGGAGAGGGTGCGATGCTCGCCATTCCTGCATGCGAAGAGCACGGTGCCGCAGCCCTCGATGTGGACCACCGAGCCGTCGCCGATCCAAACTGACCCGCGAACGCCGGTGTCGAGGTCGGAGAACGCCGCCCGGGACCCGGTCATATGATTCGTGGCCCCCGTGTCGAGGATCCAGCGTCAGCATCCTTGCTCCTCTGCGCCGCCGAAGGCCGCAAGGAGCTGCGCCTCAGCCAGCCGAAGAGCGCGCTCGCTGCTCGGGGTCGCCGCTGTCGGGGTCGAGGCGGGGCGCGCATGAGTTGCGCTGGAGTCGAGGAAGCTGACCGCTGGGGGAGCGGGCACCAGCTCCCACTCAGTCGCGCCGCCATGCGCCGTAGGCTGCGCCGTCGCCGGGAGCAGCACCGTCGGCCGGTCCACCGGGAGCAGCTGCGCCGTCGGCCGATCCGCCGACGTCGCGGGACGCGCCGTCGCCGCCCCTCCTTCCAGCGAGCCGCACGCCGAGGGTGCAGCCGAGACGAGCGCGTCCGCCGCTGGTGCCGAGCGTGCTCCACCGCTTGGGATCGAGCTCGTCGTGGCGCAGCGCCGATTTGGGGATCGGCCATGCGATGGAGGCGGTGAGTCGATGGAGACGCCATGAGCCAGAAGTAGCGTGGGCTCATCATCCGCCTGGGCCACATGGGCCTGGTCCTCTTTCTCCTTCTTGGGCTTGCGGCAATCCCTGGCCCAATGGCCAGTTTTACCACAATTGTGGCACTTGTCGCCTGCGTGGCTCGCTCCAGAGCTCGAGCCACTCGAGCTCTTGCCGCTGCCGCCGCCGTGACCTCGTCCGCTGCGCCTGCCACGACCGCCGCATGCAGACTCACCTTCTCGAGCCTTATTGCGAGCGAGCCACTCCTCTTCAGTGAGAAGGAGGTGCCCACCGTTGTCTTTGGAGGAGGATGGAGACCTGAGTCTGTCCTCCGCCGCCTTCAAGCGCCCGGCCACCTCCTCCAGAGTGAGAGAAGAAACGTCGAGCAATGTTTCAATGGAAAGAATGAGTTGGTTGAACCTGGGTGGCGCTACGCGCAGCAGCTTCTCAACGACCTTGTGATCTGGTTCGGGGTCGCCGAGAATGGCCATCTGTTGGACCATGCCCGTGAGACGCATGGTGAAATCTTCCACCGCCTCATCGTCGCGGAACGAGATAGTCTCGTACTCACGACGGACCCTTTGCGCCCTGCTCTTGCGGTTCCGCTCGCTGCCGATGCGTAGCTGCTTGATGCTCTCCCACGCTTCCTTAGCCGACGGCTTGGAGGCGAGCGTGGAGATCATCTCAGGTGGAACCGCGCTGCATATGGCCTCTAGGGCCTTCATGTCTTCGTGAGGCTCGAGGACGACGTCGCCGGGCTCGATGGCGTCCCAGAGACACCGCGCCTGCAGCTTCACCTTCATCAGCAACGCCCAGTCGTTGTAGTTCGTCTTGGTTAGTATCGGGTACTTGGCCTTGTGGCCGTCCTCCTTGACCGCGCGGTACGTGACCAGCCCGCGATCGTGTTTACTGCCGCTGCCCGAGGCACGGCCGCCGGAGTCGTTGCCCGAGTCGACGATTCCCGGTGATGACGACCGCTGGCGTGGTGAAGGCGCTCGCCCTCGAGGCATCTCGTCGCCTATGAGCGCACCTTCTCACGCAACCTGGCTTTGATACCACTTGTTGGTTCTCCGGTCAGCGACGATCACCGGCGCCGGAGAAGATGAACAGCGGCTGCACATAAAGGAAACATGAGCACACACAAATAGAGACTGGACACAGTTCTTGGTGCTGCGTAATGAAACTGCTGCTTTTCTGGTTCTTTTGCTTCTCTATTTATTATGCATAGACGATAACAGAACGAGAGCGTCGGAGCGCTTCTCGTGTCGTGGCCTTGGTGCGCGTCCATCCCCACGCCCACACGACGCGTTCACGTCCGAGAGCTCGGGCACGCCACGAGCTATCCTCGCCACGGCCTCATGCGCGCACGGCGTCCACAAACCGGAGCTCGTGCGCATGCAGGAAATCAACGGATGCATGTAAAAAGCAACTAACTAACTAACTAACTACGTGTACAAGGCTTAACTAACAGGAACTATGTGTTGGATCAAGGATGCCGACTAGAGGGGGGGGTGAATAGGAGGCTTTTAAAACTTAAAAACTTAAAGCAAATAAAGAACAAATAATATAAGCAAAGGGAAAAGAGAACGAACACAATGATTTTTACCGAGGTATCGGAGACTCGCCCAGTCTCCACTAATCCTCGTTGAAGCACTCAAATCACTTGAGTCTCGCTTCAATATCCACAAAGGATATTATCACTAATGGTTGCTCCTTGTCCACTCCGGAAAGGCGAGCACCGATGCCTTGTACACACTTGCCGAGCCTCTCCGACAATCTCCGAACGGAGAGATCAACGGCCACGCCTCCGAACCGTCTAGGTGAGGGCGCTCACCAAGAGTAACAGGCAGCGAGGTCTTCTCTAGACCTCCAAACACGCACCGAGAAACTAAGTGTATGCAAAAACAAAAGAACTGAAGCTCTCGGTGGATCGAAAAGCACTCGACTTGATCAAAAGATCAAGATTTTATATATGAAACTAGAGCTCAAGAGTGTATATGAGAGGAGACTGCTTGTTGTAGAAAACTTATGCCCAAAGCCCCTTTTTATAGCCTCAAGAAGCAAATGAACCTTTGGAGCTAGGGCTGAAAATCAGCAACCCAAACTGACAGTCAGTTATGCAAACTGACAGTCAGTTTAGTGCACAACGGCCGACAAAATTTACGGATAAAAAATAGCTAGCCGTTTGCAGCCAAAACAGGAAAGCTGAAACCCACAACTGACAGTCAGTTATTCAAACTGACAGTCAGTTCGACCAAAACATCGACCAGATCAAATAGAAACTCAGATAAAAACAGTTGTGGTCGAAACCCAAACTGACAGTCAGCATGGGCATACTGACAGTCAGTTTAGTACAAAAATTTTTGGCCCGAAAAACACACTCTCTGGACAATTGTCAGTTAACACAAACTGACATTCAAACTGACAGTCAGTTCAGCAAACTGACAGTCAGTCTGAACAAAAACAGCTATAACTTTAAATCCAGAAATCCAAAAGAGGTGTTTAATATCTCATTTGAAATATATTTTAAAGGACTATCTTTTTGTCAACAGAAGAAAAAGCCAGATCTCTCTAGATCTTTCCAGAAAATGCAAAAACTCTTCTGCTGTCAAAAACTAAACTGAAAAACCAAATAACTGACAGTCCGATAAAAACATCCATAACTTTGGATTCAGAAATCCAAATTGAGAGTTTAATAGCTTGTTTGAAAGATAATTTAAAGAGCTACATTTTTGTCAACAGAAGCAAAAGCCAGATCTGCCTAGATCTTTCTGAAAATTGCAAATACTCTTCTGCTGTCAAAAACTGAACTGAAAATCCAGATTTTTCAAATAAGTTCAAAACCAAATCCAACCAAAAAGATGCAATGCAATGACCTAGAATTCTCGGTTTGTGCTGGAGATAAAAGGAGGACTTTCGCCACCCCTCTTTATAGTACGGTTAAAACTAAAAAAGAATTTTCCTAACCGATCATCTCCACACGCCAAGATCGGTAAAAATAAAAACTCGTAATACCTGAGGTCTTTCGCATCTTCAAGATTTTGCGACTCGTCTCTTGCTCTTCTGTGTCTTGTGCTTCACCTCAAGTCGGGTTCATCTTGATCTTCTTGCATTTCTTCCCAACTGATCCCTGTATCAATCAATCTCAAAAGCACGATTAGTCCAGAACACCTTGTTTTCATTAATCATCAAAATTAGGGTTAGGCATGAAGGCCTAGATGCAACACTATGTGTGTAAGACTTCAATCTAGACTCGATTGTATTCGATGATTTAAACTAGACCTATTATAAGGTATTTATAGTCCAATCGTATGAGTATGTATCAGACTCAATAACCTAAACGTATTAGACTCATATAACTAACTAATTAATCCTAAAAGGATAAACTTAGTTATATATATTCGGATCAGATTACAATTCCGAACAGGAAATGAATTCCTTTTCATGGTCGCGAAACCTTTCTGAACACGGTTAAGGTCGCGAAGCCGTATGCGATCAGGACTTGAAGATCCTCCCGGATCAGAAAAAGCTTTTAAAACGTGATTTGGTTGTTGGCTTAAAAGATGTGAATTTTGAAAAGGATAAACCCTGTAGCACTTGTCAAGCTGGCAAGCAAGTAGCTACTTCACATCCGATTAAGCGTGTTTTTATCAACTTGGAAAGTATCGGGGGTAATAATTATGGTTTTGTTATTATTGATGATTTTACTCGCTACACTTGGGTTTTCATTATTTCTCAAAAATCTGAAACCCCATATGTTTTCAAAAGTTTTGCAAAATGTGTTTCAACTGAATTCGAACTTTCCATTAAGAAAATCTGCAGTGATCATGGTGGAGAATTTGTTAATTCAACTTTATTTGATTTTTGTGACTCGCTCGGAATTAAACATGAATTTTCCACCTTTTACACTCCACAGCAAAATGGAGTTGTAGAAAGGAAAAATCGAACACTAATAGAAATGGCAAGAATAATGTTAAGTGAGTATGATACTCCTACTCGCTTTTGGGCCGAAGCCGTGCATACTGTTTGCTATTATATTAATCGTCTTTATTTGCATCATTTTCTGAATTTAACTCCTTACGAACTTCTTATTGGGCGCAAGCCAAATATTTCTTACTTTCGAGTCTTTGGCTGCAAATACTACATCCTTAAGAAACGAAATTTTGGTGGTAAATTTTAAAGAAGAGTAGATGAAGGCTTTTTAGTCGGATATTCTACCACTAGTAAAGTTTATCGCGTTTTTAATAAAAATACAAGTTGCATTGAAGAATCTTGTGATTTAGAATTTGATGAAATTAATGGCTCGCAAAAGGAGCAAGTCCCTTATGAAGTTTCAGGTGAAGATCTTCAAGAAGCTGTGAAGAACATTACTATTGGAGACATCAAACTAAGGAAAGATGATCAAGAAGATGATGAGAACATTGAGGATGATGATCAACATGTATCATCACCTCACATTGATCCACCAGAATAAAGTCAAGAAGATGATGCACAAGAAGAAGCAGCAGGGCAACATTATACCATCACCAAGGATCGCCCTCTAGATCAAATACTGGGTGATGTCAGTAAGGGTGTTCAAACTCACTCTCGCATTGCTTCTTTTTGTGAACATCATTCTTTTGTATCTTCTCTAGAACCTAAACATGTAGATGAAGCTCTAAATGATCCTGATTGGATAAATGCTATGCATGAGGAGCTTAATAATTTTTCTAGAAATGAAGTTTGGACTTTAGTTGAAAGATCCAAGGATCATAATGTAATTGGAATAAAATGAGTCTTTAGAAATAAGCAAGATGAAAATGGTGTAGTAATTAAAAATAAAGCTCGTCTTGTTGCATAAGGTTTTTCTCAAGTCGAAGGTTTAGACTTTGGTGAAACTTTTGCACCTGTGGCAAGACTTGAAGCTATTTGTATGCTTCTTGCTTATGCATCATGTTTTAATATTAAATTATTTCAAATGGATGTGAAAAATGCTTTTCTAAATGATGAGATATCTGAACTTGTTTTTGTAGAACAACTCATCGGTTTTGAAGATCCTAAATTTCCAAATCATGTGTTTCAATTGTCTAAATCTCTCTATGTTCTCAAACAAGCTCCTCGAGCTTGATATGAATGACTTAGAGGCTTTCTTTTATCAAAAGGTTTTAAAATTGGGAAGGTTGGTACAACACTCTTTACAAAAATAATTGAAAAAGATTTGTTCATATGTCAGATATATGTCGATGATATTATTTTTGGATCTATTAATGAACATTTTTGTCATGAGTTTGGAAAAATGATGTCTAGGGAATTCGAGATGTCAATGATCGGCGAGCTAAGCTTCTTCCTTGGACTTCAAATCAAGCAGCTCAGGAACGGAACGTTCTTGAGCCAAACGAAGTACGTGAAGGACTTGCTCAAGTGCTTTGGGATGAAAAATGCTAAAACAATCAAAACCCCCATGGCTACAAATGGACATCTCAACATGGACAACAATGGAAAAGCGGTCGATTCTAAACTCTATAGGTCTGTGATTGGTAGTTTGCTTTATCTCACTGCATCTAGGCCTGATATCATGTTTAATGTGTGCTTATGTGCTAGATTTCAATTAGCCCTTAAGGAATGTCATTTAATTGCTATTAAAAAAATCCTTAGGTATTCGAAAGATGTAAATTTTGAATTAATTGGATATTCGGATTCTGATTATGCTGGTTTCAAGATTGATCGAAAAAGTACATCTGGTAGCTATCAGCTTTTGGGGAGATCTTTAGTATCATGTTCATCTAGGAAATAGAATTCTGTAGCTCTCTCCACAGCTGAAGCGGAATATGTGTCAGCAGGCAGTTGTTGTGCTCAAATTCTGTGGATGAAGCAGACATTTCTGGATTAGGGAATTAAATTTGATAAAGTGCTACTATTGTGTGATAATGAAAGTGCCATTAAAATTGCTAACAATCCTGTTCAACATTCTAGAACTAAGCATATTGAAATACGGGACCATTTTATAAGAGATCATGTGGCAAAAGGGGATATAGATGTAAGTTATATCAGAATAGATTTGCAACTAGTAGATATTTTCACCAAACCCTTAGACGAGACTAGATTTTGTTTTCTCAGAGGTGAGTTGAACATTATTGATATTTAAAATGCTAGTTGATGTGTTAATGATATTAAAATATATTTTTATTCCCTCTCTGGTCTAAATCCTACTTCTGGTCGAAATTGTCCGTATTGACAGTCAGTTTGAACTGACTATCAGTTCCTTTGCTTAGGAGCCTGCTCTTATCTTCTAGTCGAAGTCGTTGACCATACTGACAGTTAGTTCCACAAACTGACTGTCAATTATGTGCAATTGTCTTTGGTCATAGCCCCTGGTCGTTTTTGAGACTCAAACTGACTGTCAGTTTCAAAACTCAGTTATATGAACTGACTATCAGGGTTGTACACTGATTGTCAGTTCCATCTTTCTGGGTTTGGAACTGACTGTCAGTATATCATACTGACTGTCAGTTGTGGGCACCCGAACCCTAAACCCTGTTTCTTTTTCCTCGTCTCTTTGTCTCCTCCTCGCCGCCGCTGTTCTTTTCGCCGCCTCCTCGCCGCTCCTTTGTGCCTCGCCGTGCCACCAAACCTCGCTTGTGTTTCCTCACCGTGTGTCGCCAACACCTCGCCGCTTCTCACCGCCGTCGAGCCACGCGCCCCCGCCTCATGCTTCACCATGCGGCCGCTTCATCGCACTTCTCCCCTCGCCGGCATTCAGTTGCTCCTTGCCGTTCGTGCTGTGCCCTAGCTCACCGTGCTTTGCACATCCCTCGAAGACGGTTCTGTTCATTGTCATCATCACCTCTTCGGCTCCTCTGTTCGTACCTCTGATCAGGTCCTCTGTTTTTCATCTCGGTTCTCTATTTTTCTGTTTAAGCCATGTCTCATCAGCCGTCTTCGTCTCGACATGTGGCCCGTCGGAAGAATGCTGCAAACAACAGTCGTTCAACGGGTCAGACGTCTGAGACCCGTCCTTCATCTCCGCCTGAGCGTGTCCCCGTGGATTATTCCCGGTGGCACGCGAGTCGACTCCACAGCCTTCGCTCCCCAAACCCCTATCTCTTGTCGCGTCCCACTGGTCGCGACGCGTGCGACGTCCTCACCTTTTACACAAACCTACAGCTAGACCTTTTCACCAGCGTCTACAGCGGCATTCCCATCTTCGCCCACCGCTCCATCTCCTGGCAGACGATTGCCTCTCGCACAGGCATCGTCTCTCTGGCAGACTCTTTTGCCTCCATTGGGATCAGAGACCTTGCCTCTGATTCTTCCCTTTATTGGGCTGATGAGCCCATCCGTCAGTTCTACTCCACTATCTTCGTGTCTCCTCAGCGTGATTTTCTCACCTTCATGACAAGCCTCCAGATCCACACTGTCACGAAGGAGCAGATTGAGACCGCTCTAGGATTTGTTCGCCCCGCTTCTGGGCGCCAGCTTCACACCCTTCCAGAACTCGAGTATCGGGAGGTGGCCATGCTTTACTCAGGCTCTTTCCAGCTCCGTCACATCATCGGCCTGCGCCGCGATGTTGACCTGGCCCTTCGGATCCTCCGTCTCACCTTGGTCCCCATGATCGGAGACAGGACCAGGGTCACTTACTTTGCCCTCCATGTCTTGATCTCCATCTTTCA
The DNA here is from genome assembly GCA_019359835.1 of Pharus latifolius. Classification (NCBI taxonomy): domain Eukaryota; kingdom Viridiplantae; phylum Streptophyta; class Magnoliopsida; order Poales; family Poaceae; genus Pharus; species Pharus latifolius. The sequence goes on from CM033319.1 coordinate 20,284,070, forward strand.
GGAGGAGCCCTTCGACGTTGCTGATCTCATCATCAGTGAGATTCAGCACGTTCTTCTTGCTCCGCGCCGCCAGCTGGTGTATGCTCGATACATCACGGCAGTGCTTCTTCATATTTGGGCGATCGACACTGAGCTACATCGGCAGCATCACCCGCTTCTGTTCTACCCTCCGGGACAAGCCGATCGCCGTCTCGGTGCCCGGCCTGCGGCTGCTGCTGGCCCTGCTTCTCCCGCATCTGATGATGATGCTGCGGGGGAATCAGAAGACGAGGCTCCAGTTCAGGAGTCTGATCTAGCACATGCTGCAAATACAGGCACCGAATCCTCCTCCGCCTCTCAGCTCGATCAGATGATCCAGGTGCAACAGCAGATCCTCAGCACTCAGCAGGAGCACCATCAGATGCTGCTTCGCTTGCTTGCTCAGCAGGAGGAGATTCTGCGCCGGCTTCCCTCTTCAGCTTCTCCAGTCCCTCGCAAGAGGGCTCGCCTGGCGTCGTCGTCTACAGGATCCGTTTCAGTCCCTGCGACCCCGGCCCCTGCTGCACCAGCTCCAGTTTCTCCTGCCGTCGACACGACTGGATCTCCCACAGGCTCCGGGGATACAGCCGTGCTAGACTTCTCTGATGATGAGCCTTAGGCTCCTTTAGATTCTGCTCCCGCCTTTTTGTGCTTGATGCCAAAGGGGGAGAAATTTTTGTATGACTTTATATATATTTGTGTTATGGATGCTTATGGAGATATATTATGGATGTTTGGTTTTTACATGGATATGGTTGGTTATGACATATTTTAATATCTCTTTATGGGTATGTGGATATGATGGCTTATACTTTTGTGATACTCGGATATTTGTGATATTTTAGCCTTTACTGTATGCTTTGGACTTATACTTATACATTGATATCATGCATATACTCAGGGGGAGTCAGGGAGAGTTATTCACTTATTATTTTGTATCGAACACTTGTCATCAATCATAAAAAATGGGGAGACTGTTGTATTTAGGCCGTTATGCCTAACCTAATTTTGATGATTAATGAAAATAAAGTATTTTAGACTAATTGTGCTGTTGAGATATTTGATACAGATTTGTGTTGGGAAGAAATGCAAGATGATCAAGAAAATCCGACATAAAATGGATCAAGCACAAGTCGCAAAGCACAAAGATGAGAAGAAAAGTGGTATGCAAAGGACCTAAGGTAATATTGCTTTTATTTTACCGATATCTGTGTATGGAGTTTGATCGGTTTATGAATTTACTTATTAGTTTTTAACCGTACTATAAAGAGGAGCTGCAAGTCCTCTCTAAATTTCCAACAAGAACTGAGAGATTACTAGGTCACTGTATTGCATCTTTTTCGGCTGGATTTGGTTTTGAAAGATTTGGATTTTCAGTTGAGTTTTTGATAGCAAAAGAGGTTTTTCATTTTCTAAAATGATCTAGGAAGATCTAGTTTTTACTTCTGTTGACAAAAATATAGCCCTTTAAATTATCTTTCAATCGAGCTATTAAACTCTTAAATCGGACCTCTGAACCAAAAGTTATAACTATTTTTATCCATGTTGACTGTCAGTTTGCTATGCTGACTGTCAGTTTGAATGTCAGTTTGTTTATACTGATAGTTGTCCAGAGAATATGTTTTTTGAGCCAAAACTTTTTGACCTATAATGACTGTCAGCATGATCATGCTGACTGTCAGTTTGGATTTCGATCTCAAGCCGTTTTATTTGAGTTTCTGTTTAACTGGTCGATGTTTTGGTTGAAACTAACTGTCAGTTTGTCATACTGCATGTCAGTTTGGGATATCAGTTTCCATATATGACCATAAATGGCTAGCTATTTTTATCTATAAATTTTGTCAGCCGTTGAGTTTGAAACTGATTGTTAATAGTTGAGTTTGAAACTGATAGTCAGTGTTCTATACTGACTGTCAGTTTACACCATTTTGTTTTCTTTTTGACCTCAAACGGCTAGTTGATTTATCCGGGATTTTACTTCTTTCTGGTCGTGACCCAAACTGACTGTCAGTATGGTAAACTGACTGTCAGTTTGAGCTGCTGATTTTCAGCTCAAGTTCGAACGGTTCTTTTGATTCTTGAGGCTATAAATAGAGGATTTGAGCTATTGTTTTGCACATCTGGCAGCCTCACATTTTTATACACTCTTGAGTTTTAGTTCTTTACACAAAATCTTCATCTGTTGATCAAGTCGAGTGTTTTCTGAGATCCACCGAGTTTTCTGTTCGCATCGTTCTTGCATACTTAAAATTTCTCGGTGATTGTTGGAGGTCTAGAAGAGACCTTGCTGCTTATTACTCTTGGTAAACGCCCTCACTTAGACGGTTTGGTGGCGTGGCTGTTGACCTCTTCTGTTCGGAGATTGTTGGAGAGGCTCGGCGTGTTTGTAAAAGGCATCAGTTCTCGCCTTTCCGGAGTGGACAAGTAGCAACCACTAGTGAGTAATATCCTTCGTGGATATTGAAGCAAGACTCAATTCACTTGAGTGCTTCAACGAGGATTATGGGAGACCGGGCGTGTCTCCGAGACCTTGGGAAAAATCTTGTGTTCGTTCTCTCTATCTTTCCTTTTTAATTTATTGAATTGCAATTTGGTTCTTCTCTTTGCAAAATTTGTTCTTACTTAAAGTTTTTTTAAGCCTCCTATTTACCCCCTCTAGTCGGCATCGTTGATCCTACACCCCCAACATTCTTTCTCTTAAGATAAACGAGCCATGTTTTCCTTCTGTTGTTGGGAATACACTCGGTTGATTGTTTCTGAGCAATTGCGGCTTTCTTTTCTAAGTATCTATGTACTTCATAAGGAAATTTTGGTGATGTTGTGCTTAGTAATACTCTTGCAGCTATACCCCTTTCTTGGAAGTATTTAGCCATACAGTACTAGCTAAACTCGACAATTCTAGTGAGCAAAAGGGCTAGCATCCCCTTCAACAAAAATTTGTGCACCTCGGCCATGTTAGTCGTCATTATGCCATATCTAGAACCTCCATTATTATGTATTAGAGACCACTTCTCAGGTATTTTGTCATTAATCCATTCGCTAAATTTATTAATTCTTCACCTTCGATTGCATCGTGTCGACACATCCGAAGTGCCGATGACACTCTCTTCATCGTCCACCTGTTGTGAACTACTAGGCTCTCTCCTTTGAGCTTTACCTAAATCAGCAGTCTCTTTTTCTAACTCCTCCCAAATTTCTTTGAACTTAGTGCGTTAGTTCTAATCACACAACTTCTTAAACTTCTTCATGAGGCATCCGCTTTTGAAATGAGTGAAGAAATTTGCCGCGAGATGTCATTTACACCACTGACTGATCAAGTCATTCCATCTACACTTAGACTCATCAGTGAACACCATGAAATCAATTGCACTCAATAGATCCTTATGTCTATCATGAATTAGACACATGTTCCGTCTATCCTTTACTACAGTTTTTTTAAGTTTGCAAGAAACCATACTCAGTTGTCTGTGCTCTCGCCTTATACTAAGGTGTAAGTCATAGGTGTTGAATATAGGTTCCGTTTAGAGTTTTGGTGATTAATGATGAACGAAAAATATGTAACTAATACGATTATTCATGTGCTTTTCAGTTCAGGTCAAAGCATGATAATGTCGTGACAAAAGCGGAAGATGGAGAAAACCCTATGATCGATGGCCGAGATAAACATGGAGATTAAGGTTCATTTCTTAGTCTTTTATTGGTCTTTGGTGGTGAAGTTGACCGGATTTATTCTTTAAGTTTTAGATTTATCGGTCGTACTATTAAGAGGGGTGTAGCCCTATTAGTTTGATCTATCTAATATTTTGAAGCTCAAAATACATATCATATAGTATAGATGCAAGCTAAAATATTTTTGCAAAGCTCTGGGTTAAGTATCCATAAATTGGCTACATTGGCACAACTTGTCTGATATGATCGGACAAAGTCTGATGTAACCGGATAATATCCGACCAATACAAAACTTGGTCGTAACAGTAAAAAAATTTGATCGTTCCAATAAAAAAACCTGGTCATATCAGTACAAAATTTGGTTGTATTAAGTTTCAACAAAAATGAAACAGAGACATATGCATTCGTCCGATCTATTTGTTCGACTTGGCCGAACTTTGTCTAAAATGGCTGGACATAGTCCAGGTAATACAATCATAGCAAATGTCTTTAAACTGAATGTAACTAGAGATATATACATCTGTCTAGACCATTTGTTCGGCCGAGTATGTATTTATCCGACCTTCACAAAATTGTGTCGAATGGTCACTAACAAGTGTATTGATTACCCAATGATCACTAGTCACTTGCACTAGCAAGACAATATCTGATGTGGCTGGACAATGTCTGGTTAGTACAAGCTCTGTCTGAAATTTGCCAAACGGCTAGTTTCAACTTGTTGGCTATACATACACTTTAATTGGCACTCACTCCACATGTTTTGGCACTCAAAATTCATTACCAATTGTTGCTAGTTGTTGCAAAGCTAAGAGCATTCAATTCTTTATTCAATTCACAAATTCTTACATCTAGAACTAGCAAATTGTATTCAATACATTAGTTGTATTAAAGAGCTAGCTTAGAGAGTGAATTGCATTGCATATTGAGTTTCTTGTGTAGAAGTAGAACAAGTGAATGTGTTTCACTTGTTACTTTTGGTGATTGCCGTCACCTAGACGACGTACGTAGTTTGGTGATCTCTCCATCGGCGTGTTTGTCGAAGAGGCCCCATAGTTGGGTGTGAAGGTTCGATGCTCACCTATCCAGAGAGGGAAAGGGCAACCATTAGTGGGATTGAGCGATACTTTATTGTAGAGTGCTTCAACGAGCATTAGTGGAAATCGACAAATTTTCGATACCTTGGGGAAAATTGATTGTGTCATCGGTTATTTTTCCTATTGCAAATTTCATATTTAAATATATTTGTTATTGTCTTGATCACTCTTGGAAAGCAAAACTCTAAATTATGCAATTATATTTGTTTGTGATAATCTCACATATTGCTTTAGATTGAGACTGCAAGTTGGAATTAAAATTTTAAAACCGCATATTCACCATCCCTTCTAGTCAGCATTCTTTGATCAACAATAGGAAGTAACTGATTGTTGGCATCTACAACAAAGGCTCTCATCAAAATTGCCTTATACTTTCTTGTTAGAAATGTGCCATCAACTGGTCGCATGTACTTAAAGACAGATATAATCTGCCCAAAAGACCAGAATATATGCTCCATGTATTAGCTCCAGGAACTATGTCACCGTTTGCGTCCAAAACTGGCTTATGAACCATATCCATCACAGTGTCAGGGTTGGTATTGACGATTTGCTGGAGAAGTCTGGGCACATAATTATAAAAATCATAAAAAAATCGAAATAACATCTCAAGACCGAGTTGCTTTGCCCTCTATACCTTTCCATACCCAATGTTATACCCAAACGTGTCATTAATTTGACCAACAATTTCTTTTGGTGGCATTTCGAGGTTTTCATGGAGATCGGACAAAATTACACGTGCAACGAATGCGGATGACATATTTCTGTGACACTGTGAGACTTTTGTAATTGAACAGTCATGTTCGATGATTCTAAAAACAACAAAATACTCACTGTCCTTGTAATGTGCAATACAGACGTAAAATTGACATCCCTCCACCGAGCACTTCGCTGCTTAGATATTTGGATTTGTTCTGTCAACCTTGAAAGACCAACATAGGGACACGGCTGACATCGCTACACCTTGTTTAACGTTCTTCTTACTACGAAAATATTGACCTAATATTAATCTATGCTCGTTGGATGTCCAATCTGATTTGCCATCCTCATTGACTCGAGCAGACTCAAACCCACTTGGATCCAACCATTGTTGGGAGACTCCATCCTACGGTAACCTTTTTCTTCACTTGAGTAATCCGCATAGTTCGAATCGATCTCCGAACCTTCACTATTCGAGATTTGCAGGCCTTCATCTTCATCTTCATCGACAGAAATTTCATCTCTAGGCCAGAAAAGACCACCCATGAATACTGAGTTTGGACAGTCTGCAGAATTCTGCGACATAGTTGTATTAATATTCATATATTGCCCTTCTTCCCATGCCTTAACTAACTGTTCTACTATCCAAGTTTTATGTTCATAGGTAGTACAATATCTTTAACTGTATGTATACATTCATCCGGTATATGATTAGAATTTTTCACCCTTTTAACATAAGAGCTGCAGGACTTGTCACCTCTAAGTTTACACAGTTTCTAACTATTTGTTCCACCAGTAAACATGAATGCCTCTATATCAATATTGTATAAATTTTGGTCGAGATTAAAGGTGTGCATGAGTTGACTTTTAAGCTCCTCAAAATTAATAGTAGTGAAGTTATTCAATTCTATTTTTGTACGGTCACAGGCACTGAGATCATCCCCATATGATTCGTTGCTAATAATTTGTTCCCCGTGAAATACGTAACTTATTCTTGCTTCGGACATTTTCTACAATTCAACATGTCATAGATATAAACAAGCTTAATATTACAAATTCTTAATTATCATATCCTCAATATAATTACCAGATCAACAAATCACATCTACAAATCATTATTTATACAATCCATAAATTTCAACTTAAAATATCTACAAAACATCAAACATTATATCACTAATATAATTTTTTCACAAATCAGACCTACAAATAATCAAATAATTTGTTTACTCTCGTGTATTTGAATTGAATCATGATCACACAAAATCCAAATCCTATTATTTTTAGTTCATTTCAATTTTATAAAAGGAAACCGGTGGCCACGAAATGGATTGTATAGGGGATGCAGAGGTGGAACGAAGGATGGTGGACATAATTGTCAAATAAAGAGAACAGGGGATGTGGAGGCAAAATGAGGGTGGTATTGATCGAATGGTCATTACTATTAAAAATCTGCGTGAGGTGGTGGAGTTCAAGCCCTATATGGGATATTTGTATTTTTACTACTAAATATCTGAGTCTGAATTAAACTCTAAAGTAAGAATCAAATTAATGTTCTTGAATAAGTATCCGAATTTGATTTTTTTGGATTCGGCGCCGGGATTATCCGATTTTGTTCTAGATCGATTACAATCCTACCTTATATCTACTCTATTTTTTCCCTAAAATTACAAATTTCTCATTTCACAGATAAATAATATTAATTTACAAATCATTACTTCAAAAAACTAAATTTTCATATAACAGTTTTAAAAGAAATAATATCTACAATTTATTAAAATGGATCTAAATATTTAGAAATCAGATTTATAATTCATATAGCAAGTTTAAAATAAATGCTGATCATATCTACATTTACTAAAATAGATCTAAATTTTCTACAATATTAATTTAAACATCAATTAGTTTAATTAGATCTAAACTAATTATTGACAAAAAAAACTGGAATATTTTCACCTTTGTTGATTTTTTTATGTTTTTCTTCAAACCATCTTCCTCGTCTTTTCTCTTTTTCTCCTCTCCTCCTTTCCTCTTCCTCCATGTTTTTCTTTTTTCTTTTTTCTTTTTTGGGCTGCTTGTGTGGTAGGTTCCGTCACGCGCGGAGATTTAGAGCCCTTTTATACTGCTTCAATAATCGCTAGTTTGGGTATCAATTTTAGGACTATAAATTGAATATCAACAGTTGGATTGACGATTGTGCCATTTTTATTATTTATTTTTCTTTTGTGTCATTTTCATATTTATTTATTTTTATATATTACCTGCACAAAAATTTCCGTATAGTGGAAGCAAGACTAGGCCACAAGTACTCTTCCAGCCTATGCGTGTGCCGCTTTAAAAGAGGTATAGGAGTCCTATGCACTTCTCTGATCTCTCACGGATAAAGTAAACGAGATTTGGAATCAATTGTCTTGACTCTTTTGTCTGCAAAGGGAAATGTGTTATCTAAGAAAGCATTTGTCATTGAAAGTAGTTTCTGCATGCTTTTCCTTTTCTAACGCCTGAACGATCTATGATGGTTAGATTGAGTTCATTTTTATGCGTCGTTGCGATGTGCAGATATTATGTGCGTTTTGCATGTGCAGTTTGTAGCGGCAGGCAACCAACAAAAATCTAAGGTTGGTATGAATCTTAGAATTGGGCGCAGGGAGGGGTTTGTGGGATACACACATGCTAGATTGTGGGATACTCACGTTAAGCCACAGTTTTTTAACATAAAATTTCTGCATAAATTTTCATCTGACTCCTCAATGATTCATCTTTTACTACTTATCTTCTATCACGATAATTCTCTAATCCTACTCTTTGAACTGAATGATAAAAAAGTGGTATTAGTCTTTTTCTTTTTTCTTTTTTATAAAAAGACTTGACATTTTGCAATTATCAATAAATAAAAGTTGGATTAAAGAAAACTCCAAAAATAAACAAAAACCCGTCAAGGATGTTTTTGGCATGTTAAGGATTAAAAATGCGGGGGAGGGGTTTGAAAAAAAATAATGAGAAATGTTAATGTGTGTATATATTTTTTTTATCTTGCATACATTTTTTTCAATTTTGAAATAAAATCTTCTTCTTAGATTTAGCCCCTTTAAGATTCACATGACCTCTTTTTTAACTTCTCTAACAGCAGACGGATGTGGAGCAATGAAATAACGGTGGCACCATTAGTTGTAGGTAGAGGCGATGAAAGGTGCCGGTTGCGAGGGAGACAAGCGACAAGAAGGGGTTGTAGTTGCAGCGGTGGTCGGCAAGAGGAGAAGAAGATTTGGAGCGGTGTTAGTGGGTTATGAGGAGTGAGAAGTATAGAAAAAAGATAGGTGGAGGTTAAATCAGATTTGGATATATAATATATATGATATAAGTTTTTCATAAAAAAATAAGTAGTCCCAAAAATAAATTAAATAAAAAGCTAATTTTCTTGAAAATTTAAAAGCTAAGCTTCTTTGAGTTGCTGGCGATTTGGTAAATAGGCCAACCGCTGGATTCCAATTCAAGGAAAGAAATAAAACATGCAATAGGAGTTAACAGTTGATTAGTTCAACTTGCGCTAGAAGTGCCAGGAATATTTAAAAAATAACCCATTTAAAAATAACAATGAAACTAACTCATATTTTATTATTTTTTAAAAAATAACCTGTCACATTAAATAATCACGACTTGAAACTACAACAGATTGATTTGGAGACCCAACAAACGCAAGAGCAACTGGATGATATATGAGTTAAGTCAATCCAAATTGTATTGAGATTTCATGATTCTTTCATGATCAACATATGATGATTTATAATTTTAATTAATAATCTATTTAAATCAATGAATTTGTGAGACCAAACAATTAGATTTATATTAATGGATCATTAATTGACATTATAGATCATAAAATATTTTATCTTTTAATTTATAATTCTAATTGATGATTCCTTTAAACCAATAGAATTATAAGATAAAAACAATCAGATTAAAATAAGCAGATTATCGATCAGAATTATAGACACTAGATACCAATATCCACTCCCTTCCGCCTTCCATGTCGGGGGTGCAAGCTAACAGCTAATTATTTTGCCGATTATTTGCGGTGCCAATACGAAAAAAATAATAGTTTGAAAGCATAAGTGAAGCTAGGTTTTTTTTATTTGATCTATCATTTTGAATATCTAATTAATGAAAAAATGGTTTTAACCTTGTTACCTTCCAGTTGATCTTAAAATAAGCGCCCTAACTAATACGGTAATACCTCCTTATGTCGAGAAAAAAAATACATGTATCATGTATTGCTCTGCGGCTAAAAGATTATTATCTGGGGTGGGCTGGGCTGGCCCATTATGTGGACCATCATGCAAAACATGAATGCTCGGCTCCTACAAAGCGAAACTGACACACAAAACGGGCCGGTGATCTCTACAGGCCCAATTCAACATGTGAGCCCGGTTCTTCCAAAGTGTACCATGCTTGGAAATAGACCGTGCAAACGGGCCTTTAAAGAAAAGATTAGTTGCCCTCTCCTTCCTCTGCACTACTTGTCATTTGCAATTTTTTCTTGAAGATTCCCCAAGAAATTATTTCTTGAAGATAAACACAATATGGGTGGCCCTTGGATTTTCGTTTACAAAGCATAGCAAATACAGGCAATGTGATATGATACCCCACCCCATACAAGTAGGTATGAGGGGCTTGAGGGATATGCGAGGTACATATAAGGTTTTGAATGCCTATATTTTGTAGTACAATTTACATCGAATAGAGACAGTCTGGCACAAAAATGTTTGCTCAACTGTTCTTACCAAACATATATTCGTGTCTTTACCCAAATAGTTAATTTAGGATTGAATGGTTCACGTCTATCGTGCCTTTTTACTGAGATGGGGATCCGAACCCAACCATGATGGAAGAGTTAGCAATCAATGATCCAAAATTCCAGGACAATACTCGGGAAGCTACAATGCTTCTCTAGCTAATAAATCTTGAGCATTCATCTGATCGGAGAATTGGATGGCTAAGATTGCTCTCCACTGAGTTTTAGTTTCCCGTACAAATTCAACCCAACTTCTCAAGCATGAAGGGCACTAAGCCATTTAGTGGAGGAAATTCATCATACAGTGTAATTCTCGACAGTTAGGTTTATATATTGTCAAACAGTCAAATAGATAATTCGAATCTATTAACCAATAGATCTAACTTATCAAGTTTGAACAGTTGAAACCCTCTCACTTGTGGTGTCAAACTGTGTGATTTTAACCACTCGATTCTAGTTGTGACTAATATTTTTCTCTTATCTATCTTAAAAATGAAAAAGACTTTTTTGTTTGTGAATAAAAATGATTCAGACAGACATCGACAATAAATCAATAATAAAACCATAGCAAAGATACAACCTAATTTTGACAGAATGTACACATGTGTCAAGTGGAAAAAGATCTTCAGAAGGTCAACAAGGCGCTATCCACACTTTTAGGACACGATGCATGCATATTTCGCCCCCATTTGGATAAATGATCTAAAATTCTCCACCGTTGGTGACACAAACCATATTATTGATGACTTTTAGAAATAGCACATAGCATAGTAACACATAGAGACTATTCACTTATGACACAAATTATTGTTGGCACCTACTAATGGACTAGTATCTGTTTTTTTTTATTTTGTATATATCTCTTTAAAAGTAAATTCTATAATATTTAGTCTCACATAAGAAAAACAAGAACCACTTTTTCCCATTAGATTCTGTGAATAGATGGTTAAGATGCATTCACGACCTATATTAAGTAGAATGGCAATCCATATTAAATAGTTGTGTTAAGATCTTAACTGTAGATCACATAATTTAATAGTTAAGAAGTGGGTCTTATATAATATTATAGGACTAGATCTTATAAAAGTTTTTTTTTTCTCATTACATGCTTGGATCAAACTCTCTTTTTAGATCTAGTTCTCTAGAGTTTATCTAACACTCTTCTTTTTTAGATTTTACCCTCTAAAATTCATCTAATACCCTCCTTAACTTCTCTGACTGTACGGCAGTGGTACCCTGGCCGCTAATGGAGGTGATGGGAGGTGGCGGTCGACGAGGATAATTGATGACAAAAGAGTTATGGTTGAGTGGTAGTGGCTAGCAGGGGAGGTGGGGTGGGGGAAGAGGTGGAGCAGCGATGGTGGTAGTGGAGGATAAAGATCGGGAGGAGTGAGACAAGAAGTGGGAGGAATCATTGTAACAAATCTAATGTTGCATGACAAAATGTTAGTTATTTTTTCATAATTATTTTCTGTGCAAATTTTTCTATGCTTGATAAAATTTGGAAGGCTAAAGAAGATAATTTGCCTTTTAAAGCTTTTTTCATGGAGGTAATTATTTTGGTTCTGTGGAACATCTGAAAAATTTGGAATTCTAGGATTTTTAATAATAAGGTTGTGAATCTCACTAATTGGAAGAGAGCTATGATCTCAGACTTAAAGTTAGTAGTTCTTCGAGCTACTGAAGGGACTAGAGTGCAAATCTTAAGATGGGATGATCTTTTGTAATTTTTGTTTTCTTTTTTGCTTTCTTTGTTCATGTATTTCTCTATTACTCTTACTTTTATTAATATATTTACTTAGCAGTAGACTTCTTGCCTACTGCCTTCTCTTCAAAAAACTATTTTTTGTGACATAAATTTTTCGTCATGCCTATCATCATATCATGTGTATCACAAAATATATCTTATGACGAAAAGACTATCTATCATCATAATAGTTGTGGCAGGGTTGCTGGGAAAGACAGGTCAGTCTGTGACGAAAATATATTGTCATTATATTATGTACTTTTGTGACAAAGATTGTTGTCACTTATTGCTATAAAAACGTAACCCATGTTCTACTATTTGTCATCTTTGGTCATGTTGATTGTTCATGGCTATGAAATCTATCACAAATATAATGTTAGGGATTGTATAACAATAAAAAATTATTATCATAGACATATATTAGTAACCCAACTAAACTAATTAAACTACTTGAGACAAAAAAAAATCACCACAAAATTTTGCATTCCAAAAATACCATATCATACAACAACAACATGATACATAAAACATGTCAGATTATGAAATACTACTAGTCTCATACATCAATGAACACACTAATTGCAAAAGACCACAAATTGCTATTTTTTTGAAAGAATGAAGCATTCTTGTGTGCCCTGTTGTTCCTTGTTTCAATAATCATCAAGTGCTGCAAGAATGTTATAGTAGAAGAGATACATGAGTAACAAACTAAAAAGAGGTATAGAAAGATGAAGAATGCACCTCAAATACCACAGATTATCCTCACCGACAAATATGCATGTCTTTGTTTCATGTTGATGTCAACCTCTGTCCCTTACTGCAATTCCTTCCACCCCTAATTCCACAAAATTGAAAGAACACAAATTCAGAAAAACACATCAATAAAAAAAAAACAAATGGTGGAGCACGAGTGGATAAGAGTTGCTTTATTGGAGAGTGGATGCAACAGGGTGATAGGAAAGTGAAAATTGAGTTTGGAAGCCAAAGAGTTACAATTATAAAGCCAAGTTATTGGGCCAATCTGCCAAAATTTCAGCACAGTCTACCAAAATTTTGAATAGTTTGCCAAATTTTCGAGTGCACCATTTCCAAACTTGTGATGATAATTAATTGTCATAGAATATGCCAATATTACATGACGATTTACAACATTACAAAGCAATTTTTGTCACAAACTACACTTCCTCTGTGCTTATCTTGTCTTGTGAGTTTTCTTTGACGATTATCGTATTGCAATCTATAACAATATTATATTAACACATCACAAACGACATTGGTAATTTTGTCAATAGATTACCTAGAATTAATGACTATACAATATTTTGTCATAAAGTTTTTGTCACAATAAATCGATTTTGTTGTAGTGAATGGAGAGTAGAGATCAAATTATATCTGAATATGTGGTGTAGATGATATAAATTTTTTAAGAAAAAATTTGACACCTACACCTTAGACAGCAATCCTTTATATTTTTTTCATTTGTTTGGTCTATATCTTAGAGAATGTTTGGATGGCATTCTAGAATTTTCTGAGATGTGTCTCACTTGATCCTCACACCTAGCATGACTAAAGTTTCAAGGCACTCCAAATTGAGTGTCTAGCTTGTCTTGGTATGTCTAAAAATCAAACAATCACGGTATTGTACATGACTTATTAGACAAAATTTTCGAGCACTTAAAAATCTAGTTTGCTAGACAAAGATATTTAAAAATTCAGATAATTCTCTATCACGCCTAAGAGACAAACATATTGATTAGATCACAAACCAAAGTTTCACATCCTCGTCCTCGTAAGATAATCCAACAAGACTCTCTGTACTTAAAAGTCCCATAAAGGATCCTCCTACACGAAACTAAAATTGGAAATCCAAAACTAGCGGGGACAAATTGTGCCCCGGTATATCCTCCGTGCAGCAATCTCGTACGTACCCGAGGTAAGCCACGCACCACCATGACCCTGGGTGGAATCACAGCTTTTAGAGATGGAGAAAGCCGACCACCCTATCTAAATCTGGATACCATAAAGATAAAAGAAAGTTGATCACAAGAGAGCAAAAGAAAACCGATGAAGTTGAGAAGTGAGAACTTGCTATCACTCTCAAAGAAAAGCAAGCAGGGAGGCTGAAAAAAAGGAGATGCCTCTTGTAGGCCACATTGGCATTTTTCCATCAACACTGTGAGGTGGCCCTTGCCACAATGGAGTGAAAGATTGGTCCTTTTGAATTGATATAAAGCTCCTCTCTTTCCATCTCTCCATCTCCTCTCTCTTTGCATGCTGAGGCTATTTGACTGTGACCTGAGAGCACTAACTCGGTTGTAAAGTTTGGGCATTGTTTAGCATTGACTTTTGTCGGGGTAATCTTGGGTAGGTCCCCCACGCATTGCAAATCTTGCAAACTGCAGATGAAGCTGCTCTTGCAGGTGCGGGAAAAAAGGTTAAAGAGTTAGGATAAGATCATGTGACTTCTGATCAATTTCGATCGAGCTAGGGATATGGAACCCATAATTGATCTGTTGGGAGTCATGATAAAATAAAAACAATACTTGTCAATCGTTTACATGTCTGCATATTTCATCGTAGAAATATGTTAACTAATATATACAATTCTGGCATCTTCTATATTGAAATCTAAGGTAAATTTGTGTCTTTGTCTTCATCTCAACCGGTCAATTATAATTCGAATGGTCTCGATTGATATAAAAGATAAATTAAGATGTAGTTAATCATCTGACAAAAAAATTAAAATTTTTCATCTAACTATCTTGTGATTTTGACTATTAATTTTTGATCCACTAACTTAAAGGGTGTCTTTCTACCTACCTCATCTGGGTGATTAAATTTCGATGAAGGGGCTCTCATTTCATGGTAATCTCCATCCAGCCTTTTGATGAAAAGGACGGGGCAACCTGGCAAGATGGGATCAAATCCAAGTGAGAAGTTGTGATATACGTGCGTACGTACGTACGCATTCCAAGTACAGAAGCAGATTTGTGCACAGGAGAAAGAATTAGTTCGCTGTTCCGCCTTCTGATTGAAAGCTGCCACTTCCATCGGTGCCGTTTTCGTATAGCAGACGTGACAACTTTTGATCAAGTCAGTGAGTAGCCATCTGATTCTGGCCCATCCATCTCTTGTTTATTTCGTTTCTCCAATAATATTACTATCATCAAGCAATGCGTTTTTTCTTTTCTTTTCTTTTTCTTTTTTAGAGAAACAACAATGAGGTTCTTGTATCATATAAGACTCCCACAAGGGACTTCCCTACCTGTGATTGGTATAAACTAATTTTAGAATTTTCCAATTAAAAAATAGAACATTTTCTACATTTGTGAAGAAACATCAGCTAACTCAACACATCAGAGACCAACATTTTGGAGCACCAGCTGGTCCAAGCCTCACCACCGGCATCCTATTTGTTTATGGGTTACTTAGTGGTTTATTGGGATCTAATCCCAATCTTTTTAGTGTCTACCTTTTACATATGAATTTGAAATCCCCATTTTTGGAGTTAAAAAACATCAAAGACACATGTGAAAGATCAGTTTAATCATCAAACATCAACTATTTGGATGAAACATGGGAGATTTTGAAATGTTAGAAATTTTTTTTTGAGACGTTTAGATTTGTCTTTTGTCTCGATTTCAACTCTGAATTGTACATGATCGAATAGTTTATGTAGTCTGAAAGAGAGGGGGATCAAATCCCACTTTTAATATGATGCTAATCGCCATAACGTTTTCAGATATTTGATGGACCCACGTGATTTGCTCCGGTGTCCTCTCTTATTTCGGTAGCCCATCAATCGACTAGCTAGTTTGAGATGATAGACAGACGACAAGTTAATATTATAGACACAAGCTAATCCATCGAATGCAAGCTAGCTACCTGCCAATATATACAAGTTGTGTCGACGTGTGACCATAAACACCTAACTGACTGATTAAGCCTTCTCTAATTCTTGGTCCCCTCCAAAGACGGAGATTACACTGTGTATTTGGACTCCTGTATAGTGTCTAATTTCTGATGAACACACACATGATAAGATCTACAGGTGTTTCTCGTCTTATTGCTTCAACGTTATGGCCAAACATGCTATTATTATTGTCGTTGTTGTACCAATGTTTGTTTAAGTTAGGTGTAACAAAATCTTGGGCATTGTCATTAGGAAAGGACCTCAGGACACGAAGAGTGATCCTATGATCCACAAGCAGACAAAGTGCATCGACATGGGCAACACATTGGATGACACATGACTCGAAGGAGGAGTTCCCCTAATAATAGAGCCTTGTTTCCTCCTTTCAAAAAATAAAGTATGCCACTTGCAAAAGAAGGGGAGAAAGGAAAGCTGTAGTAAACTGCACAAGTGATTTTTGCTCCACAGGTTTCTAAATTTGTATGATCACAATATTTAGATCCATTCATCAGTTAATTTATGAAATAAAAGTTAATTTATGAAATAAAAGATGCGATAACGATCTAAATAGTATAATTAAGCAAGTTCATAGACGCACATGGTGTAATTAAGTAAGTTTAGTATCTTTTGACAAATAAACTTAATTGATATAATTAAACAAATTTTGGTTTCAAACTAAAGTTAAAATTTAAGTATATACGTGGCATGACCATACAACTTTGAGGACCAATCATGTAATTTATTCGGAAAACTATATCAAAAGGCCATTTTGTCTCACTATGAATTACATGAGAAGTTAGAATTCTCTGCATGCGTTCATCAATTGTCCAATCAATATTTGTGGGTTGTGCCGGTCATACAATGTGACTTCCATTCCACATCCCATTTTCTCAAAAACTTGTCACGCGCGGCATCTAAAACTGGTAAAAGAGAATGGGGAAGCAAGAAAATTGTGGGAAAAGATCGAGTTGCGATTCGCCACGACAAGCTATGGTTGAAAAGGTAAGGTCATCCATGCAAAGATCAATATCGTTTTTGGATCCTGTCGTTTCAACTTCGTCACCATACGGCCATAAACTGTGCCGATCGATGAAGATTAACGGTCATGGCAGTGTAATTAACTGTTCTCTAATGATTTTTCTTTAGCAGAAAGTATGACTAACCGTTCAACGTTTACCACATGCTGGTTCCTCGGAGAGATTTTGGTGCCACATTTCGAGCTGTTCAAAGACCACTCTGTTTAAGTATGAGTGTACTAATCACTCGAGTTATCGTATGATTTATGATAAAATTTCATCGCAGTCATACTTCACAAATATGTTTTTTTCACTTTGAATTGTTCTTATTTTGCTGTTTTTGCACTCAGACGGGGAGCACCGTATGCCCTCTTATCTTCCTCAGACTGTATTATTACATTTAAGCTATTTGTTATAATTTAATCCTTTCTTGTCATGCACCTTGCTAGACACTGAATTTTTTTAAAACAGAACTTGAACCTTTTTCCAGCATATTGTTGCTACTTGCTAAAGTCTTTTAAACAAAATTTTTTTTTTGTGTAAACCCCTCTTTTTCCAAGCTATCTAATTTAAAGAACTTTCAGAAGCTTTTAGAGAAAATGCCAATATATGGTAGCAAATCGAGATGGATCCCTCTACAGTCCTAGCTAGATGCTTGCTGTGGTGACGTGTGATCTTCACCCTGTACTATTGGACATGTATTATGATTTATATTTATCTATTTTCTTTACCAATCATAGAGGCCGTGTTTAATTTTCCATTATTAACGTAAATCCTTTTTTTGTTAAAATAATTGAAGTCCAACCATAAAGATTAAGGTAACAGTACAAGATGTCTCCTGAAATGACTAGTTATAGTTGTAGTGCACTGTACAGTTGACAACACATCGTGACAAAACAAGTAAAATGGAAAAAAAGGACAGCATTATCCACTTATCGCAAAAGAAAATTTCTTACATATCACAATCATGCAGCACATGCAAGCGCATGGTTAAGGTACTATACATCCCATTCGTCATGCCTACCGCCCCTGTGAGCCTCTAATTCACCCAAAATTTGAGCAAACATAGCTGCAGTTTGTACGTGTACTTCGAGATGCAGACTTTGAGTTCTTTCCCTTACATATTGCCTTAATTTCTTGCTGACCAAAAAAAGGCCACTCAGCTAGTGCATGGGAACAAATTTATAGGGAGATTGTTCTCGTATAATCTAATCTTCAACTATTAAATCGATGTATTCTACATCAATCTAATAATTGAGAATCAGATCTCATGTTAAAGATGATCTCATAGAAAAGCTTCTTTTGTCTTGTCATATTTGACGTAACATGTATAAACTATAAACTATGTTTTGACAGTAGATATCAAGATTTATTTGATATACAACTCATCAATTTATAAACAACTTCTGTAAGGATTAGTCTCATGTATAACACCAATTGAGAACTATAACAGATCATATTTTGGATGGCTCGTAACTATAGTCTCACCTGAGGTAGGTTTTTCCATCAACTTTGGTTTGGTCTACCCAATTAGCGCTGCGAGGGGTCTGGTTGGGTCGGGCCAATGTCTGCGGCCTGCAAAGCAAACTGGACCATATCTGGGCTGCGAACGTGGCCCAACCAACCAGAACGGGTCCGACCCGGTTTGAACCGAAGCCTGACATGTGGCACGTCAATTATATCTTAGCCATTCGCTGGCCCCACAGCTGCAACCACTCCTTTTGGTCCACGTGTTAGCTCCCCCTCCCCAACTGGAGCAGATTCAGTGCACTCTTCCATAAAAAGATTGGAAAATTTTGTATAAATCCTCACAAAGCATAACAATTGCAAACATGAAACATATTGCCTCCAAAGGGAATACTTGCAAATATATTCCCCCAAAAAGCTGATTTATGTGAATTGATATACCTTCAAAACTATCTATAGTTTAGCTATTTGTCATTACTAACGCGTATTACTAAATAAATTAAACCTAATCATTAAAAGTATCTTAATATAGTAACTCAAATTACTCTTATGGCATATTTGGTCAAGATTAAATTTCTGTAATAAACTAGTCTATTAGAGTTTCATATTGTAAAATAGATAAACCCATTTTTTCAGTTCTTAGTTTGTTTGTGGCTTCTTATTCAAAAATAACTTAGACTTATAAAATAAATTAGATATGTGATTATAATTTTAATTTATAAATTTATAAGTTAAAACTAGAACTCAGGCGACAATACCTAAAATCGTGCTAGTCCTATCTTCCAATAGTGAGAAGCAGTGCACACTTGATCGGTGGTGGTGGCCGGATGCTAGGGTAGAGTTTAGTTTGTTGTTCAATAGTATATGGCACTAATTAAATGTGTACTTTTGTCAATTAGAGGTTTCTAAATGAGAAACAAACACATTCAACTGGCCTTCAATAATAACAACAGTGACAACACAGGCTAGTGTGCGGTATGCGGTCCATATGCCCAAATTGACAGGGATGGTATATTGGTACCACATATACATAAATTTCATAGCCTTTTTCTTTTCTTTTCTTTTTCTTTGACATCCACAAGGTGTACACTAAACTCAAGTTTTACAAAGAATCCATCCTCCCACATGATGAACCCATGAAAACCAGTCTCCTAACCCTAACCAAAGTACAAGGTTGAGGGGTAGCAATGATTTAAGGCTAAGGGTTCCACTCGAAGGAGCCAAAGTGTAGAGAGAGAAAAAGAAAAAAAATTAAGAAAGAGAAGAATTCACACTCCCAGTCCTTTATGTGGATGAGGTCCAGTTAGGATTGCAACGGGGAGGTGTATATCATGTGGGCCGTTCAATTGTAAGATTGATAAACAAACTTAAATCACCATAGGATAATTCTTCATGGTACTTGATATAGGGCGTCGATTATTGATTTGCACATACTTGTAGTTTGAGCATAATTGCACTGGATCCGTTTCCTCTTTCTATATATCCCCTTCATCCACTGCCTAAAGCTAGAGAGAGAAGAGCTAGTACTAATACTATTTAGCAAGTCACACGAGAACAAGAACAAGAACCAATTCCCTCTAGTACCATACGTGTCTACATCTCTATCTAGCATCCCAAGTTTACCACTATATAAAGCTAGCTAGGACATACCCGCACCAAAAGGAACCAAGAACAACTAAACAAGTGAGAAGAGAGAGAGAGAGAGTGAGAGAGAGAGAGAGAGAGAGCGAGAGAGAGAGAGCTCAAGATACACACACATACACCCCTTATGAGCTGCTGCAGAGATTGTTAGATGGACACCATACGGTGCTGCATAGCGTGCATCCTGCCGTGCGGCGCGCTCGACGTGGTGCGCATCGTGCACTCCAACGGCCGCGTCGAGGAGATCAGCGGCCCCGTGCTCGCCGGCGAGATCATGAAGGCGTACCCCAAGCACGTCCTCCGGAAGCCGCCGTCCACATGCCCCGCCGACGGCGCCGGCGGCGGCATCGTCGTGCAGAAGCCGGTCATCCTGCCGCCCAATGCCGAGCTGCAGAAGGGCAAGATCTACTTCCTCATGCCGGTGATGCCCGCTCCGGAGAAGGCGGCGCCGGCCAGGAGGCGGAGGCGGAGGAAGGAAGCGGAGGCCGGCAACACTACCACCACCACCACCACCACCACTAACACCCCGGTGTCGGCCGCGCGCGCGGCGGGCGGCGCGGACGACAAGGAGAGGCTGCTTGCCAACGAGAGGTACCTGTCGGAGATCATGAAGGAGAAGGCGTCCACGGCGAGGGACCGGCGGCGCGGCCGCGTAGCCGTGTGGCGACCGCACCTGGAGAGCATCACCGAGGATGATTTGTAATCAAAAGCGACAAGTGGTTTGTTTCAACTTTTCTTTTCTTTTTTCTTTTTTTCTTTTTGAGTTTATTTAGTTTTTTGCTTACTTTTGTTAATCCCTTTTGATTTGCCCTTCACTTTTTTTTTGCCCACTTTTTTTTTCCTGGCCCTATCTCTTTTAGAGCGTCCTCCCAGCTGCTCCTTTACAAGGTGAATGATGTCTTTCTTTGTGAAGAAAAGATACAATTTTTGTTAAACTCCTTTTCCCTAATTTAGCACTTATTATGGGATTAATTAGCTCCTATCTAGTGTGCATAATTATTCCGTAGTGTGCCAAATATCTAGCCAGCCAAGAAGTGCAACCCGCACGAATAAATACTTGGATCTTCCCTCTTTTGTCTGGTACAAATTCCATGCTTGTACTAGAATTTCATACTTTCTTCTCTCTCAAAAATCCCTTTTGCAACTTGTCTAACAGTATCTCAAAACTAGTCAGTGTGGTATTGGGATTATTTGACCATTAACTTTTAAGTTCCACCAAATACATATCGCTTAAGTAATTACTGTAACCAATTGTTTCTATAAAAAAAATTCCATATGCAACTTTGATATTAGTGCTGACTTATAATTTGTCCCCAAAATGTTGATACAGGTGCAGAGCCCTACATTCCATATTTCACTCCTTTTTTTGTCATGAAAGGTGGCAGAGAGAGAGAGAGAGAGAGAGAGAGAGAGAGAGAGAATGGAGAGGAGGCCCCCCATTGCATGTTGTCCTGATCATCATCAGTATATGAAAGTTCTGAAGACTTGCAATCAATGAGTAGGCCAATGATTGCCAGTAAGGCCCCATCCCCCCTCCACTAGCAGTGATATATATCACCCAACAACCATTTGCATCTTAAAGAAACAGAGGAATCAGTAATGGAGCTGATTTATACATGCATGCATGCCTCCAAATTTTCTGGTTCCAGTCACATTGATCAATTAGCTTTTGTTTAGTAACTTCAGTGTGAGTTATGACTTGTTAATTTGGTACTACTCCTTTCTCACCCATGAAAGAAAGGTAGGTTTGACATAAAGATGAGAAGGTACAATCTGTTTCATCTTTCTTTCAATCAAACAGGAGGAAGACCCATACCTAGGGATCTCATTTGTTCCTCCCACAAATCAGTGCTGTACACGTGGACGGTGGAATGAATTAGTAATTCACAGAGCACACAATCTCGTCCCTTAATTTGCTCATTGGATTAGTTACAAGGTACTAGTACTCCAACATGCAAATTAATACTAGTATTATATGATCTTGCTAGGCTCCAATGGATTTTGTTTTTGTTGGGAATGTCTAGTGCATCATTACTTTCAACCATCCCCACGCACTCCGTTATTTTAATCGTTTTTCCCCAGGGGAGCGCTGCTTGAAATTTACTATAGATTATTGAGATGTAGCCCTAATGGGGTGCGTAATTAGTAGTTTATCCCCTCTAAAAAATCTAGCGGTACCACGCCGTCAACTGTCGCGCGCCGCTAACCCCCATAACCAAAATGCAAGAAATCGAGCATAATCATTGCATTAAAATTCTCGTAATGATTAATTATGTGTGATAAACTTAATTTATCTTCAGCAATCACAAAGACCATTTGCTGGAAGAATAAGAGAACTCCATTCTTCTGGCTTATGTTGTGAGGATCCATCTTGTCAGATCTGACAGGAGCTATCTAATTACGATATATTTGTAATTTAGATCATCCGACGGTTCTCAAATCTCAATCGGCTCTCATACACGAAGGAAGTTCTCACTCCTCACAGAAGTTGTTTCCTTGGAGCTGACGTAATATGATTAAGGAATTGATTCTTAATTAGCGGTTAGATCACACTGTTAAACCATCTACTATGATGGCTAAATGAGCAGGCATTTCCATAAGGTTAGGCTTGTGACGTCTAACTAAATTGTCATGGCAAGTGGTGTGGTATGGTAGAGCTTGATGCAGATAAAAGATAACTTTAATCATATGCCGATCTTTTTTTTAAAAAAAAAAAAAAAACTATTGAGTGCATGTGTGCATGTGTCCCCATCAAACTAGTATTTAATTTATGATGTTTAGTATAGTAACTGAATAGGCCTTTGTACCACCCTAGTTCGTGCTACCGAGATGTGGAACGTGAAGGTGTCGCCTAATTAGTTGGCTCCAAGACATAATGAGGCTAATCAAAGAAGCTTTAGTGCTTATGCCAACTTAAAAGCTAGTTAGCTTGTGAATGTGCATGTGTGTGTATGTGTGTGTGAGCAAGTGCTTTTGTGTTTGTCTTAAGAACTTGAGATAGATAAGAGCAGAACGGGGGTGGTGTGGACCTTGACAAACCCCAAAAAAAAAAGTTTAGTTGATCTAGGCTTTGTGTGGACCAACATCTTTATAAATATATATGCAGGCCATGGACCACATCCACCATCATGGCAATCTTCCATTAAGCACAAGTCACAACCTCCATGGTGTGTTTTATCTTCTCTCTCTCTCACTGTCACCTTTTGATGTCAAATCTGAATTGGAGCTCATGTGCCCCAATGGCCTTTTGGCAAAAAGCTGGAAGGGCTCAACTGCTTCCAGGTAAAAGTGGACACCAAACCAATCTCAAAGAGCAGCCGGATGGGCTATTACCTACTTGTTTGGCGATATGACATGACGGTATCGCTAATTAGCGTACGCCACTCCTGATTGCTCCTCTATTTCTTTCTTCTTATTCTTCCCCAGCTCCTTTATTTGTAAGTTCTACGGCCTCTTCGCAAATGGAAAAAAAAAATGGCTTAATTTGAGAACAGTTCTCCTGTAACTTTGAAATGACAAAATTTGAACAAACTGAAAGTACAGACATTTGATTGAACAATTTTAAGAGATTCAGGGATGTAGATGACAAAACTTAGGGGGTGTTTGGATGTGCTTTGGTTTATGGTTTATATGCAAAAGATAGAGTTGTCTAGTTAAGCACGCTAACTCTAGGCCTTTGGTAATTTTGACGCTAACTTTGAAAAAATGAAGCTCGTTTCTACATAATAATTTTGGAGCTCCATTTTGGTGGCTTTAACAACTCCAAAGCCTAAGAAGAGATATTTTCCCAATACAAATTACATGGAGTTTCATTGCTTATAACAATTAATACTATTTTATTATAGAATCAAAATTATCAAATATAATTTTAAAATAAATAAATGATAACTATAACACCTCTTTAACCCCAGTTTATAAGCTTCACAAAAACTAAAGCGTCTTGGAATTTTGCCGCTTCTTAATTGTTGCCAATGTACAAAAGTTTGAATAAATGATAGACAAATACCAGAAAATAGGGTGACGTGTAAGTAAATTCATCTTGCTAGACAACAGAAAAAAAAATATATTTCTACGTACTATGATTAGACCATTGGCCCCAGATTTAGAGTGCATGGACCATGCATTTATTTTTATTTTGGACAATCATACAACTATGTACTACCAATTCATCTCATACAACTTGTACTAGTACATGATTTCAATAGGAATATGCACTAGTACATGAGCTAAAATCGGGAACCATTCAGCTGCTTCAACTGAAGCCAATTGTATGGATTCGGCCCCAAAAGACAGCAGAATTTTAAGTAGAAACACAGGCCTGTATACCAGTATTAGGCGATAAAGGCCCAAATTATTGTAGGCCCACAAACCTGGAAACAATTGGATTGAACCCAAGACTTAAGAATCTAATCTCAGCACTTAGCTGGAAACTTGAAAGAAGAAACTTCTTTTCTTTTTGGAGATCAGAAAAGGCATAGTTGGAAAACAATGAATTTCAAATCACCGGCATTTCAACATGGAAAGCTGATGGTATATCTTAATGCCATTTTAAGTGTTTGGTTTAAAATTTTTGTTCTATATTCTCAGTACTCTAATTACATATCTATATTCAAAATGCAAATTTATGCAAATTTTAATACATTCATTTTGAATGTATTACTAATTCATTCCATTTTCACCTCTAATAGATTTTAAAATCTACTATAATTGCAATTATAATTCTGTTTGAAGAATAAATCGGTAGTTTGGGTTTTTCAACCTTTCAACCAAGTTAAGAGAACTTACCTGTAATACCCTTCAAAATAAAAAGATGATCAATTAAATAAACGGGGAAAATGAAAAAAAAAAAAAAGAGAGGAGAGGATGAAAAACACTCTTCGAAATAACCTCAGTGTACAACAAGGGTGCATCAACCTTGTTGACTACTTGGGAGAGTGGTGGTACCAAAGTTCTCATTTTTATGAAAGTACGGTAGTATTTAATTTTGCCCTTTCCACCTTTTATTCGTTGTGGCTTACAAGGGCCGGGTGTTTATTTTATCTTGAATTTTTTTTGGATATTACCTATTCAAAATCTATATTCAATCACTATTATTCATCTCTCTTACATTAGATATGAGCACAATTTCAATTTGACCCATCCGACTCAGCTCACAACCTTGGCCACCAAAATTCAAAAAAAAAAACTTGATTCAAGACTATTATAACCTAATTTTTGAATGTAGGTCAGTCAAATTCGCCCATCTTAACTCAAGTCTAACCAGTCCGACATATTTATTAAAATGAGTTGGGCCAAACTTGTGAGCCATGTCTTATCCGGAATGGACTTATTCTCTTATCTTTGCCTAGGGAAAGCCTCGATCCATGAATACTCACAAGGAGTTTGATTACGGTTTCTAGTCCCCTCCTGTCTGGGTTGGGCAGTGCATTTCTTTTTGCCCAAGAGGCATTGTTGTCAGAGGTAAGCCTGAACTGGCCAAGCCTAAAAATACTCAGACCTACTCCACACCATCTCCTCCCCCTTCTTTCTCCTTTCTTCTTTGCACTCTCTTACAGTTGCCAACGATGGTGTGGAGTAGGTCTGAATATTTCCAAAACAACGATAACCATGCTGTTGCTACTCCCATCATACCATCAACACCAAGGACAACAACAGTACTACTCACCTCCTTTCATTCCTTGACGGCCACCACCATTTGTGGCCAGCAACGATGTCATCGTCTTGCAGCATTGTCAGGATATTTCCGCTAATGATGTTAAAAAAGAAGTTAGATGAATTTTAAATGGATTAGATCTCTGAGTTAAATATTTTGATCTAACAATGAAAAAAAAATATACAACAGTTCTTAAAAAAAACATGTACATCCCCTTGCAAAGCTTTGAAATCCTTCGGTCGGAACAATAGACCAATGGAAACACTAACCACGTGTGGAATGTTCCTATTTCATGCCTTGATGGAGACTTGACATCTGGTACTATGTACTGAGGAAAAAAAAATCTTGCATGACACTCTACTCTGGCTTATTGTCATGAGGTTTACGATACCGACCATCCCAAATATAGCGATACTAACCTCTAAATGGTACACGTAATGACTTACTTGCATTCAGAACAAGAGAGTGACGCAAAAAGTCAAGAAGCCGTACAGAGAGCATCTGAAACACACCATCTTAAACTAAGGATGATTAGACAAAGTCACACGCAAACTTGTCAGTTATGTTGGTTCAATCGAATGGATCCCTCGGTCGTACTGATAACAATCACCTCTCGACCAATGGGTGTGCATTCCCGCGCTTGGTTTTACGGACGCTTTTGGTTGAGTTTATGAAGAATCTAGTTTTTTAATAAGTTGAAACTGACTCCAACAGAGATTTAAATATTGAACTTATTTTCAGAACCGAGATTTTTGAATTAGAATCTCAAATAAATTAAAATCTCTCTTCATCAGTTCAGCTTATAAATTTAAACCAACTTATAAATTTAAATTAAGTCATCCCAAATATAAGGACTATTTTGCCTATGGTTTTCAACTTCTCTGAGAAGGTTCGCCAAGACCAACGTGGCGGCTAATGGGTTAATCTTTTACGCTAAAACTTTTTTGAATTAGAAATCCTAAATAAATTTAAATTTCTCTCCATCAATTTCTTGGGTTTATACTTTATAAATTAAGTTAAGTCAAACAGACTCTTATTAAATATAGATTGAGATGGATACTAATTAAATGTGACATGTTCACCATTTCGATCCAATATTTGGCTTCTAGATACAAAAATACTGTCTGCATCCTAGAAGGACAAAAATATAGATATAGTATGATTTTAGATGGCATAATTGATATCTATATTTGAATATTCAATATCCTTTTTACCTTTGATCCTTGCCCATATGTGTTTAACTAAGGTACTAATATGTTTAGTATCCAGTCTGATATCTATCGAAACTAGATTGGTGCCCGCGCGTTGCTGCGGGAAAAAACTTTATATTGTCACAAAGAGATCTATGATTATATGTACTAGATGTGTAATTCATATGAATCACAACAAATTTATTTAGCATAAAAAGTACACAAGTTTAAAGTGACATAAGACATGTAGTGTAAAAAAACAAATAAATGAAACTTGTATTTTGGTAGTAGTAAATACTGAAGTAGACAAAGATGTAATGACAACAATAAATGTTAGGCTGAAACAGTGCATACACTTTTTTTTGTTACTTATTTTACTATGATATAAAGAGTTATATGGATGTTAGTCATACCCAAAATGAAGACGATCCGACATAAATGTATAGTAGATGCATTGTCTCTATTATGGATGGGAAAAGAAAATTTATTATAGCATTGAGAAATCAAATGTATAGATAATTGAATTTGACCAAATAAACCACAACTAAATATTTAAGATAAAGGAAATGCAGTTTATAATATGCAAAATAGGTATAATAGAATCTTAAACCATTTAGTAAGTAAGCAAAACAGATACATAAGTGGAAGATAAGCACAATATCTATACAATGCAAATACAATTTGTACGTTTCAAGAGTATTTGCGAAAGTCAATGTACCAAATAAGATCAAATCAAAGATCATTTCAAGGAACTGTTCTTATCCAAAGAGTATAATAAACCTTCAGAAAATGCATCATTTGACTTTGATTTCTCCAGGCTCAGGATCCCTATTTTGTTTCTGTAACCGAGTGGCAAGTAACACAGACCTCAGCTGATAATTCTCCATGTTTGATAAGAGCTGTATGATAATCTTAATTTGAGAAGCACTGCATAGTATTAAAAAAAAATGTTACTAGAGGTGATATTGTAGGACATGTTCAACTCATTTAGTTGGTTAAATTCTGCAAGGCGGCAAACTTTTGTGAAAGCTCTGCACGAAGTTAATAAAATTGTCCACTTGAAACTTGTTATTAAACAGAATGAAATTGGGAAGCTCACCTTTGCAAACTATTGTCTATATAAGCATCCAGGGAAAAAATCACACGAGGTAGTTGTTTTTGCACCTAAAACAGGATATAAATGTTGATAACTGCTTTAAGTAGTTTCACCTCTAATGTTGTATGAATTGCTTACTTGCTCTGTGTTCTTTGCAAGAGACGCTTTGGGCTAGAGGTTATTGGGAAGTTTTGCTAAGTGAGCCTGTGATCAAAAGATCCATATATTAGCTATTGATAAAATGATTACAAGATGGATAACAATCAGTTAACCATGAGTATTTGACAACACAAAAGTATTTCTTGCCGTGCAGTGCCATAAGAAGATCAACACATCTGCATTACTAAAGGTAGCATATTGATATATGTGGCATTTATAGTCTGGCCTCCAATAACTACATTGTCTGAAATCCTGTTGAAACATATTAGGCTGTAGTATACTTATCAGGTTTAAGATCTGGTAATTATAACAAATCCAGGGGCGATGGTGAGGCGACTGGGATTAGCAGAAAATAGACCTCAAACATCTTGTCTTAAGAATCTAGCGATTCTGGCTACTATCCCAAATCTAGTATTTCTACAGTTCTACTACATGAGGCTTAGACTAAAACAAAACAGGGGAACAACCCAACTTCACAATATCATGCTACGTCCACATACTTTATAAAGGCATTTTGATAATCTCTGGATGCCAATCAAATTTCAAAGTAGTTACTACTCATTTGATTTCAGTAGAACTTCAGACACCTTGTACTCCTATTGAAATTCCATTTTTTTTATTTGGAACCTAGAGGAAAATCCTTTTGGATCATAACAACTGTTATGACAAAAAGGGTTATTGTGTAACGAATCACGCGAAATTACCAAGACATATGTTGTTTATACAGATCTAAGCCTAAGAGTTTGAAACGAATTAGAATTTGACAAGAACTCCTACTGTTGCAAAAAGAGGTATCCTCGCAATTCTTGTCAGCGACAAGCTACAACACAAATGTTTGGTATTCACTACATACAATGTGCAAGTTCATTTGCGAGTAAGTCCATCATAGCATCTCAACACCACAAGATACCTTATTGTACCAATTAAATTGGTGGCATCTACTGTTCTAAGAATTACAATGCACATGGGCATGTTTATTTTTTGGCAAAATTGACAAAATTTGATAATTCCTTCCATACATATGACCAATTTAATACAAGAGGGAAAGAAAAATAAGACGAAGGAGTTGGAGGAGACAATACCTAAGTAGGGGAGGACTGGTCCATGAGGCGGAGGAGGTTGCTGGTGGACAACTGCATAACAGGCAGAAAGTAAGTAAATCATAAAGAACGACATATAGGTTGAAACCCTTATATAGGTGAATCCTTAACATGCTATTTATATATTATTAAGAAGAACTGAAAATGCTATAAAGCAAGGTAAGAAATGAATAACTACAAGCAAGATGGGAACATAGCACAAGCAAAGAAAGTTGTCTATAATCATTAGAAATAAGAAGTAGTAGCTAGTAAATTTGTTCTGATGATAATAGACAAAAGATACGAAAGATAAAGGGATGCAGTAATACTGTTATAAAGATCTGAACAGGCTTACACAAAACAAAATAAACAAATCTAATTTGTAGTTGGTGGAAAAAAGGCGACTTTGAAGGTCCAAAAAACATCCATCTATTTAGGAATGGAGATAAAATAACATAACATTTGAGGAAGTTGCAGAGAGAACCGCAAAATTACTTGGAATTAGTTACAAAACGATATAGCGCAATAAGACGACAGAGATATACATGTTATTGTTGATACGATGATTAGAAGCAAAATGTATATAGTGCAATGAAGACAACATGAATGGAGTAATTTGTGAAAGAGAAAACAATCAAAAATCGATCAAGTTATAAATAGTAGTTCTATCGATTTAAAATATTCAAAAATAATTGATTCAACAATCATAGTTGATTCAAATATCAATTCGTGCATCACCATTTGCTGATATCAAGAAAAGATCATTAGCTCTATACAGGAACTAACGGCGCATGATAAAAACATGTGATCAAATGAATTCATAGAATGCAATTTATCAAAAGGTGAAGAATAAATAGAATAGGTAAAACTCCAAATTGTATCTAATCATAGCAATGCTATCATCGAAAAAGCACAAATGAATATCGTACACATAAAGTATGATAATCAAGAAACGGGAAAAGGTTTGTGGGACAATTATAAGGAAAATAGTAGCTCTTTTTTTTTCTTTTTTTTTTTTGTGTCTAGCATCGAACACTCAAATTGCATGTAATCCCAGCAATGTCAGCATTGAAAAAAAAAGAGCCAACAGAAATGAAAAATCTTAGTCTAAAAAAGTATGAAAAACAACTATTACCCACATCCTTTTACTTCTCCAGAATGCCAAAGTATGTATGCGTGCAATTGAACATGGCAATTTTGTGCATCATGGGAAAGAGTTCATGAAAGATTACAAAACATTCACCAGTATTGAAGTTTGAAATGAACCCTTTTGAGGTCAAACATGCTGAGAGCAGGTCTCACTGTTATTTGCTTGTTGATTCACTCAGGTAACAATAAATGAACTATATTAGGGATGAATGAATTTCAGTCTTCAAATTGATTTAGTTTATTATGATAGAAAGTATCCAAATAAGCAACATTTTGACATGAGAAAAGAAAGAACTATCATGAGCCATGAGATAGTGAACATATCTTGGGCTGATTTTTCTCATCATCGGCAGGAATATTTGAAACAGGTTCAGCTTCAGCCATAATAGAATCACTCTTTGAGTTTGAAGCATATTCCTTATTTTCTATCTTAGAAGGTTCTTCTGCAGCCTTTTTCGCAATAGCTTCTCACCTTGCTCGCTCTTCTTCCATAGACAACCGCAATGCAATCGCCAACTCTAGGTCTACATTTGGGTCCACACCAAAGTCATAACCAGATGCTCCACCAGCTGTAGCTACTGCAGCAGCAGGAAAACCACTTCCTCCTTCTCCAGTAAATATTGCAGTGATGTGAAAACATAAACAAACAATGTTGTCACAGAAAGTACTTTCTCCTATCAACTTGGATAGCTCAACATATGATGCAAGCTTAGTTGCTTACCTTATGAGGACATCAGAAAGTGCATTTTCACCCGCAGGAACATGAATTATGTGACCGGTATCACTAATGTTCACAGCACTGATCAATGCTTCCAATTTCTCAGGCTTTTCATCATCAGTTCCACCAAAGTCAACAATGTCAAGAGCAACATTATTCTTCTTCAGCTTTTTCCCAATTTCCTCCAAGTCTTTCTTGTCATATTTCATAGGACTGCCAGAGATAATTGTGTTTACATAATTAGTCACAATTCCAACAAAAAATAAAAACCTTGGACAATTTTCTATGCAATATCTTGCAATAAAAGCTATAATCCTCTGCTGCTGCCTCTTATTCTGTCGATGCCTAAGCGCCAGTTGAGCAACCTAGATCGCAGTAGCCAAGTTTGCCTCTGCACCAACCTCCAACCCCGCATGGTACATCATTGAACATCAATTTGTAAAAAAAACTATGAGCGTCAAAACCTATAAAACTAACATACTATCCCAATTGGGTTTGCAAAAGCTGCGACATTGCTATCTGCTAACCAACTCCAGGGGGGGTTATACTAATTCGCTAAACTAAGAGACACGGGGCTGTCCTAAGACTGAAGTAGTTGAACCTTATCACATAGTAAAAGTAAGATATTGCGATTGCTCAATTTATCGTGCATGCAGGCGAGGATCTTGCCAAGGTTGCTGGTTGGTACGACGAGCACGTGGACGCCCTTGCAGACGCCGATTATCTAGTAGTCAATAAATGTTAAGGCAATTCATTTAGCAATGGCAAAAATAACACAACACAAAGATGAGGTGGTCATGGTCGAAAGGAGCGATGACCAGCTGGGTGGCAGCAATGGTCGTGGCGCAAAGTCGTAGTCGTTGAAGCCCGTGGACTCGCCGACCAAAACCCGCAGTGTGGTCGACGCAGATGTCGTGGTAGTTGTGGTCGACGTAGTTGTCATGGTCTAAGCCGTATTCGGTCGACGGGACATGGCCGTGGAGGAGGTCGAAGGTCGAGTCGTCGACTGGGTTGTCGAAGAAGAAGTTGTGGTCTTCATGGCACAATGCGATGCGGCAGCTCAACGGATCGGTGGCATGTGAGGGGCAGCATGGCAGCTCAGATCCGAGCAGATCTCGCTCAGATCGGCGGCACAGTGGCATCGGCGGCGGCGCACCTGGTGAGATCTGGCGACGAGGAGTTGCGGCGCTAGGGTTTGGTGGTGGGTGTGGGGTGGCGACAGGAACGGTGTGGAGGCATTGGGGACCCGGCAGCGTGCCGATGTAGATCCGGCGAGGTGTGCGATGAGGCGGCATCGGGGGATCTGGTGAGATCCGGGCTAAGTGAGTTGCGACGGCGACGGTTTTAGTAGTTGCAGCACTAGGCTTTGGTGGTGGCTACGCAGTGGCGACGGGAACGGTGTGGCCCGGCGGTGTTGCGGTGCGAATCCGGCGAGGCACGCGATGAGTCGGTGGTGGCGGATCTGGTGAGATCCGAGCAGGATGAGCTGCGGCGGTGAGGGTTTTGGGGACGGACCCGAGTGCATCTGGCTTTTGGGCATGGGCGCGGAATGACCAGCGGAAGCAACACGCGGTCGATGGAGGAGCAACAGACGTGGAACGATCAGAGCAGCGAACAGAACTGATCGAACGATTGAGGTAAAAAGGGCGACGTGGCGCAGCCAAGAACGAGATATAATGAACAGTTCCCAGTTAGTGGGGATCAATATTATAGATATAATAGATATGTATATATGAAACCGATAATAAATTTAATTCAGCTAATATCCGTTTCATATAACAATACTTTTTCCATCCCTGTATTTTTTTTTTCAACTTTAGCTAAATAAAAATATTAAGATCAGTCATATAAAAATGATACAACTTTAATCACTAATATAACAAAAAAAATTAAGATCGACTTTATAATAGTGATATTAGTATATTCATCAAAATACTACTTTCAGAATACTATAAATTTTGTAATTTTGCTAATATATAATTATAAAAAAAAATAATGATAAAAATTGCTTCGTGAAAACCATGTAAAGTTAAAAATCATTATTCTTCAGATGGAGGAATTAAGGCTTGTAAACTTAAAACAGGCATATAAAGTTAAGTTAATCTGGTTCAAACCAGTCCTTTAAGGCATGTTTGGCCGTTCCTATTTGAGCCACAGTTTCTTAGATAAACAAAAATGGAGCTAAACGAGTGGTTTAAATTTCACAATTATCTTTTAAATTAAAGTTTTTTTTTAACTAGAATCCTCTAATAGTGTTAAACCACCCCTGCATTACTGTATTAGTTTATAAGTTTAACACACACAAAAAATGTTTTCCGTGATTTAGCAATGTTGCAGCCTTGCAGGTGGTGGTCCGTTCCAGTCAACAACTCTCCGATGTGACCACAGTCCATAGCAGTATTATTATTCACAGATCATATGAAACAGTTAGGCGGTCTCCGAGGGCGGGTTATGGTTGTAGTGGTGTGTGATGATGATTGTAGACATGTATTTGATATTTGTTCGATGTGATGGGACAGTCATATGCCTTATATATGTTTAAGACGGAAGCGGGTGGTCGGCCGGCGAACGGTGATGGCGGGGGTGGGGAGGAGGGGCAAGAGTCTATATTGTTGGAGAGTCTTCGTAAACGGTACGTGAACAGCCAGTGCACTGTGTTAATTGGCCTGGCCGGCGTGCCAACCAACACGCTGCATAACGCGCCATAATAGATCTCGACTAATTAACGCACACCAAAAAAAATGGCTTGTTCAAAAGGACACACACGGCATTGTTCTTGTCTGCCGGTTTATTTGGAAAACTGAAAGCTAGCTAATTATGATCAAATGTACTTGCCTAGCGACTATGCATGCTTTCTTCCATGTTTTAATTATGTTTCAATTCGACTGTTAAAGAGAATGTAAATATATATGTTGATATAATATTCTAACAAAAAACACCCATAATCTTTTTTTC
Source organism: Pharus latifolius (assembly GCA_019359835.1). NCBI lineage: Eukaryota > Viridiplantae > Streptophyta > Magnoliopsida > Poales > Poaceae > Pharus > Pharus latifolius. The sequence goes on from CM033319.1 coordinate 20,318,122, forward strand.
ATGACACACACAGTGGTTTAAGATTGTGTTGTGTGAGTTCTTTTTTATAAAAAAAAAAAAAAACAGGTCTAGTTGGTTTTTTTTTCATAAAAATCATTTTTCTGGTTGTAAGAAAACTTGTTTTTGTTATACTAGTTTTAAGTGTAATGAAAAATCAAAAAAATATTAAGTAGTTAAACTCCATATCTCATACTGTAAAATTGCTTTTTTTTTCAAAACTCAAGATCCCATCTGTATAGTTTGCAAAGTCACTTTAAATATTTTATTATCTATGTTTGACAAAATATGCTGCGTTTAAATAGATCAGAAACAATAATACAAAGACTTTGTCGAGCACAATTCCGATCAAAGTCCTAAACGTCCCTAAAGCATGAGTTTTTTTTGTCCGAAATGCCCGAGGGGATGAACGTTAACACATTCATGCAAACCTAAGGTATCATCACAAGTGATGGAACACTCAATCCGACAAAGAAGTTCAATTTTAGGGTTTGATGCAAGATTTAATATTGCAAATAGATAATAAATACCATGGAGACATAAATAAATTAAAATATTATCTATTAGACTTATCAAATCAGTCAATAGCACCGTTTGACTCAGTAGCTGTAAAAAATTTGCAAATTGAAAACTCATATCCTCATGATTGATATGCGAAGCACTAATAATAATATTATTATTTTTCCATCTCCATGATCTTTTCTTAGGGATTCCATACACATGATTGATATTAGGTAATTAAGAAAGAAAGTAGCACTATTATAAAATATATTATCACAATCGAGTCAAAACAATCATCACAGACAATTCTGAACCGCCAGTGATATTCGAGTCACTGATATTCGGGTACTATCACAGACGGTTTTGACCTCAAAACCGTCTATGATACTCATACTACACAGACTGTTATAAGATCAAAACCGTCTGTGATACTAATACTATCCTAGACAGTGTTGATCTTATAACCGTCTGTGATAAGTAGAATGACACAGACGGTTTTGAGGTCAAAACCATTTGTGATAGTGTTCTTATCACAGACAGTTTTAAGGTCCAAACTATCTGGGATAGTATGAGTATCACAGACGATTTTGAGATCAAAACTATCTGGGATAGTGTCATTATCCGAGACGGTTATGAGATCAACACCGTCTATGATACTCATACCATCACGACAGCTCTGGGATTATAACCGTCCGTGGTAGTATGAGTATCACAGAGGGTGTTGAGCTTATAACTGTCTGTAATACTCTGTGATACATACATAGATCGATTTATGATTTCAAAACCGTCTGTGCATATTAATATTTTTTAAATAAATTTTTTTTGGCTAGCCTCAGGAATCATGCTAGCCATGCCCTCTGTACAATAGCATTTCATATATACAGTTCATTTTATACATGCACATTACTCAGAAATATATACAGTTCATCTCATACATGCACAAAACTTAGAAACATGTACAATAGCATGCATTTCATATATACAGCACAAAATCGATCAAATTGTAAGTTTCATGCATTATTTCAGAAATATGCACAATTGAGATTGAACAAATAAATGTAATCGACAATTAAAGTCAGTATGTTAGATGTTTATTACTATACTATCTGTATCTATTTCTCATTTAGATGCCCTGCAGATAGTCTCTGTTAGTAAGGTCGCACTAATACGAACTTTGCGGGTCCCTAAACTTCCCCTTGGTTGATATGACCTCCATAAGGAAAAACCCTGCGAGCGTCCCTCGGACTATACCAATCTGCCGAGGGTCAAAGCTTTCCGAAGGAAGTCAACCCCCTACAGCAAGAGTTGGTACAGAAAAATTATCTCAATGCAACTGTAAATTCTGCCAAATCGATACAAAGGGCTGCAGTTGTATACCTCAGGGAAATCTGGCCAGTGAGGGGTGATGAGGTCATACATGTGGCGCATCATGTAGAACCCACATGTATTATCGTCCGGGTGCTGATGGCACTGCCAATGTACAAACCGAGAGTTAGCTGGGGACACATTATAAAGTAAAACAGATGCCGGCTGAAATTTGTATCGGAAATTGTAACAACTGAAACTTATCGGCTCGCCGCTCATGCTGTCACCCTCCCTCGGCAAAGTAGTTCATGAAAGCCCTACAGATAGTCGAAATTGACAGTTTGAGGATAGTCGAAATTGACAGTTTGAGGATAGTCGAAATTGACAATTTGAGGACAATAAATCCAGATGCAAGACAAGTCCACATGAATATCATAAAACATGTTAACCTTTCGAATACATCTCGTGTGCCACAATACTCGTATCCTTTCCTCTGCAATGAATCAAGGTAGAACACCTTGTTCCTTTTCGGAATAAGCACTAGCAGGATCCAATGGTACCTACATGTTACGCGTAAAGATTTAATAATTTAATCTAAGACTGGGGTGTGCATATGGAGACACTAATCTACAGGTGAAGTACTAATGAAAGCACTCACCTCTGGTTGTAGGGTACAAGTATATACTCCTTGTCGACCTGAGCAAGCAACCCTGTTTTGATGTAGTCGACAACGAAATCCGCATTGATCCTAAACATAACCTCGGCAACCATCTGGGGGTCCAGGAAACCGACAGGTTCGCGCTTACCTTTGGCATATCCAATCATGCAGCTGCACAGAACTAACCAATTAATAAATGGCATATATCTGTATATGCACGAACAGGCGTAGGATAGTAGGATACTTACAACACCCAAGACCGTAGGATTGACACTCGAGCACGTCTTTGTTGAGTAAATTGTACAGGTCTTTGAAGGTCACCGGGTAGGGCCCAACGTCGTTAAGGAACTGTGAGGGACTCACCCACTGCAGTGGGCCCCAGGTGTGCACTTACCCCGACTGCCCAGGATGCAGTCGTGCACAGAGTAATAAACAGACAACCAGCTCAACTTGGTTTATAGACAAAAGCAATATATGGCCGTCAGGCCTTAATACACATCGATATACAAAGGCCAACAAGGCCAACTACTAGATTTTATGAAAGTAGTTTTATCTGGTCTCCAAAACCATCCCACAAGCAAAAACTCGAGTGCAGCACGTAACCCTTCTAAACTCTGGGTGATCCTGCTTCGCTCATCTCTAGCTTCTCTTCAACTATATTTTCGTTATTAGGCAAGGGTGAATACAAAGTACTCAGCAAGTCTCTATATAAGAATTTATCCAATGCATGACAAGCTATGTCAAATTTAACAATCTATGTGGTACAGAATAGTAAATTTCACAAGCACATTTCCAAAGCCAATTTAAATACAATTGATTAGCAAAATGATGGTAAAAAACATTTATTTGACCCAAGAGTGAAATCCGGGGAAAACATCTCAGTTTGCCCCTTTTTGACTAATACTTCATTACTATTGTGCTATCCAGTTACCACCCATGGCATACTCCTATCTGGGGGTACGGAGTACTCGAATACCTTTTGACACTCTGCAGAGGGGCACCGCTTTACCCACATGAGTCCATCAATCTTCCCAGTCAGGCCAATTACACGCACATTATTGCATGCAACTAGATTGAGGAGACAAGGCTCTCAAAAACATTGTATTAATTATATCCCTGCCCAACAATTCGACTGCACTGGTCGTCCTTGTCGTTGTGAGGTACCCTCAGCAAGAAGTACCTTCACACCCAATATTCACGAGTTACTCAAGATCAGAGTAACCGCATGAACTCTCCCCTCACATCTCCCCCTCACCCATTCAGGCCTTAAGTTTAGACAACTAAACTTAGAAAGATCCACCCCAAACATCTCAGTTTGGAGCCTGAATGAGAACGAACACCTTGCAGGGATAAAATCGATACACAGTAGTCTACTGGCCGAGTTCAATTACTTGATCATGTGGTTGGCACGTTAATATGCCCATGGTCGTTTAGCACAATTGGTTATATCCTTATTTATTAGGGTGAGGTACTCAACCATTGTCCCACTTAAGCAAAAATTGCCCACCAATCATACCATCCTCACCACCAATATTCATTGATTTTCAAATAAGTATCATTATTCAAAATACTTTTAAGTCCCAGTAAGGATATTCCACCCAAGGTGACCTCGGATCCTTACTGCCTCAACCAATCAGCAAGGATATTCCACTTACGGTGGCCCGGATCCTTGCTATCTCAACCGATCAGTAAGGATGTCCCACTCACGGTGGCTCGGATCCTTACTATCTCAACTGATCAAATCCATTTGTAAAAATCTTACCATCAACTGCTTGTGATTAATCATTTTCATGCAGGTACTTATATTTTATCAAAACAACATATATAAGCCTTTGTAATTATAGATTCAATATGATCAAGAAATAGAGACTTGCCTTGGTTTTCACGGGATCCAGTTGAGAGTGTTGCATCTAGGCCTTCATGCCTAACCCTAATTTTGATGATTAATGAAAACAAAGTGTTTTGGACTAATTGTGCTTCTGAGATTGTTAATACAGGGCTCCGTTGGGAAGATTGTCAAGATGAACAAAATGAACCCAACACAAAAGAAGTAAAAGCACAAGTCGCGAAAATGAAGTCAAGATGCAAGCTGGGAAAGCATAAAAGACCTAAGGTAATATTGTCTTTATTTTTACCGATCTCGGTGTTTGGAGGTGATCGGTTTAGGAAAAATTATTTTTAGTTTTTAACCGTACTATAAAGAGGGGTGGCGAAAGTTCTCTCGTTATCTCCAACATAAACCGAGAAACTTAGGACATGGCATTGCATCTATTTGGTTGAATTTGATTTGAACTTGATTTGAGTTATTTGGATTTTCAGTTGAGTTTTTGACAGCAGAAGAGTATTTGCAATTTTCAGAAAGATCTAGCCAGATCTAGTTTTTGTTTCTATTGACAAAAATGTAGCCCTTGAAATTATCTTTCAAACGAGTTATTAAAAACCTCTTTTGGATATCTGGATTTAAAGTTATCTCTGTTTTTGTTCAGGATAACTGTCAGTTTGCTAAACTGACTGTCAGTTTAATTAAACTGACAATTGTCCAGAGAGGGTGTATTTTGGGCTAAAATTTTTTGTACTAAACTGACTGTCAGTTGGGGTTTCGACCACAGTTGTTTTTAACTGAGTTTCTATCTGTTTTGGTCGAATCCTTGGTCGAACTGACTGTCAGTTGGATGAACTGACTGTCAGTTGGATGAACTGACTGTCAGTTGTGGGTTTCAAGTTTCCTTAAACGACCACAAACGGCTAGCAATTTTTTATCAGTAAATTTTGTTGGCCGTTGTACACGAAACTGACTGTCTGTTTGAGTTGTTGATTTTCAGCCCTAGCTCCAACGGTTCATTTGATTCTTGAGGCTATAAATAGGGGTTTTGGGCATGAGTTTCATACAACAAGCAGCAGCATTCTCTTATACACTCTTGAGCTTTAGTTTTATACTTAAAATCTTGATCTTTTGATCAAGTCGAGTGTTTTTGATCCACCGAGGTTTTCAGTTCATTTGCATTTGCATATTCTTAGTTTCTCGATGCGTGTTTGGAGGTCAAGAGAAGGCCTCGCTGCCTATTACTCTTGGTGACCGCCCTTACCTAGACGGTTCGGAGGCGTGGCCGTTGACCTCTCCAGTTCGGAGATTGTCGGAGAGGCTCAGCAAGTTTATACAAGGCATCAGTGCTCGCCTTTCCGGAGTGGAAAGGAGCAACCAATAGTTGATAATACTCTTCGTGAGTATTGAGGCAAAACTCAAGTGACTTGAGTGCTTCAACGAGGACTAGTGGAGACTGGGCGAGTCTCCGATACCTCGGTAAAAATTACTGTGTTCGTTCTCTTCTCCTCCTATTATTTATTCTTACTTTGCAAATATTTGTTTAAGCTTAAAGTTTTTAAAAGCCTCCTATTCACCCCCCTCTAGTTGGCATCCTTGATCCAACACGTGGTATTAGAGCCTCGTCTCTCGATTCATTAGGCTTTATCGCCTAGAGAGAGGATGTCGTGTACAGATGGTTTCTCTCTTGGTCATACTAGCCGTGCGCCTATCTTTGATGGGACAAATTATCCTTATTGGAAAGTACGCATGTCGGTATTCCTAGAGGCCATGGGGCTGGACGTATGGGATATTGTTAAACTCGATTTTACTCCTCTGGATGATCCGGCAAGTCAGTTTGAGGACAACAGGAGAAAACTGCATTTAAATGTCCGTGCGAAAAATGCATTATTTGCGGGTTTTTCTCTAAATGAGTTCAACCGTGTAAGCAATTTCACGACTACTCACAAGATTTGGACCACCCTCGAAGAAATTTACGAGGGCACAACTAAAGTAAAAGAGGCAAAGCTGCTTATGGTGAGACAAAGATATGAGACATTTACCATGTCATCAACTGAGTCCGTGGATTCCATGTTCACTCGGTTGAATAATATTGTGAATGAACTTAAGGGGCTTGGTGTCGTTTTTACTGACCTTGATATTGTGAGAAAGATGCTTAGGGCCTTACCTGAAAGCTTCGACACTCTTGTGACGGTTCTCACAAACTCCGACTTGTCGACCACGACACCGATCGATCTCTATGGGAACCTCATCACCCATGAGATGCACAAGAATGAGAAGAAGGAAGCAGTTGAACCCTCGGAGACAAAGAAGAAAGCTTTAGCTTTCAAAGCCAACGCAAGGAACGATTCAAGCGATGGCTCCTCCGATGAAGACCTCGCACTCATGGTAAAAAATACTCAAAAATTTCTTCGCAGGTTGCATAAAAAGGGTGTCAATCTTGACACACGACCAAAAGGACAAAAGCAAAACAACTTCAAGGACATCATTTGCTATGGATGTCATGAGAAGGGACACATAGCTTCAAGATGTCCAAACAAGAACAAGGGATGGAATAAAAAGAAGAAATTCTTCAAGAAGAAGAATGAAGAAACCAAAGAAGCGTGCTTCGGAGAATGGATGTCCGGAGACGAGAGCTCCGACTCCGACTCCGACGACGAAAGAAGTTGCTCCAAGAAGATGGCCGGTTTAGCTCTCGGCAACATCAACACTTCAACTAGCTCATCCATTTGCCTTATGGCCAAAGGTGATGAAAAGGTACACATCAATAATCCTTCATATGATGATTTAGTTGAAATGATAACCGAATTAAATGAAGTTTTTGGAAAGACTAAAAAGAAGTACAAGGCGCTTAAGGGAGAACATTCTTCCCTACGCGCTCAATACTCCGAGCTAAAATATTCTTATGAATGCATGCTTATAAAAGATGTCACTAAGGTAGATGTTTCCACTTCATGTAACTTGGATGATTCTCCTTCAAATAGTCATCATACTCCATGTGTTTCTAATGATAACATCTTGAATGAAAATAATGAACTTAAGGCACAAGTCGAAAGACTTGAAAAAGCTTAAAAAACTGCTACAAAGGCAAGGTATCTCTTGATTTAATCCTTAGTAAACAAAAATGCTCTTTTAGAAAAGAAGGATTAGGATATTTTCAAAAGAAAGGGAAGAAACCAAATTCTAAAACAATATTTGTTAAAGCATGCAACACATTTTGTCATAAATGCCATGAAACTGGTCATTCGCATGAAGCATGTCCCTTAATGACTCCAAATTATTTTGATACTTGCTATATGCTTCAAAAGTCAAGGAAAGGTTATGCTATAGCAAAGTATATTGGCGCACCCATGTTGAATAAAAAGAAGAAATCTATTTGAGTGCCCAAATCTTTGATTGCTAACATTGAAGGGCCCAAAAAGATTTGGGTACCTAAAAGAACTTAATTCTTTTTATGCAGGTGAACTACAAGACCGGTGGGAGGCATTGGGTGCTAGATAGCGGATGCTCCGAACACATGACCGGCAACAAGAAGTTGTTCACCTCACTTAAAGACAACTCAAGCGAGAACCAAAAGATTACCTTTGGCGACAATCGTCAAGGAAATGTGGTAGGCTTGGGTAAAATCGCTATCTCTAATGATCTTTCTATTTCGAATGTTTTGTTGGTCGAATCTCTGAATTTCAATTTGCTTTCCGTTGTACAAATTTGCGATTTTGGGTTTAGTTGCACATTTTTCCCAAAAGAAGTTTTGGTTGAAAGTTTAAAAGATAAAACCTTGATCTTTAAAGGCTTTCGTTTTGGAAATCTTTATTTGGTTGATTTTCACTCAAAAGATGCATCTCTGTCAACATGTCTTGTCTCTCAAACCTCAAAAGGTTGGCTATGGCATAGACGACTTGCACATGTAGGAATGCATCAATTGAGAAAACTTTTAAAACGTGATTTGGTTGTTGGCTTGAAGGATGTGAATTTTGAAAAGGACAAACCTTGTAGCGCTTGTCAAGCTGGCAAGCAAGTAGCTACTTCACATCGAACTAAGCGCATTCTTTCTACTTGCAAACCTTTGGAACTCCTTCATATGGATTTATTTGGACCTTCCGAGTTCCAAAGTATCGGGGGTAGCAACTATGGTTTTGTGATTGTTGATGATTTTACTCGCTATACTTGGGTTTTCTTTATTTCCCTAAAATCTGAAACCCCCCATGTTTTCAAAAGTTTTGCAAAACGTGTTTCTACTGAATTCGAAATTATCCATCAAGAAAATCTGTAGTGATCATGGTGGAGAGTCCGTTAATTCAACTCTATTTGATTTTTGTGACTCTCTTGGAATCAAACACGAATTTTCCACATCCTACACTCCACAGCAAAATGGAGTCGTTGAAAGGAAAAATCGAACACTTATAGAAATGGCAAGGACTATGCTGAGTGAGTATGATACTCCTACTCGCTTCTGGGCTGAAGTCATGCATACCGCTTGCTATTCTATAAATCGACTTTATTTGCATCCTCTTCTGAATTTGACTCCTTACGAACTTCTTATTGGGCGTAAGCCAAATATTTCTTATTTCTGAGTTTTTGGATGCAAATGCAATATTCTTAAGAAAAGGAATTTTAGTGGTAAGTTTCAAAAAAGAGTAGATGAAGGCTTTCTAGTCGGATACTCCACCACTAGTAAAGCTTATCGCATTTTAAATAAAAATACTGGTTGTATTGAAGAATCCTGTGATGTCGAATTTGATGAAACTAATGGCTCACAAAAGGAGAAAGTTTCTTGTGAAGTTTCAGGTGAAGATCTTCAAGAAGCCATGAAGAGCATAACCATTGGAGACATCGAGCCAAGAGAAGAAGATCAAGAAGATGATGTCAACGTTGAGAATGTTGATCAAGATGTATCATCATCTCATGTTGATCCTCCAGAACAAGATCAAGATGAAGCTGTACAAGATGAAGCACCAAGGCAACATCAAACGATCACCAAGGATCACCCTCTAGACCAAATATTGGGTGACGTCAGTAAGGGTGTTCAAACTCGATCTCGTATTGCTGCATTTTGTGAACATCATTCTTTTGTATCTTCTTTAGAACCCAAACATGTTAATGAAGTCTTAAATGATCCTGATTGGGTAAATGCCATGCATGAGGAACTTAATAACTTTTCTAGAAATAAAGCTTGGACTTTAGTAGAAAGATCCAAGGATCATAATGTTATTGGAACAAAATGGGTTTTCAGAAATAAGCAAGATGAAAATGGTGTTGTAATTAGGAACAAAACTCGTCTTGTTACTCAAGGCTTCACTCAAGTCGAAGGTTTAGACTTTGGGGAAACTTTTACACCTGTAGCAAGACTTGAAGCTATTCTCATTCTTCTTGCTTATGCATCATGTTTCAATATCAAAAATTTTCAAATAGATGTTAAAAGTGCTTTCTTAAATGGTGAAATTTCTGAACTCGTGTTTGTTGAACAACCTCCCGGTTTTGAAGATTCAAAATTTCCAAACCATGTGTTTAAATTGGCCAAAGCTCTCTATGGTCTCAAACAAGCTCCTCGAGCTTGGTATGAGCGACTTAGAGACTTTCTTTTATCAAAAGGTTTTAAAATTGGGAAGGTTGATACAACTCTCTTTACAAAGAAAATTGAAAAAGATTTGTTCATTTGTCAGATATATGTTGATGATATTATCTTTGGATCTACTAATGAGCATTTCTGTCATGAGTTTGGAGAGATGATGTCTAGGGAGTTCGAGATGTCCATGATTGGTGAGCTGAGCTTCTTCCTCAGACTTCAAATCAAGCAACTCAAGAACGGCACGTTCGTGAGTCAAACAAAGTACGTGAAGGACCTGCTCAAGCGCTTTGGGATGGAAGACGCTAAGGCAATCAAAACTCCCATGGCGACCAATGGACATCTGGACATGAACATAAGCGGCAAATCGGTCGATTCTAAACTTTATAGGTTTATGATTGGTAGTCTTTTATATCTTACTGCATCTAGGCCTGATATCATTTTTAGTGTGTGTTTATGTGTTAGATTCTAGTCTGATCCTAAGGAATGTCATTTATCTGCTCTTAAAAGAATCTTAGGTATTTAAAATGCTATCCCAGTTTAGGACTTTGGTATCCGAAAGATGAAAATTTTGAATTAATTAGATATTCAGATTCTGATTATGCTGGGTGCAAGATTGATTGTAAAAGCACATCTGGTAGCTGTCAGCTGTTGGGGAGATCCTTAGTATCATGGTCATCTAGGAAATAAAATTTTGCAGCTCTCTCCACAGCTGAAGCAGAATATGTGTCTACAGGCAGTTGTTGTGCTCAATTACTATGGATGAAGCAGACATTTTTGGATTATGGGATAATATTTGATAAAGTGCCACTCTTGTGTGATAATGAAAGTGCCATTAAAATTGCTAATAATCCTGTTCAACATTCTAGAACTAAGCATACTGAAATACGACACCATTTTATTAGAGATCATGTGGCAAAAGGAGATATTGATGTGAATTATGTTAGAACTGATATACAACTAGCAGATATTTTCACCAAACCCTTAGATGAATCAGGATTTTGCTTTTTAAGGGGTGAACTGAACATAATTGATATATCAAATGCTAGTTGATGTGTTAAATGTGTTGTTTGTATAAAATAATACTATTTTATTCCTTCTTGGGTCTTAAACTGCTTCTGGTCGAAATTGACCAAACTGACAGTCAGTTCATCTAACTGGCAGTCAGTTTAGTGCTTAGGAGCCTGTTCTTAAACTTTGGTCGAAGTCATTGTCCTAACTGACAGTCAGTTACGTGCAATTGATTTTGGTTGTAGCTTCTGGTCGAGTTTGAGTCTCAAACTAACTGTCAGTCTCATACACTGACTGTCAGTTTCAAAACTCAGTTCTGCGAACTGACTGTCAGTATGGTACACTGATTGTCAGTTCTATGTTTCTGAGTTTGGAACTGACTGTCAGTTGCGGGGTCCCGATCTCTAAAACCCTTGTTCTGTTTCCTTGCCTTCTCGCCTTCTCCTCTCGCCGCCGTTTGCTTCTCTCGCCGCCGATGTCTCCCTTTTGCGCTGCGCCACCGCCAAGTCTCGCCGGCGCCTCCTCCTCCTCGTCGACGACCGCCGCCGCCCTTGTTTACGCCTCCACCACCGCATCTCGCCGCCGCCATCTTGCCGTACCGAAACCTCGCCGTAGGTGGCTCGTCGGCGTTGAGACCCTTCGGTGGTTCCCAAAAACCGTTGTGTTGAGGCTCACCGGCGTTGTCCCTTCATTCCTCTCCTCGTGGTGTGTCTCTGAGGCCAATTCGTCGCCGTCGACCAGCTCTGTTCGTCGTTTCGGCTTCTTCGTTCGTCTGTTCAGGTCTCTGTCTTTCTCTCCTCTGTTTCTCTTTCCCGTTTCATTTCCACCATGTCTGATCAGCCGGGTCCGTCTCGTCGTGTGGCCCGACGGAAGAACACCGCAAACAGCCAGCGTTCATCGAGTCAAACGTCCGAGAACCCGCCTTCGCCTCCGCCTGAGCGTGTCCCCGTGGATTATTCCCGGTGGCACGCTAGCCGCTTTCGCACGCTCCGCTCCACTAACCCTTATCTTTTGCCGCGTCCCACTGGTTGCGACTCATGCAACGTTGTTACCTGCTATAACAACTTGCACCTCGATCTGTTCAACAGTGTGTACAGTCGAGTTCCCATCTTCGCCCACCGCTCTCTGTCGTGGGGTATGATCGCTTCTCGCACAGGCATCGCCACCCTCGCAGATCTTTTCGGCTCTGTAGGGATCCGCGACCTAGTCGCCGATTCCTCTCTGCACTGGGCTGAGAGGCCCATCCGCCAGTTTTATGCCATCGTCTTCATCTCCCCTCAGCGCGACTTCATGACCTTCATGACGGGCCTCCAGGTCTACACCGTCACGAAGGAGCAACTTGAGTCTGCGCTTGGATTGGTGCGCCCTCCTTCTTGTCGCCAGCTCCATACCCTTCCACACCTTGAGCATCGGGAGGTAGCCATGCTCTATTCCGGCCCCTTCCAGCTCCGTCACATCGCTGGCTTGCGCCGCGATGTTGATCTAGCCCTACGGATCCTCCGGCTCACTTTAGTCCCCATGACCGGAGATAGGGCCAGAGTTACCTATCTTGGGCTCCATGTCCTGATTTATATCTTCCAGGAGGAGCCCTTTGACGTTGCTGATCTCATCATCAGTGAGATTCAGCACGTCCTTCTCTCTCCGCGCCGTCAGTTGATATACGCTCTGTATATCATGGCGGTGCTCCTTCATATCCAGGCTGTGGATTCTGAGCTCCCACGGCCCCATCATCCGCTTCTTTTCTGCCCTCCCGGTCAGGCCGATTGCCGTCTTGGTGCCCGGGCTGCGGCGGCTGCTGGTCCTGATTCTCCCGCATCAGATGATGATGTTGCAGGGGAGTCAGCAGATGAGGCTCCAGTTCAGGAGTCTGACCCAGCACCACCTGCAGACCCTGGCACCGGATCATCTTCAGCCTCACTTTCTCAGCTCCACCAGGTGATGCAAACTCAGCAGGAGATCCTGCGCACCCAGGCGGAGCATCACAGTATCCTGCTTCGCCTTCTAGATCAGCAGGAGCAAATTCTGGCTCGGCTACCTGTGTCAGGTTCTCCGGTTTCTCGCAAGAGGGCCCGGTTAGCTTCGTCTTCACCGAGCACAGCTTCCGGACCAGCTGATCCAGCTCCTGCGGCACCAGCTCCGGTTCCAGTTGCTCCTGCTCCAGCAGCTACTCCGCCCCTGTCTCCTGCGGGCAACGCGTCTGGATCTCCAGCAGGCTCCGGAGATACAGATGTTTTAGGAGTTTCTTCTGATGATGAGCATTAGGCTCTACCTTTTCTGTTTTGCCTCCCTTTTTGTGCTTGATGCCAAAGGGGGAGAAGTATTTTGGATATTATAGTATTTTTATGTTTTGGACAGATGTCTTGTCTTTATATCATGGATATTGTTATGATGGTTGGATGTCATGGAGATATTTTGGTTTATGTCATGGATGATTAGATATGGGTTTATTTGGTTTATCATATATCTGACATTGTGATGTTTTGGTCTTGAGAATTGTATGCTCTGATACATATAAATATGACTTGGTGATATATGCATATTTGTGAGTGCTTGTGTGTATGAGATGCTCTGATGTATATGTGTTGGTTTATGCTCTGATATGATGAGATGCATATACTCAGGGGGAGTTATTTCATTTTATTGTTGAACACTTGTTGTCATCAAACATCAAAAAGGGGGAGATTGTTGCATCTAGGTCTTCATGCCTAACCCTAATTTTGATGATTAATGAAAACAAAGTATTTTGGACTAATTGTGCTTCTGAGATTGTTAATACAGGGCTCCGTTGGGAAGATTGTCGAGATGAACAAAACGAACCCAACGCAAAAGAAGTAAAAGCACAAGTCGTGAAAATGAAGTCAAGATGCAATCCGGGAAAGCATAAAAGACCTAAGGTAATATTGTTTTTATTTTTACCGATCTCGGTGTTTGGAGGTGATTGGTTTAGGAAAAATTGTTTTTAGTTTTTAACCGTACTATAAAGAGGGGTGGCAAAAGTCCTCTCGTTATCTCCAACATAAACCGAGAAACTTAGGACATGGCATTGCATCTATTTGGTTGGATTTGATTTGAACTTGATTTGAGTTATTTGGATTTTCATTTGAGTTTTTAACAGCAGAAGAGTATTTGCAATTTTTAGAAAGATCTAGCCAGATCTATTTTTTGCTTCTGTTGACAAAAATGTAGCCCTTGAAATTATCTTTCAAACGAGCTATTAAACACCTCTTTTGGATATCTGGATTTAAAGTTATCTCTGTTTTTGTTCAGGCTGATTGTCAGTTTGCTAAACTGACTGTCAGTTTGAATATCAGTTTAATTAAACTGACAATTGTCCAGAGAGGGTGTATTTTGGGCTAAAATTTTTTGTACTAAACTGACTGTCAGTTTGACCATACTGACTGTCAGTTGAGGTTTCGACCACAGTTGTTTTTAACTAAGTTTCTATCTGTTTTGGTCGAATCCTTGGTCGAACTGACTGTCAGTTAGATGAACTGACTGTCAGTTGTGGGTTTCAAGTTTCCTTAAACGACCACAAACAGCTAGCAATTTTTTATCAGTAAATTTTGTCGGCCGTTGTACACAAAACTGGCTGTCAGTTAGGCAAACTGACTGTCAGTTTGAGTTGCTGATTTTCAGCCCTAGCTCCAACGGTTCATTTGATTCTTGAGGCTATAAATAGGGGTTTTGGGCATGAGTTTCATACAACAAGCAGCAGCATTCTCTTATACACTCTTGAGCTTTAGTTTTATACTTAAAATCTTGATCTTTTGATCAAGTCGAGTGTTTTCGATCCACCGAGGTTTTCAGTTCATTTGCATTTGCATATTCTTAGTTTCTCGGTGCATGTTTGGAGGTCAAGAGAAGACCTCGCTGCCTATTACTCTTGGTGACCGCCCTCACCTAGACGGTTCGGAGGCGTGACCGTTGACCTCTCCAGTTCGGAGATTGTCGAAGAGGCTCGGCAAGTTTGTACAATGTATCGGTGCTCGCCTTTCCGGAGTGGACAAGGAGCAACCAATAGTTGATAATACTCTTCGTGAGTATTGAGGCAAAACGCAAGTGACTTGAGTGCTTCAACGAGGACTAGTGGAGACGGCAAGTCTCCGATACCTCGGTAAAAATTACTGTGTTCGTTCTCTTCTCCTCTTATTATTTGTTCTTACTTTGCAAATATTTGTTTAAGCTTAAAGTTTTTAAAAGCCTCTTATTCACCTCCCTCTAGTCGGCATCCTTGATCCAACAAAGCGGACTACCAAAGCACTGACGTCTTGGAGCTTACTTCACTTGGTATCTATTTTGACGTCAAACAATAAGCAAGCAAAAATAATAGTGAGTATATTTGTTTATAAATATATATATATATATATATATATATATATATATATATATATATATATATATATATGTTTATAACTGGTAAGGTTCAAGTGGTCGAATGCTAGAATAGGATTAAAAGAATGGTCGAAAGGTGATTGATAAGCTTGGTCTTGGATGGATTAATTTAAAAAATAGGGAAAATTTTATCTAGTGTTTGGATGGCCGATCAGATTGTATATGTGCAAGGTTAGAGATAAGGTGGACAAGGTGACACAAATGGATTTTCGATCTGAGGTTCCTAGGGTTGCAAACGTCATAAGCATGTCGACGAGAGCGACATCGGACATAGGCTGACAAAGCTTAGGTCGGCCTTTTAGGGTGTTTTCGTCGAGGCTCGAATACTAAAATATAACTAGCGCTCTGGTTGAATGGTCGAAATATGGTGCTTTCATTGAGAGTCATGATTACTAGGGTGAAGACAAATTCTAGGTTTAACACGAACGTGGCGACATTCGAACGTCGACGAACGACATTCGTCTGGGACGACAAAACTGGAAATAGGTCAAGATGGAGTTTTCTTGCGATGCGACAGTTGAAGAAAATGTAGAACATGGCTCTATAAGCTTAGTAGACAAAGCGGTCTTCAATTTGCTCAACCAGAAGTGGACAATTTGGCCCAATGTCACTGGCTGACATAGACTGACAAGGTCTAAGAATGGCATTGGCCTGGTTTATGAGATTTCCAGTGGACAAAAAGTGTTTTGATTCAAGCATTTGGTGCATCATATAGTAAGGTATCTATTTGACAAAGTTGTTTTTACAGAAAAGTCCAGAGAGTCTAGGATTTTGCAAAGACATCCTTGGACACAGTGAACTAAATGTCTGGCTGCTGTCCAATTCTAGGGTTTAGAGCATTTGATCGAATTGTTGAAGTTTTTCTTCGCCAACTATGTCTGGGAGGTAGGTGAAGGTAACAGGAACCTGTTGGTAGTGGTTTTGCGAACTAGGATGACCGGACGACGATGAACGGCGGCGAGGAAATGCGGTGACGATACGGCAAAACAGGAGTACTAGACATAATTTTGGCATAGCCATATTTGGTAATTCTGTGCAGCACTAGCAATCGAGGTAGTGGAACTTTATGCTCAGGAGGTCACGGCCGAGGCGTTGGACAAGGTCTCGACGACGGCAATGGCCGGCGGCGACCGGGCGGCACGCCGGCGGCACGGTGCAGCGGGTAAAAATATCCAAATCGAGGTTTGGCGATGCGCTCTAGAATCCTACTGTTTCTGGGGTTAAGACAAAAGGAAATTATTTAGGAGTAGGTTTTTTTAAAAAAAAAATTTATGCTCTATTTTTGGGATATTACAGGAACTCTACTACGGTGTACTTGACTATGATGTGCGTCGGACGCTGCGTCATGGTCTTGTTTGTCCTCTGCATGTACCATCCATGCAGGCTCTGGCATGCTAACCCCATACTAGAAATTGCGGCATCGGAGGCCATGGGCATCCCCAGAGCGAACGATATGAGAGCTGATGGCGCACTCCTCACTCTCCTTTGCCGTGCCCTTCTTTGCTTTTCCCCTACTAGCCAACTTCTTGATTGGTTGCCTCCTAGTCGGAGTCAGCTTCGTCATCGGACCCGTTGGTTGGCTTCATGGAGGGGTCGACTGGCTAGTAGGCCGAGTGTTAGTGTTCGTCTGTAATGTAAGAACCTACGTATAGTAATGATCACTAACTCCGAGGGCTATTATTACAGTACGAATTATGAAACTGGTGGGGGATTATCTCATCCAGGACAATGTCCTTTTTGGGCCATTGCACGAATGTGTGCATCGCATCCCCGAGAGTAGTAATCTCGTCATTTGGCAGTTGTCCAACGGAAATCCTTTGCAATGGTCGAAGGCACTGTCCACCTGGACTTGTGCAAAACTCTCAGATAGAGGGACCGTGGATTGTGGCCCCCGCCGTGCATGGTTGCGCCATCCCACGGCCAGCACCATAGGCTTGCAGGAGACAGGTTCCTACAAACAGTGCGTATTAACATATTGAATTTCACCGCTTTTCACTTTCGAATGAATTAACATAGAAAAGCGGTCATTACCTGCAGATTGTCCACCGGATACTATCGAGAGGGCTTCGATCGAGAGGGCTTCGATCGAGAGGGCTCCAGCTGCGAAGACCCCGGCGCGGACGCGCAGCTGCTACAGTGGCCAGGAATGGGGTTCAGTAATTCCGCTGTTGCAAGGGGGATGCCCTGGCTCGCCTGTCTTAGCTGTAGATACATGGCCCGCATCTCCGACAACTGCTACAGGATTGCTTTGTCACGAGCGGTGAACTCCAATCGTATCTCCTCCTTGAGCCATTCGTCGCGGTCTTTCTGGGATCTCTTTCTCCTCTTGGCCACCTCCTCATCATCAGGAAAACCATCCCTCCAAGGCACAGTGGCACCAAGGCCGCGCATGTGGCCCGGATGCTCCTTATTTCCTAGCGCCGTGGTGAGGATATCCCTGTCCCTCCTAGGGTTGAATTCTCCGGATGCCGCCTGCGCACTTAGCGTCGCCTACAACAGGAGAACTTAGCAATACAACCCATTGCATGCGTGTTACGAGGATAGTAAGTGATCCTACAAAGTTACAGATCTTACCAGCCGGTTGATCACTTCCCTGTCCGCAGGGTTATTCACAGAGATGCTTCTAGAGGAGGTCATTGTAGATCTTGCTCGGCACCAATTGCGGGCGCGCATGTCCGTTATGCCCGCATAAGGAGCGGCGGCCGAAGAATGGGACGCCTCCTCGTCCTGCTTCCTCCACAACGCCTTCTTCCCCACATACTCACCGGTGCCTTGTCTGTGTGGGTGGGTATTCTTGGCCTGGTTAGTCTTGCCCTTCTCACTAAGCGCTGGACTCGGGTGTGCCCTTCATCTCCACGAACTGCTGGCATGCCTCGGGAGTCACGAAAGGGTAGTCATTGAAGGGGGTCTTCGACTCCTTCACATAGTGTTTGACAAGATGGCTCTTGAAGTTCCTCCACGCCTTGTTTATTGACATCAGTGTCGTCCAGCGGATGGTGAACTGGCGATCCTCGGGAATGTGAAACGCCGCCTGCACTTCTTCCCATAGCGCATCCTTGCACTCTCGGGGCACTTGACCCCACTCGGAGGTGGTGATGGGCACCCGCTCCCTTGCAACTTTGCCGCATAGTGAGCGGTACTGATCGACAAGGTTATCCGGAGCTTCCAGCACACCATTGTTGTCAAACTGTACGTGCTGCTTTTCTCGATTGTCAAGACGCGCGCACATCGTCCAGCCTCGCCCCTTTCTCTTCTGCAACTAGGTCACGGTGGACGGGCGACCTCCGGCCCAGGCATCTCATTGCCAGAGAGGTCACTCTGACTCCCCGATCGGTTCATTTCGTCATCGGACATATCAGTTCCTAACATAAGCGAAAGAGAGAACAGTGTAAGTAAATTTGATACTAATAATTCTATAACTAAACACATATACTCATAATTGACCAAGAATGGCAAAAACAGTGGGGAGGCGACGGAGGTGATCGCGCCGGAAGATGGGAGGGCGATGGAGGTGATCGCGCTGGACGGTGCGAGGGCGGAGAGAGCAAGGGCAAGTGAAGAGTTGTGAAGTGTGGAAATGAGCAGGACAATGCCCACCTTGAACTATGTACCATGTAGAGAGATTATCACAGACGGTTCAGAGTTCACAACCGTCTGTGATATATTAACATCACAGACGGTTTTTATTTTAGAACCGTATATAATAGACCGTCCCCGCCTTGAACTATGTACCATGTAAAGAGATTATCACAGTCGGTTCAGAGTTCACAACTGTCTGTGATATATTAACTCACAGATGGTTTTTATTTCAGAACTGTTTGTGATAGACCATCTGTGATAATCTCTATACTTAGAGTGATTATCACAGACGGTTCTGAAATCAAAACCATCTGTGATGTTAATATATCACAAACAGCTGTTAACTCTGAACCGTCTGTGAATTCTAAATTCTGAACTCAGAACGCAATGATGTAGAGCTTTACAATCAGAAACTCTGTAACTCTGAATACTAAAATTTCAGTATCCAAAAAGTCTCAAATGTATGCAAATGATGTCCAAATGCTCGAAAACTTGTTTTAAATGAAATCTCAAGGGATACTCAGATATTTCAAATGGAGTCCAAATGCTCCGAAAATAAGTTACAATGTAGAGCATGCTCAAATTAATAAATGTTACATACAAATGGGGACTTTAACCGACAATTTCCACATGCACACCCATGTTATCCTCAACTTTCCACTTATCGCGGCCCTGCAAAGACGAGAATTAGAGGATCTATAAGCTATACCGATGGAAACAGAGAGATAAGGACGGTTGATTACCTTTAAAGTATAACCCTTCCTGGTGATTCATACGCACGTAACTAGTTTCATCGGTGTCTTCAGTATCGACCTGTACGCCATCTCCAAATGGAGGCATCTCATCAAATTGATTGTATTCTTTCTCATCTACGACATTTTCAACTCCAACAATTCTTCTCTTGCCATGAAGGACGACGTGCCACTTCTTATTGGCCGGGTCAGTGACATAAATGACCTGAATGGCTTGCTTTGCAAGTATGAATGGCTCATCTTTATAAGCAACTCGATCAAGATCCACAGAAGTGAAATCGTAACTGTCAACCTTCACACCCTGTGGTATTTGGACCCATCGGGATCGAAACAAGGGAATCTTGAATAGTACGTAATCGAGCTCCCAAATTTCTTCTATGAACCCATAGTACGAGTTCAATCCACGTACTACCCTTGTTGGGCCTGTCTCGCTGAACTCCTTATGAAAAGTTTCTACGCTCACTCCACCATTTTGTACAGTGCTCTTTTAATCTTGAGCTTTCGTGTAAAATGTGTACCCATTGATGTCGTATCCCTCCCATGTCTGTACAGTAAACGTGGGCCCTTTTGGCAACCATTTAAGATTCTCACATGCGGACTCCCCGGTGATTCGTTTGAGATCTAGCTTGGTTTTCGCATTAGGCTCGCCCAGATTTTAATATGCGGAATAACGGGATTTCACTCGGAGATACCGAAACCCAAAGGTTGATCGAAAAACACAGTTCAAGTAATTGCACAACTCTTTATTTCAAAGAGAGCTTTACACGTCGAACGTTAGACAGACTTGTCTACGTCGATGAACTATAAGTGCCTAAGACTTAAATAAGCTCTATGACTCTTCGATTGTATTCGATGATCTAAACTAGACCTATTACAAGATATCTATAGTTCAATCGTATGAGTACGTATCAGACTCAATAACCTAAACGTATTAGACTCATATAACTAATTAATCCTAAACAGATAAACTTAGTTATATATATATTTGGATCGGATTACAATTCCAACCAGAGGACCAATCCATGGTCGCGAAACCTTTCCGATCACGGTTAAGGACCCGAAGCCGTATGCAATCAGGATTTGAAGATCCTCCCAGATCACCCGATGATTCGCACTTTCATCCACACGTTGAGTCGACTGTTATGTTCTCTCGTGATCCAAACCTCGGATCGGCGATGATTGTCTTGTCGTAGCATCTCCTTGTGCTTGTCGATGTACGGAAACACCTCCGTCATGTGTTGCAAGACCCAAAAATGAGCTTTCGAGTACATATCAAAATCAGGAGTGATTGCTCTCCGTCCAATAGTCCCAACGCCATCAAGCCTCCCCTCATGACGAGACACAGGAACTCTATTGCTTCTACCTCAGCCATGTAATCGATGTGGAACTCAACAACCTCTTCCGCTGCATAACCTTTGACAATGCTACTCTCGGGCCAAGAGCGATTCCTCACGTAGGCCTTAAGTACACCCATGTACCTCCTGAATAGATACATATAACGTAGGAACACGGGTTCACATACCTTCATTTCTCTGACAAGGTGGACAGTGAGATGGACTATGATATCAAAAAACGATAGAGGAAAATAAATCTCAAGCTGACAGAAAGTTTGAACCACCTCGCTCTACAGAGAATCTAGTCCCTCGGGATCAATGACCTTGGAAGAAATTGCATTGAAGAAATAATACAGCCTCGTGATCGTCTCTCCGACCTTATGCGGCAGAATACTCCGGATGGTAACAAGAAGCATTTGTGTTATCAACATGTGACAATCATGAGACTTCATACCAAGCAATTTCAAATCACCCATGGACACAAGCTTTTTCATATTTGCGGAGCAACCCGATGGAACTTTAACACAATAGAGACATTTACAGAGTTCTGTCCTCTCAGCCTTGCACAAAGTATAGCATGCGGGGGCAGGTATATACGGCCTTTCTCGTCCTCTCTCAGTGCTAGCTCGGGCCTGATTTTCATTTTGGATCATGTCACACCGCATATTGACGCCATCCTTTGTATTCCCCGAAATGTTCAACAATAGGTCGATTAAACTGTCGCAAACATTCTTCTCTACATGCATGACATCAACGCAATGACGAACCTCTAAATGCTCCCAATACGGTAAATCCCAAAATATCAATCTCTTCTTCCAAGTGTTCTTCGTGCGGGGTTTCAATTTACGACTCTTTCCAAACACAACGTCTATGTCCTTCAACCGTGAGTAAACTTCTTTCCTGCTCATAGGGTTCGAGGCTGAACCATCTTCCTTGTGACTGTCAAATTCTCTCTTCCTCTTACGATACGCGTCATTCTTCGGAAGAAACCTATGGTGACGCATGTACACTGTTTTCCTACAATTCTTCAGCCACACGCTCTCAGTCTGATCTTCGCAGTGGGGACAAGCTTTGGCTCCTTTCGTACTACGGCCCGACAAATTTTCAAGGGGCAGGGAAATCGTTGATGGAGCAGATATCATAGCACGTAGGATGAAGGTCTCTCGTTTGTATGCATTCCATACCTGCACCCCTTCGTTCCACATTTTTAGCAGATTCTCTATCAATGGTGCTAGATATACATCAATATCGTTTTCGGGTTGTTTTGGTCTTGAGATAAGTAGAGACATCATAATGTACTTGCACTTCATACACAACCAAGGAGGAATGTTGTAGATACACAAAAGAACCGGCCAAGTGCTATGCCGACTGCTCATGTTACCAAAAGGATTAATTCCATCGGTACTCAACCCGAACCTTATATTCCTCAATTCCGCTCTGAAGTTAACAAATTTCCTGTCGATGTTTCTCCACTGCGAAGAATCAGCGGGATGTCTCAGCTTTCCATCCTTCCTCCAGTCTTCCGAGTGCCAACGCAATAATTTTGCCTCTTTATGGTTTGCAAACAAACGCTTCAAGCGGGGAATGACAGGAAAATACCACAACACCTTAGCATGAGGTCCTTACTTTATCTCAGCGCAATCACGGTCGTCGGTTTGGTCCTTACGCTTATAGCGGGATGCACTGCACACTGGACAAACATGCATATCCTTGTTACGGTAAAGGATGCAATCATTAGGGCATGCGTGTACCCTTTCTACTTCCATTCCCAAAGGACACAACAGCTTTTTCGCTTGGTAGGTGTTTTTGGCAACTTGTTTCCTTCCAAAAGCATGTCCGCTAAAAGTTCGAACAGTGCCGTAAAACTCTTGTCGGTCCAATTGTTACTTGCCTTCAATTTTAACAGTTCAAGCACGGAGGCCAACTTTGTGTACTTCGACTTTCAACCAGGGAACAATGGGTTTTCTGAGTCCTCAATCAAGCGCTTGAATTTACCAAACTCCCTTTCACTGTAATTTCTTTCCACATCACGCAACATGTCATCTAAAATGTCATCCTCTGGCATATCCTCATCGAAATCGTTGTTGGGATCTGACATGTCTTGTTCCTCAACCTAAGTGGCACTTGTTTCTGCAGTTTGCTCTTCGCCATGGTACACCCAACACGTGTACCCCTTTTTGAAACCACGTCGGATCAAGTGGGAGACAATTTGAGATGAGTTGGTGAACATCTTAAGATTCTGGCAGTCTACGCAAGGACAATACATATATGGTGAACCATTCTTCGCCATATCTTGCTCAGCAACTTTTGGAAATCTAAAACACCTTTTATGTATTCTTCACTCACTCGGTTGTCATTATACATCCAGTCTCAATGGACCATCTACAATTAAATTCATACACATACTAAGTAATCTCTACATACGGTCGACACGCAATAAATTATAAATCTAGCTAGCTAGTGTTTGATGTGGAGTTTGCGATATAACTAGTTAACTACTACTTGAACTGCAAGCAATTAGTTAGTAACTAATTGGGGGCGTGGATAACACACATCATAAAGCAATTAAATAGCTACAGGTCAAAAAATAAGAGTTACAACCAAGATTTGCTACTCTAGCTTCCCCTCCCTCTCCCTCTCCCTCTCCCTCTAATTTGATCAATCAATGGAGATCGATATTGATGATGAAATTAAATAATGTGTATGCCTTAGGAGCAAGTACCAACCTTGGATCTTCAAATTTGTTGTCCCCTAATACTCCCCTTTTGAGATATTGCTCTTCCTTGCCCCTGATCTCTTCCAACTGGACAGTATGTCGAGCAAGAGTGTACGATTGAAACATCCGCTAAAAAACCTTTTATACCAGGTTCAATACAGACGATTCTACATAATATCGTCTGTAATAGTAAAATACCACTGACGATTTTCACTTTAAGACCATCGGTAATATTGGTGCATTTGTGTAGAACTATGACAGAATATCACAGACGGTTTTGAGATATGAACCGTCGGTGATAATTAGAATATCGCAAAAACTACCACTGACGGTTTTCACTTTAAAACCATCGGTAATATCGGTGCATTTGTGTAGAACTATGACAGAAATATCACAGACGGTTCTAAGGTCCGAACCGTCTGTAATATGCTTGGAATTTTGGTTGAACCGTTCGACTTCTACAAATTCTTCCCTCCCTGGAGTTTTGATTCTACTCGAACCGTTCCACTTCTTTTTCTCCTTGGGCATGACAAACCCTAACCCGTAACCTCCATTGATGGCCGCCGCACCTTCATCGACGGTCACTAGTTTCTCTGGTGAATCGAGTCCAACATCGATCGTAGCTTCAACTCCCTCGGCTAGATTTCGGCATTGCAAGTAAGGCAAGTAAAATTTCAGCATTGTTGGATTATCCTAATCCTATGATGGAAATTATCTTACGATTCATGCATCTTCTATTTTTATATTTCTTCTTTTTAATATGATTTTGTGCAGGTCCTTAGACGATGTTCACGAGGGGCAACGTAGTTCACGGTTTGTCGTTGCAGTACACTGCCTATGTTAGCTTGTTGGCGAAAGAAAAGGTGAAAATCACCTTCGAGAGCTAGATGGATGTGAAGGTCAAGAAGATCCTCAAGCCCAGCGTGTTTCTCAAATCAGGACCTATAGAAAACATCTTTCATTTGTCTTGGTGATTTTCTCAAATCAGGACCTATAGAAGCTAAGGAGTCGAAGAGTTTAAGAATTAGAAAAACCTGTAAAGTAGCTGGTAATTATTCCACTGCCAAGCTATTTATAGAATTTTCAAGGCAACACTTCATGTTGCTAGAATAGGGCGCCACACGAAGATCGGAGACCGAAATGAACATACGGTTGAGAATTCGAAGCGCCGGCACTGTTTGGACTATCACAGTCGGTTTTGACCATGGAATCGTCAGTGATATTCTAGTTATCACATATGATTCTCAGTTGAGAACCGGTTGTAACTATCACAGTCGGTTTTAAGTTTAAAACCGTCTGTGATAGGTAGACTATCACGGACAGTTCCGTGGTCAAAATCGTATGTTTGACTATCACAGTTGGTTTTGACATCAGAACCGACTGTGATAACTGAACATATTCTCTCGACAAGACTTCGCAGATGATGTTCCATTGAAAAATTCATAACCATCTGTGATGTACCGTTCTGGATGTCTGTTTCTGTGGTAGTGTAGTGATTAGGGTCTAATGTGGTCAAATTAAACAATCATCTATGCATATTGAACAAAACTTAAACCACAGGGATTTCATGGAGCTTAAAAATACGTTTGTTTTACACAATTTTTTTAAGGCTCTCAATTATTAAAAATGTAAGAGTCACAAAGAGCATACTAGACCGCGCATCAATGATCGAGAAATACCAAATGTTTGTTTGGCACAATATCATTTAGTACTTCACACTCACTCTACACAAGTGGATATTTGTTAACAAAACTAAAATTACAGTTAGGTCTTGTATAATTTACTCAAATTCAATTCAAATCCACCTCGCGGCATGTTTAGATAAGAAAAAAAAAATATTTTCTCTCTACTTTCAAGAAAAGTCCAAATAACAATTGTATTATAAAATCAGACACCTTACATCTTGTATTTGTGCTTTTAAATCAGACAACTTATACCTTATACTTGTACTTTAAAACTGGACAACTTATCTTGTACTTAAAAAATCAGGGCATATAATTATCTCATGTGTAACTTGAGTGGTAACTTTTTAATGTGGACCCATAAAAAATCATGACAAGCGGCTTGTCGAGTGCTCAGCACTCGACAAACCATCTGACTCCTCAATTGTGGTCGTATCAGTACTAAATTTGGTCGTGGTCGTATCTAATACTAGACCTGATCATGGTCATATCTAGTACACAAACTGGTCGTGGTTAGGGCTGGAAACGAGCCGAGCTCGAGCGAGCCCAGACAGGCTCGGCTCGAGCTCAATAATGTACTGGGCTCGACTCGGGCTCGGCTCGAAACATTAACGAGCTTAGAACCAGGCTCGGGCTTGGCTCGATAAAACTCGACAAAAGCTCGATAAGGCTGTATACACAAATAAATATGATTGGGCTCGCTCGAGCTCGATTAGGCTCGGCTGAGGCTCGAGGCCCATTAAGAAATAATAATGTAAGATAAGGCCCTGTAAGATATAACGAGCTTTAACGAGCCGAGCTTGAGCGAGCTCGGGAAGACTCGGGCTCGGCTCGAATACTCACTCGAGCTTTACTTCAAGCTCGAGCTCGGCTCGTTAAGAACTTGAGCCAAGCTCGAACCGAGCCGAGTTTCGATTCGATCCCGAATAGCTCGCGAGGTTCGATCTTTTTGTCCAGCCCTAGTCGTGGTCGTATCAGTTTAAAACTGATCGTATTAAGACCAAATCGTTACAAGAGCCAGAGCACTTGCCAAGTGCCCAGCACTCGACAAGCTGATTTCCACTCTTGTTGAGTCTCCAGAACTCGATATGCTAATGTGGCGGGTTATTTTTGTAAAATACGACAAATATAGATCATTTTTACAATTAATTTTGTTCTATGAGTTATTTATAAAAAAAATCGCTGAAATGGTATGTAAGAGCGAACATATTTCTTCAAAATATATGCTTCAGTTGTTACTTTACAAATCCTGGTGGTTAGGTTGAGCCTATCTAACTCTACTGATAGTTGATGTAAGTTTGAATTTATTTTAACTAATAAATCTAAGTTAAACTCAGTGAAACACACATGCCCCTACCTAAAAAATATTAATTGAGAGATACCACAAAAATAGGATATTACTATAAGACACTGATTGTGAAGATGACATATACAATTTGTTAAGGGTAATTTGTTATAAAATACTTAAAAATAATGAGTTTAATTATTTTTAAACTCATTAGGACATCTCCAATGACTTGTACCTAGCGACTAGCTTGGTCAACCAGCCAGCGCGAGGTGTGGTAGAATCCCTGCTTTCTCACATTGTACACCTCTACATCTATATGCTTAGCTGGTGACACTGACAAGTAAGTTGATATCCTAATCAATTATTTTATTTAGGTCAAAAGAATTGATTGGATGAGTAAAAACTGAAACAAAATGTCACATTTTCTCACCTGCATGGCAAGTTCTCTCTGCTCTAGAACTTTGCTTTGGGGATGGTGTTTTTTTTAAGCTAAAAACGGCTCTGAGATTACTGTACACTCTATTTTTAGAGTCCCACAGACATCTCCAATAGTTGTTTTTAACATGTGTTAGTCAATAAAAAATATTTCTTTGGTCCATCAATTTTTAAAACCAACCGCGGACACTTTCATCCATCATCTACCACAGCACATAGACCTTATTCTCTCTCCTCCAAAATATAAATAAATATGAGTAATTCTTTTGCTACTGTATAGTATTTTCAACAGTTACATTTTTAGATTAAAAAATTATGATACATCATTATCTGGTTAAACTTTCTTTGCTCCAATAATTGCACTAAGTCTCTTGTGGAGCCTCCTTGGCTGCCCCTCTTCTAGAGATATCAGTCAACTTGTATATGCAGGGAGCAGCCATGGCCCCGATGGTCCGCATGGGTGGGTTAATTATGCAAAAAGCCAAAAGCACTGCAGCCGACGGGTCAGCGAAACAGACTTATCTTCATACGAATCAAACCGAGTCTGGTCTTGCGCTCGCACAGCCTCATTAACTGCTCCGCTCTCTTTCTTAGAAGCCCTACCAGATTGCACGAACACAACACTTGCGCGCTTATATATATGGGCGCGCTCTAGCTGTGCTTCCCAGGATCACCAAGTACTCGAGAAGGAGCTCTTTTCTCTCGTCCAAGAAACCAAGCGCCACCAAGTCCATCTTATCGCTAGCTCCCTCTCTAACTAGTACTATCTGGACATATGGAATGCAAG
Source organism: Pharus latifolius (assembly GCA_019359835.1). Classification (NCBI taxonomy): domain Eukaryota; kingdom Viridiplantae; phylum Streptophyta; class Magnoliopsida; order Poales; family Poaceae; genus Pharus; species Pharus latifolius. Next base: position 20,345,947 of record CM033319.1, read on the forward strand.
TACGAGCTCCTCTCCAGGATCGCCACCGGAGACGGCCACGGCGAGAACTCCTCCTACTTCGACGGCTGGAAGGCCTACGACAGGAACCCTTTCGACCTCCGCAACAACCCCTGCGGCGTCATCCAAATGGGCCTCGCCGAGAACCAGGTAATTAAACAACCGGAGAGTTACCTCCATAGTATTACAAAGATTGAGGTTTAGTAAAATACAACTGTCTTAACGACATATAAACTTGCACCTAACATGTCAGTCCGACAGTGATATGGATCTACATGTACTGTGATCCTAACATATACTCATATCCAGATATCGTTGGACCTGCTTGAAGAGTGGAGCAAGAACCACCCAGAGGCGTCCATTTGCACCAAGGTGGGTGCCTCACAGTTCAAGAGAATAGCAAATTTCCAGGACTACCATGGCCTGCCGGAGTTCAGAGAGGTAAAGAAACTCCAACACCATTAATTGCTAAGTTAAGCTTGATTAAGCACTCGATGGCAAGTTAGGTGCGGCGAAAGCGATGGAGCAGCGGTCGCTACATGATAGATCATTGACAACCACCACACATAATTGATGTTGTTTTTGACTTGTTTGGCTGCAGGCGATGGCGAACTTCATGGGGAAGGTGAGGGGGGGGAAGGTCACCTTCGACCCCGACCGCGTCGTGATGAGCGGCGGAGCCACGGGCGCGCAGGAGACCCTCGCCTTCTGCCTTGCCGACCGTGGCGACGCCTTTCTCGTGCCCACGCCGTACTATCCAGCGTACGTATATGCTCGATCTCCTCATCCTTGCACCGTTGCACGACAGTACATAGACAATTAATTACCTATCATAAGTAGTTATTAATATTGGTCAAATGTAGAAAAGTCCACTTAGTATGACTTTTTTTTCTTTTTGGCTCTGAAGACGATTCGAATGGCAACTAGTGGTAATAGCTAAGCTGTTATGCTTTCTTTAAAGTTGCGTTATAAAACTTACTTCAAAAACACATGCACAATGTTCACACGAGTCTAGACTCTAGTGCATGCGACTTCTCATGCTTACATGGTTGACCACGACTAAATGAGTAGTGCACATAAATTTGCAAAAATGACACGGTGGCGTCGGCTACTTGCATAGGTGAAGTGCGACAGAGCGTCTCGCGGCCATGGAGTGTGATACATGTTTCACTATCATGTCTATCGCACCCTAGTTTATCATGTCGCACCTGTATGGGTATTTGATGTCGTCGGGTTATTTTTTAAGAGAAAGAAAAAACTGCATTTAACTAAATATAGAGTAATTTTTTATGCATGCACTTAAGTTGTGAACAATTTTCTATTCTTCTGGCCTAACGTTGTGCGCGCTTTCGTTATGAACACAGTTTCGACCGCGACTGCGGGTGGCGGACCGGACTCCGGCTGCTGCCTATCGAATGCCACAGTTCCAATGGCTTCAGGCTCACGAGGGAGGCCCTCGAGTCGGCCTACGAGAGCGCGCGGCGTGACGGCATCCGTGTCAGGGGCGTTCTCATCACCAACCCCTCCAACCCCCTCGGCACGACCATGGACCGCCGCACGCTGGCCATGCTTGCCGCGTTTGCCACCGACAACCGCGTCCACCTCGTCTGCGATGAGATCTACGCCGGCAGCGTCTTCTCCGGGCCGGAGTACGTGAGCATCGCCGAGGTCATCGAGCACGACGTCCCCCGCTGCGACAGGGACCTCATCCACATCGTCTACAGCCTTTCCAAGGACTTCGGCCTCCCAGGTTTCCGCGTCGGCATCATCTACTCCTACAACGGCGCCGTGGTTGCCAGCGCGCGCCGGATGTCCAGCTTCGGGCTGGTGTCATCGCAGACGCAGCACTTCCTGGCCACCATGCTCTCCGATAACGAGTTCATGGACAGGTTCCTCCGCGAGAGCTCGCGGAGGCTGGCCGCACGGCACGACCTGTTCACCTCCGGCCTCCGCGAGGTCGGCATCGGCTGCCTGCGCGGCAACGCGGGGCTGTTCTCGTGGATGGACCTGCGTAGCATGCTCCGGGAGAAGACACCCGAGGCGGAGCTGGAGCTGTGGCGGGTGATCATACACAAGGTAAAGCTGAACGTATCGCCGGGCACGTCGTTCCACTGCAGCGAGCCAGGGTGGTTCCGCGTCTGCCACGCCAACATGGACGTCGAGACCATGGAGGTCGCGCTCGAAAGGATCCGCGTGTTCGTACGCCACCACCAACACCAGAAGGCCAAGGAGCGGTGGGCCAAAGCGCAGCTTCGGCTCAGCCTGCCTCGCCACGGCGGCGGGCCGGCGCACCTCGCGCTTGCCTGCCCAATGGCCTTGCTGTCTCCCCAGTCCCCTCTGGTTCAAGCCGCCCGTTAATTACCAAAACGCCACGGTTGCATGCATGCAAAGATCGGACGCTTGCCAAGTGTGCATGCATTGCAAAGATCGCACGCTTGTCATGTCATGCACACTTTGGCTTGTCGCGATCACATACGAATGGAGTTTTTTTTTAATTAATAACCCACATCAAATAATTATTTATAAAAATAATCCACAGTACAAAAATTTTACAGAAATAAACCGTTACGTCAGTCTATTGAGTGCTGGGCACTCGACAAACTACCTACTGTGTGGAAAGAGTTTGTTGAGTACCCAACATTTGACAAGTTACTTCTTATTATCTTGCACAGTGCTAATAAATTAGCAAACACCTCTCTCACCCCGGCCTGAATTCGAATCCTGTTGACTACAATTAAAACTATTTTTTGAAAGCTTATATGCACTACACAGGGTAATATCGTGGTCTGAGGGTGAGAGAGTGTGCTCGATTGACGTGGCGGTCTATTTCTGTAAAGTTTTTAAATCATGGGTTATTTTTATAAATGATTATTTTATGTGAGTTATTAATAAAAAAAACTACATACGAATGGTGCATGGAAAATCCGTCTGCTTCGCCCTAAATACATTTTGATTTGTTGATTTTTTTTTTTTTGACAGAAATTGTTATGGTTGTTGCATAAGGTATACAAAATTTTGCAGATCTTGGAAAGGGATCAGATAGGTAACTTGTTGTGTAAGTAGGATATTAGCTTTCGGTTGTTTCGTGTAGATCATTTGTTGGTTGTTGATACAAAGAAGGAATAATGGCTCGAATAATAGGGGGGGAAAAATAAGAATATGGAACCCCCCTCCAATCGATTAGATGTTGTAATAAGGTTTTGGATTAAGTTGTGTCGCAAGTTTGGCAAGTGTTAATTCAAAAGAATTATTGTTGAGTGTCTCCATACCATTCTTTTTATACTAACCTTAGAGACAGAAGGTTGCGAAGTTTTTTGTGATCCATATAACATCCTACTATAATATATCTTTATAATAATTTATTCGAGAACCTTACGACTATAGTCAACTTTCAAATTTTCTCGACTTTCATATGTTTGCATTTATGTGGTCCACGTAGACATTGCATGCATTGACTGTCAGCTTTGACAATTTGACTACAAATGTTGCCTTAAAAAATGTGTAGAGAATAAAGGGGGTGTCACTAGATCTCGTCTCTGTTTGGAGAAGTTTGTCACTTTCATTTGGCCCAACCTGCACGTGTTGTAGTAAGAATTTTTGTGGCTGATGTTCCTTAATTTGCACGTCTTTCTTTGACCAACCTAATTATTCCACTATCTTTTTCCATAGTAAGAACTACAAGTAGCAGCCAAATTGTCCATGACTTGGAAAAAAAAAAAGATAACAAGCGTCTTATCAACGTACTTTCTTGTTCTTTTTAAGTTAGTATTTTATTTTTATGCACAATTTTTAAGAGACGATGTAAAGACTATAATTCTATTTTTATCATGAGATTAATGTGTAAGGTGTGTTTTTTATCTCAATAATTAAGGATTAAATGGTGTGATGATTATGAGGACACTTTAGGAATATAAAATCATATTTTATCTTGAAAATATATAATAATATTTTTTAATATAAAATTTCTTCCCAAAACAATATGCAAAAAAAGAGCACAAGAAGTATTAAAAAATCTTGCAAAAGTTAAATTTTTATCAAAATATTTTTTCTTTTCCCTTAAAATCAAGAAGCACTTTACATACTGTCAAACACACGAGTGGTAGGTTATTTTTTAAAAAAATAATAAATGTGACTTATTTATGTCATTTCTTTTTTTAGTTACTTGTAAAAAAAAATTTCAGAGATGGGATAAAGAGGACTGCTTGTCACGGGTCGGTGGCAAGAGAAGCAACTTATGGACTCAGGCTCACCACTACTGGTGTGTGCATGTGCATGTATAATATAATTGATTTTTAAAAATTTTCAGTATCGATAATTTTTAAATTATAATTTTGATTGACGACTAGTTTAAATCATTGGAATTATGAAAATAAAATGATCAAATTGATATATAAGAAGATATTATATATATATATATATATATATATATATATATATATATATATGACAATTTGGTTATGTCGATCTGATTAATTGTTTTGGCTTCATAATTACAACGCTTCAAACGAATCGATGATTGAAGTTATATATAATAAAATATCATATCATATTATATCTTAAGATATATAAATCTGGTTGATGATCCAATTATATTGATCTGATCGTTTTGGATTTACAATTCCATCAGTTCAAATGGACCGTCAATCAAATTTATAGATTAAAACATATTAATTATGAAAAAAATTAAAAATTTCAATACAATTTAATCTGAAAATTTAAACTAAAACTCCCAATAAATTGACGACCCGTGTGGGGCTGTGGTTGATTTCACATTTTGACATTGACAGAGGCATAGCTTCTGTTGAATCAAAAACAATGTCTGTGAGTAGACAAAAATCACGAGGAAACATGGTGTTTCTTACATATTGTTGCCACAGTTTAACTAATTCACTTGTGCAGTCCTTCCAGGTCAATTTCTCATCACTGCTTGCTTTATTTGTTTTTATTATGCTTACATCTTTTTTTCTTCTAAAATATCTAATCCATGGTGCCGTAGATGGAGATATTGCCAATTCCTTGATCATGCACAATCCTCACATTGTGGTTGGATCATTTGATCGTCCTAAGCTTTGGCGTTAAATCATGCAACTGATCTATGTCCTTTCTCAGCGAATTTGTAAACAAGTTTCAAAGGAAAGTACCGCTGGTAGCTCCACAATAACATATTGTTCTACCATTCAGGAGACAAAACAGGTTTGTAATTTTTCAGCCTGATTTATTTATTTCACTTGGATGCCTGATGAAATATATACACAATCAGCTATGTTTTTATTTTTTTCACCTATAATTAGTTGTGCTTCTGCTTTTCTACAATGGTTGAGGTCTGGTTCTCAAAACCGGCAGTAGCCAATCAGTTACAGCTTGTAACTGGTCAAACTCGTTGGATCCCCTAAGCTGTGCTGGCCGGTTTGATTGGAGCAAACAATTGTTCAAATTGGCCGACTGATTGCTAGTTTGGCAAATTTTTAGATTGATTTTTTCAAAAAAAAAAAATCAACTTTTAGATTAGTTGGGTGAGTTTGGTTGGAACCACAAATTTAAATTCTTAATCCAGCAAATGTTTTAAAAAGTAGCGAATCAAAGAGAGGAAACTGGCTGGTTACTGGATGATCTGGGAATCAACCAATTTAATATTTTTGTTCTGAACTTCCAAACCATCTATTTCTAGACTAATTACCTCCATCACTGATAGCCTGTTGGTAACTCGTCAAAAACTGGTTTTGAAACCCTGGTTGGACTAAATTAAGCCTTCTATGTCACCATCTTTATGTGAGATGTAAACCTCAACCTTCTACTAACGTTCTCTTTTCCTCTCGAAATATCACAAACTGCAATGGTACTGCAGCCTCTATAAGTGTGCTTTCCTCCTCCCTGTGAGGATAAGCAAGTTTTGGATTATTATTTTTTCATTACACTGTCGATGATCAATGTTTTGATAATCAGTTGCTCTTCAATTTGTTATTTTTTCAAGTGAGTTAACTTGAACTTTATCGTTGCACTTGCCTTTGGTAGTTGAATATTGAGGTTCCTTTGTCAATGAGTCAAGAAGTATTGACAAGAATAAACTCATTATGTTGCTTTACATGTAGCAGTTAATCTCTGTTTGCTTAATTGGAGTTTCAAATATATAGGCTGTTTGTCCATCAATCATGTTGCTTAATGGCTGCCTCTATGTGCCATTAGTTGTGTAACTGGTTAACCTGTGCGTCTGCATTTGCTACCTACTTTAATTATATTTTTTATCTTTAAGCTACATGAAACACATGCAACACCGGAAAAACAGTATAAGTACATTCACATCCAGTTTCTTTTTTCTCAAACCATTTGAGTTGTAACTTTGCATTAGGCTGAATCCTAATCAAAATTAGGATCTGACTCTCGAGGCCTCTTTGTGAAACAGCCAAGTGCCAACCTTTCAGCCTTTGTTTTACTTGCATTTGTAGAAGCTAGAAAATAGACCAGGCTATCAAGCGAAATACAGATTTAGACTTGTCCTAGTCTAACACCGCCAAAGAGCAAAAAATGATGACCTTATACAGATGTGTATTGAAGCTTGTGTTGTAGATGATAGGCCCCACAGAATTGGCATTTGAGATTATTGTTTTACGAAAAACTTGAGTGATGTGAGATCTTATAGGTTTTTTTTTTGGTTGATTAACATGAGAAATTTGTTAGACCTTGTTTTCACACCATCTTAGTTGTACCTTATTTGTTATATTAAGTTGTGTATAAGGTATTAAATATGTATTCCTTTATCAGGTACATGAGTCATTGATTACTGCTGGAATCAAGGCTGGCATTTACCACAGTAAAATGGGTAGCAAAGCTAGGGGAGAATCTCATAGGTTTTTTCTTCTATGCATATATTTACTTAATTTTTGTTTGTTGTTGAGTACTATGTTGTTCTACTTGCGCGAGCTAATGTCCTATATTGTAGATAATTAGATTTAGAAACATGCGCAACAAGCTAATGTCCACCAAGCTGGACCAAGCCCAAATCGCAGCCGGGGAGGTAGCGCTGGGTCTGTCTATTAGATCCAGCCCAATAATTTGGACTTCTTTTTCCAAAGTCCAATATAGGAAGTGTTTAGAGCTCGTTTTTTTTTAATTGGCAGTTCAACAATTTGTTTTCTTTTGTTCGAATCTTAATATCAATTTGAGATATTCCTATCTGAAGTCAAAGATGGCTGGCATCCTCCCGATAGAGAAAGAGTTTAGCTTGTGACAAATATCACTTAAACATCCCTTATGATTATATTTTGTAATGAAGAGGGTATATCTCAAGAACACATTGACCTTCCTTCCCTTCTTTGTCTTAGATGTGTTTCTCATTTATTTTTGTTTTTTTGACATGATTCAATGCATATCTAAGACAACTATAATTTAATCGCCTAAAGTTAGAAGTTCGGATTGAAAAAAGTAGAATAACCAAGCTTTGAGCAAATCTTTGCACCTAGAGCAAATCTTTGAGCAAAATTGTTGAGAACAACTTGAGAAAAGTAACATTTGAGCCATTTGCACCACAAGCTTTGTGTTTGATCAAGTGAAATACTAGACTTGTTACTCTTGGTGATTGCCATTATCTAAACGACTCGAAAAGTCCAGCAATCTCTTCATCGACAGTGTGTGTCGGAGAGGCCCGATGATTAGGTGTAAAAGCTGAGAACTCGCCTATCCGAAGAAGAGAAAGGCTACCCCTAGTGGAATCGAAACAAAAACTCTCGTGAGTTAAGCAAGCATTTGGATGCAAGTGCTTGTATAAAAGCACCAGAGTGTGCGAAAATGGCAATGTTGCCCATGGATGAGAATGATGAACTGTTGACCCCCTTCTCACTATCTCCTAGTGGTTTTGCTTTTCTCGTCAGCTCGATCATCTGCTTCTCATGTGTATTCAGCTCCACAAAGTAGCCAAAATATGACTCCTCATCAGTTGAGGCTAGATGGGCTATAGCCTCCAGATGGACCTCCCCGACCCCCTCTACCTCCTGAACGACCCTCTCGGCCTCGGCCACGACCCCCGAGAGGCATGTCTCCTTTCTCTCTTTGGACAGAACTAGATGATGTGACCCTTCTCTCCACGGGTGTAACATTTCACATTCTGCATAGAGCCTCTGGGAGTCTTCGCGTTTGAAGCTAACTTTGCTTCAACTACACCTGGACCTCAAGCATCAACACCATCCTACTCTCCTCATAGATCATAGCAGCTATGACTTCATCAAGAAAGGAAATATCCTTGCATCCCAGGAGTGCTGATCTTCTTTGGTGGAAAGCACTATTAAAATCCTGTAGAAATGTCATGGTTCTATCTTGAGGGGAGTGTGAAGAGATAAGGATAATATGAGGTGCAAAATGTAAAAAGGGAAAATGGGGATAAACCTTTTGATGAATGAAATTCCAAATTAATTCCCAAATTCAACTACATCCAGAATGTATTACATCTGGCTTATCAATACCCATCCCAAAAACAATAGTTGCTACCATCACAAGAACTTCATCTCTGATTAATGCTCTGTAAAACAAAATCATAATCAATGATCAAACATTAGCATGCTAAAATTTGGATAGCTTATGCAGACTGTATATCACAGGAACACGTTGACTTTCTTTCTCTTCTTTCTGTCTAGATGTTTTTCTCATTTATTTATTTTTTTTTTGACATGATCCAATACATATCTAAGACAACAACAATAATTGGGCAAATCTTTTTTCATAGAGCATGTAAAAACTTGGCAATCATAACCATTGTGCAAACCCCTCCACATCCACATCTCCCAGTTTCCCAAAATTAAGGAGCCGTGAGGATATATTTTTTTTCCTGATTTAAACTCTTTCATGATCCAAGACATATCTAAAAGACCAACCACAACAGCAGGAGGAGCAGCAGCAATAGCAACAATTAGGCAAATATTAATTCAGATAGCATGTTAAAACTGGGTCAAATCACGGGCTGAAGTTAAATCAATAGGATATTTCAAGTGTTTCTCATTATAATTTAGTCTTAAGGATTTGCACTGCTCAAAACAAAAAGACGAAAAAGTAGAACAACATAGTACTCAACAACAAACAAAAAATAAGTAAATAAATGCATAGAAGAAAAAACCTATGAGATTCTCCCCTAGTTTTGCTACCCATTTTACTGCTGTAAATGCCAGCCTTGATTCCAGCAGTAATCAATGACTCATGTACCAGATAAAAGAATACATATTTAATACCTTATACACAACTTAATATAACAAATTAGGTACAACTAAATATATGCAAAAACTTTACATAAAAGCTCTGTTTACATAGATCAACTAATGATAACTTATTTAACGAACTTTTATGTGCTGCCCTGGCTATTGGAACAGTGGAAGTTACTGGTCAGTAACAGCCAGGAATAAAGCTGCAAACTAGCTATATACATACATTCATACATACATACATAGTAACCCGATTTTACTCCGACAATCACTTAAGGAAACATCCAAAATGAAACTAGTATGAATTAAGATGCTCTTTTTTGACCAGATATGCCTAAGTGCCTAACAACGGTAGGTCTCTGGTCAATTATTAGTCATTGAGCATTAATCCAAGGGAGAGAAATGTGATCCAAAGAAGTATATCCGATGCATTCATAATAGATCATATCCATGAATACATGAAAGCATGCATATCTTGATGAGCTGTAATTTCATATACAAAAATACAGAAATTGGATTCAAACAAGATATGGTAAAATATAAACCTCCATGGGAAAACTGAGCTATGGAACTACAAAAGTAGATCCTATTACTTAGGAGTTCTAGCAAGCAAAACTGGACTAGCTAAGGGAAAAATGGGTCATGGATCTCATTTAGCAGCAGATGGAATTCATAATACAGAATCATTTTCTTTTGTTCTAAACTAGGATAGCTTTTGGCTAGTAGAGCATACCAGCAATCAGCTAGCCTGATGTCATACCAATGATCTCTGGTGAAATCCAAATGCAGTGCCTTCTCCGAATCCAAAAGTGCCAGCTAGTCATATGACAAACATGTGTATCATATCAGTTTACATATCACACTACTCTGCATCTGGTTACCCCAAAACAAAGAACAAAGCTCACTAACTTTACAAACATGAGGAGCAAAAGTTCCATACTACAGATCAAACACTTTGCAAAGCTAGTGAAATAACTTTATCAACACATTTCAGATCAACAGAAATCCTAACTTTACAACACATTTCAGATCAAACACTTTTCAGACAAGCAAGGAAAGAAAAGATTCAAGAACAGGACGAAAATCAGAAGGGAACAACCATGATTAAGCTCAATTCTACCCCCAAAAAACCAGCTCTATTATTGGCTTGATAACCAACTGGAAACTTAGGACTTATGCAAGAGACAATTAGCTGTATTATTGGCTTGATAACCAATAATCAGGGCTGCTGTTTAGTTTTGAGGTCGAAGACTGCATCTCATAAAGTGATAAACAGACAATTAGCCATGGCCACTGCGGATTCCTCCAGTGAAGAATTATGCAAGAGAGAAACAAAGGACTCAAATCACTTGCATACATGCTACTAACATCTGAACTTGCATACTTGCATACATGAACTTGCATACATGCAGTAGATTCCAAGCACCTAGATGTAAAATTCTACTAGCAAAGCTCAAACAAGAAGTATGATAGCTAATCACCAGATCAAAACATAAAACTGTAACCAATCCACAAGTGGATCATCTAATCATTTCACAAGTAGGAAGTGATTAGGCGCAATTCTTTGCACTAACAAAAAGAAAGCACCAAAGCGAGGGTTTTAGCAGATCTAACTCAGGACAAGATGGATCTGGACAGATTAACTTGCCAGATAGCAGCAAGGGCGACGAGGCCGGCGGATCCAGGTGCAGCCCTCGAATGTGGGCGCTTGGACAGGAAGGAGTGGAGCCGGATGGTGGCTAGCCGGCGTCGACGGCGGAGAAGGAAGGCCGGGATCTGGCTGCTCCCCCACACGATATCAGGCAGCGGCGTAGGATTTGGGCTTGGAGAGGTTGCCTGCGAACGGCTTGGCGGTGAGAAAGGCGGGGAGGGAAGAGGAGTAGCAGATGGGGATGGGTTGGTGAAGAGAAGGGAAGGACGTGTAGATGGGAATGGAAGAAAGCGATGTGCGTTTGGGCAAGAGCACGAGAGGAGATCTGGTCAAGTGCTCTTTTGTACTGTCCTGATCACCCAACGTGGCAAATTCAGGCGCATGGGATTCGGCACTTCCGTGAAGTGCAAATCTAAATGGAAAAAAAATTATATTATCTCCCATACTTTAAAAAAAATCATATAACCTCCTGTATTATACCCTATATTTTCAACATTAGTGTATTTTTTCTCTCGCATATATTATAAAATGGTGGTTTTATCATATTGATATGATGATTCAGTTATCACTGACATGTAGAACTCATACGACAAAATCACTGATAAAATTATATGTGAGATGAAATTTGTATTGATTTTTAATTACATTATGTAAATTATCTAGTTTCAAATTACAAAAATTATTCACATTTTTCTGAGAGAGTGAAGGGGTTAATATGGATGAGGCGCAAATTTGAAATAAATCAATTCCCAATGTTGATTCTCCTTACTTGTGGCCAGAAAACTTTGTTGATATAATATGTGTATAGTCAAAAATTTTAATTTTAAACACTAATAATTTATAAATATATAAACCCACTATATAAAAATTATATTGATACATTTGTTGTCAAAAATATTTTTATAATATCATATTGTATTAATATTTACTAATATATTATAATAAAAATAAATGATCAAATTGCATACCATAAAAAGTCATTGCAAATAACGAAATGACAGGTGTTCTTTATTAACGACATTATCTAACCCCGGTGAAACACACAACATAAACACCTAAATGGAAGCGAATTATTCCCAAATAAGCTGAATTCTTGAAACAATGATTGTGCAATGAAAGAAAAAAACGAAAGAGGTGGGAACTGAAGCTTAATCCAATGGTTGACGTCTAAGAGGAAACGGCTCAGATTTGAGGCCAGGTGGCAACATCTCAAGGCAGGTGATTCCACTTGTAGTAATCTACTCATAAGCATGCACGTAGAACGGTAGAATCTACTAATCCCAAAAAAAATATAAAGTTGAAAAATACGCTGAGTAAATGATATGCCATTCAGACTACTAGGCATGCATGCAGATGCCAACAATCTCTATTCTTAAATATGTGTCATTGTGTATCATATTTTTTTATAAATATGTGTCATTTTAAGAATTTTAAATAAAACTTTCTGGTATTACTCTTTTTAAATTAGATAATTGGATCTTGTGTACATGTGTAAGGAAACTAAAAAACTCATTGATTGTAGTAGATGGAATTCATTTACACATGTATTTATTAAGAGCATTTTTGTATGTTTTATTAGAAATATGATTAGTCTAATAACCACAATTTAAAAAAAAGTGAGATATTTGAGAACATACCAAATTTATACAAATAAATAGAATTAAAAATGTATAAAAAATCTTTAAAACTAAAAAATAACTTAAATTATGTAACACAATAATTACGAGAATTACTTGAGGCACCCACCGTCTGAAATGAAAATTTAGATGCCTAACATAACTGGTAAATTGTTCTAAGCAATAACTCAAATCTTGCCACATACAGCTAATGAATGATAGTCCCCCCCTTGTTCCTATTCATAGTTCTAGAAGGCAGAATGGGACCAATTTCCCAAGTGTTGTACGCACCAAAGAAGAATCATGCAACTAAAGTGAAGAAAAAAAGAGACACAATTTTGACATGATACATAGTTCAAAAGAAATCATAAAAGAAAGGCTAACTCCTTGGAAGAGAAAGCTCAGGCCTAGATGAGTGTTTTTCTATCACCTAAAATTTAACAATAAAATGAACTTCTAAACCATCTTTAAAAGTTCGGATTTAAAAAGTAGGATAACTTTAGACGAGATATCCACTTTTCGATCCAAATCGAGATCATCTTGGGCTTATAAAAAACCACTACAAAATAAATATAATAATAATTTGCAGATTTCAAAATGAATATAATGTCTCCAATTTTACATTTTATAATTACTAGCAGATTATTGTACTTTTTAGCTTGATTAAAAAAAACAATATACTTTTTGAGCTGCTTTTGGGACGCTGATTGGCTCTGTGGATCGGAGATCGAAGGCGCAAAGCGGTCGATTTATTTGCTTTTTTTTTTCAGTTGTTGAGCTACAGGATTTGGCATAATTTGGGAAAAGTTCAACTTTTCTAACTTTTGATTATATTTATGAAAAATTATACTAACATATTCGTCATAAAAATATTTTCATAATATTATAATATTATAAATTTTTAATAACATATTATAACAAATTAATGATCAAAATTACATTTTGAAGATTATATACAATCAAAAAATAACTCTTTTTAAACTATAAGGTGTTGTTTCGACCATGAAGTCTTCACAAAGTCAACCAACCGTTGGTGATTCAAATGATATGGTATTTAGATTGTCTAGTTAAACATTAGGGTTCAATTTTCATCAAAGACATACTGTATTATTTATTTATAATTTTTTTGGATTTGATTTCATAACTTTGTGGTTTCCCACATATTTAAATAACAGCGCTAACTAAATCTTTCTAGTTTAAAAAAAAACGAGTGGAGTCCCCGTTGTATTCTACTCTCTAAACTCAAAACGAGCTTTCTTTTCTCTAATGAACTTCAATATTGTAAATTCTCAATATATTTTGTTTTGTCAAAGGAACAGAAGGTTACAACTTACAAGGGAAACTAACAACGGCACAGCTCGTGCGATTCAGCATCCTCGGAGCTCAGATTGAAACACGCAAGTGGTCCGTGTAATCCTGGTTCATGGGAGTCAAATTTACATGTTTTATGATGCTTAGGACCACCCCAATATTTGGATATATGGCAGTCCCGAAAAAACACCCTTGTTCGTGGAGGTTGGGCTTCTCTCAATTTAAACTTTTTTTTTATTTTTAAACATTTCGTAATATAAACTTACTTATAATTTTAATACAATATCTAATAATCTTTACAATTTTATGCTCCCTAATATACTTTCTCACTAATTTATTAATACTTCTCCCATACTTCTCCAAATTTATGTAATAGTGATACTAATATCTACACTATACTCATTTTGTATCACCATAATGCTCGTGCACAAAGTAACTATGTCTATACTCCCTCCATTGTATGATATAAAATACATTTTAATCATAGACCCGAATTAAAGATGTCCTAAATTTAAGAGAATCATAAGGAAAAAGATTAAAATAGCCCTACTCATAAATACCATCAAAATTAGAGATTATGGTTAGTTGGAACGATTATTAATAAAATAATGGAGAGAGAAAGGAAATAAATGATAGCATAAAAAAAATAATATTATTTTGAATGCATACTTTATATTTTGTAATATGATCGATAAAATTATAAATATTGATACTTTGCAACTGATGAAGTATTGTGAAATAAAGAGAGGATAACTCACACTTTACAATCCCAATGTATGCACTATTTAAGTCATATTTTAAATTTCTTCTTTAATTATTTTTTCTCACTCATCTATTAATATTTGCTCTACACTCTTCAAACTTTATTTATGAGTGCTATTATAGTCTATTATCACCTCTGTTCTTTTTACTTATCATTTTAGATTTATATACAGTTTTTAAGAAAGTGATATATGATTACAAATATACTCTTATGTTTATGATTAATATGATAGATGTGTTATTTACATTTATGTAATTAATAACCTAATAGAGTAATGAATATGAGATGTTTTAGGGAGATAAGATTATATTTCATATAAAAAATATAGAATGATATTTTTTTGGTACGATTTTTTCTCTAAAATGACAAGTAAAAAAACAAAAATAGTACAATTCTTTTTCTCTTATTGTTTATTATCTTAATCCCAATATGTGCAAAAATAGACTTGTATTGTGAAATGATCTAGGTAAAACTCAAGCTCCTTCGACACTACTCCCTACGTTTCTTATTCTTATTTTTGCTACCGAATAGATTAATTCTACAATTTTGAGGTAAGTTTCTACAACATTTTCTCTATACGCCCTTATTTAAGAATGCTATAAATAATTGAAGTTATTTTCCAAAGCAAATTGTCTATCAATATTAAGAAGACTGTATGTATAGAGGTGATAGGTGTGAGAGATTTTTTAAATAATTTGATAAACAAATAATTACAGAATTAACTCATAATAAATTTTTTTTGAAAATATAAACACTAATCAATAGTTAAGATGACGATCGGATACTTTTCCGACCCATTTGCCATCTCGAATGGCGATAGGAATAAAAAAACCGAAAAAAGGGCACAATCACCAACCAAAACAGCAATTAGACTGAAAATAAAGAATTTATTCGGTTGCAGAATGGTGACTAGGCGGACACTTCTTTCTTTTTTTTAAATTCAATTCAATTTTAAGTGAATTGTTATTTGATAATTTTTTGAGATTCGCATCTTATGATTTATAACTCTAATGATCCGTTTGTATTAGTGAATTTGTGATGTCAAAAATAATTAGATTGTTATGAATGGATTGTGAATCATAATTACATATTACAAGATATTGTCTTTAAATATTATAATTTATTTTAGATAAATATCTTATAATATATAATTTTAATTAATATTCATTTAGAATCAATAAATATGTAAAGTCAAAAATGAAACAACAGAATCATCAACTAAAATATATATGATAAATATTGGCAGAAACAATTCATCAAATTCACGAACCAACTCCAATTGCAAAAAGACCTAAAAGGCCCGAGTAAGGAATTTTCCTCGAATTCGACGAACACCAAACGGGAAGCATAAGACCGCTCCTTCTCCTCTCTGCCCCCCTCGAAGCAAGCAGAGTT
Source organism: Pharus latifolius (assembly GCA_019359835.1). NCBI lineage: Eukaryota > Viridiplantae > Streptophyta > Magnoliopsida > Poales > Poaceae > Pharus > Pharus latifolius. The sequence goes on from CM033319.1 coordinate 20,361,862, forward strand.
AGTTCCCAGAGCACACAGGACGCTCGTCTCTTGGCGCCGCCGAGTTAGGGTAACTCACTGCAGCCGGCGAGCTTGTGACCTCGCCGGCAACTGCGCCGTCCTCCTCTGTTTTCCGGTGAGTATGCTCCAAATGATGTGAAAAAAAGTTGATTTTTTTGGGGTAAAGTTTAGGATGGGTTAGTGGGTTTAGCTATTGGTTTGTTGGAGTAATTTGTTCGTAATTATTGTTGTTCGTAGCGTGATGCGGGCTAGATTGTTGCTCTGGGAGCTTTTTAGTTGTTTCAATTCACGGGAATATGTTCTAAGTTGCTTTTTGGACTTGCTTTTTAGCTGGCATAGCATGCTGTGAACAAATATTTTTTAGTTGAAGAAAGGATTATAATTGATATTGGGTATGATTTGGGATGGCTTCTGGATGGACGGTTGTGAGCGGCAATAAATAATCATGAAAGTGATATGCTTATTTGTTGTGTGGACCTTGTGTGATTATTGCTGCAAGTGTGGGGCAGACCTAGATGCTTGCCTTGCCACAGGAAGGAAGTCTGGATAGTAGCAGATTGTCCTGTAGCCAGTTTTCCACGCCAGCCACTATTGCTGGTGTACTGTGTTAAGCCTGATGTTGGTTCACCGGGTGCTCTCTGCTGTGCTACTCTCGGCAAAAGATGTTTTTATAAGACCACGGATAGATTGGTGATATGGAAATTATGTATTAATAGATATGTAGATGCATGGAAGGGGTATCCAATCTGCTTGATGGAACCATCAATAAATCAATAATAGTTTCAAAGTTCCTTATGAAGCGTTCTCTATGTTCTAGCTGCTATAGTCTACAATTTCTTTTGTGATTACATCTGGCTTGACCGGCTAATTATGGTTTGATAGATTGAATAGTAGCAATGCAAAAGAACATCAGCTCAAGTGATACTTCTAATCACATAGGGCGTGTTAGACATCGAAGACGCTCTACTGAGGTAAGTTACTTGACATATTTGGATTTATGTTCCTTGTGACATCTTTGGAATTTTGTTCCTTTTGTTATCTTGTTTAGTTTCCACATTTAACAATTGAATAAGCTCTTCAATCTTTGTATGTGCACGTGCATGTGCACCATGTGTGTTTCTGTGGACTGAAGTTGGGCAGGTCAGGGGGTGTGTGCTACGTGCGCATGCTCTCTTGGCTGTTCCCTAGAGGAAGTGCTTGGCACTTAGTGTTCTTGCAAGTTTCCTTATTTGTTAATGGACTTTTGCCTTGAATACTTCTGTGGTGGGGCTGTGAGCATGGGGCAAAGCTAGAGGAGCAGCTTGTTTCATGTTGATAATTGGGATACTTTTGTGGGACTAATAGTAATCTCTCTTCAGGTTAATTCAGATGGGAATAAAGCCAGTGAACCAGGTTTGCTTGTCAATGATCAGAACAAGTACAAGTCAATGCTTATCCGTACATATTCTTCAGTATGGATGATTGGAGGCTTTGTGTTGGTAGTCTATATGGGCCACCTCTATATCTGGGCCATGGTGGTCGTGATTCAAATATTCATGGCAAGAGAGCTTTTCAATTTACTCAGAAAATCCAGTGAAGAGAGACAACTGCCAGGGTTCAGGCTGCTAAATTGGTATGCTTGGGGCCATTTTGATACTCCTGTGGTTTGAACTAGAAACTTATCAGTATCATAGCTGCCACCAATGCTATAGTTTTCAAGTGTATGTTTTTCTTTAAGTGCTTTACAATCAAATTGTCTTTCTTTGCAGGCATTTCTTTTTCACCGCGATGTTGTTTACGTATGGGCGCTTTCTTAGTCGGCAGCTTGTTAACACAGTAACATCAGATACTTTGTTGTATAAGGTCGTCAGCCGTCTAATAAAGTATCAGATGTTTATTTGCTATTTTCTGTATATTGCTGGTAGGTTCTATCTCTTTTTCAATGTACAGCTAATGTTGCAGTAGTAAATAATAATTATGAAAACTTCACTGAGTATTGAAAATGCTTCAGAGTGATCACATTCTTTTAACTTCATCATATGTGTTGTGAATTTATCTAAAATCTAAAACAAAGTTCATCCCCCAACATGTATGGCCTGTTCTGCTAGAGTTCAGTTGAAAGGAATACATACCCAACTCAACATTATCTGCTAATAAATAAATAACCAAGCTTCTATGATTGTTATTTGACAATAGGTTGTTCAATTGATTTAGACATTACAAATCGCAATTCTGGCATAAAACAACTATTTGTGTTGAATCCTTGAATGCAAATGTTTTATTCATTCATGCTAATTATTTGATGCAATCCTGCATTTCAATTCCAACGAATGAGCATTAGTGATTTACAAACACAGGCCTGCCTAAGTGACACAAAATGATACGGATCATGTACAAATCCTGTCTTCTTTGAAGTCCATGACATTTGATTGCATGTGTTGGTTCTATAGACATTCTTCCTCAGTAGTTTCCTGTCTTGCCTTAGCAAGTTTTGGTTCATATGCAGCAAAATAATATATATACTCTTTTGGTCCAGGATTTGTATGGTTTATTTTGACCCTGAAGAAAAAAACATACAAGTATCAGTTCAAACAGTATGCCTGGACGCACATGATACTTTTAATGGTTTTTGCTCAGTCTTCTTTCACTGTGGCAAATATATTCGAAGGGATATTCTGGTAAGCTGTATTTCCCTGTCACGTCTTTTTATTTCAACCTAGTATTAAGATGTTTGCAGTGATTAGTCTTTTTACAGTTTTGACAGGTGAGATGTATTTGGTGTAGTTATCGATATGTGAAAGTTTGTCTCAGGCCTCTATTGTCTGTGCAAACCTTTGCAAAATTCTATTATATTTATATTAACCTAATTTATTGTAAAACAACAAAAAGGATAGTTCCCCGAGGTTCTGGAACTTCAAAGGAATTATTTCGCTCATTTTTTGCTTTCTTCATTGCATGTTCAGTCTACATTTGTTACTTCAGTAACAGTAGTAGCAGTTACTGAGTTGGCCAGATTGATGCATTCCAGACTATAAAAAAGAAAAGCAGAAAGTCTTTTTAGTATATGTTGCAACAGTTGTACATGTATACTTTATCCTGTTTGATTTCTGAGCCTTCCTGCTATTCTTTTGTACTGTACCTATTCTGGGAAGGTATTGTTTCTTTTCTTCTTTTTCATTTTAGTTGAGCATTTTTATGTCAAGTCACACATTAAGAATAGCATAACTGTAGAAGAAATTGTCCAATTCAGTCGTATGCATGCTAATTGGGAAGATAATTGCTAATATCATAGTCAGATGCATTTATTAAACTATGAACATTTACAATATTATATTTATGCAGGTTTCTTTTGCCTGCTTCACTCATTGTGATCAATGATATTGCTGCTTATTTATTTGGGTTCTTTCTTGGGAGAACACCGTTAATCAAGTTGTCACCAAAGAAAACTTGGGAGGGTTTTATTGGTGCATCAGTGACAACTATAATCTCTGCTTTCATGGTAAGATGAAAGCCTCCTTGTTTTCTCTAGAGTTGTCATTTTTCTATCTCAACATTTGATTTTTTGATAGCATTGAATTTTGCGACGAACTTGTGCCTAGTTCTATACTTGCCATTTGGAGGAGATTTTTTTTATACAGTCAACACCATTTCTTGAAGTCCTTACCTGTAGAAATTTTGTGCTGTAGTCTAAATTTTGTTGCGTATGGAACCAAAGCAACCATTTCTTTTTGAACATTCAATATTGTCATGGTCCTGATCTGCTATAGTAATTTCTTGAGGGGCTTTTGGTACTCTTGTGTGGCCAAGCAAAAACGTTATCCATTAGTGAGTGCACTGACACTCACCATTTCTCTTATCCTTAAATCAGCATCACTCCCATCTCCTTGTGGTTGATGGGCTCCACATGCAAGTTTCCTTTCTTAAATATATAACTTGTACTGCAATGATGGCATACTAGCAACCTGATAGGATCATAAGAATTTAGTGCAGTGCGATGTATCTGGAATATGTCATCTTTCTTTTGGAGTAATAGGGGGAATCTTTTTTGGCATAAATGAGAAGGTAATGAGCAAAGTCATGAAACCTTCATTGATAAATGATTGGAAAAGAGCACATAAACAATTTCAGCAATGAGCTATGGAACAAACCAACTGTGTGGTTTGGCTGGGTCAAAACAACCAAAACAACCCAGTAGAATCCAGTTACCATTCTGCTAGTGCTAGGCTAACTATAATTCTTAAACAGGAAAGCGGTAAATAAAATATGCTCTTAATTGAGAAACTGAAGGAGTGTATATTCATAAGAATATTGCCTATTATACTGCCTTTAAGTGCTATTTTATTTAAATAATAATTTTTTTTCAGATTCTGTTCATAAAATGATCTCTATATTTCCCGTTTGTAATTCTACCAATTATATGATATTGTTCCTCACGTCCACCCCTCCCCCTCTCTCTGCAGTTAGCAAATGTAATGGGTCGTTTCCAATGGTTGACATGCCCAAGAAAGGTTACTACTTGTTTCTTTCAGAATGTGATTGTTAGTTATATGAGCAAATTTCTATCTTGTTCTCATATTTCCATGATAATAATTTCAGGACCTGTCGACAGGGTGGCTTCATTGTGATCCTGGTCCTATGTTTAAGCCAGAACATTATTCTTTGGGAGAATGGCCACAGTGGGTGAGAAAGACATCTTTTGTTCCATTTATATTTTTTTATATCATTTGTTTTGCTCTAGGCAGGTGTGTTTACAGAGTTTCTCAATCATAACCATAAAGCTTAATTAAGAATTACTTCAATATGGTCTATGGAACTTTTTTTTCCGTTACTCTACTGAAACTTGACATATTTACTGATTCAATTAAAATGCCAAATCCCTGGGCACAGAAAGCCTTTTCAGAGTGTCTATTATTTTATTATCCCCCATTCAAGCACAAGTCATTCTCAAAGGAGCAATGTTTCTTCTTCCTAAAATGCATCAGCTTTTGTCTTCTATGTTTTGAGAACTAGGAAACATAGGAACTGGTTTTGGTCTATCAGATTGTATAGCTTTCAACAATCTGCTTCAAGTCCAAAGTCCACAAGCATTGCTCTTTCATACATCAGTCTGCTCTCTCTCTCTCTCTCTCTCTCTCTGAGAGTACTGTAGAACTAGTGGGAATGGCTTTCTCATTATTGATTTAGATATGTTGTGCAATAGTTTTTGATTGCAAACTGTCAGATGCCAGATCATTCGTTGGGTTTCTTTATGCCTGCAGAACAACGTAGAACATGTAACACTAGATGTTCCATGCAGCTATAGTGCTATGGATAGGGTCATGGTTAGAGCTTCACTCTATGGGGATACTTCTGTCTTTAATTTCCCCATCAGCCATAATCTTGTCCTTTGCATATACTCAATTGAAACAATAGGCTAATTTACTTTGTTGGGTTTCTTTATGCCTGCAGAACAACATAGAACATGTAACAGTACATGTTCCATGCAGCTATAGTGCTATGGATAGGGTCATAGTTAGAGCTTCACTCTATGGGGATACATCTGTCTTTAATAGCCCCATCAGCCATAATCTTGTCCTTTGCATATACTCAATTGAAACAATAGGCTAATTCACTTTTTTTGATCCCATTAAATTGCTCTATTTGTTCAATAGTATTATTTGATCATCAAAATTGCTTTATTTTAGTTTATCTAAATCCATGTATCATGGGCTCTGTATCCTCTTTCCAAAGATTTTTGACCTTTAATTATTGAACTTCATTTGATTAGATGTTTCTCTTCTGGCAGTTTCCATGGAAAGAAGTTGTCATTTTGCCTGTGCAATGGCATGCTTTAGCCCTAGGTTTGTTTGCATCAATAATAGCACCATTTGGAGGATTTTTTGCAAGTGGCTTTAAGAGGGCTTTTAAAATAAAGGTAGTTACTAGTTCATCATTAAAATATGGAGACTACTGTTTTGTTCCTTTTTCTTATGTACTTATGAATTTTGTAGGATTTTGGTGACAGCATACCTGGGCATGGTGGAATTACTGACAGAATGGATTGCCAAGTAAGTTATCTTAAATAGTGTTCTAACTGTAGGAAGGAAAATGTGATGGCCATGAAATATCTACTTATTTTTTAATAATTGGATTGAATTACCATGTACAAGAGGAGGCCTATTGCATGTACCTGCAAACCAACTGGTTGCACCAATGTTTAAGCTAACAGAGGCAGGAGCACTTGCTCATTTTATGTTTTATCTCTCTCCATTTTTCAAGTTGTTGGATGCTTTCTGTATGACCTAGATGTGAATATGAATCTAATAAGCTGCAAAAATTTTAGGAGCAGTATTGGCCTGTGACCCAACTGGTGGGATAATGTCAGGAATAAAAAAAATGGAAAAAGAAAGAGAAGTTGCTTGGTTTTTGTTTTGAAAAATTATGTTAGATCTATTTGTACTTTTGTGCTTCTACAAAGCCATCCTCTAGTATGAATCTTGTTTGGAATACATCCGTGGTTTGCATTATCAACGGTACACCTCAGTCACTTTACTGTTTATTTTGACTAATGTTGATTGATAAGATGGAAAAGAGATTATAATGCCCTTGGCACTATAGGACACCTACTACTGGTGTCGGTGTTGATAAGTAACTAATCTTAGTATTCAAGGGCATTTTTTGTGTATTGTACATATCTGTTGTCAAAATCGGTAAAAAATCATGGCAAAGTGTTATTAGGTATGACAAGAAATCCAAACCATAAGTATGTTTTGCAGGCAAAATTTAGACAAGAATTATGACTTTGCAAAAGCTTCAACATACATATTATTTTACCCTTTTTTGGGGGGTTTTGGGGTGGGTGGGGGGAGGGGTGGAAGTGGGGTTGATGAAGTTTACACAGTGGTTCAAATTTTTCTGTATGAAATCAGCGAAGTGGGTAGGGAATGTTTTAACAAAACAAAGTTTCCCACTTTATGTGAATTTTCTTATGTCAAGTTGGATGAACTTTCATGATTCAGTATCTTAGCCTGTGCAGTGTAGCTGAATGAGAAATTGCTTTTTGTGTGTTTTCAGATGGTTATGGCAGTTTTTGCATATATATACCACCAGTCATTCGTTTCATCCCAGAACTTCTCTGTTGAGGTGATCTTGGATCAGGTTAGGGTTGTGGCTTAATTTTATTTGCCTCCATTGTCTTGCATGCGATTCTCATCTACTGTTTGTCATCCAGATTATAAGAAACCTAACCTACGAGGAGCAGAAAATCTTGTACCAGCAACTTGGGGAGATCTTCCATGAGAGGCAAATCATGCAAAGCTGAAGCAATCAATTGCTTATGAGGCACAATGTGTTGTTGTGTATTAAACTAACCACTCGATTCATTATGTAGCTATAGATTCATGTATAGCTAAATGCGAAGTCCCTTTTCGGACCATTGTATAGAATGGGATAAAATGAATGGGGTTTGGGTACTTTATGCGTTCTCCACTTATATTGTTTTGTCCAGTGGTTGATCTCCCCTGGTTGTGCTAGTCCATCACCGTTTTCTATCATCTTATGTGTCCTGATTCATAAAAGGAGGCCAGAAAAAAGTTTTATTCGTGTATATCAATTCCCGATGTTGACAAAGCAAACAAAGGAGAAACCATCATTTCCCTTTTTCTATAATTTTCTGATAATGCGGTTTTGTTCTCAATTCTCCTTTTTTCCGCAAAATGATGAGAGTGCCATGAACTTTGTTGCACACACGGGTGAATGTGGATGTGTGCCTTATTTGAGCTTGGTTGATGGGGCTTTGTCTAGCACATGTGAACTTGTAAACTAGACGACTAACTGCACTATCTCAAACTAATGTTATCATTTAGCACAATACTTTATGTATATTAATATTATCTATACCTAAAAAACAACTAAAACTCAAAAATGGATGCATATGGTTACGAATATCTTTATGTGGATATTATTAAAATACACCGACACCTTGTTTGGATTTCATAAATTGAACATGAAATTCATGAATTGGAATTTAATATTTAAATTTTGATGTTTGGGTGCACAATAAGAATTAAATCATCAATTTCACATCCAATTCTATGAAATTAGTTATAACTACAAATGAGCTAGACGAATTTTTACCCTTACTTCCAAGAATTCGATGGAATTCATTTATTTCATCTCTCAATGATATTTTAAAATTTTGATTCCAAGTTTGAATTTGCATTTGATTTCTAAATACAAATTTCAAACAAATCCAAACAAATCTTATATTAAAATTTGAAGTTCAGATTTTCAATTTTGAAATTGAAATCTCAAATTTGAATAACTGAATTTGCAATTTGAGTTTTGACATTTGAAATTTGAAATTTTGAATTTTGACTTTCAATTTTTAAATTTTATGTTTTGAAACTTTTGAATTTTAAATTTCGAATTTCATATTTGAAATTTGAAAATTTCAAATTCAAATTACATCCAATTCAAATTTTCAAAATAAAAAATCAAAATTCATATTTTAAATTTTAAATGTTCAAATTTCAAGCCCCATATTTCAAATTTGAGATTGCAATTTCTACATTATATATATGAAATTAGGCCAATTTCATTTAATTGTAGCTAGTAGTCATTGAAACAAAATATGAAATTTGATCGATTCCTTTCAATTTCAATTCCAATGGAAATAAAATTAGAATTGAATTCCATACTTCAATACCAATTCCTAGGATCCAAATAGAATTTTATGGTTTTTCTATATATTCCCTACATAATGATTGCATTGTGTAAAGAAATATTGATCTAAAGAATAAAAGAGCACATGTTTCTTTCTATTTTTTCTATATATGTTTATCTATTATTATCTATATTGATAAAAAATATTGTCTATCTATTTCTAGGAGAGTTTTGAGTTAGACACAATGACAATTCGCACAATAATAAAGTGGTCTTGACTGTTGAGTATCACACAATCTTCTTATCTATTTGTGTTTCTCTTCACAATTTCCGTACACTCCGTATTCCTACGAACAAGTAGACAGAGATGTATGAGAGAAATAAGGTAGGCAGCCTATGCATACTGTGCCCAAAATCGCACGTGAAGCATGGTTTCTTTCAATTTTATTCCCCTCGTAGGTTGCTGTCATAACTTGTCAAGTCGAATTAATCGTCAGGGTGCAACAACACTTGGAAATCCTTTCCAGATAAACGTTTTTGAAACCTTAGCATGGTGGTTGTTGCTATCTTGGTTATCTTATCTTTGCATTTGTTCGATTCCTGCCATCTGATTGAGATTCAACAACACATAAATAAACTAGCTAACCTTCTTTTAAGGATGCCTTTTTTGTGTAATTGGTAGTGTTGAATCCTCTTTAATTATCATATCAACCATGACATATCGTTGCGTGATACGTTTTCGATTATGACATTATGGCCCTTCACAATGCAACTTATTGGTTGTTATCCTGACAAATCTAGCTCTAGTTGTTAATACCAAATTTCTAGCTCTAGTTGTTAATACCAACTTTCTAGAAAAAAAGAAAGGAAAAAAAATAACTCGTAAGACAAGGAAAAAAATGTTTTGTGAAAGATAACACAATAGCTCTAAAATTTCCTGACTTATAAGATGCCTTTAAATTCTCTTTTTCGAGGAGAGAGAATAATTAGGACTCAATTACAAGGAGAATAATTAGCTCTCGTCGTAGGGGTAGGGGTAGTGTAGGATAGATGTGTGTAATGTCAATATAATATATACAATCATTTGTAAGAACATCTTTGTAAAAAAAATATTGATAAGAGTCATTTTAAAATTTAAAATACTTGTTGAAATAAATAATTAAAAAATTCTTACAAGTATATGAAAGAACGGGAGTGACTTATATGGTTTTTATGTAATTTTTATTTATTTTATCGATTAACTGTTTTTATAAGTATTAGTATGTATTATATTGAAAAGATACAACTCACCTATACATATCCCTAATCTTAATCTCATAGATAAAAATAGAGAAGATTGAAGTGCTAATTTTGATAAGCCCTCTTTAGCTATAGTTTGTCAAGCTAACTAAGCAATTTTTGGGGGGCTCTCCTAAAAAAACTAAGCAATTTTTTGAAGCACTACTAAATACAAAAAATGCTAGAAAAATCTTTGGCTAAGTGGGTAAGAAATCAAAGCAAGCATGCGACAATTGACTTGTTTAGATGAAATGCTTGCCTAAGTCGATAAGAAATGCAAACAAGCTCTAATTTATTTTTTATATAATTTTTAAATATTGATTGATAGAGGTAGAATAGAGATATCTTTTCCTTTTCATTCTAAGATCACTTTTCTTGCCTCTTATGATCAATTTAGTAATTGACATGTACTTATTACATTTAAAAAATGGAGTGAAAAATGCCTTTTGACTTACTTTTTCAGAACATATATTTTGTAATATCTTTTGTACGTACTTCACCTGAGTATATTTGGTAAAACATGTTCAGAATTACACATAAAATAAGGAAAAACTTGTGAATTGATTATTTTTTGTGTATATGAGTTCATTCCTTCGATGCCAAATGTATTCTTAATAGAAGAACCTTTTTTTATATGATCGATGGAACAACATCGGAGTTAGGACTCATCATAGTTTCTATAATTAATGGTACTCTAACTGGTGCATTATCTGAATTATCCAACTAAAGAGTATCATTCAATTCTTATCATCTCTATATTATATATTACTTATGAATTTTCTGAAATTTGATTTCCATTAACTCCACATTCACGCATGATAAAGGTAACAGAGAAACACCAAAATAGAATCCGAGATTATGGTGTTTAGAATGGTAACACGAACAGTTTGAGGGATTTTCGTGGAATATTAATTACAAGGCCATCTCATGTGCCCAAAAAAGTTACAGGTCATTCTCCTTTTCTCCTATCTTAAAGTCTCCTTCACACATATAAAACTGGACAAAAAGATCGAAACTCGCGAGTTATTCGGGATCGAATCAAAAATCGGCTTGGTTCGAGTTTGACTCGAGCTCTTAACGAGCTGAACTCAAGCCTGAGGTAAAACTCGAGAGAGAAATCGAGTCGAGCCCGAGCCTTCCCAAGCTTGCTTGAGCTCGACTCGTTAAAGCTTGAGTTACACACCATTCACATGCCCCCAAAGGTCACAGTCCAGAGCCCACACCGACACCGACACCGCCGCCCTCGCCCCCATTCTGCCGTTCCCCACCCTAGCCCCACGGCCGCACCCCCGCACCACAGATGTATCACGACGGAGGTGTAATGACCGGCGGCGCGGCAGAGACTGTGTGAGGCGGCGCAGCGCGCGTGGAGGAGGAGGGGAAGAAGAGGAGGTGGCGGCAGCGTGCATGGAGGAGGGGAAGGAGAAGGAGGCGGCGGCGCGCGTAGAGGAGGGGAAGAAGAGGAGGCGACGGGGAAGGGGGAGGATGCGGCGGCGGCGCGCGTGGAGGAGGGGAAGAAGAGGAGGTGACGGCGGTGGCGCGCGTGGAGGAGGCCATGTTCGATAGCGGTCGGCCGGCTGGAGACGAGGAGGCGCCGACGATGTTGAAGTTGTTAAAAAAAAACAGTTGTCGAGCCGAACTCGAGCTCTATCGAGCTTGCTTCGAGTCGAGCTTGAGCCTAGTTCTAAGCTCAATAATGTTTCGAGCCGAGCCCAGTGCACTATTGAGCTCGAGCCGAATCTGCTTGGGTTCGCTCGAGCTTGGCTCATTTCCAGTCCTACACACATACACCCCTCGTGATTCCATTTATCACTCCTTTGATCTCGTATCATAAAAGAATTTTTACTATTTTTTGTGATGTATTTGTGCATTACCATGTGAGTTGCCTGATTTATGACCGAAGATTTTGATGTTAAACTCGTGTCTCTTAAGGCTATCTCGAATGCAAGAGTCTCTTCGAGAGGTTTTTCAGAAAAATATTGTCCGCCACTTCAGTAAAAAGATTCCTCGAAGAGTCATTTGGTCTCTAATACAAAAGTTTTTGAAGAGGTTCTTTATGGGACCCGCGGGTGAAGAGTCTCTCCGAGAGTCTCCTTCTCCAATACAAGATTCTTCGGTGGGTCCCACTGGTTAAAAACACAAAACCAACTGTGTACACTACAGATACATATCTAATGTGACTGACAGGTGAGCCAAATATATAGGACCTACCTATCAGTGACTATGGATGAAAAAAATAAACAAATCAAACCGCAACAATCGAATTAAAAAAAAAAGAACCTTTCTTAATGACATGCGGCCCAACGAGCAGTTGCCTCACCAGTCAGTGACAGTGTATGAAGTGAATTGAATTAAACGCGCGGTAGTGGTGGGACCCATCACTGTTTGCTTGTTATTAGCTGAGTTTTCGTTTGCCATTACTAATTTGCGGGACCCACTTCTTGCTGGACCGCCTGTCATTGACGCATGTTTCGATGTGTGAGTACGAGTTAAATTTTAAAAGTTGGCGCATTGCAGTAGTGGTGGAGCCCACCGTACGTGTCTCGGGACCATACGCGACAGCTAGTTTTAGTCAATGATATGTAGGTCTCATGATAAAATAGACCCACCTATCAGTCACTGTTTTTTGTTGTGAATTGTTGATTTTGTCGGAACTTTGTAGGCTCAACAAAATATGTACATGAGCACCTTCGACTGGCGCGTGGTCGGTGGAGCGCGCAAACTTACCCTTGCACAGCGACCGCGTGGTCGAGCGTCGTGGAATTTGCTCGAGCATAATATGAGACGCTTGACCAACCGCTTCGATGGGCTCACGTCGCTTGAAGAACTGGTGTTGGAGACAACCCAAAAGAGCCATTCTACCAATGACCGAGCATTCAATCTGACTCAAAAATATATTTCTAAATTCAACAAAATACTTTCTTTGTGGTATAATACCGTTGCATAATATAAATCATACATGCAAATTTATCAATAGTTTTTCTATTCTATTTTCATTTACTTCTTCATTCTCTCTATCATTTATAACTAATCAATCACTAGCATTCTCTATCTCATTTGTCAACTCATTTATGTGTGATGATAGTTCAGTCATTTTTTTCTCAATTTTTTTGATCTTAAAATTTTTTAATTTGTGCATATAATTAAACTACGTCTTATATCTTGCAAAAAAAAAAAACAACAATGTACATTTGATAGAAACCACATTTATTGTAGTGGAATTGTAACTGCAGGATGTGCTACTTATTCGATGCAAAATCCATATGATCTAGCGTGTGTTTTTATCGATCTTACTTTGAACCATCAATTGGTAAATCGGGCGGTGAGAATCCACCACTTGCGATCTCTGTTGTTGATCTCTCCTCAGCCCGTTTAGAAAGGTTTCAGCTTCAGTTAAAATTATCAGAAATTTAGACTCCTCAAATAGAATGCAATAGAGAATATGATTAAAACCATTTTTAGCTAAGAAACTCAAAAAAACTTTAAGCACTTCCCAACTTCTCTAACAAAATTAGGAGCCCTAAAAGCTTGAGCCATTCGAATTGTGAAAGCTGCCTCCGTCTCCTAGGAGTATAATTAGATTCAGATGTAATCAAATAATCCAGATATTAAATCCGAAAAAATTAGATTCGAGTATCTTTTCGGATATCCGATTATATAATCGGATTCAGATTCGGGCATATATCTGACTATTTTCTCAGATTCAAATTTGGATTTAGTGTGAGATATTGATTTCGAAGTAGAATTTGGATTCGGATAATATCACATCCGCTTTGTAATTTAGTAGTATTTTATTTTGTATTTCTATCATAGCAATAATTCTAAATCATACTTTATATTGTAATTATATATTTGAAAAAATGTTTTCTATCATATTACTCCTAAATACAATCAAATAATACTGAAGAAATAAAATTATGTTAAAAATTTAAAATAGCAGTATAATCTGTATAACATTCGAATTCGATCCAAATGAAATAAAAATACGATTCGAATTAATATTTGTATTCATCCAATTTGTATTTGATATTTGAATCCAAATATATACGAATTTATATTCAAATTTAATAAAAAATAATAGAATTTAGATTTTATATAATCACTATTTAATTTGAATCCGCTGGGATTACAGTATTACACCCTACCGTCTCGGAAATGTGTTGCGGGAATGGAAATCTGCACCCGAGTAGGGCACGGACTCGCGAGGCCTATTGGCCCTATATATATGTATACACCAACAGACAGAGTCTGGCTCATCGTCTCAAAAAGAACACATAAAGGATCCCGTTTCACCTTAGATTGATTTTTCCAAGGAGAGGTGAGGTGCTTTCCTCTCTTCTTTTCCTTTTTTTGCTATGTAGTTTTTTATTCTCTGATTGATCTGTGCATTTGGCATTGTTGGTGACCTGGTGTTGATCAAAATGGTCATTTTTTTTTGGTTCAAAGATTGGGTAATCTTTGAGTTCTGGGTTTTTGGATCGGAACTAGTTGGTTGCATTGGGGAAAGCTGGGTCTTTCTTGGAATCTCTGTGATTATACTGCAAGAACTTGTCGGGCTTGTTGGATTAGGGGGGATTTGGGTTGTTTGGTTTGTGGGGTTTTCAATTTTGATCTGTAGGTGCTGTTGCAGGGGGGAGGAGAAGGTTAAGCGTGGGGATTGGGGAGATGGCGCGAAATGCGGTGGATAAGGCGACGTCCATTGACGCGCAGCTGCGGTTGCTAGCGCCGAAGAAGCTCTCGGAGGACGACAAGCTGGTGGAGTATGATGCCCTGCTCCTCGACCGCTTCCTCGACATCCTCCAGGACCTGCATGGGGAAGACATCAGGGAGACGGTAGTGCTTTGGTTATTCACATCATTCTGCTGTATCTTCTTGTTGTTGGTTGTTGATTCAGGTGGAACATATCATTGTCGTACTACAAATCGGTTTTTTTTCCTCCTATTGTGGTGCATGGAAAGGATTGAACAAACAGACAAATTAGTAATTGCAGTTTGGGCCTTGTGGATTTTGAGTAATCCTATTTTCTGCAGATGTTTCTATCTCATGCACTGAGTGATGCTAATGTTGCAATTAACAAAACACAGTGCTAATCATGCATGTTTTACCCTCTTATGCAATATTTTAATTCTCTGCTATTTGGCAAGGCATGGTTTTTTCTCTAGTAATGCTAATGCCACGAAGATCTCAAAACTTGTTTACTTGGTATGCAGTACCTTTATGGTTTATCTTTTTGGTTAACTCCATAGGTGTTATTCTTTTTAGTAAGTCTTGTTTTAAACAGAAGATTTAAAGCACACTAACATTGGTTGGTTTGCCCTTCTTATGACCTTTCCCACGTTGCTGAACACGTTTCTTTTTTGACCTAGTTAATTTATGTAACCCTGTTAGGCTGTGCATGTGGAAATTTGATTATTTTGTACAAATTACGCCCTTGTAAAATGGTAATAAAACTTTCACTCCCTTTAGTTGCTTTAGTTTTATTATTTGTTTCTCTTGACATGCGATAGTTAGGGAATCTAATGGGGCGCACATTCCATAAATCGATATGTGTTGGTTTAATGTGGTACTGTAGCTGCCGAGTATATTGGAAATCTGTTAGCTATTCCTATTTTATGCTGAAAATTTAATAAATGGGTTGATTTCTGTGGATCATTCTTTCGCTCTTAGAAGTTCAAGTGTATTGGAGTGTGTTGGTGTTGACATTTTTGTTCTATGTGATATTCATGCTCAATTTTACCTGCTACTTTGGTGTCTAGATTTGCTTATTCCTGTTCTACCTAAATTATTGCAAAGCATTATCTAATTGTCCTACAACTTAGTCCACAATCAATAAGAATTATTTTGACATGCTATGAAGTTTATTTTGCTTACAGAATTCATCTGAAAGAAATATTGCACTTCTATTGATTTATATAGGTTCAAGAATGCTACGAGTTAGCTGCTGAGTACGAAAGTAAACTTGACCCCAAAAAGCTAGATGAGCTCGGGAATGTACTGACCAGCTTGGACCCTGGGGATTCCATTGTGATAACCAAGTCATTCTCACACATGCTTAGCCTGGCGAACTTGGCTGAGGAGGTCCAGATTGCATATCGCAGGAGAATAAAACTGAAGAAGGGTGATTTTGCTGACGAGAACTCTGCAACAACTGAATCAGATATTGAGGAGACCCTAAAGAGGCTCGTTGGTCAGCTAAATAAGTCTCCTATGGAGGTGTTTGATGCTCTTAAGAATCAGACTGTCGACCTGGTCCTGACAGCACATCCAACACAGTCAGTCAGGAGGTCACTGCTTCAAAAGCATGGCAGGTTTATTTCCAGCTTACCCAATAGTTAGAGATAATAAGATGAGGCTGTTTAAATGAAAATTGAAGTGTTGCTTCATTGCAACCTAGCGTTATGTTTTTAATATACGGAAAAATAGTACAATATTTTTACTTTGTGCTCTATGAATGAAACATATTTTACTGGCATGCATGCCTTTTAGATGCAATGATTGTTAAAGTTGACATGGTGTTATGGTAAAATATCTGATACTTAATTTTTCATTGTCCATTCCCATGTCTATCTGCATTGAGGAGGAAGTATTCCCTCACTAGGTTGAGGGTCCCAATAGTTCCTTTTCACAGAAAAATACCGCTCATTTCAAAAAATACACAATATACAGTTCATTAATATTATTGAAGTTGCAATTATGTATATGACTGGTCATCTAGCCACTTCTTAGCTTCTGATACTATATATCAGTTTGTACTTCATGCAATGAGATGCCCTTTTTTACATCATGTTGAACTTATTCCCCTCTGGCTATTTGACAAATTCTACATATTATGTTGAGTTGAATCATGGAAAGTACCAACTTGAATTTCTTTGTTCTTTTACTTTTCTATGTGCAGGATAAGGAATTGTTTGACACAACTCTATGCAAAGGACATCACTCCAGATGAGAAGCAGGAACTTGATGAGGCACTTCAAAGAGAGGTAATTTCCTCATCGAAGGTGTTGGATTTGTGTATCGATGTACCATGTAATGGCTACCTCACTGATCAGAAAAGATTTTCTCTTCCTGAGAAGTTATCTTAACATGATTCTAATTTCCTCTACCATTTTTGTCTTACAGATCCAAGCTGCCTTTAGAACTGATGAAATCCGCCGGACAGCTCCTACTCCCCAGGATGAAATGCGGGCTGGAATGAGCTATTTTCATGAGACAATATGGAAAGGTGTTCCGAAGTTCTTACGCAGAGTTGATACTGCTCTTAAGAACATTGGCATAAATGAGCGAGTGCCCTATAATGCCCCTCTCATTCAGTTCTCTTCATGGATGGGTGGAGACCGTGATGGTATACAACATCTATCCCATTCTGTTTACAAGATATTGACTTGATTATAGAACACTGTTAACATGATGTGTAATGCAGGGAATCCAAGAGTTACACCAGAGGTTACAAGAGATGTATGCTTGTTGGCTAGAATGATGGCTGCTAACCTGTACTATGCACAGATAGAGGATCTGATGTTTGAGGTACAAAGAAAATCTGTTATTCAAGGGGATATTGTATTGATATTTTGGTCTCACCGGATTTTTTCTTTATCATCTGCAGTTGTCTATGTGGCGGTGCAGTGATGAACTCCGAGAAAAAGCAGATCAGTTACACCGTTACTCGAAGAAAGACACAACAAAGCACTATATAGGTATTATTTGGCATGATGATGGCTTTTGTTTTACACATCCTACATCTGTTTTTTCATGAGCAGTGTTGTTTCTTACCCAGTACGGCATGTTTAACTGAATTGGTTTAAATAATTTCTATACTAGTTAGTAGTTTCATTATATTGTTTTCCTTGCCATTCGGTAGCATTGAATTAGGTCAAACTAGGATTAGTAACGATAAAATATAGATGTCACTATTTAGATACTCTGACAAGTTGACCACATGGCATGCTGACATGTTTTTTTCTTGAATGCAGAGTTCTGGAAACAAGTCCCTCCAAATGAACCCTACCGTGTAATACTGAGTGACGTCAGAGACAAACTGTATAACACACGTGAACGGTCACGCCATTTATTAGCCACCGGGTATTCTGAAATTCCCGAGGAAGCAACCTTCACTGATGTTGAGCAGGTATATAATGTTAAACTATAGAGCTCTTTTAGTTTGCCAGGATAGGGATATGGGATATAGAATTTTGCCAAGTATCTTATGCTCACTATTGTATTAAAATTTGATGTTTTTGTAAGTTTGTAACAGGTCCAAAACTTTTGCAAGAAATAGAACTTAAAAAAAATGTTTTAGTAGATCTTACTTTTCTGATCCTTATTCTTCTTTTGCAGTTCTTGGAGCCTCTTGAGCTCTGTTACAGATCCCTCTGTGCGTGTGGTGATCGCCCTATTGCAGACGGCAGTCTTCTTGACTTTTTGCGGCAAGTATCTACATTTGGACTGTCGCTTGTTAGACTTGACATCAGGCAAGAATCTGACAGACACACTGATGTTATTGATGCCATAACTAACCACCTCGGAATTGGGTCATATCGTGAATGGCCTGAGGAACGGCGGCAAGAATGGCTACTTTCTGAGCTCAATGGAAAGAGGCCATTATTTGGTCCTGACCTTCCCAAAACAGATGAAATTGCTGATGTTTTAGATGCATTTCATGTGTTAGCTGAACTTCCCTCAGATAGCTTTGGTGCATATGTCATATCCATGGCAACAGCGCCTTCAGATGTTCTAGCCGTTGAGCTTTTACAGCGTGAATGCCATGTGAAAAAGCCACTACGGGTCGTGCCATTGTTTGAAAAACTAGCAGATCTTGAAGCAGCACCGGCAGCTCTAGCCCGGCTGTTCTCTGTTGAGTGGTACAGAAACAGGATCAATGGAAAGCAGGAAGTAATGATTGGGTATTCAGATTCTGGTAAGGATGCTGGTCGGTTCTCTGCTGCTTGGCAACTATACAAAGCTCAAGAGGAGCTTATTAAGGTTGCTAAGCGCTATGGGGTTAAGTTGACGATGTTTCATGGACGAGGTGGGACTGTTGGAAGAGGTGGGGGTCCTACCCATCTTGCTATACTGTCACAGCCTCCAGATACTATTCATGGATCACTTCGGGTAACTGTTCAAGGTGAAGTCATTGAGCAATCCTTTGGAGAGGAGCATTTGTGCTTCAGAACTCTTCAACGTTTTACAGCTGCTACTCTTGAACATGGCATGCATCCACCAATTTCACCAAAACCAGAATGGCGTGCTTTGATGGATGAGATGGCTGTTGTGGCCACAAAGGAATACCGGTCCATTGTCTTCCAAGAACCACGATTTGTTGAATATTTCCGACTTGTAAGTCCTCACTTTTTATCCTGTTATTGTGAGTGATGAAGGAAATATTGTTCCGCACTGTTTCATTTTTAGTATTTACTGCATATTCTGGTCTTTATTATTGAGAAGTGGGAACTCAGCTAGCTAGTTATGTAGCTTAAGATATGACAGAGTTTCAGCCAGCGTATATCTCCTGACTTGCAGTGCCCTTCTTGCGGTCATAATCAAGGAAGTGATATTATTATGCTCTCTGGTAGTCTTTCAGAGATTTATTCTTTTGCTTGTGATTGGTGATTGGTCTAACGGGTGTGCATAATTAATTCTGATATTGTGTTTTGTTTGTGAAATAGGCAACACCAGAGTTGGAGTATGGTAGGATGAATATTGGAAGTAGGCCATCAAAAAGAAAGCCAAGTGGAGGGATTGAATCACTACGTGCAATTCCTTGGATCTTTGCTTGGACGCAGACTCGTTTCCACCTACCAGTGTGGCTTGGTTTTGGTGCAGCATTCAAGCATGTCTTGGAAAAAGACATAAGAAATCTTCAAACACTCCAGGAGATGTATAATGAGTGGCCATTTTTCAGGGTAACGATTGACTTGGTTGAGATGGTGTTTGCCAAGGGTGATCCTGGTATAGCTGCATTGTATGACAAGTTGCTAGTTTCTGATGATTTGTGGCCTTTTGGTGAGCGTCTTAGAGCAAACTATGAAGAAACGGAGCGTCTTCTTCTTCGGGTGATTTCCTAAGACATTTATGCCTCTCTCTCTCTCTCTCTCTCTCTCTCTCTGAGTTATGCATGTCTTCCACTGAGTGGTAGAATTGCATATAGATTTTGTGATGCCTATAACCGTGGGCAATTTACCAAATTTGCTCATGATGCAGTTGTGTGACAGCCTTGAATACCAGATTGTCTAAATTAGCTAAAATGCTAAATATTTTTCGAATCTATTAACAACAAATTTACCCAGATGACTTGGAAAATGCTATACCAAAAAATAGATTCAAAGTTGGCTGCATATTAACTGCAAATGACTCATACTCCTTGGCTGGTGGTAGGATTTTCAGTGTTCTTTCCTCACTCACTACATGTTTGTCAAATTCAGGTTGCTGGCCACAAAGACCTTCTGGAGGGCGATCTTTACTTGAAGCAGAGACTCTGCCTCCGTGATTCTTATATTACAACCCTGAACGTTTGCCAAGCTTACACACTGAAGCGTATCCGGGACCCTGGCTTCCATGTAAACCTGAGACCCCATCTCTCAAAGGAGATAATGGAGTCAGGTAAGTCAGCTGCTGAGCTTGTTAAGCTCAACACAACAAGCGAGTACGCCCCAGGGCTCGAGGATACTCTCATTCTGACCATGAAGGGCATTGCTGCTGGTATGCAGAACACTGGCTGAGGTAGCGGGAAAACCATAATCTAATGTGAGCGCGCGCGCGCGCGCTCATGTAAGTTGGTGTGTTAAAAATTATTTAGGGGAAGTATGAATGTATGATGTTAGCGTACTAGCATGCAGTTTGCATCTCTGTATAAATAAGGAGAGACCATGCTAGTAAGCACAAGACTGATATGTTAAGTTATTAATAGGTATCGTATGTCATATCAAGCTTTTCTGTATTCATCCTTTAAGTCTTATAATTTTACATTATCTGCATTTTATAGCATGTTATTTTTTTTTTAATTCTGCATGCACTTTTTCTTATGGTTGGATCAAACCTCATACTAGGATCCAACCTCTGTAGGGTTTGTCTAGCATCAGCGGCAACGGCAACGAAGGCGGGGTTGCTGATGGCAAAAGTGAGTAATTAGTAGGGAAGATGAGTCGGTAGAGGTGGTGAAAGTGACAGTGGTAACACGGTGTTATCACTGCTAGCTACAAGCGACGATGGTCATTGACAGAGGAGGAGGTGTTGTTCTTTGAGTTGATGCCCACGATGGGAGTGGCAGTGGGTGGTACTTGGAGGTGGGGGTGGGTGGTTGGCTGCGGGGAGGAGAGGGGAAGAGAATAAGGAGTAAGTGGGGGAAGAGTTGGAATGAATTTATATTTTTAAATGGATGGTATAGATATTATAAATTTTTATTTAAAAGAAAAAAAAGCTAAATCGACGCTATAAATATTGCAAAATTTTTTTTTTAAAAAAACTGTCTGTCTTGCAGTGATCTCTTTTCTTTTGTCTGTGCTCAAGAGGGTTGGTACTGATTACTTTATTGGGTTTGTTGGTTACAGTCGATTTGTCAATTAGGTTTGTCAAATTTTCCCGATTATGTAAACTATAGCTTAGTTTAGATTTGCCGTGTTAGCAAAAGTTGTGAGGAAATCTCCGCACGGGGTGGCATTCCGTGCAGGCTGCGTGCGGAAGCGGTGGTATCACCGTATCACGTCCATGGCCAATGGTGGTGGACAGGAACACGCCGGGCCACTTCTCCCGAGCAGGCTGCGTGCGGTGCGGTATGACTCCGGTGACCGAGCGGTGCGTGCTAAAGGTGACCGTCCGGTGTGGCTGTCCCGCGCACACGGACGGGCGGCCTTCGCCTTCTCCGCCCCAAGGCACGTTCACGTGCGTGCACTGCCACCGCAATAATGCCATTTTTTGGCCTCCGGTTATGTTAGAATTTGATTTGCATGCAGTGCCAGTTCGCTCGGGGATCTCTGCAGTTTTTGGGCCTCCGGGTTATGCACTTATGCTGGAAGCAAACTTCTTGGTGGCCTAGCTGTTCGCTCGGGAATCCATGCGGCGGGGAGGACAACAAGGATCATCTGTATTCTCATGGATCATTTGACCGGAAAAGGAACGTTTCAGATCATGTCTGGAAGTGGGATGGCATGAAATTGACTTGTGAAATTTTAATTTTTTTATTTGAGATTGACTCTAATTGTTGTTCTCGAGCAGGCAGCTCCGAAAAATAGTAATACACGTGCATTTATTAAAGTAACGTAGAGAATTATTTTCCTCCGGAGCACACCCACGGTCTTCACCTTCTCGAACAACCTTGCAATATCTTCATGTAAAAAGAAGATTGAAAAGATAATAAGATCACTTTACACACTTTCATGTCGCAAGAAATGACATGTTTAAACACTTGATGTAACTTGGTGATAACGTACTGGTAGGTACATTCTGTGTTACAACAGCCAATCGAAAAGATGTAAATCACGGAGAGATCAGAGAAAGTATCAAAACTACAAGCATGATGCATGTGTGATGGATGCAGTTTGCTCTATCAGAGTACTATGTCAGTTCAATATATGGAAAAGATCTATTTACGGTAGAAAACCCATTCATCTTTAAGTACTAGATAGATTTCAAAGACTATACTTTTCTTTTCTGGTTTCGCGAATTTATGAGTTCTGTCCCCTGCGGCCATTCTTACGGGCCACATTGTCTGGGGTCCCCCAGCTCCCGTCCTTGCTATAATAATTTTGTTCTTTTTTAGTCTTGTTTTTTTTTTTAAGACCGTTCTTTCGGAATTGGATCAAATGTAGACAGATATATAAGATCATAAGTGAGGCTGGTGGGATGCATCTCTTAGAAGGTCCAGGCATGGGGATACTAAAGACTTCTTGGACCGCTTTATTTCGTCCGATTTATAATATAAACCTTCCTTATTATATATGACCAGGAAAGTTCAACAACTCGATGTTCTCTCTTCACCACCTGGAGCTATTGACATAGAATCATGAGAAAAACACATAATAGATCATACTGCTCCTGTTAAATCAAGGTATTATTAGTGTGAAACTTTATATGACTATTGATATAGGAGATTGTGAAGAGTAGAGTTTGAAAAAAAAAAGCTCATTAAACAATGTATTGATATGATAAATTGACTTATATTATAAAACATTAAAAAAACATAGACATGTATTATGAAACACTAGCCTTTTCAAAGAAAGTTGGAAGAGAATGTTAGCACACATAGTTGAAAGCCCTGTACACCAAAAAAGTTGGGGGATTAAATATTAATGAACCACCAACAGACCCACAGATAAATATTTAGGGAAAATTAGTTAAAAAATACTGTAAAAATAAAATATTATTGTAATATATTGATTGTGAGATTGAAATATGGGTATATCAATTATCTATAACTAAACTCAAATTATAAAATTAATTGTCCCTAATATTGAAAATACGGACCGTCAGACTGTAATATTGATATTTAGGGAGATAAAGCAGGTAGATAGCATAGCAGTTGGTAGGCAAATAGCGGGCTTGTAGAGCTGCAGGGATGGCAGTTGATGTCTTGAAACAAATTGGGCGGTATGAGGGCGTCAGTGTACGTATGCGACCCAGATGGAGTAGAAATTGTGTGTGGTGTTGCCCATGTGCTCCCCATTTGAGTCTCTCTGTGACACATGGCAAGAGCATCGTGGGACCAGCCTCCTATCTCACTTCACTGCTAGTCAAATCCTAAATAAGATGAATTTATTATTGTTGATGTACCCACGTTCTCTTGCCCACATCCTAGAGTTACACCAAGTACAACTTGGACTCCAACACTCCAGACTCAGAGACGAGACTTCCAACTCATCTCACCTAGGTTGCTTTGTTTGGGCGTAGCTCCTGACCTAGCCAAATAGGCACTCATATCATCCCAGACAAATTGATGTGTGTTCCTGCTCCGTTAAAATATGTGTTCATTTAAAAGAGTTTATAAGTTTAATTCTTAATTTTTTTTATTTTTATATGTATTTTTGTTAAGTTTTATATTTACTTTTAGATGATTCTCTAAAAAATAGTTTTACTTATAGAATAATTTTCTAAATGTGAGATCGATATATGGGTTAGACTCACGTGTCAATATGATATTAGTATCAGAATTTGTTACAATAAACAATGCAAATTGTAATATATATATTGATGAGATTTTGAATGATAAGTATAAATATCAAAATTTTGTGGTGATATAAAAAGATTTTGCATTACCAATTAGTTATATGAGTTGATTTTAACTAAACTAGTTGGATTGCACAAGTCTTATGAATTCTTAAGAGAACTCAATCAGCGAACATTTATTTTCAAATTAAATTTGTCCCTTTTTGGGGGTCGTGCTCAGAAATTATGTCGTGTGGACTTGATCCCGCAAGAATCTGTCAGGGTGAAAAATATTGAAAGGAGAAAGTGATGGAGTTGTTCTCTCAATTGCATATTTTTTATGCAAAGTGCAAAGTTCTAAAGCATCACTTTTGGATTAAGAAGAAGAGGCAACATGGCTTGGCTTTTCCAACCTAAACAATTCCTACTTTTGTCCTCATTAAAAGCTACTATATTATGGGAAAAAGAAGGCGCAAATGCACACCAAAAGGATATCTCTTTCCAATATAATATATATAAAGAAAAAGGATAGATTCTTGTTTTGGATTGTTTTATATCCCAAAGTATTCAATGAATTGAGCGGAAAGTACTATGGAAGGTGCCTTTTGAGTTCTTTTTAGTTGGTTGGTTCCTTAGTAAACAAGTCACGTTTGCGTTGACACTTCGAAGCTAATCGTTGTGCACAAAACGGAACAGGTCCTAGGTTTGTTCTTTTGGGAGAAACCAATGTTTGGGGGACAAATTCATTGAGATTGGTTTATGGATAGGGTGATCAACGTTTACAACCTTAAAAATTTTGGAGAGAGGACAGCGTTACGTCTAACACTATATATAAGGCTCAGCATATATAGCAATATCTGGACCTATTCTCATTTAATCTAAAAATATTAGCCTAGTTAATATTGAGACTAATATAGATTCAGTTTAAGGGTTTGCATGCAAATATGCAAGTAGTATGAGAACATTGACCATATATGGGTGGTGCATGAAGCGCGTAGTCTACCGAATGCGCGATGTATGATCTGCGAAGCTAGACATGCTTTCAAGGGGATAATTTTAGCCTGTGGTGTACTGACAAGTATATTTGCTACTTTAAAAATGCGTATATCGATGATATCTTGTAAACGTGTACCGACATGTTTTCGAAGCTGAACATACGGATGTGTTCTGAAAGAATGATTAGAGCTTTTTCGTACAAACCGAAAGTTCGGCATGCAAATGCCCACTAAATTGAAAGGGTAGTCCAGTTGAGATTAGATAACTAAACCACCATATCTTCTCTTCTTATCAGTACCGGATCCAACATTTAGGCTCTGTTTGGAAACACAGTTTTTTTAGAGTTTTTCTTAATACTATAGTTTTGAAGAAAACTGTGGTATTGAAAACCAAGATGCTGTTTGGTTACAAAGTATTTTATGGTTTTAAAACCATGGTTTTTTTAGAGTTTTGTAAACTTTAGTCTGGTACAAAGTTTTTCCTCAAAACTTTGACCAAATTTCTCTCCTCTCTCTGATGCATGCACACCCGAATGTCTTCTCCTTCCTGGCGTGAGACTCTCCTCCTTCCCTGCCACACCACATCCCGAGTCTCCTCTCTCGTAGTGCCGACATCGGCATCGGCATCTCTCCGACGAAGCACCGGCGGCCGAAGATCAAATGGAGAAGCTTGAAAAAGGTGAGCCGCCGCTCCCCCCCTCCTCTTCTTGTTGCCAGATCTGAGCCCACGTCGCCAAATCTGAGCCCGTGCCCGCCACTCCATGCTGCTGCGCCAGATCTGAGCCCGTGCCCACGTCGCTACTCCACGCTCGTGCCCGCCGTTCCCCGCCGCCGCTCCACTCCCCCGCGCCCGCCGCGCCACCACTCCATGGCCCCGCGCCCCCTGTTCCCCACCTGTTGCCTCCCTCAAGTGCTGCTGCTGCTGTTGAGAGATGAAAGTTCCCAGATGCTCTTGCTCCAAGCCATTATGGTTTTTGCTGGCAAGTGTAGTGTTGAAGCTCTAAAAGAGGTTCCCATTGTTCTGAAAGTCCTTTACAATTTACAATGGAGATATTCTTGATATTTTGACTCGTTCTCCTCTTTTGTTTGTATCTAGTAGCCATTGGGAGAGAAAAATCTTATGCCAAAACTTAGTATTAGGTGGATGAAATGGATGCTGTATGCCAAAACTTAGTTTTAGGTGGATGAAATGGATGCTGAATTCTAGAAATATCTTCCAGAAATTTTACTAGACGAATCCAGAGACAATTTGTGCCGTTGAACTGAATATTGTGTTATGAACGTATGATGCTTCATGTCTAAAATTTTTTTCAAATTTAAGCATTGTTTTGATGAATCTTGTTCCAAACTTCTAATGAATTATTTGATCTATGGCTTTTTTAAAAAAACCATGACTTTTTAAATACTATGTCGTATTGTATAAAATTGTTCAATATAATTTGTCTAATATATAATTATTTGAATAAAATATTACATTAAAAACTATGATATCCAAACACCTGTAGAAATTGTCCAACGACTAGTTTTTTAAAACTCATAACAACTAGTTTATTTAATCATCAAACTGAAAATTTTGAAAAAAAACTGTGTATCCAAACACCTTAAAAAACTATAGTTTTCTCAACAACTGTGGTTTTAAAATATTACAAAATACTGTAGTTTTGATTGCATGACAATTCCAAAATCATGACTTTTAAATACTGTGATTTTCAAATACTGCGTTTCCAAACGGGACCTTAATAGTTCTGGAGAATCCCCAAATCACAGTGAAATAGTTTAGTGTAAAGAGCCTAAAGAAGACCAAAAGTTGGATGGGAATCCATGGACTTTTGTGTAAAATAATGACATGTGAAACGATGCTGTGGAACCCTAGAAAGAAAAACAGAAAAGAGAAAAGGGCCGGGGCATTACTAATCGTGCTTACTCTTTCGCTTTATTCTAGTCGAGAGCGGGCATTATTAATCAAGCGATTAGTTTAAGTCGACGAACGAAGAGTGAACAACACGTCAGCTCTCCACCCGCTTTCCCAAGCAAATTAACCATTCCGTGCTTCCCTCTAACTATTTGATGTCTATCTTTATTCGGCAAATTTTGCTATGTTAAAATAGATCATACAAAACAAATTATAGATTTCTTTCAACAACCCTCTTCCATTGCAAAAATATAAGATATAATTGATCATACATCCAAATAAGAAAATTCTAAATTCAATATTACATTGAGTAACAATGATTAAATTATTTTCACTCATAAATGATTTGAATATGACACAGAGAATGCTAGTGTAAATTATTAGTCATAAATTACAGAGAGAGCGGAAAAAATAAATGAGAGTAAAATAAAAAAAGATAGTAATAAATTTACACACGCTCTTATATTTTACAATAAGATTAAAAAAAATATTTTCTCCATATCTAAAAGAATGTCATTTTAGAGAATAAAATATGTAAAAAATGTCATTCTACTTTAAAATGTGATCTCATTTTTCAATAATATCCTAATAGCCATTACTCTATTAAATTATTAATTACTTCTATGCAAGCAACATATTT
This sequence comes from Pharus latifolius, assembly GCA_019359835.1. NCBI lineage: Eukaryota > Viridiplantae > Streptophyta > Magnoliopsida > Poales > Poaceae > Pharus > Pharus latifolius. The sequence goes on from CM033319.1 coordinate 20,389,442, forward strand.
ATCACGTTAATCACAAATATTATAGGTAGACATATAATTTTACTTCACTTTTTAAAAACTCCACATGAAGTTAAAACAATATTTTTTTTGACATGGAGAAAATATACCTTATATTATGCATCTGAAGGAGCATACGACAAAAGTATCTTTCGTTGTGCACTTGTTTCAAAGAAGATTTATAAGTAAGTATATATCCTATTCACAAAAACCGGTCATTATAGCATGCATAAAGTCAAATTTGTTTAATTTTAACCAATAATACATTTCTAAAAATGTAGTTATCCACATAAAAAATTGTATGGTTAGATAAAATCATTTCATAATATTATGTTTTTATAATTTTTATTAATATATAAATAAAAATTAATGGTCAAAATGTTTTGAATGCTACGAGTTTTTATGAACGGAGTATTTAATATGGGTAGTTTATGAAGATATACGTACAAATTGTAAAGCAACTATTTCTCAAACCAAAAAATTTACTTTTCCATGAAAGATTTTACCAAATGAAATGGCTTCTTTAGAGTTAATAATTAACTGGCTAATATTTGATCTCGACGAACATTTCGAATGAATATCACAGTTTTGCAGATTGCTTTTTTGTAATTATCACATTGACTATTCAATGTTGCAGTTAGCTAAATATAGCTACGATAAAATTTCAGTCACAAAAGCATGCATGTATGTACACTACTTGACGCATCAAAGTTAACCAAGAGAAAGAGCATGTATATTGCTTGTTGTAGAGAATCTATGCTTACACACACTTTTCAAGCAAAAAGAGAGGAAGTATTGCCTTTTGAAGTTGCTATTAGTTAAGACTTTAACTGAAGTCTTTCTTTCCACAACAAGACTTTCACTAAAGTACTTTTGGTGGGTGCTTCTGCATTGTTTTGTGCAGATTTGTTAGTAAAGTGCTGCCTTTTGCATGATCGCTGGAAGCTCAAAGCAATCCAAGGAAAGTCTTTTGCTAAAAGGGAGCACCATGTACTCACCAATCCACCATTAGTTCTTCCAAGTGATGGAGTAAATGTAACGCCCTTTGAGCCCTTGTGTTTAAGTTCAGTAGTTTTCACTGGTGATATGTTGGAGTACTCCCTCCGTTAATTTTTTTTACTTATCATTGTACGCCCTCTAATAAAAAAATTTATCTTTTTGACTATATATATAGGCAATCTTTCTAATATGACCACTCATATATTTATAAATATATAGATTAATCTAAAAAAATTATACAAGCATTTGTCGTAATGAGTAATTTCATAATATTATATTTTATAAATTTTTTCTAACAATGATTAAAATTGTATCTTGTAGACCGTGTACAATAAAAACAATGCTCTACATAATTTTTTAAGAAGTACTATAAGATTGCAATTCTTATCCCAATTCTTGTGATTAATATGACAGATGTATTATTTTCGTCCATCTAATTAATGGTTAAATGGAATAATTAATAACTACAAGGGCATTTTAGAAAAATAAACTCATATTTCACTTCGAAAGATAGAATAATATTCTTTTATGTACTATTTTTTTAAAACAACAAATAAAAAAAATAAGAACTCACTAAAAAGCACACTAAATTTCTAAAACAAGACTTTCACTAAATAGGTGGCACCCCACACACAGTGTTGCATTACCAAAATTTTGTTCAAAATGCATAAAGTACAAAAGGTCATGGAAATATGCCTTTAACAATTGCTATTTTAGCATTGAGAAAATAGAAGCATTTATCTTCTCTTTAAACCTATTTCTCATCTTTAAATAATTTTTCCTTCATACATGCACATACACTTTGTTTTATTAAAAGGGGGAATATCACCTTACACTAAAGAAGTTAGAAAAGGCACTAGATATTTGTGGATAGACATGAACCTACATTAAATTAGATGATGCTACAGTACTGGCTAAAGAATAGCTTTTATGATGCTTAAATTGTACATTTAGTACTATAAAATCGCATGTTGGATACTCTGGTTGCACATTTAATACAAAAAAGATATACTTCTCCGTACCATAATATAAAATACATGAGTTTTACAAAATATAAGGAGTATATACAAATTTATTATTAGTTTTTTTTTATTATATTCTTATTTACTTTTTCAATCTTTATGTTGTTTATAACTAATCCCTCACTGCTATTATACATTTTATGAATCAAGTAGGTTTAGTCATTTTATCTGAGTCTAAAAAAATTATTTTTTCTCAATGTTCTCTTGAATTTAAAATTTTTTAATCTGTGTGAATTATCAAAATATATCTTATATTTTACAACAAAGAGAGTAATTCTAAGGAACCAAAGTTAGCAACAAAATATACTTTCTTTTTCTCATTAATCCTAATGTTGGGAAAAATCATCGTTGCCGTACACTATTGGGCCATTAACACCATGATTCCATCGGTTAGCCCAACTGACCGTTTCAAACTCACGATCCCTCTATAAATAAGGATTGTTGTCATCTTCCCCGGATTCAGCGCTCAAACCAAGGCTAAATTGTAACTGATTTAGAAATGCTCTCGCCATATCTCGATTACTTAGGAGGAAGAACCAGTCATTATTTACATAAATATGGATGATGATGCAAAGAAAAGGGGATTGATGGGATGCAAAGGAATCACTAAATCAAACTCTAGAAATCCACATTATCTTTTATCGCTTGAGAACAGGGTTGTGTTTGTTTCAACACTCTTGTAACTACCTTCCAGTGCTTAGTAAACGATTAGTTTCCATACTTTCGCTCGGTTATCACAGTATCTTCTTTGCAGTATAACTATGGCATTCATGGATCCTTTTGCTCCACCGTAGAGCACCAGGAGTAGTGTCCCAGGACATAGAGTCAGATCTGCTTCGTCTGACCCTATAAAAATCCTTTGTGTTTGCCTTCTTCTGCAGTTCTTGACCGCTTTCTTTACACACATGTGCTTCTCCACTAATAAACAAACTCACGTGCTAAGGTTGACAGTTGACGCTATCTGTAGGGAGTAATTGACGTGTTGAAGATTTGACAATGCCGAAAAGAACTACTTCCCAAGTCGTTAGAGCACTTCCTGCCACCTCTGTGGGAATGAGCAAATGCGGTGAAGAGGAGAAAACTAGACCGACACCGCCTGAGGTGTAGGAGACTCCTGATCTGGCAACATTGGTCCAGATGCTCTAGAACCTGACAAGTGTTGTTCAGACGATGCAGCGAGAAATCCATACTCTAGCTCGAGCTCCTGTAGAGCCGTTGTAGTCCCGTGAGAGAGGTTGTGGAAGTGGCCAAGGAAAAGACTCTGAAACAACTGGCACCTACTGATGAGTGCACCAACACACCTAGAAGCTCATGAATGTTTTCGAGAGGGTCAAGACTCTGGTTAAATCCTTCTAGTGTTCGTGCAAGGGTCAGTGACTTTATCATCGGGGAGCTCAGATTCCTCTGATGAGTCCAGCGACAATCATATCTCGGCATAAGTGAAGGGGCACGAAACTATTCACCGTGTTTTTTGTGGCTATTGAGCGCTGGTTGCACTCCTTTGGGAGGTGTGCTGGCCCCAAGGATTCCGTCTTTCTCTTACTAAAAGGTATAATGAAAAATGAATCTCGAAGAATTTCTACAAGTCTACACCACTGCCATACTCACAGCTAGGAAGGATGAAACCATCATGATGCACTTCCTGTCCATGGTACCTAAAGGGTTAAAGAGTGCCGCAAGATCTTGGATCTTCAACCTGTGGCTTGATTTGATCAGGTTGTGGGAGCAGTTGTATGAGGAGTTATGTGTGAACTTCCCAGGCTGCTTACCAGCGCCTAAGATATGCAAACGAGTTATTCCATGTACACCAAAGCAAAAGCCTCTTCTTCAGTGCACGAGTCTTCTCTACAAGGTCGTCCATGGCCTCCAAAACGATCAAGGAAGGTGCAGGAACAAAAGAATATATGCAAAAGAAGGACGCCAGCTTATGGTGGTCCTAGCACGCTTCAGCGATCCGGCCAAGAGCTGTGGTGACTTTCTTCACCTTTGCCAATGTTGATCGAAGGATGCCGACTAGAGGGGGGGTGAATAGACGATTTTTAAAATTTTACTTTTAAACTAGTGTTTAACAACCTAGAATTACAATAACCAATTTCTAAAGATATGAATGACAATTCAAGATGAGTTTTACAATTTCTAAAGGATTAAGAGGAACAATTCAATCTCTAAGAAAATAAAGCAAGTAATAGAATAACCGAAGAGATCGAATTTTTCCCGAGGTCTCGAAAATTTGCCGATTTCCACTAATCCTCGTTGAAGCGCTCTTCGCTAGAGCTTGTGCTTCGATTTCACTATGGGTAGCCCTTCTCCTCTTCGGATAGGCGAGCTCCGAGCCTTTACAACCAATCGCCGGGCCTCTCCGACACACACCGTCGATGGAGAGATCGCTGGACCTTCCGGGTCGTCTAGGTGACGGCAATCACCAAGAGTAACAAGCCTAGCACCTTGCTTGATCAACCTCAAAGCTTGATGAACACAATGCAAATGCAAAAAGGCTTGAAATCAACTTCACTCAACTAGCACTCAAGGTTTGCTCAAGTTTTGACTTCAATTGCTAGAGAATGAGTGTGAGAGAGTTTACACACTGTTGCACAAGAGTTTAGAGATGTATTTCGTGTGTATGTAACATCTATAAACAGTGGTCTATTTATACTCTCAGCAAAACGGTAGTTTTCAAGAAAATTGGGCAAAAGTTGTACTGACCAGACATTGTCCGGTCACTTCGGACATTGTCTAGTCAGTACAAAAAACTTGACCATTACTCATGTGTAATTCGAGTGTCAGTAGCCGTTTGAACATATTTGTGAAGGCCGGACAAATGTATTTGTCCGAACAGATGCATTTGTCTCTGTTAACACCCCTGTTCAACAATACTTGTACACACCGGACAAATCGATTTGTCCGGACAAATGTATTTGTCTCTGTTGACACTCGAATTAAAACACTCCAATTGTTTGTATAGGCCGGACATATAGGATTTGTCCGGACAAATACATATGTCTCTATTAACACATGCATTTTCAGTTGCTTAGAAGTTGTATTGGCCGGACATTGTCCGGTCACTTCTGACAATGTCCGGTCACTTCAGACAAGAACCTCCGGACAAATACATTTGTCTTAACTTAACGTGCCGTGAAAATTTTGTATTGACCGGACATTGTCCGGTCACTTCGGACAATGTCCGGTGTACATTGGACAGATGCATCGGACAAATGTATATGTCTTTGTTTCAAGTTTTGCAGTGTTCAGAAGTTATTTGTATTGGCCGGACATTGTCCGGTCACTTCAGACACTGTCCGGCCAGTACAAAACGAAAACAGTAATGTTGAATTTTTACTCAATTTTGATTTGAGGGAAAATGCAAATGCAAATGTGCTTCTAAAGACTTCAAGGTTGATCAAGATACTTGTGCTATGACCCCTCTTAATAGTACGACCATCTAACCTAGAAATTTTCAAAACAAGAAAGCGCTAGGTTTAGATATTTGTACTCTTGTCGAGGTTTTCGTCGTTTTTGCTTCATGGAATCTTGATAACCTTGCTGTGCTCTTTCTTGATGCTTTCTCCTCTGATTAACCTGAGTCTCACACACAAAGATTAGTCGCAAATCTTACGGATGTCATTAATCACCAAAACCCTAATTAAGGCTCAAGATTCAACAGCCAATTGTTGGCAATGCTCTGTGATGGTCTCGTCCTTGGACCGAAGGTCTTTGCACAGCAATCACGCCTTCTCAATAATGGCTTAATGCTACTCCTGCGCCCTCCTCACCTCCTCAAGTGCCTCCTTGCGCTCATCATTAGCCTTCCTTAGGCTATCAGTAGAGATTGAGTGTTACGAAGATCCTATTGGTTACAACAAAAGAAGAGACGAAGAAAGTCAGCCTTTCAACGAATCTGACGATCTCGTCGATTAGCCCGGAGAGGTGCTCCTAGTCTGAGGTGCACCGCCTCTGGAGCTTGGATGCCTCTTGTTGATCTAATGATGTTGACTAGAAGGGGTGAATAGGCGGTTTTAAAATTTTAATTTCAATTTGCAATTTTAATATAAAGCAATAATGTGAGATTATCATAAACAAGTATAATTGTACAATTTAGGGTTTCGCTTTCTTAGAGTGATCAAGACAACAACAAATATCTCTAAATATGAAGCCTTCACACACAAACACCGGACCTCCCTGACAAACACCGTCAATGGAGAGATCGCCAGACTACCTCGATCATCTATATGATGGCAATCACCAAGAGTAATAAATTTAACACCTTTGCTTGATCAAACTTAACTATTGAAGCACAATATGCAATGCAAATCTCTCTCGGAGCTAGTTCTTCAAAACAACAAGAGAATTTAAAACACACACTAGCTTTAAATGTAAGAATTTATGAGTTCAAAAGTTTGGCAATCAATAACAATAAATTCTGAGTGCTAAGCGCGTTAAATGAATGCCAAGTGTGGAGTATAAATAGCCGACAAGCTGAAACTAGCCGTTTGACAATTTTCAGACAAAACTTGTACTTGCCGGTCCAGCCACATTAGATATAGTACAACTAATGCAAGTGACTAGTGACCGTTGGGATATTAATATACTTGTTAGTGACCGTTCAATACAATTTTGTGAAGACCGGACGGATACATACCAGATCGGACAAATGGTCTAGACAAATGTATTTATCTCTGGTTACGATTTGATTACACATATATTGTTTTTGTATTGGCCGGATAATGCCCGGCCATTTCGGACAAATAGGCTAGACAAATGTATGGCTCTGGTTATATTTTTGCTGAAGCTTAACACAACCAAGTTTTGTACTAATACGAACACAACCAGGTCTTGCACTAATAAGACTAGGTTTTGCTTTACTGAAACGACCGAGTCTTCACTGATACGACCAAGTTTTTGCTTTACTAATTTGACCAGGTTTATTATTGGTATGACCAGATTTTTTACTACAATGACCAAGTTTTTATTTTACTGATTTGACTAAGTTTATTATTGGTAGGATCAGGTTTTTTATTGTCACGATCAAGTTTTTGTACTAGCCAGACATTGTCCGGTAACATCAGACTTTGTCCAACTATAACAGTCAAGTTGTGCTCGGACAGATTCATTTATGTCCGATAAACTAGTGCAAAATTAGGGCCCAATTCGTATTGGCCGGACATTGTCCACTCAAGACAGACTTTTTCCGACCAATGCAGACTAGAATAATTTTTTTATCTTTGATATTGACACTCTAACCTAATTTTCTCCTAAACTATATGAGTATGCATTTGAGTTTCAAAGTATTAGATGGATCAAAGTACCAGGGCTACACCCCTCTTAATTGTATGACCAATTAATTTAGAAAAAAAAATTAAATCCTATTGATTTCTATACCAAAACCCAGCAAACAATAATGAAACCGATCCTCAATCTTCATTTTGTGCCGATCGTGTTTTGGAGAATTTTAGGGGTCTTCGTTTGTTGCTTTTCTGTCTCCATCACATGCTTTGACCTGAAACTAGATTAGCTCTGAATAATCGTATTAGTACATGTTTTTCGCTCATCATTAATCATTGAAATCCTAAACAGTGCCTAAATTCCACACCTCTAACCCTAAGGCTTGCAATTACTGTTCTTGTTGGCGGTGACGCACCTCAGAATAGCCAACACAGCCCGAGTGTGTCTAATGTCTTCCTCCAACACATGTGAACTCGTTTGCCCGGCCAACTAAGCCAGGTGCTAGGTGACCTTGTGGTGGACCTGCATGTTCAACTCAAATAAGGCTAAAGTCCGAATACAAGAGCGAGAACAACAATGCAATATAACTTGCCTTACCCTAGAGGTCGATTAACTCCTCGAGGTCTGAGCGCTTGGACAGCCCAACAACCTCCAATTGTTGCTAGATAGCGTTCGAAGAGAGTGCCGCTGTAGCAACTTCCTCGACAACAGATGGCACCACTCTTCCACCCTAGATTCCTTTGCTGGGCCGGTGGCGTATCGACCGCCTGCTCTGTGAGCCTTTCTTGGTGCTCGAGAGGTGGATCAGGCGTCGCTACCTCCTCCTCCAAGCTCAGTTGGAACATCGCCCAGTCTAGGGAGCTTTGCACCAATTTGAGGAGTAAGTTCCTCCTACGTTTGGAGATGCGGATGGGGATGAGGATGAAGACTCCACCTATTCTGCCACTGAGCCATCGGCAAAGTCTGAGTGAACGAGGGCAACTCCCCACCTGGAGTCACAACCTCAACCACTAGGAGAGCTGAGAGCACCAGGAGCATCGCCCTTGGTGTTTGGTCGAGTGAGGTTGGACCTCTAGTGCACCATTGATGTTCTTCCACTTCTTTGGAGGTGGCCGACCACCTCTTCCTTTTTCCTTCAAGGGAACCAGCCCTTTTTCTGTGGTTCGGAGGGCGCTGTCATTGCCACTCTCCTTGCCACGGTCCTCCACAATGAAAGCGACCAAGCCACTAAGGTTGGCCCACTCCAACTTGGCGAGGGCTAGTAGCAAATCCCCTTCAGCAGAGGTGTTGATAGCCTCCTGTTCTCGGAGATCCTCTTGCGTGGCACGAATCACTTTGGTGCGTGGGAGCTCCTTGACCATCTCCTGAACCGACGGTTGAGAGCCTAATAGGTCGTTCATGTGTTCCTCCACCAGCACATGAGGAAGCATGATGGGACTAGCCAAGCTTATGCTCAAGCGATCGAAAACGTTGGTCGCCAGTTCTGGAATATTCTATAGTGGGTACCCCCAGAGCTCAGTGTACTTCATCGCTATGTCCCACGTCGTGAGCCCTCCAATACTAATTTCTTCAGCTCGACGGTGGTGGCTTCCCATCCAGAGCTAAGGAGCACATTTTTGTGCTTCGTTCATGGGGCCTAATGGCTTCTAAGCTAAAAGTGAGCCGTGTGCTTGAAAGTGACCTCACATAGAACCACCTTTTCCTCTACAAACCGGAGTGATCCTTAGAACTCGACAGAGAGAACGAGAAGGGCACCGGCTTATCCTTCAACTGGAAATAAAACTACCCGATGTCGCCGTAGTTGAAGACTACTTCCTTGTCTGTTGCTTGAACTTGGAAGAAATGGCGGAAGAGTTCAAGCGTTGTCGGGTGACCTAGTCCTCGCAAGACAAAGATGAAGCCCGCCAAAAGCACCAGACTATCGGAAGCCAAATTCACCAACTGGAGGTCAAAGTGCTCCAAGATCTCTAACAGCAACCAGTGCTTAGAGAACTGTAATTCTGCGCGCAGGTAGTGCTCAAAGACCACGATCTCGCCATCCTTGGGAGAAAGGATGTTCTCCTTCGGAATGCGCACCACCACATCCTTTTGCAGGACACCTTCTGTCTGCATTTGTCGAAGGGAGGTTTCTTCTATCTCGAAAACCTTAAATTTGTCCATTCTTGTGACTATGCGGAAGATGTTTATACAACAATCTCAACGAAGCAAGGAGACAAAGAAAAGAGTTTTTCTAAGCAAGCGAGAAAAAGATCCAAATCATAAAAATTAAGACTCCTTTTATACCACACTAAGCGACGCCTTGATCGCCAACAAGCACCGACTATTTTGGTTCTCCCAACGTGACGGTTGGAGTTCCGGCCATTGGTGCTTGTTCGTTGGTACCTTTTTGTTTCGACCATCAGGTTACACGCGAGCCTCATTCTCAATCGTTCAACACCTCCTGTGTCTAAAGCAACTACCAGGGTTTAGCCCAGTTCACTGTCAGGGAAAAATCATTAATGCCATACACGTGGAGAACATCCAGTCAAAATAGTTGTTGGGCCACTGACACCACGATCCCACCTATCAACCCAACTGATCGTTTCAAACCCACAATCTCTCTGTATATAAGAATTACTGCCATATTTTTTCTGGATTCGGCGCCTGAATCAAGACTAAAACGTAACTGATTTAGAAGTGCATCGCTATTATCCTACCACATCCTAATTACTTAAGAGGAAGAGCTGACCATTATCTACCTTAAATATGGATGATGATACAGAGAAAAGGGGACCGAAGGGGCGTAAAGGAATCACTAATTAAAACTATAGAAATCCACATAATCTTTCGCCGTTCAAGAATATTATTTTATTTGTTCCAGCGTTGCTGTAACTACCTTCCAATGCTCGGTAAAGGACTGGCTTCTTTACTTTGTACTCGGCTATCACTGTATTTTCTTTGCAGTATAGCTAGGACGCTCTTGGATTCTTTTGTTTCACCGTAGAGCGTCAAGGTACTACCCCAGAATATAGGGTCAGATCCACTCTGCCTGAATCTGTGAAAATTTTTTGTGTTTGTCTTCTTGCGCAGTTCTCTATCGTTTTCTTCACACACACACACATGTTTCTCCACTAACAAACAAATTTACATGCCTAGATAATCCCTCTATTCCTAATAATTTTTAGTTGAATTTACATTTTTAGAATTGAATGAAATGTATAGTTTTACTACTTATGACATATAATGTGTTTCCAAATGTACACATATTGTAAGGCTTTTCAACCAGCACCCCAAACGCCTTCACACATTACAGAACTATTAATGATATGTTGAAAGTTATTCACGCAAAAAAGAGGAAAATTATAGTGGCATGTTGAATTTGTGTCGGTTACGTCCTGGTTGCATAGAGAAATCTATGCAATTTTACTTATCTATTTTTACACAATAGCTTCAATATTATTATGCAAAGTGTTAACAATCTAAAATACATATATATACAGGGACTTCTACTTTGAGAATGCAAATTATAATATAAGACTGTAAAATATAATGACTACAGCATACAGAACACAAACTATTCAACACATCTCACATATTTATCCAGAAAGACCCCGAAGACCATAGAAGATCAAGGCAACCCCATCTGTTCGGCTTTTCCGCAAGAAATTATCAGGTCCACCAGGCACTCCACCCCAAACAACTTTTACAGTATTAGCCGGAGATTCTCCTCGAATCACAAACTCCATACGCATCATCAAATTATCGAAAACCTCCCGCCGTTGTATAACAAGTAACATTCGGAGTTTGTTTAGTTCATTGACCATATAAGTTATCACAATTTAAATTAATTACATTAATTACATGATATCTAACACATTATTTGATTTATTACTATAATTAAGCTAAGTAAATTTTGAGATGTTTATCACACATTTTTTTTTTCAAAAAATACGACTCAAAATGGCATAAAAAATTTTAGACATATTTTTATCAAATTTTATCTTAAATATAATCATAAACTAAATAACTCTAACTTATCATAAAATATGGCACATACCATAATTTTATGTTTGATTATAAAAGACTATAACAGATGACTCATTTATTTTATATTGTGTGATTGTAAAACTGACAATTGAGATTAATACATCCATAAAAAATAAAAGAGTTTGGCCCACTACTTTTCTACAATAGTTGATTAAAAGTGTCAAGCTTTTTATACAATGATATATGTATATCCCGATATACAATTATAATACAGCATGAGTAGTTTCAAATTCCGGGTGTCACTAGTATAAGTACGCCGAAAGAAACTCCTCACCGGTCAGAAGTGATCAGGGCAGGCTACTGTGCGCGTAACATTTTACCCCCTTAGGGACGGTGCTCCCCTCCCAATCCATCGCTTCAAAGGGGTGTATGGCCTATCATCTGATGGCATTTAAGTAGCAACGACCCCCCTTCATTCCATTTCCCCCTCACCTCATCATCGTCTCTTTCTCTCTCTCTCTCTCTAGCTTAGCACAGTAGCACATTCGCATGCTATCTCACGTCGAGATGGCCCCCGCGGCCGCCGGCTTCAAGCTCTTCGGCAAGGTGATCACCCAGGCCATGCACGGCTCTGGGGGCGCCGACGGCGCAGCCGGACAGGCGTCCCCGGTGTTCGTGCGACAGAAGGCCGAGCCGGAGCAGCCGACGTCCCCGCGGCCGCACGATCCGCGCAAGGAGCCGAAGCTGGAGGGGGAAGACCACGAGGCGCAGGGCGGAGGCGGTGCCGACACGGGAAGCGGCGGGCAGTCGCGGGCTTCGCCGCCGCGGCGGGCGCAGCAGGAGGCGGCGGAGGCGCGGGCTGCGGCGGCGGCGCCGCTGCCGTGCCCGCGGTGCCGGAGCCGGGACACCAAGTTCTGCTACTTCAACAACTACAACGTCAACCAGCCGCGGCACTTCTGCAAGGCCTGCCACCGCTACTGGACGGCCGGCGGCGCGCTCCGCAACGTCCCCGTCGGCGCCGGCCGGCGCAAGAACCGCCCCCTCGGCCCCTCAGCCACCGTCCCCGGTCACCACCGCGCGGCCGCCGGCCCCGCCGGCTTCGTTCTCGGCTTCCCCAACCCCTCCTCCCCCGCCTCCCCGTCCCCCGTTTACACCGACCGGTGGCCGGTCGCGCCGGACCGACGGTTTTGATCCGAGATCCCGCCGCGTTTTCTTGATTTGTTTTTAGCTTTTGGTCGCGCAAGAGGTGGATACTGGATAGGCCTTGGTTTGACTTGGTGAGGTGGGGAAGCTTGTATGTGAGGCTTACACAAGGGATGGGCATATCTTATGTTTCCTTCTCTTTTTTTTTAAATTTTTTCTTGGTTGTTGTTTTCTAAGATTGTGGGTGTAAGAATATGGAAGGAACTGAGATTGCGGGTCAAGTTGTGAACTTTGTGGAAAATTGTCCAATGCCACCATAAGACTTTGTTCACTCTGGTGATGCAACCCCATCATGCTTTGTCGTTATTCGCATCTTGGAAATCAGTGCTCACCAAGGGGGAGAAGAAATAAATTTTATCCATTTATGTCCTCTTCTCTTTGGGAATTGGTGAAGTGAACTGATTGATGTTGGCTTTGTGAAATTGATCAACTTGTAGTGCTCTCATAAATGTTCAGCTTGTAGTAGTAGTGTATAGATTTGGATAGAGATAGAGCAACGAATAAATCCTATGGAAGAATAGACAACAGACAGAGGTATTACTACTAGTCAATGTCAAAATTAAGCTTGGTGATGTTTTACTTACATTAGTACTTGAGAAGTTGGTTTACAGTGTCCCATTGATTTGAGGCCGTTTGATTTGCTTGTTTTAGAAAGAAAAATAGTTGCATAGAAATTGTTTGGTTCACATTTTTAATGTGTTGAGACAAGTCATATATGAGTTTTTGTGTAAGTATGTCAATATAAAAAAATAGATATGCATAATTAATTTATTACTAATAAAAAAAAACTCAATTTATCGGGTAGCTTTTTTTTTTAATCCTTGCTTTAAGGAAATTTCAGTTCATTTTACAAAGGCCAGAGACAGACACCTGACTGGTAAGTTACTAGTCATCAATGCACAAGAAAAGAGGATGGAAGCTTTTTCTAAAAGGTTTGGAGAGATATATATTCGAACCGTCAACTTGTCATACTCGAGGAGGAAGACGCTTTTGCACTTGTACCTAGCTCTTTTGCTTTAATTGCTCGTAAAGTTACTTTATGTAGCGCTCACAAAAAAGTGTAGCCTGCTCGGGTTTTACTTGCATGGCTGCTGCAGCTTTCCATCGCTCCGCGCGAACAAAGTGAAGTTACGTAGTCAAGGCCTCAGATGCTCAGGCCAAGACTTGTGAGTTGTGACGTGCCTATAGTTCTCTTTTTTTCTCTTACAGATCGTGTGCATAGTGTAACACTCTGGATTGGTCTGATCTAGCGAGGATTGTAAGTGTAGCACGAAGAAACATTAGTCCATCTGTTATAAAACATATTATTTCTTTTATTTTTAAATAAATGTTGTTTTGAGAGAATAAGATGTTAAATGAAAAATATTATAATAATCCTATTGAATACAATGTCTTTCTCAACTAACATTAATTGTATGGTATTAAAGAAGAGATATATAAGAAAAAAATTTATACAAATATGTCTCGAAATCGTCGAATGATATATATTTAAAAATAAAATTCGAAGGCTAAAATATTACTTATTTGGAAAAAAGAGAGTAATATTTTAGTGAGTTGTACATATGTTAAAAATCATACTACTACCCTCGTTCTTTTTACATGTTATTTTAGACATTTCATAGTTTTCAAAATACAATGTTGATTGTTAATCTTTGCAACTATATATAAGAAAAAGTTATAAAATAATATTATTATAGAAGTAAATATGATGACAAATCTACTGATATTAATTTTATAAGGTGAATTTTGATATATTTTGTATATTAATGGTCGAAGTTTCAAAACTTTGACTCGTATATATTTCAAATGATAAGTAAAAAAAAAAGAGGGGAGTATAAAAGTATGGATCTATCCTTCGTTAATGAATAAATTGAAGTATATTAGTTAATGAATAAATTGAAGTCGATCACAAGAATCCATAATACATACATAGAGAACAAAATATACCAACTAATTAACTTTTTAATGAACCGAGGAGAAAATTAAGTGTTACGATGGTTGGAGACTTTGCAGTGTCATATAATATTATATATATTTTTAAATATTTGTCATTTTAATTTTTTTAAACAATTTTGACTTATGATATTAAGTATTCTAAATTTTACTGATATATTATAACATAAACTGATACTACCTCCATTATTTTTTACTTGTTATTTTAGATATTTCACAGTCTCAAAAATACAACTTTGACCATTAATTTTTATAACTATATATAAGTAAAAATTATAAAATAATAATTTTATGGAAGTAAATTTGATGATAAATATATTGATATTATTTTTATATGATGGATCTCAATATATTTTTTATATTAGTAATAAAAGTTATAAAATTTTGACTTTTATATATATATGTATATATATATATATATATATCATACGACAAATAAAGGAAACAACGTGGAGTAGTAAAAAATTGAAAAGGAGCGACCAATATCTTGCATTTTACTTTGTGAATTGAAATTTGTTGCAATTATATCGTTCATACGTGTTTTTGTGACGTTAGTTGTCCAGACAGGTAGCTAACCCAACAGTGCACTAGTCAGCGTGATGTGAAGTTTTTTCAGTAAAGAATCAGACCAAAAAGTAGCCGAAACGGATGGTAAACTTCAGCGAAGTCGACGCCGTCCGTGTTTTGGAGGTTGCTTTCGGAAGAGGCCAATTGACACGTCGATTTCTACTTTTTATTTTTTTTTTCCGAATTCGCAGCAAAAGATCGATGGGAGAGACTAGAATGCATCAAGGATGGATGGAGATGGTAACCATCTTAAAAAGGGCGTTTGGATGGCTTCGTTTCACAAGTTACATGCTTGTCTCGGTCTCTGCCTTCTTGGGGTGCATACGTGTATAATGCGTTAATGTCACTGCCCATGACGTGGATTGCTTTTGATGCATATATGCTGCACTGGTTAACTCAGATAAGGGCCTCCTTGTTCTCAAAAAAAAAAAAAAATCAGGATAAGGACCTAGTACTATGAGGAAAATTAAATGTCTTATGTTACGTAATGCAAGGATCCGTGCCACCGTGCAGGGGTTGCTTTCCTGTGCAAACATGAAACCCGAAGAAACAAGATATACATGTTGTCCTTTCAAGTAACATCCTGTAATATTGGTGTCAAATCATGTAATATCCATTTTAACTGTTATTACATCTGTCTTGCAATATAGACATTTTTTTTACCTATAGCACAAAAAATTAAATTAAATAAAATCTTTTTTACTAATGCCGCTATTGAATTAAGAGATCACTTTTAAGCACCTTTGCACGACTATTAATGGAGGAGATTATTAAGGGCAGTGTTGTAAAAAAATTATTAAATATTTCATCAATATTGTAAATAAACTTATATTGTGTACCATAGGAAAAAAAATAAAGGTGACTAGCATATAACTTTCTTTTTTGAAAAAAGACTTGCACCAACTCCACCACTTAATTAAAATCCTAAATTTATTTCCATCATCTCCCACTACCGATAAGTATTATCCACTATTATTGTTCACAGCAATATCGTCGTCGCTACATTCTCTGTTGTTATTTGACATTATTAATGAAACTAAGGAGAAAACCGATAAATCTCATAAGAATTATATATAAGATAGAAAAAACAAATACTCGATTCCCAATAAAACTCAAGAAATAAAACTTAAAAAATATTGAAACAGAGAGTGAATAATAAATAACAAGTGACAAATAATTTTCAGGTTTCAAATAGTAGGACTAACAGTACTCTGCGGTTTTTTTCTAAAAAAAAGAAACTTACAACTGTTATTCAAAAAAGTTCAACTGACACGACTAACCCGGAAATAAAGCTTTAATCAAAAGAGAATACAAAAGCCTTTAATTGAAGCGCTGACAGGTAGTTTGCCCCTAAAAAGTGGCAAAAGTTGGTCCATGAAAAAACGAAAATTTAATTAACCCTCAATTACTTTGATCTATACACAAATTTTTTCAATGCACTTTTGGACATTTTCTTGAAAATGACAAAGATATCAATCTGACACGCGAGCCGACATCTTTCACACCTCAATTATTGTTCGGCCAGATCAAGCTTAATTAGGCACCAAGGAACCCTTATATTCTTCTCCACTGTTCGAGTGAAAACCGTCTAGAGCTATCCATCAAACTATTTGCGGTACATCTTCTGTTCATCCTATTTTTTACATTAAATAATTGTTTAGATGTAGACAACAAAAGATAGTAAGGCAAATCATATAATATGGTGGTGAGATTTGAAACCTACTCTATTCTAATGATCAAAGATGTTATTTTCGTCGAGCAAGCATCAAGACATGCGTTTTATGAATAGAAAAAAAGTTTTATTTTTGTCTTTTAATTTTGAGTTCGACTCCCTCTTAAAATTTAAATTTTTTAAAGATTTTATTTTAGTCTCTTAACTTAGAATTTTGGTCTAAAAGATATTATTTATGTCACTTATGAGTAATAAATGAGTTTAAATCCATGTGTTAATGACACAAAAATTTATCAAAATTTATGATTTTTAAATTAGAAAAAATCCAAATAAAAAATTGAGAGACCAAATAGAACATTTAGAAAGTTGAAGTCCTAACAGCGACATAGGTTCAAAATTAAAGGTCCAAAAATAAAATAAAAAATTTCTCTCACCAAACCATTTACGACACGATCCATAAATGAGCGTAAATAATGGCCAATACTCACTGTGAAGAGAGAAACTAGCATCAAACGAGGTAGTTTGGATATTTATCTACATATAATTACAAACTTGATTGAGATATTTAATATGGATAATTTAGGAGGAAATGACTAGATTGTGTAGAACAATATCTTTTATCAAACCAATTTTTTTTTCCAAAGATGAAATCTTTAGTTCCTTAGAACCGGAGAGAATAATATTCACCAAAACAAACCGAGTGATCGGGTGACCAAGCAGTCCAATTACTACTAGTCATGCTTATTTCACATGCCCTGGGATGTATTGAGTATTAACTGAAAAAATAGCGGCGGGCTGCGCGCAAGGAGAGCGCCCCTCATCCCACTTGCTCTCTCGTCGCGCCACGTCATCTGAAAATTCGAAGCCGTCCGATTAATCAAAGATGCGATCTAGCCGTTTCTTCTCCTCTTGGATGGCATCCGTTCGATCGGATCTGGACGGCCGATCTCCACGTTCTCAACCCAACCCTAACCCCTCTTAAAAAACGCAGCAGCCTCCTAACCACCACTCTCGCTCGTCAACCGCCAAACCCCGCCCGCGATCGCGGCCGTCGCCTCGACCCCGTGTACCGTCCCCTCCCACCACCATCCCCATGACCTGCGGACCCGGCGCACCCACCCCACCGTCGCCACGGCCGGCCGGCCTGCCACGTCAGCCCGTCCTCGTCGTCTCCAAGGTCTGCCCGCACGCCAACTCGTCCTCACCTTCTCCACAGCCGGCTTCCTTCACTCCTCACGATGGCCTCGGGGACCACCTCAACCGACGAAGCGGCGCCGCCCCGAGATGTCTCATGCGTCGTCGGCACCGGCGAAGCCCCGCCATCGCCCTGCCCTCTCGTCACCTTCCCTCGATGAGCTAACTAGGTGCCGCCGTCGCCGATCTCCGAGGTCGTTTTCACTTTTACCAATATTATTCCTTTTTTTTTAATTATTTTTCTTATGCGATGGAAGATCATGGCTTGATTGGCGTCTCTATCATCATCCCTGCCCTGATCATTCTAAAAGGTGCCTTAACTTTTCTATTTTTTTCCTGGATTTTTCTATGCAATGTTTGATTTTGAGTTGCTCTGATGGTGTAATTTGATCTACGAATTGCCATTTTTGTTAGTTCACTGTCTTACAAATTTACTTGGGTGCTACTTTGATAATGATGTTTTGTTGGTTCATGAAGTTGTGCAAATTAATTTTATTGATAAAATTCTATTAAATTAATTTTATGGTTGTCTACAGTAGCATTCTTCTAGAGAGAGAGCATATGCTCAGTTTTTTGCTTCATCTAACAAATGAAGGGTGATTGATGATATTCAAATCTTAACCAGGTAATACAATACTAAACGAGGTTGATAATTCTCCCCTCTCAAATCATTAAAACGAGACGAAGCAGTGGGGATAATCTAATTAGACTGATGAATAACATTATTGGTTCTATTGGTTTCTTGTATAATGTTCTCAACTTGGGATACAGTTTAGAGGACTTGTGGTCGAATGCAATCAAATACCATTGCTAGGTGGGATACAATGTACTTTGGTCCATTCGCACCGGAGAAGTTAACATATGCAGGTCTGAGGTTTGGTCAGTATTGTTGTATTTCAGTTTGCAGCATATACAGATTTTATGTTTATTTCTTCAGATGTTTCTTTCATCTGTGTCCTATAGGTAAGAATACTTAGCTGGTGCTTCTTTTTTTCACATTTGAAATTTTATTCATTTTTCCATGTTTGTTTAGAACTGGAAGCCATAGTTCAACTCATGTGTACATGTTATCTGCAAGTAATGTAGTGATGTTTTGTTTCAACTGTTAATTGTATATGAAACAGGTTAGTTGATTGGTCCTTCAACCTTTTGTAGGGCAGGTTAACAAGATATCCTCCATTTAAAAAATTATGAAGTTTCATATCTTTAACCCCAAATGCCAACATAGAAGACGGCTTATTTTGGATCATGGTCCAAAGTTGAGTTTTTTTGTCAACCAAAAAAGTTCTCTCAAAATGGACCAAATCTGAAAGTTGAAGAACCAAAATAGGAGATATATCTTTTATTTTTAGGCTAAACAATGACCACTTTAGCTATATATTCGTAACTATTTATGAAACAGGATCAGCCCTCAAGTTGACAAATTTTAATTTCAAATTTAAACTTAGACGACCTTAGTTTGAGTTCTGAAGTAAAAGTAATTTTATTTTAACATTCAGTTTCATATTCATGGCAAAAATCAAATTCATATGGTAATAAAATTTCTAAATAGATCTCAAGATTCTGAACCCTTTCGATAATGTATCTGTTCAAATTTTATAGACTTGATTATTTTATACCTCACCTGCCTATTTGCAAATGATCTTTTACACTGATCAATGTTTTGTATGCTCGATAATTCACAAACACTGACAATTGTATTCCCATCTTGGAGATTTGCTCTTTGTTGTGAATAATTAATTTAATTTTGATATAATATTGTGGCACAATATTGCCATTCGTTCCATTTTGATTTCAGTATAGGCTGCTACTACTTGCCCATATGGACTATTTGTTTTGTTTTTGCAATTGAATTGTCTGTACTCTGTACATGTCCCTGAAGTTGTATAGGATAATGGCATGTTGTGTTATCTCACCTTGTCTATCAATATTATTGAATTCTTAACTGGTGCTTCCTCCTTCAGTGTCTGTCTTTTTAACTCTATCCTTGCTTCTGCAAGAATTATGTTGCATGATTGATTTGACTAACTAGCACTGCCCCTGCTTCTGCATTAGTTATGGTCTGGTTGCTTGACCTTATATCAAATGTTTTGATCTGATTGTCAGCTTTTCCCCGGCTACTGGAGCAATTATTAGGTTGCAGGTATTTTTAATGTGCTTTATTTCTGTTGGATTCTTGCCTTGGTGTCAATTTTTTTCTCTCTGAGAAGCTCTTGATGCAGTAGTAGCAGAGGATGGAAGGCTGCTAGAGGAAAAGATGAAGTCCAAGAACAATTCCCTCTTCCTTATTAGGTTTTTTTTGCCTGCTTTATGGTTTTATAGTTTGCATAATGCAATGTCTAGGCTAAAACATATTATCTAAATACAGTATTACACTTGCAATGCTGCTTAGCAACAGTTATATATATAGACACGAACTTGTCACATTTGCCGCCCTAATTTTTTTCAGACCTATAATTTACTTTGAAATTGTTCCATTTTAGTTCAGTCCATTTTTTATTGTAATGTTGCTAATCCTACAAGGTCAGCCCTTATTTTGCAAAAATTCCACATGTTTCTATCTGTGTAAAGCATTACCCTCTATGCTAACATTTTTGTGACCTTTGTGTTAGCAATAATTTAAGATAATAACAGAAACACCAAAAGGAGATAACAAAAACATTATTGCCTGTCTGTTAACTTCCATTATAATTGTTGTGTTTGTACAAGTTGAAATCCATGGTTCGTTGCTTATGCTTGACTCTCCTACTTTATAGTTGCAGCTGGTATGCCTAGCCCCTCATCTGTATCTTTGGCACCATGTGATAAAAGAAACAGTATATTCATATATTGTTAGTTTGTACGGTGTAGTGGACCATCTTGAAATCACACATGATTAAAACTTGGCTGCATTGTGTGCATGTAGATCAATTCTGCTCTGTTGTATCTCCTTCCATGATCAAGCAAATCAGAAGACCTAAAAAATGAGAGCGCAATGGTGCATGGTCTTGTTGGCCTCTACTCTCTCCACATGTTATCTAACTCATTTAGATTCCTAATAGTAGGTATATTTTCCTGCTGGTTCTTTTGAATTTTCCTTCCTTCTTTTCAAGGATGTTTCCTCAGCTACATTTTTTTGTTGTACTCCCAATGCATAGAGGTTTTATGCTAGCTTTTTTAGATGTCTTTTACAATTGAAATCGATAACAAATGGAAATACCTTAGCTTGTTTGTATATTTTGGCATCTCTTATACAAGCTTGTATGAAAGGTTGCTCTTTAACCTTTTTTACATCTACTTGCTTTGGTTGATGAACAAAAATAATTGTTTAATATTTTGTCACTTAAACTAGCAGTCCATGTGGGCTCTGGCTCAATCTTTCTTAGTTGCTGCAGCTTTATGATCTACCTCTACTTTGGATATTTACGCTCTTGAGCTATAGGAAAAATGAACATTTTCGTTGAAGATTAAAATAACTGTTAATGGTTATTGAGGCTGCTACTCATTTGCAGGTATTAATGAGATTTGTAATCTTTGTATATTTTCAATTTTAGAAATGTGTAACTGGGTTGAGCACATGAAACATATTTAGCTCTTGTTACTTCTAATCCAATATTTGATAAGCAATGGATTCTGAAAATCAATTAGTCGGTTGGATGCCACCCGAGATTAAAGTCGATTCTATATATACCATATTTGACTTTTTTTTCAAAAATACCTAAAATGCCCCTGCCCATCTCCCCCTTCTTTCCCATTGTTTTGTTGTTGCACTGGTTGTGTGCGTGCTTTGATGGCAAGGCAACAAACACCTTGGCCATGCTCTTACGAGGACGGGATGCGCTGTCCGCTCTCATCCCTCCCCCCCTAGACCTCCAGAGTGAGGTCTTGTGAGAACAATTTGCGACGGCGGCGATTTCTGTGGGCGGCAGCGAGCTACCCTCTACGACGGCTAGCGAACTCCTTTCCAAGCCCACAAACAAATTGGAGGGGATCTTCTCAAGATCAGACTCTTAAAAGATGATGAGCACCAAATTGGCATGGTAGTTGAGGTGCTTGGGGCTCAGTGCTAGCGGAGCTCGGCGTTAATTAGGTGGCGGTGGTGCAATTAAGCAGTTAAGCGGCAATGGCAAAAAAAAGGCTCGGCGTCAGCGAGGAGCTGCATCCTCCTCGCGCAACAGCCAGAGATGTCGTCCATTGCCCCCGCATGGCGTGGCCTCTGCGACCATTACTTGGTGAGGCCGCCGCACCGCCTCGTTGCGGTTGCTTCACCACGCAGCCGCCACTGCACAGCTTCATCTTGGTTGTCTTGTGCGGCCGCTGTGACCGTCAGTAGTTTGAAATGCCAAGAGGCCCAAGACAAGGAAACAACTATAATGGCATTCGGATGAAACTTTTTTTACCTTCGGATGGCTACAAGAGTCATTTCTACATGATCAACAGATTTTAACTTTGTTAAAGTGTTATTTTCAAAAGATTTTTTGAATTCTAGTGGTAGGAGATCAGCAAAGCAAAAAATGATAATTTTTTTGAATTTTCATTTTATTTAGTGGTATAGACTGAAATGCTTTTTTCAATGCCACAACACAAGTGAAAGTTTGTCCTCAAACATTCAAAAATCAAAACCCAAACAAGTGGTGCAACATGCCGTTTTTTTTTTTTACCTTAGAAAAAAGTGGTGCAACATTCTCGAAGGGCGTATCTGCAGGCCATCAAATTTGCATTGTGTCGATAGGCCCATGAAGTGAAACAAAGTCAACGCGCTAACGCTGCTATAGCTTGGCACCGAAGAACGAGACATGATCCGGTGTGGGCGTGGGGCCGGCTCCAGTTACCCAGCTAGTGCATACGGCGGACAGCAAACACCCAGTCCAACAGTGTAACAGGATCCGTCATGTGCGGCATGATGAATTAGATTGTCTTCCTTTAGAAACAAGAGACAGGTCGTGTTTTCAGAACTTATATAGTGTAGATATATTTAAAAAAATTATAATAATTCATTATCTCACAACAAATTTCAAATTTATCATCTATTTTAATTTAGAATGTATCTCATCGAACAATGTCAAAACCAAATAGTGCAACGGAATTATTGTGTTTGATGCTCCACGTTGTTAAGCCAATCAGTTGACCACCGACCACACGGCCACCGACCACACGGCCCCCCACCATCGCCGCCGTACTTTACTCGCACGAAACGTGTCACCTGACGCTGAAGAATGCATGTTAACGTGCAAATATACGTTGCTCACAATGTACATTTGGTCCTAATTAACTCCTAAGTTTTGAAGTAGTCGGTGAAGTTAGCAAGTAAATTAATTCCTCAAGTACTCTATTCGCTGACTTTGCAAGTAATTAAACTACCATGCTTTCCGTCAACCCATGCCTTACACCATGCACGGGCAGCACATCTACACACATATATATGGAGTACTAGACACACATAATCTGTTGCATCTTGTCAAGAACGAACAAGAGAAAAAGGAGTTCTTGGAGTAGTAAGCTGCCAAAGTTGTTAAGCAAGACGAAGAGCCACCAAGCTAGCGAAAGATCGAAGATGACAGTACGTATATACGTCTTCCTCATGGTCTGAATTTTATTATCGTTAATTTCTATCTTTCATATCATTTGGTGTTTCTTAATCACAAGATCGTGGAGATGTGCGTGCACATGGATTGCGCGGGGTGCGAGAAGAAGATAAGGAAGGCCATTCAGAAGTTGGAAGGTACGTAAATATGCACACTTAAAGCATAGAGTGATCTCAATTTGAACTAATATACACGCACGCATACATGCAGGAGTGGATGACGTGGAGATAGATATGGAAAAGCAGAAGGTGACAGTGAACGGAAGCGTGGACCAGAAGAAGGTGCTGAAGGCGGTGCGGCGGACGGGGAGGCGCGCGGTACTGTGGCCGTACCCGTACAGCGGCGTCGACGGCGGCCACCACGCCGAGCAGTACTACCTCCAGTACCACTCGGGCGGTGGACAGATCCACGCGAGCTACGCGGCGCGTCCCACGTCTTCGTACAACTACTACAAGCACGGCTACGACGACTCGGGCTTGCACGGCGGCTACTATCACCACGGCGCCAACTCGGCCGTCGTCGGCACCAGGGCCACGGACTATTTCAGCGACGAGAACACGCACGGATGCTACGTCATGTGATTCGTACGTGCGATCACATGGGAGACCTGGGATCTACACGACTACACCATTGTTCTCTCTGCAATATTTGAATTGTAATTTATTTGAAACGAGAATATATATATTGAGGATTTTCATTTTAGTGCTATTTTTTCCTTATGTTAATTTAAGTATTTCAGATACCGTTGCTTGGCTGTGCTTCGGTCCTGATTTTTGACCGGTTACTTGCAGGAGCCGATAAAATGCCAACAATATTAAATTTGAAAGGGAATAGGTTGTGTTAGGGATAGGGGAGTTCCGGTCACAAATCGGATCTCATTTCATACAAAAATAAGAAAGAGAATATGAGATATAGAAGAGAAAATCACGATAATAACGATGAAACAATGATAATCAGAGAAACAAAAAGGCTAATGAAGAACACAACATAACTTTAAAAGAATATAAGAGATTTGTGTTCTCAACCAACCATCGTATCTATTGAAATCACTCGATTCTCACCCTCTACAAGAGTTTATTATTTAAAAAAATCCCTAATATCTTGCTCTCTCTGTGCCCCTCTTACTTCTAATCTGGATTGATCTCACTCCGTTTCGCAAGAGAACGAGGACGATGCATTAAGGCAAGTATTCAGTCTTCTTTCCACAGGAACTAGAGAAACGAAGTGCGTAAAACTAACTAAATCGATGAATAAGAAACTAAAACAGACGAAAGAAAGAGAGATGTCCGAAGAAAATAAGAGAGAAAGAGGTGGTAAGCTCGTCCACTAGTGACTAGTGTTCGCTCTGAACTAGCGTTTCATAATACAAGCGATAGAAGGAAATCGTGTAGTGATCGCGCTTGAGGTAGTGCAGATGACTATCAGCGATCACAATCTACGACGAGTATCGACAAATCATAAGTATAAAACAAACACCAATCATCTACAGTTCTCCTCAGCCATGACTTAACAATAAGCACAAGCAGCAAATCCAGAATTCAACACAATTCAGCTCAGAAATGTAAATAGTTACTGATGTATCTCAGAAACTAAACAAAAATGCAATTTACTCAGTTAGGGCCAAGGAGCAAACAGACATTCCAAAGATCCAAGAATCAAATCAACAGAGTTTCCAAAATACCAAGATCAATCCCCTTAGTTTCACTGGAAATAAGCTTGAATTCCAACTATATAGCGATTTAAAATAGCAGCCACTCACAAGAGTAATCAATCCCTGAATACAGGATAATGCATTTAAGTTTCTTGGATTATAGAAGAATGCAACAGCACAATTCAGAGATGATCATGCTTCTAAACAAAACAGTGAGAAGACAACAGGGATTTAGATAACTGAAATGAACAATTCAGTACCTCACTCCACGTTCCAGTATTCAAAATATCTCAAAAGACCAAT
This sequence comes from Pharus latifolius, assembly GCA_019359835.1. Classification (NCBI taxonomy): domain Eukaryota; kingdom Viridiplantae; phylum Streptophyta; class Magnoliopsida; order Poales; family Poaceae; genus Pharus; species Pharus latifolius. The sequence goes on from CM033319.1 coordinate 20,414,753, forward strand.
TTTCAATCACAAAAGAACCATTCACAGGAAAAACAGTGAGCATACCAATCTAACCAAGACAAGAATTACAGGAATGATTGAATAACATATGAGTATAAAGCACCAATGAATTCATGCAACCAACCAGAGATGGAAGAAACTAATTTCGACGAGCTAGTTTCAGTTCAATATGATACATCTCCATACAATCCCAGTACTACAACAGCTCACACAAGCATAACAGAAACAGGGGATTCAAAAATCCACAACACAATGAGAAGTCAATTGAAATTTTCATTCAGCAATCATATCACAGTTATAATTTAACTTCTTTTCATTCATTTCTCCATCTGTTCATCAGACAAGTGTTGGTTCATCATACAAGCACACCCAGTTCACGTTTAATTGAAGAATAGATGAATTAAAGTGTAGTTGAGGAACAAGAGATGCTACTGTTCATGTTGACTTGCTGCAGAAACTTGGTTGTTTTTGTTAAACACATCTTTTATGAGTTTATATAGATCTTAAATTTAGTCCCGATTTACAAAAAAAAAAATAATACAATATAACTATAACTATTTCTAACTTTTCAAATCTAATATGATTAGAATTCCAATCCTAATACAAGTAGAATAAGAGATATTTCTAATAATCTTCATCTTGGCTCTTATCCACTAAAATTGTTGTGCTCCTCTAAGAATTTACTCCTTACTCTTCCTCACCCTCCCACCTCTCAGCAGGAGCGCCTCTAACACTGAGAACTTATGCATATTTGTGGGATATGCGTGCACTCAGACCCACCACATGAGAGCTCCTCCATTATATAATTTGATTAGTTACACTATTCACACTTATAACTCTTCATATCATAGATTTGTACCATCTTCGAGCTCCACCTACTCATAGGCATTGCACGGTTGGTCCCACTGTGATTTTCCATAACCAACAACACGTAGTTTTCGCCTCTGCAACCATTGGAGTTTGCAATCATATTAAATGCAGGCTCGCACATGATTGCATTTGAGATCCGAATATCTGTCATTGATGATTTGGCATGATCCACTTGATCAAGATGTTCAGATCTCCGCTTGACTACACCACTTACCAATTGGTATGCCTCATTGCAGCAGATACTCTTTATGGTCATCTGCCAACTCGAGTGATCTAGATGATTCCATCTCGTGATCATAATTCCAAAAACTCTCATGGATATTAGCCTCTTTAAGTTAAAGACATACTATACCCTTGACAATGTGCGACATGCTTCATCATACTACTACACTGGACATAGAGATCTTTCATTGAATATTTCCCTTGCCAAATATATGTTGACGTAACAATCAGAGTCTAATATTCGAGATATTTGGTTTATGAACAAGTATAGGATCCACTTCCTTGCACCATTAAATTTATGTACTAAATAACTCTATCGTTCTTGATTTTGTGCCTCCAACGCTTACTGACCGTCTCATTAATCAAAATCTTGTTCTGGTACCACTTGTTAAGGATAGTGGGAACCCCAGCCATAGATCGAATCTTACCTCATGAGATACAACCTAGCACGCACAAAAACAAGAACGAGAATAGGAGATCTAGTAGAGAAAACTATGATAATGACGGTAAAGCAATAACAATCAGAGAAAAAAGAGTGGCGAAGAAGACTACAAGTTCTTAAGCACATCTTTTAAAAAAGTATAAAAGATTAATGCTCTTAATCAACCCTCGTATCTTTTGTACTCTTTGACTCTCACCTTTTTGTAAGAGTTTGCTATTTTAAAAAAATTTTAGCCTGTTTTCCTCTGTATGTCTTTTATTTTTAGGCTGAATCGATCTTATTAAGTTATGTTTGGTTGTTTTCTCTAAACTCATCCATCATAAGTGTATAGAGAACCCCGGCCACAAATCGCATCCCATCTCATGAGATATAGACTAGCATGCATAAAAATAAGAACGAAAATAAGAGATCTAATAGAAAAAATCGTGATAATAATAATGAAACAACATGTATTGGAGAAAGAAAAGACTGGTGGAGAAGACTAGAAATTCTTAAGCATGACTCTTAAAAGAGTATAAGAAATTAACGCTCTTTACTAACACTCATATATTTTGAATTTCTTGACACTCACTTTGTGTAAGACCTACTGTTTAAGAGAACTTCTAACCTATTGTCCTCTCTATACCCTCTTGTTTTTAATCTGGAATGATCTCCTTAAATCATACTTATTTGTTTTTCCTAAACTTATCTCTTATGAGTTTATATAGATTTCAATCCCAACCCAATTTATAAAAAAAACATAATACTAAGACTTTTACTAATTTTCTAAAACTAATACGGTTAAAATTTCAATTCTAACATGAATAGAATAAGGCCCCGTTTGGAAACAAAGTATTTTTGGAGTTTTTGCCAAATACTGTGGTTTTGAAGAAAACTGTGGTATTGAAAACTAACTTGTTTGGTTACAAAGTATTTCATGGTTTTTAAAACCATGGTTTCTTCAAAATCATGATTTTTTCTCAGTTTTGCAAACTTGGCTCCGGTACAAAGTTTTGAAAAAACTTTGACCGCAGCTCTCTCCGATCTCCATTCACGCTCATCAAAATACCCTCATGCCCTCTCTCTCTCTCTCTCTCTCACAGTACTGTCTCTCGAGATCACATCAGATTGCAGATCGGCCGCCGACGAAGCACCGACCACCGACGAAGGTCGAATGGAGAAGGAGCCTGAAAAAGGTGAGAGATCCCCTTCTCCCTCCCCCTCCTTCCCCTTCCCCTTCCCCGTCCTCTTCCCCTTGCCACCGGTGGCGGTGGGGTGGGTGGCGCGTGCGGTGGTGCGGCTAGGGTTTTAGGAGCTGACGGCGGCGCTAGCGGCGGCCACCCCTGGAGCCTCAGCGCGCCATCAAGTACGCCTCCGCCGCGACGCGTACTTGGTGGCACGCTGAGGCTCCGGGGCGGTCGTGGATGGCGCGGCTCGTGGCGATGGCATGCGTGGCGCTCGCGGCCAAGGTAGAGGAGACACGCATGTCGCTGCTACTAGACCTTCAGCTCTGTGCCGCCACTGGCAATGGGGACGTCGGTGAGGCCTACGTGTTCGAGGCCAAGACAATGCGCCGCATGGAGCTCCTGGTGCTCTCCGCCCTAACAGCAATGTGGCCGCATGGCACGGCGCTGCAATGGACTCTGAACTGAACTCTGAACTCTGAACTGATCTAAATTGAATTGAATTGAAACATTTGAATCAACTGCTCTGAATTGAATTGAATTAATCTAGTGATCTCTTGGTCAATCTAGCAACATTTTGAATCTTCTATTGATGAATTTAGTGGTTGTGTATTGGTTCTTCTGAAGATGTTGGAATTACTAACCTATTGCAAATCCTAAGTTTTGGAGGTTGTATCCCCTCTAGTATTGCTGGAACTATTATTACTAGTACAAAATTAGCACAAGTCATCAGAATGATGCTATAGACATCAATTTTCCCCCCTTATGGTTCAACATTGTATCCGATGATATTGGTAATTTTCCTGCTTCATGGTCTTGATTCTTGAATGCCTACATTTTTCTGTTTATCTGTTTCACTTTTGCTTGCCTCTATTTGATTAAACTGATATCTCTGATATCATGTGTGAGATAGCCAGTAACAGATTAGACAAATGTAACTTCAATAGTTATGCATGTAAGTAATGTAGTACATAAGCATTCCATGCAACAACTAAACATAATACCAATTAAGTGAGATAATGGAACACTAGAACTCTTCAAGAGTTCTTTAGGGAAACGAAAGCATAACTCAAGACAATATGATCTTGAAGGACACTCTTGGGGGACATTGACCTATACAGATACAAGAAACAAGCAAAATACAACACTTTGATCTCTTGGTCAATCTAGCAACATTTTCAATCTAGCAAAGATGTTGGAATTACACTCCTTTCTACTCTTGTGGCTGAAACTGGATGTTTTGTTCAATATTTCAACTGTGTTTTAGTGTGGCTGCAACTGAATTGTATTTCAATTTGTGTAATAGATAGTTGACTAATTGCAGGCAGGAAAGATAGAGCAACATGGAATGAAGTTCAAACAAATTTTCTTGTATCGATGATGAAGGAATACAACTCAGCACGATACCGTGCTCAGAACGGTTGGACGAAGGAGGCATGAAATAGTATGATGACTCGTATGAATGAGAAATTTACTAAATGTAAGTTCAATGTCACACAACTAGAAGACCGAGAACAACGATTGAAGAAGGACCACAACGCAGTAAAGTTCCTCTCTTCAAAGAGTGGATTTGGATGGAATCATGAGTTGAGAATGGTGACAGCTATTGATGAAAAATGGAATGAACTATATAAAGATTTGCAAAAGTGGAAAAATAAATCTTTTCCATTATATGATGATCTTTTTGATATTTATGACGGTATGTTTTTTTAACTTTGTTTCCACTAGTATGTCTGTGCATATTAACTATTTTATTTATTATTATGTTTTTCTACTATAGGGAAAATTGCTGAAGGAAAGCGTTGTCGGAGGTCGACTGATAAGCACAAGGTGACCGTTGACATACCAATGTCCCCACATCATGCCAATATTGGCAATCAGTCACCTAGTCCTACCATACCAGCTCTAGGAGCCACACATATTTCTTTTGAATGGGAGGAGAACTATTTCTACAATGAAGGCATAAGTTTGACAAATCCAATATCTAGTCAAATTCCACAAAATGCCCAAGATCATTTCTCAACTCAAGAGCTATCACATTATGAGTTCTCACCACCAACTAATGTGTCTTCTTATGTTAGAACAAACAGCGAAGGACCAAGTGGAGTTTCTCGTCGTATAAGAGCAAGTAGAGAAGAACCGAGTGTGTTGTCTCGTCGTAGTAGAGAGAGTAGTGAAGGAAAAGAGGCGAAAAGAACCAAGAAGAACAATGATGCTCTGTTAGAGAATTTGATAGCATTGCGGAAAGAAGAATTTGAGAGTTACAAGTAACTCAAAAAGGAGCAAATTGAGAGCTATAAGGAAGTTAAACTTAAGCAATTAGAAATGAATGATCCAAAAAATGATCCTTACTCCATGGCAAAGTGCATTTCAAAACTAGAAGACCTAACAATTCTCACACCAAGTGAGATGGTGAAGGCAATCAACTTTCTTAAGTATGATAAAGAAGCTCGTGAAATAATGATGTGCATTAGTGCTCGTGATGTTGTTTATGAATATCTCAAAGTTGTTATCTCTCTCTAGTCACTTTATGCCATTGTTATGTCACTACTATGATAATTTAGGACAATGTTAATTTTTGCCATGTTACTTTATGTTATTGTTTGGCACTACTATAACAATTTGAGACAATGTTATTTTTGCTATGTTACTTTATGTCGTTCCTATAATACTAGCAAGTATGATAATTAGGATAATGCTATTTTTGATAAATGGAACGCATTTTTATTACAGCATAGATGCTATTGTTTTGCATACATATTGGACATCATATATTATTTCTTTTCCTACTTTGTAAGTGAGCAACATATTCATTCCACATAGTATCTGCTATTTGAGTTATCTTCAAGTGACCCGCAGCTCGCCGCTCGTTGAGTGAATGCACATCATTCCTATATTCATTGTCTCCACTTGGAACATCGATTATTGTTGCCGGATCAATATCAGAGTTATTTTGCTCAAACCATTGCTCACTTCTTTCATGCTTGCGAATGAAATTATGTAATACATAACAAGCTAACACAATATCAGTTTGAGAGTCAATAGGATGATGAGATGCACATTTGAGTATTGGATACTGCATCTTGAGAACACCAATAATTCGCTCAATGTGATTACGAAGCTGTCCGTGTCTCAAGTTGAACAATTCTTTTGCATTTTGCGGCCTCTGATTGCTTCTACCTTGCTCTTGCAAATGGTACCTAACATTGCGATATGGAACAATAAAATTAGGTGTATTTGCATATCCAGCATCAACTAAATAAAACTTTCCTTCCGATACATAAAAACCATTCTCAAGAGCATCTTGTAAAACTCGGGCATCCGAAGCTGAACCGTCCCAACTGCACTAACATGTACAAATTGACAGTTGAAGTCACATGTAACCATGACATTCTGTGACAATGTTCCCTTTCTATTGCGGTATGGATCTTGACTTTCTGGAGCTATGGTATTAGAACATGTGTTCCATCAATTGCCCCGATACAATCCTACAAAATATGTGCATGGTTAGAATAAATAAATAATATTTTTAAAATATGATGCTTTCGTATTTGCATAAATACCTTAAAGTACGGCATAAATTTTGGATTGCTAGCAATATTGAAAAGAGTATTCACAGCCGGTAATTGTATCATGCTTCCAGATATATGGATTAAAGCACTCAATACTGCCCCGAAATAGCGACTGATCGTCGCACCACTATGTTGGAAGCGCTCCTGAATGATACGATTGGTTGCATTTTTTGAAATACCATATAGAAATATAGCAACCTGCTCTTCAACAGCAACATTTCTTGTATTTTCTAGAAGATTTTTCTCCCGAAACAATTCGACTAAACGATGAAATGGATTTTCCAAATGAAAAGCCCATCTGCAGCATGCTTTATGTCTCTCCAGAACTTCACGTACATACTTCTCTCCTGTAAGGATAGAAGTATCTATGCGGGTGGACTAGTGTGAATGTCTTCCTCCAACAAAATAGCGACTGATGAGAGCGAATTCTTCATCATCTGGCTGCTTTCTTCTGAAAAATTATTCCACATTGTAAGAAAAAATTGGTTATGAATAGTTGTATAGGTAGGTATGAGATGGTATGGTGATTTCATGCCACTATATATAGACAAACAATGATAACGGCTAATTTTTTATAACGGCTAGTTTCTTACAACGGCTAATTTCCAATAACCTAGCATTAATTAATCTCATAACGGTTAGTTTATTTAAAAAATATGGTCTTTAAATACTGTTGAAAAAACCATGACTTTTTAAATACTGTGTTGTATTGTATAAAATTGTTCAATATTATTTGTCTAACATATAGTTATTTAAATAAAATATTATTTTAAAAATTATGATATATAAATATCCGTAGAAATTATCCAACGGCTAGTTTTTTTAAACTCATAACAACTAGTTCATTTAAACATCAAACTGAAAACTTTGAAAAAAATTGTGTATCCAAACACCTTAAAAAAACTGTAGTTTTCTCAAAAACTGTGGTTTTAAAATACTATGAAATATTATGATTTTTGTTGCATGACAATTTTAAAACCATAATTTTCAAATACTATAATTTTAAAATACTGTGTTTCCAAAAAACATTCCTACCAAGACAGCCTAGCATCTCCATCATCTACTTGACAATGCTTAATTGGCGGCCTTTAGGTCGGAACGGAATAGTTTTTCTTTATTCCGTTTGGGCATGCATCCATGCAAGCAACCCAAGAATAGGTTAGTGGTATAAAAACGTAATATTCTTTGCTCAAAATAATTATTCTCCTTGGCTGATAACCGCACGGTGGTCTTACCGCACCTCACCAGTCACTCCCAGCATATTGCTGTGTCACTACTCACTAGGCTTGCATTAGTTTGTCCCCATAAACAAACTTTGTATGGCAAATCGGCAGCTAACTTGTATTATATCTGGGTTCAATTTATTTGGTATATGATGTGAGTCCCATTTGACATGTCATGTCCATACTACTATTTACGATATACAATGGTTCAGATGCAAGACTCCATGAATCGTATTATATGTATCTTCAATTGTAAGAAATATATACATAGACGGTGGAACATACAGAAAAAGGGAATCTTTTAGACAGGACAACTGACGTATCAACATTGAATCTTTTCCTTTATATATCAAATGATTTTTAAAATACAAGTAGTGATCGATGAAATCCAAAAGATCAGACAATCAGGTGCCATTATTACATTCATTAGTTATTTTTCAAATAACTCAATCAAAAAATTAATTAAAAATAACTTACAATCTCAAATTTTTTATAGAAATAACCACAACATCAAATTTAGATCTGAACCATAACAATTCAGTTGTCGTTGTAGAGAGATGAGTTATATCAAAGTGTTATAGATTCGAATTGTGACAAATTGATATTATTCCTCTATCTGTGTGGTGAGTGGCAACTAATTTGTCATAAATTGGATTCTGATAAATTGATTTTGTGAGTTGTTTTATAGAAGGTGGTGATTTAATTACTCTTGTAACTAAAATTTTTTTAATTGGTTGATTTTTTTTTTTAAAAAAAACTCCGTGCTCTCAGTGCGCGAAGTGTACGGTGATCAGAGCGCTCAAGTCCCCCTCTATTCTGGGGAAGTAGTACTCGGCACGGGGACCCGCATCCAATTCGAAACCGCAAGCAGCCAACTTGAATACTTGATCCATCTCGCATCGTCTCCCACACGGACTCCCAATGGCCTCCGATTCCGACTTCCCCTTCCTCCTCACGATCTTAAATCCCACACGCGTCCTTCCCTTCCTCTCCATCTTCACATCGGGTAATCTTTTTTCTTCGTCATTTCGTCCAACCCTCCAATGGCGACGGCACCCCGGATCTTGGCTGTGATCTTTGATTTGGACGGCACCATCGTGGACACAGGTCAATTTCCGTTCCTCATCTTTTTGCTGTGGAACTGCGTGTGCCAATGTTAGTATACACGTATCAACCAGTATACATGGATTGTTCATCTCTTGCGCTTGGATAATTTTTTTTTTTTTGCTTGCATTAAACGATGTGCATTGTGTCCAATTTGTTGATGCAGAGAGGGCATCAAGGGACGTCTTGTATGAATTCTTGGCGGCATATGGGAAGGTCCCAGACATGGAGAAGGAGGAGAAGAGGTTGGGGCAGATGTACAGGGAATCTACTACTGGAATCATCACAGATTATGAGCTGCCTCTTACTATTGAAGAGTACTCGGAGGCAATATTTCCATTGTACATGCAAAGGTACTTCCTTTTTTAACATGCTCCTCAAGTTAGTGATAAGTATGTAATGTACTAATGTTGATCATAAAAGCACTTGTCTTTGCTGTTCTCCAGGTGGCAGAAAGCAACAGTGCTTCCAGGAGTCGAACGCCTTATCTGGCATCTTCACAAGAATGGAGTTCCAGTAGCACTTGCTTCAAACTCCATCAGGAGAAATATCGATCACAAGATCTCAAAACAAAAAGGTTTGTGGTATAAGTATTTGCTTCAATCTGCTGTACATCATTGAGTAACTTGATATTTATTTCCCCAACTATCATTGTAATTCAGTAAGGTTTAACCAAAAAAGGTAACTTCGCTAACATAATTTGTTTTTGGTGAAGTTATTGATATTAAGTCTCATTAGGTTTAACCCTTTCTTTACCATTTCGACTAAATTCACTTAGTGTTAAGCTCCGAACGTTTACCAAAAATTTTGCTCTTGTTCCTTCTAAATTTTTTGACATCTTTGGGATGGTTGGCTTAGTGCTTTTAAGACAGGGCACATTTCTTATTTAGAATATTATCATTGAGAAGTGGCGCATGTGGCGGGAAACAGAAACGAGTTCAATGGCTTAAGCTGTAGTATGTTAGAAATGTGAGACTTAGAAGTGTGGTTGTAATTTGGTTGTAATCTGGCTGTTTCAGCCTGGCCTGTACTAAATGCTTTTTATCTCTTCGTTAATAGAAAAACATGCAGCTCTTCTTCCTGTTTCTCAAAAAACTTATTCAGGATATTGGTTTTGAATTGCTATCATGTCGGCTGTTCTTTTAAACAGTTTTGCTTAGCATGGTATCTACTGTCTTTCAAATAGTCATGAAGTCACTCTGTAGTATTTCATTTGCACATTATTCACTGAGTTTTTATGTAAAATACATGCTTTAATACTATATACTTTGAAATATAAATTTGTGGCATCTTAAGATCCTATACTCAATTAAACATTTGTAAGTTTTCCTTAGTGTTAGATTTTTCTTATGTTATGAATTGATTGCCCATCTGTTAAAAACTCCCACTTTATTTTCAGATTGGAAGGACTGCTTTTCTGTGGTTCTTGGTGGAGATCAGGTTCCTCATGGAAAACCTTCCCCTGACATGTGGGTGTCTTTAGAAATACAAAATGCACAGCATTGTGCCATTTGCATGCACAGACATAAGTTACATAATGCATCCACCTTAAATAACTCATAACGTATTCAATTCTAGTACCAATCTAACTGGACACAAGATATGATTAATATGGTCACAACATGATGCAAATTAATCTTTAGCTTTGTGCAAAGCGAGTAATTGCTTTTCCTGTTGATTCTTCTTTTCATTAGATTCTTGGAGGCAGCGAAGAGACTTGGCGTAGATCCTTCATCATGCTTGGTCATCGAAGATTCTCTGTAAGTGTAGTAAATACTGCTTCTCTACTAAGTTATGCATCCCTTATATCTGCTGGTGAGCTCAACCACACAAATTACAAGATTTAAGGCATTGGAGGAGGGAAGCATTTTTGCATCTGTGTACTGGTTACAGTTTCTAATTTTTCAGCTATGATTTTTCATAGTGTTGGAGTTCAAGCTGCCAAGGCTTCCGGGGCAAAGGTAGTTGCTGTTCCATCACTCCAAAGTCAAAGGCACCGTTACTCAATTGCTGATGTTATCCTCTATTCACTATTGGACTTCCAGCCTGAGCTGTGGGGTCTTCCGTTGTTCAAAGATTGTAACTATCTGTCCATTAATCACTGATTTTTATTTCCCTTGCTATAATTTTCCCGTTCTCTTAAGTCTGACAGGAGAAACTTATGGTGCAGGCATTCAAGGTGCTTTGCCTATTGAACCATTGTTCTCAAGTGCTCATATAGGCAGTCCAATTTCAGACAATCTTCATTTGGTAACAGAAGGTAAAACACATTCGTGCCAATCTTCTAGTAGGACAATCGCTGCCAAAATTACACTTCTTGGCACGTGGTTAATGGGATATTTTAACCGCTCATGTTTTTACTTTCTCAATGTAAATGTTGCAAGCAGGTGAACGTACCTATGAGTATATTCCTGATCAAATATCAGGAATTTTCTTCGGTTGGGCCAAGTTAGGAATACATGGAGTCTCTAAGGTGGTGGTCAGCATTGGGTGGGACCTTTCACTGCGGACTGTTGGAAGACTCATGGTTGGTAGCTGAACTTCTAAATGGTTTTATGTCTCGTCTTTTTTCCCAGTAGCCATTGTTAAATAGCAAATTTGACGGTCATTTGGGAGGCCACTTGTTGGAAAGGCTCCTTCTAGCATTTTAATTCAGATTCATGACAATGACACAATAATAAACTATGACTGTAAAATCTTTTGCTGTTTGGGACTTTGTTCTTGCCAGAAGTATAAATTCCTTCATCTGTGATTGTCCTTTTGCAGCACATAACTTTTCTTGACTCGCCTAGCAAGATCAAGATGGGGCAGCCCTTGGAAGTGCTATTAGTTGGTTATGTCAGGAAGCTCCAAAACATGGTAATAACCTTTTCTATAACTAAACCGCAAATTAAAGAATGTCACTTTAATTTTAATATCATTTCTGGGGGAATGGGGTTTACTCCATCGAAAACCAACAAAAATATTCACCTTTTATTGATTCATGTGTTCATATAGGTTATTTGGTTGTTTGCATGAACCTGAAGTTAGCTCATTAATACAAAATCTTTTGAAGAGTTTTGTGTTTGATTGATTGAACTACATTACTAGACCAGATTGGTAGATGCAAAAAGAGTGGTTTCGACCAGACTCTTTAGGGTTAGGTTCGGCTTGTCTAATGACATTATTAGAAGAGTGATTAATATATACTTAAAAGTTTTTAAGATGGATTAAAATGAATTAAAAATTATTAAGGTATATTGATAATTATTTAGGTGCAATAAAAACAAACTAATAACTCTAATAATTTTTTATATCACTCGTGGAACCAATCAAACAGCGTCTTATTTTAATTTGCATCAGCTTATCCAACCAACAAAACAATCTTTACTTGTATTTCCTCATTCTGTTTCAACTATACAAGTTTATCACACTCAATCAGATTAAACTAGTGCGAGCAACCAATCACCCTCATAGTGATCATTCACAAGATAGCTATCTGCTCAGCTACTATGAATCCTCCCTTTCAGAACTCCTGTCAACATTATCAAACAATTCAAAACTGCTGCTCCTTTGCATATGACCATGGCCTAATTTTATTATATGCAAGTTCAATATATGAATCAAATTTCAATGTTCCTGCAGGAAAATATATTGCAAGCTGTAAAGATAACTGATGAAGATGAAAGCATCGCAAGGAACGCGCTGGATCTCCAGCATTCTCGGGATGTGCAAAGAGTCCTCTTTTCACCGGAGAAGCTCCCAGAAAGTAACATTATTAACAAGCAAGATTACAGTAGATGAACGTTGCAGTTTTGTCCTTCAAGACATGCAAGAACTCTTTGGAGAAGAGAAATCATATATGCAGAAACGAAACTTCCACTATTCCCTTTTGTTTCCTTCAGTGTATCGCTCAGTTCAATGCTAAGTAGAGACATTGAATTGCGTGTGTTATGACAACCTTACACAAACAAATTCGGAATATACGTTGTAACTTTTGTATTTGTTTTCAATTTATCAGTGATCACTACATGAGCCTGATTTGAAATAGAGACCCTGAAAGGGCAGATCTTTCCTCTGACAATGATCAAAAGTTTGCTGATGGACAGTCTATGAAGCAGGCTATATGTAAATTTTTATGACCTAATTAGTTTGATATCCCTGTGTTGATTTGTGGATTTACAGGCTCATTTGAACCATCTATCCTGCTTAAGTGCTTGTGATTGACACCACAAGTACTGTCGGTTAATCAGCAAGCCACGAAAATCAAGTTTCCTATGAAAGAGGATATAAGAAGTCTTTCAGAAACCATTAAATCGAAGGGAATGGGTGAGTCAGATAAATCTAATCTACTCATAAAATTCAGAAAATTATTTAAATCCGTTTGAAACATAGAATATTCATAAGAATTTAAAAAAAATCTAAGATATTTTTTCTTATAAAATTTTTATATTCGAAACTAATGAGATTTTAGATTCATCAAATTATCCGATCTAAAATTAAACAGCTTCGGAGACTTTGGTATAAAACTATAAATAAGATGCTTCTGGTTGCATTGAATTTTTGTCCTTCGATTCCCACCTTCCCTTTCCCCTCCTCCATTCTTGAGAACTCTCATCTCCACATCGAGTAATCTTGTTTCTTCCTCAGTTCATCCAACCCTCCTATGGCGACGACGCCCCGGATCTTGGCGGTGATCTTTGACTTGGACGGCACTATCTTGAACACAGGTCATTTTCCGTTCTCATCTACCTCTCTCTATCCTGTTCCGTTGACGTTTTTTATTGCGGAATTGAACGTGCCAGCCAATTCACTTCTTGTGCTTCTTGAGCTTGAGCTTGAGCTTGGATTAAATTTGTCTTTTTTCCCTATGATACAACATTCATGGTGTATTCTTATCTTGCGTTTGGATAAATTCTGGTTTCTTGGCTTGCACTACACAAGGTGCGCACAGCGCACTTCCATTTCGTGTGCATTTGCAACGTAGATTACATGGTACTGCCTAGCGGCCAAGAAAGATTTATTTGTGGGAGTTTATGAAGTGTGTGGTGTTTTGTTGGTGCAGTGAGGGCAAAAAGGGACGTCTTGAAAGAATTCCTGGCGACATATGGGAAAGTCCCAGACATGGAGGAGGAGGAGAAGAGGTTGAGGCAGATGTTCAGGGAATCCGCTCATGGGATCATCGCAGATTATGAACTACCTCTTACCGTGGAGGAGTACTCAGAGGCAATATTTCCATTGTTCGTGCAAAGGTATTTCTCTTTCTGACATGCTGCTCACCTTAGTTAGTTTGTAATAATATGGGAAAATTAGTTGAAGAATACTCCAAAAATAGAATAAGATATTTGATTGCAAAGTTAATATGTGTGTCTAAAGTCAACATGTCATTGAGATACCAATAGACTATAATTAAATTTAAAAAATTTTCAATGTTATACAACAAATTGTCTCAACAACACTGATCTGAAAAAATACCAGTCTATATTGTTCTCATGGTGGCAAAAGGTGAAAGTGCTTCCAGGAGGAGTCGAACGTATGGGTGGAAATGAACCCGGGTCGGGTCGGGTTACACCCGGCTCCGACTTTGAACAGAGTTGGATACAGATATGGAAATTCGGATCTGACTCGGATTTAAATGCGGATGTGGATCTAGTTTTGTTGAAACTTTCGGGTCCAGGTTTGTGTTTGATTTAAATATGCCGGATACAGATGCGGATACGAGTTAAACCAGATCACAGTGTATATCAGTATTAAGAAACATTTTCCACTCGACGCCGCCACAAACCCTAGTTCCTCGCTGCTCCGCCTCCGCCTCCAGTCGCCTCCTCCTCCAGTTGAGGCCGGCACGCCGCACGAGTCCTCTTCGGCTCCGCCGCTCCGCCACCTCCTCCTCCAATCGACGGGCGTCCTTCGCCTCCAGCCGCCTTCGCCCCTCCGACGCCGCAGCCGCCTCCGCCCCTCACCACAACACGACCTCCTTCTCCCCTTCGCCGACACGCCGCCTCCACCCCTCGCTGTAGCAACCCCTCCGCCGCCACATCACGGCCGCCGCGGCTCCGCCGCTCCGCCACCTCAGCCGCCTCCACGGCTTCGCCCCTCCGCAACACCGCCTCCGTAGCCTTCGCCCCTCCTCCTCCGAGGCCAGTTTCTCTCTTTTGGGTTAACTTAAAAAAAGTTCGCCTTTGTTCCACAGCTCCACCGCTTCTCTTCCTCTCCGGCAAGCCTCCGATGACCTCTCTTTCTCCGCTTACTCTCGCAGCCTTCGGCACTCCGACGATTATCACCATCAAATCCTCCTACCAATGTGCGCGCATGCCCAGCCGCCATGCCTTGCAACAAACTCGTGCTGCAGAAACCGAGGAGATGGCGGTAAAAGAAGTTCCAAGATTCAGATGGGATAATTTGGGGATGGAATTAGATGAGTCGCAGAAACGGGTGATTAGGAATCTGTCACCCAAGTTGTCCAATCGATGCAAGGCCCTGGTAACGCGCATGGTTTGCATGTCTCCTCAGGGTCAGGGTCAGAATCTTCATATGGTTCTTGGATTTTGGGTGAAAGCGATGAAGCCCAAGAGGGCAGATTGGCTGGTGGTTTTGAATGAGTTGAAGTATTTGGATAGCCCACTCCTTGCTGAGGTCTTTGAATTGTCCCAATCTTGCTAAATTTTTGAAGCAAATGTAAATCATATGCAATGCTATTCCTGTTGTGCTTATTACATTCATCTAAAAGTACAAGAACAGCTAAGACATATTTTTCATACAAGATCTTTACTCCCTCTGCTGTAATACATCCTTAGATGATTATTCTTGGCATAATTATTGCCTAAAGTAAATATTATCCTGATAAAGAAACAGTTTCTTATTACTCACACCCTATCGGCTAAATATTGTTGCAAAATTCTCGTTTGCATAGTGGTAACTATGAGCAATAAGTTTATCATTGAATTTACCTAACAAAGAGACTATATGTTTGATAGGTATTGGAGTATGCATTGTTGGAGGATTCTTTTGAAGCTAATGTTCGAGACTATACCAAATTAGTCCACATTTATGGCAAGCAAGGGCTCTTGCAGAAAGCCGAGGATGTATTCCACGCCATAGAGAGTAGGTGTTTTCCGTGTGATCAGGTTATGCTAACTGTAATGATTGATCTGTACAGTAAGGCTGGTGATCTTACCCATGCAAAAGAAATATTCGAAGAGATTAAGTTACTTGGCCTACCATTGGATAAGCGTGCATATGGTTCGATGATCATGGCCTATATTAGGGCAGACATGTTCAGCAAAGCAGAGGGTTTAATGAAAGAAATGGAGGATCAAGAGATTTATGCAGGAAAGGAAGTTTACAAGGCATTGCTAAGAGCCTATTCATACAAAGGTGATTCAGATGGAGCTCAAAGAGTTTTTGATACCATACAGTTTGCAGGAATAGTACCTGATACAAAGCTTTGTGCCCTTCTAGTGAATGCTTATTGCCTCTCCAATGAGATAGATAAAGCCCTCAGTGTAATAGGGAATATGAGAAGCGTGGGACTGAAACCATGTGACAAATGTGTTGCTTTGATATTGCACGCTTATGAGAAGGATAACAGACTAGAAAGAGCACTTGCATTCTTGATAGAGCTAGAGGAGAACGGTGTCGAGATTGGTGAAGAACCATCTCAGCTACTAGCAGGATGGTTCAGAAGGCTAGGGGTAGTTCATGAAGTTGAACAGGTTTTAAGAGACCTCTCAGGAGACAGGAAGAGCAACCACAATTTTGCAGTACTTTTGAGGCAGTAGTGACTTCCCAGTTGTTACAGTAAGGCTCCATTTGAATTTGTATGAATAAACTCTTAGCAATGCCTTGTAAACTTCCTTTCCTGTATAAATCTCTTGATCCTCTATTTCTTTCATTAAACCTCTGATATAGGCTATGATTATTGAACCATATGCACATTTATCCAATGGTAGGTAAAGTAACTTTGATCTCTTCGAATATTTCCTTCGCGTGGGTAAGATCACCAGCCTTATTGTACAGGTCAATCATTACAGTAGCATAACCTAATCACATGGGAAACACCTGCTCTCCATGGCGTGGAATACATCCTCGGCTTTCTGGTTAACTGCTGACTTTCTGCAAGAGCCCTTGCTTGCCATATATGTGGACTAATTTCGTATAGTGTCGGACATTAGCTTGAAAAGAATCCTTCTAACAGTGCATACTCCAATACCTATCAAACATATAGGTTCTTTGTTAGGTAAATTCAATGATAAACTTATTGCTCATAGTTACCACTACTACAAACGAGAATTTTGCATTAATAAGAACCTGTTTGTTTATCAGGATAATATTTCCCCTGAATCTGCAATAATTATGCCAAGAATAATCATCTAAGGCTATTACAGCAGCAAGCAGAGCTGTTATGCAAGCTTTGCAATCCAAGAGGGTAAAGTAAAGATCTTGTGTCACAAGCTAAAAGGCTAAATACCTACAATCTTCAGAAAAATATGTCTTAGTTGTTCTTGTATTTTCAGATGAATTTAATAAGTACAACAGAAATGGTATATCATATGATTTTCATTTGCTTCAAAAATTTAGCAAGATTGTGATAATTCACAGGCCTCAGCAAGAAGTGGATTCTCCAAATACTTCGACTCATTCAAAACCACCAGCCAATTTGCCCTCTTGGGCTTCATCGCTTTCACCCAAAATCCAAGAACCATATGAAGATTCTGACCCAGAGGAGACATGCAAATCATGCGTGTCATCAGGGCCTTGCATCAATTGGACAATTTGGGTGACATATTCCTAATCGCCCGCTTCTGCAACTCATCTAATTCCATCCCTGAATTATCCCATTTGAATCTTGGCGCTTCTTTTATCGCCGTCTACTCGGTTTTTGCAGCATGAGTTTGTTCTTGCAAGGCATGCACGCACATTGGTAGGAGCGCCTGTCGAGTAGAAGGTTGCAAGAGTAAGCGAAGAAAGAGAGTTCATCGGAGGCTTGTTGGAGAGGAAGAGAAGCGGTGGAGATGTGGAACAATGGCGAATTTTTTTTTAGGTTAACCCAAAAAAATTAAATTGCAAAAATAGCCGAATAAAAAAAAATCAAAATTGACCTTAAGTCGTTGGGTTAAACACACATCCGGACTTCAATCATTGATTCAGTTCGTGACTAAAGAGTTGGCACAGACTATTGCCTCATTGGTCCAACCCAACGCCATGCACACTTTCAGTCGTGCACTATAGGCTAGCGACTACAAATTCAGACTGAGTCAGCAGGACAAGTAACCTATGTCAGCACATTAGTCACGAACTGAACTAGCGAATGAAATCCAGTTGCGTGTTTGGCCCAACAACTTAAGACCATTATGAATATTGTTTATAGTATTGAGTTATTTTTGAAATTTATTTTTTTAATGTGTTATTTAAAAAAAAAAAAGAAATGCCCATCTCCCAAAAAGAGGGAATCCAAGCCGTCCATCCTCGACAGCGTTGATCCAACAACCCATAAAAATCTCCTCTATTCACCAGGAATATTCCTCACGAGGATCTCCTACTGAGAACTGGGCTCCTCGTTAGTTCACATGTTTCTGTTTTAAAGAAAGTTCTCACAGATACCCTCCATGAAATCTAAAAAGGAATAATTTATATTGTTATGATCGAAGTTGTCTGAAATAGGGATGGTTCTTTCCTGCCTGTCTGCCTGCCTGCCTGGTGAGTGTCTGGTGAGGCGTGCGGGTGGATGCTCTGTTGCAGCTAAACAGAAAATAGTCATCAATGTGCAAGTAAAAACGTGATCACAGTAGGCCGGTCCAGTTGATCCCAACCCCTCAATCGAGAGTGCACTTTTAGCCCACAACGGAGTCGCCTTGGTTCGTCCTAGCCCGCGTACGGTCCACCGAGTTGCATCACTCCTTAGCCCATCCAGCAACCCAATTCTCAAAATCAGATCTCCAAAAACAAACGCAGCGCAGTCGCTGCCCAGGCCCCGCAACCTCATGGCCCAGGTACACTTGCACGAGGAGCCCAGACGTTCCTGCAGCCTCTTCTCTTACCTATCCCTTGTCAGTAGGGATGGAAACGGACCCAGGTCGGGTCGGGTTCAACCCGGCTCCGGATCCGGATAGAGATGAATACGGATATGAAAACTTGGATCTGACCCGAGTTCGGATGCGGATGTAGATTTGTTGATAATTCCGGATACAAAGTCGGATTTCACTAAAATATACAGATACAGATGCGGATATAGGTTAAATCCAGATCTGTATAACATATATAATCCTCTCCCACCTCCGCGGCCACACCCACCACCTCCTCCCCTCCTCGCTTCTCCCTCCGCCCCCTCCTCCTCGCCTCACCACCGCCGCCCTCCCTTTCCTCCCTCGCGCTGTCACCTCTCCTCCTTTGACAACAACGCCGCTTCGCCCCCCGCCGTCGCCCCGTCGCCTCCTCTGCCGGTGGCCGCCAACTTCCCAAACAAAGGTATAAATTTCAAGTGCTCGACTAAATGCCTCATCTCAAAGATCATATTATCCACCTTCCCATACACACAGTCTCTTTATTTGGGAAATCATATAGTTTAATCACACGCACACCACCTGCTCGACCAAATGTGCCAGAGTAGAAACAGTGAAACACCGTTCCATGTGGGCGTCGCTCGCTCCCCCCAGCCAAATGCCACATCTAGAACAACTGAACAAACCATTTTTGCCAGATTTGAATACTACATCACGAACATTGTCGGCTACGATGACCTTAACAGGCTGATAATTAACTTCAGGAATTGGCGCTGATCTAACATATGGTGCCAAGTTTCCACCCTACATGAACAAAATGCAGGATAAATGATGGCGGAGTGAACACTGAAGATTCTGTACAAAGATAATGAAACAGCTAAGTAATTACTAATCAGCATATAATTGTAGTAGGCTAGGCCTTACAATATACTCCTTCAACCAGGGTGAGAGTTGATCAGGCTCCACTGTTGGCTTCAGATATTTTCCAGTAGATGCTAGCACGAAAAGGAGGGGCACTTCGCTTTCTTTGAGCCCAAAATACTGAAGGTTTTACAATTTTTCACAATGGAAGTTCATAAGAGGAATACTTCTAGTAGTCCTTGACGAGCAAGGGTTTAGAGGTTTCTAGAAACAACAACCTGGAATTCTTGCCAGGAATGCGCTGGAACTCCCAGCTTTCTCTGAACATGCAAACTGTCCTCGTTTCACATGACCGGCTCTTGTAAGTTCCAAGCATCTTTAACAAACAAGCAGGATGGCAGATATGGTTGTCTTCCAAGACAAGCAGGAATTCTTCAGAAGAGTAAAAGTTACAGGATTGTTTTCGGAAAGATATGTAAACAAGTTCAGAACGTATGTTACTCTCAAAAAAAAATTCAGAAAGTATGTTATGTAAGTTAACTTGCATGTCTTGTGACAACCTTATGAGAACAAATGCATAACATATCTGGTAAAATTTGTATTTGATATCGGTTTCTACGTGAGTTTGAAAGGGCAAATCATTCCTCGGTGAAAAAAAAGAAAAAAAAGAAAAAAAAAAAAAAGAAGCAGCTGCAGCTCGTAACCGAACGAACTAATGTCATGGCCCCTGGGGCAACCCACTCGCAGCGGCCTGGTCGGATGAGCCGCGAGATTGCTGCCGCGGCTGGGCCGCAATATAAAAACAAGTAAATTACACGAGAACCACGCGTGGTTTCAAATTTTTACAAAGGCCCTGGTCACCCATCTGGCCTACAAGGTATATGTGGTTTTTATTTGATGCGCCGGCCATATCTAAGTTTTTTTTCCCGTTAATTTGGAGTGACAGAGACAAATGAAGAGGGAAAAGGCAAACCGCCCTTGCAGAAGTCCTAACACACTTAGAGTGTGTTTGGTTGTCTGTATGAGGAGAAATTGGCCCGTATCAATGTGACAGGCTGAATGAAACAGGCTGTGAGATAAATTTAGGGTGTGTTTGGTTGGTTGAATTTTTGAATCTTGGATGAGTATTGATTTTGTTTGATTGGCTGTATTAGAGGCTAGTTCTGGTATGTGGATAGAGGAGAGGCGGAGGCGTCGACGAGATTCAGGCGATGGCAGAGGCGCAGGCGTTGTTGTCGGGGAAGAGGTAGATACGGCGATGGAGGCAGACGCGAGGAGGAGGTGGAGGCGGGCGACGAGGTTCGGGCGGACGCGAGGTTGAGGTGGCAACGGAGGCGGAGATGGAGACGAGGTTCAGGCAAACACAAGGAGGACGTGAGAGCGGAGCCAAGGATACGCGTATTCGCGAGCCAGGCCAAGGAAAACGACTGGATTGAGCATACCTGCGAGCCAGGCTGTGGGGGAAGATTTGCATCACGCGGGCCAGGTTGGAGGGACTAATACAGGCAACCAAACACTCGAGAATTGCATCCGCAAGCTAGGCTAAGCCCAGAACCAGGCAACCAAACACACCCTTAGCAAGTTAGTATAGACCCATGGTGTGGTTAACAAAAGTTCTCTCCAAATTAATTGACAAAGATAGAGAGCTATAAGGAAAGCATGAATAGAACTGTAGGAAACCGAGTAAACTACACTAGCAAAATTTCAAAAAATTTTACTCGAAAACTGCAAGTAATAGATCATAAATTAGATTGTTACCAACAGCAGAAGTAGATTTGGTGAAATAATCGAATATTCACAGCAACCGTTTGCGGATCGTCTTGATCAACGGATGTAGATGACAACGACCGCTCACGGATCGTCCTAATCAGCATAGCAATTGCAACAGCGCCTCTACTGGTATCCACACGTACCGAGATGGAACATTGTACGATGGTGTACTAGCACCAACACGTACGGCAAGGATTTATGGGCTATTATTAAGGGAGATAGCAGCTATGGCCTTTTTTGTAATTTGCTCAAAGCCCATCATACATCTCTTTATATAGAGTCATGCAGAAGAAATCCTAACAAATTAGGTTTTCTGATGTGATACGAATCTTATCCGAACTGTAGGATGAGTCTAATATTAAATCTTCGCATTTGATACGAAATCCCCATAACAAAACCAATCCGAATGCATAAGGAGTCTAATATTAAGTCTCTGAATTTGATATGGAAACTCATAACAAACCCAATCCGAATGCATAAGGAGTCTAATATTAAGTTTTCGAATCTGATACGGAAACCTCATAATAGACTTAATCCGAATTGTATTGTTCCAACCCGTTAAGTGTGTGACCCTATAAGTTCATGTATATTTAGTCACGACCCGGGAAAACTTAGTTGAATTGTAAGTTGGTAGTGGTCCCTAACAGGACATAACGACTATCAAATACACACAAAGATCATAATCAGTAAACATATATAATGTCTTCATGTTAATCTTCTTGCCATACGATACCAGATTAAACCTAAGATAGGAAATGTGACACCCTTGCACAGTTTAATTTTTTCTCAATCTCATAGTGAATTGATCTTCCCGTAGTTGACACTCAACCACAAACGATATGACCATGCACTTCTCAATTCATCTATATAGAGAGGCCCAGAGATATCTCTTGTTATATGAGAGATGCAAATTCCATCTTAACCATTCACATTCCTTCGCATGGCTCATAGCATACCCGAATATTACTTTTATTACTACTTAATTAAAGTAGCGTATGGTAATATTAAAGTATATTACTACACATGTAGGAAACTATGATGGTATCAGATTTAAGGATCAATCATAAATATTATTTGAGACCAACTAGTGACACTTAAATAATAAATCCAAACAGTGTCTCAAAATGGGTCTATCCAACATTATATTTTCCAATATATGTGCACATTATTAATTTGATATCTTATATCTATTGTTGGTGAAATATAACTATCAATCAATATATGCGCTAATCTATTAATCAATAATGTCTTATTTAAAGATAATGGATTAGGAACTTTATTAGAATAATATCATCAAATAAATTTAGAGTCTCACAAACAAATCACATACTTGTTGATCGAACCAAGATGATAATTTATTCAAAACCAAAATAACATATTATTCAAATATTCATAAATATAACAAAGATAAATACATCTTTGTGATTTTCTCTAGGACATATCACTAACAGAAACCACATATATCTCTTGTATCAACTTTTAAATCATATATGAGTTTTTGTAAAAATTTGAAATTATATGTGGATATTGTGCAATTTACTCTGGTCCTGTTTGGTTGAACTCTTACTCCTAATTTACGAGTTGAAAATGAAGCAGTTTGGCCAAATAAGTACCTGAACAGTGCCTTTATCACCCCGGGAAAGGGGGGTTAGGGAGGTCGAATAGAGTTCGGGAGTTCCGAAAGCAGAGATTGAATGAAAGTTGATTCCCCCGCCCCATTCCAAGTCCATTTTCTCCAGTTTGACCCAAGGAAATAAAAAGATATAGAAATCAAGTATGTGGTTTCAACCGGCGGGGGAGCCATTTTTACACTAAAGACCTCAAGCTAGATTTGAGGTGTTTTAGTAGTTTTAATTTTCAAGTTTATAATATATTTATAAAATATGTTTGTCATTGGTTAGAATTAATATTATATTCATAAGATATAGAGACCATTTGAGTTATAAAGTAGAGAAACCAATTTTTTTTGTCAAACATTAACAAAACTCTAGTTTTTATTATACTTAGAGTTAAAGTTATACAACTCTAATTTCTATATAATAGGAGTAAGAACGGAAACATGATCAAATAGGACCATATCCACATAAACATGGTTCTAAAGATGATGTCAATTTACTGAATTCAGCTGTGCGACATTGGTTGTGTACAAGCGTGGCACTGGCATATCTTGTACAGCACTAATGGAAACGGCACCCATCAAGTATGCGACTAAGGAGTACGACGTCTCCTCGGTTACGCACGATTGGCTATGACTGGTGTGCTCGCGGACCAAAGGCAGCACGGCTTACGTGGAAACGTGTACGACGTCTCCTCGGTTACGCGCGCATGGGCTCGGCTAGAGCAACACGTACTTGCACCTACCACCCTGGAACCAGCATGGTGTACGCGGTACGCCCCAGGCAGCACAACTTTGCGCCCGCCTCTGGCACGTTTGCACCACACCAGTCGAGGATGGCTGTGGCCTGTCGGGTAGGAGGTGCAAGCACGGCGCCACCGGCGGGTACATGGCCGTGCGAGGTAGCCTTCAGGGCAGGGCAGCGGTACAGCAAGGGAGCTTTCTCTGGCTGTGTGCGGAATTGCAGTACATTCCAAAAGATTTCCTTTGACATATGATAACTGATGTGATACTAGAAGCCTGATTTGAATGACTAGCAGCCCAAGAGTGCGATTGTCATATTTGGAGTTTAGCGTGATTAGATATGTATGAAATGGAGTCAATTACACTAACTCTTGAGTTCTTTTATGCAAATCAAAAACAAAAAACATAAGTGAGTTAATGAGTTAGTGTATACACGCATGACACATCTCATGTATGACACAATGCAAGCATGTTCGATCTTAAAATATTGTGTGTTTATATAACAATAATAGTTTATTAGATATAACTCTATACATCCCCGAGGATCAGATTCATTACAAAAATGTAAAACACTACCATACTTCAAATCACCAATCACGGCTACACTGGTGAACATTTTGGGTAAACGTACTCCAAGGTACTGAAGTCAATGGTACCCTCATGCATGCATGTACAATCAAACTACCAGTTCTCGCGCTAAGCTTAAAATGAAAAATACTATGTACAAGGATGAACATGTTAAACCAGCCATCATTGCCTTAGCGGCCAGTCCAATTGTTCAGATATCAAGCTGATCAATCACCGATACTGAATCTTGCATGCTACGAACATGTGTGTGAAGAGTGCAATCAACTTGTTAGAATGAGAATCTCGTGATTCACCGGTCATGGCTTCTTTGCTGGCTGGAAGTAAGAAGAAATAGTAGAACCTCGTACATTTGTGCTTGGGCGCTTTGATGGATGAATCCAACCATATATTTCTTTTTGGATTTCCTGTGGAAGTTCGTCCACTACGGATGGATCGATGTCTTCAACATTGAACATCCACGTTTTGTATCTACTTCCAGAATGATTTCCACCAGCATTAACATCATTCCTATCTACAGACAGTGCAGTGGACCTATCATGCTGTTCAGCTTTATTTGCTTCTGAAAAACTCCCAGGACCTAAAATGATCAGTATTTAGCAAACCAGGAAAAATTTTAAGTCATCATGATGATGATGGTGATGGTGATCAGTATTTGTATTAGTAGAAAGATCTTCTGTACCTGGATAACCCTGAGATAAACCATCAGATTTTCTTTTCTTATGGAGCAGGGAATGACTTTGCGAAAGAAACCTCAAAATAGAGCCAGTTCCCTGAATTATAGTTTAAGAATTATTTGGGTGAGTATTGCAGTTAAATCAAGGTATGACCAACTGCACTAAATAAAAAAACTCAGACTTGGACATTGCAAGTAAAGGTCATATTTCCAAGCTGTGCCACTGCCACCAAATCCCTCCAGCATTTAGGGGTGGGCAAAATGCTTAGGGCACACAAATTGCTCGGTTTATGACTTGAGAATTAGGTTGGCTTGCTAGGCCCAGCTGGGATAGATGTTTAGGGCAAGGTTGGGCTTAGTATTGTAGGCTAGTTGCAACCCAGGCTTGGCATGGCCATGCACAAAAACGGCTTGGCCTGCTAATGACACAAGCCCACCTGTCCCACAGCCTTACAATAACACCGCCCATCATGCCTGCCTAGGTGTTGATTGTTGGGCCAGGTCTGCAGAGACAAGATCAGACTTTTCAAAGGGTAAAAACAACAGACCTTAGCTTTGGACAACTTCTTTGGCACTCTTTTTTCTTCATTTGTCTTGCATTGTTTAACCAAATTACTCCTGTCAAAATCTTCTTTCTCCTCAGATGAAGAAGGTTTACACTGTTCATCCAGAACTGATGGACTATTCAATTTGTTACCTAGAGAAGCAAGTTCCTAGATTCAGTACAGTAAGAGAAAACTAGAACACACGAAATGAACATCAAAATGAACCAATTACCATCATCAGGAGATGGAGTTTCCTCAGGTTTTGACGAAGAATCAAGGATAACTGAAGACATAGAGGAACTCTGGCCTTTAATATATTTCAAGATCGAGCTTGTGCCCTGAAAATAAGAAGTAGAGCAGGGTGAGAAATAAGAATTTCCAAAGTGCATGTACATCTTCAAGTCCTGCATGCACCACATGAATAATGACATTAGATATGCATGACAATGCATTTGTTCATATGGAACACCAAAATTTTATAATTTCTGTGAGGATATAACATGCTGGCATTTTCATGGTAACTTGCAAGGTACTGCAGCCAGATTAGGTTATGTAGAAAGCAAGAATATTCTCAAGCTATTGCCCTCTTTGCTCATACCTTACGAAACAATAATTAGAATACATACGAAATTTCTGAAGAAAATATTTGATGTTCTCGAGAGTTGAGAGTTGGTTATGTAAACAAGAGAATGCATTAATTCCTGAGTGGAGTTATAGTAAGCATACACTCGGTATATCAAATATTTTACTTGCTGTAACAGAAAGAGACGTTATGCTCCATCCAGTGTTCTGTGAACCCAAAAAATCATGAAGACCAGATTCAAACAGCTTCATTGCATCTTCTTGAATTTTGCTAGTCCCATAGCGCAATGGACAAGATTTTGAAGGAAATTTCTTCATTGGATCACATTCATTTCCCTGCAGTAGAGTTAAATATTATAGAAGCCATGGTTCTAAATACACAATTGCATGTACCTAGATGGAATTATTTTTAGAGGAGCCATTGTGCTAAAACTGAAATAAAAACTATAATAAGTAATTCACGCAAGTACCTTGCATGCCCTGGCATGGAGAGTCAGTGTTTGGGCAACTCTCTTGTTCTGGTTCAAGTCAGATTGAATTCGTTCACTCAATTCTTCACAAAGTTGACCTAGCCAGCTCTTAACCTAAAGTGTACAGTGGTGGTTGTATTAAAAGGAGTATGAAATTTTCCTTTCATAAAAACCATAAACTTCCCTATTTATTCCCATGCACTAGTGCAAAACACTAATTAGGCAGCTATTGCATCATAGCTTTCTAGGCCATCAATGTGCACAAGATCAAAGTTTCCCACTTTCCATATAGCTAGAGTTCAGCACCTCATATGAAATACAGAATCCTAAAATAGAAATAGCTGGTTGGTACGCCAACAGCATTGCAAAAATATTTAGTTAAAGCTAGCACCCAGTGAATCCAGACCTGAAAGCAAAACATGACGGCCCAGGAATAGACAAATCAGGAAAGTCTCACCCTGTGGCCTCATCCCAGCACTTCTAACCGAGACCCAAAATCAGCCTCTGTTTTTAATTCGTACTGATGATGCTAAATAGAGAGCAATCATCTATATAGTGTTCTAACGTATTAGATAAAGCAAGCCCAAGATGACAAAACAGAGTATTTCTATGATATTGGGCATGCTTGGAGATAAGGCAGACCTAAAGTTCCATATCAACATCGAAAATATCTTTTAAAAGAGCAACCTTTGATTTTTGTTAATTTGGTGCAGTACAACATTCAGTAACCAAATTATTCAGTGTATGCTAAGAGTAAACAGTGGAGAAGACAGGCAGACTGTTGATCTGGCTTAAGCTCTACAAGTGTTGTACAAAAGACAATTGCATGGATATTTACACAATTGATCAAGGAGTGTGCTAACCACTGCGCATACTGGTACTGTGTTACTAAACGAGATGATTAAGTCAAATAATGATGCAATTAAAAATAGTTCTTCCCACACCAGATGATGATTGGAGGGATGAGCTCTATGTGATCGTGATGAACCAAAGCAAGTAAATGCCTTGAGCTTATATCAATGACCACATACATGTGGTGTTTGATTTGATAGACTATCAGCATTGCCAATTTATGAGCAGATCATAAAAAGCAAATAATTGGCAGAGAACAAGAGATATGACAAATAGGGTAAGCATCCTTACAGAAGTGTTATTCTTTAATGCTTTTGGACCAGGAAATGTCTTTCCACAACCATGGCTCTTTGGTAGAAGGCGATCCTCAACTTCTTCTCCACTAACACCTCTTGCAATCTTCCATAACCATGTGCTGCACGAGATCAACAGTTAATAGCATGTGTTCTTCAAATATTGGAAATGACATCTAAATTATACATTTACATGGTACAGGAACATGATTTTTCAGGTATCCCACAACACCTGGCCTTCTATGGTTCTACCCACTGAAAATTTAAGTCATCCACCAAAAACTAAAAGGAAAGTTTACCTTCAAAGGAACAAGACTACAAGGAAACAATATCTGTATTTACGTCCTATAAACAAATCTTTCTCTGTCAACATGATATCCTAAACATAAGCTGATATTACATCCATCAGAAGTTCAGAACAAAATACTAGGAAAAAATGGAAAACCAAAGCATGCATCGACATACCCTGTGTTTACTCCATAGTGTTCTTGTAATTTTTCCTCGGTAAAACTTAGCAGATCACCAACAGTGTTGACCCCAAGATTAGCCTGCAGGGAGATCCCTAGCTTACCTCCAAGTTGCTTCCTGCATTATGTGGATATTTTCAGCATTCAGTATTCCACTACCCATTTATCAAATTGAAGCAAAGTGCCATTAGATCTAAAGACTATGGTGAGGTCTGGCAGCTTCATCCAACACGAGAAAATTAGCCTCCAGCAAGAACGAGATTCCAAAAATACATCAAATAGATGGAGGTATCTGGTTGTTTCATTACATCTTATTCACAGGTAGTGAAGCTAGAATATCTTGAACTGATGAAGATGGAACAACTGTTTGTTGAGCAGGTTTATGCATCCCACTTGCAAGTTTAGCTAACATCTGCACAGTATAACAATATTTAGTCAAGACTGCAATAGGAAAAGAAAGAACAATAAAGCAAACAAAGAAATCCAGAGAAAAGGAGTTGCTTTCCAGAACAGAGGCTTCAAAAAACAATATACATGAATGCTGATTCAACTAGAATGAATATTAAATTATTGAAGAATAAAAGAAATTCAGTTCCGTGAGAAGTAATGTTTTAATCAACAGAAAGAAAAGCATCTATTCACTATCATAACGCATTTAAAACCTTATTGTGAGCAATGCCAGCAGAGCATGTGAATTGGGTTTCCTCCAAAACTTTGACTCGTAATTGTGCAACAATTATAGCTCCACATGCTAGTAACCTATCGTGGTAATCAGCATCTGCTCGACAAAGCCA
Organism: Pharus latifolius; assembly: GCA_019359835.1. Classification (NCBI taxonomy): domain Eukaryota; kingdom Viridiplantae; phylum Streptophyta; class Magnoliopsida; order Poales; family Poaceae; genus Pharus; species Pharus latifolius. The sequence goes on from CM033319.1 coordinate 20,443,583, forward strand.
TGCCCTCACATTCTTTTCCCTGTTGCCGAAATCCTGAACACAGTAAAGTTTACAATCACATTCAGATCAAAGCAGTGTGATAGACTCAGAGAATGCCAGTAGCTTATCCAGGTCATCACATTCTCATCTAATATAAAATCCTACGCCTGGCCGCGGGCAATTTGGATCAAACTGCCAGATTAAATTATGCACTTCAAAAGGTTATTCTGTTCTCCTAAATACACAAGCAGCACTCATTTATGTTATTGTATGACTAACTACTACAATTCTATAGAGCATACACACTTTCAAATGCTATCTAGCCTTCCCAAAAATTGATTATTCTTTGATTTAAGTTTGCCCCAGATATAGCCCTATCTAAAGTAAATAAGCAACCAAAGGACAAGAATAACAAAGTACACAAGATAATTCCACAATCATAACAACGGCAGGTGTTAGAGGTCACAAGACTCCTCTGGCACATGAAACATGTAGAATCAGGTAGCCTATGCAGTCTTACCATTGATTGATTATTAGTTTGTTACCATTGATGTGACATGAGAGTATTGTTCATACTGGACATTATCAGAGTATGAAAAGTATGGAGGCAGATACTACGCTAAGTTGCTAAAAAACATTTTAGAAGAAAAACAAGATATCTCAAAAGTCATCAAGTGATATCATGGAGTAATAATATAAACAATTAAGCTTGATGGTGCTATGGAATTGCGTGATATTAATATATGTATCCAATGAACAGTCATGGAGTGAGCCATGATTTAAAACAAGAACCAAACATATAGAACTGTGAAAAATTACTTACAGAAGGAAGCCCCAAGATATTTGACATTGTGGCCTCTTCAATAATTGACTCTGACAACTCTGGAGGAGCTTCTAAGAGCATTTCCTTGGCTGCGTCAGTAAGGTCAAGGTAAACTTCGTCAATGGATGCTCGTTCACACTTCCCCTTACTTGATAAGATTGCCACCACCTGAAAGTTCACAAACAAGCCCTGATTTGCTAATAAGCCACATAAAGGGTATTTTTTGTAGAAGAGTACATTACTACTCTCCACAGTATATTTATCATGTTACAAAGCCAAAACCTCAGAGCCAGCACTTCGATATAGATTGAGATCAGCCTTATCACGAGCTACTGGAACCTGAACCAAATTGATACTTGGACAGATCTTTTTCGCCTCATCTCCACGCATGGACCTGATTAAACATCACTAGGTTATCAGATGTCCTGAAGTCTCAACCAAAGAAAAACCCTTTACACGACATAGACCCTTAGAACTTACAATGCTCACCGAAAGATGGCCGCAGCTTGCTGCAACGGCCACTATTGTTGAACTACACAACCTACAGCTAAAACTGTTCTAAACAAGAGGACTTTTCCCTTAACTTCTCTTGGATGGGTTTGCAAGTATACAGGAACTCCAACGATTCCACAGAGCACAATTACTAGGACAGTGCATATGCTACATGATGGGAGCCTTTCACATTTTGATAAAGAAAGAAAACTCACCTCTTCACTCCAAACTTCCGGGCTTCGTAACTCACGGCAATCAAGCCGCCACCTTTCCAAGAGTTGTACTGCACCACGGCGGTCGGCAGCCCCTTAAGTTCCGGGTTCCTCCGCTGCTCAACTGGAATCCATGTGGAGAGAAGTTGGATAGATACGGGGGAAATTAGGGGAGGAATTGGGGTACAGAGGAGAGAATAAGATCGAGGGAATGGATGATGACCTTGGACGTAGAAGCAGTCCATGTCGACATGGGCGATCACCCGGGGCTCCTGCGGCTCCGGCCTCGCCACCGGCATCGCACCGCCACACGCCTAGGCGATACCCACTGGAGCCGGCGGCCTACTCTTCTCTCTTTTCTCTCCTGTTTTTCCAACCTTTTCTTTTGGTCCCACACAATGACCCGACTATTGGACGGACCAATGGCTTACACTGAGATGATCGGAGGGCTAAGAATGCAAGCCCAGGATATGCTGTTCGCTTTTTCTGATGCCTTATCGCTATCTGGACCATACTGCTTTGCTCCTGCCTGCGAACAGCGAACTCCCGCGGATTGCCCTGTGCAGCCGTGCCCGTCCGGCGGCCGGTCTCCTGCCGGTGACAAGAAGCGAAAACGTACGATACGGCGGCGGCATCTTGAGGAGTAGGCGGAGGTTTGGGGCAGCCACACCTCGAGCACAAGCAGCGGCAGCCAAACCCCTCCTCCTCAAGCAGCATAAGAAAAGTCAGTATTTTTCTTGGTTTCTTTTGTGCTAGGTTCTACTTGCTAGATGTCAACCAAAAAAACAACTCCGTGGAACTGGAAGTGAAATTTCAGTTTCTGACCTTCCAAAATTGTAGTTCATTATGTCTCAAACTCTCCCTCCCAAGGTGGAAGATTAAATTTTGTTAAATTCTTTGCCTAGATGTACACCATTTGTTCAATTTTTATCTTTTCATGTCTTTCACGAATCAATAAGAGTGCTTTGTTTATTTGGAAGTGTTTGGTATTTTCAGAATGCTCTCCCTGAGGTATGGATCACCTACATTTGCTTTAGGCTGGGAAGGGACTGTTGTTCGTCTTCAGAAGTTCAATACTTTAGTGGTGAGCTTCACTTTGTACTTGTGGTAAAAAGGACAAGTAGTCAGTTGATTATCACATAACGGTATCTCGTTCCTTTTGTTACAAAGTTCTGTATCCAACCTATAACTAGATACAATGGCAGATGTTTGTATCTGATCAATTGGTTCTCCTCTAACTAGTGCATTCAATTTTTTTGAATAATACTTCTATCAAAGTTGCATGAGATCATTGATATCGCTGCATAATATGTTCTTTGTTCACTAATTATTGCATGAGATATTTTTGTTAGATTAATGTAAGATTTGTGTGTGTGCTTGTGGCAACTTGCATTGCAATGAAAAAGTATTTGCATGATGCATTAGGGGGAAAATGTTAGTGCTTCTCTTTTGAAACTCATGTGCTAATGGAATTGCATGCACCATCACAATGATTAGTATTACAAGAAAGATTAAATCTTGCCTCAACTTTTCTTATCTTTCCTTTCTCTTTCTTTTTTTTCTTTTTTCTTGTGAACAAAATGAGCAGGCTTCTAAAATCACACAGTACTTTACTTAATTCACTTGTAGTACATGTGCTTCTTGCAACAGTTTTCGTGCTACTTGTCCTGATAATTTGGTTGTTTGTAATTATGACACAGGTATGTGGTGCCAGGGGACCAAGACCAAGGTTTCCTCGTGTATGGAAAACTCGTAAGAGAATTGGAACCATTTCCAAGTCACAAAAGCTTGTCCACTGTGTGAGGTTCTTCTACAATTCACTGTCATAGCTATATGCAGAGTCTATATACACTTGTGCATCTGCATGTTTGAGATGCTAGATTGCCAGATACATGATAGCATGGCCACTCGTTAACAATTGCTCTTGTTAAGATTACCTCTTATCTCTTTAATGGTAATTTAGATTGAGTTCTAGTTAGAATCTTGGTTAAATTTAATTTGTTAGTTTGTTTCTATCTCTTAGTCTTAAATCTATATAAATAATTGATATCTTTGTAATTTTGTGTGTTTTGTTATGAAATAAAGACTTACTTTTATCCTAACTAGTGGTATAGGAGCTATCGGATTAGGGATTTTGACTGCATGGTTGTTTGTCACATTGGCTTTTATCCCATTGAAATACCAAATTGTCGCGAGTTGTCCTCGTATGGTGAAGTTTGGTCAAGCAGGTGGCTCGTATTTGTCGCGGTCTATTCTGCATCAAGTTATATTGATTGTAGTTTTTTGGAGGTAGGGAGGTTTGTTGGCCTTTGAGTTTTTCCTTCATCATGCTGCTTTGAGGCATTTGTCGTGTTGCATTTGGATCAAGAGCTCTTTTGTTTGTATTGAACAAAGTCATCAGGAATTCAAATTTGACAGCGTTGACAAAGTTTGATAAAGTTTGATGGCACTTTAGAGTCTTCAAGATCTGTTTAATTTGTTGTTTGTCCCAATAGGACTAGGAAGAGTCACAGATTTTGGATCAATAATTATGTGCCAAGAGATAAGGGTTGGGAAGAACTATAGATTTTGAAATCAATAATTAGTTTTGATTTTGTTTTTGTTTTTGGTGAGATTAAGTTAAGGAGGAAATTGTTAGGATTGTCTCTTATCTTTTAATGAAAGTTTAGACTGAGTTTTAGTTAGAATGTTGGTTAGATTTAATTTGTTAGTTTGTTTTTATCTCTTAATCTTAGATCTGTATAAGCAGTTGAGATATTTGTTATTTGGTGTGCTTCATTATGGAATAAAGACTCCTTTTTATCCTAACAGCTCTAGTTAAACTTGCTTTCTGCAACCACTCGTTTCTCAATGACTGTGAACTTTTCAGATTGTCACATCTGCCTTTTTTATCAAATTGCTTTCTGCAATGATGTGTTCTTTATGATAAGCAGGCATGAGATGTTCTCTATGATAAAGCAAGCATGACATGATTGTATTACTATTGCTCATTTTACTTTTTGTATGGGATGCCTTTTGCAATTACAGTAGCCTAATATTGCTTTTGCTTTGAGTGATTCAAATTTTATAATTGTTTGTCATCTTCTGTTACAGATTAAAGGTTTGTCTAATGTAAAGGAGGAAGTTTATGGTGCTCTTGATTCATTTATTGCATGGGAATTAGAATTTCCCTTGATAGCAGTAAAGAAGGCACTGAAGGCACTTGAGGATGAAAAGGAATGGAAAAGAATAATTCAGGTGCTTTAAATGAAAGCTCATGCTTTTTGGAGTGAAATGATACACTTGTTCAACTTCATTATTGCATATGTTGCTATTATGTGTTTCTAGTGAATATTGGCTGTGAAAAACATACTCTGATAGTATGATTCTATATTTTTTGAATAATTTTATTTGACCTAGTGTAACTGTGCCCTATGAGGCTATGACAAGCTAATCTTAGGATGACTACAATTAGTAGTTCCCTTTTAGTAATACATCCTTGTTTTTCATTAGCAACACAATAACTACATGATCTGTGCTTCAGGTTATTAAATGGATGTTCAACAAAGGTCAGGGGAAGACCATGGGTAGCTATTACACTTTATTAAATGCTTTAATTGAGGATGGACGAGTTGAAGAAGCAGAAGAACTATGGGGAAAGATTTTTTCACAATATTTGGAGAGTTTGCCTCGTGTTTTCTTCATAAGAATGATCTCTTTGTATTACAGTCTGGGATCACACGAGAAGATGTTTGAGGTAGGAAAGCCACATCTGCTATTTCTTATTTCTGATGCACCATTTTATATATGTGGATTTGATACTATCTCGTCCTACTTACATTGGGGGGCAACAACTATACTTTTGAAAGGTATTTGCTAATACCAATGTAGCTAAGATGTGAAAGTTGAGGGGTGATTCTATGTTCCTTCAAAATAAAGTTACACAGATCTTAAAACACTTATAGTTAATAATGGGTTGGTGTAGATCAACCCTTCCAATTCACCTTTCTAGTTTTAAATTCTGTGCAGCTTTTCAGGATTTGACTTTTAAGTTTCTCCGGATCAAACTTATGGTATATTTGACCAACTATAATGGTAGGAATACCTTTTACATGATGGGTAGATCTGTCATATCTGTATGCACTTAACCCCCCTGAGGCCCCAAAACCAAAGCTGTATTCTACAGTTCTGGCATTGGTAAATTGTTTTATGAGTTGGCTGTACTTACAGCAATGACAAACTATGAATTCCAGCAGTGCTTGACTTGTTACTGATGATGCGTTAATTAGAATGGTACTATATTGAAAGTATTCTAATTTCAGAACTCCACTGCTGCCACTCTACTGCAATGATGTCTAAATAGCTTGAAAGTATAGTCACAAGTATCAAGAGCGCCAATATTACCTACACTGTTTGATGAAAACTTGGGTATGCTTGGCATTAGGGGTATGGTGAAGTAGGTGTTAAATTAAGTTGCTTTCAGGAGAAATACACTTTCTAGTAACAAGTCTGCAAAGATGTTTTCTTTTTTGGCAATTTGGTGCTCATGTTGTCTTATCTCAATCTGGCTCAAATAAGTTGATATGGTTAGCAGACAACAGTACAGCATAATACACAGACACTATTGAAGCTAGTGTATTAGCATATGAAGTTACCACTAACTGATCACTCAATTGTGCTGGAAGAGTGGAGCCAGCCATCCCACGACAAAGAGTTGCACATGTGGTTGTGACACAAATGGGCCAGGTCCTTAACAAAGAAACTTCATAAACTGATGGTCCTGATTCCTCGGGTCCTCATTGTGTTCTTAAAGGTCAAAGTTGCCTTTGCATGAAAGGAAAACTGCATTACTTACAACAGTTGGCTTGCCAGCTTTGCACTATGTACTTGGGATTGGTCTTATGCTGGATATGCTAAAGTGAACATCTTTTTGGTAGAAAAGGCTAAAATCATAGATTGGTTGAAGAATAGTACTTACACTTTCTTTAAATATTACTCAAGTGCAAAGATTCTTTTATTTAAAGAACATTTTATTGCTCATTTAATGTTTTCCTCACAACTTTATAGATTTTTGCTGACATGGAAGAGCTGGGCATTAGACCTGATGGTTCAATTATTAGGATGCTTGGCGAGGTGTTTCAGAGGTTAGAAATGTTGGACAAATATAAAAAATTAAAACAGAAATATCCGCCACCAAAATGGGAATACCGATACATCAAAGGCAAGCGCATCAGGATCAGGGTTAACCCAGAGAATAAATTGGAAGAGGCAGCAACTGGAGATCCTAACATGGATGACTTGGAGGGAGGAGAAACCATAGACCTTGACAGTGAATTGGAAGAAGCAGCAAGCTCAGGCCTGGACAGGAATATATTGGATGATGCAGCTTGTGGAGAGCTTGAATTTGTATAGTTCAGATCTTCCATTTGCTATTATTTGTCCTGCTTCACCAAACCCAGTAAGAAGAAAATGAACTGGTAAGAAACAAACCTGGCAGGTTGTTCTGGAGTTTCATACCATGAAGTCATGAAATAATGAATCAGAGGATGGGTATGACATTTCTAAATTAAAGAATGGGGGAAATGTCAGTTCATGATCTCATGCATTGATCAGAAAGTGAAATTTTGATAATATCAGCAAAATTTTCCCAGTTCTTTCAAGCAGGAAAAGCAAAAAATTGGGTTGACAATTTGTTCAGAATGCATGTGCACCACCTACTTGCTTTATCATCAGACAGCGGTCGATGTTTCTGCATGTGAAACAGTGATGTATGTGGGTAAATCAGGAGTGTATAAGCAGATAAAACATTATATATCTGAATTATGCTTGTAAGCTAACATGTTTAACACCGAAGAAAGAATATGGGCCTGTTCTACTCCTAAATTGAATATTCCTTCAGAGGTTCAAGTTTGCATGGTTGTTTGCAATATCATGACCTAAAGTAACTGCTCTACTCACATTGTACTTTTTTTTGTAGCTATTTGTGCTCTATTCAAATGCTTCAACTTGTATATAGAACTGCAGATATGTGATTTGAACACTACCATCAACCTCCCTTTAGTTTGATCCATGCAATAAGCTTTAGTAGTTGCTTCAGAAAGAGACTTGGTTAATTCTTCAAGGGCCAGTTCTTGGGGATGAGACAGGACATTATTGATATCTTTCTTGTGCAGATCTAATAAGTGTTATGCATCTGTAATACAAAGAGAGACAAGTTCATCTGAGATCTATAGCAACCCATCACCCTGTACGTTATTAGTGTGCCAAGTTATTAATTTCTTTGGTTGAATTGGTTGGTTGTGGGTTGTGACTGAGGAGAGAGCAATGGCCAATGGGGCCGAAATCCTCATGGTGATCACATGCATTGTTGTCTCCCTGAATAGAAGTCTCCTCGTAGCATCATCCATGCATGGGTGTAGCTGCGTTATTTGTCTCTTTCAACATGGAGAAAATTAGATATCATTTCTTTGACACCCATATAATGATTATAATAACTAACAAATAATTTGAAATTGATGATAGTAACTACCTTTGAAAATTAAGCACCATTTTCCAAAAAAATAGGAATTGACCAAATAATGTCATAAAAATAGGAACTGGATGGATATTAGTTGTCTGGTTGTTGTAAATTGATTACATCAATAAAAAACTACATGATCATTTCTCACATTGCCAAAAACCGAAAATCTCATGGATTTGCGCCACATCCTTGAAGGCTACTTCAGTACGGAGCAGTAATTGTTGACAGGAATAGCAGTAATTACTGTCATAAACCAAAATAGTTTTCATATTGTTTTAACAAATTTCTTTACCATTAATTCTCACGAAAATTTATGGTAAAAGAACAATTTTTTGTTAATAATATAACAATAACATGAAACTATGTTGATAGTAAAATTAGTAAAATGACAGTAATAGAAAAACATGTTGACAGTAATCAAAACTAATATAATGATAGTTTCATAGTGATGTGACAATAATGGAATGATAACTGGATAATAAAGGGAGTTGACAGTAATAGCACAGTGGTTAGATAGTAAACTGTAAATCAATATAGTAGAGGCAATAATATCACATTAATTAGATATTACAAAGACAATAATTGGATAATAATTTGACAATAATAGAGTAGTAAATGGATAGTAATTGTATAGTTAATGGATAGTAATAAGACATTATTTGGATTATAATTTGTTAGTTCTAATCATTAATTGGACAATAAACTGTTAATAAAACAGTAGTAATTAGACAATTGTTGGACAGTAATTGACACTAGTGATAAGATGAACATACATGAAGAGAGAGAAGAAAAGTTATTAAGACAGTTGGCGCGAGATATGGTTTAGTTAGGCTACAGTTATATTTGAAAAAAGGATTAACAGACAACGTTAAACGTCTGTTGCCAGTTATTATGATTGTAACTGCTATATCCATCCAGCGAATATAATTTGTTTGGATAAGTAAAATTGGATAACTCCTAGAATGGGTATTGAATAGTTATATATGTGTATGTGTGTGTATGGTAACTTTCTTATACTCCAAAGTGTATGTGCTTTTAATAGAGGGTTGAGGTGTCTTCAAGTTCTCAAAAATTCTAGAAAGATTAAATATTTCTAAGCGTATGTCCTCACAATAGAGGATTGGGGTGTCTCCAAGTTCTCAAAAATATAAAAAAAATCAGAGAACGTACATGATGTAATATTATAAATCTCTACAAAATTTTATGACCCAATTCAACCACATGTGGGAGAAACAAAAAAAAACTAGGTTGTCAACCAGTAGATATATATCATGTATGGATTTGCTTTTTTTTTTTTGGGTCTTCCACGTATGGTCATATTTGATATTGAAATTTTGTAAGGCTCCATAATTTTCTTTCCTCATTGCCTCTTAATATTCTTTTCATAATTTTTGAGAATTTAGAGATAACCAAACCACTATTAGGAGTACGTACATAGGAAAATGATTGTGTACTCATAAGTGTATGTACTCCAAATATTGAAGTACACTATATATATACTTATTTGCTTACAGTTCATAAACTATTTTTAGTTACATATAACATTTTTAATGTAGTATGGTATATGTTTCATAAATAACATACTATACAACTTAAGAATATATATATTTAACAAAAAAGTACTAATGATGAAGTATGTTATATAATTACAAAATTAAAATGTATATTTTTTAATAAATAATATAGTAGACAATTAAAAAAGTATACACATAACCAAAAATATCTATAGTACATGAAAGAAATATCTTTAGTGTAATTTAAATGAAGGGATTACATATTCTTGGTATATATATGTATATACATGAGTAAGTATTTAGTGCATTCAATCTCATCGGTGTTTCTACTCATATCTCAACAAATCATATAATAGTCATGAAAAATTCTATAAAAATTAGAGAAGATGTATATTGGGTTGTACAAGTAGTCTACAAAATTTCAATTCTAAACTTGATGTATATTAAGAGAAAAAAACAAATTTCAGTGAATAGTAACTTTTATCCTTTTCTTTTGTCATTTTATTTCAGATTTATTTTCAACTAAAATTATCTTTTTTGTTTTTCCTTATGTAAATTGAATTTGGATTCAAAATTTTTTGAGATGGTAGATTGATTTTATATCTACAATCTCAATTTTTTATTGAATTTTTCATAACTGTTAACATAGAGTTTTGAAAAGAGATATACAAGAGCACCAGAGTGGTGAGATGTACTATGCGCAATCTCAATTTTTTTGTGGGAGCACCAGAATATGATTTGACCAATTTGTATCCATCCTATCTACTCTTGACTGCAATCTCATCTCAATATAACCACAACCACCCACCACCAAAACCAGCATTAAAAACTCCGTCAAATCACATTCTGTAACCAACCAATATCAATCTATGTCTTACAAGTGTCCCTAACTTGGCACCAACTTACTTCTCTATTGATGTTTTGTCTCCTAATTATTTGCTATATTTTAAGTGCATATTTGCTACACTTTGAACATGTAGATAACACACTTAAATAAAGTTGTAGATAAATCTCAAAAATTACGTGTTTATTTCACAAAGTTTAATTTACTTTATTAATACTTTAGGTTTTAGAAAGTTTCTACATGATGTGTTGTTTATTATCTTATTTTAATTTAATTACATTATTCTCGCTTGGTGTTGTTGCTACACTATCCATATCTCCAAAACAAGTGCTACATTCTTTTTAAAGTTGTTATAGTGATCCGTTTGAGACTTAATCTTGGTTTTCGCATTAGCCTCGCCCAGATTCTAATATATGAAAATAACGGGATCTTACTCGGAAATACCGAAACCCAAAGGTTGATCGAAAATACAGTTCAAAGTAATTGCACAACTTTTTATTTCAAAGAAAGCTTTGCACGTCGAACGTTAGGTCGCACTCGCCTATGTCGAGGGAACTATATGTCTAAGACTTCAATCTAGACTCGATGATTTAAATTAGACCTATTACAAGGTATTTATAGTCCAATCGTATGAATACGTATCAAACTCAAGAACCTAAAACGTATTAGACTCACCTAACTAACCATAAACATATAAGCTTAGTTATATCTATTCAGATCGAATTACAATTTTGAACAGGGAACGAATTTCTTTTCAAGGTCACAAACCAAACCATGGTTGCGGAACCTTTCCGAACGCGGTTAAGGTCACGAAACCTTATGCGACTCGACCTGAAGATCTTCCCGAATCATGTAGTTTTTATTTATTTGCAATAATTTTCTTTGTTATAACTATATAACTTATGTTGCATGTGTAAAATTATAATAGTGTTCTGACATTGCTATAATTTATTAGTGGTGTTGCAACAACTCACTAATGCAGGTTCTACTATTGACATATAGACCTTTTTTACTAAATTGTTATATCTCTTCCATACAATTATAACAAATCTTTCATTCAGTATAATAGTTTCATATGCGTTGAGAATAGTAATCATGTTAAGCAATACACAATAATTGTTTTGAGTAGTAACTATATATAAATAGCATAATTGATCAACATTTAACATATGATTTCTATATAACCCCCAATTAATTATTTCTTACTGTTGCTATAAATTCAATATATTTTTACTACAGTTTGAATATACATTTGTAATAGATAGTGTTAGATGTTCGATTAGAACTCAACAACATATGAAAAACATTTTTTAAAGAACAAAATTCATATATAATGTTGAAGTACAACTATTAGCTTGTTTATTTACAGGGATAATATACTAATTGTAATGAAAAAATCAAAATGATGATAAAATCTTATCAGAATTGTAAATTTGTGTTTGTTATCATTAAAATATTTATTTATTACTAGTTATACATGCAGTTGTTATTGATGGGATCCGAATTTTGACAAGAACTATGAATACATGAAACAAATATATCGTGACAAAACTTTAGACCTAACACAAAATATATTATCATAGGATTTCTCCTTGCCGGGATAATACCTGCATTGCATCAATATAAGTAAAAAAAATTAACACTTGATAATAATTTCGTAACAACCAGAATTTCGAATTTGTTATAGTTTAAGTTCATATTTATATACATACAATATGTTGCTATAGACGAAGTTATAATTCTGACGAAAATGGAAAAATACATAAAACAAAAAATTTGCAAAAAAATTCGTATTTAACACAAAGAACATCATTATTGATTTGCTCCATACAATAGAAGAACATTATATATACTTGATGTAGAGAAATACGAGAATGCGACATATAGTATCAGCAAGAGAGAGGAAACATCATCCACATTATGGAGATGACGACTGCTTGTGACAATGTTGGAGGAGAAAATGGAGGAGCTAGATGTTTTACCATGGAGACACGATAGGAGATCTAGAGGAGGGAGAGAAATATAGTAGAGAAAGATGTGAGTAGTTGTTGATTGATAGAAAATTAGTGGGTGATTACTAACGGAGAAAGAGTAAACGGTGTTAGTTTTTTTTAAAAAAAATAGTAGGTTAGATGAGGCACAAATCTTAAGACATATGGACGATGGATAAAGTAGATATAAACTAAAAGTTTTATATATGAACTGAAAATATAATTTAAATGAAGATCATTACAAGGATATTTAGTCTTATTGATTCAACAGCCTATTTTTTGTATATATGTATATAACCAACACTCTAATTCTAACTTTGCATAACAAGACTCAATAATGCCTCGCCTAACCACCTCCACTCTCCACCATTGTTGCCTTCATCTCCACTGATGGTGGACGTTGTCACCGCATTGTCAATCAAACACCAACTATGTCTGTAGTGGTGGTGGCGGCAGCTTAAATTAACTTCCTTCCTTAACACAAATCTAAGTGACTTCTTAGGATTGACATCAACTTATTCCGGAAAGAGTTTGAGGATTTTCTATATGAAAAAAGAAAAGCTTTTTGACAACAGCCCAATCACCACTGAGAATCACAAGTGCTGGTTTAGTAAAGATATTTCGTTCATCAATAAGAAATGATATGTAAAGTTGCTAAAGATTTATGTATCTATTTGTTAGTAAAACTGATAAGAATAAAGGACTAAATATATAACCTTACAAGACTTCGTTGATGGAAACTCTCTTTTTTTTTTTCATTTTTCGAATTTCTCTTCCAAATGCAGCAGTTTATCCAAATCATCGGATTTACTTCAAGGAATAAAAAGGATGGTTGTTGACCAACTAAAGCTAAAAAAATGTTCAATCAATCAGATCATCGGACCAATATATCGTACTAAGGCTGCCCAAAATTTTATGCAGGAGTGGCATAGCCCTTTTATCATATATATTATCAGGCAGCATAGTGCAATCATTTTTCACCAACCACACTTTGTTGCCGGGTGTACAGAGCAAAATGTCGTCCATCTTTTCGAGTTCTCCCCCACAAGCTCTTGTTTCTTAAGTGAAATTTTACTGTACAAACTTATAACCTCTCAGTATCACCAAAACGATTCTACCAAATTTTATTAACATATGGTTCACGAATATATGGCTTACGGTGCAGCAAGCAATGGCCTCTCTCTTTCTATGCCTGCCTACACGCATGCACATGCACAGTGTACCTTGTCAACATATACGGACAGAGAATCTCATATTTTTAAACATGAACATGAACTCGTCAACTGTGTCTTAGGCAGCCAAATGTCCTTTCTATGACACAGCAAAACACTAACCAGGCTAGTCATTAAGATAGAATCTTTGACTTGAACACAAATATGAATTACTCCTACCGTGTAGCTAGCTCCCATGATGGAACTTGGAACAGAGGGGTTTATCTTGGTCTTCCTATTAGTCACAGTTCGCACTGGAGGTCTCTCCTTTTCTTTATTATTGCTAATCAAGTTGTTTTATCTGTAAAATAATTACAATCTTACCTATTCCATGGTGCTCTATTATTTAAATTAGATTAACATAAGAACTGATGACGTATAGAATAAATCAACATATATATGTGGCAATAGTTGTGTAAACACATAAAACATCTCCTATCACATATATTTCAGTCCTGCACGTCATGTGGCATGAAGCATGTTGCTTTGATAAAGCGTGAATTTTTTTTGTATTTGTATGAGCACCATATGTCACTTTATTCACTACTTAGTTCTCCATGCAACTTGCTACATCACTTAAATTAACAAAATATGATAGAAAATGCGAGATTGTAATCTTTTGCAAACAAAGAGATTTGATTAGCAGGGAGAGAGTGCTCTCAAAGTGTTACTGATCGATAGAAAGACGTGGTAAAAAAACTCTTGAAACAAATGGGAGCAAACCAAATCAACCCAAAAGGCTTCCCGACAAGGCATGCACTAGCCAACCAACTAACACTTTTTCTAGTCTCTCCCATGCCTGCCCCTGGGCCCTCGCCCACACGTGGTACCGCAGTGCGAACTCCAGCCGATCAATCTGCACCCACCCTCAACCCTCTCTTTCCAACGGCGCGATTACGGGTGGAAATAAATTGAGTTTGAACGAGTTGGTTTGACTCAGATCGATTCGATTATTTTAATAAATTAGTTTGGTTCAATAAGAGTTATGAACAGGAGAAAAAATTTGGTTCTACTTGTTAAGATAATCAAGTTAATTCTGAGTTGTTAGTGAGTCAGTGGATTAAAATTACTATAAATGATAATTTAACGAATGGTGGTGTCCGCCAATCCAGTAGATTAAAGACAAGAGGAGTTGTTATTGAGATGATGCGATCAATGGAGTGATGGACATGTGATGTGGTAGTTTGATGAGTCCGATGATATAATTAGTTAATAAATTAACACGAACTCAGTTTGACTTATTAAATCTAACGAGTCTGAGAAAAACTTTATCTCAACTCATCATCTTTTCGAGTTAAACCCAATCCAAATTAAAACCGAAGCGAACAGGGGTTGTTTCCTGAGTCGCCACCTTTTAGCTTTAGGCGGGCGTAATCGGACAAATATTCGCCCGCTCGCTTCCCCTCCGTATATCCCACTGTATAAATAAAATATTTTATACTATATCGCGCCCACTTGTAAGAGGGACCAACCCTTGGCGCCCCACGTACGTACTCCCGCTGACATGTAGCGCGTCAGGACCACCTGTCAGAGACGGTACACGTCCCAACAGTCATGTGTTGCTCCAGTCGATACACGATAAAGTTCACCGCACGAATTCCGAGGAAAAGGGGGAGATTTTTTTCATTTGCTTTGCAGAAGCAGGATTTTTGGAGGTACGGGACCGCAGGAGATATAGCATGAGGAAATCCCTTCTCTTGTCCTTCGTGTAACTCTAATATTATTATTACTGGTTTTATATACTCCTAACACACTCTGCAAGTGTTCTTGCTCCCGTTCCAAGGCCACTACTGAGACTGGCCTCACCTTACTTTAATTCGAATGCAGCTTGTAACCAGTAACCTTGCATTATGAAATGAAAGCATTTGCTTTTGTGGGGTGGAGAGGCCCACAATAACAAGCTAATCTTAGCATTTGATCTTCTTGTGACTCTCTCCAATTATTAGTGTAACCGATGCACACTGCTATTGTGCGTGGCTCCACCGTGTTTCGTGCAAATACTCCCTTTGTTGCATAGATTAACCCCACATATATTAAAAAAATAATAAATTCAAGAAAATATTGAGAGCAAAATGGCTAAATATCCTTAATGTCTTTGGAAAATGAGAGAGAATACTTGTTTAAGAGATTAGTCATAAATGATAGAAAGTGAATAAATAATAAAGATAGAATAGAAAAGATAGCAACCAATATACATACATATCTTATATTGTACAACAAAATTAAATAAATTGTATATTTTAAGTTATACAATAAAGAGATTATATGCAAACTTAATTGAAAGATCCATAAAAATTGATCTGATTAGCATGATTATGCAAGTTGAGGTATCTGCTGAGTTAAAATTAAAATTTAAGAAACTGAATGACTTTGTGATATAAATTTGGGGATATCTAATGTAATTTACTCAATTTAGTAAACCAATTTATTAGATAAGCCCAAGCTAACCAAACTGGTGAATAAAACAAAATCTAGGAAGTATGTCTTGAGGTCCTTGAGAATACGAATGAACAGTCCTACATGTAGCCATGTTTGTGTCGTTTTGCTTTGCTCATGTGGTAGTGCTGGTTGGAGAACCAATCAACTTGTTTCCCCTGGTAATGGGAAGAAGCAGCTAAAAGACTAAAACGCAATAGTGATTAGTGACACCGAAGAACCAAACCGCACCATGTGCACGGGACCCAAGCACGTCCACGCCCTTTCATGGACTTCTCACACCCTTTCTTGCCCTGTTTCCTGCATGGTTAGAAGTGCATTGATCCAATAGAATTTTTTGGCCCCTTTGTTTCCTCCTTACCCTTCCCCTCTCCGCATTTGTCCTCTCCTGCCTCAAGAGCTTCCAAGAACTCCTACAGTGCTTGCATCCTTGCAAGTTGCAACACATTTTTGTGAGGCTCTTCTCCAAGTGCCAGGTAAGCTTCTGAATGTTGCTGATGTCTGTGTGATCTAGTGCATTATTCATAGCAGTTGAATATTTATATTGTGTATGTTGTAAGTTGGCGTAGGTATGTGATATTCTGTCAGAGATTTGTGTGCTTCCTCTTGGATCCATATGCATTTAGGTAAGCAGGTGATGCTTGCAAGCTGCAAGATATGGATTGATATTGACTTTACCGCACTACATGGTGTTTAGCTAGCTTGTCGAAACATAGCAAAAGGAATATGATTGATCACAACATGGACCCTCGGTGTGAATAAACAGTCCCCAACTTTTTTTATTCTTTCAATTATGTATTTTCATTGTTGCAATGAGAACCGATATGTTGTATTGATTAACTTGCAAGCCTTCCAAAAAAGTTATTAACTTGTGAGGTGTATCTGTCATTACTATTATATAATTGAAATAAGTAAGATTAAAAGCACATATCAACTCTAATATGTAAAGCTGCCATACTAACGAGGGAAAAGGCTCAATTTTTATTATATATAATTACATATTTTATTTCAATGTTTACTTATAAAATTGTCCTATTGTATGTTTCAAGTTTATTGTAGTGTGTTCTTAGACTTATTAATATATTTTGGATATTTTGCAGTATATCAAGGCTCAAAATAGTTCATATTCAATAAATATTCATGGACAAAAAAGAAAAAAATGGAGCACTCTCTAGCTTAACCTTGATAATAGTCCCATAAGTCAAAACTAAAATTAGGTTAAACATACAGAGTCCTCGACATATATTGATTTTCCGCCCATTCACCGATGCTTTTCCAGCTGTCTCAATTTTATCCCCCTTCTTGTTCTCCCCATTGTCATTCTATGCTTGGTCTTTTCTTCTCTTGTTATTTTGGCTAATTTGAGGTTTCCAAAAAAAAATAAAGGGGGTGGTGGATCGCTATATCCACCGTAAAAGTCATCAATTCTGGAAACATCAACGCAAAACATGGAAACCTATTTATAACGCCACTGGAAATTTAAAATATGCCAGTATAAAATCATGTTGTCTATATTTTATGATGGCATATCTAGAAATACAAACAGCATAAACAATGGATGGAAGTCACCAAGAATTCTGGGACTGGATTAATTTTCTAGTATTTCATGGTCTAAGAGTGAGTATAAAATAAGTAAACAGAGATAAATCTTGCACGAATTTACGAACCAATACGATAAAAAGCTAACAAACTTCAGAATGCTGCAGCTAGAGTGTTCTTGTGCTTTCTTAAAAGAAAATTACATATATTCCAAGTAGTTCTGGTTAATGGTAATTAGATATAAATCAGTCTGGCAGATGATTTAAGGTTGGTGTAATTTTATATGGATATTTATGAAATTTCTAGCTTAAAATGGGTACTTGTACAATATAGAATTTAAGACGGACATATCTTAAATTCCTCCAAATTTCTTTGTACTCAACTGATCAACTCGGTGTAGTGTTGTCACTAGTGTACTGCGTGCCTCCGTTATTGTTCACCGGAGGTACTACGACATCTCTCTTTGGCGCTTTCTGAAGCAGCCAAACAGTTAAGCAAGAGGAAAAGAAAAGCATCACTCGTACAAGGAGCCAGCCCCATGTGGATCAGTGGATGTGTGGGTCGCTCCCCAACCTGGTACATCCAACCCAATGTTAGCTCACCGCACCATCAGAACATCATTTTAGGAAAAAAAAAAAATCACATATTTGAGACCCGGACTCATATACCATTACAATACTCCTTAATATCTATTATTCTCTCTATTATATAATATAAGACATATAATTTTTCAATTTTATTATAAAATATAAGATGTATATATATAAAAATTCATTACTACTTTTTCTATTATATTCTTATTTACTTTTCTACTCTCTTACTATTTGTTATTAACCTCTCACACTAACATTCTCTCTCTATCTTAAAGCATCTACGAATGCGGATAGTTTAGTCATTTTACCTCAATATTTCTTTGATTTTAAAATTTTCTTAATTTATATGCCTTATATTTTGCATCAGAGATAGCATATAATAAATTTTGGTAATATTATAAATAATATATTGTTCTCGACCAACATAAAAAAAAGAAATTTCCAAATTAATAAAAATACTAAAAATTCTCATACTACATCCGTTTTCAAATATGTGTCACTTATTTCAAATTTAGATTACCAAGACAATCGTATTTTTAGTAAGATATATCAAGAATATCCTTTATAAATATACATCTAAATTAACTCTATCTACTATAATTAATTAGTTTTAGATTCAACTACACATATACACAATACCCAACCACCCAATTTAATTAGGATGGTGTGGTAAATTTTTGACTAAAATTCAAAAAGTGACAAATATTTGTAGAAGAAAAATTTTAAAAAAGGTGATACATATTTGAGAGCAAGTGTTATATTAATTAGTTAAAAAATATGTCATATTCATTATATCTAAACAGTGTAGATTCATTATCTAAAAAATTCTATTTAAAATTAATTTTATCTAAAGATGTTAGATTTATTTTTAAAAAATATATCTAAAATTAACTCTATTTTTACTGCAATGTACACTGATTTTTCGACTAGTTCTTCTAGGATTTAATTCTCCATTTTTGTTTTAAGTATTCTAATCACGCACACATTAATGCCCAAGGAGGCATGTACACCAACCAAACAAGAGGTCGCCCCAACGTCTACTGCCAGTGTCACTGCTGCTGCAGCTCTCTAACAATAATTTCAAATTTGAATTTCCAGTCGCCCTTTGGAAGCTGGCGTCTTCCTCGCCTCATTTATTAATACGCAACAAATTCCACGAGCCCCCTCTTGCGCTGTGCTCCGCTCCTTCCATGACCCCATCCTTGTTCTTCTTGTTCTCATCCTAGGACGCGTGCGTAGCCGTAGCCCACGCCGAGAAGACGAGACGAGCAACCAGGCCCCAATCTCGCAGCAGATCATGCCAAGATCTAGGTATTTGTTAAAAAAAGTACCAAGTTTTGGTTTTAGTTTTGGACTGTGGATTAGTTTCTTGACAAGATTGGCGTATGTATGTTTCGTTTCAGGGGGTCTGAGCTGCCGCAGCGGGCGTCGCCGCGCGCGCCGCTGCATCTGAAGACGACGGCGTGCTCGGAGGCCAATGGCGCGCACCACCGGTCGGCGGTCGACCGGAGCAGCCCCAAGGTCGGGGACCGGCACTCGCCGCGCAGCCCCATGCATGAGGTGAGGACGAGCTGTGATGTGGCACGAGTGGTAAATGGTAGTGTGAGTGGTTAGATAAGGACTTACGATTCGTAAAATTTTGCAGAAGAAGCGCGCGGGAACGCGGGTGGCGGACCTGGAGGCGAAGCTGGGGAAGGTGCAGGACGAGCTCAAGAAGCTGCGGGAGCAGCTCGCGTCGGCGGAGGCGGCCAAGAAGGACGCGCAGGTCGCGCTCGAGGAGGCCAAGAAGCGGGTCGGAACGAAGGGGAGCCCCGTGGCGGCCTCACCCCCTGTGGCTGTAGCGGAGGAAGGCAAGAAGCCCGAGGAGGTGAAGCTGGGAGACGAGGTGGCCGATGTCGCGGAGGTGGCCGATGTCGCGAAGGCGGCCGAGGAGCAACTGGAGCAGGAGGAGAGCAGCATAAACTCGCCGTCGACCGATGTGTTCGAGGTCGTGTCAAGCGAGTCGGAGAACAAGGAAAACCAGAGCTCGGCCCTTGTCGGTGCCGCCGATGGCGAGGAGGTGAGCTGCGGGGAGAAGGAGATGGAGGAGGAGACCAAGAAGATGATCGAGGAGGAAAAGAATGCCACTGCGGACATTGGCGCCGAGAAGGACAGCACGGAGGTGGCCGAGCTGAAGGCCAAGCTGATGGCGAAGGAGATGGAGGTGGCCGTCCTCACGGCCGACAATGCCGAGCTCAAGAAGAAGGCCGAAGAAGCCGCGGAGGCCGCCAAGAAGACCGATGAGGCGGCGGCAAAGGCGAACCGAGTTGGGCAGGACCTGAAGGAGAGCGCGGCGCGGGAGGCCCGGCTGGGCGAGCAGCTCAAGGCATCGGAGGCTGCGCGGGAGACACTGGAGACGGAGATGCGGCGCCTGCGTGTGCAGACCGAGCAGTGGCGCAAGGCGGCCGAGGCCGCCGCCGCGGTGATCGGCGGGGAGGGGCGTGTCGGCGGGCACCATTTCTTGTCCGGCAATGGCAACGGCATTGGCTCCGGGTGGGGATCTCCCGCAACGATGCCCGACGACGCGGACGACGAGGGGTTCGGCGGGAAGCGCAAGGGCGGCGCCGGCATCCGCATGCTCGGGGACCTGTGGAAGAAGAAAGGGCAGAAGTGAACAAGGTGACATGGAGGGATCACAATGGCGAGCTTGCTTAGCTCACTCCACTAGGATGGTGGTCTTTACTGCATTCTGGTTCGGATTTTACTTATGTTTGTATGATGATGATGAGATGTTCGTGAAATCAAACTTATGTGGTTTGTATTGCCGAATGCTACTCGTTGTAACGAGCAACCAAGATGTTTTGGTGCTTTTGTTGTGATGGTTTTAGGGGATCTTCTTGGAATTTCTGGTGTATGAAATTAGAGCATGAATGATAGAACCTCTCAGAATCCTCGTCGTTTTGGATGCTGCAATGTTTTGGCTCATCTCATGATTGTAGTTCATGATGGCCATTGACTAGCTAGGATTTTTTTTAATACTGATGCGTTAAGAGTTCAGACATCTCAGTCGCATGGAAATGATGGAATGTGTCTCGTTAGGAGCCGGTTTTTAGCAAAACAATTAAGTGTCAATATTATTTGGTTTTTTGTTTACTTCACAATCTATATTTAGCAAGACAATAAAATCTACTCCTTTTACACAATATAATACATATATTTTTTATTTTAAAAAATATATAATATGCATACAAATTTATTATTATCTTTCATATCACACGCCTATTTATTTCTCTAATTTTTGTTATTTATGACTAATTTCTCACACTAACATTCTCTTTCATTTCCAATATATTTATGAATAAAGATAATATAGGATCGAAGACACACCAATAGGATGAATTATTTTTGTTTTTTAAAAAACTGAAAGAAAATAACAAGATGAAAGCAAATAGAATCAAAAATTCAAATCAATTCAGAAAATAAAGAACACAAAGACACCAAAATTTATGGAGTTCAGCACACTACCTGTGGGATTATGTCTCCGCCGATCAAACATTTACTCGTATTGCATTATCTCAAAACCAAATACATTTTTAGAATTTGAATAGGTGATATATCAAATAATTGACATTAACCAAATCCGATCTCTCACACACTACCTGTGGGATTTTGTGAGATATATATATATATCAAATGGTGTAAATATTCCAAATCATATTTACAATTTGGTACTCTGTCGTATCTCATGCGTTGATTTTCAGGGTCTTATGGATAAGCATAATAAAAGATAACTATAACATATAAACATTGATTGTGAATATTTCAACAATCTCTCCCTTGATGATTGATTTGACAATTTACAAATTTGAGTTTTGAAATCATTAATTACACAATTTATCTCATTTTCTAAAACTTCAAGTTTTCTTCCCCTTTGTCAAAACACACATCAAGGACAATAGAGAATATGATGCTAAGCACAATGAAAAGACTACTTGTAAAAATTTCAAAAGCTTAGAGAGATATACTAGGTAATTTAAAATTTTAACAAGAAAATTATGACATACTTCAATAGTAGAAAACCATTAACCAAAATTGCACGATTGTAATTATCATTTGAAATAGAGGCTATGTATCAAAAAAACATGTTTTGGAGTTATGCAAACATTTTTGGCATATAAATCTCCCCAAACCGTTATTCAATCTAGTCATATAAATATATCCATAAAAAATTTCAGCATTCCTTGTTGTATTATTGATGGTTCCACAAAATAAATAGTCATGTAAGTGTTGTCCTTCCAAAAGAGCTACACTCATAATCAGGATAATGTTCTATCTTAATTACCCCTTGTATGGCTAATGGAGTGTTTTCGTGAACCACATGTTTAACCCCTTGTCAACAGATTAGTCAAGACAAGCTTTTTTTTTTTTTTGCTTGCTTCTATGAGACACTAGGTGGAGATTCTCCATCCATGGAGTAATGTCCACTCATGACAAGGATATGATAGATCTTGATTATCTCTCAATTATCAGTGGAGTAATTTTGAGAAACAACATTTCAAACCCCTTATAAACAGATTGGCAGAGATAGGTATTGAAATATCAATAAATTTTTGTTTGTCTGTTTTGTTATTTGTAGACAACCATGCCAAGCTGATTACACGCTTGGGATGCTCGATTTTTAAACAAAAGATTGAAAGCATAAAGAATAAAACAAAATTTTCAATGGGAACCATGAGCATCTATGCCAAAGAAACCATTAACCGTAACATTTTAGTAAGTCAAGAAAATAAAGTGAGTCACAATTGTTAAGAAAAATTAAAAATTGTCCATTAAAACTCAAACTAAAAAAAACTCGACAAATAAAACTATTAGAGTGCTCAAGTATCATATTTTGCATGCTAAAAAAAATGTAAGTGAATGCAAGCATGCTCCCACTTAATGTAGTAGCTAAAAAATATTACTTAAGTGTATAATGTCTAATTTTCCTCTTAATCGTGCAAAATCAGTGTATACCAAAGATTTAGTGAATAAAACAGCCAATTGTTCCACCATTTTTCACATGTTCTAAGCTTGTGAACCACTTCATATCTTTAGTCATATGTCTTGAGTAGCCTAAATCAATTATCCATCGGTTCTCAAGCCTTTTTTTTCCTTCATTCTAGGATGAAGGAGCAAATTTAGGTATCTAAAGTTTGGATTCGCTGAGATTTTCTATTAATGTTTTAGGAGCCCAAGTATTTTTAATCTTTAGGACAAATTTTGATTGATCAATGAATTTTAAAAAATGACAATTTTTTTTGTATTTTATTTTTGAACCCATAGCAATTTCTTGAAATATGTCCCCTTTTTCAGAAATTGAACAAATTTTTACAAAAGACTTATTTTGAGTTTTTGGTACATAACACTTGGAGTCTTGTGATTTTTCAATGCATTTTGAAAAAGGCGGTTGTGAAGAAAAAATATAATATAACCAAGTCATTCATTGTTAAACGAACATTTTGATGTATCCAAAATTAGATTTAAAGTTTTCTCATCATTTGCCATATTTTTTAAGGATGACCTCAAATATTAATTTTGCTCTGCAAGATTAGGACATTTGTTGCAAATGTATATTTAATGTTGTTTTTCTAAAGAAATTATTTTACTTTTCAAATCTGAGAGATTTTGACATGAAGTTTTTGTTGCAAAGCTGGGCACTTTTCACAAGATGCAATTTTCAAAGGATTGATCTTTGTTTGAAAATTTGTGTAATATTTATTCTGTATCTTTGAAAACTCATCCTATAAGGCTATGTATGCAAGGTTGTGTTCCTCAATTTCATATTTTAAAGAGATGCATGATTTACAAGAAAAAACATTTTCTTTAAAAGATGAAAGCTCATTTTGAAGAAATGGACATTGTGCACAATTTGGAGACTTAGATTTCAAAAAACAATCTCACTTTGATAAAACTCACAAATATAACAAGTATTATTTTTGTATTCATCAAGCTCAACTTTTAGTCCTTCACAAAGATCATAAGATTTTTTAGATTTTAAGGCATCGATTTTGTTTAGCGAATCCACACAAGAAGAACATAAAGACTCTTTTTGAGAAGAAGCAATAAAAGTATCATATTCCAATTGGAAGTCTTTCAACTTTCTTGACAAAACTTTGGAAATCTTTTGTTGTTCAAGAAAAGCTTCAAAAATGTTAGATTTACTTACCTTGTCATCATCTTCTTCATCTGCTAATTTTTTTTGCTATAAGACAAATGTCAGTGATGTCTTCATCATCTTTGCCACGTGAGGCCAACGGATCATCTTCATCATTGTCGGAAGAATCTAACTCATTTGCAATGTTTAAGAAAGCAATGTCAATTGCCTTCTTGATCGTAGAATTTGTCCATTTATTTTTTTGAGTAGACTTTTGCTCTTTGTTAGCAAGTTTGGGACACTTCTAAAATATCCAAACTTACCACACTCGAAACATTGGATCTCAATAAAATCAAATCTTTTCTTTTGGGAAGAATTTTCATCACCCCTTTTTGAAAATTTAGATTTCAAAATTCTATTTATCCTTTTTGAAAGAAAGGCAAGTTAATCAAGATTCAACTTTTCAAGATCTTTTTTTTCTTTTTCAAAAGAAGACAATGCAATAGGAGTAGAAGAATCACTGTTCGAGCCATTCACTTGATTCATATTCATCTCATATGTCATTAGTGACCCAATCAGAGAATCAATCTTTAATGTATTCAATTCTTTTGATTCATTGATCACAGTGACTTTTGTTGGATCAAGGATGCCGACTAGAGGGGGGGGTGAATAGGAGGCTTTAAAAACTTCAAATAAAAACAAGTTTTTATACCAAGAAGAACCAAATGCAATTTAATATATTTAAAGAGAAAGAATAGAAAACGAACACAGTTGTTTTTACCGAGGTATCGGAGACTTGCCCAGTCTCCACTAATCCTCGTTGAAACACTCAAGTCACTTTAGTTTTGCCTCAATACTCACGAAGAGTATTATCAACTAAGGTTGCTCCTTGTCCACTCCGGAAAGGCGAGCACCGATGCCTTGTACACACTTGCCGAGCCTCTCTGACAATCTCCAAACGGAGAGATCAACGGCCACGCCTCCGAACCGTCTAGATGAGGGCGCTCACCAAGAGTAAAAGGCAGCGAGGTCTTCTCTAGACCTCCAAACACGCACCGAGAAGCTAAGTGAATGCAAATGCAAAAGAACTGAAACTCTCGGTGGATCGGAAAACACTCGACTTGATCAAAAGACCAAGATTTTAAATGGAAAACTAAAGCTCAAGAGTGTATAAGAAATGCTACTGCTTGTTGTGAGAAACACATGCCGAAAGCCCCTATTTATAGCCTCAAGAAGCAAATGAACTGTTGGAGCTAGGACTGAAAATCAGCAACTCAAACTGACAATCAGTTATGCAAACTGACGTCAGTTCAGTGCACAACGGCCGACAAAATTTACGGAATAAACTTTGCTAGCCGTTCGTGGTCGAAAAAGGAAAGCTGAAACCCACAACTGACAGTCAGTTTGACCACAAACTCGACCAAAAACAAATAGAAACTTAGTTAAAAACACTGTGGTCGAAACCCCAACTGACAGTCAGTTTAGTACAAAAATTTTGAGCTCAAAATACACCCTCTCTGGACAAATGTCAGTTAACACGAACTGACATTCAGCATGAACAAAAACAAAGATAACTTTAAATCCAGAAATCCAAAAGAGGTGTTTAATAGCTCGTTGGAAAGATAATTTCAAGGGCTACTTTTTTGTCGACAGAAGCAAAAGCCAGATCTGCCTAGATCTTTTTAGAAACATGAAAAACTCTTCTGCTGTCAAAAACTGAACTGAAAAACCAGATTTTTCAAATAAGTTCAAAACCAAATCCAACCAAAAAGATGCAATGCAATGACCTAGTTTTTCTCGGTTTGCGTTGGAGATAAAGAGAGAACTTTCGCCACCCCTCTTTATAGTATGGTTTAAAACTAGAAAATAATTTCCCTAACCGATCATCTCCTAACGCCGAGATCGGTAAAAATAAAAACTTGTAATACCTTAGGTCTTTTCGCATCTTCATGATTTGCGTCTTGTATTTTGCTCTTCTACATCTTGTGTTTCACTTCATGTCAGGTTCATCTTGATCATCTCGTAATTCTTCCCGAACAATCTCTGTATCACAAAGTCTCAGAAGCATAGTTAATCCAAAACACTTTGTTTTCATTAATCATCAAAATTAGGGTTAGGCATGAAAGCCTAGATGCAACAACTTTCACATGCCAAATCTTCTGATCAAGAGATTTAATCAATTTTCTGCATTGATCTTCTTGTGAGAAAATCTTTCCAAGAGCACAAAGTTTATTTATCAACTTATTGAATCGAGTGGAAAATTCTTTGATTTTTTCAGTGGATTTCATCTTAAACAATTCATACTCCCAAATGAACAACTCTATTCTTACATTTTTCACTTCACTTGTGCCCTCATGAATTAGTTCGATAGATTTTGAAATCTCATAAGCAGTAGTCAAAGTAGAAATCCTATTGAACTCATCTTTTCCCAAAGTACCATAAAAGAAACTTAAGGCTTTTTAGTTAAGAGTATAAACATCTTTCTGCTCTTTAGTAGAAATATTCTCCGATTTCTCATATTTTGATACAATCATTTCTCATAGATATGCCTGTGATTTTGTGAAAGTCTCCATGCGTATTTTCCAATAGAGATAATCATCTCCATGAAAAACTGGAGGTTTGTTTACAGAAAAAGATGCTACTTATACCATTGCTCTCAATTGTTAGATTGACACCAAGAGCAATCATTGCTCTGATACTAATTGTAGGATGGAGGCGCACCAACAAGGGATGCATCATTTTTTAAAAAAAAAACAGAAAGCGAATAAGAAGATGAAAGCAAATAGAATAAAAAAATTTAAATCAATTCAGAAAATAAAGAATACAAAGACACCAGATATTTATGGAGTTCAGCACACCACCTGCAGCATATGTCTCCGCTAAGAAAATTTTTACTAGGATTCCACTATCTCAAAAACAAATATATTTTTGAAATTTGGATAGGTTATACACCAAGTAATTTACATTAATCAAACTCGATCTTTCACAATATGTCTCTCAGTTTTTCAAAAATACAAGAACGCTATGATTTTTCTCTCACAAAAAACTGTGTTGAGAGAGATGAAAAATATAGTTGAATTCATCTGTATTTATAGTGCACGTAACTAATTTGGATTTCTCCAAATCCCACTAAAATTGGAACAAACAGCAAACTACCTAACTACCATACATCCGAGTATATATCTACAGCAATGCTTATTTGTTATGGTTATCTTTTATTATATTTATCCAGAAGACATTGAAAATTAACGCACAAGATACAACAAAATAACAAATTGCAAATCATATTCCAAATTAAATATGTATATTTATTTTATCTCTCTTGAGTTAAGTCAAAATTTCTTATATTTTACAATGAAAAGAATAATAAAAAATTGAGCAATTTTCTACACTATTCATTATGAAATATGTGGTGAATAATTTGCTGCCACACTTCAATTACAAACCAAATATTTCTATGTAACTCAGGTTTGGTCAAAACCTTAAATTTAGCCAAATATACCTATAATTAATGGATATTGTACAATTTGGTCATCTGTTGGACCACATGCTAATTTGGCTGTAGGATTCACTTCAACAATTATCTGATAATAATTGATAAGATGGGCCAGAAAAAGACAATAATTGATAAGTTGTGTAAAATGCGAGGTTACACACAAAAGTAGTCCTTTTCCACTTTTCCATGTATTTTTCCGTGTGGAACTACAATAAAGTGTGGGCGCACCCAAGTTAATTTTGGTAGAAACGAAATGTCGGGGACACCGTTGTCTATAGTGTCTTTAGGAAAATTGTCCAACGAAAAAAAAAAAGAGTCGAATGAGTTATATGACATTAACCATGAGACATACAAAAAATTGGAAAAATAGAAATCGTCGGCAGTTGTACTATGCTTCATAGGTTCTGCGATTTTAAGCTTTTCGCATTGTGCACTCCAACTTGTGAATTGTGATGTGCCGCTCCAGTTGATAATCCGAATCTTGATCTTGGACAACGAGATGCCCATGACTCCTAGAAAAGCAGTGACTTTTGTGTTTATTAGGGTACAAATGAGCCCCTCAATTCTTGCAGTAGTATAGAAGCACTTCACCGGAACATTTGCAGAAGAATCTCCAATGCTATAAGTTCACAAACGATATTTGGAGAAGGATACCCATGCAGTATCAAGTATTGACTGAAGAACTAATTCAGAATGTTAATCACATGTCATTTAGCTCGAGAAATAGAATACATGTGAGGAAGAATTGCACCACAAGAGACAAAACACTATAAACCGCACATCTAGCAAGTGAAAAGAAAGAACAAAAGGGTAGAGAGAGAGAGAGAGAGAGAGAGAGAGAGAGAGAGAGAGAGAGAGAGAGCATGTGTGGTTTGTCATGGCCTCTCCATGCTTTAGCTGCAAAAACTGTGGAAACTTGCTGCATCCACTGTGTGCACAGCCTCACAGGAGAAGAGAAAAGAAAAGAAGGAAAAGGGGGAAAGAAGGGAGCAAGAAGAGGACGGCACGCACTTAACTTTGCCGCTTGCATGCAGTGGCGGGCAGAGCGACATGTCGCTAGCTGTTGGAGCTCTGTTGCAGCCTGGCCCACGCCATGGCCATGGGCTGAGCTCAGTCCATACGTGTCTGGACTCTGGACCAGGAGGCCTTGTTGCCATTGATGAGGACAGCCTGCCTTCGCTGCACAAGCTCGCATGCATCACTTCAGATGCCTACAGGGAAGAAATAATTTTCTTGGCATGCTCCGTCGGCTCATCTCACCCGTTGGACGCGTTCGGTGACTTTGATCCGACGGCTCGGGTGAGGCGCCGTTGAGTCCGGTGGGTGTGAACTATGGATGCTTTATGGGTGGTAGCTGGCCTGGTCGCCCGAGTAGTTGCGCTCTTTATTAGTATGGCATCTGACCGTACGGCAGAGGAAGAGCTTGTTTGGCTTATGACCTTATGTCTATAATTTAAGCTCATCGTTTTACGTCTAGATTAATGTTTAGTTTATTATCATATCTAAACATATCTTGTTTTGTTAGGCGTTTTTTAAAATTTTTTCTGCACATTTTAGAGCAAAAAATGTGACACCCAAAAATTAGTTTCACGCAGTTAAGTATATTTTTGTTACACTTCACATTAAATATGATTATAAACCAAATAATCTTAACTTATTACTAAGAATAGTCGTGATATTAATATAACACATATTTAAGTTAATGCGTAGTAACCATCCTTAACTTACTCAACAATATACTCTCACTTTTTCTCCTCTTATCCGATGTGTTGTTAACTTGGCATGCTGGTGATACCGCACAATTTTTGGTACATGTAGATTAATTACTACCATGGGTGGTGCATCCACTGGAACATCTGTAGGAGGCAGTCTGCATGGTCACTCGCGGCTGTGACATTATCGTACAATGCCCTACATTTTTGAAAGGCTAAAGCTCTACATTTGGGATAGGTTGTAGAAGAGATTTTAGACGTCGTTGCGTGCGTAGGATACGGTGCTACTGCTACGTGCAGCTTGCTACAGATCATATTGCAAGTTGGCCACATTGAAATGATCATGCAAGATGGGATCAGAATTCAGAAAGCATTTCCTCTCTTTCTGAAATGATTGTGCTGCACCTTATTGTTTTGTCTAGTGATCGCAGCATTTACGAACCAGTCTCCGTTGGGCACGAAGGAGAGAAGTTGCTCGGCTAAAATAAAAGAGACATGGTAGTACTGCGGTGAAGGCACCATATAGACAAGCTCTCATTTGTTCTCTCCGTGTAATCTTTTGGAAGGATGTCCACTGTAACTACCAGTAAATCTCTCATTCGGATTCGCTTTAACTTTTATCCTCATTTTATGTAAAAAAAAAAATTAACCAAGAGTTAGTATTTTAAATACAAATTATCTTATATATAACTCTCTCACACCTTGTACTAGTAAGACAAAAATAAACCTATTTAGATTGAAGTTTCACATCTATCTAAAGACACATTCTTCTCTGCGTTGGGCGTACATGTTTGTGGATCAAAGAAATAGTTGCATTGCTGGTTCTTCAGCCTTTCGGTGTATGTCATTTCAGTCTCTTAGTTGTTAGCAAGTCATCATATATGTGTTTTTTTTTCCCTTTTAAGTATTAGCTAACATAAAAATCACCACCCTCATCAATGGAGGTGTACTTAGAATGGAGGTGCCTAAAGGACGGGATCTTGTCTCTTAATTGGGAATTTTTAGTACGGAAAATTTATTAAAATAATAATTTCATAAAAAACACAGAAGAAACAAAAATTACAAAAATGATCACAATCATCAATCTGAGTGGTGACTGTATGTAGGAAACCCTAAGTCATCAGCCCGGCTGGCGACTTACGGCCACGTCATCAGTCGTCACTGTAAGTCGCCATGGCGACTTAGGGCTGCCCCACCTTTTTTGTTGTTTCAGCCGTTTGCAAATAAATTTATTTGTAAAATAACCTTTTTTGTTTTGTGTTGTTTCTAAAATAACCAGTGTGGTTTTCATTGTTTCAAAAATAACCTATGTGATTTTTGTTGTTTCTAAAACAGCATAAAGGGTATTTTTTTATATGAATAACACAAATAAAAAGAATAATTACAGGTAAAACATAGAAAAATATGTTGAACCACTCCAGCCCGCCCAGTAAGAGAAAAAAAAGAGTCGTAATGGGTTCGGTTGATTAATTCGTATGTTTCGTGGTTGATTTAATTTGTCGGGTTATGAAAAATGAGAACTGAACGTAAAAAAGATTGAAAAGTAGAAAGGCTGAATCGTAGAAAAATCATGTTTCATACATACATGCAAACAAAAATCATGTTTCATTCAGAGAGTATGAAATTTGGAAAAAAAAAACTAATGTCGCCCCCTCTTCGGACGACGAGGTCGGTCCCGCTGAAATGGTGAGGGTGAGAAGGTGATGCGTCACCGCACCGTCCTCTGTAATGGCTGTCGATGGGGTGGTGGTTGGGCGCTCGCCTGATCAAGGCCTGTATTAGGAGGGTCCTACGACGGCGGAGGCGCATCACCAAGCTGTATGGACGCCAACTGATGTTGGCTTTGGCGGGTGTCGTCTCTCCTCTGCAATATGTCAACGTAGTCCGCATACGCAGGGTCTAGGACCACGTTCGCTCCCTGAGTATTGCATACCCTCATCTTCACCTTCGTCAGCGTAAACCTCGTCCCCAAGCCAGAAATGCCCACTCACAAATCCTGTATTCAGGACACCAGCAGAATTATGTGCTATTGTTGGATCAATGAATGGCTCAGGTACCTCTTCCGCCGGTTCGATGTTTAGTACCGTTACATAAAACACGCAATCATCTGGGTCATGAATAGAATTTAACACTCTCCTAACTAGAGAACCCCAAGACCGATCGCCTTTAAGTTTACATAATTTCCAACTACCTGTTTCACCAATAGACACCAACGCTTCTATGACAATTTCGTGTTTAGATGGGTCGATATTTAGTATGTCCACGACTTGGGTCTTAAGGACCTCAAAATTAACTGCACTGAGATCATTCAATTTCATGTCTACACGGTGACAGCTACATAGTTCATCCCCATGTAGTCCGTTTCTGATTACTTGTTCCCCTTGAAAAACATACACTATTCTTGTTTTTGACATTGTTTACGACAAAAAATCAAAATTAATCTTTGCTTTATTTTTCAAACAATCTGATTTGTTATAAGTGCAATTTAATACACAACTTATCCATAATATTATATACACATCATATTTATAAATACACAACATTATACAACAGATCTAAATTATTTTACGTACACATCACATCTAATTAGTTTCGCACAACATATATAGGTTATCCACAAATTTCTAAAGCAGATATGTATTTTCCACGAATTTCTAAAGTAGATCTATACTTTAAACTAAATTTCTAAAGCAGATATGTATTTAAAACTAATTTCTAAAGCATATCTGTATTTTAAATTTAATTTCTATAGCAGATATATATTTAAACCTAATTTCTAAAGCATATCTGTATTCTAAATTTAATTTCTAAAGCAGATATGTATTTTCCACAAATTTCTAAAGCAGATTATACTCTAAACTAAATTTCTAAAGCAGATATGTATTTAAAACATATCTATATTTTAAATTTAATTTCTAAAAAAGATATGTATTTAAAACTAATTTTTAAAGTAGATATGTATTTAAAACTAATTTCTAAAACAGATTTAATTAGATAAGTTTAAAAAATTACCTTTTTTTTCTTTTCTTCTTTCTCTTCTCTTCTCTTCTCTTCTTCCTCTTCTCTTCTCTTCTTCTTCCCTTTCCTCCTTTTCTCCTTCTCTCCTCTTCTCTTTTCCTCCCCTCTGTCTTTTCTGAGCTGAGCAAATGAATTTTTTTTTGGCAGCGCCTCTCAGTCGCCACCTCTAGTGGTTATATAGGGCTTAAGTCGCCAAGCCGGCTGGCGACAGAGGCCTGGCATGCGTTAGTCGTTAGCCCGGCTGACGACAGTGTGTTTTATGTGCTGAGTCGCCAATCGGGTTGGCGACTGTGGTCATTTTTGTAATTTTGTTTTCTCCTGTATTTTTTGTGAGATTATTTTAATGAGTGTTTTCCATACGAAAATCTTCTTAATTGGATAGGACATCGTCCCATCTCCTCTCCAATAGAGGTTGCTGGTGCCCACTTTGGCAATGGCACCGCCGCCCATTTTTGAAAACTCTATTTTTATAAATAATTAATCAAAATTTCACACAATTACGTGATTAGTTTTTATATAATTTAAAATTTTATTTATTTTTTTAATAATATAATAGAGATGTAATTCGTTTTGACTGTGATTTTTCACATAATTTGTATCATAATAAAAATAGAGTTAGTTTAGATTTGATTTTTGAGATGATGAATTAATAAAATAGATATTTTTTTCTGATTAATGTGAGAGTTTCTAGTAATTTTTCGTTTTTTAAGATTAATGTGAGAATTTTGAGTATTTTTATGTAACATCAGAATACATTATATAATAAATAGTATATGTTATAGGGTACCCAGCCCACCCTCTGCTCCTCTCATCGTCTGGTTCTAAGTGTGCTGTTTTGTCGTCGTGCCCGCCCATCCTGTTGGGGAAGGCATCAACGGATCCCGTAGTTTAGCCTCTTCCATGAAGATTGCATGGCCCAGATTTAAGGCCTTGAAAACTGGGCCCAGATCGGCCCGGATTTAAGCCTACGGAAGTTGGACCAAAACTCGGTCCGGCCAAAATTTGATTGGACACCGCTGTAGGGAGTGCACAAAAGCCCAAAATAGTAACCGCCCTCTCACCCTAAACAACAGAACAGAACAGAGAAGGAAAAGGAAAAGGAAAAGACAAAGAAAGAGACGAGAGAGCTCCAGAGATGGCGGCGGACGAGCTGAGGCTGGACCTGGAGGAGCTACGGCGGCTGGAGGGCCTCGCAAAGCGGCCCCGCGTCCTCTCGCTCCTCTCCTCTGAGATCCGCAACATCGACGCAAAGGTTGGTGGTTTCTGCGGCGGCGGATTTATGTGTATTTGGTGGTTTGTTGATTAGTGTGTATAGCCTTTGTGATGTTTTGGGCACGCGGTTCTTTGGTATTTGGTGATGTTTGTTGAAAATGATCTAGGCATTTCTTCTCCCTCTTAAAGTGATAATCTTTCTCTTTGGAAGGTTGTGTGGGTCTTGGTGGTATAGAGAACCATATCTTTCTCTTATGGGCTATTCGCTTATTTGTGCATGTGATTCTATGTTTATCGCTAGTTGGTCAAGGCGACAGATGCGGTGCCGGTGCCGCATGCGGTGTCTTCAGCACCTGCAGCATCAGCGGCGGCAGTGGCACCTTCTGGTTTGAGTTACGTCACATTGGGATCGTTCAGCTGGGATCAGGACGGTGAGAAGATCAGGGTATGTTGATACTACAAGTCTTTCATCTGTGTACTTCGATGGGTTATGTGAAACAATACTGCATTGCTGACTAATTCGTATGATATTCTCGTGCTTCACTCATTTTTGTAGTATCCAAGTTTAGTATACCACAGGTTCTAAAGAAAGTCACAGTATGGGATCAAGAATAATAAGAGTAAGCAAGCCACGAAATTAATAAACTCCAAACGGGGTTAATATATTCTTCTCCATTTTCTCCAAGTAACCAGCCATCCTAACTGTGCAGTTTTTTTTATAAGTAATCCAATTTGTTTCCCATATTCTTTGCTGCAGAGGACCATTTGTTAGCATCTTTTGTATGGCTACCTATAAAATGTATTCATCAACCCACTCACTAATAACTTATTTTCATCTTATATCGTTGTAATGTTTTTGCGTATTTTGTCTCCTCATGTTTGTGATTTTGTGGTCTTCAGATTTCATTAAAAAAGTATTATCATGACCTTAGGTTTTGAGTACAAAGGAGTATGTGTTATGTCATTTGTAGCTTCTGTCTATCTCTCTATCTATCATCTTAATGGTGGATCTATGATATCTTTCTTTGATATCTATTATATAATAAATTATGGTAATATTAGAGACACCACATTAATTACAGTTTCACATAAAAATATTCAAAATTTTCACATTAATCGTAGAAAAAAATAAATTGTTAGAAATTCCCCCATTAATCTATACCGTTATAAATATAATGAATGGAATAGATCTTTTCTTTTTCAATTCTTGTGATATTAGAAATATTACATTAATTATGGTCAATCATAAAAATACTTAAAATTTCCACATTAATCTTAGAAAAATATAAATTGTTAGAAATTCTCACATTAATTGGAAAAAGAAAAGATCTATTTATTCATTATATTTATAACAGTATACATTCATTATCTGAAGTATCGTATATAAAACCAACTCTATCTCTATTATGATATACAGATTTATGTGAAAAATTGTATCTAAAATTAATTCTATCTCTATTATAATTTTAAAAAAAGGCATTTCTCTATAAAACGTAAATAAAATTTTAATTTATGTAGAGGTTAACCACATAATTGCGTAGGATTTCACCTAGTTATTTGAAACTTGTCAATAATTGAAGTTCTCATATAGGACATATAAAAACTGATCTAACTTTGTATTTCTGTCCATTTTCAGATTTATGTATTCCTTGAAGGTGTTGGGCAAGAGAAGGTGGAGACTACATTTAAGCCAATGTCAGTAGATATAAAGTTTCATGATGTTAGAGGGAAGAACTATAGATGTGCCATACCTAAACTAAACAAGGAAATAGTTCCTGAGAAATGTAAGGTTGTGGTCAAGCCTACAAAAATAGTTGTTACCCTCTGCAAAGCTTCCGAAGGCAACTGGCTGGACCTGCATTTCAAGGAAGATAAGGTACTTACTATGACAACCTGTGTGGTTTTCATACTACCACGTAATGAATAATGATTGGCATTTTTGTAGTCCTTGACACTTCTATTGTCTAGTTCTTAAGGATCAAAGGGCTCTGCGTTGCATAAAGACCATTTCTTTTCCTGCTTCTCTGATGATTCAGCAAATTAGTGATGAAAAACATAATATTTCAGTGTCCTGTTTTTCCATCGTGCCTGCTTGATAAACCCAGCCAATAGCACCATCTTTTTGATATACTTCAAACTGGCCTTTCGTTTTCCTAAATGAGTAATTTACAGCAATGATTACTCTCAGCTGGTACTCTCTTTGGTTCAAAGAGAATGTCGTTTTTTTGACTGTACATAATCAAATTTTTCTAACTTTGACCATTACTATATATATATATAGATAGATTGATCATATGAAAATTATTCAACCATATTTGTTGTAAAAAGTAATTTCATGATATTATATTTTTATAAATTTTTACCAACATAATTTAGTAAAAAATAATAGTCAAAATTGTATTTTAGAGTTGTACAGTAAAAAATGACATTCTTTCAGAATTGAAGGGAGTAATTTGGAAATCTTTTGTTCCTTACTCCTGCAGTTAGAAAATGCTTTATTGAGTGATTGAGTGATTGTTTTAAATGGTACAGGGAAAAAGTTATCCAGAATGCTGCTGAACTGATTTATCCAATGAACCGTTATCCTCCTCAGTTCCTCCTAATCATCCTGGCCAATACATGTGCTTATTTTTATGCCATTCTTAACATAATATGCATTGTAGTTACTGTTACTGTTTAGTATTTGTAGTTAGCCTTTCAGTTAGTGCAATTGTAGTGTAATGTGTGGTTAGTAGTTATCTTGTTAAAGAAATACTCTTGCTTAAGTTGTCAATAGACTATGGTGGCAATGCCTTCTGAAAATTGATGGTGGGTGCGACCTTTAATTTCCATCTGCAGACAACTTGTCTTAAAGAACATAATGTTTGTAGAAATCCTGGTCTTTGCCAAGTAAGCTTTACATACATCCACCTGATGTTGAGAATTAGGAAATATTGTCTCCTAGTTAATGTGAACCCTTTTTTTCCCACAATCTTCTTTGGTAGTATTGTTCCCTTTTTATGTGCCCAATGCTAAACGTCAGCATCTTTAGGCTGTTTCTGCATTTTGCGTGTGTAAAATGACACTCCAAGCCTAACCAATTCTTTCAAGTTTCAAATGTATTTCTTGACATTCTTTGTCAAGGATTTAATCCTCGTGCATTTATTCAGTTTTTTCTGTGGTAGTGAACTTAATATGCCATATCAGCATGTACAAATCGTAAAGAGGCATGGCCTAGATTTTCAGTGTGCTATAGCACTTGTTTACCTATCTATCCCTTAAAGATTGTGTACCTAACGTTGGTTATGCTATTCATGTAATTGTTGGCCATAAATGGGTGGGCTAATTTCTATTTTGTTGACAGTTCAAGCCAAGCATGGACAAAGAAAAGGATCCAATGTCAGGAATTATGGATTTGATGAAGGTATTACTTGCCCATTGTGATATGACTTAAGCAAAGTTTGACGATCGTGTTACCTGACTTTGTTGTGCTATTTTGATCTGCAGAACATGTATGATGAAGGTGATGATGATATGAAGCGCACGATAGCCAAAGTATGGTCTGATGCCAGATCCGGGAAGGCAACAGACTCATTGAGAGGATTACCTTGAGCAGGACTGTTTTATCTGCCGAGTTAGCCCGTACGGTCTTGTGAGTTGTGTTTGAGTTAGCTGTTATGGGCATGCCTTTACGCCATGGTTGATTCACGGAAAGTTTATTTTCTTCCAACCGCATGTCTCTTCGAGGTGCTTGACTGTTTTGTTTGGATGTTCTCTATTGAAAACAATAGACTTTGTGAGCTAATCTGAATATACCTCTCTTTGTGTGCTACGATTGCTGTAACATCTGGCTCTGAATGCCCCCTTATGTGCCTGCCTAGGATTGATATAGCATCTGCGACGTTCGGTTCATCAATTTTTTCTTCTTGATGGAAATTGACTCTTTGTTACCATATATCCAAAGGGTCCCTTCCAACTGATTTCAGTGGTTGGTATTGGGGAAAGGGTAAAGTGAACGCCACCTAGGCTAAAGGCTGCGCAAGATTGATTCATGATTAAGGAATCATAATTAACCTAACTTCATTGATCACTCACCTCTTAGGATTCAAATCATCTGGGAGCGGCGGTAGCTAATGACTAATGTTCTAAAATAGTTGAGCACTAAATAAGTGGTCTTTTCACTGCTACGGTAAGAGGGTACTTATGTGGCCGATAAGAAAATATATTCGTGACACTGTAAATCATTTCTCATGCAAACCAAGAAATATGGAAATATTATTAATGCACTATAAAGAAATATTGTTAAAGAGTATTTTAATTTTATTTAAATCAATAAAAAATAAGAAAAGAATATATATATATATATGGAAATACTTATATAGCTGGTTAAGCATTTAGATAAGTGTTTAACTGCTTAAGCGACCTATTTAAATGGTAAAACTGTTTATTATCACGGTTTATATAAAAGGTAAGCGAAACGAGCGCTCGGACCGCTAACAACCAACTGTGGTGTGCGGCTTCTGGGATCGATGTCTACAGGAGAGATCGAAACCAAGGGCAGTGTGACGGTCCATGGGCCGCACAGGCCCAAGTGCGTGAGAGAGATGGTCATCGAGCGACGGCTAGGGTCCTAACGCGGCGGATCGCAATATTCTGGGGAACGGGGCGCGGTTGTGGAGATGGGATGCTGCTCCGCATGTAGGAGTGGTAATGGATTTAATATAATTTTTTTTAAGAAAGATTATGTTTCAATCTTGATCCAACCTATAAAACATCTTATAAAATCCAATTAAATTCAATTCAATCTACTTATTATTTCCATCCAATTCAATCCAACCATTTCTCTCGTTATACGTTCAATCTATTTTCCAATCTCTTTTCAACTAAAATTTAGTAGGCTCATTCAAACAATATTAAATATATAAAGAGTGGCGAGAGAAATAATATGAATTCAAATTATATAATGGACTCTAATCAAATATCAATCCAATATTAACCCATTATCAACCTAGATTTTCTACTCCAATACAATCTAACTCAATTTTGTTTTTCAACTTATTTCAAACCATCCAAATCCAACTTATTTTAAGTCCAATTATTTAACTCATTTTAATCTAACCCATCACCACCTATCCACCCACGTGCCTCGGTGTTACAGTCTGGTGAACACATGAGCAGTGGACCGAGAAAAAAAGAAGGCAGAGTTAAATGGGATGGCTGGCGCGCGGGGGGCGACGCGGTTGGGAGGACCGCACGAGTTGTGAGGGGCGGGTGAGGTGGGCCGATACTATTCCGCGCTGGTTAGAAGAGGGTTAGCGGCATGGAATGTGGTTTGGCAGGTGACGGCAACGGCGCGCGGTGTGCCAAGGCAGCCAGACGAGACAGGCCGATGTCGTGACGGCGCCGAGTGGTGGTGACTGGTTGGTCGCCAAGGGGCGGTTGAAACAGAGGCCACCTGCCCCGTTGGTTTCCTCGTGCCGGCGATGCTTTTCACCTGCTCAGCATACGCACGGTGCCGTGGGAGCTCTGTTGATGTTAAACTGCGTGTGAAGATATGGTAGTGCCGATGTTGATTGCTTGCATGGGTTGTGGCAAGAACATACTTCCTGCTGAACAAGGATGACACTTTGGCAATTCTCAGCATTGGAACAGTTAAATGTTAATCATTGGAGATCGTAGGAATAAGATACTTCAAATAAGAGTGAATCTTGGCTATCCTAACTTTATTTTTGTGAAACATGTGATGTTTTGCTTGTTATTTGCTTACGTGTTCCAGAATCTACTACCCCAGCTCATATGGGCATAGCAGAATATGCATGTAACATGCATGTTGCAAAGATGCAAGACAAGCAAAATGAGATTTGGGGATTGGAATGGAAATTGGATGGCTCAGCAGCAATACATTCTGGATTTAGTCATTACGCATGCTCGAGATACTTAATCTGAAAATAAAATTAGACATGGAATCGGCTAATGTCCACTCCATCCCAGGGTACAAAATATTTATTTAAATTAATGATACAACATAAGCAATCAATCACTCTAACCAAGATTATGGCTTTGTATCAAGTGCAATGGGTACTTTACAATTTCAATGAAGGTATGGCAGTTAAAACTTAAAAATAAGTGATTGCAGCAAATTTCCGCATCTTGCAGCCCTACTTGGAGCCTTATGAGTAGTAGAAAAAATTTGATGGTGCAAATATGGCCATTTTTGCACCATATAAACTCACAGCGTGCTGAGCAACTGATGTTCATGGGCTTTCTTCTTTCAAGTTGATGGTCAAATGCATCATCAACATGAATTCACTCAGCAAACCTGCGGAAGAAAGTAAAATAAAGCTAAAATTGTTGTAGCCTTCTTAGTGAGGAAAAATCACAATTGGTTTTTGTTAACACCAGTGTGGATGGGCAATTCTCAGGCAAACATTACCTGGTAATAGGATTGTGGTTGCACTTAACTAAGAACTTGGCTTCCATAATCCTGGTTAAACTTTTCATAGCGGTGTGCATGGAGATGAGCCGATGGCCTTGTGTTCCTCAAAGCAAGTTCAATATCTTCAGCTTTGAGAGGACCAACCTCAGGCAGTTCTGCACATCAAAACAAAATTGCAGACGTAATATATTGTTTTGCTAAAGTGGTGTTTTCTGAGTGGTATGGAGCTAATTTTCTCTATATTATATATTGATTGGATAATTGGATCTGTAATAATAGGTACAACTCAAGATCTTCTATTCCACATTTATGTAAGGTAATATAATATTTGCCATTTATCATAATAAACACACAAGATTAACAAAATCTCAAAAGTTTTGAGCGCAATAGACCACAAAATAAAACTGACCTTCCTCTGGCACCAATTCATCTCTAGCTTCAAGAACTGCCATGAGGCGTCTTACTGGCTGCATGCCAGCTTCTTTGCACACAAGGCGAATATCTGAACCAGAGTACCCTTCAGTCTTTTGAACTAGAATATCATAGGGAACCTCTGACTTTGAGGTAGTTGATGGCAAAAGTTCTTCAAACATCGCAAGCCTTGCTTCACCCTCAGGAAGTGGTACTAGAATCTGATTGTGCAAAGACAAGCAAATTCATGCATAATTAATTGTCAAATTTATAGGAGATATTTTTATTGAGTAATCTAAAATCTTTTCATCTAAAAATTACTGTAAAAGCTAGAAAATAGTCACACTCACATAAGTATGTTCTTCCTACTTTGTTCCATCATTTATGTGAAAATCCATGTTTCATAGCTATTGTTGTTGACTTAACTAAGGGTTCAAAAAATGCCAATTTTAAGCTGTCTTTTTCTAAGGCCTCAGCTACCGGTAATTCAATGTGATCATACCACTAATCCAAGTAAGAGATACTTGCTTAAGTAATTAATCTATATATCAGCACACTTTCTTCAACTATTTATAAGTAATTAATCAACTACCTTCCATAGATCCTCTTTTATACAAGATATGTATTTTGTGCTTAGTTGTTCCCTGTAGGAAAACATATGCATGATAAAACTCTGTATGAGTTGATAGACAATATCCAATAAGCTTCTCTAGAACTGGAACTTAAAAGCCTGAGAAAAGAAAACTTAACCCAGGCACATCTAAAATGAATTTGTCTATTAACAAAGATGTATTTGTCAAGTTAAAAACTTTCACACATTTACTAGGTGATAATCACATTATTAGATGTACCCGCTTCTCAAGTCGACGAAGCATAGCTGCATCCAATTCCCATGGAAGATTTGTTGCTGCAAGTACAAATACTAAGTCCTTCGTCTTTGTCAAACCATCCATCTGCAATAAAAAAAATGCATAAACACGTAACTGTACTTCGAAATTTGAAGCACTATTTTTTGTAACTATTTGAAGCAGTGTTTGTAGGGGCATGCTTCTATAGTATTAATGGAATGAACAACTTTTAAGGTAGAAGGTCATCAAGTAGGAATTCAAGCATTTGTGCCAGGCCAGCCTCCTTTAATTTGATAATTAAACAAGCATAAACCTGAATAAGTAGCTCAGTCTTCAAGCGACGACTAGCTTCATGCTCGCTACGAGCTTCACCACGTTGGCTAATAATGGCATCAATCTCATCAAGAAATATTGTGGATGGTGCGTGATGTCTGGCAAGCTCAAATAGAACTTTGACTAGCTTCTCAGAATCTCCTGCACTTGCCCAAAACAAAGACATTTGCATATAGTTTCCCCTCAAATAAAAGAAAAAAAAGAGAACATAAACATCCTGATAATGCCCTAAAGCAATAAATAAAAATAAAAGGATGGACCAACAGAACAGATTTCAGTAAATTCAGTAGAATCTGACATAAGTCCCATGTTTTGAACTTTGTACAGATAAACCGAACTACTTAAGATGAACTTGGTAGAGATAAATTGAACTACTAAAGATGAACTTTGTAGAGATAAATCGAACAGAGTAGTTCAAAAGAATTATCCAACAGCACAGAAGTCTGTGTGTGTGTGTGTGAGAGAGAGAGAGAGAGAGAGAGAGAGAGAGAGATACCACGCCATTTGCTAACAATGGATGAAGCTGAAATATTGAAGAATGTAGTTTTGCACTCAGTAGCCACTGCTTTTGCTAGCATTGTCTGAAAATGGAAACTACTTGAAATTAACAACTACATGCATGCCTAAGTCAGAGGCATGTCCTACAGTGCATAATCTACAGTGCAAACAAGCTAACATATAGGATGGTAGCAAGAAAGTACCAAAATAAGAGACTCCATAAGGAATTAATTATAACTGTCACAAGATAATATAACCAGAAATGATTATTATAATAGTAAAATCCTGCAGCTCAGGACCATTAGTAGATGCTAACTATTATCAAAAGGTGCTCTCTTTAGAACATCTTTTAGAAGTTAAGATGCAGCAAAGCGACGAGTTCTCGTGTCCCAGGGGCTGACATCAAAGTTCACAATACAAGAAATATAGCCAGTGAAAATGAAAATATGGAAAATAAACATCATATACATTTTAACCTCATGAATACAAAGTAGATCAGTTAGCAGAGAGAACATTGGAAGCAGCAATCAAGAGGTACACATGTACAAACCTTCCCTGTTCCTGGGGGACCAAAAAGTAAGATGCCCTTCCATGGTGACAGGAGCCCAGTAAAGTACCTGAAAATATAACATACAGTACATCATTAACAAATAATTCAACAGAGCAATCACCCATATTCCACAAGCAAACAGCAACTAGGAAAGGGCAGTTAAAAGTCATAACATGTAGTGCAAATACAGTAATGCATATGCAACACTGGGGACATGTGACATTTTTATTGAAGAATTGTTGAACACCTGTTTTGGGATAAGTAATTTCTATTGATTTTGGTGTGATAAATGATTCTAAAATTTGATTTCATTGGCACAGGCTCTAAAAATGTGTTCACCAATGCGTCTTAGTAAAGTGGGACAAATTGAGAAAATTGCCATTCTGGAAAGTAAAGATTAGATTATCATAGCAGTGTTTCAAGGGGAAGTTTCAAAACTCCGAATTTTTGCTTTTGATTGATTCATACTGCTCTGTCTACTTTCCAATACTATAGTCTTTGCATGAACATGAATAGTCTATTTTTCTTGAAGCATTTGGATGTGTTAAAATACTGCTCTGTCTACTTTACAATACTATAGTCTTTGCATGAA
Organism: Pharus latifolius; assembly: GCA_019359835.1. NCBI lineage: Eukaryota > Viridiplantae > Streptophyta > Magnoliopsida > Poales > Poaceae > Pharus > Pharus latifolius. Next base: position 20,486,913 of record CM033319.1, read on the forward strand.
CATGAATAATCTATTTTTCTTGAAGCATTTGTATGTGTTAAAATACTGCTCTGTCTACTTTCCAATACTATAGTCTTTGCATGAACATGAATAATCTATTTTTCTTGAAGCATTTGTATGTGTTAAAAGATAACAAAATTTCAACGCCCATCACAACTTCTTTCATTCATTTATTTTTAATAGAAAGCATTGGATTTGTTGGTCTCTTGTAATGGTGTGGATGATTGCTTTTTCTTTGCTGCCAAAAGCTGGAATTATGTTACGCCCAGACAAGATATCCAATTATGCAAATTAGGATTTCCTAAATTTAGCGAAGTCCTTTTGCTGATTGAGGAGTCTATGTGATGGTTGTTGGCTAAACAATTGAAACGATGTACACTATGCATCGATGGAACAAAACAAATCCTTTCTTCACTAAATATGTCAATACATAGATCAAAAGAACAGAAGGAATCTATCCTTTTTACATATATAGGTGGTAAATATTCAAATTTTCTACTATCAAGTGGAAGGATTATAGTAGTGCTTGTGCAAATTAAACTATTAGATCATGTCCAAAGATTAACTAATGTCTTAGGAAACATATGTTTTCTTGAGAAGAATAAACAGTTAACTTACTTTGGGTACTTTATCGGCATGACAACTGCCTCTTTTAGAAGGCGTTTTGCATTTTCTAGTCCTTTGATGTTGTCCCATTTCACATCCGGACTCCCACGAATAATATCCCTGAAGTGTTAAACGAAGGGACTTAATAGTGAACAGCTATATAACACATTCTCTAATTCTTGAAGTATTTGTACAGCTTAAATTACCGTAACAATGTCTCTGCTAGATTACGCATTTCAGCTGACTCAAATGAAGGCAAAAGGGGCTTCTGGCTGCAAAAGTTATCACCAAATTGTAATGTCCACAGACATAAAGAGTTTTGGGAATGACCTACAACTGAGCGCAGACAGCATAATTTTGGGAATAAGCAAAAATTCAAACAAATATTCATGGAATGAACTTTAGAAACTAGCAGCTTAGCACATCCATAATGCTTTTGTAGTGCTACTTAAGAATCTTCAAAGATGATCTTTGTTCCTTGCATTAATAGAAGTATAGTGCATGTAGAATAACAGGATGACACTAGAACATGGATAGAGTAGGCCCAATGTTGGTCTTATTTTAAAAGAACTGTACAAAAGTTCAACTTAACCGAGCCTTCGTCTGCAACAAGTTCACCCTCCACATTTGATCTCAAAAATATCTTCCGTGCACGGTAATATGTTCAACTATTTTAAGAAATCAATGTGGAAGGCATTCAACATGGCACAACCAAGCGGTGAGGCAGGGCTGCAGGGACCACAAATCTTCTACCCCCAGTTCAAATGTGGGTGCCACCTGATGCACTCATACAATCCACAAACAAGTAAAAAATGCATGCATCAACATCCTACTTGATATCTATATTAACTGATCTAACAATTCAAACCCAAGATCACAGTTAGTGATCTCTCTGCCTATTCCTCCACAAAAGAATCCAACAAAATTCGATTTTTTTTATTTAGTCAAACCCCTTTCTTCGCCACCGAAGCTAATGCTCAAAACTACAAGCTCGCGATCTGGTTAGCAACTCAGCATCACATGGTTCATCTAACACACACATTGTTCAAGACTCCAACATCTAAAGAGCCAATTATATTATTCCAAATCCTCACATCACTTCAGCATTCCCATCACGAATTGCCGCGGCGCGCAACTCCGTCTGCCTAGCCTGAAAGAAGAACCGATCCGGGATCAGAGAACTGGAACCAATCAAGAACTCAAGCATGCATCCATGGACCAAAGAATTCCATGTGACAGACATACAGACCTGCTGCTCGAACTGCTCGTAGACAGCCAAATCGGAGATCCTCTTCTTGACGCTCCCGTTGGGATCGCCGTTTGCGTGACCGTTCTGCTCCTGCTCCTTCTTGCCCCCAAATCTGGACTCCCAGAACCCCTTGAAATCCTTAAAAAAAAAAACACGCACACAGGAGAGTTGGAACGCAAGAGAGCTAGGAGCAGGCAATGCAGTGCAGAGAAGAGACTTATTAGCGACTTGCCATCGTGCTGCAGCTTCTGTGCTTCGCCGGGGGAGGGAAGAGACCGAGAGAGAGAGAGAGTGTGTTTACTTGGAGGGCCCTTTGGTCTCCGAGAGGCTCGGGGGAGGGACAGGGACACCAGTATCGACCGGGGGGATGGAGATCATGTGCAGAAAGTGGGGCCCACAGGCGAGAATCCAGATTCTTTTCCTTTTCTGTGTTGCGTTGGCAGCCATCGCAACGTAGATTTGACTCCACAGCCTTCCGAGTTCCAGTACATTTCACCGTATGCGCCTATTATTACTCCCATGCTTTTTACTTTGCGGGTGTTTGGTTTATTTTTATTTGGGTTTCGCAAATGCGGTGGCATCTCTCAAATCTTGGCATATATAGTATGATATTGCATGGTTTGGTGAAGATGGTGCACTCTAGGCTAAATCTAATGTCGGATATTTGTCCTGACGTCTTAAAAGAATATTTTTATTATATTCTATGTTATGTATGTGAAACAGCATTCGAAACATCAATCACTCCAATACAGAGATATCTGGGGAGGTGTTTTGCACGGGTCCACGAGTAAATTAAATATTTATTATAATTTAGGTGATTTTAATAAAATATCAATAATTTTTAATTCAAAAAATCGAATATATACGATGTTTGGTTTCTATATGAAGATAATTTAAATATCTACGATTTTCTTAATATAATCAAGATTTAATTTGAACTAGATTAATGTATAGATCAAGAAATAAAAATTGTATACTATTTAGTCGCACGAAATTCAAGACAAAAATAAAATTAAAAGTCTGAAACAGCCGGTGCCTCAAGAAGCGGTATCTCTTCCTCACTGGCGTGAAATAAATATTTTTTTATTTGGAGAGTCGTTTGAAGCGGTGGCGTTGGACTCCGCCTAATGCATCAATCATGGTAATTTTGGTCTTCTCATTGTTTTTCTAGTGCAAGCAATGAGGGTAAGATGGTAAATGATCAAGCACTTTGCAAGAAAACCCTCATTCGGACTAGTTTGTGAATAGCTCAAGCCCTAGGGGTTCAATTATGAAGAGGGGCTGATTTGAAAAGGTCAATTATGGTATTTTTCTATTCATTTAGTATAAAATATAGGGTACTCTGGTAATTTGGATTATTTAAATAGTTTTTATAAAGTAAGAACTCTTTTGAATTGTTTTAAATTATATGGACTAATTTGTAAAAATACTTTCCTTTATTTTATTTTTTCATGACATCAATTATTTTTCTTTGAAAAATATATTTAGAGATGATTTATCACTACAATACATATTAAGAAAATACTCTCTTTCACATAAAATAATAAAATAACCATGTTTTAAATAGAGCTGTGAGAACTTAATTAAGGGTCAATTTGGAAAAATTTTCTGACTAATACACATGAAATGTGAATGCACAAAAACTATGCTGATGCAACAAATGACTGAGAATGATCAAAATTAATCTGAAATGTCAAGGAATAAATTTGGAAAATTTAAAAAGGGGGTGAAAAGTGAAATTTTTGGACTGTGACAAATCTACCCTTTTTAAAAAGAATCTCATCCTCGAGATTTGACGATTCAAAGAAAAAATAAGGAAAGTTTTGCTACAGATTTGATTACTTATCCCACGTAAATTCACCTTTTGAGTGATTCGACCATTAGACCCGAAAAAATCTAATTGTTCTATTTCTGAGCTGACATTCTGTAGTCTCCAATATTCTTATGGGCTTCTCTTGGTAAGTCAGGTATGATTGAATTGGGATGTCATTCCTTTGTATCTAATCTTCTGACTTCCTACGTAATTGTGACATGTGAAAGACATTATGAATTCCTCGTATTTTTGGTGGTAACTCAAGCTGATAAGCTACTTCTTCTCATTTCTTCATTACTCAGTATGGTCCAATATATCTAGGGTTTAGCTTCCGATTCTTTTGAAATCTTCTGATGCCCTTCTATGGTGTTACCTTCAGATACACATAATCACCTGGTTCAGATGATAATTTCACGATGTCGATTGTTTGCGTAACTCTTCTATATTAATTGTGTTGTCCTCAATTTCTCCCTGATGATCCTAACATGTGATTTTGCATCTCGAGCTATTTATGGACCAATTAGTTGTCTCTCTCCAACTTTTGACTAATGCAGTGGTATTCTACATTTGCGACCATACAAAGCTTCAAATGGAGCCATTTGCAAGCTTGATTGATAACTGTTGTTGTAGGTGAATTCCATATATGGCAAGCATAATTCCCATGAAGTACTGTACTCCCAAATGCATGCTCGCAACATGTCTTCTAGTATTTGATTTACTCGCTCTATTTGTTCTCTGATCTGAGGGTGATAAACAATACTGAAGTTCAGCTTTGCTCTCAAAGCCTCATGCAAACTTTTCCAAAATCTTGATGTGAACTGTGCTCCATAATCTGACACTATCTTCTTAGGCACTCCGTGTAATGTCACTATCTTGGTCAGGTAAATATATGCTAACTTAGCAACATCAAAAGTTGTTTTCCCTGGTATAAAATGAGCCACTTTTGTCAATCAACCCACAATTACCCATATGGAATCATATCCACTCTTAGTTTTTGGAAGTCCTATAATGAATTCCATTCCAACTTTATCCCATTTTCATTCTGGTATTGGTGGCGGCTGTAATAATCCTGTTGGTTTCTGATATTTGGCTTCACTATGACAAATGTCTTAATGTGCCACATACTCAGCAATTTTCTTTTTCATTCAACTCCATCAAAATTGAGGTCTCAAATCATTGTACATCCAAGTGCTTCCAGGGCGAATTAAATATGGAGTGTTGTGCGCTTCTTCCAATATTAAATTTTTGATCTCCTTGACATCCGGAACACAAATTCTCTTCCCATGCCAAATAGTCCCTTGTTCATCTTCTCAGAAATCCGCTGCTTTTCCCGCTTTCATGCCCTTCTTGATAACATTCTTGGGCCTTCTTGATCTCTTCCTTCAAAGTGAGTGTAATAGTTAGAGTTGCCAACATGCTTTGATCGATTCATTCAATCTGTTGCCAATGTAGGTCCTCCATCAATTCAGGTGCTATAGTGGCACTATAATAGACCTTTCTGCTCAAGGTGTCAGCAACGACATTGGCTTACCGGTGTGGTAATGTATACTTATGTCAATAGTCTTTTATCAACTCTAGTCATCAACGTTGTCTCATATTTAAGTTTAGTTGAGTGAAAACATATTTCAAGCTCTTGTGGTTTGAGTAGATTTCACTCTTGTTCCCTAATAGGTAATGTCTCTATATCTTGAGTGCGTGGATCACCACTGCTAACTCCAAGTCATGGGTCGGATAATTCTCCTCATGTGGTCGCAACTGCCTAGATGCAAATGCAACCACTCTTCCTACTTGCACTAAAACACATCCCAATCCTTGCTTCAATGCATCACAATAAATTTCAAAATTCTTCTTATTATCTGGAAGTACCAAAACTGGCACTGATGTTAGCCTTTGTTTCAACTCTTGAAAACTCTTTTGATGATCTTCTGTCCTCTCAAACTGTGAATTCTTCTTCAACAGGCTAGTAAGTGGTTTGGATATGTTGGAAAACCCTTCGATGAATTGATGATAGTATCCAGCCAATCCTAGAAAACTCCTAACTTCAGTCATTGATTCTGGTTGGTTCCATTCCATCACTACTTTCACCTTAGCTAGGTTTACTTGTATCCCTTTGACTATTATTACATGTCCTAAGAAAGAAATTTCTTCCATCCAAAAATCACACTTATCCAATTTGGCATAAAGTTGTTGCTCTCTTATTCTGTCTAAGACTTTCTGTAAATGCTCAACATGCTCCTTGTCCAAAGAATACACTAAGATGTCATCAGCAAATACCACCACAAACTTGTCTAGATAATCCATAAAATTCTAGCTCATCAAGTTCATGAAAGCTACTGGAACATTAGTTAATCCAAATGGCACTACTATGAACTCATATAGACCATATCTAGTGGTGAAGGTTGTTTTGAGTATGTCCTCCTTTATCTTTAATTGTTGGTATCCTGACCTTAAGTCAATCTTTGAGAAGACATCAGCTCCCTTAAACTGATCAAACAAGTCATCCGTCCTAAGTAAAGGATACTTATTTTTAATCGTAACATCATTCAAGGCTCGATAATCAACATGCATGCAAAGCCCTCCACTTTCTTCTTTGCAAACAACACTGGGCTCTCCATGGGGACATACTAGGCTGTATAAATCCCTTCCTTTCCAGTTCTTCCATCTGTTCCTTGAGTTCCTCTATCTCTTTAATGAACTTTCGATAAGGTCTCTTTGATATAGGTGTTGTTCTCGGCTTCAACTCTATGTTGAGTTCAAAGCCTTGGTTTGGGAGCATTCCAGGTAGCTCATGGGGAAACATATATGGGTATTCTTCGACTACAAGAATTTGGCTTACTTCCTTCATTAGACTATGCGCATTTTGACCTAGGTGTTTTAATAGCGATCTCTCAGCGTGGAATTGAACCTCCTTTCCACGGGAACTAGTAAGAGCAAGGGTCTTATGCTCACAATCCATTTGGCCTTTATGTTCCGACAGCCAATCCATGCCCAAAATGACATCTAGACCTTGCAACTCTATAACTAAAAGCTTAGCAAAGAACTCTTTTCCACAAATTCTAATAATAACTCCCCAACATACTGTCACTGGCATTCTAGATCTAAGGGATTGAAGAGCAATAGGGTATTCTAGAGAAGCTATATGCAATCCACTCTTAATAGCGAAAATTCTTGACACATTGGGATCAAATAGAATGTCTTGCTCTTAATAGCGAAAATTCTCTCAGTGTGACATTGGGATCAAATAGAATTAAAGCTACTTGAGAGTTGATCAAGAATCTACCTAGCACCACATTTGATGCCTCTCTTGCTTCCCATGCCATAACATAGTTGAGTCTACCTTGCTTTGGAGTTGGGGTTCCTCTGTTTATTCCTCTGGTAACTGGCTATCTTCGTTTTGCGGCCGGTGCTCCTTGCTTGTACTGCTGTGCTGGCGCAGATGCTAGAGTTAGTGCTCTGGCTGCTAGCTGTGTGTTAATGCTAGTGTCTAGCACGTGCTCTAGCATTCTCTATGTGTGGCTCGCTAGTGATCACCACGCTCCGGCCGTCGCCGACATGCAAAATTTTGTCTGGCATGTTCTCGATATATCACTAATCATCCTCGACCAGTTGCTCCGACGAGATCACCGCCGGGAAGCCGTTCCTGCTCTCATCGAAGTTCTTGCCATCGCCACCGTCAACATCATCGTCGATTCTGCGCTACAACAATACATTCTCGGTTCTATTCGTGTCACAATCTTTGCCTTCATCGCTATTTGATGCCTGCTAGGTCCTAGTATCTCTCGTGGCCACTTGCCGAAGTTCCCTTGAGTGCGTGCATGTCACTCCAATGCACGGTTGCCATAGCCTCGCCGTCGATCCCAGCCACTTCCAGCCGATCACTGTCGATTCAACCAAATTCAAGTTCTACTCTACCTCACCGAAGCTGCTGCCGGCCATCTCATCACCGGAGATGGGTTGCCGATAGTGAACAGGGCCAAAAGATCTGTTTTTCACCGTCATGTCATGGAGGGAAGTCTTAGCAACTTCGCCTTGCAAACTGTCATTGTCATCATGTCCCATGTACCCCACTCATGCTGTAGAAAGCTTCCATTATAATCATCGCCATCATTTTTGTCTTCTTCATCGTTGGCCACCTTGTGCCGAGCTCTTCGCTATTGATCTAATGCTATTGGCCAACCGTCGCCGTCGTCGTCATCGTCACCGAAGTTGAAGTGCTAGTGACCCAACGGCCCCACCATCCAAGTTGCAGCCCCTGTCATTGGCGACCTCTTGTCAAAAGAGAGTGCAATGACAATTACAAATAATGCAGTATCAATCATGAGCTCCATAAGAGTTTCATTGATCCTCCTTATAGGTACATAAATCATCATAAATGATGCCTTATTATACCTTGAATCAAAACGTACTCTCTCAAATTTTAGAGACATTTGTGCAAATAGTTTCCATATTGAGACCGATAAAGAGAATGATACTGAATATCTTCTCTTGACAAAAAACTAATGGATGTCACAAACAAATGGTTGAAAAGCTCCCGCCTTTTCCCTCTAAGTTATACTATACTTTTATTAGACCTAATAAAAATATGTTGCGATGAATATCAAATTTAAGGACCCAAATTCCTTTAAATTATGGCATGAGTGCTTGGGTTATCATGGACAAAATATAATGCACCAAATTATAAATATTATGCTAACCATAATATAGAACTTAAAACCTTCTATACTCCTACGGAGTTTATTTGTGATGCTTGTGCAAAAGGCAAATGAATCACATGACCTTCTTGTCTTAAAATAAGGGAAGAATTACCTGTCTTTCTTCAAAGAATTCAAGGCGATATATGTTGACCAATTGAACCTGTATTAGGACCTTTTAAATATTTTATGGCCTTAATAGATGCCTCCATTGGGTCGACTCATGTTTGTTTGTTGTCCACCCACAATCATGCTTTTGCAAAGCTCATTGTGAAAATTATTGACTTAACAGCCCAATTTTTGAATTATCAAATCCAGTCCATCCAAATGGATAATGCTGGTGAATTCACTTCAAAAATCCTTTGATGATTATATTATGGCTTTGGGCATAAAAATGGAGCATTTATTTCCCACATCTACACTTAAAATGGTCTTACATAATCATTAATAAAAAGATTAAAGCTTATAGTTAGGCCTTTATTGCAGAATTCCAAATTAGTCACTAGCAATTGGGTCATAGAGTTTTAAATTTCATTGCATTAATAAAAGTCCAGCCTACTACATATAATGACTATTCCCCCTTACAACTAGTGCGTGGGAAAGAACCAAGTATTTCCCATATGCGAATTTTCGGCTGTGCTGCATATGTGCCGATATCACCACCCCAACGTACCTTTATGGGCCCCACGGAAGTTAGGGATATATATTGGATCTGACACTTCATCAATTATTAAATATTTTGAGTCATGACAAAAGACATTTTTACACCTCAATATGTTGATTGTGTATTTGATGAAGATCCATTCCCGGCATTAGTATGAGATAAGATCTCAAATTTAAAATTCTGAGAAATTTCTTGGGGTAAAAAAAGATCTTCAATATTTAGATCCACGCACTAGTCAAATTGAATTAGAAATTTAAAAGATAATGAATTTGCGAAGTATAGCAAATAACTTGTTAGATGCTTTAACTGATTATAAAAGAGTGACTAAATCTCACATACCCATAGTAAATGCACTTGAAAGAGTGGAAATACTCTAAAAAAATCGTAAATCCAGTGACACTCCCTTACATCAAAAGTGAAGGAGACCTTTTTGTGTTAAAGACCTTAATCCGCGGAGACGTCAGCAGAGACAAAGGTCTAATAAAGATAATCAATCACTTCATAAATCTCCTGAAGAGACCCATCCTGAAGATGAGAAGTCTCCTGGAGAGTTTCATCCTGAAGATGAGAACCCCAGAAACTTAGCATGTGCACAACATGATGCTGGGATTGCGAAAAAAACCAATCTATGTTTCAGAAAATCACAAAAAGATGGTCAATATTAATAATGAAATATCCACAAATTATATGGGTACAAAAGAAACTTTCAATATAAATACCACAATTGTCGATAATTATTTTTCTTCCTATATCAGATGAGGATCTGAATCCAGAACCAAAATTTATAATAGAGTGCCAGAAGCACTCGAATTGAGTTAAATGGAAAGAAGCAATTGAGGTTGAGCTACACTTGCTAAACAAAAGAAAAGTTGTTGGACCAGTAGTCCGAACTCCACAAAAAGTTATTCCTATAGGATACAAATGAGTCTTTGTAAGAAAAATAAATGAGAAAAATGAAGTGGTGGATATAAAACGAGATTGCTAACTCAAGGGTTCACGCAGAGACCCGGTATTGATTTTGATGAAACACATTCTCTCATTATGGAAGGAATTATGTTCTACTACTTGATATTTCTGGCAACAGACATTAATTTAAATATGCAATTAATGAATGTTGTGACCGCATATCTATATAGGTAATTAGATTATGATATTTATATAAAAGTCCCTGAAGGATTCAAGATCCCTAACATGGTAGGAAGCCATAATCGCAACATGTATTGTATAAAATTACAAAGGTCGTTATATGGCCTGAAATAGTCGGGTAAAAGGTGGTATAACTGACTAAGTGAATTCTTTCTGAAGAAAGGATATGTAAATAACAATATATGTCCACGTGTTTTTAAAAGAAGTCGCCGAATGGTTTCTATATTATCTCGATTTATGTTGATGATATAAACATAATTGGAAGCACAAAGAAAATTGAGAAAGTAAGCTCGTATTTAAAGACGGAGTTTGAGATAAAAGATTTAAGTTAAACCAAATATTGTCTCGACCGGCAGATCGAGCATCTCTCTAAAGGAATATTTATTCATCAATCAACCTACCTGAAAAAAGTTCTAAAGAGGTTTAACATCAATAAATTTATCTTCTTAACACACCAATGGTAGTACGATCCTTAAAAGTAGACAAGAACCCATTAAGAAAGAGAAAAAATAATGAGGAAATATTAGGATCATAAGTTTCTTTTTTAAGTGACATAGCAGCACTATTGTACATCGCAAATTACAACAGACGCGATATTGCATTCGCAGTAAGCTTGTTAGCAAGATATAGTGTATCTCCAATCAGAAGACATTAGAATTATATCAAAAATGTCCTCCGTTACCTTTAAGGTACAAAAGATATTAGTTTGTATTATAAAAAAACTTATAAAATGACTTTAGTGGGATACATGGACATTGATTATTTATCCGACCAACATAATGGTTATGTTTATCTCTATGGTGATATATCCAACTCTTGGAGGTCTGTAAACATAATTTAGTATAAATTTCAACATATCACTCAGAGATAATAGTGTTATATGACGTCCTGTCTGAATGTATATGATTTAGACGGTTGATACATCATATCCAATAGTTATGTGATGTTACAATTGAGATTACTCTTACAGTCCTATATGAGGACATCGTTACTTGTTGCACAAATGAGTAATGACTATGTCAAAGAAAATATGATTAAACACATTGCTCTAAAATTCTTTTACCCTCACGATCTCCAGAAAAGTGATAACTTAATAGTCCAGAAGACTAGATATTGTGAAAATTTAGCAAATTTATTCAATAAGTCTCTACCTACATCCATTTTTGTAAAACTTGTATGTGGTATTAAGATGTATAGGCTTGGAAGACTCATCGAGGTCACTAATCTTATTATTTAATATGTTTAAGGTCCTAAAAACTGATTTAGATGATCAACCAGTGTTGTACTCTTTTTTTCTTAATTAAGTTTTACCTACTGAGTTTTCTTAATTGAATGTTTTAATGAGGCAGCATGTGGAGCATAACAGTATACGTGTGTTATGTATTCTTTTTCCAATCGTTTTTCTCATTGAGTTTTTTGGTGGAGTTTTTAACGAGATATATGTATACCATAGTAATATCCGAAGAATGTTGTAAAATGAAATATTTTGTGGACATCACTGAATATATTCTTAAGACAACTCTATCTATAGATTTATATATTGAGTTGTAACATATAAAGAGAGTTCAAAAAATTAATAAAGAGTTCCATTGTGATACTCTCTTCGTGTGATTATCTGTAGATTGATTATGCGTAAATTCAACACCGTGACGACTACTACAAATTACAACATATACCTAATTTTCTATAATCGTCTAACCGATCTGGATTAACTGTTGATTTCTGGTCACCCGTGTAGTTAGACTACAGTTGCGAAAGGATATGCTTCCATCATCACTGCTTGTGATCAGAGGAGCAATGGCACTCGTACGTGCCGGATTTGCGACACTGCAGGTGCCAGGTCACTTTTCGGTACAAATACAATAATACACATCCCTGAATCACAAGAGAACCGCCAAATGCCAGCAAAGCGCATTTCTTCGAATGTACGTACGTGCCTCTCCCTTTTGTTATGATGTCAATCCATCGATTAACCCTGCTCGCTGCCACATCGACAGATTCCTTTAACTGAAAAATAATACTGTCATTAATTTTGGAACTTAAACACTAAACTAAGATAGAGTAAAATAGCATAAGAAAATAAGTCCAAGGGCCCTGAAAGCAATTTACCCAGCTTTTTTATATTTTGTAGTTGGGCCCAGAATGAAATCTACAGATCCCACGTGACTTTCTCTTGCCCCTGATCTCCTCGTTTTATTTATAGTGCACGTTGGTTTTTCTTTTCCTGACAAGCCGATTTGTTGGCTCTTCAGAATAATTAATCACAATATTCTCTGCCCAGATCTTCAATTGCTTGTGTTGTGTAGTTCTGCCTCCAAGTGGTTAAGTTAAAATACTACGCTGAAAACTTATTGCAAATAGTTAGATCTTGAAAGTAAGTTCTGCTGGGACCATCTCATATGTACATGTGGAGATCCAACTGAAAATTGTCAGATCTGATTTAGATCATAATCGGAACAGTTTTGAGTCTTTTGACTCTAAGTGAGTGACAAGACTGCAGATAACTGTAATATTTGCTACCATTATGAGCTTATGAATGAATTTGGACTGAGAAGATGATAAAGGAAGTTTTTTTTTTCACCTCCAACTTGTGCCAAGGGGGGAAGAACAAGATCTCTGCCAAGTGCCTTAAAAAACCGCCTATCGAATAGGCTGGCCTGGTCTTTGCTGGATTGAACCAACTCCAGGTCCGGTACAATGGCTTGGACCGGCCTAGCCAGGCCCAGAGCCTGATGACTTGAACAATAAACATGCATCAGGGCCCAAGCAGCTGTAGCTAGGGCCCAGCCCTGAGCAGACGTTGCTGCATGAGTGAGTGTGTGAGTTCGTTCGCATGCATGCATGCTGCATGAACGTTATCCTCCGTACACGTGCAAGAACTAACCCACAGACAATTCGACAGCCACTGGCAAGACACTCCCATCGATCAGTTTGGTCGCCACGACATAAATACATTGTATGCATTATTGCTGTGCCTATCGATCGACCACAGGTTGGTTCGATCGATGCTTCAAAGCGCCATTGGCCGTAAATTTTAGCTGGTTAATTCTCCTGTTCCCTACGTGCTGCGATTTGTAAAAGCTGTACATATCATCGTGTCTTGCCTTCGTCCCTACGTACCAAACATGTTCCATGTGTTTAGCGTCCACACATCGAGCTGTAGAATCGGCCTGACGGACACTGGTGAAGCAGCATATGAGCAAATCTTTGCTGGTTTGGGTCCATTCGAATTCCCATCCCCTATCTTGCAATATACAGTGATCCAAGTAGAGGAGACAATAGAAAAAAGACACAGATACTATATAATGAGTACTGCAGCCGTCAAACCAGAGCATTATTTTGTTAGATCAGTTAACCAAAGATACGGATCAAGTGCCGGGAAAACCTGATTAGTGGGTCTTCTCCTGACCTCATGTACGTGCCTCTTAGCCTATCCATAGGACCAGAGCTCCGTAGCTAGCACCTATGACGTTGTTTGGTGGATGAGACACAAGTGGAGGCAAAACGTTCGGTACTTAAAAGCTAGGTGACTCGGAGAATTTTCCACGTATTCTGTTCAAGAATTTCGTTCTTGGGATACATGCACTCGATGCGTCCCCGAGCCAATCCATGCTTAGCAAACACGAGTATCTTCTCTCTCTATCATTCGAAAGTCTTGAAAGACATATACTAAGATTTGTTTGATTGAAAACCAACAATTTTATTTGAAGATACTCAAAATTTCTCAGTTATCTCGATAAAAATCATTCAATTGTATGGTCCTTGTTCGGAGAAATTCAAGGTTCCACTGTTTCTCCAATGGATCCTATATTCCCATTCCCAATATAGGAGCTAAAGAAAAGGGGAAGTCACCAAACTCTTGTGGGTCAGAATCCTTTTAGGAACAAAAGCTCAATTGGCTGTGGGTTGCTTGCTATCTGGCGTATGTTTCAATCTTTTGATACATGCATCACCCATCGAGTTGATATGGTAGATTAATTAATTCTTACATGAGGCTAATTAATTATGATTGTGACTAAATTAACAAAGTGCCTTCATATAGGGAGATAAAACAGCATGCATCCAGAAATGTTGGGCGCATCTTTGCTGGAAAGGGGGAGTTGAACAGTTGATCATTTATAGTGGATATAAGAAGACCAGCAAGTCACTGGGCCCTCCAGTACCAGTAGAACGCAGGGCAATAAGTCTGTGGTCCCCTCAAAATCCAGAACTCCCGAAGAGAAAAAAGATTTCTAAAAAGTAATGGTTTACACTATCTTCATCAGTGTTTGACTTTTGAATATGTCATATAGTATAGAACTAAACAAAAACTAAAATTCAAATATATTGGTTCTAGAATAGACTTTAAAAGAGAAATAGTGTGTCACATCATTAAAATCAGATATTCTCTTTTATTTAAATTATTTTCTATTATAAAAAAACACAAAAAAAACCAATTAAAACAACACCCACACACATACCTTATACAAACATATAGGCCAAAAGAACACTAGACCCACATGTCAACGACTGTAGGTGAAAACACCATGCAAAAATCAATAAAAACAACCTTTACAAAATAATCCAATGCATATTTTTTGTTCTGTTACTAACATGCGGAGCCAAGCAACAAGAGACCCACTTGTCATTAAATGTGGGTCAAGCTATCGTGGGTGCATGTGCAAAACAAGATAACCGCACCCATACGGGTCACACAATTGGTGAGATACATGAGCCTTGTCTTGTGTGCGACACACGCAACATCAACTGTTGCACTAATATGTTGGGACGTGAATTGTAAGACCCAATTATCACTAATTGTGGGTGAAGTGCTAGAGGGTGTGTGTGCACCAAGACTAACGCAATCAAGTCTCTTTACTTCAGTTGTGGTTCCATGCTTTGCCTCGCATGACGCACTACCAATGGCACCCATGAGACTGATAGTGGACCCCATGTCCTTTCGGTCTTACCTCTTAGTGATTGGTTTTCACATGGGAAGGTACATGTGGAAGAGAAATTTGTGGGGGTCACAAAATACACGAATGTTTGATTTGTGTCGAGCCAGCTTAATCTAACACAGACGGTTATTTGGCACGAGATTGACGGTCACTGACTATTCTCTCGAATGCCACGAGTCGAGTTGAGCCAACGCGCATCGACTTGCGTTAAAGTGTTGAAGATAGTCTTATGTCGTATGAAACAAGCCTCTCCTAAGAACTTACCAAGGAAAACATCCATCCAAATCCCATGTATTTTTATTAAAACACATAGAACATATAGTAAAAAAAAATTCTCTCAATCACAAATGAATTGATCGCTTTGTAGCGATAATTAGAATCATAATAAGATAGGTCACACACACCGAAAAAATACGCCGTCTCTTATGGCTTGAAAGGCTATGATCCAAATGGGAGAAACATATGCAACTACTACGCGGCCGGTGGATGGTACATGGATTAAATTCCAAGTTTTGACCGACCACGGACCGGCTCAGTTCCAATTGGCCGTGGCCTATTCGTGCAGGCAAAAAGTTATCCAGTGGGATTGCTAGACCCATGTACTGGACTTGCCAATCAAACGTAAACAGTTGGATGCTACGGTTCAGGTGGTCCCGGGAGTTTCTCACACCTCTTTTAGATGAGTCCATGAGTAAATTAAATTTAGGTGGTTTTAGTAAAACATTAATAATTTTTAATTTAAAAATTGAAAATATGCGATGTTTGGTCTCTATATGAAGATAATTTAAAGATCTACAACTTTCTCAATATAATCAACATTTAATTTGAACTAGTTTAATCATAAATTAAGAAATAAAGATTATATGTAATTTGATTGCACGTAAATCGAGACAAAAAAAGAACAGACCAACATGCAAAATGAGCATTTTTGACACCTACTGAGACTATCTCCAACCCTCAGGCGCTTCGTGGGGCGCTTCAGCAGAATATTCTCCAGAATATTCTGTGCCACGTGTGCAAAGCACCTCCCGAAGCACCCCCACTCCAATGCAAGGCGCTTCGCGAGGCGCTTCGCAAAACACCTTCTCAAGCGCCTCCTACTCCAATGCAAAGGCGCTTTGCGAGACGCTTCGTGTATATAATATCAACAAACATTTAAAAATCGCGTAAATGAAATTTCGATAATTCAAACATAGTAAAAACATATAGTAATTATAAATAATATCGAAAAATTGTAAATTTTTTAAAAAATTTTCTTGAATCATAAACGGGACATGAAAAAAAAATGACAAGTACTAAATAAAATTTGAATACATTCGCCCATCAACGGGCTCAAAAAAAACTACTCGTCGGTATCGTCGCCCCCGAAACGCTGCCAAATGTGGTCGATCAGATCCTGTTTCAGTCGGTGATGTGTTGGCCGAGCGCGGATCGCTTCATTTCGAGCTAACATCTGTTGAAAGCTTGGTGGAGCACTGGCGTGGATAGGTGGCGGCGTTACGGTAGATGTCCCCCCAGTATCGTAGGATACATCCATCGGGTCATGACAGTGCCGCTCATCCTCGATTATCATGTTATGAAGGACGACACACGCTTTCATAATATTGGCAAGGGTTTTTCGTCGCCAAGATCGCCCGGGGCCGCGAACAATAGCGAATCGGCTTTGCAAGACCCCGAAAGCTCGCTCCACATCTTTTCTTGCCCCTTCTTGTTGTTGTGCAAACAACCTGAGTTTTTCTGTTTGGGGTAAGGGTACGGTCTTCACGAAAACAGCCCATTCGGGATAAATACCGTCTGCCAGGTAGTACCCCATATTGTACTCTGTCCCATTAACATAGTATTGGACAGTAGGAGATCGACCGGCCAACTCAGCAGTAAAAAGGGGGGATTGGTTCAGCACATTGATGTCGTTGTTTGATCCCGCGACACCAAAGAAGGCATGCCATATCCAAAGGTCTTTGGACGCAACCGCTTCAAGTATGATTGTAGGGACTCCTTGATCACCACGGGTGAATTGGCCCTTCCATGCAACGGGGCAATTGCGCCATTGCCAGTGCATGCAATCGATGCTTCCCAGCATTCCTGGGAACCCCCGATCCTCCCCTTCCTGGAGCAGACGCCGGAGGTCGTCGGCAGTAGGTTTACGGAGATACTCTTCCCCGAATCGATCGACGATTCCTTCAGCAAAAAGCTCCAGGCACTCGACGGCCGTCGACTCTCCGATGCGCACGTACTCATCGACAGCATCAGCCGGGGAGCCGTAGCACAACATCCGCAATGCCGCGGTGCATTTCTGCAGGGGAGATATCCCCCTTCGAAGAAGGGCATCTGTCCTCTCAGTGAAGTAGGGGGACCACTCCCCCAAGACTTTGAACAATTCGCAGGAAGAGGGGTCTCCCCATTCGGAACCGTCTGCGAAACAGGTACCCGGGGTAGATGGGTACGTCGGCGAAGTAGTCCGCAAACAGACGGTTATGACCGCCTTCGCGATCTCTTTCGATGTATCTTCGGGCGCCTCGGCGGCGGCGTGAGGTACCAGCATTTGTGCTAGCCTCCGTAAACGCCCTCTGTACGAACCCCGCCACAAAGTCTTCGATTTGCTCAAAGGCTTCATTCTCGGCACTGCTTGTGCTTGAACTGGACGACATTTTTTTGGACAAGGTAAGATCTGTATGTGGTTAAGAAACAAAGCTCTCAGTTGTGTAGATGATATCACTGAAATTGTGATAAATGATGGCATCAGGGCTTCGAATATATAGGGAGAGAAGCACATCGATCACATGCGCCGGTTCGAATGGCCAAAATCCAAAAGTATGGATCACATGCGTCGGTTCCAAAGGATAAAATCCAAAGCATCGATCACATGCGCCGGTTCCAACGGCTAAAATCCAAAAGTATGGATCACATGCGTCGGTTCCAACTGATAAAATCCAAAGCATCGATCACATGCGCCGGTTCCAACGGCTAAAATCCAAAAGTATGGATCACATGCGTCGGTTCCAACTGATAAAATCCAAAGCATCGATCACATGCGCCGGTTCCAACGGCTAAAATCCAAAAGTATCAATCACATGCGTCGCTTCCAACGGCTCAAATCTGGAACCGGCGCATGTGATCGATTCTTTTGGATTTTAGCCTTTGGAAGTGACGCATGTGATCCATACTTTTGGATTTTAGCCGTTCGAACCGGCGCATTTGATCCATACTTTTGGATTTTAGCCGTTGGAACAGTTAGTACAAGTAAATACGAAACAATTGCAACAGTTAAATCAAAAACAACCTTAATTAATAGTGCAAGTGAAACGTTACAAACGAAAGATACATCGAAAGGCCTAATCCTTGTTGTTAAGCATTTTGGTCGCGTACTCTAATGCGGCTGTATGCGCCGCCAAACGGGCCTCAGAGAAATTGGATGTGTCCATGGACACCAGTTTCGTCAATGACCTTAGACATGACGCCTTCTCTCTTCGTTTGCTCACTTCATCCAAATATCCGGCTGCAGCGATGGCGTCTCGGCCCATATCATCTGATGTTTCGCCCAGTTTACTCTTATCCTTCCGTTTCTGCTTGACCGCGTCCCGCCCACTCGGTCGTGGAAGCTCGACGGGGTCATCGTCGTTGGTCGATGACGACGTGTGTCCGCCTTCTTCGCTGAGGCGACTCTGTTTCGACGAATCCAAGTAGCTGTGGCACCATTTCGGCTGACCACGTACGGCATTCCACCAATGCTCCAGGATGAACACCTGACCCGCCTCCTGCTTGTACATATCGCGTGCTTGCGACATCAGCTGGTCATCGGAACGACCGCTGGCGTAGGCATCGCGCAACCTGCAGTAGATACCATTGAACTGAACAATTTTCTTATTGCTCTTTTGCCAATGGTCTTTACAGTGCCTGATGTCTCATCTACGGTCGGGAGGACTGCTCTCATTGTACGACGCAGCCACCCTCGCCCAGTACTGGTCAAATTTTTGATTGTTCCCACCGACCGGATCGAGAGAGTTATTAAGCCATGCACTGATCTGGAGGAGGAAAAATTTAAATTGAATAACACACTGTGCAACAACAAATTATGTAATTTATATGAGCACTCACAAGTTGCATGTCGTCCTGTTGGGACCAGAGCATTCGTTTGCGCCGTGCTCCAGTGGTTCGTTCGCCTTTGCCCGCGTTGTCGTCGTCCGTCAGAACGACCGCAGCCGTGCTATGTGGACTGCCTGTTTCTGATACGGATGTCGAGCGAGATCTGGCTCTCGGTGCTTCGGGTGGCGACGGTTCTGCACACATGCTCGGAACTCCAACAAAATGAGGATTTTGGCCGTAAGAGCCGTAGGGGGCTTGCCCGTATGTCTGTGAATATGGATATGGTTGGCCGTATGGAGGGGGTTGAGGGAACGGTGGATAGTACATCGGGTATGGTCGGGGAGGGGCCTGAGAACTGGGCGGGTTTTGGCTGTTTGGCGGGTTGGAGTTGTCGTCATCTTCGTTTGGTTCCCCAAACCAGTTAACGTAACCACCGGGGGGATTGTTGGCCATCGAAAAAAATTTCGGAAAATATCGGATGAGCTAAAGAGGGCTGAATGTGAGGTTTTGATTTTTGCTGTTGTCCAAATGAGCTGAAACATGCTCCTATTTATAGCCACAGGGTCACAGGATTTATCAGGATTTTTCTGTAATTTTTTGTTTTTTTTTGGATTTTTTTTGAATTTTTTACTTCCAACGGCTCTATTTAAACGGTTAAATATCAAACGGTTATTTTTTACTCGCTGACATGTGGGACCGAGCCTCCAACGGTCAAATATTTTAAAACATTTGTGAAATAGTCACTGACATGCGGGCCACTTATTTCCCAGGCCCACACGTCATTGGAAGGGGGGAAATTAATTGGGTGCACGTGGAACGAGCGGATTCAGTAATTAAATCACGGCATTTACTCTCTCACCCGCCATCCAGTGGCTGACGCATGGACCCCACGTGCCCAACGTCCCCACTTGTCAGCCGAAACTTCCCGCGGGTGCACCCTCGCCCGAGGCCGCGCGTGGGGCCCACAAAACGCGTGGCGACGCGTCCCGGGCCACTCCAACGCGAACGCGTGGCGATGCAAGGCGTCCCGGGCCCACCTGTCAGCGCGATTTCGAGAGTTGCTTCGCCAGGCGTTCTATTTCTCCCGTCGCGAATTTTTTAATATTTTTTCGGCGTGGGACCCGCTTGTCAGCGCGTCGAAGCAGCGGGATGGAGATAGCCTGAGGCGGCTTCTCTCTCCTCTTTCTTCGCCGAAAAATTAATATTTTATTCGTAGAATGCACACAAAGAGTGTTGAGGCGTCCGTCGTTGGAGTTCCCCTTACTCCGTTTTATTCTTTGTGGAGAATTACGAGCCGTACAATGTGGTACACTGATGCCACTTTAATACACGTAACTGGCTGTTTGTTAGGAGTACTGTAGTAATGCATATCAGCATATATGGGACAAAATAAAGAACGAGCACAACAACAATGCAATGGCTGATCTATGGAGGTATCTTACGCAGTAAATTTTTTATCTTTTGGTAGATAACAAGTTGATGCATAATTTACATGACAAATTTGTTAGCAACAATGATGAGCGAATCTTGTATGTAGAATTCATAAGTCCGTTTGTCAGTGATCATTTAGCCTTTTATTTCCTATAACTATTAATATCAGGTAATATCTTTATACGTCTTTGCTCCTGTAGCGACGCAAAATCATCTCTAGTTTTAGAGATAGGCCAGGCAATATGTTAAGAGTCGTTCGTGGAAGAATTGATTTTGCACATAAGCCGAGGAAATTAGTGAGGACAATCAATTCCCTCTTGGCACTTACCATTAGTGCCGAGGGAAGGAGAGAGCCATAAAAGGTCTTAAAGACACCATTCAATTCAAACAGTCTCTAGTGTATTCAAACGGTTAAAAGGTGTTCATGCAAAATCAATTGCATGAAAGAGAAAAGTTGGAGCCTTTGGATGTTAACTAACGCAACAAGGCAGGACCACATGAACACACGACTACACGATTACACACGTCAAAAGAAAAAAGAAAAGAAAAGAAAATTAATGGAAATATAAAAAAAAGAAAAAGAAAAATGCTCTCTGCTGTGCTAAATTTGGTTAACATTAACTATAGGAGGCTGTTCATCATTCACCTGTCATCCCAAAATAGGAAAGGATCCCACCTCACCATACATGTCATCACCAAGCAAGCTGTAGAAACCACAACACACCACAAAATCTAGCTCCCCGTCCCCAGCTGTACATTTGCATCTTGAAATTATCTTCTTCTTACTTTTTTTTTGTTGGAAAATTTTCTTGTTTGGTGAGCAGTGATAGTTACCTAGTTAATTAAGGTTTACTTTTAATCTTAACCAGTCTTCTGCTCTGGTGCAAGCTAGTAGTAGTAGCTACTTCTCAAACTGGGCCAGCCTGTTGTCACCAAGCCTTGATTTGTAGGCAGCCTTCTTGTACTCAACCCATGTGAACTCCTTGTACAGGCTCTGCTCTCCCTCCCCCAGCAGCTGTGGCAAGGGTGCAATCCTCTGTGCCAATGGTGGCCCTCCAAAGTAGATCATGGAAACCCTAGACTTTAGGCTGTTGGCCACCACCCTGTGCTTCACACTCCTAAACCTCCCATTGGTCATCACCTACACCCAAAAACCACATCAGTCCACATGCACATAGATCTGCCCCTGTATATATGCTAATCTTCCTTATATACTAGATAAATATTTACATTGTTATTACTAGTTACCAGATAAAAATATATTCTTATTAGACGCCATGCAGCCATCACACAAAAATCGTGTCCACTAAACGTTATGTTATGTTGCATGGGCCGTATTTATGAGTGGCACCGGCGGTTGAGCTTTGTAGTAAACCACGGCACCCCATTTCCCCGGTGGCGCGCCAATCATATTACGCAAATAAAAAACACGTCCATTCCTTTTTTTCTCGTCTTGTGTTAATCAGGTGATGATGGCCAAATGATTCTTGTTGAACTCTTATGTGAAAGCTCCGAGTTGACTTATTCAGAAACTATTTAATTTGTTCCGAATTTTCCATTTTATTTTAAAAAACAGAGAGCAACTCAAATTGTTGCCATTTGTCAAGCTGCATATATATACCTGCAAGGAGTCGCCCACGTTGACGAAGAAGGCGTCGCGGTCGGAGGGCACGGAGACCCACTGGCCGTCGCGGAGCCCAATCTGCAGGCCGGACGTGCCGTTGGAGCGCAGGATGGATATGATCTGTGGGTCGGTGTGCTCGCCGAAGCCAGTGGCGCTGCAGCTGAAGCCCTGCAGTAGCGGGCACGGCGGGTAGTGGTTTACCCGGAACAGCTGGTCGCTCCCCGCCTCCGTCACCATCCTGCTCAGCGTGTCCCGCGGCGCAATGCCCAACCCCTCCGCCATCATCTCCAGCACCAACACCGCCACCTTCCGCACAGCGGCGATGTACTTGTTCATGGCATCACTGCAAGAAAAAGCATCACCACCATGTCGTCAAAAGACGTACACGTCATGGTTTTACAGAACCACAGGTAATTTTGTTTTCTTGGAACTTGCCGGAACGAGGACGACGAGACAGAGCAAGCGTCGGAGAGTGATGTGGAGTCGATGGCGAGGAGAAGGTACTCGAGCCAGCCCATGTCACCATTAAGCCCAATCCGCTTGCTCCCGTAGCCGAACGGGTAGGCCGGCCCGAACCTGTCCTTCTCCGCCTGCGCCAAGGTGAAGAACTTGACGGCCTCCAACTCCAGCATCTCCATCGTGTCGGCGGGCACGCCGTGGTTTATGATCTTGAAGAACCCGAAGCGCTCGCAGGCCTCCACGGCGGCCAGCGCGGCGCCGGGCTTAGACAGGTTGACGACCGGCACGCCGGAGAAGTTGTCGCCGGGCCCCGGGGACCTCAGCAGGGAGATTTGGTCGACCACGGGAGGGCTGGCGAGAACCACCATGGCTAAATTTGGTATGGAGCAGAGTTGCGAGAAACAGGGTAAGTGGAAGAAACAGAGGAGGGGAGGGGGGGTTGCTTGCTTGCTTTGCAACTTGCAAGTGCATGTGCGGAAGAAGTGGCAAGCTCCTGGGGAATATATATAGCGCGGGGCAGGGGAGGGCACCTGCCGAAAGGGGCACCTGGATCCACCTAACAGTGAGAGGCGGAGAAATGAACTAGAGCGGATGGATGCATGAACACTGGGGTTAGGAGGAGGGCAATTTGCCTATTCTCTCCTGTGTCACAGTATCTATACACATAAATTATAGTATTTGTTATAGATCATAATAATCTATATATTAACATATCATAGAAAAAATATATAAAATAAAAATAGATGAGTCTGAACAGATTAGGAGAGAAAATGAAGAGGATAGAAAAGAAGAGAAGGCGCCCAAAAATCGGTGTGCATGGGCCGTTGCTTGGGGATGGGCGTCCACCATCCCTATTCATCTCCTCCTTTTACAATGGTACGTCCTTACTTAATCTGTGGTGGCAATGGAGCCAAACGATCGTGGCGGGGTCGCGACGTGTCTTAATATCACCCGTCGGTGTCTAATTCAATTAGGGGAATATAGCATGACGAATTTTATGCATGTATGTATACGTATACGTATATGTATGTAGGGCCAAGTTTACGTGCCGAGAATTTTGCTCCACCTACTCGGAATGGCTGCATGAGCTAGGGAGATTAGACTATTTAGAGTCGTGCTGTTCTTGGTCCACCAAGTTCACACCATCCGTGCTTAGTTCACACTTCACACCATGCGTGCATGCATAGATGCTTACTTATCTGGTCCGGATGGTCACTAACTATCGTGTTAGGTAGACGACCAGCATTCTTAATCTCTTAATTAGTAGTCGATCTATGGGCAAATTAAAGAGATGCACAGTGACGATAATGTGAGACATCAGCCGACCATTGTTCTACTCACCATCTTGTTCCAACTTTGAGATTACCTAGGCTAGGATGGCATTGGGAACTGAGCAAGGAGCTTAAAATTTGCCCAAATGTCCAATGCTGACCTGTGACTTGAGAGGGAAGAATGGAATCAATCATGGTCGGATCCATGCATGCATGGTCCAATCACGGGACGCGGCCATGCACGCTCGCTCGTGAATCTTTGCTTATTCCGCCGTGTTAATCTCGACTTATGCAATGGTCGCTCGCCAGTTGGCCATTGATTCTTTCGATCGTATAAACAAATCGATCTTAGTCAATGCGCTAACTCTTATGCTCTCAGAGCAATTTTTTAAAGAAAAGATGGTTTGCAGTTGATAAGTTCATCTTATTAGCTTAGTGCGACATCTCTGTTCTGATGTATTCGCGGATACCGGCAGTGTTTATCTAGTACCACTGTACAACCAGACATTCTATGCAAAATAACCCTAAACTACCTGATCTCTTTTGAGATTCCAATGCAATATTGGAGGCGCAGAGGCGAGGCTGACTAGTCATCGACAATATTCCATTAGGTTGATCTGACACATGTGTGCGTGGGTGGGTTAAAGTGATGTTGGTTTACAACTTGATTATTATACATGTTAGTGCCAGATTTGACATTCTAGGTCAAACTTCATTGTATTAGTTCTCACGATCTGTTTGATTTAATGTCATATTTTGACAAAACAAATTTTGATGTATCACATCTAAGTGTCATTACATATATACAAAATAATAACTCTTATCACATGTTTTAGCCTAAAAAAAAATGAGACTAACATACAGGTCGTTTGCCCCACTTCCAGCACTATATGGATTGATGGAAGTATGTCATGCAACTAAAGTGGGCCTTAACGTGATATTGGATATGATATAGACGTGCAGGATGAGACTATGTCATGTGGATTGGCCTCCTAGCCTTAGTGGATTTGGATCTTGGATCTAATATAGATAACCAGGAACCCGCATCATGTGAATTTGCCCTTTAACCTCAGGGGATTCTGATCAAGAGCAGGATGCACATTTGACGGCACCAACAGCAGCATGAACTACAAAAGAAACAGAATGTAGTGGACATTCAAACGTGCAGAAGAGTAGGCGACCGTCCACAACATCGCGTTAGGGATCCGAGAAAAGTTTGATTATCTTGTCGTTGCAGAGGAAATCGCGGTGTGTATGCTTGACCTGGCTGGCTGGCTCCTTTGTTGTTTATTGGTTGGTTGGCTTTAAGATTAAAAAAGAAAAAGACAGAAAGAACGTATTAGAGAGCGGAATCTAAGAGCGTTCTCACATAAACACGGGAGCCTTGGTTCCTTGGTCAAGCATGCGGTCGGTACATTCCCAAAATGACACTAAATTATACGCACCAAGATGTTTCATCCAAAGGGGAGGTGAAAATTTTATATAAAAGTGAAACGGACGCAATACTAATTTCGTCAACAATGTGAACTCAAAAAACTACAAGGGTATAACATGGGTGAAGGATGCCACTACGTGCGCATATGATGATCTCTTCTTTGAGGAAACTAAACGGACCTAAATAATGACCAGACATATATATACACACTTGTCTAATTGCATATACTAGGTAAGTCAAAATCTTAATAGTTTGGAACAGTATTTCAAAGAGAAGAGAAAAGCAAAGAAATGATGATTTGATCGTAATGAACCATGAAAGAGAAGTGTCGGCTGTCCAACTACAAGAGGCTAGAATGGTGTATGCTTTATCACTTGATCCATGGAATGGAAGTGACCGATGACATATATACCAACTTAGCATTCCAATTATGGTCCAATTAAACAGCTCAAAGTGCCACCCATGCATGGCCCAGATCCTAACATTCCCGCGCATGCACCTACACTTTCACGAATGCCGAAACAAGGACTTGGAATGGACGGTTTACAAGTAAAGATGTCGCACTACGGCGGCTGCATGCATGCATGTCCAAATCAATGGTACGCGGGATTTTGACAAACTCCTCTTCGTCCGTCAAGCAAATAAAAAGAAAGAATTGAGAAAGGATTGATAAAAAAGTAATAGATTGACGAACCTGCCAACCCCTTGTCTAGGCATTTGGATCTGCTCTAGTCTTAATATAACTACACTTATATGTAGGTCATTCGTCAATGATGGACGGTCCAGAATGATTATTATAAAAAAATAAGATAATTATACAGTAACCTCGTTGTAATTGTAAACTTAAGTGTATAATTCTAGCTGGTCTAATTGCAATTTGTTTGGGACTTTTGGAAAGGCATGGGTTAAATTTTTGGGGATTCTCTCTACGTAGTTTTACCATGGTTTAATCCGTAAGTAAAAGAAAGAAATTAAATAAAGTACTCGTTGGAAATTTTTCAGTTTTTGACATTTTTTAGTGCTCTTCACTGTCTGGTATGTGCTCTCATTGTCGAACTGTGAGTCAAATTTGTGCTACATCCTTAATTAGTTTCTCACTCAAACTTTTTTCCCTTGTACGCAAATGCAGCCTGGTATTGCGGTAAACTTGAGAGCATTATATTGGGAGAATTCGGTCTGTGCCCCATAAAGCTATACAATTGCAAAAATATTCTAATTAGTTTTGCAATATCAAGTATATCCTTGTAAATATGTTGATAAAGTTCTACACCTAATCTGTCAGTTTAACTTCAATTTGCTTCAGACTAGATGATACAACATAACAGCTTTTTTTGGCTAAAACACAAAGTACCCTTTAAAGCTATAAGGTATTAAATGGTCATCTTCTTCATCCAAATTCCATTTTATTTTCAGTCTTCTTCTAAAATTATCTCCCTCTCAATGCCCACCTACACACCAGAAACATGCATTGTGATAGATAACTAAAAAAAAATTTGCTGTCAGAATAATATGACATTTTACTACTGATGAGCATATAATTACAATTTCTAAACTTCTTGAGGAGATGCATACATTTTCCCGTCTATTTCTTTCGCTATTATGAGACTTAATTGGGGGCAGCTTACAATGTACTCTCTTTTTACGTGGACGTCCAAATCAGCCTATTGTTTGTTTTTTTTATTTTTTTAAACATAATCGGTTGATCTGGACTTCCAAAAGTGCAGCGTTGCACCCAGGTTTTTTGTGCTAGCTTGTTCGGTTGACCCAAGTTTATAATCATCCAAACCTGCAGGGTCCATTTGCATCTTTGTATCCTCAAAATTTCTAACCTTGTGTTTTTTAGTAAATTTTTATTGCATCTTAAATTAATATAAATCTTACTACAATTTCATGTTATCTTTGTATTATTATGAAGAGTTTTTGTTTGAAAAACCATCCGCTCCCTAGTTTTCTCACTAAAAATTTTAGACTCATGAAACTCGACTACAATTGACATAGACTAAAGAAATAAAAATAAAAATATGCTTAGGCTTTAAAGTGATGCTTGCTGCCACCACTGTTACTCCATCGACTATTTTTAATCTACATTGAAGAATTTTCTTATTATCTTGAATAGTAATTGTGCATTTCTCAAATGTATTTTGGCATTTTTCATCTGAAATTGAAAACACAATGACCGAGGAAGGATTCTCAATATTGGTCCAACTAGAATGTCTAATTTCCAAAATTTCACTCAGGGGTAGGATTAAAATTAATCAAAAGTACATGAACTACTTGGGTACTCCATCCTGGCATGCATCATGTACATTCTGGTACAAGGATACCTGCATCTGGACACTGTGGGCATATATATATATATATATATATATATATATATATATGTAGCTAGCTTTCGATATCAGTCTAAGGCTATCTTCAATACAAACATTAATAAGAGAGATTTTTTGGAGCATGTTATGCATACGAAGAGTTTTTTGAGAGCCAAGTACTCAAATACATTTGGTGTTTGGAGAGACTTTTTAGTCATGCCCACATGCGAAAAATTTCCTCAAGAGTTAAACACTTTAATGGTTTGGTTCTTGGATTATTTTTTTTGTGAGCTCCACGTATAAAATATTGATATGTATTTTTTTAATATATAATTGATATATTTGAAATAATTTGAAAAATTTATATGCAGATAATTCCCATACAAAAAAAATTAAAACTTGCAAATAAAAGATTTGACACAAAGAAAATAAAATTTCTTATTAAATGTGAATATTGAAACGTAAAATTCAACATACTAAATTGGATAAATTCGAACATTCAAACTTAAAATTTCACATAAATATATTGATTAAAAATTCCAGCAATACAACAACAAGACTACTAATTGGTATGATCTCCTCCAAACACTACTAAATGTGCTCATAAATCCCTTTTGAATTGTGCATAGACTAGTTAGGCATGGATCTCGGTATTTCTTGCGAGCACATCGGCGAAAGAAAACGGAGCACTATTGTGGGTAGGAGGTGGAGCTACGGTAGATGTCCCCCTAACTGTAGTTGAAATCATAGAGTGGTCATCATAATCTTGCTCATTCTCAATTATTATGTTATGCAATATGACACATACTTGCATGATTTTCGCGAGAGATAAGCGCTGCCAATAGCGGGCAGGGTCATGCAAGATGACAAACTGAGATTGTAGAATTCCAAAAACTCACTTGATGTCTTTCCTCGCTCCTTTCTAATGTTGTGCAAACAATCTGGCCTTGTTCGTCTAGGGAAGGTTATTGTCTTGAAAAATGCAGCCCATTCGGAGTATATACCATCAGCAAGATAGTACCCCATATTGTACTGCTTTCCATTGACAAGGTACTGAACCTGATGAGCTCGCTCCTTCAAAACATTAGTGAACAAGGGCGACTAGTTCAACATATTAATGTCGTTGTTTAATTCAACAACACTAAAGAAGGCATGTCATATCCAAATGTCTTGAGAGGCGACCATTTCTAGAATAATGGTAGGGACTGTAATTACAACGGGTGAATTGTCCCTTCTGTGCTACTGCACAATTTTTTCATTCCTAGTGTATGCAATCGATGCTTCCCAACATCTTTGGGAAATCATGAGTCTCTCCTTGTTGAAATAGATGCTTTATATCTTCAACGGTGGGTTTATAGAGATATTTCTCGCTGAACTTGTTCATGATTCCTTCGACAAATTGCTCCAAGCACTAGACTATTATAGATTCCTCTATCCAGATGTATTCATCAACAACATCCATAGGGGAGCCATATGTCAACAAACGCATTGTTGCAATGCACTTATGTATAGGAGATAAACTCCTACAATTAATAGCATATCTCCTTTCAGTGAAAAAGGAGACTACTTACCAAGAGTTTCGATGATTCGAAGGAAGATGAGTCTTCTCATTTGGAATCTCCAGCGAACCAAGTAGTTGGGGTAGATCGGATTGCAGGAGAAGTAGTCGTCATTAGATGATTATGACCGCCTTCACGGTATCTATTGATGTACCTCCTACTACTGCGATGGTGGTGGTGGGAGGTAGAAGTTTCTAACTTAGCTTTCATACTAGCAATAATGAGGTTTTCTAACTCTTTCATGTCCAGGTCTTCCTCTAAGAATCCCGCAATAAAATCTTCTAAGTATTAATGGCATCTTCCTCTTCACTACATGTGCTTGAGGCTAGATGACATGTTTGAGGGAGAGAGATTTGCAAAGAATAATTGTGGTGAAGATGAGCTCAAGGGGTTGGGATTGGCTAGAATATATAGGCTAGTTTCTAATGGCAAGTTTCTAAAAAGAATATTCCAACGATTAGTTTTCAACGACTTAAATTATATGTACATGATTTTATAGATATAAGATAAAATAAATTGATATGTGAGATAGTCTACTCTTCATTTGCCTCCTTGAGCTCATCTTTGACATACTTCAACATGGCCGCATGCTCTTTCAGTTACTCATCGTTGAAGTTTGATATATCTGCCATCACCAGTTTTGTTAATGCCTTGATAAGTGCGACCTTTTCCTTCTTCTTAGACATGTCACACAGGGAGGAGGCCGCATGGTCGGTGAATCTTGACAAAGCAATCCATGTCTTGATCTGTTTGAGATCTAGCTTTAGTTTTCGCACTAGACTCGCCCAGATTCTAATATATGGAATAACGGGATCTTACTCGAAATTGCTAAAACCGAAAGGATGATCGAAAACACAGCTCAAAATAATTGCACAACTCTTTATTTCAAAGAGGGCTTTACACGTCGAACATTAGACACATTTGCCTACGTTGAAGGAACTATGAGCTGGATATATGATCCAAGGCTGTAATAATATTCAATGATCTAAACTAGACCTATTACAAGGTATTTATAGTCCAATTGTATGAGTACGTATCAAACTCAATAATCTAAACTTATTAGACTCATATAACAAACTAACCCTAAACAGATAAGTTTAGTTATACATATTCGGATTGAATTACAATTTCGACCGGAGTTTGAATCCTTCCCAAGGTCGCAAACCTTTTCGTGGTCGCAAATCCGTTGTGAACTCGTCATGAAATCCTCCCGGATCATGTCTTCTTGGACATTCAACGATTGTCTCTTGCCTTTTCTTTTGCATTTCTCCTTTGTGGTGTCACAACCTGCTAGCCGTGTCTCATCCGTGAGAACATCTTCTGGGTTGGATGAGGATGTGTGTGCACCGGATTTGTTCAACCTTGATCTTTTACTCATGTTGACGTAGGTTCTACCCTAATTAGGTTGATTCTGAATGCCCATCCACTAGTGTTCTCAGATGAAAGGATAACCCATCTCCTTCCTATACAATTTATGTGCCTATGCCATTAGTTGGAAATTTGAATGACCACTGGCGTACACTTCCTCTAGCCTGTGCCAAACACCATTAAATTAAACAATTTTATTGTAAGTTCATTGCCATTGGTCTTTGTAGTGTTTAACTTCTCTTCTCTAATTTTTTGGACTGCTCTCGTTGAATGTCGCTGCAACACTCGTCTAGTACATCACATTTTTTGTTGTTCCTATCGATTGGATCGAGAGAATTACTCAACCACAAACTTATCTGCATGATGGTAAAATTAAATTGTCAAAATAAATGACCAATGTGAACTTAAAGTAAAGTAAAGAGGAATAAAAAATTGATTTGAAAAAAATTCATGAGAAAAGGAAGCAGTCGTCAGTCTAATGTTGTCATTGTGTGACCAAAGCATTTGCTTACACCTGCCAGCATCTGTGAGACCATTGCCATCATTATCGTCGTCAATAACGACATGCGGTGCAGAATGTGGAGCACCAGAACGCATATAGTTGGTTGGCATGTGCATATGGAGGCGGCCGTGGATATGGTGAGGGCTATGGATATAGAGGATAACCGACACGATATAGTGGCCATGGAAAATTTGGCAGAATTTGCTTACCCGGTGTTTTGAATTTTCTCTACCTACATTAGAAGTAATCTAGTTTAAGAAACCACCGGGGGATTACTATCCATATGGATTTTTAGAAAAAAATTATGAAGCTATAGTGTATAATGGCGTGTGATTGGTGAGTTCAAATAAGCAAATATGGCTCCTATTTATAGATGAATAAGTGTAAATATTTTCTGAATTTTTAGAATTTTTAGAATTTTTTAGAATTTTTACGAATTTTTTGATCCATAAAGATTAAAAAAAAAATGCCCCAACAGTTCTTTCCAACGGCTATATTTGTCAACAGCCAAATTTAGAGTCACTAACATGTGGGACCCCCTCCAAAAAAAAATTTCAACGACTAGTTTCAATAAAATTCACAAAACATGATTGACTGGTGGACCAGTTTTGCCCTTGCCTCACCTATCATGCACTGTGTGCACTGTAATTGTGCACAACACATTTCCAATGGCTCAATTTCAAAAATAAATTTGGCACAAAGGCTTACAGGTTGGCCAAAAGAAAGAGACATAGCTGTCAATGTCTCGGGTGTAGGTGCACAGAAGGTGAGTGTCGTTGGCGTGTGTGGACGCACGGGTTTTTTGGGGCCCATCGTCCTTGCCTCGTCGAACACACCTAAATTCAACCATGCGGCTGACACATAGGTCGTACTTGGTTTAGTCCCACCTATTAGCATCTCGGGTGTAGGTGCACGGTGTACGCGCAGAAGGTGAGGCGTTACAGGCATGTGTGGGCTCACGCATTTTGTGGAGACCATCATCCTTACCTCACCTAACGCACTGAAATTTAACCGTGCGGCTGACATATAGATTCTGCTCGGTTTAGCTCCACCTGTTAACGAGTGTGTGACACTGTGTGCGTTTCAATCAACGAGGCATGGTGGGCCTGACAAAATGCGTGACTGACTAGCTGAACCACACTCCAACGGAGCCCTTTGGCTCAGCACATGCCTAGTGGGGCCCACAAAAAGTGAGATGGGCGGTTGTTGCTTCTCTACGCATTTGTGCGTCGTTCACGCGAGTACGGCTAACTTAGACAGTGCGCATGCATATAGTTGTTATCTTGGCATATAATATATTCGGGATGTCGTCTTATCTTAATCGTATTAGGTTTGAAAAATTATCAAAAATCCTAATGTGATATAGAATTGAAGCTTCTGCTGTTCCTAACATGATATGCCACGAGAAGGACACCTGGAGAGTACAAATGTTAATTGGACAGACATGCTCCTTTCAGGCCTTCACCTCAACAAATCGCCTAACATGTTAGTGCATGCATGTGTTGCAAGGCGACTGACATGCCATGAGTCACTGGGAGCAGCAGGAGCGCATTCAAAATGTAGGGCTCGAAAGCAAATTCTATGAGAACTGTTTTTAAAATAAGAAATGTAAAATTTATTTTTTATTTGTTAAATCGTATGATTGAATAAATGAGACACAATTATGTTGTATGTCTGATTGTTATACTCAATCCTATCATTGTGGATCTCGTCCCTTGCTGGCGCTCACATTGTAGCTGCATGGAAGGTTGGACGGGACGACGACGTCCCTTGCTCGATGCAGCAGGCTATGCATGATCCAGGACATCATTAGTAGCAATCTAAGCCTTTCATGTGTTGAAACGTGGCCTCCCAACTATCTAATCAAACTATCTAATCAAATTGTTTCAAAGAAAAATGTATCCAAGCAAATTATCAAACTGGTATTTTTAGTCTCATCAGCCCTCGTGCAAAACTAAAGTGGGATGGATGGGCCACGTACATGCTCGCAAGATTTGCGTCATCCAGTGCAAAGTTCAGACAGCAGGAGCATTATTCATGGCTAGCAGGCAGTTCCTTGTACACTTTAGGTCTCTAGTGTTGATGGGGGATCAGATCGATGGATAAGACTATTGGAATGATACGTTTTGTTTGACTTGCCACGAAGATGGTCACTGTGCAATTCATGAGACAGTGAGACACGCAGCGCCTATTCTGTTCCAAGTTACCCGTTCGATCGGAAACTAATGCACAAGGTGAAAATAAACAGAAAATTAGAAAAAAAATCCTTCAAAGCAAATTATACAAATTATTTTTACTTGCATCACCATCTTCTCTAACATCTGATTTCTGATCAAACATAAAAGAAACTTGAAACAGTACAAGCATACAGAACAACATAGTAATTTAAAGTGAACAACCAATAATATAGGGTTGAGTAAAGAATTGTTGAGTTGATTGTTGTGCAAATGAGCTCACGAGAGCAGATCCATACACCTACACAAGTAAGGCCCTATTTAAAAATAAAAGTTCTATAGAAAATGAAACCTTTTGTAAACTTAATAAAAAGAAATATCTAAAATTCCTATTTCTGAACATGGCGTAGTAAATCGGAGCCCATTAGATTAAGATCCATCCTGCTGCACTTTAGCTAGTTTGATGGGTCGTGCAAGGGGCATTAGGAGGAACTGTAATACTGAAGTGATGTGGAGTAATGCATTGGATCAATGAATCTGTAACGACAAAGTAATGAACAGGGAATAGGATTCTTGTTTAGATACGAGATAATTATGTGACAGGAAGCAAATCCCAGCTTTCCAGGCGAGAGCAAATAGATCTCTTCCTTTCTAAGTTCGATTTTTTGAGCCCTAGACTTGCTTGATCGTAAAAAGGCACAGCGTTCTTTATTCTGATTTGATGCGATTAATGTTTGTGTGATGCAGAGAGCAGCTGATTCCTCAGCAAATCCGTCCATAAGAAAAGATCATACCTAATCTACTGCTGCTGACCCATCACTTTTAAGATTGTTTCCTACTTTCAGATTATTTGCTGCTTTAGCTTTATTATATGGGATTTTTTTTACCGTTTTTAATAAGATATATAAGAAAGTAGAGGAATATTTTATTAGATGGGAAGTTATTTGTTCAATTTGGTCATTGGATTAGTAGGGGTATGATTGGTATTTAATATATTAATTAAATCACACATTAAAAAAAGATTTGAAATTCAAACCAAACTACTTAACTAAATCTGTCAATCCTGTTGAATTATAAATTTATGTTGTGGCACCATCTTAGAGACTAGATGCGAGTTTATCTCAAACATGATTAATTACATGAACACGATTCAGAGGTTGGAGCTTATTTCAATTTAATTCCAAACTTGTCTCTTCTTCTCCTCAATCTCCTCTGGCAATGTGCCCGCCCGTCTAAGAGCCACTACTGCGTCATCATTTTACCTGTCCAAGCAGGCTATGGGGGAGGACATACAACTAGGTGAGTTGGGATGAGATGCATTTCGTAGGATGGTGGTTTGTTTCTTAAGATGGATATGATAAATATTTTAGGATGAGATTGATCTGAGAGATATTTTTAATAAAAAAAATATTTGGTGAAATTATGTTTATACCTATTCAAAAGTTATAGCTCCTTTATAAAAGTGATATCTAATACGAGAGGTATAGAGAGATATATGTAAATTTCAGCCGTTAAATTGGTTAAATTAGAGGGTCAAAAAAATTTGATGGACTGTACAAACTCTCTTATTATATTAAAATTAGTTCTATGTTACTCGGCGAAGGTTTCGTTTGATATTGTAGTGTGTTTTCAAAGTTTTGTTTGATATGTTATTTTTGGATGTGGTCATTTGATAATTGCTGAGATACCATTAATATCTTACTAAATATACTAAATATCTTATAACTATCATATTTGTAGGACAACACAAAACCGCAATACCGAAACGGTGCCGAAGAAAATAAGGAAGCATGCTTTGTTCACCAAAGTTTTTTTTAAAGAAACAGTACAGGAGAGCCCTAGTTTAAAATCATTCAAACAAAAGAAAATGTATGCATAGAGTAAAGATAAGGGAAATAGGGAATGTACAAAGTGCTCATATAAAAACAGGAATAACTAAATATAAAATATTTTTGGTTCTAACAAGAAATGAAGTATGGTGGGATAGTTCTAAAATATATCTTATCTAGATGCATTTGGAGAACATATTATAAAGAGTATTATAAATACATAATGATCAAAAACAAATATTAACTAACATATTTCTATTATATATAATTAAAATATGAAACAAAATTTATAAATCAAACATTTTCTAAAATTATGCAAGCAAATCCATTTTTGCAAAGTGATCGTCATCTCCAATGTTGGTCTTTGACAATTAAGTGGGAGATTGAGATATGAGAGAAAGTCCTTTGTCCAATGTAGAAACCCTCACTGAAACATCACCAAAGATCATACTATTTTGACACGAAGACACTTCCAAATTGTCCAGGATCCAATGATAATTGTTTCCAAGAAGATAGCAATGGGCATCACGCTTTTTTGAGCTTGGATCATTGAATGCAAATCCAACATGGTACTATCAAATGCAGTGTTTACATTATTTAAACCTGTCATGTTTGAAGCTTTGCCCAGTGCTTTTGATCCGAGCCAAGATATGTTACTGCTTCTCTGATGGAGAGAGCTAAACAACATTTGTTTAGTCGTACCAAATAAAAAATGGTAGCTTCCTCGTTATCGTACTTAAGTCATGTCAAAAGTGGGTCTCATTGGGTCTC
Source organism: Pharus latifolius (assembly GCA_019359835.1). Classification (NCBI taxonomy): domain Eukaryota; kingdom Viridiplantae; phylum Streptophyta; class Magnoliopsida; order Poales; family Poaceae; genus Pharus; species Pharus latifolius. Next base: position 20,522,834 of record CM033319.1, read on the forward strand.
AATAGGATTTTCTTTTCTTTTGTTTATGGCGACCAGTTTCAACGATGACTTACAGATCGAGCCAAAAGTCATTTGGCCGTCCCATCATATATTTATGCGCCAAAACATCAATAATATGGCATGCATTCCAAATTGTACACACCGTAAACATATAATGCGTTATCAAGATACTGTTAGAGTTCTTCACCCACAGTTGGTGGTCAAGACTCAAGCATAAAAGAGCATATTATCTTTGGAGAGGACATGAAGGTCCGATTGTTTGATCAGAAATAGATTGAATTGATAGTAGTATATTGTAGAACTTATTTTTTGATATAGATTTAATCGATCTTAGTTGTTCGTTTCTTGTGATCATAAAATTATGACGACATTTCTATTCATCTCAAAGATAAATATAAAACTTCTTGAGGGAAACCTCTAGTATCATGGGTGATCGGGGGACATTCTTTGGGAATTTAGTCCACTGGGATTATCCACCCGGTGACACCCTTGGACATAAGGGCGTCCCCAGATGACCGAGGAACCCTTCGAATTGCAAGGACTATTACCTCTAAGGATGTAACAACTAGCCTAAGCATGGCATGCACCGAGGAATCCTATAACCTTCACCTCCTCAAGGATCCCAGAAGTAGCGGTGCTCCCCCCCCCCCCCCCTGACATCGCATGGGCTTGTCAAAAAAGACCTCAATGGCACCCAGGCATTAGGTGACTCAGTAAATGTACCCCATTGTGAGGTGCTAGGTGTTCTTAGTTCTCGGGAGATGGGACCCCCGGAAGAGTCAGGGGTTTCAGCCCACCGGAGATCCCGGTAGTTGACCTTCATCGGGAGTTGTGAGGATCATCCTATAAGGATTACAACGCCACCTGGAGTAGAGCATCAGCAAGTGTGGTGCTTGGGCCGAGGAACTCTAGAACGTCCTATGGTCACTGTAGACCACATCGAGTCGAGCAACAAGGCAATTAAACTCCTTTCTTATTGTTCTTTGGCTCCAAAGTTGGCTTGCCCACCGACATCTACCTCGCTCTCTCCATGTCAAATTCCTCAAAAGGGTTTCGTCTGTGGCATTCTGAGCCAACGACAACAATTAGCGGCTCAAGGTCGACCTCTTCGAAGAAGAGTGAGACAAAACTCTCCTTCACAACCCGGTGTATGAGCACGAGACGGCGCGCTATTACAACAAGCACATTTGAGAGTGCACCTTTTGCCGAAGGAACTTGGTGCTTAAATGAGTCATTGACCCATAGTGCAAGGGGAGCTCCACACCAAGTGGGAAGGGCCATACCGCATCTTATCAACTCTGGGCTCAGAAGCATACAAGTTAAGCAATCTTGAAGTCCAGGAATTGACACACATGGAAAGCTGACTTTTTTTCACAATTTTATCTTTGAAACTCTCTTAGAATTCCCCTCAAGTTACTTCACTAAGTGGGAATTTCTTGTATCCATTCAAAGACAATGATAGTGAAAACTCTTTCTGGCCATATTAATGGTGTCTACTGACTTGTGTTAGATGAAATTTTGTGACAAAATTCATCATGTGCTTATGACATATGAACTCCACTTGATCAAAAGACTAAAATGCAAAATTTTCTTACACAAGCCTAGGAGATCAAATAAATATATATTTGTGTTCTATTCTTTAATATGAATATCACGATGTATAATTTTCCCCATAAAAATATACTTCCGCTATAATAATCGCTTGGCTTGTTTGGTGTGCCGGCCTAGCAAAACTTAGGCATTGACTTAGCCATTTTACATGGTCAGTCTAGTTGTGACTTGTGGCTAATCATGACTCACATATGCCCTTACAAATCAGCTCATTTTGTGAGAAATTTAAATATAGTCAAGCAATGGCTCACCGTTACTACTGCAAGAACCAATTCATAAAGGGGCGTTAACTTTTTCATTGCTCATCATAACAAAGTGTTCTATATCATTTAAAAACCTTACAATAGAATGGATATATTTAATACAAGATTGCAGCATGAAGAACACAAAAATTAGAAAATCTACTCAACTAGGTGGAGCATGAAAATATGGAATAAGTGGGCTCAAAATATTCAGGAAATTCATCACAAAATAAAATGAATAAAAAAAGAAGAGATAAAAGACTAGTTTATTTTGAAATAGTCATATTCTTATCTCTTGAGATTTTTTTCTTTATAAAAATATTCAAATCCCCATATTCTCCCCTGATTTGAATCCTTTTCATCCTCTATAAATAGAGAGGGCTCTTCACCTTGAATAGTTAGGACCTTCTCTTCCTCCACCACGAAGAGTTCTAGTGAGAAATGTCTCACAGAACTCTTCTTCTCTTCTACATCTTTTCACTGCCGACAAGCATATGAAGCCATGGAAGCGACCACCAATAGTGAGTACCTGTAATTGTCATAGCATGCATCATGTATCATGCATTGCTTGAAAGGTCTACATATGAGAGGTGGCTTAGCACAAGCACCTTCCAATTTGGGGGAAAGAGAGATCGATATACATTGAATTCCTTTGTGCCAATAGATCTAACAACCCGAAGAGAAACATGGAGCAATTATTAAAGTATGATGAGGATCCATGGCATCTGTTATGGCACCCCATCCAGCCAAGCAAAGGGGACCCTAGTTTATCGGGCCAATAGATTGAATAATGGAAGGTGTAAGATGCATCGATCCAAAATCCATTATTATCGTGCCAAGGGATCACACCTAAGGTAGGCACAAGGCGTGCCACGTCAGATCTATCCTGAAATTATTAAGGCGAGTCATCAAAAGCTATCCAACAATTGTGGCAAATAGCGGGTGTTCTGCTGAATTTTAGCCCGATATGTGGGTGATGCATTGATGATAAATTTTGATCCAGAAATCCGATTGACATAAAATATTTATGGTAGATAGAAAATTCAAGAACAAATATGTCCACCAAATTTCACTTTGATCAGAGGTTGGGATAGTATCCAAAAAATTGTGGCAAACCGACCATATTCTGTTGAATTTCAGTCTAATATGCCGGTGGTAGATTTATAATTTTTGATTCAGAGGTTCGATCGACCTCCAATTTTTATGAGAAGAAAAATACTCATACATAAACATCTTATTCGGGGGTTTACACCCGGGATAGTGAACGTCTTGCGACGTTTGGGGTTGGATCAAAGTGAAGTGTTCTAATTGGAATGATTGTTGAAATATGAAGTGATTGTGCTACGGATAACTCGAGGCTGAATGTGAAGAAATTAACAAGAGGATTTATAGGTTCAGGATTTCGAGGAATCCTTACTCCTGTTGATACACCCCAAACATTGAGTTGGTTGGGATCGATATTCCTGTGGGGGGATAACTCCAAGGCGTAGTGATTTCACTCTTATGACTGAACCAAATTTGTGTACAGAACGTGGATTTCAAGCATTGCTCTTCAAGACTTAGCTAATTTTTCTAAGACCTGAAGGGCTCTCTCCTCTCAAGAGAATTAGGGGGCTATTTATAGTGTACAAAGATTGCTAAAAGACTAAACTACCTTTTCCCAACTCGAAGCAATAGTGGTAGAATTGATCCGTTTGAGACCTAGTCTTGGTTTTCACACTAGGCTCGCACAGATTCTAATATGCGGAATAACGGGATCTTACTCGGAAATACCGAAACCCAAAGTAATTGCACAACTCTTTATTTCAAAGAGGGCTTTACACATCGAATGTTAGGCACACTTGCCTACGTCGAAGGAACTATAAGTGTCTAAAACTCAAATAAGTTCTATGACTCTTCGATGATCTAAACTAGACCTATTACAAGGTATTTATAGTCCAATCGTATGAGTACGTATCAGACTTAGTAATCCTAAACGTATTAGACTCATATAACTAACTTAACTAATCCTAAACAGATAAGCTTAGTTATATATATAGGATCACAATTCCGAACAGGGAACGAATTCCTTTTCCTGGTCGCGAACCAATCCATAGTCGCGAAACCTTTCCGAACACGGTTAAGGTCGCAAAGCCGTATGTGATCAGGACTTGGTCGCGCATCCGTATGCGATCAGGACTTGGAGATCCTCCCGGATCAAGAATTGTCCATTAAATTTTGACAGGTGGGCCCTCGGATCCTGGAGAATTTAGATACTGCCTCTGGGACTGCTTCCCGGAGGTGCTTGGTCCGGGCGAGGAGGCTCCGATGGCCCAACTGACGAGGCCCAAACTTGGTGAAGATCCAGTTGTGCCCTATCTTTGATGATGATGATGATGGCTCTGAGGGTCCCGGGGGCGACCCGGTAGTGGCTTTTATTTGCACGAATCATTTGGACTACTAGTCCCAGAAGTCCAAAAGGAATCCCGACGTAACCTTACTTGTGGCCCTCATCTAGATCAATGTGCTGTGTTTGATTTGGAAGGGGCCCGAACAACCACATCAAATGGTGTCCAAACCAACTTCTCCCAGTTTTTTGGGAGGAACTTGGACATGGCTAGTCCGGTAGTACAATCTTGGACCTACACACCCTGTTCCTCCAAGAGGGACTCAGACAACTGCCCCCACAGTGCTAGCCCAACTCACCATGCTCTACGACTCTCGGAGGGGCCCTTTTATGCGAAGAGGCCTTGCCTTGCCTTTGCTGTTTTTGGAATTTTCATGACTACAACAATCTCCAACAAATTTCACCTTAATCAGAGGTCAGTAAGGCCTCTGTCCAGCCGAGATAGGGGAGTTCAATTTGTTGTGCCAAAATATTGTATTGCGGATGGGGCAAGACGCATCCATCCAAATCCATCTTGATTGTGCCAAATGATCGGATCTGAAAGTGGCACAATATGTGTCTTCAAATCTATTGTAAAATTATTATGGGAAACGATCTACCCTCACCTAAGGATTGCAATGTTGAGCCATTGATGGACATCCCGATGTGCCTCCATATCATACCATATGTATCTCTAAAAGCCGACGATGTCAAAGCACTATCACAACCACACTACCATCCATGCATCATGTTGCTGGGCACTAACGAAGTGAAGACAACCACTTTATTTATGATTGACAAAGCTAGACATCATTAATACCAGGCACCGATGAGGTAAAGGCACCCATTTGTTCAAGACTGATGAGACCAAACAACACTCAAGCCGAGCACCGATGAGGCGAAGGCCAGATTTTTTGTGATAGCACCATAAGCCAATGAGGCAATTGATTTGCATAGTTGCACGCATGAACATATGCATTGCATACATGGAGGATTTATCTGAAGCTCGAATAGGACGACCATTGGTGTAGCTTAATCGAAGGTGTTATGTAGATCTAAAAATCTGCATATGAAAATAACCAAGAGCTTTACGAAGTCCTAAAAACCAGGAACGACACAATCTTTGATGTTAAGATGTAATCTATAGGTGCAATGAAAAATATGTAAACATCCCAAGGGGACTTATAGCTAGTAACTCAAGACAAATTGAAAAAGTTCATGTTTCCCTTATTTTTATATGTTCTAATATATTTATGTGTAATTATGTATATCGGCATGCCCGTATCCTTAGAAGTTTACTTAGAGGAGAGTGGAATTTTCTTGATAAAACAACTTTCTTATTCTATGTTGCAGAATATGTTTGCAAGCGCATGCGTCTATAACGCTAAAACACGTCGAGACATGTAGAATAACATGGGGACTGATTTTTCCCACGAGATAACAGGTCATTTTGAGGGATTCGTCCCCCCCCCCCCAACACCCAAGGGAGCATTAGTAGACCTCCTCTTCGAATCAATGCAACCTAGACATATTACCTAGGCTCGTATTCTAGAAGTACTCCCTGGACAATATTAATATTCCCAAGGAATATTCAAACTTATATTCCAGACGTACTTCCCAAACAAAATTCGCCCCAGAAATTACAAGTGCCTCTGGGTAGCATTGGCAACACTCCCAAAACACGATACACGAAATGACAAGTTGACCCTTCACCTAACTAACCAAGAGTATACCTCCCTAGGGGGACACAGGGAAAATATTAAGTTATTGAACTTTACTAGTGGTCGTTCCACGGGGATACACCTTGGGGATTTTTGTAGGGGTATGCCTTGCCTCCGCCGGCCTGAAGAGAATATAGTGCTCCGTGGAGATTTGGGGGGGGGGGGGGGGGGCAATATCATCACCCACATTTCCAGAGAGCGGCCTTCAATAAGATATAAAATGGCAGAACCCAAAAAGCACTTAGACTCGAAGATGATAGCTCCAATCTATTGTCGTCGTAGTGAGTCATATTCCACTCTAGAGCCACCTCAGTGGTATGACACCGGGGGCTTGTGTTGATATCTCCAAAGTTAGTGGAACGACCTGGTCTCATAAGACTTATGAATCTCGGGGGGCTCCCACCCCCAAGGAAGGGCTCCTTCTGAACTTGAGCCTTGTGTGGATCCCACGAGTGAACGCCCTTCGTAAACTATGGAGGCCATGCTCGACAAGACTTCTGTTACTTTCTTGGCCTCTGAGCTTAATGACCTAGAGCCCCTGGGAACTGGGAAACTCTTTGGTTCTAGAGTAGAGGATTCTTAGCTACTTGTTCCCCAAAAGAAAGACATACAACTGAAAGGAGCAAAACATTGTTTTCATTTCACGAAAAAAGTTAAGTACAAATTTTGAGACCTTTACTAAAAATTTACCAGCAAGCAAAATCCCTAGCTAGAAAAAAAGTTGGAGCTCCGAGGAAGATTCATACGTATTTTTCGGTGGACTCCAACCCCCCCCCCCCCCCCCCCCCCCACAACTAGAGGCGCCGGTACCACCCACTCCTGGCGCACATGCCTCGACCAAACAAGCAGAGATGAATTTGTCATAAAACATCTCCACAAGTGTCTCCAACTTCTACTTTTGAGACTTGAGGAAAGCAAGGAACTCCCTTGGCACGAGGACTCCAAGGGCAACGGCTCCCTTGCCCTTGTACTCCACCAAAGCTGTAGCCACTGCCATTACTAGTACAGCCCAGGAACTAGTTTAGAGATCAGCCACCTCGACAAAGATAGAGATTTTTTAGTCGATGAAGCACATAGCCCCCATGAGCGACTTCGGGGGCTTCTAGGCAAAGTCCTCCAAATCGAACACAGTCCGAGCTTCTCCAGAAACACTTAAATCTCATGACTTTCCTCGGTCATGATTGATACCTACCAGGAGTCACTACACAGAATTCATTATTACAGTCAGGTCAAACAGTCATCACAGACTGTGATACTCATACTACACAAACTGTTATAACATCAGAACCGTCTGTGATACTCCTAATATACAGACTGTTATAACATCAAAGCCGTCTGAGATACTCATACTACCACAGACGGTTTTGATTTCAGAATCGTCAGTAATAATATGAGTATCGCAGACGGTTCTGATGTTATAACAGTCTGTGATCCTCACATTATTACTGATGATTCTGAGATCAAAACCGTCTGTGATACTCAAATTATTACTGATGGTTATGTCCTCAGAACCGTCTGTGCTGCTCCTAATGCACAGACTGTTACAACATCAAAGCCGTCTGAGATACTCATACTAACACAGACTGTTTTGATTTCAGAACCGTCAGTAATAATATGAGTATCGCAGATGGTTCTGATGTCAAAACCATCTGGGATTCTCACATTATTAGAGACGGTTCTGAGATCAAAACAGTCTATGATACTCATATTATCAGAGACGGTTATGACCTCAGGACTGTCGTCCTTATCACAGACGGTTGTTTCAGAACCGTCTGTGTATTTAGAGTATCACAGACGGCTTTGAGGTCAAAACCATCTGCGATATTGTCATTATCAACGACGGTAGTAATTTTGAAACCATCTGTGATTGTTTCCTTATCACAGATGGTTTATACTCTCAGAACCGTCTGTAATAATGAGATATCAAAGACGGTTTTTAGGTCAAAGCCATTTGTGATAGTGTTATAATCTCAGAACCGTCTGTGATAGTGTGATATCGCAGACGGTTCTGAGGTCAAAACCATCTGTGATAGTGATAGTGTGATCTCACAGACGGTTTTTAGGTCAAAACCTTTTGTGATAGTGTCATTATCGGTGACTATTATAATCTCAAACGGTTTGTAAGATCAAAACCATCGGTGACTATTATATGCACAGACGGTTTTGATCTTACAAACCGTCTGAGATTATAACAGTCATCGATGTCCTCTGTACAAATAGCATTTCATATATACAGTTCATGAATTTCATACATGCACAATACTCAAATATATACAGTCTCATATATACATGCACACAACTTAGAAACATGTACAAGCATTTCATATATACAGCACAGAACTCAGAAATATGTACAATTGAGATTGAACCAATAAATGTAATCGACAATTAAAGTCAGTGTGTTAGATGTACAAATAAATGTAAGGCCGCACTAATACGAACCTTGCGGGTCCCTAAACTTCCCCTTGGTTGATATGACCTCCGCAAGGAAAAACTCAGCGAGCATCCCTCGGACAATACCAATCTCCCGAGGGTCAAAACTTTCCGAAGGGAAGTCGACCCCCTACAGCAAGAGTTGGTACAGAAAAAATTAGCTCAATGCAGTTGTAAATTCTGCCAAATCGATACAAAGGGGAGCAGTTGTATACCTCAGGGAAATCTGGGCGGTGAGGGGTGACGATCAGGTCATACATGTGGCGCATCACGTAGAACCCACATGTATTGTCGTCCGGCTGCTGATGGCACTGCCAATTTACAGATCGAGAGTTAGCTGAGGACATGTTATAAAGTAAAACAGATGCCAATTGAAATTTGTACCGAAAATTGTAACCACTGAAACTTATCGGCTTGCCGCTCATGTTGTCGCCCTCCCTCGGCAAAGTAGTTCGTGAAAGCCCTATAGATAGTCAAAATTGACAGTTTGATGATAGTCAAAATTGACAATTTGAGGACAGTAAATCTAGATGCATGCAAGATAGGTCCACATGAATATCATCACCTTTCGAATACATCTCGTGCGCTGCAATACGAGTACCCTTTCCTCTACAATGAATCAAGGTAGAACACCTTGTTCCTTTTAGGAATAAGTAGCAGCAGGATCTAGTGGTAGCTACATGTTACACGTAAAGAATTAAAAATTTAATCTAAGTTTGGGGGTGTGCACATGGAGACACTAATCTACGGGTGAAGTACTGATGAAAGCACTCACCTCTGGTTGTAGGGTACAAGTATGTACTCCTTGTCGACCTGAGCAAGCAACCCTCTTTTGATGTAGTCGACAACGAAATCTGCGTCGGTCCTAAACATCACCTCGGCGACCATCTGGGGGTCCAAGAAACCAACAGGTATGCCCTTAGATTTGGCATAGTTGGTCATGCAACTGCACGGAAGTAACCAATTAATAAATGACATATATCCGTATATGCACGGATAGTAGGATACTTACAGCACCCAAGACCGTAGGATTGACAAGTCGAGCGCATCTTTGTTCAGTAAATTGTGCAGGTCTTCGAAGATCACCGAGTAGGTCCCAACGTCGTTATGGAACTCTGCCACGGTGTACTTGACCATGATGTGCGTCGGACGCTGCGTCCTGGTCTGGTTTGTCCTCCTCATGTACTATGCATGCAGGCTCTGGCATGCTAACCCCATGCTCGAAATTGCTGTATCGGAGGCCATGGGCATCCCCAGAGCGAACGGCATGAGAGCTGGCGCACTCTTCTCGCTCTCCTTCGTCGGGCTCTTCTTTGCTTTTCCCCTACTAGCCAGCTTCTTGAATGGTTGCCTCCTAGTCGGAGTCAGCTTCGTCATCGGAGGGGTATGCTGGCTAGTAGGCCGTTTGTCGGTCTGTGATGTCTGTGATGTAAGAACCTACGTATTAGGACACTAACTCTGAGGGCTATTATTATAGTACGAATTATGAAACTGGTGGGGGAATTACCTCATCCAGGACGATTTCTTTCTTGGGCCATTGCACGAACGTGTGCACCGCATCCCCGAGAGTGGTAATCTCGTCGTTCGGCGGCTTCTCCAACGGAAAACCCTTGCAATGGTCAAAGACACTGTCCACCTGGACCCGTGCAAAACCCTCACATAAAGGGGCACCGTGGATTGTGGCCCCCGCCGTGCACGGTTGCGCCATCCCACGGCCAGCCTCGATCGGGAAGAGATCGGCCAGCACCATAAGCTTGCAGGAGGTGGGTTCCTACAAACAGTGCGCATTAACATATTGAATTTCACCGCTTTTCACTTTCGAATGAATTAACATAGACAAACCGTCATTACCTGCAGAAAGTCCACCGGATACTTTGGAGAGGGCTCCGTCTGCGAAGACCCCGGCACAGACGCGCAGCTACTACGGTGGCCAAGAATGGGGGTCGGTACTTCCGCTGCTAGAAGGGGGGTGCCTTGGGTCGCCTTTCTTAACTCTTCATACATGGACCGCATCTCCGACAATTGCTGCAGGAGTACTTTGTCCTGAACAGCGAACTCTGATCGCATCTCCTCCTTGAGCCATTCATCGCGGGCTTGGTCGGATCTCTTTCTCCTCTTAGCCGCCTCCTCATCATCAGGGAAACCATGCCTCCAAGGCACAGTGGAACCGAGGCCGCGCACGCGGCCTGGATGCTCCTTGTTTCCTAGCGCCGCTGTGAGGATATCCCTGTCCCTCCTCGGGTTGAACTCTCCGGATGCCGCCTGCGCACTCAGCGTCACCTGCAACAGGAGAACTTAGCAATACAACCATTGCATGCGTGTTACGAGGATAGTACGTGATCGGACAATCTTACCAGCCGGTCGATCACTTCCCTGTCCGCAGGGTTATTCACAGAGACGCTTCCGAAGGAGGTCATCGTCGATCTTGCTCGGCACCAATTGTGGGCGCGCACGTCCGTTATGCCCGCATAAGGACTGCCGACCGAAGACTGGGAAGCCTCCTCGTCCTGCTTCCTCCACAACGCCTTCTTCTCCACATACCCACCACTGCCTAGTCTGTGTGGGTGGGTATTCTTGGCCTGGTTAGCCTGGCCCTTCGCACTAAGCTCCTGGAACTCTGGCTTGGCCTTCATCTCGACGAACTACTGCCATGCCTCGGGAGTCACGAAAGGGAAGTCATCGAAGGGGTCTTCGACTCTTTCACATAGAGCATGACAAGTGTCTCTTGAAGTTCCTCCACGCCTTGTTTATTGACATCAGTGTACTCCGGGGGATAGTGAAGTGGCGATCCTCAGGAATGTGAAACGCCGCCTGCATTTCTTCCCACAGCGCATCCTTGCACTCTGGGGGCACTTGACCCCAATCGGAGGTGGTGATGGGCACCCGCTCCCTTGCTACTTTGCCGCATAGTGAGCGGTACTAACCAACAAGTTTTTCCGGAGCTTCCGGCACACCATTGTCGTCAAACTGGACGTGCTGCTTTTCCCACTTGTCCAGACGCGCGCATGTCGTCCGGCCTCGCCCCTCTCTTCTGCGGCTGGGTCACGGCGGACGCGGCGACCTCCGGCCCAGGCGTCTCATCACCAGCGAGGTCACTCTGACTCCCCGAGTGGTGCATTTCGTCACCAGACATATCAGTTTCTAACATAAGTGAAAGAGAGAACAGTTTAAGTAAATCTGGAACTAATAATTCTATAACAAAACCCATATACTTATAATTAACCAAGAATGATCGCGTCGGAAGGCGGGAGGGAGATGGAGGTGATCGCGCCTGACCGTGGAAAGGCGATGTAGGTGATTGTGATGGACGGAGAGGAGGAGAAGGTGGGAGGCGATGGAGGTGATCGCGACGGACGGTGCGAGGGCGGAGAGAGCTAGGGCAAACAGTTGCGAAGTCTGGAAATGAGCGGAACAAAGCCCGCCTTGAACTATGTACCGCGTAGAGATTATCACAGTCGGTCCAATATTCACAACCGTCTATGATAATATTATCACAGTTGGTTCTCACATCAGAACCGTCTGTGATAATCGACATAGTGATAATCACCAGAGAGATTATCACAGACGGTTTTGAGTTGAGAGCCGACTGTGACTGTGATTATCACAGACGGTTTGGAATTGAGAACCTACGGTGCACGTCAAAAACTCGAAGCGTCGGACACTGTTGGGAATATCACAGTCGGTACTATATTCATAACCGTCTGTGATAATATTATCATAGTCGGTTCTCAAATAAAAACCGTCTGTGATAATCTACATAGTGAGAGATTATCACAGACGGTTTGGAGTTGAGAACCGACTGTGACTGAGATTATCACAAACAGTTTTTACTTGAGAACCGATTGTGCACGTGAAGACTTGAAGCGTCGGAGACGCTATTGGGAATATCACAGTCGGTTCTATATTCATACCCGTTTGTGATAATTCAACCGTCCGTGATAATCTCTCTATTGAACGTTAGTTTTACAACTTGAAACTGATCTGTAGCTTTCAACTCTGAATGCTCGAAAACTTGTTTTAAATGAACACTCAGATATTTCAAATGTAGTCCAAATGCTCTGTAAATTGGTTACAGTGTACGTAGATCCGAAAATTGGTTACAATGTGGAGGATGCTCAAATAAATTTAACATACAATGTGGAGCATGCTCAAGTTAATGTTACATACAAATGGGGACTTTCACCGACAATTTTCACGTACACAGCCATGTTATCCTCAACTTTCCACTTGCCGCGGCCCTGCAAAGACGAGAATTACTGGAGATATAAGCTATACCGATGGAAACAGAGAGATAAGGACGTACGGTTGATTACCTTTAAAGTATAACCCTTCCTGGTGATCCATACGCACATAACTGGTTTCGTCGGTGTCTTCAGTATCGACCTATACGCCATCTCCGAATGGAGGAATCTCATCAAATTGATTGTATTCCTCCTCGTCTACGAGATTTTCAACTCTAACAATCCTTCTCTTGCCATGAAGGACGACGTGGCACTTCTTATTGGCCGGGTCAGTGACATAAATGACCTGAATGGCTTGATTTGCAAGTATGAATGGTTCATCTTTATAAGCAACTCGATCGAGATCCACAGAAGTGAAACCGTAACTGTCAACCTTCACACCTTGTGGGATTTGGACCCATCGGCATCAAAACAGGGGAATCTTGAACAATACGTAATCAAGCTCCCAAATTTCTTCAATGAACCCGTAGTATGAGTTCAATCCATGTACTACTCTTGTTGGGCCTGTCTCGGTGAACCCCTCATGGAAAGTTTCTACGCTCACTCCACTATTTTCTATAGTGCTCTTTCGATCTTGAGCTTTCGTGTAAAATGTGTACCCATTGATGTCGTATCCCTGCCATGTCTGTACAGTAAACGTGGGCCCTTGTGCCAACCATTTAAGGTTCTCACTTGCGGACTCTCCGGTGATTCGCACTTTCATCCACGCGTTGAATTGACTGTTATGTTGTCCCGTGATCCAAACCTCGGATCGGCAAGGATTGTCTTGTCGTAGCATCTCCTTGTGCTCGTCGATGTACGGAGACACCTCCGTCATGTGTTGCAAGACCCAAAAATGAGCTTTCGAGTATATATCGAAATCAGGAGTGATGGCTCTCCGTCCAATAGTGTCAACACCATCAAGCCTCCCCTCGTGATGAGACACAGGAACTCCTATTGCTTCTACCTCGGCCATGTAATTGACGCATAACTCAACAACCTCTTCCGCTGCATAACCTTCGACAATGCTGCCCTTGGGTCGGGACCGATTCCTCACGTAGGCCTTAAATACACCCATGTACCTCTCGAATGGATACATATAACGTAGGAACACGGGTTCACATATCTTGATTTCTCTGACAAGGTGGACGGTGAGATGGACCATGATATCAAAAAACGATGGAGGAAAATACATCTCAAGCTGACAGAGAGTTCGAACCACCTCGTTGTGCAGAGAATCCAGTCCATCGGGATCAATGACCTTGCAAGAAATTGCATTGAAGAAAAAACACAGCCTCGTGATCGTCTCTTTGACCTTATGCTGCAGAATACTCCGGATGGCAACAGGAAGCATTTGTGTCATCAACACGTGACAATCAGGAGACTTCATACCCAGCAATTTCAAATCGCCCATGGACACAAGCTTTTTCATATTTGCGGAGTAACCCGATGGAACTTTAACACCATAGAGACACTTACAGAGTTCTGTCCTCTCAGCCTTGCACAAAGTGTAGCATGCGGGGGGAGGTATATATGGCCTTCATCGTCCTCTCTCGGTGCTAGCTCGGACCTGATTTTCATTTCGATCATGTCACGCCGCACATTGATGCCATCCTTTGTCTTCCCTGGAATGTTCAGCAATAGGCCGATTAAACTATTGCAAACATTCTTCTCTACATGCATGACATCAATGCAATGACGAACCTCTAAATGCTCTCAATACGGTAAGTCCCAAAATATCGATCTCTTCTTCCAAGAGTTCTTCGTGCGGGGTTTCAATTTATGACCCTTTCCAAACACAACATTTATGTCCTTCACCCATGAGTAAACATCTTTCCCGCGCGTAGGCTTCGGGGCTGAACCATCTTCCTTGTGGCCGTCAAATTCCCTCTTCCTCTTACGATACGCGTCATTCTTCGGAAGAAACCTACGGTGACGCATGTACACTGTTTTCTTGCAATTCTTCAGCCACACGCTCTCAGTCTCATCTTCGCAGTAGGGGCAGGCTTTGGCTCCTTTCGTACTACGGCCCGACAAATTTCCAAGGACAGGGAAATCGTTGATGGTGTAGAATATCATAGCTCGTAGGATGAAGTTCTCTCGTTTGTATGCGTCCCATACCTGCACCCCTTCGTTCCACATTGTTAAGAGATCCTCTATCAATGGTGCTAGGTATACATCAATATCATTTCCGGGTTGTTTTGGTCCTGAGATAAGTAGAGACATCATGATGTACTTGCGCTTCATACACAACAAAGGAGGAAGGTTGTAGATACACAAAAGAACCGGCCAAGTGCTATGCCGACTGCTCATGTTACCAAAAGGATTAATTCCATCGGTACTCAACCCGAACCTTATATTCCTCAATTCTGCTCCGAAGTTAACAAATTCCCTGTCGATGTTTCTCCACTGCGAAGAATCAGCGGGGTGTCTCAGCTTTCCATCCTTCCTCCGGTCTTCCTAGTGCCAACGCAGTAATTTTGCCTCTTTACGGTTTGCAAACAAACGCTGCAAGCTGGGAATGACTGGCAAATACAACAACACCTTAGTAGGAGGTCCTTACTTTATCTCAACGCAGTCGCCGTCGTTGGTTCGGTCCTTACGCTTATAGCGGGATGCGCCGCACACCGGACAAACATGCATATCCTTGTAGTCGTTACAGTAAAGGATGCAATCATTAGGGCATGCGTGTATCCTTTCTACTTCCATTCCCAAAGGACACAACAGTTTTTTTGCTTGGTAGGTGTTTTTTGGCAACTCGTTTCCTTCTGGGAGCATGTCCGCCAAAAGATCTAACAGTGCCGTGAAACTCTTGCCGGTCCAGCTATTGCTTGCCTTCAATTTTAACAGTTCAAGCACAAAGGCCAACTTTGTGTACTTCGACTTGCAACCAGGGAACAACGGCTTTTCTGAGTCCTCAATCAAGCGCTTGAATTTGCCAAACTCCCTTTCACTGTAATTTCCTTCCACACCATGCAACATGTCATCTAAATTGTCATCCTCTGGCATATCCTCGTCGAAGTCGTTGTTCGGATCCGACATGTCCTGTTCCTCAACCTGAGTGGCACTTGTTTCTGCAGTTGGCTCTTCTCCATGGTGGACCCAACACGTGTACCCCTTTTTGAAACCACATCGGATCAAGTGGGCGACAACTTGAGATGAGTTGATGAACATCTTAAGATTCTGGTAGTCTACACAAGGACAGTACATATATGGTAAACTCTTCTTCGCCATGTCTTGCTCAGCAACCTTTTTGAAATCAAAAACACCTTTCATGTATTCCTCACCCACTCGGTTGTCATTATACATCCAGTCTCGGACCATATGCAATTAATCAAATTCATACACATGCTAATTAGTAATACTACTCTATGTACGGTCGACACGCAAAAAATTATATAAATCTAGCTAGCTAGTGTTTGATGCGGAGTTTGTGGTATAAATAGTTAAGTACTACTTGAACTGCAAGCAATTAGTTGGGGGCGTGGATAACACACATCATAAAGCAATTAAATAGCTACAGTACAGGTCGAAAATGAGTTACAACCAGGATTTGCTACTATAGCTCCCCCTCCCTCTCACTCTAATTTGATCGATCAATGGAGATCGATATTGATGATGAAATCAAATAATGTGTATGCCTTGGGAGCAAGTGTAACACCCCTGATTTTGCTAAACCCTAAAATAGCCAAAATCCACATCTGGACCCCAAAACCTAATTTGCTTCAGCCATTCCCTTCTAAATGCTGTTCAGAACATTTTTCCCTTCGGGACCATCTCCAAAATCTCACCCTAAAGCTGAGTTTCAAGCCTTGCTATTTTTAAAACCCTAATTACCCTAATTACCCTAAACTGTTTTCCCCAATTTTGTCGAAACCCTTCAGATCTTGCCCGATCTTACCAAACTTTGGCCAGATAAGTTCCACTAATCTTTTGCAACTTAGCTGCGAAATCAGATTTCAGATCGGACCCTCAGATCTCCAAATTTGCAAACAGGCCCAAGTCCTATTCAAATTATCCTCACAGAACAGCCCCTGGAATAAGTTTCAGAAATTGCAGAACAGCCCAAATGTTATTTTCGAGTCCTTTCGACCAGCGCCTGGTCGTTGCCACGACCAGTGCCCGAGCCACCGTTGCCGCGCCGCGTTCTCGCCGTGCTTGCTCGCCGCCGGCCACCGTTTCTGTCACCTGTGCCCGTGAGTTGCTGTGCCACCCCGTGCGCACGTGCCAGCAGTGCATCGCCTCGCCCAGCGGATAAACGGCCGCGCTCCCGAGCCTCGTTTTCGCGCGCGCTCCCGTTGCCGTGGCAGTTGCATGGCGTTACGTGTCATTGCCGGAGCTACATTGTCGCCTCCGCATCTGCGCCATCACTGGTGAAGTCCCAAGGCAACTGGCAAAGCTGCAGCACCGCCTGAAGCGCGATCACGTCGCCGTCGCCGTCGTTGCGCCTGCGCCCGACAATTTTCTCCCCGGCGCAAGCAACCGTTGTCGCGTTTCCCTCGCAAACTCCGTCCCCGTGCCTATTTAAACCCCCTCGACGCTGTGAAGAAGCACAAGCTCAGGACTTAGCCAAAATTCCAGCTTCTCGCCGTTTTCGCTTTCTTCTCCGGCGAGCCAGTGAGAGAGCTCACGGTGCCAGCCCTTTCCACAGCCCCTCTCTTCAATCCAGGTTCACCAGTGAGTTCCCCTCGTTCCCCTCTCTGTGTCATAGCAACCAATTGCACTAGATCGATCCCCATCGCCGGTGATCGCCGGATTCCCGATTTGCCCTGTTTCCCCAATGCCACTCGATTCAGCCCAAATTAACCCTCAATCCTGTAGAAGAAGTTGATCAGTAAGCCTAGTAGAGCAAGCCCGTAGAACCAGAATCCCCAATTAAGCTCAAATCGAAGAAATCCCAAATTTGAACCTCGGCCGTTCGCCGGACTTCGGCGCCAAGCTTCTCCGGCCGATATCCAATGAAATTAACCTCCCCAGTAGCTTTGTTGTGCCCTAGAGATCATCCCCAAGCTTGGAATTGAGCTCTTTCGCCCTGTATCAAAAATACCCAAGCTCCAGTGTCGTCTTCTCCAGCGCCGGTCGCCGGAATTTGTTCCCGGCCGATCTAGCGCCTGAAACCTTGTCCCTTAGATAGATTCCAGTACCCTGAGCAATATTGTCCACTAGCTCGACACCTGGATCTGCCTAGATTGTGAGTTATGCCTATGCCAAGATCACTGTCTAGTAACTCAGTTCATGTCCAGGCCACCGTGGTTCATCGCCGGATTTGGCCACCCTCCGGCCACTTTCAGCCCTTGTGCCTGTTGAGTATATTGTTCCTGTTAGTAATGCCTACCTCCCAGACAAAGTGGTGCATCATTTGGAGCCCTGGATCACAAGTTAAGCCATGCCCTAGTTTCTGGCCATGTCCAGCACCATGTCAGTGCATGTCAGCCACTGGCATTAGCCTTGTTTGACCCCTTCTGGTTGAGCAATTGAAATGCCACCTTGTCCTTTAGATTCCTGGAGTTGAGATCTACAACTTTCTCTACTGTCACTTCTCCAGAAAACCATCCTAAGACTAGTTTCCAGTTATGTCAAAGCCATGAACTGAATGTCGACCCTTCGACGTTCAATCCTTTTTAGCCGTTTCTTCGACCAGAGCCCTCGTGACCTTACCCTAACCTTTTCCCCTGCATACATGGCTTATTTACTTAATACTTTCTATAGAAACTATTTTCAGTATGCTTATGTGGTATGTGTTTGTGTGTTGTCTGATTGCCGCAGAGTCAGAAGCTGAAGGAGCGGAAGAAGTCCTTGAAGATCCGTCTGAGTTTTTAGACCCCACATTGCAAGGCAAGCCTCATTCCTTTGATCATGTCTCACCCAATATTTTCATATGAAGTATATTCACTGTTTCTTACTATGCATGCTTAGTTGAAATACAAGTTATGTTTGAATGACATGAGTAGATATTCCCTAATGAATCATGAAACCCCTTTTGTTATTGAACCTTCATATATATGCTTTTGTCACCCTAGGACTCATATATTGAATATTCACATTAAACTTGAAATGGTCAAATACATGAGAAGTTATAATGAAAACCGTTTTGACAAGAAAACCGATAAAAGGGATCAGTAGTGAGGATTGGTTTGTATGGAGAGGGTGCGGTACGCACCAGGGAATGTGAATGTTCCTCACTATTGATTCATAAGGACGAGAACCTTGTGCTGTGTCTCTATACGAATTGTAAACGTACCAACCACTTGCCTGGTATGGGGCAGGCACAACTCAGTAGCTTTTTGGTATTAGCAGTTCCCTGCATGGTTTGACGATCTGGTTTCTCGCGTGGAAACTGGAAGGCCAAGGTTCGGCCATGAGTGATGTGAGTCAGAAAAAAATGATGAGAGAAAAAGGCGTTAATGAAGGAAGGCGTCCTAGACCTGATTAAGCCGTGAGCGGCTGTAATCTTAAATGGTCGTATGTCTCGCGTGGACATAGACCAAGGCTATGTGTCCTGAGGGAACATAGACCAGAGAGGCTAGGAAGTAAGGCAGTGGGGAAGACCCACAACGGTACTTGAGACTTAATTGTCTATTTACCGGGCAGGGATACTGTTAATACTGAACTGTAAAGCGTTGTGTGATCTCGGCCTTGTCACATGTGTATAAGTCACATGAAGCTGATCCGACTTGAAAGCCGAGTGAACCAGTGGATTTAAAAAGAGGTACACCTTTGCAAAGTGTAAAAGAAGTATCGGATACTCTGTACTCCCAGGTCCAGGAGTCTTTTCGTAGTGGATGTTATCCATGGGTTATAGCACAAGTAATGTTTCGGAATATTTTCATAATGCGGTTAACAAAGTAGTGACTCATGGGAGACCACTACATCTAAGGTTTTATTGAAAACTTGTTTAACGTTCAAAGTATTATTCTCATGACAAAGTACTGTTTTACTGAACAAATGACTTGGAAATCTATATATCTCTATCCATATGAAACCAAAACCCCAGAATCATATATTTCACCCTCATGTAAGTACAATCACATTAATTCCCGGAATGAGTATTGCTGAGCACCAAGTGCTCACCCTTGCAATTTGCATCCAACTGTAGAAGAGGGATTCGAGGATCCCGAGTCCTTCAGTTATGAGTTCCCGGCAGAAGATGGAAGCGCCCCGGACGAGCCCACGTTCTAGAAGGATTGCGCACCAAGTCAAGTCAGATGTGGGAGGAGCCACTTCAACCCCGCTGCGGATGGAAATCAAGCTTTTTGTCGTTGCTTTGTGCTTTATGCTGTGTGTTCGGTACTTAGATACCGACTCTGGTTCTGATAAACTTGTTATTTTCTTAGCAACTCTACTTAGCGCCATTTTCGGTGCTTTGGGTATGTAATATTGGCCAAGCTGGCCTGCTACCTGTTTAATGTTATTATTATGCTTGTCTGGTTTGGAGCTCATGTGTCATCCTGCTGTGTGTAACCTACCTGGGCGGTTACCAAGGTGATCCTCAAATGGGGGTCTCACAGCAAGTACCAACCTTGGATCGATCCTCAATTTTTTGCCCCCAAATGCTCCCCCGGCCTTTCGAGATTTCGCTCTTCCTTGCCCCAAATCTCTTCGAACTGGACAGTGTATGTCGAGCAAGAGTGTACGACTAGCTCAAAATATCCGCCAAAAGACCTTTTATACCAGGTTCAATACAGACGGTTCTATATAATACCGCCGGTAATATCGGTGCATTTTTGAAGAACAGAATATCACTGACGGGTTTCACTTTATTAAACCGTCGGTAATATCGGTGCATTTTGTGTAGAACTATAACAGAAATATCACAGACGGTTATGAGCTCAAAATCGTCCGTGATAATTACAATATCACAGACGGTTCCTAGCTCAAAACCGTCCGCTTTACTATCACAGTCGGTTTTTACTTCAGAACCGTCTGTGATTATCACAGTCGGTTTTTACCTCAGAACCGTCTGTGATAATTATAAAATTATAAAATCAACACTCTGCTCTACTATCACAGACGGTGATAAGGTCCGAATCATCTATAATATCCTGGATTGTTTGCAGTCGAACCGTTCGACTAGTGGTCAGTTGTTCCATTTGTTTTTCACATTTGGTTCTATCTTATTTTAATGTTAGTATTTAAAAAAATGAACGTTGAGACTATTTGGTTTTATCTTGTTTTTCATATTTGTTGTATATATGTCTGTGGATCTTCAAAGAATTTTGAGACTATTACAGTCGGTCCTGAAAGTAAAAACGTCAGTAATGTTAATATCAGAGACAGTTTTGAGTTAAAAACTGTCTTGATTGCAGCAGTATTTTCTTGTTAATATTTTCACACAGAATATCATTTGGTGATTATCAGTTACATAATCAATCGAAAAGCCAGATATATAAGAATAAGAAATTTCTTATTTCTTACAATCTTTGCATACATAAGGGATACAATTAAGCGACCAATTAATTAGCGTCGACCTGTTCCGAAAGTAATTTACAAAGTTCTTCTAGGGACGTATTGGCATCAGTAGGATCTACACTGGACGCCCCAGGAGAACTACCAATGGCTCTAAGACTATCAACATCATCTCTCAGCAAAGGAGTGAATTTGGCATCAGTAGGATCATCTAAGAAATTAAAGTTGATACAACAAAGGTGTTGAAGAGGGGATATTTGAAGGATTGTTGTGGATCTCCAAAGGTGGAGATGAAGCTGCAACTCAAAGCACTCTGCCAAGTGCAGAATGGCAAAAGACATCCCCTCAGAATGCTTCTCCAGCGCCTCTTTTTTTTTTTTGGAGAGTTCTGCACAAGGCAGCTTTCTCCTCCTGCACATATGCATGGGTTAGTTTTGAAAGACATAGCCAGCAGAGAGGGTGAAGATGATTGCCAAGCTTCGGAGTGGATTTGGACGCGGAAGTGTGCGCCTTACCCCAGAAAGTTGATCATCCAAGAAAAACTGATGATACAAAGGTGTTGAAGAGGGAATATTGGAAGGATTGTTGTGGATCTCCAAAGGTGGAGTTGATGCAACTGGAGGGGTTGCAAGGGGCAATGTGGCAACACAGGCCTCAGCACCCTCTAGAGTCTTCGCTGCAGCTCCACTGGAGGATCTTTCATCATTTCTAATTCTCTTCTTTGGAGGGAGCATTTCCTCAGGCACCTGTGGATTTCGAAATGTATTTGTTTCAAGGTAATCAAGTCATAAAAGAAAGATCTGCATTAGAGTTTCAGAGAGGACTTACTTTCTGAAGATCCTGATCGAGTTCATGCCTTATCTCTTCCTCATCACTCTCAACTTCAATAACCTCATTGGAATCTCGGCTCGCCGTCAAGGTGGGAGTTGAGGAGGGAATAAAGATAGGGATTTAGGAGCCTCGCTATTTATAGAACCAGAAGGTGACGGTTCATATGCGCGGGTGCCTCGAGTTTTAAAAAGCGCACTACTGGTTTTCAAGGTCAATAAATTCATGATAACTTCTCGGGAGATAAACTACAACACGGCAAAGGAAGTTGAAGAGTCAGATTACATAATTCGATGCAAATTAAATTTGAAGTAAATAATTAAGTCTCTTCATCTGCTCAGTTATTATGTGCGGTTATCAACAATTGCATGTAGAGAATTCGATGCGTGGGCACTGTTGGGACTATCACAGACGGTTGGGATATCAAATCGTCTGCTTTAATATTACAGACGGTTCTCATGTCCAAACCGTCTGTAATATGACTATTACAGATGGTTCTCATGTCCGAACCGTCTTTACTATGCCTGGAATATTGAACTGTTCGACTTCTACAAATACTTGTTCCCTCCCTGGAGTTTTGCTTCCAGTCGAACCGCTCCACTTCTCTTTCTCCAAGAACGGGCGGGAAAATTGTAAAATTTACATAAGAACAACTTTTTAGTTAATTTTTTCATCATTAATGAAAAACAATTTCCAAGTCGACGCTTCGTGTTCCCAGGTTTAGTGCGCCGCGCAAACATCAAAAATGGAAAAGACACAACACACTGTTGAGAATTTGAAGTGGAGCGCACTACTTTGTTTTCAAGATCAATACCGTCATGATAAATATTCTCGGGAGATAAACTGGAATACGGCAAAACAGTAGTGCCCACTTAGGAAGTTGAACCGTCAGATTACATAATTTGATGCAAATTAAATTTGAAGTAAATAAATAAGTCTCTTCATCTGCGCAGTTATTATGTGCGGTTATCAACAATTGCATGTAGAGAATTGCACTGTTGGGACTATCACAGACGGTTGGGAGATCAAAACCGTCTGCTTTAATATTACAGACGGTTCTGATGTCCGAACCGTCTTTAATATGCCTGTGGAATATTGAACTGTTCGACTTCTACAAATACTTGTTCCCTCCCTGGAATTTTGCTTCCAGTTGAACCGCTGAGAATTTGAAAGAAGTTGAGAATTTGAAGCGTCAATCACTGTTGGGACTATCACAGTCGGTCCTTACATAAAAACCGTCTGTAATATTACTATCACAGACGGTTTAGAGTTAAAAACCGTCTGTGATATTGAAAGAAGTTGAGAATTCGAGACGGCGGACACTGTTGGGATTATCACAGTCGGTCCTTACATAAAAACCGTCTGTAATGTGACTATCACAGACGTTTTTTACCTCAGAACCGTTTGTGATATTCAAAGCACGTTGATATATAACTCGAGGCGTTTGGCATGCCACAATGCCATCTAGCCAAATAAGCCCAACTTCTATATTCTTTTTATATTATTTGCATGGGACCTGCGACTTCTATATTGTTTCTATATTATTTAAAGGGCTCCGATGGACTGCCCTCACAAGCCAAAGATCGCGATAGTCGTTCCTTGATCGCACACAGTGCACATACCTTTGTATGGTCGAATGTTCGACAAAAACTAAAGAAAGATAAAGAAAGAGGGAAGATTGCATGCAGTTCAAGAATGTACTGGAAAATTGGAAAGTTGACATAAGAACAAAGTTTTCAATAATTTTTTTCATCACTTACAAAAAAAAGTAAAAATACAGAATGCTAGGTCAAGGAGTGGTCTTAGCCCTGGCTGCATCTAGAATAAAGTCAGTTTGACTTGCAGCCAAGACGCAGGACTCCTCCAGCGACAAGTCGTCCTTCTTAGGATCAACTACTACCGCGCCGAGAAGGCTTGCGACCTCCCTCAGCTTCGCGATGGTATCCTTCATAGTCAAACCGGAGCCAGCGATGGTCATATATGCGGCTTTCTTCTCCTCGTGAAGATGCCTCGTCCTCGCCCTAGCATTGTCACCATCCGTCTTCATGCGCTGAATGCGCTGGAAGAGATCGTCAAGGTCAAGCCGTAGCCGAGTGTGCTTCTCTGTGAGGAGCTTGTGCTCCTCCTGGAGGGCCCGCAGCTCGGTCTTGACTTTGCCAGTGTCTTCCACGACTCCACTTTCCTGTGCAAATCAACAGGTTAAGAATGTATTGAACAGGGATTAACAATACAGGGGTAACTCCAAAAGATTGAGAGTTATTACCGGGGAGGGCGAGGCTGACGATGCCATCGGTGCAGAGAAGCTAAAGAGTCAAACAGTCTGAGAATTATAAAAACTTGCAAAGTAAATGACAATTTTTCCACTGTCAATTTATAGAACTTCCAAAGCGATGCTTCGTGTTCTCCTAGGCGCCGCGTGCGAAGATCGGAGACAGAAATGATCACAGTTGAGAATTCGAAGCGCCGGCACTTTTTCAGTCGGATCAGACCTCAGAACCGTCTGTGATAACTACACTATCACAGCCGCTTCTTAGTTAACAACCGACTGTATATAGCACAATCGGTTCTGAGTTCCGAACCGTCTGTGATATTCTAGTTATCACAGACGGTTCTCAGCTGGGAACCGATTGTATCTATCACAGTCGGGTTATAGGCTAGAACCGTCTGTGATAAGTAGACTATTACAGACGGTTCTCAGCTGGGAACCGATTGTATCTATCACAGTCGGGTTTTAGGTTAGAGCTGTCTGTGATAAGTAGACTATTACAGACGGTTTTGTGTTCAGAACCGTCTGGTTTACTATCACAGTTGTTTTTTACATCAGAACTGACTGTGATAACTGAACATATTTTCCCGACAGGCCTTCGCAGACGGTTTTCCATTGAACAGTTCATAACCGTCTGTGATGTGTCGTCCTGGATATCTGTTTCTGTGGTAGTGAGTCTTGGTTTTTGGACCCCCGGAGGTAATCCTTGGATGCCTCCAAATTTTCCTAGAGGATAGAGTTTATCTGCTTCAAGGTCTCTACCTATACTCGAGCCTTGGCCAACTCCCCGAGTGCCACCTCTCTCTCGCCCTCTTCAACGCTACTTCTTTCATAGTAGCGACGACATTGTCAAAAATTGTAGCTTGGAGAGCTCTCGTGAGGGCCAAGGTCTAGAATAAAGAAACCATTAGAAAGACCTAAAATTTAAGAGTTACGCACAAGTAAACAAGTACCTGGAAGGAGAGGAAGATAATCGCCTGTTAGAAATCCTCGAGGGTCCCCTATTGGGCATATTCCTGGACCTTTGAATCAAAAGTTCCCAAGCAAACTTGCAGGGCTCCCCTAGGGACATCATTGGGGTATCAACCAGGGAGGGTACCACATCCGAGGAACCCGGATGTTGTCGCCAGTGATGTGGTCATACCAACCGCTATAGCCGCTAGATGCTACTCCCCCTCGGCCCCTCCTATCTTGTCCACCAGGAGCTTGTCATTTGTAGAATCCATCAATGTCAAGTTTTTGAGTAGATTATACACTATCGGTAGGAAGAAAAGACTCTTACCTTTTCTAGGCCCCTAGGACGTGGGGCCCTCCAAGGGGCTTTGCTTCGGGGCAGTGACTATGTCGAACCAGAGCGTGGCCTTAAGTGCCAAAGCTTTAGCTGGCTTGCCACCTCCTCCTCCTCCTCAAGGGACGCCTCCCCCTAGGGAGCGCCTTTGGGGAAAGGCGTTGGGGTGTAGTCTTCGAAGTTAGACCCCATCGTCTTCAACCTTGTCTCCTCCTTCGACTTGCTGGACGTAGCCAACTCATCCAACCTAGCCAAGAGATCCTCCATACCCCTGGAGAATTTTCCCTAGTGGAGATGTGTTGCCTCATAAGCAAATAGTGTCAATTGCAGCTTTCGATGAGTAGAGTTGTCGAACCTATAAGAACATGATGCTTCTTCTTTTGGCAAAAGAGTTTTTGGAATCTCTTATTAGTAGCAAGAGAAAAGAAAAAAAGTAATAAAAATAAAATTGAGATTAACTTCTATGAATCAAAACAATATCTCATATTTCGGTTTATCAATTTATTAAATAAATTGTAGAGGATAATTTTAAATGTCTATTGTAATCAATTTTAATTCCATATTTGTAGGTGGCTATGTCTTGAAAATATGCATCCCGCTCTCATGATGCTACTACACCTTATGCTCCACTAGAGTGCACCCCGTTTTCGCGATGTCACTACACAATCCGGTGAACCCTTATGCTTTGTGGTAACCGATTTATCCTCGAATAATTAATTTAAATTATGACTCTCCGGCTGTCACTACGAAGGCAGAAATCTGAGATCTTTCATCTACAAGTTTATCAGTTGAGGATCCAGATTTTTCATCTCTCTCGAGGCAACAATCAATCCTAATGACTAGAATTATACGGGTGCCAAAGTATAATCTAGCATAGAGAAAATCACTTCAATGAAACAAATTAGAAAGATAATATATAGAATTGAATCCTCTACGCCTGGAGATCGCAGGGTTTACCTTGACATCTATCTGGTGGACGCAATTACTACCTTTGACATCTTGATTACAAAGGAAATTGATCTAATTAAACAAAAGAAAACTAATAATAATGGTGGAACTAATTTGAAAGATGATAATGGAAGATCCTTGATTGGTGGTGGATCCTCCTGATTATTCTTAATGCTCCTTTCTTTCTCTTTTTAAAGGCCAAGTGTCGCGCCCCTAAACAGGGTCTAGGCGTAACAACTGCCACATACTTATGAGTAAAGACTCATAAACATGTAAGGTTTGATACAAAATAGATTCAAACCAAAAGTGAATTGTAAAAACTATCTTTATTTGAGATGTATTTGATACATCAAGCTAGAAATTTAAATTTTGAATATTCCAAATGTAACATGTCTTCTAATCACTTCCCACCCAACTAGTTTAGCCTATTTCTCGATTCCATCCATTGACGACATTTTGGAAACGTCTTTACTATTTCCAACCACTACATAAAAAATATATATTTGCAAGATGAGTACAACAAGTCGTACTCATGAAACAGACACACACACAATAATAGATGTAAGCAAAATATCATGTTGCCAAAAATTTAATTGAAAACAATTTAGATAATTTTCTTCTTCAAAAAAATTGTTGACACCACATATGAATGCAAACAGTCGCAATCCTGTGAGTTACCAGGGTGAAATTTCACATTTGTACACTCTATAAAGGTGTACTCTTGACATCACAGCCTCTCCAAAGACATTTTTATCCTAAAAAAACAAAGTTCTTTGGCCATTCGAGATTATCACACTTGACTTACTAGTATCTATGACTCCTATAGATCCATCACTATATATCCTGTTCGGATAAAAACCATCCGTTGAGGGAGAATTCAAACAGTCCCACATTTGAATTGTGACCAATACAATATAATTGCTTTCGTAACACCAGTTTTTCTTTATGAAACAACAATCACTTTTCAAATAGTATAGTTTGTCAAAACTTTTCCCTTAAAAGATAATCTTTTTCCTTTCTTTCTCAAAAACAATTCTTACAAAATCATAAAATTAATTATACCCCTGCTACCTACTTGGTTCATATTGATGGCACCACTGGATCTATCAACACATACCGACATTAGCATATTAGTTAATTCTCACTCACGGGGTGTGTGTGGGTAGCTCTCATAGATTCATCACCTCATATCAACACTGCAGTGATGATTATTGATGATTTTTTAGTATATCAGCAATGCATTTTATTTTTCCAAAAATAATATAGCATAATCATAAAATACCTTGTTCAAAATAACAATAATAAAATAAGATTGGAAAAATATGATAATTAGTACATGCGCAGTTGGCTATGTCTTTTCGGTATTTTTCACCGTCAACCGTCAATCACATCGAAAACCTATTTCATATTTAATATGCTTTTTTCAGGATACAATACAATTTATAAGATGGCCTATGACTCGTGTTTTATTTCTAATCATCTGTGAACAAAATTATTTTATCTTCCGTTATATATCAATATATCAGGTTGTACAAATTGTGTGTGCACATGGCTAAACTCTCCATGTGCACAAGATATGTGTGTACTTCGCCAAATTCCTCCTCTCGGCTTTGGGGCGTTTTTTCTACCTTGGGTGGCCATGCATTTTGGAGAGTACCAGCCACGTACATGCATGTGCATTAGCCATGTTATTAGCTTGAGTGTATGGGAATTAGTATCTAATGAATTTAATTAATCTTTTTTTATCACATTTAAACATGTAACATGTTATCTTTTATTAACTAGCTTGATTGATATTTTGGGCGGCATTTTGCCATAGTCGAGATCAATTCTGTTTAAGTGTATGTGTACATGATATATTAATGAGCAATATAGCTAGCCAGTAAATATACCCTGGGCATGACAATACGTCTGGCGAGTCTCGACTATAGCTAGACTGAGTTGGCCAAGTAGATCTGCAAGTCATCGATCAGATTGGTTCTGTATCTGCGACACCAACGTGCTTCCTACTGCCATTACTTCCCTCATGCTCTTATGTACTTTATCACACACTTTCTTTTCTAGATGTGAGTTGCATAACCTAGTCTGTAGAATGCACGATATAGCCATGAGCTAATGTGGAGCACTATGGGGGTGTGTGTGTATACTTTCTACTCTTCTATCTAAAGCTTATGCATGGTAGGTTATTCATAGCCAACTCTTGGTCCACACAATTGGACACCTCAACAGACACCTTATCAGGTGTTTTTTATATTATTATTTTTTTTAAGAACTTAATTTGAATTATTATTCTTTGTAAGGAAGCCAAGTTCAAATAGTATCCTATCTTTTGTAATAATATTTAACTGAGTGTTTTTATATAATAAGTTTTTTTAAACACGTTTACAGGATAACATACACTATAATCAATTAGATAAAAAATATTGTATAAAAATACATCCAACACATATCAATACTAGAGTTCTCATTTTCACACTGCCTAAAAAAACTACCCAGTTGGTATGGATAATTCTCTAGATACTATATTTATGCTATATTTTTGCATGAAACTAACTCATTACTACTAGATCTCTTGAACAAAACTAGGAAATTGTGCTATAAAAATGTAACTAGGCTAATAAAAATATTTTCCTTAATAATATATACTTTTTTTTTCAAGCCGGTGAACACTCATAAAAAAGTCAACACTATTAAATTTTATTTCTTTCTTATATCATAAGAGATGCATAAAATAAATTCTCTTGACTTCATCCCAAAAAATAAAACCGAATACTAGTAATTTTTCAGTAGCTAAAGAAACACTACTACTAACATGTCACAAGCAAAATATTTTTTTTTTACACCGACGGTCAAACCTAATGAAGCTAAATACGCGATAGAACTAGTATAAAATGTATATTAGGACTTACTTCTAAATCAGACTTGACACAATTATAGATGCTAAAAATACGGGATACTACACCAAGAGTTCAGAAAGTTTTGAACTAGAATTTTTGTTCTCACAAAATTAACTACAGTCTAAAATCTTCGTGATTGCCAACTGTTTGACCTACATGTGGATATGCCATACAAATTGGTCATACGGGTTGCAAACTATATGCTAACCCGTATGTGGCTCTATTCTCTTTTGTTGCTTCAGTTTAGAGTCCAAAGTGTTATAAGGCTCTCTCCAACTCACCGGTGCTTCGTTTGGCGCTTCAACAGAATATTCTCCAGTATATTCTGTGCCACGTATGCGAAGCACCATCTGAAGCACCACCCTTCTCCAACCCACCGGCGCTTCGCTTGGCGCTTCGCTTGGCGCTTCGCGTGGGGCCCGCACATACATTATTTATTACACATTGACAAATTGATAAAATAAAATTCAGATAATTCGAAGACAACAAATTAAAATAAAATTGTTGTAAATAACAAAAAAAATTTTAAATTATTTTTATTTAAATGGCATACGGGAAAAAACATGACATATACTAAATTAAAATTCGGCAACAGTCGGCCGTTAAAAACCGCACAAACAACTACTCGTCGGTACCGTCGGCCCCGAAACGCTGCCAAATGTGCTCAATAAGATCTCGTTTCAGTTGCTGATGTGTTGGGCGAGCACGGATCGCATTATTTCGATCTAGCATATGTTCGAAAATTGGTGGTGCACTGCTGTGTATAGTAGGCGGTGTTACGGTTGATGTGCCTTGAGTATCGTACAATTGAGTGATCGGGTCATGAGAGTGCCGCTCATCCTCGATTATCATGTTATGGAGGATGACACACGCTTTCATAATATTGGCAAGAGTTGATCGTTGCCAAAATCGAGCGGGGCCGCGGACAATAGCAAATCGAGCTTGCGAGCTTGCAACACCCCAAACGCTCGCTCCACATCTTTTCTTGCCCCTTCTTGATGTTGTGCAAACAACCTGAGTTTGTCCGTTTGGGGCAAGGGTGTGGTCTTTACGAAGACAGCCCACTCGGGGTAAATACCGTCGGCCAGGTAGTACCCCATATTGTACTATGTACCATTAACAGAGTACTGAACCGTAGGAGCTTACCCGCGCAACACATCAGTGAAAAGGGGGGATTGGTTAAGCACGTTGATGTCGTTGTTGGATCCGGCGACACCAAAAAAAGCATGCCATATCCACAAGTCTCTGGACGCGACCGCTTCAAGTATTATGGTAAGGACTCCTTGATCACCACGAGTGAATTGGCCCCTCCATGCAACTGGGCAATTGCGCCATTCCCAGTGCATGCAATCGATGCTTCCCAGCATCCCTGGGAAACCTCGGTCCTCTCCTTCGTGGAGCAGACGCTGGAGGTCTTCGGTAGTAGGTTTACGGAGATATTCCTCCGCGAACCGATCGATGATTCCTTCGATGAAATTCTCCAGGCACCGAATAGCCGTCGACTCTCCGATGCGTACGTACTCGTCGATGGCATCGGCGGGCGAGCCGTACGACAACATGCGCAAAGCCGCAGTGCACTTCTGCAATGGAGATAGCCCCTTTCGGTTGATGGCATCTCTCCTCTCTGTGAAGTACGGGGACCACTCTCCAAGAGCTGTGACGATTCGCAAAAAGAGGGGTCTCCCCATTCGAAACCTTCTGTGAAACAAGTAGCCGGGGTAGACCGGAACGTCGGCGAAGTAGTCCGCGACTAGACGGTTATGACCGCCTTCGCGATCTCTTTCGATGTACCTTCTGCTACCTCCTCGGCGGCGGTGCGAGGTACCAGCATCAATGCTGGCTTCAACATCAACAAGAGCTTGCTGCAGATGGGGTTCGATCGTCAGAACGGTTTTTGCGAACCCCGTCGCGAACTCTTCCATCTGGTTGAGGCATTCGTCGTCAGTACTACTTGTGCTTGAGCTGGACGACATTTTTTTAGGATTGGTTGTGAAGTTGAGATCACCAAGAACGGAGGCTTCGGTTGTGAAGTTGAGATTACTGAGGTGTGAAAATGAGGGCATGGGGGTCCAAATATATAAGGGGAGAAGCGAATCGATCACATGCGTCGGCTCCAACGGCTAAATCCAAAGGAATCGAGCAGATGTGTCGGCTCCAACGGCTAAAATCCAAAGGCATCGAGCAGATGTGTCAGCTCCAACGGTTAAAATCCAAAAGTACCAATCACATGCGTCCGCTCCAACGGCTAAAATCCAAAGGCATCGAGCAGATGTATCAGCTCCAACGGTTAAAATCCAAAAGTACCGATCACATGCGTCGGCTCCAACGGTTAAAATCCAAAAGTACCAATCACATACCACAGTACGAACAGGTGAATCAAAAACGAATTAAATTAATAGTGCGAGTACAATTTTTTAAATGAAAAGTACAATGCTCGGAGTACTATTTATTCTTCATAGCCTTAAGCTGCTCGTTCATGTATTCTACTGCAGCCGCATACGTCGCCTTACGATCATCCGAGAAATGGGATGTATCCATCCCAAGTAGTTTCGTCAACGACTTCATAAATGACGCCTTTTCTTTGCTTTTGGCCATCCCCTGCAATTTATCAGCTACAGCAAGGGCTTTGCCGGCCACACTAGTAAGCTCGGCGCTGGCTCTGCTAATGCGCTCTAGGGTCTCGTCGGACGCCGACGATGTCTGGCCCAGTTTGCTCTTACCCTTCCGCTTCTGCTTTGCCGCGTCCCTCCCTTGCGGTCGTGGAAGCTCGACGGGGACATCCTCATTGTTCGACGACGATGTGTGGGTACCTTCTTCGTCGAGGCGAGCCCTTTTCGAAGAATCGAAGCAGCTTCGGCACCACTTCAGTTGACCACGTACGGCATTCCACCAGTGCTCCAGGACGAATGGATGTCCAACCTCCTGCCTGTACATGTCGCGTGCTTGCGACATCAACTGGTCGTCTGAACGACCACTTGCGTAGGCATCCCTCAACCTACAAAAGATGCCATTGAACTGAACAATTTTCTTATTATTCTTTTGCCAATGGTCTTTGCAGTGCTTTATGTCTCGTCTACGATTGGACGGACTGCTCGCGTTGTACTCCTCAGTGACCTTCGACCAGTACATCTCGCATTTTTGGTTGTTCCCATCGATCGGGTCGATGGAGTTATTCAACCATGCACTGATCTGGATAAAAAAATAAAAATTGTTCAAAAAAATTTTTCATAAAACCGGGGAAACAAATATGCGTTAACAAAATTTAATATTTAAATGAACACTTACGAGTCGCATGTCGTCCTGTTGCGACCAGAGCATTCGTTTACGTGGCGGTCTAGCGTTGTCGTCGTCCACGATCACGACAGGGGGCGTGCTCTCCGGAGTGGTGGTATCCGATGAGGGGGTCGAGCGATCATTTCTTCTCGGTACTTGCGGGGGCGACATTTCTGTAGGGATGGTCGGAGCCCCGACCAAATGAGGATTTTGACCGTAAAGGCCGTAGGGGGGTTGTGCGTAAGGATGCCCGGGCGTGTACTGCCCAGGATATGCATACGGATGTGGTTGGCCGTATGGAGGGGGTGGACCCAATGGTGGGTAATACATCGGGTATGGGGGGGTGGGGGTTGAAAACTAGGCGGATTTTGACTGTTTGGCTCTTCGGTATTGGCATCATCAATATTTGGTTCGCCAAACCAATTGACATAACCGCCGGGGGGATTGTTAGCCATTGAAAAAAATTTCGGAAAATATTGCGGGAATGAGAGTGTGGAAAGTGTATGGTATGTGGTTGTGTTTGAGTGAAAATGAGGTCAAGTGTTCTCATATTTATAGTGGGAGGAACACAGAATTTTTCTAGATTTTTTGGTGATTTTTTGTGATTTTTTATGAATTTTTACACTCAAAAATGAATAAAATAAGTGCAACAGCTAAATTTAACGGCTAGATTTTTGTGTGGCTGACAGGTGGGACCGGCTCAAAACAATTCCAACGGCTAGTTCTTCCCGCTTGCACACCAAACCGAGACTTACATGTAGGCCCTCCATTTGACCGGGCTCACGCGTCAGCGAGAATAAAAAATCCGGCCTCGGGTGCACAAAACACGCCAAACGAGCTGACCAATTTCCTCGGCTACATCCGCACCACATACCCCTTCACTGACATGTGGGCCGAAATTGAAACTGGGCCCACTTGTCAGTACGGGGTTTACGAGGGTACGAAACGCACGCGCGCGGGGAAAGCGGGGCCCACAAAACGCGTTACCGGGCGTCGCGTGATCTCCAACACGCGGGGATTCGCGGACGAGGCGTCGGTGGGGCCCACTCGTCAGACCCTCGCGCGCGCCGCTTCACGAAGCGGTGTCTCTCTCCTCGCGCGGATTTTTTATTAATATTTCCGTGTGGGGCCCGCCCGTCAGCGCTTCGATGCGGCGGCGTTAGAGACGGTCTAAGTAGTATAACACTTTATGCTCGTTTCACCTCTGAACCTACAAAATAAAGAATTAGGGTAGATTGAAAGCATCTAGACTTAAATCAAACAAAATTTAAACAAAACCTAAAACTAACTAAGGTGAATTAACTAAATTATCAAGCAAAATAATGTTGGAAAATCATCGTTCTCCCCAAGCTTACCCTTTGCTCCTCCCGAGTAAATCTTAAACTTGTGAAATAGGAGGTCACCAATATAACTTATAAGAAAGCAGATGATCCATCAAGTTAGGAACTATACCAATCACAAGGTGTGAGAGATCTCCCCAAGTTGATTCGAATGCTTAAGAGAAAATAAAAATCATGTATTTGTTAGAAGTAGTTAAAGTTGTCCTAACCTCCACTTATTATCATATTTTTAAATGATTATGCTAAAATTTATGCTCTTTTAAGAGAAAGTTACAAACGTTGTTTTCACCCCTAAGATCAAGTTCTAAATTTTAAGAATAGGTGATCCTTACAAGTGGTTAGCTTACAATTCAGTCATAGATGAAACTTTTATTTATGAGAAAATATATTATTTAAACATAAATCATTCTTTACTGACTTCCACAGCTGGGAAGTATTTTTCTTCCAAGTATTGCAGAATACTCAAAATCTGAAATGTACTGAAGATTGTGCATCCTTCTCTCGGTCAGAGGAGTAAGTCGGGAAACCTTTTAAATTTTTTTAATTTTTATTTATTTATTTATTCTTCTAGCTATAAATTTTGCTCAGTGAAGGGCCATCCCTTCTACTGACTTCTCTACTCATGGCCTAAATGTAGAATGATTTAGATAATCCGTTAATGGTTAGCAAAGTGATGTAGAGTATATTTTTTTAAGATTTTCAAAAATTTTTTTTTTTTGAAAATTAGAGAAATATTCAAAATATAGCTCAGTTTCTAAACTATGAACCACTTAAAACAGGAAAAGTACAATTAGTTGAATTGGTTCTCGGTGCTAAGGTGATCATTTCAAAACTCATATCAGATGAATATTAAGGCATAAATTCTAACACAATTCATATCAAAGTTGACAGCAATAGATAGACAAACTCTAAGCTATTTCAAGCTATACATAAATTAAATTTTCTGTTGAGCATTTTGAATCAAATTATCAAAAATCACATATCTCACAAAGGTTGGACTCAACTTTATCAATTAACTCCTTGATTTTTTTATCCAAATTGGATCATTCCTTCTACACAAATGCAAGTATGCATGCAAAAGAAAAGGAAAATATTTTTTATTTTTTTATTTTTGTGCATGGAAAAAACATGAACTAACCTACTACTAAATGCAAATAATGCAATATGTTGAAAAATAAAGAAAAGAAAAGCAAGTACTCAGCACAAACCGAGGAATAAAGTGTTCTTCCAACAAGTATCATCAATTGGAATTAAATTGCAACTGCTTAAGATAAAGAAAGTATCGCGTGATGTCTCCTCAAGTTAGGCTTTGTGTCTTGAACACAAGCCTTGAATGGGCTCTAATGCTACGATGTTGGATCCTACAATCCTGGATAGTTGAAAGGTGCTAATGGCTGCATCGAATCCTGAGTAGGTTGCTAAGGTGTTGCCAATGGTGGATAGTGATGGAAGAATGACTCAAACATTTGATTCCATGGACTAAATATGAAGTGTTCTTCCTCCTGAGTGTGGCGAATATCTTGTATCACATCATGCAAGTTGTTTTGAGTGTTTTGAATTGATTGTATGTTGATATGGATTTGGTCAACCTTCGATTGCCTCACAAATTATGGTTGAGGTATGTGCTCTAGAGAGTTAGGCACATAATCCTCATCATCATTTTTAGTTGTCATTGTCCTCCTCTTCTTCTTCAGGTTCTTGTTGAATTGGTTGGGGGTTTTGTAGTTGGTAGTTGGGGGCGATCAATCACTCGTCGCAGCCTAAGATGTGTGCTGACACACAACTCAAGTTATTAATTTCCTCATGTCATCAAGCTTCTAATTTATGAATATTATTATGATTTGATTTATATTTATTAATATTTATGTATAAATTATCATTTTTACAAAGTTTCCATGTTTACACACCTTAGTTATAGGTTCGGAACAAATTGGAGCCAAACTGGAGCAAAACCGGAGTCTGACATGAGCTAACAGAAATTCCAACACCATTTTGACTACGAAGATGGTCTCAAATGCAAAAAAATATAAATGGAAAGTTGTAGAGCTCATCGATAAGATTGAAACACATATATGATTTGTCAAAATCAGAGTTCAGACCAAGAAGTTACGGCCTCTGGAAGAGAATTTGTGCAGAAGGGAAAAATAGAGTCATACGGGTTAGCATGCATACGGATTGCCAACCCATATTTGCAATCCGTAAGACCTTTTGTTGGGTCCCCCTCATCAAACAAAATCTTATGGTGGCGCTGGCTCTACCAATTAGGACTTTTGTGCTATAAAAACCTCTAAAAAATAGAGTTTTGGGGAAGGAGAGCAAAAGGGGGCCTCCTCCTCTTTGTACCTCAAGTTCTTAGGGTTTAGTTTCATAGATCCAATCCATCCTCGTCGGAGAAGACAAGCCGTTGCCATCATCAACACACCAAGAAGAGAAGATCATGACAAGCCACACCTTGAAGAAGATAGTTTGTCTAATTATTCTTCTCTTACTTTTAATGATTACATCTATATATGTCTTTGATGTATTGTATCTTCCCCGTGATGGGGTGAATCCTTTTTTTCTTAGGATGAGGGATCATTTAATCTTTGTTATTTCATGATTTTATAATAGATGATGTGTGTTATCTCAGCATTAATCTCTTGGTTGATGTTTTTAATTACTAGAGTAGATGATAGCCGCATTTACTTCTAGCTCTTTGTTAATTCTCTCAAGTGAGTGGATAAAGGATTGGTGTACCCTCAATTATTAGACATTAGAAAAATTAATTATGAGTGTGCATTGGTGACAACATGAACCCCCCTAATAATTGATTGACCTAGTGAGATCACAATTATGACTTAAACCTAATACCCGATCTAGCAATGTGGTGACATCGCGAGAATGGGATGCATTGTTAGAAAAGAGAATTGTGGTGATGTCACAAGAGTGGAACACAATTACCTTCGTGGAATAGATATTCACTGGTAGGATAAGAAACCCACATTTGAAACTATTAAGAACTAGATTACCAATTGTTTTATTGGTGAACTCAATCCTAAAAAGTTCCCTCAAGTCCTGAATTTTAATTAAAATCTGAATTTAGAGTTTCTTCCTTCTTTTCTTATAGTATAATTTTCCATAATTAAAACCTGAAATTTATTTTGCTTATCTAACTAAGTTGAATTAAAATTCTTTCACCCAAGTTCTCGTGGGATCAACACTCTCACACTCATAAAAAACTATGAATAACCCCGTACGCTTGCGAGATCACCGTCAACAAGTATTTTGGTGCCATTTCCAGGGACTTGGCATATGAAAGGTTTTTTCTTCCAATTTTGTTAGATAAAGTATTTTCTCATTTCATTTTCTTCTTTTCTTTTCTATTTTGCACATATTCTTTTTGTTTTGTCCTTTTCGCACAATGATGAGTTTGCTTTGTCGTATACTGAGGGAATACATGGTCCCAAGAGCTGAAGAGCTTCTTTACATGCCCTGGAGCGACCTACCACAATATCAAAGAGGTAAGCTAATGAAAAATGTAATAGATGTTTATGATAAGACTGTTGATTTTATCCATGTAAAATGTCCTGAATTGGGTTGTGATGTATGTGGATCCAATGAACACATGACGTTTCAATGCATCAAACATTCTGATTGGAAAATTAGAATTTATAAAAGGGATTTGGTGCGTGCTAAAGTTGAAATTCCAGGAAGAGATATCTTTCTAGAAATTTTAGAACAAAATCTTAAAATTACTGAAGAAATGCTTAAAGTAATTTGTTGATTTCTATATGTAAAAAATGCTATGTTTCCACACAAAGATGAAGATTTGTAGGAAATACAAGAAGTCAACATTCAAGAGAAGGAGCAAAAAGCGTCACCCATGATGGATAAGTATCATGAAAACTTGATTGAAAATTCTTCTGATGATATAATAAATTTTTTGAACATAATGAACAATTTGAATTGAATCCTAATCTTGAATGAACTACTTTTTCTACTGATCCTAATTTTTAAAGAGAATTATTCTGAATTAAGACAACCTAAACTTGATGTTGCTTATCATAAATATTGTCTCAAACAAGAAGAATAAGATAATATTAGATCTGATTCTGTAGAATTTTTGTTGCATTCTGATGCTAATAATGAAAAACAGTCTTGCACTGTTATTACAAATAGCAATGAAGTTTTGCAGGTACAAGTAGAGGTCATTGAACTAGACACTAGAATTACTAAAGAATGTTTAGGGATGCATAAACTTCATGAGGAAATCTTTGGAAATCCTA
The DNA here is from genome assembly GCA_019359835.1 of Pharus latifolius. Classification (NCBI taxonomy): domain Eukaryota; kingdom Viridiplantae; phylum Streptophyta; class Magnoliopsida; order Poales; family Poaceae; genus Pharus; species Pharus latifolius. The sequence goes on from CM033319.1 coordinate 20,560,937, forward strand.
TAAAGGAGACCGCACAGGATGATCTGGATATTTTAGTGATGCCTCCATAAAAAATTTTATTTCCTTATGCTGAAATTAGTTGCTTATATTGAAAGCTAACCAATGCAGGTTAGATAAAGCCAATGCCTACAACAACTAGAACTAATTGCTAAACCATGGGATCTAGGTGAATGAATCACACAGGTCAAGCTAACAACTTTAAACAAACGTTGCTTGAGAGGCAACCCAAGAGAATTTACTTTTCACATTATTTTATTCTTAGTTTTTCTATGAAATAAAAATGAATGTTTTTTATTATCCTAAAATTAGTTTTAAACTTTCTAAATTTATTAACTTAATTTCAGCCTTTAGAATGTCAAAACAGAATAGCATATGGTTTAACTTATGGGTTGATGAACCTGTATGGCAACCCGTATGATGTTTTGTCTAGAGTTTCTATTTTTATCTGAAAGACATACAATTTAACATACAGATTAACGAACCCGTATGACAATCCATATGCCTCTCACCTTCTTTTTGTTGGATTAGTATATATTGTACTAGTTGTTATACGAGTTGACGCACTGTACGCCAACCCGTATGATCTACTAATGACAAAATATCCATTTCATTTTATTTATCCCCCAACTATAAATGCCCTGCCCGGTCTTTCTCCATGAAGGTTGATAGTATTCGCATCCAGAAGTAGGGCGAGATAAGCAACATTAATATCTAAACATTCAGTGATTCGAGTGATTACACCTCCATCACAATGTCGCTGGTGCATGCATTTCCCACATGCTCAAGATGATGAATTAAAATGCACAAGAACTAAGCTCTCTATCATCTAAAAGCATCTTCATAATATAAAATGCATCATGAGCAGTGCGTGCATACTCTCTGACTATCTTCTCTACCAAATATAGTGTTGGCAATGAAACAATGCATGTATTGGATGCATTGATTATGAATACGAGAAATTTTGGCATCCGACCCAAGGAAATGATCATCAATGATACAACCCCATAATTGGTCAAGATTTGCATGACCTACCCTATGCGGCGAAATGGTATGCACGTCGCCATCAAGGAATAAAAACAGCATTAAATTGTTCTATATAATTTAAAACTTTTTATTAAACAATCAAAATTCAATTGTGTCAGAACATTGCTATCCTCCTGTGCCAACATCAACATACAAGTTACTAAGAAATTCAAGCGTGTGGCACTCATAGGTAGGGCATAACATCCTAGCAAATAAAACCCAACCTACTTGACTCGTCATATAATCAAAACCATCAGTAATACCCATGTTGGCAAGCGCTATTGCATCAGCCCATCACGTTCAACCCATGCATCGTTGTGCCAAATATGCAAACCTACACCATTGTTTGGCCTCTATAAACACAATGCCAAGATGATTTTGAATGGGGAGAGGTTGGGTCAAACCTGTGCTACATGTGGTGAGATGAGAAGATGATCCTTGGCCTTCACCCCCTCCTGTTCCCCTCTTCCTGTTGACCAATTTCTTGATTTTTTTCACAAAGCTCATGGTGGTGGCTAGGGCAAAAAGATGAAATCATTGTTTCGAAACCGATTCGAACCATTCTTGAAGAAACCAAAAAGTCCTCTACATATTAGAAACAATTAGGAAACATAATCCACCATAAAAAAGCATTAAATCGGAATATTAATTAAAATTATATTCAAAATAATCCAAGAACATAAACTCAAAAAATCTTGCAAATGTAGAACAATGGATCGAGATTTACTTCGATTTTGGGAGAGATTGAAGGAGTAGAAGTGATTGAAAATTTTTTTTATGGTTTTTATTGGGGTGAAAATTGAGATTGAATCTGGGGGTTTTAGGGTTTGGAATAGTTATGGGAGTTTTGGGAACGAAATACCCCCAGTTGGCTTTTTAAAACACCCTGCAAAGGCACATACGGGTTTCCATACGGATAGGGCAACCCATATGCTAAACTGTATACTATTCTGTTGAGGCAAAAGTAGAGAAGACTTGTACATGGGTTGACATACGGCTTATGCAAACCATATTGCAACCATGAGGTGCTCTCTTGGGTTGGAAAATACAAGTATTAGAATGGGGGCAAGAAGATAGTCCGAAAAATAAGTGAAGAATACTTACGACGGGAGACATCCCTGACCAGAGGACGATAGTTGGTTTAGAAGCCAAGTCCCCTTTGGTTCGTCTGAAAGGAACTCATCTTGATGTGCGCCATCTCCTTCATTGGGTCCTGCATGCTTTGTTGAGACCGAACCCTCTTCATCTTCTTAATAATGGCCAACTCGTCAATGGTCCATTTCGGAGCAAGAGACCCCACCACTGGGATGTAGAGAGTAGATCTCCTAGTCTCTCATTTGGAGGTAGAACTACCATTGTGCCCAATCATCTTGATGATCCCGCAAGGCCGTCACAAGGTATATGTTCACTCCAGCCTTTAAGAGTTGGATGAAACGGACCCAAAGGTAGACTTCGAGTCATCCTTGGCCACTGGTGAGCTTCTCAGGGAGGCATCGTACAAGTATTGGAAGAGTTGAAGCGAGGGCTTCGCCCAGGCCATTGTCTCACATAGCTAGATGAAGATCTCCATCTGGACGAAAGTGTTAGGGGTGAGGTGATTGATCGCCACCCCATACGTATATAAGAACTCTTGGAGCAAAGGTTGCACTGGGAGTTGGAAGCCAAAATCGAACCATGCTTTGAATGCCACCACATCCCCCTCCTTTGGACCAAGGACTATCTCGTCCTTTCTTGGGATTCGGACGTTCGCGTCGTTGAGAAACTTCCAGGCTCGGGGATCCTCGAGGGCCTCCTCTAAGAACTCGAAAACCCCAAGGAAGTCTGAAATCATCACACCCAAGTTAACTTTTAGGGCTCTCCCTAGGACCTTTAGAGACATATCTCCCAGTGACTCCAATTTACAAATGTGAAGGATTCAGGACTGGCTCGAGGGCTAAGTGCCCAGAGACTAGGACTATTGGGATCTTAGAAAGGGAATGGACTGATGAAAGTTAGAATATGTAACCAGGAAGGACTGGGCACCCTAATTGGGTGTGATCCTAGAATCACCCCAAGTCCCTTATTTCTAGACATTCCTGGAGCAACGGATGGACACCAGGTATTCTACCGAGAAATAGATCCCAGTTGTCTAGGAACGGGCTGACCCCAACACTATGGTGTGGCACCAGAAGTGTGAGGTGTTGTTGTTGAGGGAAACCTCTGGTATCATGGGCAACCTGGGGACATTCTCGGGGAATTTAGTCCACTGAGTGACAACCCCGACTTATGGACATCCCTAGATGACCAAGGGAACCTTACGTCCTATGGGGACCATTACCCCAGGCATGGCATGACACAAAGCCTAGAAACCCTCACCTCTTCAAGGGTCCCGAAAGTAGAGGCGCCCCCCCCCCCCCCCCCCCCCAACGAGGGCTAACATTGTGTAGGACTCACCAAAGAGGACCTCATTGGCGCCCAAGCACTAGGTGACCCGATAAATGTACCTCACCGAGAGGTGCTAGATGTTCTCAGTTCTCAGGAGAAGGGAACCCCAAAAGAGGCAAGGGTCTCAACTTGCTGTGGATCCCGGTTGTCCACCCTTCATCGGTGGGCCCTCAATGACACATGTCAAAGATCCCAAATGGTCATTACATTCGAATGATCATCCTAACGTTCATCCAAGGGACTTAAAAGGATCATTATAATCAATTGCCACCTTACTAGGTTTGTACCCTCTCATTTGATAATAGAAACAAACACTCCACTAAGATGTGCCTTGCAGTCTTCTCCCCTTGAGAAAATCTCCCCACTGACTTACGTTAGGAGCATACCAACAGACAAAGATCCCTCTTGAGATTACAACCTGTATAAATTTCGCGTGTTTAATTTTTTCCCCGTGTTTGACTCAGAGTGACCTATAACACAATCACTTCACGTCGTAGTTAATTTGATTGTGATATGTCACACCTCTGTGTCGAGAATTTAAACCACAACAAAGCTTTTATTGAGGCTACGTGTTCCAGGGAACAAGTTAATGCAGGTAAGCAAGAACAAGTTCTAGCTGTTGTTTCTCTCCGGAACTCAATGGTTATCTCCATACGCCTTCATAAGTATTCTAGTATTCTACCGCTCAGATTGCTACAGCTCACACGTATTCTATTACTCACATTGTCATCGGTAGTATGTCCAGAATTGCTTGTTCTATATATTATTTTTTTGGGATATTGTACTTGTTTTTTTGGCCTAGTATACATCTTGAGTCGTAATTCAGTTGATTTTTTTAGGGGAAATTTCACTTGATTATATTCATAAATTTATATTGTTTCGGTGGTTGTAACCTTCAACTTGAGATGCATGCACCTATTCTTACAACGTGAGTGTGCAAGAAAAACCAACATGGATTTTGGTTGCTCATTGCCTCATTGGTGTGACCATAGGCAAAGATTGCGTCTGAGTGGACTGGACAAATGGATTAATTAGGACAACATATATAGAGCGACGGTGAAAGGCGTCAGCCATGACGCACCAAGCCAGTTAAGGAAAGGGTTAAAATCGTCATTGTTATGGTGATTCACCTCTAGATTAGTTTGTGAATGGCTCGCTGAGAGAAGATGGAAAATAAATCTGCGGCGGAAACATGTTTTATGTTCCCTTCATCTCAACCTAACTCCACTACCAGTCGGGATTCTATTCTAAATACCAGGGCGTTCATCGATCCTGAATAGACATCCATGCAAACCTTTACATCCGTTTGATTTTTGGACACTCGGTCAAGAAAATCAAACAAAAATTCTAACCTCACATTTGATGATAAACAACCTATGCACTCAACACGATCTTATCTCTCATCTAACTTATACAACATACTCAACTTATAAAATTTTGATATTGATGATCAAACTACATATAAATAATATACTGATATGTAGTATAATTGATAATCTTCTCATTGATTTATCACTCTTTTTATAGGTGTTGATTGATTGTTTTTAAACTTAATAGGAAATAAGTTTCAAAAATCTTCTTGTTACAAGATATGATTATCCAAATGGTCAACAAACCTTGTCCGTTATCACCATATTTGCTCGAAATCGGCCATCGAACAATACCTTCGATTTGACTTCGTCCCTGCACGAGCAACAAGTCTGTCATGTCTAGCTGCACTTCTTTCATTTCAATCTTAAGCGATTTTTGGTAGATAGAAAATATAATCCAAATAAACATTGCACATCATTCGTCCTCAAAACCTGGTTCAACAGTTTAGTTTGCTATCACCACTTATAAAAAATAGTTTCACGTACCATACTCATTTATCTTTATATTATTGTTTGATTTGCAACAACAATATAAAACATGACAAATAGATTCACATGTTATGTACCTCCAAAATGTAACAATTTGTGATGCTTTATTTGTACTAGTAATAGTAATGTATAGAACCTCAACACTACCAGTGGTCAGGGTTAGGGGTGAGTAGAAAACCGAAAAATCGAAATGTACCAAATCAAACTGAATATTTGGTCTTTTTTTTAAGATCAATTATTAGTTCAATTGAAAAACTATGAAATTCGATTTTTATAGTTTGGTTTGGTTCTGCTCTATAAACTAAATCAATCAAATAAGCCGAACAATGTTTATACTTCTCATTGTTCTCATATTTTGCTCCTCATTATTTTCTTAGTTTGTTTTAAAACTAGTGATAATCTAATATCTTTGTGTTTAACTTGTTCTAAATAAATTTTGATTATGTTCTATTATTGTTATAATTTTGAGTAGATTTTTATGTTTGAATAATTTGTTCTACTATTTGTAAACAAATTATTTTAGTTAGAATACCAAATAAGCCAACTGAACCAATCACATTTTATTTGATTAATTAACTTCAATTTTGATTTTTATTTTGATTAATTTGGTATCCAAAATTATAAAACCGAATTTTTTTTCGATTCAAAAACCGACCGAATGCTCACACTTACCTAGTCAAGGGCTCAGGGCTCAAAGAGCACATGTTCTATTGTCTCTTTTGTAGCTTGGGCTTTCGATAAGTTGGACGAGACGTTGCCTTTATCCAAAAGAAAAGATCAAGCTGGTGCTCCTCACAATTATTGGCGTCGTGGGTACGTTCGTCTTGTCAAAGCATGCATGGATGATAGGTTTAAAAGTGAAGCGAGTCGAAGGCACCCAAAATGGCTCATCAACCACAAATTGCTTTGTTTCCATGGGATTTTTGACGATAAAAGTTTCAATGAAAGCTTCCTATCTAAATTTTGGTGGAAAAGCCGAGGTATCCGTGAAACAATGATCGGTTCAAATGAATTCACATATATCATTTGTGTGAATTTATTTGAGTGAGTTGAATTGATCTGGATCATGTATTATTATGTATTATTCTCTATTAGATAGCTATCAAAAACATCTTAAATGTCCCATATATAACAAATTTACTATTGAATTTTTGTGCCATTTTTCAGGCATATAGTAAATTTTTGTGTCATTTTTTAGGTTGCATATGCCGAAACAAGGTTTCGGGTGAGACTTCGTCATCGTGATGATATAATTGATCAGTGAGAAAAGCTCCTCGTGTGAAACTACGTGATCAGATATGGTTCATATGTACAGTTCCTGCACCATAATAAATCAAGAAAAAGAAAAGATGTTCACGGCAAGGGCCTAAATGGGCCTAAAGAAAGATGAAATCTGATTAGTAAGGCCCATGATCCGTGACAGGCCGGAAGACGGTACCTTGCGCATTACTGGGCCTACAAGATTGCCCTGAGATCACATTCACTATACTTCTTTTAACGAACATCTCGGCCATTTTACGTGCAGCTCTTAAAATTCAGGTGTTCTAAAAGGAACTGTGTTTCCTCTCAGAAGAAACTCATGTACGCAATAGGTATTATCACCGTTCTAAAAAGTGGTCTGACTAGTCTCTTAAATGTATGCATAATAGAAAGTGTCTCCTCACCACTTGTAGTTTATATAAATTATTGGAATAAGCGGTTTTAGTATTTAAGCCGTCATGTATTTATTTATTTTTCTTTATTTTTTATTGGTCCAAATAAAGTTTAGACACTCTTAATAATATTTCTTGGTAGCAATCATTAATATTTTTTTTTCTTGATTTGCTGGAAAAATGATGTATAATATTATGAATTTTTTTATTCATAAACATGCAATCGGATTACAAACAACATAAATTTTAAAAGCATATAAGTGCTAAATAGTGAGATGATCTAGTAATTTTTTAGAACATTGGATGTTAGCAAGTTAGATTTCTGTTCGTTGTGAATTTGTGATACATTCCAAAATTTAAGGTTTAACATTTATAAATTTATGATACAAAACAGAGTGAGAAGAGGCTAACATTTATAAATTCATAGAGAGCTGCTCTGCAGTCATATTAATTCTGTAGTGTGATTCACATTGCCAATGAGATTGCCAAATTGCAATCACTTATCCAACGATTAGAGGCAAGCACGAGAGCATATAACGAATAATAAATAGTATCATTCAAAAGATATTTCTCCCTTATACAGGCAAAAGAGAGAAAGTAGCAGTACACAACACCATGACTACACCAAACTAAAGACTCATACAATAAATAAACACAACAAACACCATTACCCTCTCTCACAGCAATCCAAATCATAGGATTCCTCAAATCCCCGAGCCTACGCGCACTACTCAGTGAGCCAAGAAGGCGAAGAGCAATGACACCGCCGCAGCCCACACTCCTGGCGACGCCACGCCCGCCGCGCTCAGCATCGCCGGCGCCGGAGCCGGCGCCGGGGAGAGGCTTCCCAGGTCGACCTGCTGCTCCTGCTGCGCACTCACCGCCGCAATGAACACAAGGAGCATGGCAAAGAGAGCAAAAGCCTTGGTCGCCGCCGCCATCGTGAGAAGAGAAGAGAAGACGAGCTGGCAAGAAGCTTAGGCTGTGTAGCGGCGGTGAAAGCTTCTTGCTGGCTTCTAAAAAACTTCGGCACTTTGGAGTGTGGTGGGATGGAAGGGGAGGGGGAGGAGGAGGGTATTTATAAGGGGGAGGGGATGTAGCCGTTGGGGAAGAGGGGAAGGGAAGGGACCTTCCGAAACGTTCGAATCGGGCTGTCGGAATCTTGCGCCTGGTGTGTAGGGCCCAGAGATGGGTGTGGGACCTGAGGGTGTTTTGAGTGGAATAGCCGTTAAATTTCAAAAGGGAAAGGGGGTGTGCTGTGTGTAGGTGGAGGCGGGCTGACCGTTGAAGCGGAACTGTCTTGCTCGCCGGCTGAGGGAATCCTAAGACTAAAAACAGGCGGCACACTGCAGAGCGCACAGGTGTGGTGTGGCGTGGTGAGCTGTGGGCATTATGAGGGGATTGTTGGACAGGTGTTTGGCCGTGAGTTTCAAAACTTTTTCCATCTTATGTTTGTGCCACCACAAAGATTTTGCACTATTAAAATTAGGAGTACTTACAAAATATTGTGTGTATAGATAAATTTTGAGTATGTCTGATTTATAGTTCTAACTTATTCTACTGATTTTTATTCATGTCCTACTAATTTAACTTTTGTTTGATTGATAAAAAAAATTTGATTATGACACTATAATTGATAACTTTTTGGTCTTTTTTTTTTTACTAAAGTTTTGAGTAAAAATGATGTGAGGCAATGATTAATTCCAAATTGACTATCTAATTTCCCTCTCTTTCTCCTTATGATACATGTAAATAGGCATGTTAAATATTGACTTTTAAATATTGGTATTGTTTTCGTTCATGATCAAAAAAAATTTTGGTCATTCCCCATATTTGGACATTGTCGATTTTTGATATGAAAATATAGGATAACAAATCAAACATACGTTTCATTTTGATGTAGTTTGTAATGACTAATGGCTCATGTCTAGTAGGCCTAACATTCAGTGTATAACATATGGTAGGAATTGAAGAACTATGTACGAATAATTTTGTTCTAGGGTAAAGTATTTATTAGGGGTTTGAAATGAAGAGAATTTGGCAGAATTTATCAAGCTAAATGATACACGGAAAGATCTGCATCCATCGAAACGATGCGATGATGATACCCACGTTCAAATATAGATTTGTTTTTATTTATATAATATCAAGATTTTGTAGTATAAGAGTCTATTTTGTTTATGTCCACAAATAATCACATTTTAAATTAGATGTGTCGAACTCTAAAAAAAAATTAGGCATGTTATATCTAATTACGTTATTGTACAACACTAACTTATCACAAAATATAATTGAGATTGAGTCACAGTTATAACACATAGTTAAACCAATATAAAGCAACTTGGGAATAACCAATTGAACAGACCCTAGATCTCTTCGTATTTCAAATCGAAGCTAACTTTGGTGGTAATCTTATGGTTGAATTGGTATGGCACTCCAGATTCATTAAGCTTTGTATGTTAGTGTTGGAGTTGATCCCAGTCTCCCAACATACAAGTCCATTGCAACCAAAGGCCCACTCGTACAATTTGTAGTCTGCTTATTTGATCATTAACTTTTTTTCGGCATGAACAGGAAGTCACAGCTGATCTGTAAATCTGATCTGGCTGCTATTTTCTATAACCTTGTGTTGTCAGCTGGTTCTTGCATTCTCTGACAGCTGAAACTGTCTCAAGGGCTCTTTTGGATCCAGTCTTTGTTCGAACATTTGGATGAGATCTTCTTGATGCATTCCAAAGTAGGATATTTCATGCGTTTGAAGCTTCTGCATATTCAAATTTCTAAATTTTCAGGTTCTTCCTAGACATACCTAAAGAAGTTCTTCCCACAAATTTATGATTAGCTATGATAACAAAGGTCTTATGTGCCAGCTAAACAAACTCATGCTACCTCATGTGATTCCTTACCTGTTGAAGATTGCTTGTGATGATTTCTCCATCTTGTCGATTTTCTTGGATAATATTCATCAGCTTGGACCTACTTATCTTTAGAATCTGAGATAACTTAGCAGTCCGAAAAGTGAGTGGTTGTGGATTGCTACATAGGACTCCAATCTCTCCTAGTAGTTCTCCCTCAGCTGCTTTTCCATAGACCTAAAGTATCTCATATAAGAATTACCACAGTAGAATGTCTTTTTGAAGTCAAAATATCCTTACCTGTTCTGTTCCATCCAAGACTACCACAATGTCCTGCACAAATACATGTAAATTAGCGAGATGCCAAGTCCTGGAAGTTTTATGCATTAATCATATATGATAAATCAAAAGCAATAGAATTTAACATACCACTGCCCCAGATACAAGAAAATATAGATCTGATGGGGTGTCATTCTGCAGTATGATATCCTCCTTTGGTGCAAAATACTCGGCCTGCATCTCTGTAACCTATGCAAATGGTTCTACCACCATCTGTTAGTGCCCCTCTTATATTAGTCACTCAAGTTCCTAAAAGAAGGCTCTAGTTCGTACTTCTTACCAGTTGCAAGATGAAACTTGAGGAGACCCCTCTGAAAAGGTAGGCTCTTTGAACAATTGGGAAGAACAGGTAAAGAGATATGCTCGAGCGCGTCGCCCTCGGGAGGCTATCTAGTGTCTCCTTTTGTTTGAGCCCTTCTGTCTTGAACCTTAAGCATATGTGATTTAGCATCTGCTCCTCTATCTGCTGTGGCAGCTGGTTTCTTGCTGCAAACGCTGAAGCAGCCTGAACCATATCCCTCTGCAGTTTTTTGCAGAAAAGACTACATCAATATCAGTTCACTAGACTCAAAAGATTTCTTTTCTTGGCTGCTTCAAGAATTGCCACTATAGTTAAGCCAAGCATTGCGATGTGCATACAAAGTCTCTGGTGTGGCTGGTGCTGTGGACTACGAGGTTTGTCATGTTGCCGATGAGGTAAGCAGTGAGCCACAAGTTGAAGAGCATGTAGGTGATACCGAACAGCATCTCCCTGGCGTTCTCGGCATGCAAGTCACCGTAACCGGTAGTTGTTAATGTCGTGATGGACCAGTACAGGCACGTCACGTACCGAATCCACAGCCCATCCTCCCTAAAGTTCGGCATGACGGCGCCTATCCAGGTCCTCTTCGGATCCGGGTATCTGTCAGCGATCAGGTAGTTGATGCACCCGGCACAGTGTATCGCAAAAAGGGTGACCTGAAGCATGGTCATGCATGGAGATTGATCATGGAACAGTTCCATGGAGAGAAAGAAAATGGGGTACAGGAGAACTCTGAACGTACTGAGATGAGTTTTGTGCAGCGTATCACTGCGTAGTTGAACCGGATATCCTTCTCAAGACTAAGAAAGAACACAGCACAGTGACCAGTGTAGTTTCTTACAACCTTACAGGATACAGTATGACAAGATGTAATACAGTAACAGTGTTTACCTTGCAAATAAGGAACTGACTCTACGCAGCCGCCACAGCCGAAGAACATTGAGAAATTTGAAGCCAAGGCTATGCTCGTGCTTGTTGAACAAATGGCTTAACGAGTGGAATGGAATTGTTGAGCAGACATCAAAGACAAACCAAGACGACAGATACCTGACAAGTACAAGAAAAAACAGAAGTAACACTACAACACTATAGCAGTACTGCATAGTGTGCAGAAACTATGCAAATTAATCTGAAGTACGTACCTGACTGCAATTTTTTTTGGATTATCCACAAGATGATAGGATTTCTTGTCAATGTAAGGGACGAAGAAAGTGAGAATTATATCGATAGCGAAGAACCCGTTGACGACATCGTCCACGACAAAAGGCACGCTCGGCAGGTACCTCAGGAACGCGAACTCCAGTGGACAGATCCATGCCGAGTAGACTACCAGGAGGATCAGAAAAGTTTCCCAGACCCTGCAAACACATAGAAGAAAAACTAGTTTGAACCTGCCAATTTCACTTGGATACACACACACAATGGCATAAACAAACTGCTTACTTGTAACGAGGATCGCTAGGCGTGACCATGTACTTCCTGAGCTTAGGAGGCTGGTGAGTTGTAGCCCCAAGAGATGGCAGGAAGTCAATGGATAGCTTGGTGTTTCTGTTGCCATCATAGAATGAAAAGCATTTTGTCCATGGATTCATGCAAGAAAGTGCCATCTTTTGCTGCAGTACATGCAGTGCTGGTGACAAGTTGTGATCGAGTTCTGCGGAGAGATGTGGCGCGCGGCGATGCGTATTTATACTAGATGAGGCTGCGAAGTTCTGCATCCTGGATGCCACGAGGGGTGACTCTTGACCCATTGAGCACAGGAACAGCTTTCAGAAAAAAGAAAATGATAGCTTGCTTTTAGTCTTGTCAGACAGCATGACATGGTGCGTCTTCTGTTGTTTCTTGATTCGCAGATGGACCGGACAGAGCTGTCGATCGCAGGTTGCCTCCGGAGGCAATGGTGGTGCGGCCATTATCGTAGTGGTTGCAGATGGTGCTATCAGATTTTTCGAGTTAGAACTCAGAAGAGGGCATAATCTTTCAGGCATGAGCTTAGGAAGAGAAGGGGATGATACTAGGAGACATCCTGAAATGATTGCCTCTTTGTAAAGGTAGGGGATGCCAATGCATGCCTTCTCATCATAGGTGCTGTGAATAATGTCAAGTTTGAACTTTGAAGACATGAACTAGAAGTGAAGAAGTGGGGTTGTCAGAAATGCACACGGTTAATTGGTAGTGTCTTGTGGTGTTCAATTTCTATCTGGCATCAGTTTGTATTATCCAAAGTCTATTTGGACGGAAAGATAGGTTAAAAACATACCATATACCATGAGATTTAACCTGTCTAATCTGAATATTTGAATGTGAATGTGACATGATTGAACATGCTCGAGCCAAGATCCAAACCTGTCCAGTTGACATGTTTATTGAGATTGGTTGAGACGAATTATAGTCAGTCTAGTGCAATCAACATATTTTCAGGTTCAACCCAAATCCGAGTATTTGAATGTTATTTGATCAAACTCGTCTGGTCTAAAACCTAGACCCATCTGATCAAGTATGTTTATTGAGTTGAGTTGGACTGAACTCTAGCATTCTAAGTATAACCAATCTTTTTTCTGATTTGACGTGAGTTCGAAGGTATTCCAAGTCTAATTCTCGCCCAACTTGGTTCTGATCAAATGCACCAAACGCAGAGAAAGATGCAAGCATTTTTTACTACAAGATGGAGATACCAATCCTTAAAACGGTTGTCGGCTTAATGGTTTGAGCATTTGCTTCTTGCTATTATTAATTTCACCCAAGGATTCACGGCAGCTGCCAACCTAAAGTCCAGACAAGAATGAAAGCCGTAAACTAAGTTGTATTAACCAATCCATTTTTTAACATTTTCATTTTCCTCATTAAACATGGAACATCCATCAGGACCACAACGCTTTCAGCTTTAGCAAGATTAACCAAAAGAATAACATGTTAGATCGTCACGTATTAGCACTTTCAGTGTTACCAATGGTATCGAATCATGACTCTCTTAACATAAGTGTATAAAAAGCTAGTTGCATGGACCTACAATGCATGCATGCATGCTGAGTGCGCAAATGTACAGCTTTATGATATAACAAATTGTTAGTGTTGCCTCTTATTTCATAAGTACGAATTTGAATCAAGACGAAAATTATTAGTATTATCTTTTATCTTATTACGAGAATTTGGGTCGAGAAATAGTTATTTATTACTTTATTAGTAAAAGTTTGAGTCAAATTCTAATTAGAGTCATGTTTAATTCTAGTTTAGATTTATGTCTATATAAGAGTCGATGTGCTTTTCATTTTATTTTTTAGTTTTATTTTTTAAATGAAATTTTGAGTCAATAAGAAGATTATTAAGATTGTTTCTCATCTTATCAATAAAAATTTGAATCAAATAGTAGATCGTCAGAATTATCTCCTACTATATCTACAAGAATTTGGGTCGATGAGAAGCTCTTACTTATTGGATAGAGTTTTGGTTAATTTTATTTTTTTTTAAGTTTTCTTTTATCTCTTATCTATATAAGTAGCAAAAATCTGTATAATTTATATGTCTCTTGATGAAATAAAGTCTCATCTATTATCTCTAATAAGTAGTATCAGAGTTTAGTTTTCTCAAATATTAAATCTAGCTGACTCCAGAATACGTATGTCCTTGGGTGGGGCAATGCAAAAAAGAATACTCCTCCCTGTTATAATCTATTGTTGCTCTTTGTCCTTCCATCAGGTGCTCCAATTGCCATATATTACTAATTTATTCATCTATTGTTGTGACTCGTTTGATGCACCAATTCTTCGTTTGAGATGCTCATTCTGTCCATTTAGCCAAGAATACTGGATCTGCTACTGCCATTTGGATTTTTAAGCATCAACTATTACTGCCTCATGCGATTTTGTGGAAGTTTTCTTTACAGGACTTCTACTCCATCAATCTTTTATTTTCCACTTATGTAATAAGCCGCAACAGTCTTCTAATCTATTTCATTGATATAGAACTTCTATTTTTTAGGGCTTTTTTTATTCGAATAAATTTTGTTTTGTTGGAGTGATTTTTTGTTGCTAGGATTTTCTTTTGGTCGGAGGTTTTTGTTTTATAGAGATTTATTGAACTATGAGTCTTTCTTCCAGTTGTGTCATTTTGAGTCATTTGAAATTTTCACTTTGATCGTATTGCATTTGGAACAATTCATATTTAGTAACGTCAACAAAGTTTGCTCTTTCATGTTTTACATTGTGACAAATGTATATGATGACTATTTCATTCAATCAAGAGTTAAGCCAACCATATATTAGTATTGCAGTCTTCAATATTCCAATATTGTTCTACTTGTGTCAGGATATATAGAATAAGAAGAGTTATAGAATTTGGAAATAGTATTTCACAATTATGATGGGTTGGCATATTTTGATTTTGTTTTTATTTTAGATGAGATTTTGTGTTAAGGAGGAGATTGTTAGAGTTGTCTCTTATCTTATTAATAGAAATGTGAATCAATGAGAAAATTGCTAATATTATCTCTTAATTTATCTATAAGAGTTGAGATAGATGAATAGTTATCTCTTACCTTATTAGTAAGAGTTTGAGTCGAATGTTAATTAAAGTCTTGATTCATTCAAATTAAGGTTTAGATCTATATAAAAATTAATATCCTTACAATTTTATATGCTTTCTTCCAAGATAATGACTTTTTTCCCTAACACAAATGCACGTACATAAGTGATTGTCTACAATGCAATAATTTTACTAACACAGTAACATGGATGTCAAGCCATTTTTGCATGTGTAAGGAAAAAACCACTGGGAGAACTTTTCATGTGGGACTGATTAAAAAAAATTATCTCATCATAATTTATCTAACTATAGTTAGATTATAATCTAATAATTCTCAACTAAATATCACCATAAAAACTTTCTTTAGGGGTATATAAAAAGTTTTGAGAGTCATTTGATCAGAAATAATAAATGATTTGAATCTATTGGATCTATTCATAATCTCACATATTTCACAAGATTAGACATCTCTCAAGGCTTCTTGCGGAAATCTATGTAGAAATTTCTATTTTAATTTTTGTCAATGTATATAGATATGTAAGGTTCTGGAAACTGCTATCAGGAATATAATAAGCAAAAAAGGAAGCTAAGGATATGCTAAATTTTTGTTAACCAGACCTTTGCGGTAACCTTGTGAAAGAATTCCTCTAGGTTTGACGTTGCTGCTCTGAACGATAATCCTTTAGTTCCTCTCCAGCCATTTCGCATATCGCATTTGCATGAGCGCTTTAAAAAAAATTTCTTTCATTTATGGGACAAAGTTTGGTGCTGAATAAAGTAAAAATGGCACTTTAGTGATCAGTTTTTCGCCTTTCGGTTAAGAAATATGAAAGAATAGTATAATCATTGTGATTCATGTAGGGCAAAGATCTTCTATATTCTTTGACTGGTTTTCAGGGTACAGTACCGCCTTGATATGATGCAACTCTAATCCTGCCATGCCATCTATCCTTTCTCCAAAAATTCTCTTTTTTTTTTCTTTACATAATATTTTTATCTCTCTTTTATTTATGCACTGCGAGTCCCTTTCTGAGTCCTGACTAGACTTACACACGATATAAGACAGAAAATATTGTACCTAGCCAAGCTCCAAAATGCTTCGTGAAATGTCAACCATCTATTTCGGCCCACCTATTAGTTGTTGCAACAAAATTTCATAACAAAAATTCATTCCAATAGATTGCAAGCTCATAATTTATTGCAAACATAATAGAACAACCATGATTACAAGTTCAATTATGTGTATATCCAAATAATTAGAGCGTATATCCATGCAAAGAGATTGTAGATGCGACGCCTCACCCTCTTTCTTTTCATGTATATAATTAGTTAGAGTATTATATTAGAGTGAGGTATGGTGCGGGGTGGGGGTGGGGGAATATTTTATATAAATAAACTTTTAAAAAAATTGCAAATCTGATTCAATGTTCCAAACACTTGTAAAAATAATATTTTTTAGAAGTGCGGTTGAATCTGGACCTAATAAGTCGCAACAAGAGTGTAGCAAATCTCTCTGCCGCACAATTAAACAAATTAGCACAATCAAGAGTCTGCTACACTCTAGACTCCTAGGGTGCAGAAGGAACAATTTTTAATTTTTTTTATTAATTCAAATTCAAAGTTTTATGCAAAAAAATTTCAATTCTTCCGACATCGATATCTTTTGATCTATAACTTAGATTAACAATCCATTTGAACATGTGGAATTATGAAGCTAAAATAATTAGATCGAGACAAACAGATTATCAACTAGAACTATATATCACAACATATCATATATTGTTATATCTTGAGATATATAAATACGGTTGATAATCTGTTTATGTTGATCTGATTGTTTTGGCTTCATCATTACACTGGTTTAAATGGATTGTCAATCTGAATTATAAATCAAAAGATATTAGTTCTGGAATGTTCGAAGAATTTTTGTAATTAAAAATTCATTAGAAAAGTCCCATATGACCAAAAGGGTTAAAATAAAAATACACGTATATTTAGACTATAAAAAAATGATCAAAAATCAGGACAAAAACTCTATTGGTCAAAAAACCAGTCAAAATTGGATTGGTCAAACCAGGTCAAAAAACTGATCAAAATTGGGGACCGATCAAACTTGATCAACAAACTAGTCAAAATTGGACTGGTCAAACCTAGTCAAAAAACCGATCAAAACTGCCCTAGTTGAATCTGATCTGGTTTCAGCCTGGCCAAACTGACAGAGCCCTTTAATGGCTCAAAATTTGAAAAAAGGAAATAATCTTTCTGTATCATTTTTGTTTAGAAAATAATCTTTTCTGTATCATTTTGTTTAGGAAATAATCTTTTTGTATCCTTTCATTTAGGAAATAATCTTTAAAAAAAGGAAAGTATATTTTCTATTTGAAATCAAATCCCCTGATTGTCTCTGATTGCAACAAATCTAGAGGCCCTAGAGGGGATGTTAACCTTTTTTCAGGTGGAGGCACGAGAGGTAGACACAAGTGCAGATGTGGAGAGAAGGCAAGGGCAAGGTGAACAAAGGCGGGCCATAAGACAACGTGAAGATTGGAAGTCCTTATCCTTGTCCACTCTGAAGATGATCATGGATGAGTCTTATTTATCTACATATACATGAGCATGCATCATGCATCAGAGATGGAAGCCTTGTCTATGATGCCCGTACTAGCTGTTCATGAGAAACAATTGAAGGTCGCGTGCTCATCTTTTAATCAGAGGTCAAACCCCACCAAAGTCGCTGTTGATTAGAGATCTGAAAGTTATTTACTTTCGATCAAAGTGTTTGATGAATTTTTGTGATAAAAAAATTCATTAGAAAAGTCCCATATGACTAAAAGGACTAAAATAAAAATACACTTATATTTTGACTGTAAAAAAAATCAAAAAACCAGGACAAAAACTCCATTGGTCAAAAAAAGGTCAAAACTGGACTGGTCAAACCTGGTTCTCATGAGGTGACTCGGTAAATGGGCTTTACTTATGATGGAGTATGATATCACTTATGTCCCGCAGAAGGCAGTTAAAGGTCAAGCCTTAGCTGATTTTCTCGAAGCACATCATGTGCCGGACGATTCTTCGTTGGTCATCGACTTGCCTGATGAGGAAGTCTTACACCTCTAACATGAAAGAATGTGAGTTGTACTTTGATTATGCCTCTCGAATTGAAGTAGGCCCTGATGGTATGCCAAGAAGGCGAGCCAGAGTAGGTCTCGTATTCAAGACACTAGACGGCGGGACAATACATCACTCTTTTTCTCTCCTAAAAGAAGAATGTTCAAATAATGAAGCTGAGTATGAAGCACTTATCTTCGGCCTTTTATTGGCACTTTCTATGGATATTTGTTGCCTCCATGTATTCGGTGATTCCCAGCTTATCGTGCACCAAATCAATGGCATTTATGAAGTTCGGAAGGTTGAACTAGTACCATACCATGAAGCGGCACGAAGACTCATGAAGAAATTTGAGCATATTGAGATTTCTCATGTTCCTCGAAGTCTAAATGCATCAGCAGATGCTTTGGCAAAGCTTACTGCAGCACTTACTCTTCCAAATGGGGAATCCACGCAAGTCATCATTGAAGAAAGGTGGTTGTTTCCTACAGTTTTGGAGCTCATCTCAGAAGAAGCTGAAGTTGATATTGTTGTCACTTTTGATGTTGAAGAGGAAGACTGGCGCAAACCCTTCCTCGATTATTTCAATCATGGTACTGTACCAGATGACCCTGTGAAGAGACGTCAGCTGCAACGACGACTCCCAACGTACACCTACAAAGTGGGGGTTCTATACCGGCGGTCTTTTAATCAAATGCTCCTTCGATGTCTTTCCCGAAGAAAAGTTGATAAAGTTTTACAGGAAGTTCACCATGGAGTCTGTGACGACCATCAAAGTAGACCAAAAATGTATCACAGCATTAAGCTTGTTGGTTACTATTGGCCCAGTATTATGGCTGATTGACTTAAGGTGGCTAAGTCTTGTCATGATTGTCAAATACATGGTGATATCAAGCATCGACCACTGGTTCCACTTCATCCCACTATCCCTTCATGGTCGTTTGACGCATGGGGCATTGACGTCATTGGTCTCATGGAGCCTCCCTCATCCAGGGGATATCGTCTCATTTTGGCGGCAACTGATTACTTCTCTAGGTGGGTTGAAACAATCCCACTATGAGAAATGAAGTCTAACAACGTCATCAACTTTTTGGAGCGCAACATCCTTTACCGCTTCGGCGTACCTCACCGCATCATCTCCAACAGTGGAAAAGCTTTCAAGTCATAGAAGATCTTTAGTTTTGCAGCAAAGTACAAGATCTAGTGGAATTATTCTACCGGATATTATCCTTAAGCCAATGGATTGATTGAAGCCTTCAACAAAACATTGGGCAAGATCTTGAAGAAAACAGTCAAAAGATATCGAAGAGATTGGTATGATCGTCTTTTCGAAGCATTATGGGCTTATCGCATCACGGTGCGCACTCCAACACAGGCAACACCCTATTCCTTAGTGTTTGGGAGTGAAGCCGTGTTGCCATTAGAGGTTGAAATTCCCTCATTAAGAATCGCTCTTCAAGAAGAACTCACACATGACAAACAGATTCGACTTCGTTTTCAAGAGCTGGATACCTTGGAGGAAAATCGTCTTCATGCACTTCAAAATATTGAGTTGTACCATCAAAACATGGTACGGGCATATGATAAGCTTGTCAAGTCGCGTGTCTTCAGGAAAGGCGAACTTGTGCTCGTTCTTCGACACCCCATTGTGGTCACAAGCAAAGTTAAAGGCAAGTTCGAGCCTAAGTAGGAAGGACCGTACATCATCGAGCAGGCATATGATGGTGGTGCGTACCAACTCATTTGATCCGTTTGAGACCTAGTCTTGGTTTTCGCACTAGACTCGCCCAGATTCTAATATGTGGAATAACGGGATCTTACTCGGAAATACCGAAACCCAAAGGTTGATCAA
The DNA here is from genome assembly GCA_019359835.1 of Pharus latifolius. NCBI lineage: Eukaryota > Viridiplantae > Streptophyta > Magnoliopsida > Poales > Poaceae > Pharus > Pharus latifolius. The sequence goes on from CM033319.1 coordinate 20,580,871, forward strand.
AAACACAGTTCAAACTAATTGCACAACTCTTTATTTCAAAGAGGGCTTTACACGTCGAACGTTAGACACACTTGCCTATGTCGAAGGAACTATAAGTGTCTAAAACTCAAATAAATTCTATGACTCTTCGATGATCTAAACTAGACCTATTATAAGGTATTTATAGTCCAATCATATGAGTACGTATCAGACTTAATAACTTAAACGTATTATACTCATATAACTAACTAACTAATCCTAAACATATAAGCTTAGTTATATATATTCGGATCGGATTACAATTCCGAACAGAGAACAAATTCCGATTCATGGTCACGAACCAATCCATGGTCGCGAAACCTTTCCGAACACGGTTAAGGTCGCGAAGCCGTATGCGATCAGGATTTGGTCGCGAATCCGTATGTGATCAAGACTTGAAGATCTTCCCAGATCATCATTGATCAACAAGGGAATCATACAATGCCTCCCATCAATGGCAGGTTCCTGAAGAAGTACTTTGCATGATTGTGTCTTTGGCATGATCTCCTCTTCTGCTCTTTCTTTCACCCCATTTCTTTTGATTAAGTTCTTTTTGTGTAAAAAAAATTCAAGAAAAAAAGTTTTCAAAAAAGTTTTTTCTTGCGGGTGTCGATACCCAACAATGAAAGGCTTTCTCTAATTATGTCAAGCCAATCGCCTTGGGTTTTGCGGCTGAAGGATTCATGTGCTAAGTAAAGAATGAATCAGTCTGACTTTATATGCAATGGAATGAACTCTACACAAAGCACATGGAAAGTGTGAAGTATGTGTAACCAAGGCTAGTAAGATACCAATTCTCGTCCTATATGAAGCAACCAGTTCATCATGTACTTCTCTATCCAATGCCTTTTTTCAAATCCATGGAGACATCAAGCCCCTGGAGAAACTATAGGATGAAGAGCAGGAAAGGGCTACTTGACTCAGCACAAGTCGTAGTTCAATGTGAAACCACTTGCCACTCCTGTGAGGCGTAAACAAGGGTCCTTTTTAAAAAATGATGAAGCCTGCGGGGATTATTTAGTCACTGCAAGATGTGGATTGGTTACCTTTGAAGTCTCGAAACAAAGAAGTATCAATTAAAGTCTCAAAATAAAGAAGCAACCCTCAATGGGCAATTCCTCAAAAGAAGCTTCCAAGAAATCTCAAGGAGTACCTTCAAGAAATCCTCCACAAAACAACGAAGAAAACCATCCACCATCCTCAGCAAAAGTAAGGCAACATTCCAGCAATCCTTTCATCTTACAAACCTCCAACTATTCAAGTCAAACCAGCCATATCTATAACTCTCGATTCGATGAAGTCAGTGCAAGGTGTGTGAAGTCTTGGTGATCTTTAGCAGAAGAGAAAGACTTGAAGAGATTCTTACTGTTTTTGTTGATTTTTACTGAAGCACTATGCTACATACACATCATCACGGGTGAATGAAGTTGTAAATGAAGTTCATCATGGACATTCGATGTCTTCACAACAATGAATCCTTCAGAGGCTCTATCTCGGGATGATATCCATGGCTTGATGTTTAAAGAAAAGCCGATATTTCAAAATAAAATCTCTTTTGAGAAGATTTTTGCCTCAATATTTTAAAGAAAGATGTCTCTTTTTCTTTCTTTAATCATTTTAAAACAAAAAATTATTGGGACGTTTTTTTCCAACATTTTCTAAAGAGAGATTTTTTTCCTTCTTTTTTTCTCTTACTTTCTTTAAAGAAAAATCAAAATCTCTTTTGGGAAGGTTTTACCCCAATATTTTAAAGAAAAAAGTCATTTGCCTTTTATTTTGGGATGGTTTTCCCCATAATTTAAAGAAAGGTGTCTCTTTCTTTTAATATTTTATTTCAAAAATCAAAAATCGTTTATTATAGGAGGGTTTTCCCCAAAGTTTTAAAGAAAGATGTATTTTCCTTTCTTTGTTTTATTCTGGGAGGGTTTTACCCCAAAGTTTTAAAAGAAAAGATGCTTTTTTATTTTCTTTATTAAGGGAAGGTTTTATCCGATATTCCAAAGAAAGATGTGTTTTTTTCTTTCTTTGATGTTCATTATGAAGGGAATGTTTTACCCCGATATTCCAAAGAAAGACATATTTGTTCTTTCTTTGATGTTCATTATAATAGGAAGGTTTACCCCAGTATTCCGAAGAAAGAGGTTTCTTTTCTTTCTTTGATGATTCTTTATGGTAAGGTTTTACCCCCTTTGATACTCTTCTGGAAAGGTTACCCCAACACTTCAAAGAAAGATGTTATTTTCCTTTCTTTGATATGCAGGTTAACATTGCCAAAGTTAGGTCTGAAATGACCAAACAAAGTTTGCAATGTCACCATTGATGGGAGCAGTGAAGCATGCAAGTGCGGTTCATGTGGATCTGTGAAACTCTTCAACTCCACTGGTTGGCTTCGTGGTGGTAAGGCGAACGCAGCGAAGTTGATAAAATACCTTAGGTTATGGCATAGTTCTTCACATAACTTAGGAAGTTGGGAGCAGTGAAGCGTGCCAGTGCGGTTCACATGGATCTGTGAAACCCTTTAACTCTACTGGTTGGCTCCGTGGTTGCTAGAAGGACGCAGTAAAGTTGATAAAATGCCTTAGATTGTGGCATGATCTTTTGCCATGACTTAGGAAGACTAATTACACTTGAGCACTTTGATGAAACTATCAATTCCTCTCGCTGGTTGGCTCCGTGGCGGCTAGACAGACGCAGCAGAGCTGCATATCTTTAATTGTTGCATGGTGTCGCAGATAATTAAAGATACACATAAGTGTCGACCACAACCTCTTCGACCACTAATTTTTTTTTGTTACATCGAGCAGCATCATCGACCATGGTTTCTTCGATCGACTCATCTACGACCAAAGCATCTGTGAGTTAATTACATGTAGATTTCGTTGCTTGACGTTAGTTTCAAGCGTCGCAACTCAGAAATAACAGTCAATTTCGCCAAGTTAAGTTCAAGTTGCTTCGCGCACAAACTCAACTCGGCGAGGGGCATTTGTTTGATGAATTTTTGTAATAAAAAAATTCATTAGAAAAGTCCCATATGACCAAAAGGGAAAATAAAAATACACGTATATTTTGGCTGTAAAAAAAACCAGGACAAAAACTCCACTGGTCAAAAAAATGTTAAAACTAGACTGGTCAAACGTGGTCAAACCTGGTCAAAAAATCAGTCAAAATTGGACTGATCAAACCTGGTCAACAGCTTTGTCAAATGGTCAAACCTGGTCAACAACCTAGTCAAACCAACATGCAACCCGAGTTCGAACTGGATTTATCTCTAATTTAAATAACAAAAATATATCTCCTATTCAAATTCAAAAAAGGAGATAATCTCTCTGTTTATCTTTTTTGTTTATTTAAATAATAAAATATATCTCCTATTCGAATTCAAATCTGATAAAAATCTCTGGTTGTTGAATGGTTGTAACTAACTTGGATCCTCTATAAATACAGAGGGGGTGCTATCCTTTTTTCACACACAGGCACAAAACAGAGAAGCAGTTGGAGAGCATAGACAGAGGGGAGGAAGGAAGGGCACGAAAGTTGACGAGAGATCGACGTGAGGCAAAGAAGAAGAACAGAGTCTCTCTGTTCAACCAGGGAGCCATTTTATTCCCTTTTTGCAGATCTACTCAAGTCTATGAAAGTTTCCATGGGTGAGGATTGATCTATTTGCATCATTATGCATTGCATTAAGAAGCAGGCCTGTTTGTTGGTGCCCATGGCTGTCCATTCCTAAAAAAGAGAAGAATATGGAGCAAAGGGAGCCTCAATCAAAAGAGAGTCATATTGATTTCTTCATAGGACAACTAGATCGATTTTGCATTTCGATCATTCTTTCTGAGCTTGATCAAATAGCATCCGATCAAAGGTAAAATTCGACCATTTTCTGTTCGAAGTTGTATTTTGATCATTCCTTCTGAGCTTGATCAAATAGCATTCGATCAGTGAGTCTAATTCAACCACGTTCTGTTCGACAACCAGATCGACTTTGCATTTCGATCATTCCTTCTGGGCTTGATCAAATAGCATTTGATCAGGGGAAGAATTTGACCACATTCTGTTCGAAGTTACATTTCGATCATTTCTTCTGGGCTTGATCAAATAACATTCGATCAGTGGGTCTAATTCGACCACGTTCTGTTCGACAACCAGATCGACTTTGCATTTTGATCATTCCTTCTGGGCTTGATCAAATAGCATTCGATCAGGGGAAGAATTCGACCACATTCTGTTCGAAGTTGCATTTCGATCATTCCTTTTGAGCTTGATCAAATAGCATTCGATCAGTGGGTCTAATTCGACCACGTTCTGTTCAACAACCAGATCGACTTTGCATTTCGATCATTCCTTCTGGGCTTGATCAAATAGCATTCGATTAGAGGGTCTAATTCGACCACATTCTGCTCGATCACTTCCTGTTCGAAGTTGCATTTCGATCATTTCTTCTGGGCTAGATCAAATAGCATTTGATCAGGGGAAGAATTCGACCACTTTCTATTCGAAGTTGCATTTCGATTATTCCTTCTGGGCTTGATCAAATAGCATCAATCAGTGGGTCTAATTCAACCAGGGGTAGAATTCGACCACTTTCTGTTCGCATTTGCATTTCGATCATTCCTTCTGGTTTGATCAAATAGCATTTGACCAAGGGTCTAATTCGACCACGACCAATGTGTCAATTCAACCAAGGCCTCCAGGTCCCAATTAGACTGAGAGGTTCTGTTCAATTGAAAATCAGTCTGTCTCATGGGAGGAAATTGATGATAACTTCTCATCCAGAAGTCCAATAGACCCCAAATTTGCATGGCAAGCAAAAGATCCAATGTGCAATATGTCCTCTGAGTTTCACCCCAATCAAAGAACCAGGAGACCATCAAGATCATTGCAAATAGTTCTGTCCTGCTGAATTCCAGCTTGATGCACGAGCAATGCAATGAAGATAGTTTCTAATCCGACGCTCCGATTGATCTCAAATTTTGATGAACTATCAAGGATCTGTCCAAAAACTATTCCTCCAAGTTTCAAGATGATCAGAGTACAAGAAGACCATCAAGACCATTGCAAACAACTCTATCTCGCTGAATTTCAGCTTGACGTACGAGTGATGTAATGAAGATAGTTTCTAATCTGACGGTCCGATTGATCTCAAATTTTAATGAACAATCGAGGATTTATCCAGAAACTATTCCTCCAAGTTTCAAGCTAATCAAAGGCTAGAAAGGCTCCCATACAATTAGTTGAAGAGGAGCTAGTGCAATGATTATCCTGTCTGAAACTATCAAGACAAGTCGAAATCGTACTAAGCCTTTGATGGATATTCCAATGGATTGTCTACCATGCAATATATTTTTTCCTGAAACTAAGGAAGTCAACGATGTTAGCACAAGTCATCCATCCATAATTTACATGTTGCTAGGTACTGATAAAGCAAATGCAACATATTTTTTTGTCCGTGACTGACGAAGTCAGACACCATTCATGCTAGGTATTGATGAGGTGAAGGCATCCATTTGTTCGGGACCGACGAGGCCGAACAACTCCCTGGCCAGGCACTTACGAGGCGAAGGCCATATCTTGTGATAACACCATAGACTGACGAGGCTATGGATTTATATACTTGCATGCATGGGCATACGCATTGCATTTATTCATTCAAGGACAAAGTTATTTCGAAGCTTGAAGACGGCGACCATAGCACAGCTTAATCAGGGGTCTTCTATGGACTTGTTCTGCAGATGTAATTAACCAGGAGCTTTTCAAAAGACCTGAGGAACCATGAACCATGCAATCTCCTAAAACAAAGATGTACTTTCCTTTGGCGCAATGAGAGATTGTAAATCTCAAAGGAAGTTGTAACTTGTAATTCTTATTTATAATAATTAAAGTATAGTGTTTCCTAAGATTGTGCATTCTCTAGTCTTTTATTTGTATACTTATGTATACTGGCACACCCGCATTACGAAAAAGGGGCCAATTTCTCGGAAGAGAGATCTTCTCGGTGAAACACAAAGATCAAAATACCACCAAGATCCTAGTTGATCAAAGGTCTAAAAAATGGCAAGCTCATCTTTTGATTAAAGATCAAACCCCACCAAAGTCACCATTGATCAAAGATCTGAAGCCAATCAGAGGCAAGAAAGGCTCTCATCCAATTAGTCGAAGAAGAGCTAGTGCAATGATTAATCATGTCTGAAGCTGTCAAGACAAGTCGAAATCCTACTAAGTCCTTGATAGATATTTCAATGGGCTGTCTAACATGCAATATGATTTTCCTAAAGCTAAAGAAGTCGAAGATGTTATCTCAAGTCATTTCATCCATAATTTACATGTTGTTGGGTACTGATGAAGCAAAAGCAACATGTTTTTTTTGTCTGTGACTGACGAAGCCGGACACCATTCATGTCGGGTACTGATGAAGCGAAAGCATCCATTTGTTCGCGACCGACGAGGCCGAACAACCCCTGGCTGGGCACCAACGAAACGAAGACCACATTTTGTGACAGCACCATAGACTGACGAGGCTATGGGTTTGCATATTTGTATGCATGGACATCTGTATTGCATTTATTTATTAAAGGCAAAATTATTTTGAAGTTTACAGACGACGACCATTAGCACAGCTTAATCCGAGGTTTTTTGTGGACTTGTTCTGCAGATGTAATTAATTAGGAATTTCTTATAAGTCCTGAATAACCATGAACCATACAATCTCCTGAAGTCAAGATATATTTTTCTTGGTGTAATGAGAACTTGTAAATCTCAAAGGGACTTGTAACTTTAATTCTTTTCAGAATTAATGAAGTGCATTGTTTCCTTTAAGATTTTACATTCTATGTTCTCTTATGTGTATACTCACGTATATTGACACGCCCCATCACAAAAACATGAGGCAAATTTCCTAGAAGAGAGATCTTCTCGATGAAACATGAAAAAATAAAAAATTTCAGTATAATTTAATTTCAAAGTTCAAGTTAAATTCCTGTATAACTTTGAGATTAAATTATAATGAAATTTTTTATTCTTTTGGAATTAATATCTTTTGATTTATAATTCGGATTAACAATCCATTTGAACCAATGTTGTGGTAAGACTAAAACGATCGGATCGATATAAACCGATCATCAACCGGATTTATATATCTAAAGATATAACAATATATCATATCTTATAATATATAACTCTCATTGATAATCCGTTTGTGTTGATCTAATCATTTTGATTTCACGATTCCATTAGTTCAAACAGATTGTTAATCCAAATTATAAATCAAAAGATATCAATACTGGAAGAAGTGAAATTTTTCTGTACAAAATTTTGAATTTGAATTAACAAAAAAATTGAAAGTTGTCCTGCCGCAATCTGAGAGTGTAGCAGACTCTTGATTGTTGATTTGTCTCTATCGTGTGGAAGAAAAGTTTGTCGTACTCCTACTGTTACGTATCACGTCTGCATTCAACTGTATTTTTAAAAAGATATATTTTTATAAATTTTTGAAATATTGGGTCATATTTATAATTTTTTTAAAGGTTATTTATATAAAAAAATTTGTGAGGGTGGGGAGGGTGGGGTTGGTTGGGTTTAAAAAAATATAAGATCACAAGTGAAATGATGAAATTGTGGCCGGAATTAATATGAACTACCTGGAACCCATTATACTACGTTTGATGGTGATCGTGCAGCCCAGCGCGGATCCTTGCAATTGGTCAAATCATACATGTAACTCGCGTCAAACCGAATAAAAAACACTTGAGCTTCCTACATCGAACTAAGCATGCATCGCATTGACACGCCAACCCAAAACTGGATGATTTATTATTGAGAATTTAAAGATCAATTTCACAAAAAAATAAGTGTGAAATTTCTTTGAATTAAAATTAGTAATATAAACCAAAAAACCGTTTCGAGTTTTTGGAGATATAAAACTAAACTACCACTAAAACTATTGAATTAGAGTTAAGAAATCAGATTGAAAAAACCCAGTTTTAAGAATCCCATCACTGTTGAGCATAATTTATGACTTAAACAGTAGATTAACAATTTAATTATTAAAATTTTTAATAGAACTCACTAGTTAGATGACTTCTAAACTAAACAACAGTTCCAAAAAATCATACATATTGTTTTAACTCAACTATATATAAAATCCCTTCTAAATCTTAGATTAGTCACTAAGATACAGCAATTGTGTGTTTATCTTAGTGTACAAATATCAATTATCTCATAAAGTACGAACGATACTGCAAATGAAGTATGAATCTAGAGTTTAGAGTACGAAAATTCAAACAATTAAATCGTTAATCTTTTAAACAAATCAAAACCAAAACTATGACCTCAGAATTAGGTCATCTTCGATCCTAGAGAAAAATTACTCATGCATCGTCATCACAAAAACCAACAAATAAGCCAAAAAATAAACATATCGAATCGAATTAATTGCTAAAAATACCCGGATCGGTATTATAAAATTCGAATAAAAACTAAAACTAAACTAATTTAAACTCTAAAATCAAGAGGAGAAACTAAACCTAATTTTATGAATGATATTTAGAGTGCAAATGATCCGTTTGAGACCTAGTCTTGGTTTTCGCACTAGGCTCGCCCAGATTCTAATATGCGGAATAACGGGATCTTACTCGGAAAATACCGAAACCCAAAGTAATTGCACAACTCTTTATTTCAGAGAGAGTTTTACACGTCGAACGTTAGGCACACTTGCCTACGTCGAAGGAACTATAAGTGCCTAAAACTCAAATAAGTTCTATGACTCTTCGATTGAGTTCGATGATCTAAACTAGATCTATTACAAGGTATTTATAGTCCAATCGTATGAGTACGTATCAGATTTAGAGACCTAAACGTATTAGACTCATATAACTAATCCTAAACAGATAAGCTTAGTCATACACATTCGGATCGGATTGCAATTCCGAACAGGGAACGAATTCCTTTTCCTGGTCGCGAACCAATCCATGGTCGCGGACTCATCCAGATCGCGAAGCCGTATGCGATCAGGACTTGGTCGCGAAGCCGCATGCGATCAGGACTTGGAGATCCTCCCAGATCATGACTCCCTTGTTGAGAAGGAGCCAACCCCTGTTGCGACCTCTCGATCAAACTGGAGATGTGGAAATTGGGCTTGTCCATCTTCTTTGGTGTACCACTTTGCCGCACGTGCTTGTTGATCTTTCCGACCGATTCGAAAAGTCTCCTTGGTGCCACTGCGGGTGGTAGTCACCTTCTTTTCCAGAATCACATCTTCACGTAGAGGTTCGTCTCGTTGATAGATCAAGTCTTCAACAGATGGTACTGTAGTATCTGGCTCATCATCCAGCATTGAAGGTTCAAAGAGTTTGAGGTGCTCAACATTAACAACCGAGTAGATATCCATGTATGGAGGTAACTCGAGCTGACAAGCATTATTACCCACTTTCCGCAAAATTCGAAAAGGGCCATAACGAATGGGTTTGAGTTTCTTATCTTCACATTTAAGTCTCTCCTTACTCAGATGTAACCATACCATATCACCTTCTTGAAATTGCGCATCAACTCGGTGCCGATCATGTGGTGCCTTGTATTTGAGTTGAGCTTTCAGCAAGTTCTGTTCAACCTCACGATGGAATCGTTGAATACCTTCCAGGAATTTTTGTGCTCGATCCTGATCAGATGCTTCCTTGTCGTTCTGTGCTGAGGTAGGGATCACAAACTCCATGTCGAATGGACTCTGTGGTAGAAACCCCAAACAAACCTCAAACGGGGACTTTCCAGTCGAACCAAGTACTGCTCGATTAAAAGCAAACTGCAGGTATGGTATGCTTTCATCCCAGGTCTTCGGGTGCTTCGAGTTACATCCTCTCAAGAGATGAACGACTGTGCGATTTACCACCTCGGTTTGACCATTAGTTTGCGGATGAAAAGCAGTACTCCTCTTTAGCTTGGTGTCCATCATCGTCCAGAGCGATCGCCAAAAGTGACTAAGGAACCGGGTATCACGATCAGACACAATAGAAGTCGGCAGTCGGAAGTGTGTCCAAACGTGTTGAAAGAATACCCGAGCGGCGTCTTCTCCCGTGATAATCTTCCGACAAGGTATAAGAACAATCATTTTCGTGAACCGATCAACGACTACGAATAGATAGTCGTTGCCATGTCGGGTCTTAGGCAATCCTCCCAAGAAATCCATGGATATGCTCTCCCATGGTCGCGATGGAACTGGCAAAGGAGTGTACAAACCTAATTTTCGGTTTGCCGGTTTTGAGATGCTGCAGAGACCACAGCCTCGAACAAACCTAGCCACATCTTGCTGCATACGCGGCCAGAACACATGTCGGTGAAGATTTTGCAACGTCTTTATAACCCCAAAGTGACCAGCTACCTTCGGTGTGTGCGCTTCTCGCATCCATTGAGTTCGAGGTGCTCCACGAGGTATGCAAAGTAAATTGCCCTTGTACAAGAGTCCTTCTCGACGAACGAACTCTGTAGGGTTCCCTGTTTCGACCTCAGTCAGTGCTGTTTGAAAATCAGGGTCTTCACTGTACATAGTGACATAGTCATCATGACATGATGGCTCGATCTGTATGAACGCTGATAAACAGAGGGTTGTAACTGGTGGTCGCGACAACATATCTGCCAATTTGTTGTGTACGCCCTTCTTGTACTTAATCACCAGATTAAACTGCTGCAGATACGACATCCACTTCATGTGCCGAGCTTGCTGTAGTTTGTGTTGAATCTTGAGCCCCGATTAGGATTTTGGTGATTAATGACACCCGTTAGATTTGCGACTAATCTCTGTATGTGAGACACAGGTAAATCAAAGGAGAAAGCATCAAGAAAAGACAAAGCAAGGTTATCAAGACTCCGTGAAGCGAAAACGACGAAAATCTCGACAAAAGTACAAATACCTAAACCTAGCGTCTTCTTGTTTTGAAATTTTCTAGGTTAGATGGTCGTACAATTAAGAGGGGTCTTAGCACAAGTATCTTGATCAACCTTGAAGTTTTTAGAAGCATATTTGCATTGGCTTTTGCCCCAAATCAATAGCTGAGTAAAAAATTCAGAAGTCAGTTTTCGGTTTGTACTGGCCGGACAGTGTCTGAAGTGACCGGACAATGTCCGGCCAATACAAACAATCTCAGTTCTTTGCAAACTCGCGCAACAGAGACAAATCCATTTGTCCGGGACATCTGTCCGGTGAAGGCCGGACATTGTCCGAAGTGACCGGACAATGTCCTGCCAGTACAAATGTTCGCAGCTTAGTGATTTGAGACAAATACACCTGTCCGGAGGATTTGTCCGAAATGACCGGACATTGTCCGAAGTGACCGGACAATGTCCGGCCAATACAAAATCCTGGCTAGTGTTAGGGCCGTGTTAACAGAGACAAATCTATTTGTCCGGACATTTTGTCCGGACAAATCCTATATGTCCGGCCTATACAAAAATCTGGAGTATATTATGTTAAGTGTTAACAGAGACAAATACATCTGTCCGGACATTTTGTCCGGACAAATGTATCTGTCCGGCGTGTACACTTCATTTTTAACAAGGGTGTTAACAGAGACAAATGCATCTGTCCGGACATTTTGTCCGGACAAATACATCTGTCCGGCCTTCACATTTTGATTCAAACGGCTACTGACACTCGCAATTCACGTGAATAACGGTCAAAATTTTTGTACTGACCGGACATTGTCCGAAGTGGCCGGACAATGTCCGGCCAGTACAATTTTCGCCAAATCTTCTTGATTTCGACCGTTTTTGTTGAGAGTATAAATAGATCACTGTTGTAGATGTCAAATACATACGAAATACACTTCATAAACCCTGAGCAACAGTGTGCAAGCTCTTACACATCCATTCTCTAGCAATTAGAGTCAAAACTTGAGAATTCTTGAGTGCTAGTTGAGTGAATTTGATTCCAAGCCTTGTTGCATTTGCATTGTGTTCATCAAGCTTTGAGGTTGATCAAGCTAGGTGCTAGGCTTATTACTCTTTGTGATTGCTGTCACCTAGACGACCCGGGAGGTCCGGCGATCTCTCCATCGACGGTGTGTCGGAGAGGCCCGGCGAGTGGTTGTAAAGGCTTGGAGCTCGCCTATCCGGAGTGGAGAAGGGCTACCTCTAGTGGAATCGAAGCTTAAGCTCAAGTGAAGAGCGCTTCAACGAGGATTAGTGGAAATCGCCAAATTTCCGAGACCTCGGGAAAAACTTGATTTCTTCGGTTATCTCTACTACTTGTTTAATTTCCATTGTGATTGAATTGTTGCTAGTAGTATCATAGAAATTGCTAAATCTGAATTGAATTAGTTTTCCATACCCTTAGAATATCTGTTATTGCAATCTTAGGTTGTTAAACCCTAATTTAGAAGAAAATTTTAAAACCGCCTATTCACCCCCCCCCCTCTAGTCGGCATCCTTCGATCAACAGTTTGGACTGAGTTTGCAAATATTGCAATGGTTGATGGTCGGTGTGGACAACCGTCTCTTTCCCCAAGAGATAACACCGCCAATATTTCACGGCCTGATGCAGTGCGCATAACTCCTTATCATAAGTCGGGTAGTTCTTCTGAGCTCCCTAGAATAACTCGGAGTGATATGCCACTGGTCGACCTTCATGCATGAGCACTGCGCCCATCGCATAACCTGAGGCATCGGTTTCTAACTCAAACGGTTTCTGGAGATTCGGCAAAGCTAACACAGGCGCCTCGCTGATCTTCCTTTTCAGCAAGAGAAACGTGTCCTCATGTTTCCCTATCCACTCGAACTTCTGATCGATCCTGGTTAATGCATGCAATGGAGAAGCCACAATCGAGAAGTGTTGGATGAACTTCCGAAGATATTGGCATGCTCCCACAAAACTACGCACATCCGTAACTGTTCGTGGTCGCGGCCACTCGCGAATCACTTTTATCTTATCTGGGTCGATTTGCAACGTACCGTTGCCGACCAGGAATCCAAGGTAAAGTAGAGTTTGCTGGCCGAACTGGCACTTCTTACGGTTGAGGCGAAGTCGATGTTGCTGAAGCTGATCGAACACCTTTTCGACATGAATGAGGTGCTCATCCCACGAACGACTATAAACTAGAATGTCGTCGAGGTAAACGATCACAAAGTCGTCGATGAACTGTCTCAAAACGTCATTCATAAGACGCATGAAAGTTGCCGGGGCGTTGCAGAGACCAAACGGCATGACCAGCCATTCGAAAAGACCTTGTCGTGTTTTGAACGCGGTCTTCCACGTATCCTCCTCTCGGATGCTGACTTGATGATATCCTGACTTAAGATCCAACTTGGAGAAGACAACAGCATGTTTCAATTGATCTAGCAGGTCATCAATACGAGGAAGGGGGTACTAGTTCTTGATGGTGATCTTGTTCAGTGCTCGATAGTCGATGCACATACGCCAAGTCCCATCTTTCTTTGGTACTAACACCACAGGAGATCCACAATGTGAACTACTTGGTTGAATGACACCATCGTTCAGCAACTCACCAAGTTGTCTCTTGATCTCTTCATCCTCCAATACTGAGTTGCGATACATACTCAGATTGGGCAGTGTCGCATCGGACACAAGCTGAATTTCGTGCTCGACTGGACGTTTCGGCGGACGACCCTGAGTAGTCTCGAACAGATCACTGTATTTCTCCAACAGTCTCGACAAAAGACCAGAATCCTCTCGGCACGCCAACGACAATGCTGGTCGAGTACCCTCACTTTGTCCAATGGGTCGAATCATGACAAGCACATACTTGTGACATGCATTAACAATTCGTTTGGCTTGATTTGCGGTAATCAAGTTCGAAGTGTTGACGTGGAGGTCTCTACTGATCACGAACTTAACTCCGTCTTTGGTGAGGTCGTACTCTTGCGCTCGCCGATGGAAGTGAGCGTCTCGATCATACAGATACGGACTCCCAAATATCACCTGACAGATATCGATAGGGACAACATCACATTACACCTCATCGATATATCGTGCAGAGATTGCAAATTTCAACACACACTGACTCGTAATCTGTTGATTCACGTCGGATGTAAACCAACCCAGTGGATATGGTCGCGGGTGTGTGGTTGTCTTCAAACCAAGTCGCCGAACCAGTCCAGCGGAGACCAGATTCTTCTGACTTCCTGGATCGAATATCGCTGCGACCACTTCGTGCTTCACCTGGATGTTGATGGTGAACAAGTCCTCTGTTGGGTGATGGTCGTTTGGTGGATCCGAACCCTTCTCCTTTGGCATTGCCATCAGAGACAAGGTCGTATCCGCCTCATTAATCGAGTTCACTCGGACAACTTCTTCGTCGGGTGAAGTCGCAGTAGCCGTGGTTGTTCTTTTCTCTGGTCCATTTTTCTTTGATCGAAGTTCAGGATGAAGCTTGTAGCATTTGTCCTTGGTATGTCCCGCGACTTGACAATGTTTGCAAAAGGCACCCGTGCCCGATTTTGAAGCGTTCTTCTTCGGACTCGGATTTTTCTTTGTCGAGGTCGCACTTTCCTTCGTACTTTTGTCGCTGCGGGATTTGTTCTTCTTCTCGATCGGCATAGCAGTTGTGCTTGCGGTCGCGATGTCTTGGACGTCGAACAGACTTAGCTCAGTACTGATCGATTTCTGAAGTCCAGATGTGTACTTCCGAAATACTTGAGGGTCGGATAGTGAGATGCCAATGACCATTGCTTGTCGCCGAAACTCTGTCGTATAGTCTTGGACGGTCTGGTCGCACCGTTGGTATAATCTGTGCCAACGCTCCCATCTCTCCTCAAGGTAACCCATCGGATAGAATTCTTGTCGCAGAAGTCGTTTGAATTGACCACGCAAGGTCGTCAGCTTCACCACTGGCGACAAGGGCCTTCCACCATGTCTTGGCGTGGTCCTTCATCTTCAAAGGTGCAAACTTCACCTTTTGAGCGCTACTGAACCCTTTCAGGTCAAAGTAGGTCTCAAGTTGATCGATCCAAGAATCCAGTTTCTCGGCATCGATCACCCCATCATATATGGGTATATCAATCTTAGCGTCGACTTTAAAAGATCCGACAGCTAAGGGGGTGTTGGCTAGGTCGTCGGTCTTGTGGTTGCCTTCGTCTTCATCTTCATCTACCCTGCGCAAGTCTTCACCAGTCTTCGCACCTATACCCTTCCTTACTTCAGGAGGTACAATCATGGCCTGCTGCTTAATCCAAGCAAGCACGGTTTCCATGTCGGTGGAGAGTTTAGCCACTTGTTCGGCTAGGTTAGCTTGAACGGAGGTATCGCCAGACATTGTCGGAGACGCGGCTGTAGGAACCGTCAATTGATCGCCTGGAGTTTCACCGGAGGTTTTGTAACCCTGGCGAGTCTTTACCATCCACAGGATAGGAAAGTTGCTCTGATACCAACTTGATCCGTTTGAGACCTAGTCTTGGTTTTCGCACTAGGCTCGCCCAAATTCTAATATGCAGAATAACAGGATCTTACTCGGAAAATACCGAAACCCAAAGTAATTGCACAACTCTTTATTTCAAAGAGGGTTTTACACGTCGAACGTTAGGCACACTTGCCTACGTCGAAGGAACTATAAGTGCCTAAAACTCAAATAAGTTCTATGACTCTTCGATTGAGTTCGATGATCTAAACTAGACCTATTACAAGGTATTTATAGTCCAATCGTATGAGTACGTATCAGACTTAGAGACCTAAACGTATTAGACTCATATAACTAATCCTAAACAAATAAGCTTAGTCATACACATTCGGATCGGATTACAATTTCGAACAGGGAACGAATTCCTTTTCCTGGTCGCGAACCAATCCATGGTCGCGGACTCATCCAGATCGCGAAGCCGTATGTGATCAGGACTTGGTCACGAAGCCGCATGCGATCAGGACTTGGAGATCCTCCCGGATCAGCAAACCTTATCTATTTATAGTTTAAACAAAAACTCTAAACAATACCAAATAAACTCTCCCCAATTTGTGTGCATTACATAGAAAAGAACACATATCACAAGACTCAGCCAAACTCACCATAGGGTTTAGCACGCTTCGTACTCACACAGAGCACGGGCATGCCACAACCCATGTTGAGTTTTGTTGCTTGTATGGCTTCACGTGCTTCACTACGAGGGGTGATTTTTGCTTCTCTTGGGATTCTTTTTTCTCTCCTATTTTTATTTTCAATCATATTTTTTCTCCAATTTTTTATTTTTATTTTCAAATAAAAATAAAACATTTTTCAAATAAGAAGTTAGAGATAGAATTCAGATACTATAGGCGGGGAGTCCCTTTCGATCTCATTTCTTTGTGTGTTTAATCCAAATTCGTTTCAATTCATCATGTTTTTCTCTAGAACAATTAAGAAACAATTTTTATAGTAATCTTATTTCATTAGCGAATACAATACGAATAATTATGAGTTTTGAACGATTACATGAATAAGAAGTTAACTATTTTTTATATGAATATGAAGTTTATCACACATCAAGATTAACTGCATCAAACCATAACATTTCGTAGTTGTACATGTCAGATCTGATTGCTTGGTGGATACCAGTATACCTCCACTGACTTCAGTCTCGATCGATTCTTATGAAAGATTGATGGTCATCCCTTGCAATGCATGTGAGGGGTGAGACATCAACTTGGTTGTGATATCAAGTTGACACGACCCAACTCCAAAGGTTTCACCACAGATGGAGTTTGCAAAACTGACAGGAGAGTGCTTTTTTCGCTGCGTGCAGCCGCAACGCCAACTTTTCTTATTCGAATCCACTGAGTGCAAAGCTCGATCGCAGTCTCACAAGTCACAACTAGTTAGGGACATATCAAGCATGGGTTATGAACACTGTAATAGTACACTGTGTAGTGTAAGATTTGCAGCGTCCGATGTAGGGCAATGTCGTCTAGAAGCAACTTGAGGGCATTGTTGAACTTTATATTTTGAAGGGGAGCCTTTTTTTTTTGTGGGGATAGTTGTTAATGTGAGAATTCAATCTTCGATTGAATTATTAAATTAGTGCAGATTACACCGATTTAATTTAAAGTCAAAATCTTCACATGAGAATAGTTCTCAATAATATTATCAAAGATGCATATGTCTACTTTTGCATAAAATAAAAAACCACTATTTATAATCTTTGTAGCATACCATAACAAACATATCAAATCTATCACTTCCACTTCCCATCTACCTCTCCACAAAACATTGTAGCCCCTTCCCTCCCCACTTAGCAAGCCCCCCTACCATGCTGTCATGTACCTCCATTGTCATCACTACCCCCCAACAAAACAAAAGTTGTAGTATATTTTTCAAAATATATATATTTAAAATATATTTTAGTACATTTCTAAAATATATCACATTTATATATATTTTTAAAACATAACATCTCATTCTATTACTTACCTGGCTTCCGACTCCAAAATATTATAAAACCTATACAATTATGATTGTGATTGCGAACCAGACACCATCTTAAGTATTTTGGATGGCTATCGCACTACCCTTTTTCTAAAGCATTTCCCATCCTCTGATGGCTCTCGCCTTTTGCTGGGAGAAGACATGCCGTTTTTTGGCTTCTTGTGACCCAAACTAACCTTCTAACAAGAGGCAAAAAAAGATTAAATTGACAGATGAACTTGGAACAATTATAACATTTCATATTAGAAAGCTCATAGCAAACAAACCTCTCAAGCTCATTTAATTGCATGTTACTTTCGGAATAACAATTGAAAGTAACTAAACAACCATATATAGCTTCAGGTAGCTTTAGCTCAAGCTTAGATTACCCAATTGCTTCAACTACAAGCTCACTACAAAACTAGTGACCTCCTCACACTTATAGAGGAGGCTAGATTCTTAAATCACACAAACTTAATACTTAGAACAATACCAGAACAGCAATGCCAACCATACCAAGAAGCAGCCCAGCACTTGTCCTCAATCCGGTAGCCCCAGACAAACCCCAGACATGCACATCATCGATCACGGGCCCACAGAGTGAGCTGTGGTCGTCGCTTCTCGTGTTGTAGTACACGCTGTAGAATGCCACACGTGTGCGCTCAGCACGCGCTGTGAATGTCACATTCGCAGCCTGGCTGGTGGCGTTGCCCATGGGTGAGTAGTGGAAGTTCTGGGCCTGGTCACCAGCAAATGCCATGATGGCCATCGGCGGCTGGCATGAGTCCCCCGCCGAACCCAGAGTGAATGTCAGGCTGTACTGCTTCTGCGGAGTTGTCTCGACCATCTGTGAGATGATGCCCTCCTTGCCAGAGAGCAGTTCGATAGCACGCTTCCCCTGGGGAACACTGTAGTGGTCAGAATCGACGTAGCGAACCGCACGGTTTGACTCAATCATCCAGCCAGGCAATGCAGACGTCTGCTCATCGAGGTTGGTTGGGAGAAGCACTCCGAAGCTTGTGTTCTCAAACATCCATGGACCCTCCTCAAAGTCGCCATTAATTACCACATTATCTGTTGAAAATTAGACAATGTCAAGGATACTTAGCAAATGAGTAAGAATGCCTCAAAGGCTTATTGAACTGATACACATTAAGTACTGAATATATGGACATTACGACTGAAAATTATGAAGTCTAGAGATGGCTTAAGGTTCATATACCCTTCGGTCTATCTGGAGTGAAGAGCTTCTTGATGGCAACATTGTCGAGGATAGGCCCGCAAGTTGGATCGTCCTCCATGCCAGGATTCCTGAATTGGAGGTTCGCTTGCTCGTCCACCGCCTGAAAAGCCAATGCATATGCATCCCAACCTTCTATGTTGTACAGTGTCTGCAGGTCCACCGTTTGTGATGCACCACCAAGCACGGACACATTTAGGGACTCCAGCTGTGCACATGTCCGGGCAGCACTGAATGTGATAGCATACTCTGAGCCTTTCTCAACCTGCACCACCTGCCCAATATCCGCGTCATTCCCTAGCCGTGCAGCATGATCCCCTACCATGAAAACCAAAATGCGTAAACATGATTGCATGCCAAATCAATTTGTACAGCTTGACATTCAGATGTCAGAGCTTTGAAGGATACCCTGTGGAACGATAAGGATCATGCCACCCTGATGCTGGCCTGCAGATACGAGCTCAACAGTGCCATTGATCGTCCATCCAGGGATTGATGAAGCACCCTCAGAGATGGTAGCAGATTTGACAAAACCACCAGCTGGTGCTGTCTCAAAGTCACCGTTGTTGAGCAAACCTGTTGTGCATGGAAAATCTCATATAAGTGCCAAGATCAATTCAGTAACAGGCATTGCCAAATAAAATGCCACTGCAACTCAAGATATCAAGGTCCTGTTTTGACTAGCTTCAACTTTTTCTTATGACCTTATAAGCAAAAGCAAGGATAAATGGATATCTTATTTTCAAGCTTATTCAATAAGTTAAAACCCTCCATTCACATAGAAGCTCAAGCCACATATAAAGGGGCTTTTAGAGAAGAACAGATAGGCACTCAGGCCAAACAGGCCCCAAATATCCTCGCTTTTAGCACTACTAAACAACAGATTCTTGTTAACATCCATATAATATCTAATATGCAATATGTGTAAGTGATATTCCATTTCCATCTTCTATAAAATGAAACGACCATATTAGTAAGAGAAAAGGACATAAGAACTTTGCTGTCTGTTGTGTGACTATTGCAATTAGTAAGATGGGTGGCTGCCATAAGTTTGATCGTCGGGGAGTTTGGTGTTTCATGTGTTGGACTCACTTAATCGCATTGATGCCAAAAACAACCAGTCCAGATTTAATTGAATCACACATTGAATATATCTGATCAAGTCCTTGCAAGTGAGGTAACCCAATTTAGATCTTAGCTTGGGCTTTGGATTGCGTTTCTACAGGGGCCATTCCCGTGCTCCAAACAGATATGTATAATGAGGTGAAATCAACAATCATACGCGAGCTTGAGAAGGTGGTCTCCAAGCTCGATCAAATCCTCAATAACAAGGGGTGATAAAGATGCATCCATGGAAGTAGAATAAAATTAACTAATAATCCAACCCTAAAATTGCATCTTTTATGTCAGAATTTAACAATGCTGAACCTACCGACCAGACCTAGCAAACCAAAACAGTAGGAAAAAGAAACATGTCCAGTTTTTCTATTGTACACCCAATGCAGTTTATTGGGACACTACCAGGCCACTTTATTTTTCTTCAATGTCCTCACAAGGACAGCCATGTGGTGAAACATCCACCAACCCTAAACCCATCCCACCGTGTAGCCTATATACTGGTCCAAACCTTACATCCATAAAGCACCACAACTCTTGCCATAAATTTGGGGAGGTGAATGTACGAAAATTAAAAAGATCGCCATGGGACCTCAAGGGTCCTCCTTTACCAAGCCGGTTTGACCATTGCGAGACGTCTCATTAAAACATTTTACAGGACATTGCTTCTGCTTCTGCCGGGTTGTTCTGCCCAGATCCGTGTTTAGTTACTAGGCAATTTCCTTTTTTGACTCGTCGTGACTTCATCTAATTCTGTAAAAAATTTCAGAATCTTTGAAGTGGTTTTAGTAGCAGTTGTTTGAGACAAACAATTCTACAGAGCTTCCTATATACTGAAGAAGCCGGGTAGGAAGGGCCTCCGAGCCATCCGATCTGAGCGGACGATTCATCTGTTGCCGCAGGTCGGACGGCTGAAAGTCCCTCCCGATAGGAAGCTTTCTATAGAAATCTTGTTCAGTATTTTGCACCCAATGCACCCAAGAGGGTGCCTTATTCACCAGATAATAGGGCAACTACAGGCAAACAAAAGAAAATGGCAAACGTATGTGCTGAATAAAGTTGCAAAAATGTGTCCAATTAAGCAATCTTTTTAGAATTTGGCACAGCAGTAACATAAGCTATATCACAAGAATAAGCTCATGCAGTACGACATGCACCGATATCTCTACTGATGCGGCACTAGTCACAGAAATGTTCTTAGAAAGTATATGCAGATAAAGTGTAGTGATCCAGGATTTGCCCATGACTCGGCCAAATTTTCAAAGTTAATTTCGCTTGCTTTTCTCCATGATATTTGTGTGGCTAAAGGATATCTGAAGTTATCTTGTTGATCTTGCCTTTAAGAATCTTACTTTGTAGCACATTGGATAATACCATACTATACTCTAAAAGGGCAAATAAACAGCTTCACTTTCCTTTGCATTTATCCATTCCTTCCTCTAGAGTACAAAAAATCTACTGATTCCCAATCCACAAAGTCATCTGCTTGTCCTACATAACTCAAAGAACATTTCTGAACATTCCCCTCAAGAACATACTCACAAGCTCAACAATGCTTGGATCAATCGAAGGGATCTTAGGTCAGAGCAAAGATCTCCAAAAATCACCCATCTCAAACATTGCAGAAAAACAACTTCCAATCACAAGACAAACATAACAAGAAATGCACAAGAGCTCACACGATGATCAGAAAGAGCAAGAACGGAAGGGACTAGAAATGGATCATACCGTCCTCCACTGCAGCAGCTGAGGCCAGATGGGAGGGGGCAAGAAGCATGGACAAGAACAGCCCCAGCAATGTGAGCCTGCAGCTTCTTACCAAAACTTGCTCCATTCCTGATCCCCTCAAAACTTGGCACCTACAGATTTCTCCTTTCACCTCTCTGACGAACAAGTAGGGAGCTTGGGGGAGTGGAGGTAGGAGACAAGAAAAGAGGCACACTCTGCTCAGTGGCCTCTGCCTCTAGTTGGTGGCAGCTCTGCGCAGCACGCCCTGCTTTTTATGGGGGCTCCGATTCCCTTTTCTTTTGGCACTTTGCTGGCCACTCTCTCGGGTCTCAAACTGTGACCACTGGGACACTGGGTGAGGATTTGTTCGAGTAATAGTCAATACTCTAGAGGCCACCTGCCTTTCCTTTCTGCAGCGTTTTGATTTTCTCTTCATTAATAATCTGCCTTAAAGAAAAGTTCCGAAATAAAAAACCGTTTTATTTACCCGGCTAAATAGACAATCTAACATCAAAGATTGAGACGTTAGATATTACACAATAATATTATGATTTACGATAATAGTAGACCTCATACCGATAACACCATAATCTATAGTGTTACTATGGTAAAATATAACACTATAAGTTATGACGTTACCTCTTCTATTTAACTATGTTTAATCAGATTTTTGTGATAAATAGCAATAGTTATTAGAACTATTTTATTTGTGACGTTATATCTCAATGGCTAATGCCACAACAAGTCATGACATTACGTGTGAGTGTCTAACATTACTGCATATAATATTCACAAATCTAACTTAAATCACTAAATGTGGACATATAACATCATAATCTGTGGCACTAGATCTTATCTAAGTAACACCATGATTTATGGTATTACAAAATTATTGATGTGGGCAATCCATCTTTTCTACGTGACAGTATACTCGGTGATATATAAGTTGCGGTGTTATATTATCTAATCTAACACGTTGGTCAATAGTGTTAGATTGTCTGTTTAATTTAGATCTATTTTATTGAAATAAAGTGTTGTATGATATGTTTTTAAAATTTTTCTATAAAATTAATTATTTAATAAAAAAATCACAGCGTTCTGGTACCACTTTGTCGACCGCAAAAAAGATATAAAGAAACTTGCGAGTGTTTTCTGGTTTTGCAGGGTCAAGATGAGGGCTTGTTTAGGTAATTGGTAGTTTGGTGCCTATCATGAGTCTGAAGTTTATAAGGCTGTCTCCAGCTCATCGGTGTTTCGCGAGTCGTTTCAACAGAATATTTTTCAGTATATTCTGTGCCACGTATGAGAAACACCATCTGAAGCACCTCCTACTCTAACCCATCGACGCTTCGCGAGGCGCTTCGTACGGACCCACGAAAATTAAATTTAGGTGTTTTTAGTAAAACACCAATAACTTTTAATTTAAAAATCGAATATATGCGATATTTGGTCTTTATATGAAGATAATTTAAAGATCTACAATTTTCTCAATATAATCAACATCTAATTTGAATTAGATTAATGCATAATTCAAAAAAAAATTGTATATAATTCAGTTACATGAAAATCAAGACAAAAAAATAAAAAATATGAGGCATCGCACTGCCTCACGAAGCACCTCCTCTCTCCTCTCTCCGCCAAGAAATTGTTTTTTAATCATGGGGGCCCGCGTGCAGAGTGTGGAAGCGGCAGGGATGGAGAGAATCTAAGCAGGTCAATTAGAAGGTGGTGTGATGTGTTGTTCTTCTGGGATAAAAACATAGATAGAAAGCTTCTTATCTTCAAGACTGGAGGAAAGTCCTTTTTAACCTCTCAACCGTGAAAACATATCTAATTATCTATTTTAGATTGGATAGTTAGATTTGAACAAATCTAGACATGTAACAATTATATATGTATTAAGAGGTTATTTGATTGATGTCCACGAGTTGTCTAGAACACCAATCAGATATATTCTTTTTTCTTTGACAAAGAAGCTTTGTCGAAGACTCCATTGTGCCTACGCCGAAGACTCCATGACGCCCTTCATCTCGTAACTCGTTGTGCTACCCCACTATTCATTGCCCATCGCCGCCTCCACCAGTCTGTGTAGTCTTCGAGAAGAAATTTATACTTTGTACATTACGTAAAGTATATTTCTATATTACACATTTTCAAGAACACTAACCGAAAACTCAAAAAAAAATTTTGTCTGATCTAACAAATTTCAGACCAGACAATTTGGATAAGAATAACAATGAAACATGCTCTAAATATAACAACTCTACTGGACGGTTCGAAGCGAACTAAAATGGCATCCATTCTTTGCTTTTTTTTTTATACATAGTTTCCCCAGTACATGATTGTAGAGCACAAGAAGGTAAAGAACATTGACAAATAAGATCCTACGAGCTTTCACCTTTTGGCTTTTTGATAGTTGGAGAAAAGAAAGCAGGGCAGAATTATCAAAATCTCCAAAAAGCAGGACCTGTATGAGGAGCATGTCTGCGTTTCGGCGTTTACACACACACTTTCTTCCATAGAATGCAATCCGTAAATCACCGTGTTGGCCACTTTCAGGAATTAGTGGGCCTAAGTGGCACTACTTAATTAAGCATGTACATGAGAAAGTATTAGATCAATGATGAACCTGGTATTAAGCTCGAATTAAGTTAATAAATTGGGTCAGGTCTGCTTTTTGGGAACTCGGGAGCTGGGCTGGGATGGCCGCACCGTGACGCTGCTGCGTTCGCTTTGCACATACCTCAGGACACCGACACATTTCCTCAATGTTCTTATGTTCACATTGGTAACTTCCAGCGTCGCTGTTTTTATCCCTAGACTAGAGCTTTTTTGTCTGGTGTCGGCCAGATCGAGCATTCCAGCTTGCCATACTCGGCTCTGTATGGTCCGATCTCGTGTTTCTAAAAGAGAAAAAAAAACATAAATTTCACCTCCAATCTTTACTACAACATAAATATTACAATTTTACCTCACTTTTTTTAATTTTACATCAAAAATCTCAAATTATATACAAAAATTACAATCAAGTTCTTATCTGCTAAATTGCACATGTGGTGTTAACAAAAAAATAAAAAAGTACAAAAACTAATAACCATATGATTTTTTTAAAAAAATATACAATTATGAAAATATTCTAAACCTACAAAGCGTATTAGAAAAATAAAACTAATTATATTACACATATAAATGAAACAACAATTCTCATAAGTATATTGGAAATTTTATAAGGTATTTTTTTGGCAAACATATACATAAAAACAAAAAATAATTCAAAATTTTTAATTTATGGAACTTTATATTTATGAGCAATATTTTCTTACTCATTTAGCTATTTTGTTTTTTAGCTGTCTATTCTTTTAAGTTTTCATAGTTTCAATTCTATATTTATTAGTTTACAAGATAATTTTGAATTTCTATATTTTAATTTTAAGATTTTTAGTTTTAATTTTTTAACTATAATATATATATATATTATTATTTTCATGAAATATTATGGGTTTCATAATTTTAGTAATTTTTAAATATTTTATGTTTACATCTTTTGTGAAATTTAATGGATAGAGGCTAGATTCCAATTCTTAAGTGTAATGTCGGAATTTGGGTGCAAAATTAAAAAAGTGGGATAAAATTATCATTTTTATGTTATAATGGAAACTAATAGTGAAATTTAATAAAAAAAAAGTTTAACTGACCCGAAAGAAATAGGATGGAGCTATGACCTGACATAATTTTTGCTCATGTCTATTTTCTTTTCTTATACAGTGGTTATAGAACAACAACTATTTTTTATCACCCTTAAGTTTGTGTTGTTTTCTTACGAGAGATTGAGACAAATACTTTGTGTACAAAAAAATTTCTTATAATTTTTTTTTCCAAAAATTGATCCACATCCTCAATGATTCTTCATATTTATTCAGATTCTTCATATTTACTCACACTTTGATCTACAGTTTTACGTTCATTTATTTCTGATCTGCATTATTATTTGATTTTGTGAAATAATTTTAGTATGTAAAACAAAGCCTATATCATCTCAGACAAACTCGTAGAAAAACGTTTCGACAGTCTGGAAACAAATCTCGAAACAATCGGGATAGTGGAAAAACGAATCTCATTAATGAGGAAAATATCCTTCGTCTTTGGTAGCATTCACGATTCATGGACAAATTAAGGAAAAAGATTTGCAAGTTCACGAAAGAAAGGTCGATCCATACCGTCAAAAACAGGTTCACATGAATGGCACGGCCCGGAAATCCGTGTATTACCGTCCAAAATTTTCAAGTACGTACACTCGAGCTGCCAAAACTGTGTGATAAAATACTTGTCTGGTTCCGATATATCACATTCCGCGTCTTGCCCACTACCAACTTCACTTCTTAACAACACAGGGCTTCTTCCTTTGTAGGATTGCCCGGTTAATTTCTCAAAAATTGCTTCCTAGCATTTTATGTTCTCAACAACTTTTTTGATCTGGTATCAATTTCTTTCATAAAAAACTAAAGTCAAGCTAAACGGCACTAGGAGAGGTCTATCTATGACTTCTCTAAGGCTATCTCTATTGCATAGGCGTTTTGCGAGGTATTTCAACATCTAGTATATTTTGTGCCACGTGTGCGAAGCACCACCTGAAACACCCCCTACTCCAATGCATCAGCGCTTCGTGAGGCACCTTCTCAAGCGCCAACAACTCCAATGCAAAGGCGCTTCGTGTGGGCCCCGTGTATATAATATCTATTAAAGATTAACAAATCACTAAAATAAAATTTGGATAATTCGAAAACAACAAAATAAAAGATAATAAATCTAAATAATATCGAAAAAAATTAATTTTTTTAAAAAAATTTCCTTGAATAATAAATGGGACATGGAAAAAACATGACAAATACTAATTAAAATTCGAATACATTTAGCCGTTAACGACCTCACAAACAACTACTCTTCGGTACCGTCGCCTCCGAAATGTTGTCAAATGTAGTCAACAAGATCCTGTTTCAGTTGCTGATGCGTTGGACGAGCATGGATCGCATCATTTTGAGCTAGCATCTATTGAAAATTTGATGGAGCACTGCCGTGGATAGTCGGCGGTGTTATGGTAGATGTCCCCTTACTATCGTAGGACGCATCAATCGGGTCATCAGAGTGACGCTCATCCTCGATTATCATGTTGTGGAGGACGACACACGCTTGCATAATTTTGGCAAGGGTTGACCGTCGCCAATATCGATCGAGGCCGTGGACAATAGCAAATCGGCTTTGCAAGACCCCGAAAGCTCGCTCCAAATCTTTTCTTGCCCCTTCTTGATGTTGTGCGAACAACCTGAGTTTCTTCGTTTGAGGTAAGGGTATGGTCTTCACGAAGACAGCCCCTTCGGGGTAAATACCGTCGGTCAGGTAATACCTCATATTGTACTCAGTTCCATTAACATAGTATTAAACAGTAGGAGCTCGACCACACAACACATCAGTGAAAAGGGGGATTGGTTCAGCACATTGTTGTCGTTGTTGGATTCGGCGACACCAAAGAAGGCATGCCATATCCACAAGTCTTTAGATGCGACCGCTTCAAGTATCATTGTAGGGACTCCTTGATCACCACGGGTGAATTGGCCCCTCCATGCAACTGAGAAATTGCGCCATTTCTAGTGCATGCAATCGATGCTTCCCAGCATCCCTGGGAAACCCCGATCCTCTCCTTGCTGGAGCAAACGCCGGAGGTCGTCGACAGTAGGTTTACAGAGATATTCCTCCCCGAATCGATTGATGATTCCTTTAATGAAATGCTCCAGGCACTCGACGGCCGTCGACTCTCCGATGCGTACGTACTTATCGACGACATCAGCGGGGGAGCCATAGCACAACATCTGCAATGCCGCAGTGCACTTCTGTAAAGGAGATAGCCTCTTTCGAAGGATGACATCTCTCCTCTCGGTGAAGTACGGGGACCACTCCCCAAGAGTTTCGATGATTCGCAGAAAGAGGGGTCTCCCCATTCAGAACCGTCTGCGAAACAAGTACCCGGGGTAGACAGGCACGTCAGCGAAGTAGTCCGCAACTAGACGGTTATGACCGCCTTCGCGATCTCTGTCGATATACCTTCTGCTGCCTCGGCGGCGGTGCGAGGTACCAGCATCTGTGCTGGCTTGACGATCGTCAAAAGCACGACGGTAAAGGGGTTGGCCGTCAACGCGCTCCGTACGAACCCCGCCACAAACTCCTCGATTTTCTCGATGGCTTCGTCCTCAGCACTACTTGTACGAGCTTGAGCTGGACGACATTTTTTGGACAAGGAGAGATATCTAGGTGCTTGAAGAACAAAGCCTTCAGTTGTGTAGATGAGATTACTGAGTTGTGAAGATGAGTGCATGAGGAGAGCTTCGAATATATAGGGGGAGAAGAGCGTCGATTACATGCTTCACTTCCAACGGCTAAATGCAAAGGCATTCATCACATGCGCCGATTCCAATGGTTAAAATCCAAAAACATCTCGCAGATGTCTTAATTCCAACGGCTAAAATCCAAAAGTATCGATCACATGCACCGGTTCCAACTAGTTAAAATCTCATGTGATTGACACTGTTGGATTTTAGCTGTTGGAACTGAGACATCTGCGAGATACTTTTGAATTTTAACTAGTTAGAACCAGCGCATGTGATCGATACCTTTGGATTTTAGCCGTTGGAACTGAGATATCTCGCAGATAGTACAAGTAAATCCAAAACAACTCGAACAGGTAAATCCAAAACAACTTAAATTAATAGTACAAGTACAATTTTACAAATGAAAGATACATTGTGCGGGCTACTATTTATTCTTCATGTTCTTAAACATGTCGTTGACGTACTCTAATGTGGCCTCATGCGCCACCTTACGGGCATCAGAAAAATGGGATGTGTCCCCCATAATCAGTTTCCTCAATGACTTTAAAAATGTGGCATTTTCTTTGCTTTTGGCCATCTCTTGCAAATTTTTGGCCGCAGCGACGGCTTTATCAGCCACTCTATCGAGGTCGGCGTTGGCTTTGCCGATGCGCTCTAGGGTCTTCTCGCACGCCGATGATGTTCCGCCCAGTTTACTCTCACCCTTCCGCTTCTGCTTTGTCGCGTCTCGCCCTTTCGGTCGTGGAAGCTCGACGGAGTCATCGTCATTGTTCGACGAGGACGTGTGGGCACCTTATTCGTTGAGGCGAGCTCTTTTAGAAGAATCCAAGTAGCTTTGGCACCACTTCAGTTGACCACGTACGGCACTCCACCAGTGCTCCATGATGAAGGCCTGACCCACCTCCTGCTGTATATGTTACGTACTTGCGACATCAATTGGTCGTTTCGACGACCACTGGCGTAGACATCGTGCAACTTACAGTAGATATCATTGAACTGAACAATTTTCTTATTGCTCTTTTGCCAATGGTCTTTGCAGTGCTTGAGATCTCGTTTGTGATCGGGTGGACAGCTCACGTTGTACGACGCAGCAACCTTCGACCAGTACTCGTTGAATTTTGTATTGTTTCCATCGACTCGGTCGAGGAAGTTATTTAACCATGCACTCATCTGGAGCACAAAAAATCCAAATTTAATAACAAAGTCTGCGATAGCAAAATTTACTATTTAGATAAGCACTCACAAGTCGCATGTCGTCCTGTTGGGACCAGAGTATTCGTTTGCGCCGTGGTCCAACGCTTCCTTCGCCTTTGCCAGCGTTGTTGTCGTCCTCGATCACGACCGGGGCCGTGCTATGCGGACTGCCGGTATCTGATAGGGACGTGGAACAGGAATTTTTGCTCGGTGGTTGAGGAGGTGACATTTCTGCAGACATGGTCGAAACTCCGACGTAATGAGGATTTTGGCCGTAAGAGCCGTAGGGGGGTTGCCCGTACGGATGTGTATATGGATGTGGTTGGCCGTATGGAGGGGGTGGAGCGAACGGTGGATAGCACATCGGGTATGGTGGGGAAGGGGGTTGAAAACTGGGTGAATTTTGACTGTTTGGCGTTTGAGAGTTTTCTTCATCTAAATTTAATTCGTCAAACCAATTAACATAACTGCCGGGGGGATTGTTGGCCATCGGGAAATTTTTCGGAAAATACTTGATGAACATGAGAGTGTAAAGTGTGTGGTTTTTGCTTTGATTGAGGGAAAATGAGCTGAAATATGGTCATATTTATATGCAGGGGATCACACAACTTTTCAGCAATTTTCTGTAATTTTTTTTTAATTTTTATGATTTTTTACGAATTTTTAACCTCAGAAATGAATAAAATAACTCTAACGGCTAATTTTAAACGGCTAGATTTAAACGGTTATTTTTTTAGTCACTGACAGGTGGGACCGGAGGCAAAAAAAATCCAACCGCTATTTTTTTCCAACTCCAACTCGAATATGCCACTTACATGCGGGCCCTCTCCACACTCAGGGCCACCTGTCAGGGACACTGACGCATACGCCTCGGGTGTATGCAACACGCGCACGAAACACACTCACACCTGGGCATGCATTTTGTGGGTCCCACCGCGCCTCATCCCGCACCTTCGCACTACCCACCCACTCACTGTCAAGTGGCCCGTAGTGGATTTTGGGCTCACCTGTAAGGTTGATTTCACGGGCGGGTGCGAGCGCACTGTTTCCCGCGACGTGGGCCCCACAAAATGCGTGACGACGCGTCCCCACGCGCTCCAACGCTGCCGCTTGGACCAATCAGGAGTCGCGGGCCCCACATGTCAGAGCTTCGCCGGTGCTGCCTTGCGTGGCGTCGTCTCTCTCCTCGCGTGAATTGTTTATTTTTTCCCGTGGGGCCCACTTGTCAGCGCATGCATGCGTCGGTGTTAGAGATAACCTAATAAGCAACTATAAAAGATTCTTACAATATCTTGAAGACAAACATAAAATAAAATAAAAAAAAGCATTAGTGGAACTATCATAGCTCTACTTGCTGCACCGTTATTTATTGTTGTCACAACGACCGCCATTCGTGCGGTCACTCAAGTTATTGTTGTCTCCACCCGTCGGGTGAGTGGCCACACGGGTCACTTGAGCCGCCGTCAACCTCCGTCGCATGTCACCCAAGTCGTTGCCATTAGCCTTCCACGTTGTCGAAGTGTCCAATTTATGAAAAGAAACTTGGGGAGGAATAAAATTTGTTTGAGAGTTTCTATTTATCCCTCAAGCGTACTTTCAACTTTATGTTTTCACTTTTATGCTTTCTAAATATAAAAATGTCTTTAAACAATTCCTTAAACCATATATAAGTCCTTTTTTGTCAAATAATTTTTGAAGTTTCCCCGAAAGAACACCGTAAACTCTAAAAATTGACTTCTTAGAGAAGTCATAGTTAGACCAAATATATCAAGTATTGAGAAACTCATGAGATATTTTATAATGAGTCATTTACATTGTAGCCATTTTATTTGGTTTTCTGAAATATCCCACGTTTGCAAAACTGGATGGTGTATGTATACGATTCTAAATTCATACAAAACTTACAATAATTTTACAAAAAGAAAAGAAATAGAAAAAGACTTTTTCCGAATTTCCTTCACTTGCAAGACTACCTTGCCCACTCAAATGATTCAATCCATAAAACCACTACAGTATAATTCAATACTTCTAAAACTAAATAGAAGATAACTTTTACCAAGATTTTTCTCGATTTTCATACCAATAGCATCTTACTCAGTACTAGAGGTTCATATAAAACTGTTGTTAAATAAGTAACTTCAACTTTTCTATCAAAAAAGTTTTTACTAATAGATAGGGATCTATTTTTTTTTCTTACTTTGTATATATATCTCTCTACTATTGGACTAAGTCTCTCTTTAGATCTAATACTTCAGATTCACCTAGTTCTTTTTTTAGTTTCCCCAACAGTGGTAGTTTGGCTAGGAGCAGAGACAGCGATGATGCCGCTAGCTGCGGATGGGTCCAGTGATCAGTGGTAGACAGTATGGGAGATGAATGATAGAAAAGTAGTGGTCATAGCAGCAGTGGCCGGCGAGGGAGAAGAAGCGGATGGAGGCGGTGGTGGTGGCAACAGGGAATCAAGAGGAGAAGTGTGAGGAGGAGAGAAAGTGAAAATTAAATCTAGATTTAGATGTGTAATATAGATTATATGAATTTTTAAAGAAAAAATAGTTACCTACAACATACATAGTCCTCTAAAAAATATATTTGCTTATTTAGATGAGTCATTTGGTTAAAAGAACAGAAAAATGATTCATAGTTTCACTAAAGTATTGTTCAATGCACATTGCACGCAATCGTCTAAAATTTTTTTACGTAACACTATTTTTCAAAGAAGTTTTCTACTTCAGAGATAATTGATAATGTAAAAAAACATGCGTGCATTTCAGCAGTGTCGTAAAAGCACAAGGTCGATAAGCATTTGCTAAAGTCAAATCATCACGAACAAAAGGGGAAAGGGCACTAAGGATGATTGCCAGTGGTTGCCGCCGAATAATTGATCACGTCTTTAGGCCTGCACGGGACGAGAGTGCGATCATGCTAGGGCAGCAATTAGTTTCTTGTCCGTCCATGCACTAGGCCTGGTCCATGCTCATTGTACACTGTTTTGCATCAATGGAGCCCGTACTTTGTACAGTATTCTTGGCGATAATTTCCAGTTTCCAGTGTCACCGCGACTGCTTCCTCTGGGCTCTTCCGGTGTACGTCCTGCGCGCCGGAACGCGAACCTACCTACTCATGTAAGGGTACCGGGCTGCAGGCAAAGGCAATGTTAAATTTGTGGAGCTCGCTGAGAGTTGTCCAATCTACTCATACAGTAACTGGTCTTGGCTAGATGCAATCCACATCTAAATGGACGGTCCGATCTACCCGAATTCCAATACCACGTATCAGACTACCAGCATTTGAGATTAGAACAAATAGAAACAGACCTGGTGTGGATCGCAGCGCCAACCAGACCGTCCTCGCGTCGGGCGTCGCTGTTGCACGGCGGACATCACGTCGTGTGCCGCTGCCATCCGACGCCAACACTTCTCACACATCACCTACGTCGGTCGCCTTCGCATCTCGCGTAGCCGCCGCATCAACGCCAGTGACCGATGGCGCGTCGTGCATCGGCCGGCCGCCGAACAACCCAGACTGTAACCGGTTTATTGGTCGCGACTCCACAACCCGAGAGATTTGCTCTGAAGATGCTCCGACGCCCGCTACGATGTGTTGGACGGGCAGGACGGCCCACGTACCGTCATGTAGGTCCATGATCCATCTAAACTTGCACCTATGGATATATGACCGGCCCAGCCCAACTCCTTTTCATAGGTTCTGGCCCAATTGATATCCTATCGAAATTGAAAACCGCCGTCATATATCGTGTGCGAGCAATGCCAGTGGACCTACTAAAAGTCTCCGGCGAACTCCAACACGCGCCGCTTGCTTAGTGCTCCAGAGAAAAAAACTATATTTTTCGTTGTTGCTGGCATGCGCCAGGGCTCTATGGGAGCCAAGCAACTGACGGATCTCATAAATATACTCTCTGTCTCTCCTTTAAAAATTTAAAAATATTTTTTTTATCTCTCTGTCTCCTCTTAAACTTCTCTTAAAAACTAAGTAATTGTAGTACTTAACTCTTGACTGTCACGCTCTCTCTTCTGTTAAACACTCAGTGCATTGAAAATTTAGATGACAAATATAGATAAAAAATTGATTGGTGCAGATGAATGGCAAGATGTTGAAGTTATGGAGGCTGTGGATTTGGTATTGCAAAGTAATTTTTAAAAAGTTTTAAGTATTTGAATTACTTCTAGTTATATATATATTTAATTGAAATATGTGTATATTGTGTAAGAGGACGAAGGTGTAAACACAGGGAGGATGTGCAAGAGACGGAAAAACGGTAAGGAAAACAGAAAAATAACAACTAAACTAGTCGCTCCTAATGCTGCAAACTTGATCGCATACTTGTTACAATCCTTGAAGAGAAAAATCATTAGTTACATAATTCGTTAAGTTATTTTGTTGCTCAAATTCAAACATCCATCGGAGCAATCTCGGGCTCTCGGCGACATCGCTGAGCACGATGGCAGGTAGAATGGCATCACCCGAGTGCAGGATCTCCGTTGTTAGCCATGGCCGTCCAATTGTTCTATTTTCTGGGCGTGTTTGCGTACTTCCAGGTGGTACGCTCAAAAGCACCATATGTCCTTGCACCAGCCACGTCTTCTTCGCGTATCTGATTGGATATCTCTTTGAGATCCTCATCTGTGAGCTTGACCTTTAATGCTTCAATGTTGGCATCTAGGTTTTTCATCTTAGTTGTCCCTGACATAACAACAATGACCTTGCTTACTGTTTAGTGATTACTTCTATGCAGTACTGACACTGACGCACAAGCAAAGAATGGAAATTTGTTCGAGTAGTGCATGCAAAAGGCCTGAGAGTATTTGGTCCCGCCTAGGTCGTTTGAGATTTGATGGTTGACCTAGGTTGCATCTATAGCATTTTCCTCGCAAAGGGAATGTATCCAAATTTCAATTGACATTATTACAGAGAATCTAATTCTAGCCTGGTTGCATCTATGGTGCAAAATGCACCGACCTAGTCCTCTCTGATCTAACATGATGTCATAGGATTGGGCTTGCACACAACCCACCCAGGGATAGGCAATCTGGTCTAGCCCGCTGTTTGCACATGTCTCAAAACTATTTGCTTTAGATCCTCTATAACAATGTCAATTGAAATTTGGATACATTCTCTTTGCAAAAAAGTACCAGGAGAAAAACCTGTGAAATTATCATGCAATTATAATTCATTCCAAGACATGGGATTATAGTTCACCTGGTATTGGAGCCACATCATTTCCTTGATGCAAAACCCAAGCTAAAGCCAACTGAGCAGGGCTGCAGTGGTGCTTCTTGGCTAGATTTTCCATTTCCAGAAACACAGCCTTGTTCTTCTCTAGATTTTCTGCTGAAAACCGTGGATGTAGATGCTGGTAAAATCAAAGTTCAATCTTAACCAAACTAAGAAATGGTTACTTCATATAAAAAGAGGTATTTAATTTATGTCATTTTGTTAAAAGCTTGAGGCAAGAACTATGTTAGTACCAGAGTTGTATTGGCTGGTAGTTCTTCTGTCACCCCCCTTCCACCGAAAAATCCACGGCCAATAGGGCTGTAGGGAACAATCCCAACACCCAATTCCCTGCAGTTTACAAAATATAGTTGCGAGTTGCGACCCATGAATTAATTTGGACTATATATCCTGGATTAATAGCTATTAACCTGCAAAGAGACACGATCTCTGGCTCGATGTCGCGAGCCCAAACGGACCACTCCATCTGCACTGCCGAGACCGGGTGCGTCGCATGGGCACGCCTAAGCGTGTCCGGGCTGGGCTCCGACAACCCAACGCACCTGACTTTCCCCTCCTCCACCAACTTCTTCAGCTCGCCCATCTACAAACAAACATTTCAAGTCAAGCATATATCTTATGTACCATCATGACTTACAAAATTATAATTTGTCAAGCTCATTAATCAGTCTGAGAACTCACCGTTTCCTCTATGGGCACGGTCTGGTCGACACGGTGCTGGTAGTACAGATCAATATACCCCACGTCCAGCCGCCGGAGGCTGGCCTCGCAGCACGCGCGCACGTAGTCGGGCTGCCCGCGTATCACGAGCGACCCGTCCACAAAGATCGCGCCGAACTTAGTGGCCACCTGCACCTTCTCCCTGGGCAGCTGTTTCAACGCCTGGAACGCACTTGAACAAGCATGAGACGTGTACTAAAGTTGTAACTTTCTTGAAGTAACACTAGCAGCTAGCGAGCACGGTTTCAGAATTAGACGAACCTTGCCGAGCAGGATCTCGTTGGTGTGAGGCCCGTAGGCGTCGGAGGTGTCGAAGAACGTCACGCCGCGGGCGAACGCGTGCTTGATGATGGCTATCCCGGCGTCGTCGTCCACCGGGGAGTTGTACACGCCTGAGAGCCCCATGCACCCGAATCCAAGCTTCGAAACCTTCATATATATGCACATATGGTTCAATTGCATGGGATTGTTAGAAACAATGACAACTGACAAGCGAAGAGATCACCTCCAATCCTTGATTGCCCAGCTTGATTAGAGGTACCAGCGGGGCACTGTTCTGCGCCATAGTCTCAGGCTACAGGCGTACAACTGACTCTGGAAATTTTGTGTGCACATACAGTAGATCTATGTAGACAGTTAGGCGTATGGAAAACATCGGTCCACTCTCCTTGTCTTGGAATATTGTCATGCAATGATATTCTTTCTGGCTATAAAATGCGCAATAAATAATTTTGATCATTAATTTTTATTATAATATATTAATCAATATTACAATATTATGAAAGTATTTTCTATGATAAATCTAATTATGACATTTTTATATGTCTAATCTAAATTTTAAAAATATATTAGTGGTCGTTCAAGATTTTTATGGATAGAAATAATATCTTACTAATTTGGGACGAAAAAAAGAATAAATATGGAAAGAAAATAAATACGGAGATTGTTCAAGGCGTGAGGTACGAATGATTACTGATTGGAATCTTTTGTTAATCTATAAGGCGGTTACCAATATGGGGCTTGCGGTGACGCGCATGGACGGTGGCTAATGCTTGCTCGCTTCTTGGGTGACACGATGTGACTGCAATGATGCGTGGGAGGACGATAGGTGGATGGTGAGTGTGCAGCGACAAAACGTCGCCAATGGAGAAGGAGACGCGTTGGGACAAGTTTTGCTGGTCCTACTCAATTGTTGTTCGTAGCAACGTTATCTGCAAAAATCACAAACTGATATGTGGGTCCAGTCAAAATGATGGCCCACCCATTAGTGACATGGGTGCGAGACAAGTGCTTCGCGTGAAGCGAGACGTGTGGGTCCCACCACTGACGCAAAGGGACATGCGCTGCAGTCTCAGAACACACACATATAGCTAAATTCCACACACAATCAAAAACAGATGGGGTCCACGACATTTGTCCCCACATATCAGTAATAGAGCTTTTTATGTGCGTATCATGTAAGGCGAGGCATGCATATGGGGCCCACCAATACTATGCGTAGTGCATGTTCACTACCCTCGTACATGACCATGGCTGACACTTCTAGTTGACAAGTGAGTTCATTGAATCCCAGCCCCATATGCCAATGATAGATATTCTTGACTAGCCATTGGAGAAATTAAAAACTATCTTTTGACACTCGAACCAGTGTTGTAACCTCGTTTAGCTCGCCCAGACGCACCCATTAGCTAACAGGTGGGTCCAGCGGTTCTTTGGCCCACCTCTGAGCCTAACAATTTTTAAGATTTGTTTTTGTTGTTTTTTTGTGTTTAGTGATAGAAAAAAATTTTAAATAGAAAGTTGTATGATTTTTGATGATGTAGCACATCATCTCTTCTGTAGAGTTGATGCATTGAAGACTTACTCTTGTTTGACTCTATTATGATTACATGGTGTACTCAAGAGTCGAGTACAATTGAAGGCAGCCTAAATCACTTTGCTCTAAAGAGCATGACTTAGCAATTTTTTCTCATTATATATTTGCCTGCTCTCCTTTCTTTTATAAAGATTACCAAAACTCGGATGCCAGAAATAACTACAGAAGGACCTACAAAGATAGAACTGGCAAATTATGGCACATTTGTTTAGTTTGGTTCCTCACCTTCATGTGACTGGTCTTGTATTGTCTCAAATTTATCCTGATTTAAAACGTATCTTGCCTTTAAGGAACTTTTTTGATTTATGTTCAAAATTTTTAAACTACATTTTTAACTAGTTTCTTAAGTTAGACTCGCCAGACATATTTCATTTGAGACTCAGATATTTCGACGCCTATGTGAGGCATGTTTTGAGATATATTTTAGGAGGAATTTTAGATACTTCTAGGAGGTATTGATAGGTACTAGTATTTCGCAGCTTCTTGGAGATACAAATTAAATTTGAGCATTGATTTATCAAGGGTAACATTGGTATTTATTTTGATTTTTTTTTTCATGATTCTGTGTTATCACTGATTAGATAATGTCAGATTTGATTTTTCTTTGGCAATTAATCATATGATTTGGGTGATTAACTCCTTGTGCAAAGCAATGGTTTGATTTGAAAAGCGCTTTAAGCAGCCATTTGAAGCAATTTTACAATATAGGTAATTGTCATGGTAACTGATGTTCATCAGCAACAAATTTATCTTCTTTAGATTTTCTAAATTTGCAAACACAAGCTAATATCAACTTTGAGAAAAATTATCATATTTGTACACTCATTTCATAAGAATTAGATGAACTCATAGTTCACCTATAATTCCACTTATTATATGGGCCTACAATATTGAAATTGTTTAATATCCAACTCCTTCAAAACTTAGATCATATATGAATACGAGGAGAAGCCACCATAACAGGCGAGTGAGAGATAGAAAGATTTAAGAGAGATGTAGAGAAATTTGGATTTTGGAGAGGCAATTGGGGAATTTTGTGGAATTTGGTGTGGGTCTTTGGAATTAAGGGGTTTGTAAAGTTATTATTATATCTAATATTTTTTATATAAATTGATTAGAGAAAATACTAATATTCTTGTTAGATATTAGTAATTTAGATGGTTTAAAATAATGTGAAAGTAAAAGAGCTTATATTTTAGAGTGAGCCTAAAATATGAAGTCACAATCTAACTATTGTCTTAGTTTTTGTTATTACATATATGAGACCAATCAACTTCTTTTGAAGGAATCAATCAAACTCCCCTAACATTGCGTTACTGTTTATTGTATATGACTTCACTGCTAGTAGATATGCAGTGATGCAAATATAGGCCACAATGCTCTACTACCCGTGACTCTTCGCAGTCCATGTATCCATCTGTGCGAATTGGACTGGTGCGCAGCTATGACTACTAGCTAATAAAAAAAATTGTATAGAAAAATTTCTACATATATGAATGTTTCTAGGGTCATCATATCTCATTTGAATAGTTTTAGAAGGTTTTTACGTATATAAAATTCTTTGAAGTTGTTGAATTTTATATAGATAACTCCGATCTTCATCGGGATCCATCCACATCAGATCTGATAGATTTAAAAATTCTCCTAAATATAAAAAATTTACTACATAATTTTTATTTATGCCCAATAATTGATTGGTCTTATCTATACTTTTACCCTTTCATGCAATTATTAGTGGTGACCACATCCGATGAGCTCAGAGCATCTTTTATTTCTCTGTGATTGTTTTAGATATGGATAATCTATAGTGTCTGATAGGATAGACCACCACAGTTCAAGATAGGATAAGATGATTTTGAGAGACAACGGTGGGCACCTTTTTTTAGAAAATATATATCAAAATAGAGTAAGAAATAAACAACCTTACACTTGTGTTTATGAGCACATGGCGCCTAAGTGAAGAGGAACAACATATGAATTGAAACTTGCATTCTAGTCCTGATCTAAGAGTACACTAAGGGCCTTTCATGACCACGAATTGGACATGGATGATATAAGGTAATATGTCTTGAAGAATCAAGTCTCAGCAGCCATAAAGGATTGCGATGTATGTATTGGATCCGAGGGAATATCACTGGCTCGTCGTGGTCAAGGTGCGGGTGATATCCATCAATACTTCTTTGCTTGTGATCCATTGGATTTGATCACAAAGAAACCAACAAGAACAGATTATACGAATCTTCTTAAATCACAAATTCAAATCTAAAATCAAAAGAGAAAAATAAGATACAAAGAAGAGATTATTTATACCACAACCTCTTTCCTTAGGTTGATCAAAACATGCTTGTTGCCGGGCCCGCCATGGAGAATGAGTTGAGCAAACTGATATTTAGCCGACACCAATAAGTGAGCACCCATCAACTTGAAAGAAAAAGTCCATTGGAGGATGACCAAAAGGAAGAAAAAAGAAGGAAAAGAGAGGCCCTCCTCCCCCTCACGGTTGGTGAGAGTCGGCAGAGGAGAGGGGAAGTAGTGGAGTCTTTAGGAAGAAGAAAAGAGATGTTGGAAAGTTTCGTCAATAATAGGGATTTTTTATATAAGATGATTAACTATATCAAACCTCTTTCATATTAATTTAAGCTATTTAAAATTCGATAATATGTTATATTGATAGAAAAACATACCTTTACCTTTTATGTTTAAAGACAGAAAATCTGATTTCTACCCCACCATAGATTGAGGGTGTCCACATGAAGTGTTGTGCTGGTGACTTTTGAATTTTGATACTAGATAGACTGACAAGACTGTCTGACATGCCCCAAACAGTGTTGAGATAGGTAGGATGGACTCCAATTCGACTCTCTGACTTGGCCCAAACAGTGTTGAGGCCCAAACAAAAGGTACATTTTCTTCTCTCTGTTTAGATTGTTTGGTGAGGAACTAACATTCTAGATCCAAGGTGACTGAGAAGTTAAAATTATCTAATAAGATAATTAACTATATCCATTTCTTCCATGAAAAACTCGCACCTTTAATTTTTTCTCTCTCAGAAGATCCGATTCCTACACCATAAACTATCCATCTACAGTGCTTGTAAGTCGTGACTTCATAGACTAATAAACTGTTTGGTTTGAGAAATTGAATGACTAAATAATCATCTAATCTAAGAGTAAGGTGTTTAATTTGATAAATAAGATGATTCATCGTGACATTAAACTATTCCTCAAACTACCTAATAAACTTATTTGAGTGGAATCATATGTTTTACCAAATTTGAATGATTACATGATTCATCACCACTCAATTCTTCACCATTCAACACGTCGAACCAAACAGCCGACTGTCGAACGGCCCAAACAGCCCACAGCCCAAGCCCATTAAATCTCAACTCATGTGCGACAAAAGGAAGGAAATCCACAGCCCAGTGGGCTTCAAGAAACCCTCGCACGCACCTCTTTGACTCCCTCGTCCGAACGATATAGCCAAACTCCCCTACTCAACCCCGGCCTTGAGCCAGCCTCGCCCCCACCCGTAGGCCGTAGCCGTCAACAACCGGCGGGTCACGGGAGTCGGCGACTCGGCTCCGGTATGGACGGCCAAGCTCCACCCTCCGATACCGACATCGTCGGCCCCGAACCCGTTACCTTCTCTGCCTCCGTCGCGGACGAGCTGCCGCCGCCGCTTGCGGCAGAGGAGGTCCTCCACGACACCGCCGCAGCCTCCTCCGAGGGCGGCGAGGTCGCTGGAGGTGGTTTGGTGCTCACCGAAGAGCTCCGCGATCAGATCGTGAAGCAGGTATGCTGACCTGTTCCTTTGTTCTAATGGGCTGACCTTTTGCTGCAGCTATCGGGTTCTCGATGCTAAGCTTAGTTTTGTATAAATTGAGCGATGCACTGAAACTAAGATGGGGCAGTCTGTATTATAAATGAACACTATATGATTTGTAGGTTTTCAACTTTCAAGAATCTTAATTGTGCAAGCATGAACTGGATGAATAATGTGCTAATGAAGTGCAAAATGTTCCATTTTGCAGGTGGAGTACTACTTCAGTGACGAGAATCTCCCTACAGATGAGTTCTTGTTGAAATATGTGAAGAAGAACAAGGAGGGTTTCGGTTAGTAGTGTGCTCTTTCTTCAGGACATTTGTATATCCAAAACGCCACAAAACATGATGCTAACTAGTCTTAAGATCTTTTGATTGTGTGAGGTGCATGATTAGGTTTTCTAGGAGACTAGGAGTGTTCTGAATGCATATTGTTCATTTCCATGTCACCATTATATATGTGTTGTTGAAGTATAAATAGATTGTTAGTTTTTTCTCAACAAGCTTAGCTTGGGTGAAATAGCTATTGCATGAAACTTAACATGGTATCAGGTCCTGAGATTGAGACTTGTGGCAATATTTGTAAGAAAAATAATTAAAGAGTTGAAGTATGAGTAGATTGACTGTCTTTCTTATACTTCAACAATGAGGATATTAAGATATAGATTGCTTTTGGGCATTTTCAGAAATTGCATCTTAGAACTTGACAATATGTTCGGAGATATAGTTTAATATACAGATTCTTTTTATATCTCTTTTTTGGTTCTCCATGGGGACATGGTGTAACACTGCAAGAAGGATGTGTGTTTATGTTTCCCTTTGCTGCCCACCTCAGATCTTGCTATATGTAAAATGGTGATGGTTTATTTTGTGCTAGTGATCTTATAACAGAATGGAGATGAAAATGATGAACTGTGACAGGTACTTATGATGAGGCATGTACATAGGTTCTCCTGGTGCAGCTTTTCTTTTAGTTGTGCCGAGCATCTTGTTTAGGCCTCTGTGAATACTGAATTTATTATTGTCTGATTCACTCCATTCTACTAAGAAGATCTTAAAATTGTGGAATCATTAATTTTCTAGCAAGAGTTCCTGCAAAGTGCAAATAGGATCTATTTGAGCAATGATGGGGCTTATATTATTCCTTTCTTGTTCTTTAAGATTTTGTTCTTTTTTGTTTATCTTTGTGCATTTTTATCGTTTGTTTCATTTTGCAATTGCAGCAGTCACTTGATCTATTGATCTGTAATGATATCTTTTATCACTTTGACTGCAGTGCTTTTAGCATTGTTATGGACCATGAAGACAAGTATTATTGATCCTATAGATGACAAATGTTGCCTGGTATCCTGCCATGGTAGCTGGTCATGTTGATATCATTGGGAAATGATGCATTCCTTACTCATCTGAGTTGTCCCATATGCTGAGTGCATTAGAAGCATGAACAGCAAAATCTTGAGTGAATTAATCTTTACTATGGCATTCCTGTTGCAGTATATTGTATGAATGTGCATTAGGGTTTGTTGCCACTGGATTTTTCGTGCAATCTGTATGGATTGTAGCAAAGTATTTTCTTCTGATTATGTATACGTTTTCTGTAACTAGTTACCATTGGACTTATTGCATCGTTTAGAAGAATGAAGAAGTTTGGTCAGGACCTCTCTATAATTGAAGCTGCACTTAGGACATCATCGAAGTTGGTAATTTTTTTCTCTCACAATTTCTCTGTCTCGCCACTTACATTAAAATTTTTTATTGTTGGTCAGTAGAAATTTATTCACATGTGGGGAATGCCCCAAGTCTTTGATGTGTTGGGTTTCGATGTTTGCATCATGATTCTTATCTTGTTATCTTTCAGGTTGTGAGTTCAGATGGGAAAAAAGTTAGGAGGTTATATCCATTGCGACATAATGAATTGAAAGATGTGAAGGTGAATTGTTGATTCTTTGATCCTTGCAATTTATTGTACCTAATTTATCATTGACTTTGAACTTCAATCTAAACTTTTCAGAAACGGACTGTTGTGGTGGAAAACTTACCACCAGATTTTTCCATCAAGAGCATACAGAGTACATTTGGTATAGCTGGCAAGTATGTTACTTTGAGATGTTTAATGCTATGTCATAATTAGTAGTTGAAAATATTCTGGCTAACTGTACTTGAACTGTCTGAATATTCAGAATTATAAAGGTAACCATCCATGATCCACATTCAGTGGGAGGATCTGCAACACCTAGAAAGCCTGAATTTGTGTTTAGTAGTAAGGTGAGCTCTCAATATCAAGTAGTAACTCTAGTATTTACTATATTGTTCTAAATCAAGATCACTCAAGTCGCATATGACGCCACTAAGCGTTAGCGGTAGGTCCACCGCTACGCATGCCACTCAGTCGCTTATGTCCGCTTATGTGTTGGTCATGTTCAGAATATAGTGGTTCAACGGCACTAATCATTGCATAGTTTATTTATGTTATTTGGTGCATGTGTAGGTAAATTTTAATGTTTAGAGTCTTCTTTTTGTTGTTTTAAAGCATATATTATCTATATTTAGCATTAATCCTATACCAATATATACTATAAATATGTCTATTTTTTGTAATAGTTAATAAATTGCATATAAAATCA
Organism: Pharus latifolius; assembly: GCA_019359835.1. Taxonomy (NCBI): domain Eukaryota; kingdom Viridiplantae; phylum Streptophyta; class Magnoliopsida; order Poales; family Poaceae; genus Pharus; species Pharus latifolius. The sequence goes on from CM033319.1 coordinate 20,624,210, forward strand.
CATACCACATAAGTATTTAAAGATGAGGTGACCGCTTGCTTACCGCTTACCGCTATGTAGATCACTAATTTACTATCTTTTGGAGGATCATTTGATCTACTAACACTTGAATCTGCCATCGTTATTAATTTCTTGGTTTAAATTCTAATTGCATAATGGTTGTCAGAAAGTTATCTACTGTGTTACCCTTTGTAAACTGAAATTGAAATAGGCTCTTTTCCCCTTCTGGCAATTGTAATGTCAGTAGTTACATCGAGCTCTTGTTGAAAAGTAGAGAGTAGAAATATATCTTATGTTTACTGTTGGAGATTTTGTAATTTGCAATCCTTTTGATTTTACTACCTTAGTGATATATTTTAATCTTAGGTTTTTCTAGTAACCTATGTTCACTGTGCTGCTGTATCCAATCACTTTCTGGAAAATACATTTGATAACATTAGTCATCTACTTATCTCTAGATGTGAAACATATTTCTTTCTGCTTCTGCATCAAGTTGGTTATATCATTTTTACCCAATTGGTAATGCAGCTTGGTTTCACAGGTGCATGCCCTTGTTGAGTATGAAGCAGTGGAGGCAGCTGAAAAAGCTGTGAGTCATTCATCTTATTATGATCCGTTTGATGGAAGTCATCGTGAGTTGTACATCTTGCTGATTTCTTTATGTGGTGCACTCATGTTAGGTTGCTACCTTGAATGATGAAAAGAACTGGAGGGCTGGGATGAAAGTTGGGCTTTTGACCAAACGAAGTGTTATGGGATCAGGAAAGCTGAACCAATCTACAAAAGCAGATCAGGAAACAATCTCCAAAAAGAACAACCGGGGCCTGCCTTCAAAAGATCAGCAGACAATCTCTAAAAGGAACAATGATGCTGATTCAGGAAAAGGTAGTTTGGATGGGAAGAATGTGAACTCTGCTGATACCCATGAGGTATGAGTGTATGACACAATGACTTGCCACTAACTTACAGCTTTCATGATTACTAATCTTGTTACTTGTTGTTTTGCTTAAAAATATCGAGTTTTTCTTTTTCTGTATACGCTTGTTTCAGTACTTGTTCTTCATGCACTTCCTCAAGCTCAAGGTAGCTTTGCACTTTGTTCTTGTTTTGTACAAATGTTGCAAGTGGAAAGTTCCTTGGCTCTTTTTTTAAAATCGAAAACCCTCAGGGCATGTTCTTATAAACTTTCCATTTTCAGTTGTTTTTCCCGATTGGTATGGTTCATGTGGATAGATAATAACTAATAAGTATAAGCATAAAGAATGCTGGCAGCATTTGATTTATAAATATCTGTATTTGTAACCTGCTGGACATATTTGTAGGATTGGCAGCAACGGGCACATGTTATAGGAGGGCGGAAGTCTCGGTACAAAGGCCAAGGGAAAGGTCAGATTCAGCAAAATACTGGTGGACAAGGTATGCCATTTACCTATCTGTTATCACAACTAAAATTGTGGATTTAGTTTTCCTTTTCAGTGATAGTCTAATAGAATATAGGAAATTTGTTTAGGACTGAATGAAGTGTTTTCTCAGATCAATTCCATTTGTGGACATATCATTAGTCTGTTCCCAAATACATGTGTGAGTGAGTGTAAACAGCTAACACATCAAGAAAACAATAATTGTTATTATCTTTCCCAAGTGGAAAGTCCCTGATGATATATTTACCACCTAGTTCATGCAATATATCAGTATCTATTCCCCCAGCTAGGACAGTTTTCATTTCTCAGTACTTTTTTGGGTGTACTCTGTATGTCCTATGAGCTTCAGGTAGACTATAGTGGATTGTTGTCTATGAGTATGATATTCTTATCTATTTTTGATTTTTTAGCTGTGTATTATTCATCTGTGTTTTACTTGTGCATGCCTTACTAGTTGTGACCATGGACCAGTTTCTAGTGTGTTCTGTTCAAGGTTTTGGGCCAGTTGGAAATTTTGTTTAATCAAACTGTACTCATGGTCTAACACTATAGCTGGCTCCTAACTGCTTAGAAATATACAAGTGACTATGTAGAACTGTAGATTATCATGAGGGACTTTCCACTTGGGAAAAGATAATATCCGTATCTATTCCCCCAGCTAGGACAGTTTCCATTTCTCAGTACTTTTTTGGGAGCACTCTGTATGTCCTATGAGCTTCAAGTAGACTATAGTGGATTGTTGTCTATGAGTATTATGATACTCTTATCTATTTTGATTTTTTTAGCTGTGTATTATTCATGTGTTTTACTTGTGCATGCCTCACTAGTTGTGACCATGGACCAGTTTCTAGTGTGTTCTGTTCAAGGTTTTGGGCCAGTTGGAAATTTTGTTTAATCGAACTGTTTTCACGGTCTAACACTATAGCTGGCTCCTAACTGCTTAGAAATATACAAGTGAGTGCATAGAACTGTAGATTATTCATGTTCAGCTTTGTTGTCTCGTAAAATTCGATCTCTGCATTGTTTTCCTGAATGGTGTTGTTTATCTCCGTGTCTTGTACATGCTGTATGTGGAGTGAAATAATCAAAGAACATATTTCACGTTTGGGGACCAAAAAAACATGGCCCTAGTATGATTACTCATTGCCATAATATGTTGGCATATTTCATGCTGATGAGTTTCTGTCATGCACTTTGTGGCAAATTATTAAGGCCCCGTTTGGAAACACAGCATTTGAAAACCACAGTATTTGAAAACCATGACTTTCGAATTGTAATGCAACAAAAACTACAGTATTATGTAGTATTTCAAAACCACAGTTTTTGAGAAAACTATAGTTTTTAAAGGTGTTTGGATACACAGTTTTTTGTCAAAGTTTTCAGTTTGATGTTTAAATGAACTAGTTATTATTAGTTTAAAAAAACTAACTATTGGACAATTACTACGGTGTTTGGATATCAAACTTTTCAAATTCTTTAGACATGAAGTATTAGAAGTTCAGAATCCAATTCCTTGCAACTTCAAACTTTTCAAATTCACAGTTCAACACTGAAGCTGCAACTTCAAATTTTGTTTTATGTCTAAGAAATTGCAACTTTTCAAATTCAACTTCAATTGCAACTTCAACTTCAACATTGATGAATTTGAAAAGTTGAATTTTAGATAATAACAGAGAAATTCAAATCCAAAATATTCTAAATAGCCACTATCCAAATCCTGCTACGGCCTCCTCGACTAGATGCAGGTGCTGCAACCGCACCCAACACGCGATCGTGACCTCTGCCGCTTCCACGCCGACGACTACGTGACCTTTTCCTCCAGTCGGTGATGCCGGAGCCCCGCCCCGCGGTGGCTACCACGGCCGCAGCCGCGACAATTCCCTTGGCGTCAACGGCGAGGAAGGCAACGATGGAGCACGTGTTGGCGGCATTGCGCGAGACGGAGGCGGAGCAGGAGGACTTGGAGTATAGGTGTAACTTGGGCTGGGCCGTTGCCGGGTCGGCCCGAAGTACGATATTTTGGCCCGGCACGCGGCCCGACCCGACACGAATTTTAGTGGGCCGTGCCGGCTTGGCACGAGGGACCGGGCCGTGCCGTGCCTCAAAAACCGGCCCATAAGCGGGCACGGCACGGCACAAAAAATCGGGCCACTAAATTGTTAATCTGTTATACACCAAATATTTTTCTCAATTTCTAAAATACTTTTCCTTTTTACTATTTTCTAATATTTAATTAATTATTTAGTTTTATAATACATTTAATACGTTTAAAATTTAAAATTGAAATAAAGTTTTGGATTCCAACACAACATGGTGAGTGTGGGTGCGCCATAAGAGAGGAGAGACGGTGCGGTCAAAGTTTTGGAGAAAACTTTGTATCAGAGCAAAGTTTGTAAAACTCCAAAAAAACCATGGTTTTGAAGAAACCACGGTTTTAAAAACCATAAAATACTTTGTAACCAAACAACACATTGGTTTTTAATACCACAGTTTCTTTCAAAACCATAGTATTAAAGAAAAACTCCAAAAAAAACTTTGTTTCCAAACAGGGCCTAAGAGTGAATCAAGGATGGAATATCTTTGTAACTCAAGAAAGTAGAACTTCGTTGTGGATTGAACTCTGACAGTTGCTTATGTTGCAATCAAGTGTGCATTGCTCCCTTTGGAATGTGTGTATATTGTTCTTTGTCCATTGACGTCCAATTGTGCCTTAATTGAATCAAAGGGTTATGTCTGTTTACTGCAGACCTACAATAGTTACAGCATAAGGGATTGTATGACTTGTGACCAACCCTTTTTCTCAATGTCATGGTGACTTCAAGTTTCTGTTTTCTAATTGCTATCTGCCCTTACTGTTGCATTCTGCACCTTGACAACAGCTCTTTGCGTTAACATCAACTTTTGGCTTGCAAATCGATGATGTTATAGCCTTATTGGCATTGCTGCATATATATTCTAGAAGTCAGTGCCTTTAATAGTTGGGAAAATGTCAACAACTGAAACCCCTTTTTCCTTCCATGTCCGCCCTCTAATTCCAATTCAGTATTCCAAAAGCAGTCCAAACTAATATGTCCTAATTACAAAACCCACCGTAACTAGCTGGTTACTGCTGGTAACTGCTCATTCCAGCCAGGGGTGGTAAATTAAATCCTGGCTGGTTTTCATCCCGAATATTTCTGGAGTCATGATCCATTTTGGTCAAGTCATAACAAATTCGGTCAGTTCAGACCAAGTCAGACTGAGTTCTGGCTGAGTTATTGGTTCCAGGAAAAAACTTAAAACAAGCCAGGAACCTGCTTGGTTCTGAGAAGTTGAACCTTGCTTGTAGTTTACAAGCATTGGAACAATAGTTGTTTTTAATTTTGCTTCATATTTTCAATGGCGGTATTTTTGGACTTAATATTGTCTTTTTTGTCTTAGCCCCTTATTGGTGACCGTACATTGCCACAGGATGTGTACCGCACTAATATATTTCTTATTTGCACACCAGGTCATGGCTGTGAGTCCGTAAGCAAGCCCATTCCTGGACCAAGAATGCCGGATGGGACTAGGGGCTTTACAATGGGACGTGGCAGGTCTATTCCACTGCAGAAAGCCGAGAATACCGAGGAATAGAACTTCTCCAAAGAAGCCTGGTTAAATCTAACTGTGCATGATATATAGGGTTGTATTTATGTTATAAGCTGTTTTTGGCATGATAGAACTTCAGCACAGACAGCACATGATTTGTATACAGAACAGGCTTTTATAATGTAGCGTGGTTTCCGAACTCACTAATCGTTGGAGATTTGGGCTTTGTTGGTGTTCTACTACTCAAGGGAGTTGGCAGCATGCTAATCAAAACTATGCAGGACCAGTGATTGAAATCTGTGACGAGGTTTTATTGGACTGACACTTAAGTGGATCTGGAAAATTGCCAACGTACCATTTTGTGCTCGAGCGAGTGGAAAGAAGTATGTTTACCCAACTTGTTCTAGTGTTCTACACACTTGCAGACTTGCAGGTTTTCTGTACTGTGTAATTAATGGGAGGTATGGACGCTGCGGCTACAGCATTTTGAGTTGAGACATTGCTGATAAAGTGTTTCTTCGGGGTTGGTCTATTAATCAAGTTCCAAATCGTTTGGTATAAGTTTAGATGTGTGGTTCATTATTTGGATCTGAAATGAAGTTTTTATTTTGTAAAGGTCATTTTTGGTTGGAGGGAACATATCATGTGGGAACTAAAAAAAAAAAAAAATAGGAGAATGTGACCTCATGAGTTGGGTTATGTAATCAATTTGGAGAGGATTATCATCTTTTTTATCCTGGAATGCTAATGTTGTCAATATTCTATGTGGAACTAATGTTAGTATTATATGATATAAATTGGACGGATATGTTTTATACTCATGCTGATTAGACAGTTTGAATCGTAAGCCTATAAGTTATATTCTAAGAGTTTTCATTTTAAGAGAAGTTTTTTCCTAATACACTCCTACTTGGTAGGGAGCAGGGAAATGACTAGTGAGTTATTTGTGAATTGTGATATGGTCCTGAAGCTATTGTGAAGTGCATATGACGGGGATCACATGACTTCTGCATCAACATCCAGAGTACTTTTTGTGGAAGTTGCCCAGTCATTTCGACCATTACTGTTCTTGAGAACCGATTGTGCCACATGGATAATTCTGGTCTGCTGATCGGAGAAGGCTGCATGGGCCATGGAGGGCACTCTTTGTGGGCCTAAATCCGTACCGTCCGCTCAAGGGCCTACCATGTTGCGAGCGTCTGTCGTGGTGTCGTGCATCATTATTCCCTCGCTCTCCCTCAGTGGTGTGACTGAATCAGATCAGATCCACCAACGCCATCTTACAATCCCACGGCAAGTCCAAACAATTTTCTGCAGTCTGTCATGTACTTAATATGATGTTGGATCCTGGTCGTTGCATCGGGTACCTTGCACCTGGGAAAAAACGAGTATATTGGATCAGAGATCTTGAAATATCTTTAAGTATGTCACTTAGATCATTTAATTTGAATTTTAATTTGACAAATTTTCAAACTTGTTTACTTGTATCATTTAAGTCTATATATAATTAATTAACATAACAATGATATGACAGTGACTCAAATAGTAAAATTAAATAAATTCAGAGATTTGACGCGATTAAGTTTAGGGTTTCAAAGTGACTTGTCATATTATTATTCTGTTATTTTAATTGGCAAATAGACTTCACTGACTTGCCACGCTATTATGCTCAATCTTGACTGATGGTCATGAAATCCAACAGTTGTGAGTCCCGTGCTTTTTTAGATTGTCTCCAACGGCAGCACGATCGTCAATGCGTGTTGATGGAGGTAACAGCATGCTTGTCATTTGCTCGGCGTGATGGGATGTACGTTCTTGGGAAGGCGAGCGACGGGCGAGTGCGCAACGACGACCGCGCTGCCATTGGAGACGAAGAAAGCGCTTCGTAACGTGTTTTTGTATGCTCCATCAAAATTAAAATCGTCTAATCTTACTCGTGAATTTTTAAATTAGACAAGGGGTTCACAGAACAAACGGTCCTACTGTCAGTAAGAGGTGTTTATGGTGCACACGTGAAACGAAATCAGAAGCGTGGGGTCCACAACTGTCGTAGTGCGTGCGACACCGATCCACACGTTAGCCATTATCACTGACATATGAGTCTTACAATCAGAGTCCCCACATGTTAGTTAGAGGGTCAGATCTGTTTCCGTCACACGCGAGCGAGGCTCGTGGGCCCCACCTGACACATAAATCGCATGAGTGCGTCAGTTTTGGTTTGTTCGCACAGACGTACGGTTTCAAACTTGAGTTACTGATGTGTGGATCCAGTGATGGTTGACACCACTTATAAGTGACACATAACATTCTGTTTACGTGTGTCAGTGATACGAAATTTTTTGGTGGGTCCACCTTTCAGTGATATAAAATTTTTTAATAAATTTTAATATTTATTTGTCAAATCATTAAGAGTCCAGTAAGAACTAAATAAGAGTCAAGTTATTGAAGATTTGACTGATGATTAATTCTTTAAGATTATTTTTGTACATGTGATAAAAAATATTTTATTTAAAAATAAAGTAAGGACAAGACGGTCGGAGACAGTGTTAGGAGACCAACTCTCCTGACACTTTGGTCTATTCACCATTAATTATGGCGGCACCCACGATCCCTGTCAAGCATGTCGGTCACTGTGGCAGACACAGGAGTGACAGGACGGGACCCGTTCCTAGCATGCGGCGTTATCCAATTACACATGCATGCATGCAGCCCCTCTCTCTATTTGCATGTATACACCATTCCATTTGAGTGTGTTTTTTCTCTCCCTCCGGTGGTCCTCATGGACATGGAGGCAATGATATGATCGAGAGGTGTGCTGAACCTGGGGTTCGATGTCGTGTCAGTCAGTCAGTGCAGGCAGGTACGTACGTGCTGGCGAAGACGTACCGAAGAGCCCCTGGTCCAGCAGAAGCTAGCCACCTTCCAAGCATGCCATGTGCCTCACCGGAAAAATTTAAGGCCTTTCTAATTAGTGCACCACACTCTATTCGACTATGCCTAATCGAGCACTGTGACACCCCTCAATGCAAACAGAGAAGAGGAAGATACATGCAACAAGATTCACCCAACCAACGCATGATGAAGTAGAGATGAACAACAGTACAATCTGGTATGAGGACGACTGACCACCGCAAAGGAATCAGATTTGCATGTGCAGTCTTATTGCTCAAGCAAGTTTTTCATTGCGCCGCTGGAAAGTGAGAATTTGACTGCTAGTACCAACAGCACACATCGATCCAAGGACCACCACTATTCTCAGATCTACCATGGTGATTAGCTGTTTTTCTTGTGATGGACATGATATGCATGGTTAAACCATTCCTGTCTCTTGTTTTGTTGTATCCCAGGTAAAAAAACTTTTATGGCACATATCCTCCTGGAATATTCTCTTTTTCATCTTTGAATATACATGATCTATATTGATATAATAGTGAAAAAATATATTTTTATATGAGAATTGTCTTCACCAAAGTGATCTCTAATGAAAAAAGTAGTGCAAAAATCACAATTTTTTTTTATCAAGGTCTTACTCTCATGGCTCTCTATGGAACATGTGCAACCACCCGATTATCACTAGAGATATTTTAACGTGTTTCTAACAGTTATAAGCTTGCAATGGTTTAGAAAATATATGTGGTAAGTTATCAAAATAAAGAAGTACAGTTACTAATTTGCAGCACCTGAGTAGTAAATGTGTCAAATTGTAAAAAAATAAAAATATATGTAGGTAGAGTGCCATCTTTTCAAAGTGAAATCCTTTTCAACTTGTTGTGCAGAAACTTCATTTGAACGTCTTGGCCAAAGTTTCTAGCAACTGTATTTTGTTCTTACAGTCACTACTACAGAATTACTTTATACTATCGGTTCAAAATGGTCTATATTAATGGTTCTCTTACCGCTAGTGATCGACACGATAGAAGAAATCTAGCACAATTCTAATGGTTACAAACCGTTAGTACAATACCTATATTCCCACGGTCCATTACTCGCAAACATTAGTATTGGTACATTTCTTTTATCGGTTCAGTACTTGAAACCGTTAATATTATAAACTTTCTTCTATCGGTTATAGGTTATAAACCGTTAGTACTAGCATAACTTCTTCTAACGGTTCTGAGTTAGAAACCGTTAGAATATATTATAAGCAGCTATATAAATGAAAAATGTGTATTCACAGATACATCAATACAAAGATACACACATTGGATAGATTGAATCTAATTATTCACAAATACACCACAGAGAACAGGGTTTTTTATTTTTGTAAATTATCCAGATTAAAAAATTAATTTCAAAATTGACCCACTCTACCGATTATGTTTGCTGGAGCTATTTTAGCCATGGGCATGGTTGTGAAGCAGTTGTCGAGGAAATGTAGTCGATGGTTGTCGTGGAGGTGGTTGTAGGTCGAGATAGAGGAGGTCGTCATGACTAGAGTGGTTGAAGATGTGATTGGCCGAGGTCGGAGGCCGAGGACGAATGTAGCCAACTCAAAACAATGAGGCTAACAAAACAACTTACAACTGAAGCATATTCAGCAAGAGTCTTGGCAAGAGTATGAATATAAACAAAATTTTGCCTATTGTTCTTGATACTCAGTTTTGTGATAATTAACACATTTGGTCTATGGAGATGCCGACAGATGCGAACTCGATTACAAATCTCAATGACCAACAATACATATTATCAGTAATGAACAACGACTGAAACATTATTAACTTTTTCAAAAATTAATTTAGCAAAGGAAAAGAGATAAAATGCGAGTGGCAAGAACAATTCTAATCAGGTTGGTCAAGAATACTTACAGTTCGTGGAGTGGCCTACGAAGCATGATGCAGTGGCCGGCGGCTGTGGAGAACCCAAATGCAAGCGGAAATGGTGGTGCAGGAGCGAAAAAGGGGACGTTGGGGAGGCTAGGGTTTTCCGTGCGCGAGTAAAGACTTATTTGGAAATGTGTTTGGTTGGACTAGAGGGAAAACTCTCGCGGGTTTAACCCAAGGTCTTGTACTATTTTACTATCGGTTCAAAAACACAACCGTTAATGAACTTTCCTTTCTTCTAAAGGCCCACACTGTCATAACCATTAGTATATATGACGTCCTTTTACTATCGATTGAATAAACAAATCGATAATAAATTTTATTTCTTCTATCGGTTCGTACAGTAATAACCGATAGTAAAAATAACGTAATTTTACTATCAGTTAAATAAACAAACCAATAGTAAAAGTTACGTGCTTTCCTCTCTTCTAAAGGTCCCCATTGTCATAACCATTAGTATATATGACGACCTTTTACTATCGGTTGAATAAACAAACCGATAATAAAATGTTATCTCTTCTATCGGTTCGTACAGTAATAACCGATAGTAAAAATGACGTAAATTTACTATCAGTTAAATAAACAAACTGATAGTAAAATTTTATCTCTTCTATCAGTTCGTACACTAATAACCGATAATAAAAGTTACGTGCTATTCATTAACGGTTTCCCAGACCATAACCGTTAATATAAAACCTCTTCTCCACTGCGGTCCTCGTACACTAACGGTTTTCTCCCAGATTGCATATAACCGTTAGAAGATAGGAGTTAGTAGACTGCATTTCTGTAGTAGTGAGCTTTCCCCTCCGTTTTGGTAGCCACTGAAAACTTTGGTATCTTCCCAAAAAAAAAACTTTTCCTTTCTCTGCATTAGGCTCTCTCCAACCCACCGACGCTTCGCTTAGCGCTTCAACAGAATATTCTCCAGCATATTCTGTGCCACGTATGCGAAGCACCATCTGAAGCACCACCCTTCTCCAACCCACCGGCGCTTCGCGAGATACTTTCTCAAGCACCACTCTTCTCCAACCCATCAGCGCTTCGTGAGGCGCTTCGCGTGGGGCCCGCATACACAATATTTATTACAGATTAAAAAATTGCTAAAATAAAATTCGGATAATTCGAACACAACAAAATAAAAGATAGAAGCACATATTTCTATGGATGCGTAGGAATTGACCGTGCTGAAATCAGAGTCTCCGGGGGCCAGAACATCAAAACCTAACAGCCTAAAACTCAACTGTAAAATCTCTGAAACCCGAGTATCCATATGCAAAATAGCCAAGACTCATAAATCTAAACCCTGACTCGGAAAGGGTCTTTTTGTGATTTAGAAAATTTTGAGGGTTTTTCTGCAATTATGCCATTTCTTTTTTTAACCTCGTCGCCGGCCTCTGTGAGGAATTTTTTTTTAACCTAAACTCTAAACGCGAAGTCGCCGCTGCCGCCTCGCCTCCGCCGCCGCCTCGCCTCTGCCGATCCAGGCCGTAGCCGCCGCCTCGTCCGTCGCCGAGCCTCCTCTGCGCCAGGTCGTAGCCGCCTCTGCCTCCCCTCGCCTCCGCCGCCTTGTCGTCGAGCCTCGCCACCGAGCTTCTCCGCCGCGCCTTCGCCGATCCAGGCCTCCGTCGCCACCGTTGAGCTCCGTTCGTCTGCCCGTCCGTTCGTCAATGTGTGGGGCCCGCAAAACACGTTGGGAGGCTGCGCCAACCACTCCAACGCTGCCACTTCGTCTTCCGAGGCGTCCCGGGTGCACCTGTTAGAGCTTCGTTCGCGACGCATCACCGGGTGTCGTCTCTCTCCTCTCTCCGCCGAAAAAATATTTTTTTATTCGTGGGGCCCACGTGCAGAACGTCATTGCGCCGGTGTTGGAGAGAGCCTTACATCCGTAACTCTTCCCGCACTGGCTCGTTCTAAACCTATGAATAAAAGTACAAGTCCAGCTCACTCGAACAGAACTGTTTCTGTAATACTTTTGATCTGTCCAAATTACCAAATTTGCTTCAAGATTTTGATTAAAAAAACATTTTTTCTGTTTTCAAATGACAACTCTCCTCAATCTTATTCCTTCCGTTTCATAATATATAAGACCTATGGACTTGTGAACAATGATTAAGAAGAAATAAAATCAAGAAAAGAAAATATGGATGATGCTACCTTTATTAATTATATTAGAGATTATTGGACAGAATAGTGTTATTTAATTTCAAAAAATAGTAGTGGAAAAATTATATTGTCAAACAAGAAGATAAGAGAATAGAAGCATGGAACGTGGAGTATCAATTAATAACCAACCTCTTCCACAATCAATATGGGATAATCTCAACAATCTCTCAATTCATATATTGATGTTTTTCATGACAGTAATGTTAAAAATAGATCATGATATTAATTATTAGGTGCTAATAAGTCTTCTCACTCTAAAAATTAGTTTGAAAAACGAGACTTTCTTTTATATTATTAGTTGGTACCAAAACTCAACCCCTTCCGCAAGTAACGTGGATAAGTCCAACACTCTTGAACGCGAGTCTCCTTAAGAATGGCCGACTCCTTTACAATCAAAGTTGTGCCTAATGCTATCATTTTGCATAGTGACTGGCCAATGGGAACAATTAACAAGCATATCATAAAAAGACATACAAGCGTTCAAAGGTACTGAAAGTAGATTCCAAATCGTCGAAACTATTCTCTCGAGTCGATCTTATCCTTGACGCTATGGTACATCAGGAGCTTGATTTTTCATTTACTGAAGCAAAAAAAAAAAAACCCGGAAAAAAGAAGAGCCTAGGTTGGTGCATGTACTAGCCGGACCCTTGAGTACCCATTGCATCACTAATTTGCCACGGAACTAAAGTTTTGAATAGCATGTATATGGATCAAATTCATGTTGGATATAGATGAAACTATATCTGTATTTATTTTTTAAGTCGGATTTGGATTTAGATCAGGTAAATATCGGATCTAGATTCGGTTCATATGGTTTTCAATTCAAATCAGATTTTAGATTTTATCGGATATTACTAATATTCACTTATGTACAAATAAACACACTTTTAATGAATTTATACTATATTTATACTATCCATGAAAGAATTTGATAAGAAAATTGACATACTACAAATTTGGGCCATTATTTTATATATAAATAACTTTCAAATTTGAATTCAAATATATATGTATAGTGTTTTATTGGATTCGAATATAGATTTGGATATTTTTGTGTCGGATTTGAATACGAATTCGGATAGAGAAAAACTATTATTTAGATGTAAATTTTCTTACCATATTTGTATGTTATCAAATTCAGTAATCGGATAATTTGGACAATCCGCATCTGTTTTACATCCCTATTTTTGTCCATGCATCTTGACAAAAATTTAATAGTGTTGGACTATGAGTAGATTGACCATCTTTCCTCAACCGCTCAAGGTTTTGGGTGAATTAGTTAGTGCATGAAACTTAACATAGTATCAGAACTTAGAGATCTTGAATTTGAAATCTGACTATGGTAATTTATTAGAAAAAATAAATTATGAGAAAGAGCTCGTGAGTTGGTAGATTTTAATTGAACGACTTGGATGAATCAGAATATGTCCTATGTGAGTAAATTGGATAAATCTGGACTATTCATTAATCATGACTTATGTGAGTAAATTGAATACATCTTGACCATTCATTGTACATGATTGAACACATATATTTGATTGGAAACTTTCTATTTAACTTTTGTCCAACTAAAAGCAAGCTTGGATGAGACCAATAAGCACTAACCATCATTGCATTGTACGCTGGTTGCGAGTGGTGTCGAGTCCACATGCCCCGTAGGTACGAGACCGGCCTGTCACCTAGCCTTCATGACCAATTTGGCAGCCCTAGCTGGCACGTCCCACCTCTCCATCCCCACCTTTCACTATATAAAACACTTCATGCTTGCATCTTATATTTATCCCAGTATGTTCTGATCAATCTACAACAATTAGCATATATTTCATCTTGTTTTTTAGAATTTTCTAGTCTCATATGGCTAGCTTTGAGGAGCAGGAAGGCATCATGGAGGTGCCGGAAATCGACGGCGAGGTCTTGGTCGAGAGTCTTGACGCGTCGCTCACCGCGGAGCAGGTTGAGGAAGGCCGGCACGCTGAATTCATGATCGACGGCGAGGGCTCCAGTGACCAAGAACTGAATTTGATCCATCCGCACCAAGACTGCGAGGACTGCTGGTTGGATGACATCCTGTCGGATTTTGAGGGCTGCGGGTGCTCGCGGTCGCCGATGTACGTTGTCGACGCTCACGTCGAATGGGCGGAGATGGGCGTCACTGCGGGCTTCGTCAGCGACGTCGGCATGGAAGGGTGGTACATGGATGGTGTCATGGAATGGGAGGAAGAAATGTTAGAGGATGGAAGAAACTATCCGTGCTACCCCTACTACAGTGGTGAACCTTGTATGGAGCAAGCCTACGGAAGTCTCTTGTGGGAATGAGCTAGAGGCTTCTAATGTTAATTACTGATTGGCTCATGAGGACTAAAGTAGCTGTTTGCTCTTGTGTTTCAATTTTACATTTTTTTGGAAAAAATTGGAGTGGTTTTCTCTTTTGATGGAGCTAAATTGAAATGCTTTACTGAGTTCACCTGTGTTTAATCATACTTTTTGGTGTGTTTAGATGGTTTAGGGTTTATTTGGAATAAAGGAATTTCGTAGAAAAATAAACATTCACTGTGTGTAGTTTTTTTACAGTTGTTTTCTGTGGTAGTTTATCATAGATTTTGGTGTGACCTCTTCAACTTAAAAAAAAATATAATCTAATCTAACTTGAGTTTGGATCAATGAAAGGAGTACTTACTGCCATCATATCACGTGTATATGACTATTAAAAAGTGATGAGTGGCTTACTAGAATTCTTTTTACCCCCTTTCTAACATGTTTCTGGCGCCATTTGCTAAGGTCAACATGTAATGATATCGGAAAATTATTTATACATAACCCAAAGTAAAAAATAATTTGAAAAATGACTCATAGTTTAATGAAATTACAAAACTAATCTGATCAGATGCGATAAGTAACTTATCGCAGGTGTGATGTGCGACAGAAACGAATGGCTCACCTTTTTTATTTTTGACCAGCAATATAAACTTTTTTTCTTTTAAAACCATGACAGAAAGGCACCCCCCAATTTCTCTATTTGACCACAACCACGACCATGCATGGTGGAGCGATCGTAGCCCGAGAAATGAGTTCGTTGTCGTCGTATCGGTGAAGAGGTCGTAGTCGTCGGAGTCGCGATCAGAGAGAGTGGGGAAGAGGAAAAGGCAGTGCAATTGAGGCGGCGCCGAATCTGCCGGATCGATGGCGGCGAGAGGAGCAAATCCGGCGAGATCTACTCGAGACAACGAAGTGCGTAGATCTAGCGGTGTGGCGGCTTAGATTCGGCACAGGCGAAGTTGTGGTTCTGAAGAAGACAGAGTATGGCGGCCGAACGCTGGCGGCGTGTACGGTGACAAGGGCGATGCAAATCCGGGCGCACGGTGAAGTAAAAAGAGAGAGAGCAGAGAGCGCGCAAGATTCGGCGGAGAGGCAACAGATCCGGCGAGGCGTGAGTTTGGAGTAGCGGTGGCGCAAGTGAAGAGCACCCGGCGGCGGCGCTGTCGCGGTCATGAGTAGGGGTGGAAACGAGCCGAGTTCGAGCGAGCTGGCCCTGGTGTAGCTTCTAGGCCCCTATAGAATGTTTTAATAATTAATGACAACTACAAATGCTATACTAACGTTACCTGTCTAGTTGTGTCAAGAAGATACTTAAAAGACAGGTTAATGAAAGGCGAAGAAAGGGCGCATTGATCAAAAAGGCAAAGGTACGGAATAGAGTCTTTTCCTTTTTACCGGTCTAAGGTGATTAGAGAAGAATTTTGACCGGATTTTAGGATAGTTGCCGTACTATTAAGAGGAGCATGTGGTGTATCACAATATACTTCATCTTTGTGCCACAAATCATAAAATCAACATGCATTGCATACTAGAATGTCACATCCTTTGAAAATGCTTGTTTCAGCTCTTTTCTGCTCAGCAATGTCTCAGTCGGTCTGACCGTATGTTGGACCGGTCTGACCGAATTCACGGACTGACCGATTAAAATCTCGGACTGACCGACGTGTAGTCTAAGCATAGTGCATTCTTTTTATAGGCCGGTCTGTCCGTAGTTGAGACCAAGGTCTGTCTCCTGGAACTTCTTGATTTACCCCTTCTGGTGTTTTGAGCTATTACGGTCTGACCGTGTTTTTGAACTACGGTCTGACCGTTTGGCTAGTCTGACCGTATATATATCGGCCTGACCGTATAAGGTGTCCAGAAACTATGTCGTCTCTGGACAGTTTCACGGTCTGATCGAAATATACTCCGGTCTGACCGTATGTGTGCCTGACAAGGGCAGTTGAACATTTATTGCGCCTGTTTAATGCCGTTGCAATTGCGGCGGTCTGACCGAGCTTGTGCCTGCGGTCTGACCGCCAGGTGATCTTTTTCTCCCAACGGCCTGTAACGGCTATATTAATTGTGGGGGGTATATATACTCCCTTGCCCGGCCCTGTTCATAACTTTTGGCATAATCTTGAGTATTGTCATCATCCTTGAGAGGCTAAACTTGTTTCATACACTCTAGGGTTCAAATTCTCGAATTTGTGAGAGTGTGCATTTGAGATCTTCTAGTGCATTGCATTTAGATCATTAAATCAATCTTGTGGCACTAGAAAAAGGCTAAGTGATCATCACCGGCTTGTTACTCTTGGAGTTTGCCGGCTCCTAGACGGCTAGGAGAAAGATTTTGAAGAGCTCTTCAAGGAAGATTGTGAAGAAGCCTCAAAACGTCTTGTGAAAAGTTTGAGCACGCCTTGCCGGAGCGGTAAAGTGCATCCTTAGTGAAATCGAGGTTTGGATAACTCATCACACTAATCCGGCTCAAGATCTAGGTCACTTCTCGAGAGAAGGTTGACTAGATAGAGGAGCGGTTAGAGATTTGAGTTTGCCTCAACGTGGATTAGGGGTGATCGGCAAATCACCGAGACCACGGGATATATCCTTGTGTGAAAATTGCTCCTTGTTCATCGTGTGTTATTTATTTTGCTCTCATTTACTTCTAATTGCTTGATTTATTGTAATTTTCTAAAATCGCCTATTCACCCCCCTCTAGTCGATATCCTAGATCCTTTCACCTGGCTCGGCTCGAGCTCGTTCAACCTGGCAAGCTGGCTCGGCTCGGTTCGGTACCTCACCGAGCTGAACAGCCAGCTCGAACTCGGCTCAATCCAGCTCGCGAGCTGGACAGGTCTGTTGTTTTCACGGCGTAGTGCCAAGAGGCCAGGGGCCAGGGAGGAGATTCGAGGCCGAGGGAACGGAGGAGGCGTTGCCGCGCGGCCGATAGCGACAGAGGAGGTGCAGTGGTGGTGCGGGGCGGCGGATGCGCCGTTGGGTGGTCAGAAACGACGGAGGAAGTGTGGGGCTGCTGTGGGAGACAGAGGGCGGAGGTGCCGCGGCCCGTGGGGCGGTTGAGGGAGATGGAGGGGCGGCAGAGGCGCCGCCGAGCGGCTGAGGTAGACGGAGGGGCGCGGGGCGGCGGGGGAGACGGAGGGGCACGGGGCGGCGGAGGCGCAGGGCTGCGAGGAGGCGACGAAGGCATGGGGCGGCAGAGGAGATAGAGGAAGCGGCGGAGGCGTGGGGTGGCGGAAGTGATGGAGCTGCGGTAGAGGCGTAGGGTTGTGGGGAGATGTTTGGGGGACGGCTGGGCGAGGATTTATTTGGATGTGTTACATGTGTATACATACCGAGCCAGTCTGGTTCGGGTTCGGCTCGTTTTTGAACTGAGCTACGAGAACAGCTCGAACTCGGCCTGTTTGTTAACGAGTCGAGCTTGAGCCGAACTCGAGTTGCTCGCGAGTTCCGAGCTAAAGTTCCACCCCTAGTCGTGAGGCGCGATAAGTTCTTGTCGCATTTCCAGACCGAGATTGGATGAGTTGGTGGGTTAGTTTCGTAATTTCGGTAAACTGTAAGTTAGTTTTTAAATTATTTTTTTTATTTTGGGTTATTAATAGAAAATATCTCAATGGTAGTGTGATATGTTTTTTTGCAACGGTATTGTTGATAATATTCAAGAGATATTTCAGAAAAAAAAAAAGAAAAGATTAAAAAGAAAGATGAATTCATGATATTTTGCTTAACGCGATCCAAGCCGATAGCTGTGCAAATTGCCTCCTTTCCCGGGAAAGATTGTGGGATGAGGACGCAGGTCAAGGGAGCCTGTGATGGAACTTGTCCGCGAAATCAGGCTAGCTCCTGCTGGTCGGGCCCACATGAACTGCGCCTCACTGCCAGAGATCTAACCGCCGCCGTTTAAGATCCAGCGCGCGGTGCAACTTTGCAAGAATGGCTGGATTCAGGCAATCGACATAGTTCACACTGACCATTAACAGATTACACTAAAAATGCCCCTTGTAGAATTATCGAAACAGAGTTCTAAACTCAGCATCTTTTATTTATCCTTGGTTATGTCTCGCTATTAGTTTCAGTTAACTTTCTACTCTCGTTGATAGATAGAATTCCCGACAATAAGATTTTATGTTTTACAAATATTTTAAGACTTTGAAGTGATCGTCTGATGAGTCATTTCAAAATAAGTGAGGGAAAATTTGAAGAAATAGAATTTATACACGTAAATCCACAGAAATCTTATTTTTATTTGTATGCCTTTGATTTTAAGTTGGTTTAAAGACTTCTCTTAAGGAAGCAGTCTCCAAGACAAACATGTTGGTTAAGTGATTTTCTTATTAGTAAATGAGCAAAAGGTTATAAAATGAGAGGGAATAAAAGGAGCATTTATAACCCTCATGAGGTTTAAATGTCACAACTTCTCATTTTGAATGGCTTGGATTAAGAATAGGATTGTCTTTTTTAGCACTCAAGAGATGATAGATTTTCAATAAGTGTCTTTGTGAGTCTTATCTAAAGTCATAGTTGGTCTCTGTTAGAGAGTTCATATATTATCCTGACACTTCTAGTGTGGAAGATAATTCTCAGGTATAATCTCTTTAGACTTGAAGACTTTATAGAGAATTTAGATTCATAGGATTTTGAAAAGTGAAAAGGTTGGAAGCCTAATCTCGAATAGGATTTGGATCTCTTATCTTGAAAAAGTAAAGGTAGAAGCGTGACTTTCCTATCATTTCAACCGTCCAACAAAAATTTAAATGACTTAGATTGATGTGAAAAAGAAATTGAGATAATCAATTATATCATGAGATATTAAAAAATTTTCGTCCATCGTAATTTAGATGATCAGTTTCAGATCTAACCATTGAACCAAAGCAACAAGGAGAAAGATACGAATCCTCCTGATTAGGTGCTAAACGCTTTAGCCCTGCCTCACTTTGGAACCCTCGGAGGTGTCCCGGAGAGCAAACTTCCTCACGGAACCCCTCGCCTCCGGGTAACCTATGTTATACACTTCTTGAAATGTCTTGGACATGACCTCGGAGAAGACCACGACAACTCTTAAGAGCCTATTTGAAGGGACAGTTTTTAGTTCATTTTTAAAAGATTTTTATGTGCCAAATTTAAAAATACTAATTTACTTAATATAAAATTCAATGACATTCTCTTCCCGTCAGGTATCTTTGCTCCTACCCAAAAAGGGGCTAATCGGGTGCTTGATATCACCAGGGTGAAAACCGTACGTTCGATCAGACTGCTGAGAGACAATACAATTTTCTGCTTTGTGCTTTTAAAGAACTGAAACATCCAAAATGCAGGGCTGAAAACGTAAGTCAATAGACAGAAGAAATTTTGGTTGGTTTGACCGGCTGCATCAATTTTCATATCTGCTTCGAAAACTTCGATAAATACCAAATTCTGACAATAATTAGAGATCATCGAATTTCCAAGCATACTAATCAGTAGAGATATTCTGCAGTAAACCTCCATAATTCAGATGTGACGATTGAAGAGGGCAGCATTAGATATTTTTGTTGGGAAGAATGTAGTACTGTGCAGCATTGAGAAGTTTCTGTACTTGAGATGATAGAAAGTGACTCCCAGAAGAAAGCAAAACGATCCCTCTCTTAGGGAAAGCGATATTTGCGACCAAAATGGTGAATTGACTGCGATCTACCATTACATTTGAAGCAAAATGAGTGGAGATACCGTTTTAATTTTGCATGGGAGGTGGTACAATAAGAGTGCCGAATTCTGAAGTTTGCTGAGAGCCTGAGACACTTATACGGTATACTACAATTGCAGAATTCTAATGGTAGTGGGTACGTAACCCGTAAGAAATCAGTCTTGTCGAACATCTGATTCGTTCATCACAAAGTCAGGATCGCAATACACGCACCGGAGTAGTGTAAGTACGCTCCTTCAGGGCGCGGAGTTGCCCTTGTTGCGGCGGCCGTGTGCCGATGCGCGCCGGCGTAGTGCTGTGCAAGTCGGTCACATCAGGTGAGGAAAAAATGGTGGTGCACGGGTGCTGTAACAGCATGCTGCTGGGTGTCGGTGGTGGCGACCTCAAACTCTAAGACATGAACACAGATAAGACGAGCAAACAGGTTAGGGACTCATCAGGGAGTCAGGGTCCGAGTAAATTCTCCATTGCACTTGTCTGTTTGAACTTTGAACCGAAATTATTTTGGAGGGGAGTCTGTTTCAAGCCATAGTTTTAGGTCTTTTGCAAACTGATCAACATGGTGATTTTGGCTAGGAACTGGTTTTGTCAATTTGGCTGATTTGATTTTACTCGAACCTACATGCTTACAAGACAATACTTTTCGAGCATATTTGATTCATATTAAAAAAATATTGAAATTAGTCGTGACAAACAATTGGCACAGACAAAAAAAAAATTACACAAACAAAATAAATAACAAATCTCGTGGTTATTAAAATTTGGCTAATCAATCCATAATCATCTACTATGGAGACAAATTGTGTGTGAGTGTCGGTGTGGGTGGGGGAGGGAATGCTAAAAAATCAAGCAAAACAAGCGAACAAAAATGACTTATTTTCGTGACTAAGACTTATATGTTTCTTTTTTATGTATTGTTTTGTTTTGAATTCCATTTTAATTATTTTGTGGCTTTTCATAGAGGGAATAATGTAAATGAAGATAAAAAAGAACATGCAAATTATACTATTTTCGTTTGGTGGTGCAAACAAATTTTTGTTTGGCAATTGTGGGTGTAAATCAAACAGATCAAGTGGCCTTCTATCCTATCAGCATCAAAATAAACAATCCGTCAACCTATATAAACTAACGAAAAATCATGCACAATCACACGGCTTATCTGAATATTGTTCTTGCATGAAGTGAGGTTTTCATCTTATTTATCTAAAATATCAAAAGTTTCGATCCAATGAGCTAGAAAATACTAACCCACATTCCTTCACAAATTTACCACCTTAATGACGATTAGATTTGCTTTACGCCTTTTTTGCACATCTCACAGTAAAAAACTACAATACAAAGAATACAAGACAAGAAAGAAAAACAAGCACCCACAATGTTATGTCGCAAATTAAGTTCCATCTGATATGGCAACTCCTGGACAGCCATACATCAACTGAGCACCTCAGTCTCTGCGCGCGCAGGAGCCGCCTCAGAAGTCGGAGTCGGACCATTCGATATTTTTTGGTTTTGCTGCTGGTACACCTGCCGCAGTCTCTCAATTTCCTTCCTTAATGCCTCTTGATGAGCTGCAAAAATAGGCCTTTATTTTCCTATAAATGTTTCTTTAAGTACAAAATATTGTCCTCACAAGTGCACATATAAGCCCATTTTTTTTAAAAAAAAACATATAGGCTCAATTAAAGATCTGTCTGGGACACAAAAATTTTAAGAAAAATCTCATATATAAAAAGATCTCTTTCAAAATTCTTATATTTCAAAAATGACCTAATTATTCGATTAATAATTAGTTTAAGTGGATCGGCTACAAACAAGTTCATTTGTATGCGTGCTTACCAATAGATTCATGCAAGAACACATGCAAACCCTACCTAGGGTGGATGAGAGGGTGCTTGCTTGTTAATCTGTACAGAGTTCTAATGAATTGATTACTAGACACAGCTGGTCAAATATCAATCTTCAATTCTTCTAAAAAATTAGATGGAGTCGCTTGTTTGCCAACAAGTTCACTTCGTCTAGAATGATGCTATGCTTACGGATAAATTCATGCATGGACAATGGCTGACATGCGGACCCCACCAAGGGTGGATTGTAGGGTGTCCACTTGCTAGTCCATACATGGTTCGCATGAATTCAATGCTAGGCACAGCCGTTTTGATTTGTCTTAAGAGGAAATATCACTATTATAGAAATGTAGTCCACAAATTTCTATCTTCTAACGGTTATATGCAATCTAGGAGAAAATCGTTAGTGTACGAGGACCGCAGTGGAAAAGAGGTTTTATACTAACGGTTATGGTCTGAGAAACGTTAGTGAATAGTACGTAACTTTTACTATCGGTTATTAGTGTACGAACCGATAGAAGAGATAAAATTTTATTATCGGTCTGTTTATTTAACTGATAGTAAAATTACGTCATTTTTACTATCAGTCAGTAGTGTACGAATCGATAAAAGAGATAACATTTTACTATCGGTTTGTTTATTCAACCGATAGTAAAAGGACGTCATATATACTAATAGTTATGACAGTGGGGACCTTTAGAAGAGAGGAAAGCACGTAATTTTTACTATCGGTTATTAGTGTACGAACTGATAGAAGAGATAAAATTTTACTATCGATTTGTTTATTTAACTGATAGTAAAATTACGTCATATATACTAATGGTTATGACAGTAGGGATCTTTAGAAGAGAGGAAAGCACGTAACTTTTACTATTGATTATTAGTGTACAAACCGATAGAAAAGATAAAATTTTACTATTGTTTTGTTTATTTAACTTATAGTAAAATTACGTCATTTTTACTATCGGTTATTAGTGTATGAAAAGATATAAGAGATAAAATTTTACTATCGGTTTGTTTATTCAACCGATAGTAAAAGGACGTCATATATACTAATGGTTATGACAATGGGGACCTTTAGAAGAAAGGAAAGTTCACTAACGGTTGTGTTTTTGAACCGATAGTAAAATAGTACAAGACCTTGGGTTAAACCCGCGGGAGTTTTCCCTCCAGTCCAACCAAACACATTTCCAAATAAGTCTCTACTCGCGCGCGGAAAACCCTAGCCTCCCTGACATCCCCTTTTTCGCTCCTGCACCACCATTTCCGCTCGTATTTGCGTTCTCCACCGCCGCCGGCCACTGCATCGCGCTTCGTAGGCCACTCCACGAACTGTAAGTGTTCTTGACCAACCCGATTAGAATTGTTTTTGCCGCTCGCATTTTATCTCTTTTCCTTTGTTAAATTGATTTTTGGAAAAGTTAATAATGTTTTAGTCGTTGTTCATTACTGATAATATGTATTGTTGGTCATTGAGATTTGTAATCGAATTCGCATTTGTCGGCATCTCCATAGACCAAATGTGTTAATTATCACAAAACTGAGTATCAAGAACAATGGGCAAATTTTTTTTTATATCCATACTCTTGCCAAGACTCTTGCTGAATATGCTTCTATTGTAAGTTGTTTTGTTAGCCTCGTTGTTTTGGGTTGGCTGCATTCGTCCTCGGCCTCCGACCTTGATCAATCACATCTTCAACCACTCCAGTCGTGACGACCTCCTCTACCTCGACTTACAACCACCTCCACGACAACCATCGACTACATTTCCTCGACAACTGCTTCACAACCATACCCATGGCTACAATAGCTCCAGCAAACATGATCGGTAGAGTGAGTCAACTTTGAAATTAATTTTTTAATCTGGATTATTTACAAAAATAAAAAACCCTGTTCTCTGTGGTGTATTTGTGAATAATTATATTCAATCTGTCAAATGTGTGTATCTATGTATTGCTGTATCTGTGAATACACCTTTTTCATTTGTATAGCTGCTTATAACATATTCTAACGGTTTCTAACTCAGAATCGTTAGAAGAAGTTATGCTAGTACTAACGGTTCATAACCCACAACCGATAGAAGAAAGTTTATAATACTCACGGTTGTGAGTACTGAATCGATAGAAGAAATTTAACAATACTAACGGTTGTGAGTATTGAACCGATAGAAGAAATTTAACAATACTAACGGTTGTGAGTACTGAATCGATAGAAAAAAGTTTATAATACTAACGGTTTCGAGTACTGAACCGATAGAAGAAATGTATCAGTACTAACGTTTGCGAGTAATGGACCGTGAGAATATAAGTATTGTACTAACGGTTTGTAACCGTTAGAGTTATGTTAAGTTTTTTCTATCGTGCTGATCACTAGCGGTAAAAGAACCATTAGTATAGACCATTTTGAATCGATAGTGTAAAATAATTTTGTAGTAGTGTATTCATGATTTGGAAAATGGCATACTAAGAAAAATGGCATCCTGAGTTAGTTATACTGTGTACTCACCATCCTTAAATATCTTGTCCTGCGCTAGAGCTGCAATCCGCTGCTTGAGATGGCTATTGCCGACGGTCAGGATCGTCCGTTGCTGATCCAGGAATGCCACCCTTGGAGACAGTACGGACACTTCATTCTGCATATATAGAAGGAAAAATTGCACAAAATTAACCGCAGCAACATGAGATTAAGAATATAACTACCGAGTAAAAAATAGAATGCTTTCAATTTTTTAGTTCTTTTGGGATTCTAGGAAACCTTGTGATTTTGTCATTTAATTTTTCCCATTGGAAATGTAGCTAGCTAGGTTGTGCACAAAACTAATGGGTTTTTTTTTGATCTGGGTTGGTTTAATTTTATTAGTTGAGTTAAATTTATAGACCTAATAAACTAGTGGAAAGAGACTTAACTAGCTCAAAAAAGATATTAACTTGAAAGATAAACTTCAATTTTAAGTCCCTGTTTTGCTCAGTTGCAATTTATCTAAGAAACAGAAATTCAAATAAGTTAAACCAAATGTATTCTAAGAATAGAGATATTCAACTAAACAACAATGAGAAGTATATGGATTTTTTTTAAACAAAGATAGAACCTAAGAAAAGAACTTAGAAAGGCAGGGGACTCGATTGTGATGTATATTTTTCCCTTTCAAAATTATTGGAGGAAGGTTCATTAAATCTTCAAAGATCAATATAGTTATTCACACTATGGAAAAGATGGTCAATTTAACTACCAAAACTAATGAACTGAATACAAGTATGGATGGCAGTAGGTAGTTATGAAGGACTTTCTTTGAAAAACTCAAGAACAAGTTATTAAATGCTCAATTCATCAGTGTTTTTAGAAGAGGAATAGTTAATGAAATCTTCTATTTTTTCACATATTAACTAAGTTTTTTTACTACTTAAAAATTGTCAATGAAGTAGCAGAGCTTGTTTGATTCTGTACTATATATTCTTTTGTGTTTCTTTCTCCATAAGACTATAAAATATGGGTGTTTATCATATTGAGAAAAATGCAGACATAAATATCGAGAGATAACAGACAAGTCATAGTTAGTATAACCTGATATATAATGTTGAGAGTTCCAGAGTTTGGTGCCCTTTTCAAGGGAAAAAAAAGAGTTGAACTAGCTTAAACCTCCAACGTGCAGCAGGAATTAGGTTCTTTAAATTCATTCGTACGAATTTTCTATATATTGTTCGTCCCATTATAAAGCCTTAAGGCCATAGCGCTCGTCAAATGTTGACATATCACTTAAGAGCATCAAGAATATATAAATATCCAACTGAAAATTAATCTTGCACTAGTGAAGCATATATGCGCCAACCCCATGCAATTGAGCGAGCACGGGGACCACCACATGCAAAGCCATGTGCAATTGGATCATGTCACTACGTGGGTTGGTACAGTACGGGAGAAAAGCCATTTGTGGGCATGCATCAGAGGAGACCCTACCTCTTAGCCTGCTAATCTCTCCACATCCACATGGGTTCATCTCCTGCATGCTATTGCTAGCCATCTAGCTTTCTGTTCATCTCCAATACCAAGTGACAAGCGGGTTCAAATACATGTGAAGAGTTCAGAAGGGCCAAATGTACATCACATTGCCATTTCTTCCTTCTTTTTTTTTTGGCTCAGAGTTGCATGGAGTTGGATCTATGACAGGAAGTTAGCAGAACCTCAAATTACACTTAATATTCTTTGCGTGGAATTCTAATTCAATATGTTTTGTTACTCAACTGAAACCCATATCTACTAGCAAGTTAAGTAGATGGCAATTGTAACTACTGAGAGAACTGAAGTGTGTTAGTGCATATAAACCTGCAAGGTTGTGACGCTCCGCTCGAGCTCAGAGATGTACTGCAGCTTCCTCACACGCGACCTCTGAGCCGACTGCCTATTAGCCAGTATCCTAAAACGTAAACCCGAAACATTAAAGTTTACAAAGCCAGTTCATCTTAGCATAACGTAATAGGAAGCTGCATGCATGCATTGGCTCTGAGTTCACCTCTTGACCCGCTTCGGGTCTCGGATTGACTCCGACGAGGCAACGTTCGTCGTCGCCTCGGCCGCGGCCGGAACCTCATTGTTCTCATCGTCGAACTCCTTGCCAGGCTGCGCCGCGTGCTTGTCACCGTCGCTGTCGCTGCTGCAGTGCTCGTCGGGGAACATGGACATGAGCTGGTCGTCGTCAAGACGGTCGAAATCACCACCGCCGCCATCGGGCGCCACCTCGACGAAGGCCACCGAGTCGCTCAGCGAGCGGCGGTGCGCGCCGCGCCGTGCGGCCGCGAACTCGGCGAACTCGTCGGCCCACGGCACGTGGTGGCCGTCGAGGACGTGCGCAATGCCAATGCCGGCCCAGTTGTGGCCGCCGGTTGGGATTTTTGGAGGGAGCTGCGCCATGTGAGGTCTCGTTGGTGCTGATTTTAGCTCACTCCGGTGGCGAGGCGATGGGTGCAGTTTTGTTTTATACTAGGAGTAGCACACTCTTTTACGCAGAGGGAGGTGTCTGGAATTGGAGGGTCACATGGGAAGAGACTTTTGGAACATGAGGACAGCCCGAGACAGCTATAGAGAGAGCAGTTGGTGGGATATATCGACGGTTTTAAGAGAAAAAAAGAGGGGCGACGAGGCAGTTAAGTTGGTGGGGAGGAATCCCTATTCCACGTGCCGCTGTCGTCGTTGTCGCCCAAAAGAATGAGCCTTTTTCGCCACGGATTGCAAAGATTTTATGCTCATTTGGTTGCATGGTTGTCATCCATGCCACTGCTTGATAGCAAGGAGGCTGGCTCACTAATGAAGCCAATTTACTATATATTGTTGTTTCCGAATGTTTCCTATGGTTAACCACTACCTCCTTGTAGTAGGTCACCTTAACTTTCAAATAATAAAAATGTCATTGCACCTCCATTTCTATCATTAATTAAGAGAGCACATTAAGAATATAATAATTTGTTTATAATGGATTTGAATTCCAAAGTAAAGCAAGTCAAAATGACATAAGTCTCTATGTTGAGATTTCAATTTTAAATTGTAGATTTTATAGTAAAAAAATACAATAGTTTTTCGCTTACTACTACAAATCTCAATTTAAAATTCAATTTGAGATTTGAATTGAGAAGAACTACTATATTTGTGCCAACACAGCGACTTCTTTCCATTTCAATTTGACATTTGAAAAATTCTGAACTTGAAATCTAAATAAATTTAAAATTTGAGTTTTAGTTTTGAATGTAAGATTTGAGTCACGATTCAAAGCGTCTCAACTCTCCCTCGTGCAATTCATGCCCTCTCCAATCTTTTTTTTTGTCATGTCAACCATATTGAATAGATTTGGAAAGACCGATGAAAAGAAGAAACAATCTAGAAGACAATAATTAAAATATTTTCTTTTTGTTGTATGACGGGATAGCCTTCAGAATCATATCACCACACATATAATTAATACCCTAATCAACTAACTTAAAAATTGCATTTACCTCATAAAAATAATGATTGCATTATAAAGACCCACATTTTGCGGCACTATTTCCTAAGTCATAAAGTGCATACAAGCTTAGGTTTCGCTCATTTGATATTAGGCCATCTTGGGCAATTCACTTATTCAATTCGTTTTGTTAATGGAGTTTACTGGAGCACTACAGATAATAAGTTGCTAAGTTTTAAAGAACATATGATTACTGATAGGTGTGAATCAACCTTTTCATTGTCACTAAATTGTTTTAAAACATCTAGGATAGGTTTAATTTGAAGCCAAAACAAACACTGTACGCCAAAAATTTAGCAAGTTTGATTATATTTGGCTGTCGTTTGGTCAAGAGCAAAATTTTGTAAATTCAGTCAAATCAATTTGGTGTCCGTTTGGTTCCTGCTTGACGAAATTTTGTTATAAAATTCATCGTATGTTTATGATATGTGGGTCCTGATTGATTGAAGAATCAAAATGCAAAATTTTCATGTATAAGTTTGGGGGAACAAACAATATATACATATGTTTTATTTTCTAATATGAACATACTAATGTATAATTTGCTTCATAAATTTGTATCGGTGGCATAACCATGTCTCACCCTATTTGGCGTGTTGTTCAGTAAAAACTTGGTGCATCGATTAGTCACACCATATAGCCAAGAAAAATCATGAGGTATGGCCAATCATGATTCCGTTGTGGCCACACAAGTTAATTCAAGCCATCAAGGCACATACACTACTACAGAAATGCAGTCCACTAACCTCGATCTTCTAACGGTTATATGCAATCTGGGAGAAAACCGTTAGTGTACGAGGACCGCAGTGGAGAAGAGGTTTTATACTAACGGTTATGGTCTGGAAAACCGTTAGTGAATAGCACGTAACTTTTACGATCGGTTATTAGTGTACAAACCGATAGAAGAGATAAAATTTTACTATCGGTTTGTTTATTTAACTGATAGTAAAATTACGTCATTTTTACTATCAGTTATTAGTGTACGAACCGATATAAGAGATAAAATTTTACTATCGGTTTGTTTATTCAACCGATAGTAAAAGGACGTCATATATACTAATGGTTATGATAGTGGGGACCTTTAGAAGAGAGAAAAGTTCACTAACGGTTGTGTTTTTGAACCAATAGTAAAATTACGTCATTTTTACAATCGGTTATTAGTGTACAAACCGATAGAACAGATAAAATTTTACTATCAGTTTGTTTATTCAACCGATAGTAAAAGGACGTCATATATACTAATGGTTATGACAATGAGGACCTTTAGAAGAGAGTAAAGTTCACTAACGGTTGTGTTTTTGAACCGATAGTAAAATAGTACAAGACTCCTATAATGGGTTAAACGCGCAGGAGTTTTCCCTTTAGTCCAACCAAACACATTTCCAAATAAGTCTCTACTCGCACGCGGAAAACCCTAGCCTCCCCGACGTCCCCCTTTTCGCTCCTGCACCACCATTGCCGCTCGCATTTGGGTTTTCTACCATCGCCGGCCACTGCATCGCGCCATCGTAGGCCACTCCACGAACTGTAAGTGTTCTTGACCAACCCGATTAGAATTGTTCTTGCCGCTCGTGTCAGTTTCTTAAATTGATACTGAACTCGATTAGAACCAAGCAGTCTTTAGGAAAGAGTAATTGAAATGAAATCAGTTTCCTAACTTCATACAAGCATGCAGAGCGCCATGTTAAAAGACCATTAAGAGCTGCCTCAGTTGAAGCAGCTGCAACAAATTTGGGCTCAATATGTGATGGATGAAGTGGCTATCAACGATCGATCATAAATGACTTGTGTAATATACATTGAATGTGTTAATTGGTGTATGTGTGTACTTGTAATTGTGTATTTGTGAATAAACTCAATATGTGAATAATTAGATTCAATATGTCCAATGCATGTGTATATCTTTGTATTAGTGTATTTGTGAATAAATTTAATCTCTGAATAATTAGATTCAATCTGTCCAATGCATGTGTGTATCTTTATATTAGTGTATTTGTGAATAAATTCAATCTCTGAATAATTAGATTCAATCTATCCAATGTGTGTCTCTCTGTATTGCTGTATCTATTAATGATCCTTTGTAATACTATCGGTTCACATCCTACAACCGATAAAAGAAAGTTTCCAGTACTAACCGTGTCGAGTAACTAACCGATAGGAAAACTATACAGTACTATCGATTTTTAGTGTAGAACCGTTACAAGAAATCTAACATCACTATTGGTTGAGTTCACTGAGCCGATAGAAGAAATTATCATTCGCGATTAATAGTGAACGTTGGAATGTAGGTATTTTACTATCGGTTTGCAACCGATAGAGTTGTGCTACATTTCTTCTATCGTGCCAATCACTGGCGGTAAGAGAACCGATAGTAGAGGCGATTTTAAACTGATAGTGAAAAGCAATTCTGTAGTAGTGAGAGATCTTGATTAACCGATGAATTGCTGGTTCTGCTGCAAGAATCTATTCACAAACGGGTTTTAACTTTTTCGTTGCTCGTCAGAATAAGATGAACTACATAATTTTAGAAACCTTATGAAACAATAGGCGTATTTACTATAAGGTTGCAGCATAAAGAACACAAAAATTAGAAAGTCTACTCTGACCAAATTGATGCAGAGGACCTAATTGGAAATCAACCATAAATTTTTGGTTCTTTAATGGAATGAGTGGTTTCATGATCCTCAGGAATACTTTAAAGATGATGAACTTAAATAATATGTTATTGTGGTTGAATATTATATTTGAATATTTACAGTATACCCAAATGTTTCTCAGTAATTGAAACCTAAATGTGATCATACTTTTTACCTTATGGTTCAAATTGAGCAAATAAATATTTTATTTTGTTCCTTTTGCTGAAACGAATGCAACCAACCAACTGTCATTTCTACCCAGCGTCGTAGTACCCGTATCAACCACAGACCTGATATGAGATAGGCCTAGTCAAGTATCTTATCCAGAAACTAGTGCACCATCTTCTGCTAAGACTGTTTCTGATCATTTGCCGTGTGCCATTCTTATCTCATCTATTCTCCCTACTTTGAAATTGTTCAGATTTGAAAATTATTGAGCTTCTTCTCATGGTTTTTTAGATGTGGTAGAAGGTTATTGGAACTCTGGTTTGATTGATTATAATGTGGCAAGAAGAATCAACACTAAGTTTAAGCTGTTGTGTAGGGTGTTGAATATACAATTCTATTCAAGCAAAGTTGATTTTTTTTGGACCCCAATAACATGTTGGATTAGTTTGTACTCACTACAACACACTGTTTGTGTATAATTAGATGGAGCACGAAAATATGGAATAAGTGGTCCTAAAATATTTAGGAAATTTTTTGAAAATAAAAAAATAATAAAAAGAAGAGATAAAAGCTAAGCACAAAAAAGAAGGGTTGAGAACTCAAATTTTGATAAGAAATATTTTTGTGGGGATTGAATTTTATATGAAATTGTTTTTATTCAAAAACAAGATCTCAAGAAGATTTGCAAGTAATTTTGAAAATACATATAAAATATATAAAAGGAATCAAGACAATCAACACACAATGGATATATCGAGGACATTGAATCAATTTCTAATCATTTAAAATCTAGATGCATCTAATAGTTTGATATGAAAATATCCACTAGATGCATGTTTGTCATAACATAATTGATTTCTAAATCTCTTTATGCCACAAGATCTCTTATATTGTGATGCCATACATCAATATACTCCATTCGAGAGTCTTGAATCAAATTGTTCACCATCTTTACGGCAGTTCCATTATCTCATAAGAGTGGCATCTATTCGAAGATAATTCTATAATTCAATAAGTTTTGTTTCATCTATAAAAATTAAGCACAATAACCACCGGATGAACTCTTTTGATTTATCTTGCAATTCATATAATCTGAATTCAAATAATCAAGAAATTCAAGATTTGTACTTTTCGGATATCAAAGATCTATCTAGGATTGCATTTCAAATATCTAAGGATGCTTTAATGACAATTAGATGACATTTCTTAGGAAATAATCGAACTCTAGCATATATGCAATCACTAAGTAAGATGACGGGTCAAAATGTGGGAAACTAAAGCAAAGCTATCAATCAAAGATCGATAGAGTTTAGAATTGACCGCTTTTTCATGTGCATCCATGTCGAGATGTTCATTTTTAGCCATAAGAGTTGTAATAACATCATCATCTTCCATCTCGAGGCTCTTGAGCTAACCGTTCACATGCTTGATTTGTTGTGCAAGGTGTAGGATCAAGGATGCCGACTAGAGGGGGGGGGGTGATTAGGAGGCTTTTAAAATTTCTTTTCAATTAAGCAATTTTAAAAAATAATTGAGAGACCTAAATTATACAATGAGGCTTAAAACAATTCAATCAACTAGTTGCATTCAACCATATGAGATATTTAACAATACATGCAACAATAGTGATATAAGCAATTGTGTCAAGATGAATATAAAGCAAATAAGAATTATGCAATTGACACAATATTTTTACCGAGGTCTCGGAGACTCGCCCGGTCTCCCCTACTCCTCGTTGAAGCGCTCTCTCGGAGCCTCGCTTCTATATCCACAAAGGATATCTCACTAGGGTTGCTCTTCTCCACACCGGATAGGCGAGCACCACACCTTTCACAATCTTTTGCCGGCCTCTCCGACAAACTTCAATTGGAGAGATCTCGGCTCTCCTCCGGCACCGTCTAGGCGAAGGCGATCGCCAAGAGTAACAAGCCGGATGCGCTTTCACTTGAATCAACCAAGTGCTAGAAGCTCAATGATGCAAATGAGATGCTCAACACTCTAGCACTAGCAATCTAATGGAGATGAAGTGCACTAAACACTCACACAATCTCCCTCAAGCTCTCTCTCAAATCTACTCAAGATTTAGGCTCAATTCTAGCCTCTAAATGCAATAACTCAAATGCAAATCAATTGGCTAGGTTTTCAGCTGAAGAATGAACTCTTTGAGCACCCAAAAATGAAGCCAAACACGAAGTATTTATAGCCTCAATGAAAAACTAGCCGTTTGCAAGAAACCGGGTCAAAAGTTGTACAGGCCGGACATTGTTCGGCCACTTCCGACACTGTCCGGCCAGTACAAAAATTTCAGCCGTTGCAAATGTGTCAGTGACCGTTGGGCGAAATTTGTGAAGGCCGGACGGATACCATTTGTCCGGACAAAACGTCCGGACAAAACGTCCGGACAAATGGATATGTCTCTGTTAACTCTCGGCTCAAAAAACTTGTACAGGCCGGACAATGTCCGGCTATTTCGGACAAAGTCCGCCCATAACGGACAAATAGCTCCGGACGGATGCATTTGTCCGTTCCATTTTTTGGCTCAAAAAATTTGTACTGGCCGGACATTTCGGACAATGTCCGGCCAGTTCAGACAAATAGCCCCGGACAGATGCATTTGTCCGGCCACTGCACACTGACAGTAAAACAACCATAACTTTTGAAACAGAGATCCGATTGAGGTGATTTTTGGCTTGTTGGAAAGATAACTCAGAGCTATACAATTTCGTCAACAGGAGCAAGACCTAGAAAGGTCTAGAAACTTCTAGAAAACTCAGAAACTTTCCTGCTGTCAAAATGTTCAAGCCAAAATCATCTCAAATGCAATTTTAAAGTATTTGCACATACGGATTTGCCGTTTTCTCGCGGATGTGATTTGTGTCACTTAGCAACGACCACGACCACACAGGTCTTGACATCCGATCGAAAACAGGTGGTCGATAGGGTTTGGTCGAGCGTACGCAAGCGAGTCGAAGACTGGTACGACCAGTCCGAACTCCTACGACCACTCCCAAACCCTAAACAGAAAGCCGCCAAACAAGCGACACGACCACGACCACGTATCAACACTGATACGATCAGAACATGCAAATACGACCACGACCAGCTCTAGATAAATAAACCAATTTAAACAGCTGGCGATCACGACTAAGTGCAGTTTTCAAAACATTTAATCTAATACACATGAACTACACTTAGACTCACTAGCAATGCAAGACACTAGTGCAAGATGATATGAATGCATCTGAGCTTCCGCACTAGATAGATTCAAGCTACTAGTTTCCGACCCCTCTTAATAGTATAGTCAAACTAGTAAAAAGAAACCTATCAACCCGGTCTGTCTCCAAACGCCGAGACCGGTAAAACTCTAAGAAAACAATCCTTAATCTTGGATTTTACCTTAGGTGAAGTTCGACCTCGTGAAGTTCGACCGCTCGACGCTTGTCCCCGCAAGGCTCGACCTCGCTAAGCTTGACCTCGCGAAGCTCGACTACTTGACACTCGTCCTCGCAAAGCTCGACCTTGCTAAGCTCGACCTCGCTCGAGATGTCTCATATCGACTTCATCCTCTTCACACCCTTGCTCGCTTTTATCCTGCAATCAAACTGAGACTACAATACGTACACTCAATACACAACATTAGTCTCATATATAAGTCGTCATTTATCACCTCCAGAGAAGCTACTCCACACAGGAGTTAGCTCAACGGTTTCTCTTTCAAATGACATGACAAACTATATTCAACGAGTAGCAAATGAGTATAAGATAAAATACAATCATATATATCGTAGATGATAAACACATACGCACACGATCTATACTACTCATATCATGATATCAATCAACCTAGATGACCAAAGTGATGAGCTCCCCCTCAACATGTGCATCGATATAAAATCCACAATTGGAGTCATCAGTCTCAGATTTAACGTATTACATTTTGATCAATCAATCAGCACAAGCTTGATGTAACCACCGAGCTCATCCTCTACATATGCATTAATATCAAACCCGCAATCGAGAAAAACATCCAATTCAGGGTTTACCGATAATCAATTCAATTTACTTGTGCTAAATCAGGATTTATCTAAATTGTCATTTAATCATCAAATCTGATATCTTCATATTAACTTTAATCATCATGGATTTATCCAAAACATCATTAATCATCAAAACCTAGATACTAAGAACTACCTAGATCCAACACAAGGAAGTGACGTAGCGCTCCAATCATTTGCATCTCGATTTCCCTAAGCATCATCTCACCAAAATCTTGATGGAAGGATTCATTAGTAGAAACGAACATTATGACATCAATATACATTTGACACACAAGAAAGTAATGTCTCGATTAATTTTTTATGATGATTGTGTCAACCTTCCAATTTTAAAAACGATTGAGATAAGACAAGTTTTGAAGCCTTTAAACCAAACTCAAGTGGAAACAAAAGTTTCAAACCTCAAATATTTCACTTATTTTGGCATTAATCACAAAGAGAACATATAAATGAAACATATGTCAAAATGAGGTTTGACGAAACAATTTTAGGTCACCAAGATGGGAGGAAAGTATATGACCTAATGGAGAGTTGAAATTTCCAAAATAAACCCAAAACTCAAATTCATTTGAATATGCTTCAAAATTATGAAAATAATATTTACTTTGATATGCAAGAACACAATAAAAAAATATTTCAAACATCAGCAAATGAATCATGGGGAAATGCATAATATGGGAAAAGATGGGAGCAAGGATGCGACCAAAACAAGAAGTAAAAGAAACAGCTAAAAAATTCAGTAACCATCCAACTATACACAGGCCGGACAGTGTCTACTAGGCTAGACAAAGTCTAGGTAGGGCGGACAGAGTCCTGCTCTAGGCGGACAAAGTCCGGACAGTTCAGTAAAGTCTGCTGAAACTTTGAATTTTGATATTTTTGCAAATTTTGCTTCAAAAATTGATTCAAGTTCAGGAATAGATATGAATATCAAGTTAGGAACTCAGATGGATAGCATTCAGAAGGATTCGATTTGAAAAATATCTTGATTTTGGTTCCTCAAAAGTGATTTTGGGGTAAAACGGGTAAAACCGAAAATATTTTCACGAAAGCTTCCATTCTTGATGAAACTTAGATTTTTCTCAAATCTTTGGACTTGGATGAGTTTGAAATATTATTCCAAACCAAGACATGGAAGAAAGTCCGGTCCAAATAGCCAAATTCACAAAAATGTACTTTTGGGTATTTTCAGGTCGAAAAACATTTTCGGGCGACCTAGAATATGTGACATGGAGTTCATTAATCATCAAAATCAAACACAAGAGCCCAGATACAACACTACCAACATACCATTTATACATTGTGTTGCTAGGCATTGATGAAGCGAAGAAAACCATCATATCCATGAATGATGAGTCTGGACACTACCACTTATGCCGGGCACCGACGAGGCAAAAGCCCCCATCCATCTTGTCCACGACCGACAAAGCTAGGCACCATTAATGCTAGGCACTGATGAGGCAAAGACATCCATTCTATTTGTGATCGACAAGGCCAAACTGTTGCATCTAGGCCCTATTATTGTTGATTTTGATTATTGATGACATTAAGTGTTTTTGATCTAATCATGTCTTTGAGCTATCTGTATGCAGAGACCTATTTCGCCTAAGGTCGCAATATTACCCAAAGTCGCAAGCACAAGGTTGGCAAGAAGAAAGCCGTCCGGATCTGTAAGTCGCAAGCACAAGGTCGCGAGCCATGGTCGCAAGTGCAAAGTCTCCAAGAATGAAGCAGCAAAAGAGTTAAGGTAAAATTCATATTTATTTTAGCGATTTCGGTGTTTGGAGTTTGATCGGTTTATAGAAATTTGTTTTTAGTTTTAACCATACTATAAAGAGGGGTTGCAAGTCCTCTCTACATTTCCAATATAAATCGAGAAACTACTAAGTCATTGCATTGCATTGCATTTGTTTCGGTTGGATTTGATTTGGATTTTCAGATGAGTTTTTTATAGTAGAAGAGTTTTTACTTTTTCTAGAAAGATCTAGGGAGATCTAGTTTTTGTTTCTGTTGAAAAAAAGATAGCCCTTTAAATTATCTTTCAAAAAAGCTATCAAACACTTAAATCAGATTTCTGGATCAAAATTTATGGATGTTTTTATCTAAACTGACTGCGAGTTATTTGGTTTTTCAGTTGAGTTTTTGATAGTAGAAGAGTTTTTATATTTTTTAGAAAGATCTAGGCAGATTTGGATTTTTCTTATGTTGATAAAAAGATAGGCTTTTAAAATATCTTTCAAACGAGCTATCAAACACTTCAATCGAACCTCTGGATTAAAAGTTATGGTTTTTTTTATCCATATTGACTGTCAGTTTGCTAAACTGACTGTCAGTTTGAATTGTTAGTTTTGTTAACTGACAGTTGTTCAGAGAGGTTGTTTTTTGAGCTGAAACTTTTTGAACTAAACTGACTGTTAGTTTGCATTTTGACCTCAAGCTGATTTCACTACCACAGAAACAGACATCCAGGACGGCACATCACAGATGGCTATGAACTGTTCAATGGAAAACCGTCTGCGAAGGCCTGTCGGGAGAATATGTTCAGTTATCACAGTCGGTTCTGATGTCAAAACCAACTGTGATAATAAACCAGGCAATTCTGAACACAAAATCGTCTGTAATAGTCTACTTATCACAGACGGCTCTAACCTAAACCCGACTGTGATACATACAATCGGTTCCAGCTGAGAACCGTCTGTAATAGTCTACTTATCACAGACGATTCTAACCTAAAACCCAACTGTGATAGATACAATCGGTTCCCAGCTGAGAACCGTCTGTGATAACTAGAATATCACAGACGGTTCGGAACTCAGAACCGACTGTGATATATACAGTCGGTTGTGAAGAACCGACTGTGATAGTGTAGTTATCACAGACGGTTCTGAGGTCTGAACCGACTGAAAAAGTGCCGGCGCTTCGAATTCTCAACTGTGATCATTTCTATCTCCGATCTTCGCCCGCGGCGCCTAGGAGAACACGAA
Organism: Pharus latifolius; assembly: GCA_019359835.1. NCBI lineage: Eukaryota > Viridiplantae > Streptophyta > Magnoliopsida > Poales > Poaceae > Pharus > Pharus latifolius. The sequence continues at coordinate 20,661,853 of CM033319.1, forward strand.
GCATCACTTTGGAAGTTCTATAAATTGACAGTGGAAAAATTGTCATTTACTTTACAAGTTTTTATAATTCTCAAACTGTTTGACTCCTTAGCTTCTCTACGCCAATGGCATCCTCGATGGCATCGTCAGCCTCGCCCTCCCCGGTAAGAACTCTCAATCTTTTGGACTTACCCCTGTATTGTTAATCCCTATCCAATACATTCTTGACCTGTTGATTTGCACAGGGAAGGGGAGCCGTGGAAGACACTGGCAAAGTCAAGGCCGAGCTGAGGGCCCTCCAGGAGGAGCACAAGCTCCTCACGGAGAAGCACACTCGGCTATGGCTTGACCTTGACGATCTCTTCCAGCGCATTCAGCGCATGAAGACGGATGGTGACAATGCTAGGGCGAGGACGAGGCGTCTTCGCAAGGAGAAGAAAGCCGCGGATATGACCATCGCTGGCTTCGGTTTGACTATGAAGGATACCATCGCGAAGCTAAGGGAGGTCGCAGGCCTTCTCGACGCGGAAGTAGTTGATCCTAAGAAGGACAACTTGTCGCTGGAGGAGTCCTGCGTCCTGGCTGCAAGTCAAACTGACTTTATTCTAGATGCAGCCAGGGGTAAGACTACTCCTTGACCTATCATTTTGAATTTTTATTTTTTTTGTAAGTGATGAAAAAAAAAAATATTGAAAACTTTGCTCTTATGTCAACTTTCCAATTTTCTAGCACATTCTTGGACTGCATGCTATCTTCCCTCTTTCTTTATCTTTGTTTAGCTTTTGTCGAACATTCGATCATACAAAGGTATGTGCATTGTGTGCGATCAAGGAACGACTATCGCGATCTTTGGCTTGTGAGGGCAGTCCATCGGAGCCCTTCAAATAATATAGAAACAATATAGAAGTCGTAGGTCCCATGCAAATAATATAAAAAGAATATAGAAGTTGGGCTTATTTGGCTGGATGGCATTGTGGCATGCCAAACGCCTCGAGTTATATATCAACGTGCTTTGAATATCACAAATGGTTCTGTGGTAAAAAACGTCTGTGATAGTCACATTACAGACAGTTTTTATGTAAGGCCCGACTGTGACAGTCCCAACAGTGTCCGCCGCCTCGAATTCTCAACTTCTTTCAATATCATAGACGGTTTAAAAACCGTCTGTGATAGTAATTTTACAGACGATTTTTATGTAAGGATCGACTGTGATAGTCCCAACAGTGATCGACGCTTCAAATTCTCAACTTCTTTCAAATTATCAGCGGTTCAACTGGAAGCAAAACTCCAGGGAGGGAACAAGTATTTGTAGAAGTCGAACAGTTCAATATTCCACAGGCATATTAAAGACGGTTCGGACATCAGAACCGTCTGTAATATTAAAGCAGACGGTTTTGATCTCCCAACCGTCGTGATAGTCCCAACAGTGCAATTCTCTGCATGCAATTGTTGATAACTGCACATAATAACTGCGCAGATGAAGAGACTTATTTATTTACTTCAAATTTAATTTGCATCAAATTATGTAATCTGACGCTTCAACTTCCTAAGTGGGCACTACTGTTTTGCCGTGTTCCAGTTTATCTCTCGAGAATTTATCATGACGGTATTGATCTTGAAAACAAGTAGTGCGCTCCACTTCAAATTCTCAACAGTGTGTTGTGTCTTTTCCATTTCTGATGTTTGCGTAGCGCACTAGCCTGGAACACGAAGCGTCGACTTGGAAATTGTTTTTCATTAATGATGAAAAAATTAACTAAAAATTTGTTCTTATATAAATTTTACAATTTTCCCGCACGTTCTTGGAGAAAGAGAAGTGCAGCGGTTCGACTGGAAGCAAAACTCCAGGGAGGGAACAAGTATTTGTAGAAGTCGAACAGTTCAATATTTCAGGCATAGTAAAGACGGTTCGGACATCAGAACCGTCTGTAATAGTCATATTACAGACGGTTTGGACATGAGAAACGTCTGTAATATTAAAGCAGACGGTTTGATATCCCAACTGTCTGTGATAGTCCCAACAGTGCCTACGCATGGAATTCTCTACATGCAATTGTTGATAACTACACATAATAACTGCGCAGATGAAGAGACTTAATTATTTACTTCAAATTTAATTTGCATCGAATTATGTAATCTGACTCTTCAACTTCCTTTGCCGTGTTGCAGTTTATATCCCGAGAAGTTATCATGAATTTATTGACCTCTAAAACTAGTAGTGCGCTTTTTAAAACTCGAGGCACCCGCGCATATGAACCGTCACCTTCTGGTTCTATAAATAGCGAGGCTCCTAAATCCCTGTCTTTATTCCGTCCTCAACTCCCACCTTGATGGCGAGCCGAGATTCCAATGAGGTTATTGAAATTGAGAGTGATGAGGAAGAGATAAGGAATGAACTCGATCAGGATCTTCAGAAAATTAGTCCTCTCTGAAACTCTAATGCAGATCTTTCTTTTATGACTTGATTACCTCGAAACAAATACATTTCGAAATCCACAGGTGCCTGAGAAAATGCTTCCTCCAAAGAAGAGACTTAGAAATGATGAAAGATCCTCCAGTGGAGATGCAGCGAAGACTCTAGAGGGTGCTGAGGCCTGTGTTGCCACATTGCCCCTTACAACCCCTCCAGTTGCATCGACTCCACCTTTGGAGATCCACAACAATCCTTCCAATATCCCCTCTTCAACACCTTTGTATCATTAGCTTTTCTTGGATGATCAACTTTCTGGGATAAGGCGCACACTTCCGCGTCCAAATCCACTCCGAAGCTTGGCAATCATCTTCACCCTCTCTGCTGGTTATGTCTTTCAAAACTAACTCATGCATATGTGCAGGAGAAAAAAGCTGCCTTGTGCAGAACTCTAAAAAAAAAAGAGGCGCTGGAGAAGCGTTCTGAGGGGATGTCTTCTGCCATTCTGCACTTGGCAGAGTGCTTTGAGTTGCAGCTTCATCTCCACCTTTGGAGATCCACAACAATCCTTCAAATATCCTCTCTTTAAAACCTTTGTTGTATCATGAGCTTTAATTTCTTGGATGATCCTACTGATGCCAAATCCACTCCTTTGCTGAGAGATGATGTAGATAGTCTTAGAGCCATTGGTAGTTCTCCTGGGGCAGCCAGTGTAGATCCTACTGATGCTAATACGTCCCTAGGAGAACTTTGTAAATTACTTTCGGAACAGGTCGACGCTAATTAATTGGTCGCTTGTATCCCTTATGTATGCAAAGATTGTAAGAAATAAGAAATATTTTTTCCTTATATATCTGGTTTTTCGATTGATTATGTAACTGATAATCCCCAAATGATGTTCTGTGTGAAAATATTAACAAGAAAATACTGCTGCAATCAAGACGGTTTTTAACTCAAAACCATCTCTGATAGTAACATTACAACCGGTTTTAATTTCAGGACCGACTGTAATAGTCTCAAAATTTTTTGAACATCCACAAGCATATATATACAACAAATATGAAAAACAAGATAAAACCAAATAGTCCCAACGTTCATTTTTTTAAATACTAACATTGAAATAAGATAGAATCAAATATGAAAAACAAGTGGAACAACTGACCACTAGTCGAACGGTTTGACTGCAAACAATCCAGGATATTATAGACGGTTCGGACCTTATCACCGTCTGTGATAATAGAGCAGAGTGTTGATTTTATAATTATCACAGACGGTTCTGAGGTAAAAACCGACAGTGATAATCACAGATGGTTCTGAAGTAAAAACCGACTGTGATAGTAAAGCGGACGGTTTGAGCTCAGAACCGTCTGTGATATTGTAATTATCACAGACGGTTCTTAATTAAAAACCGACTGTGATATTAAAGCGGACGGTTTTGAGCTTATAACCTTCTGTGATATTTCTGTTATAGTTCTACACAAAATGCACCGATATTACCGACGGTTTAATAAAGTGAAACCTGTCAATGATATTCTGTTCTTAAAAAATACACCGATATTACCGACGGTATTATATAGAACCGTTTGTATTGAACCTGGTATAAAAGGTTTTTTGGCGGATGTTTTGAGCTAGTCGTACACTCTTGCTCGACATACATTGTCCAGTTCGAAGAGATTTAGGGCAAGGAAGAGCGAAATCTCGAAAGGCTGGGGGAGCATTTGGGGGCAAAAATTTGAGGATCCAAGGTTGGTACTTGCTCCCAAGGCATACACATTACTTGATTTCATCATCAATATCGATCTTCATTGATTGATCAAATTAGAGTGAGAGGGAGGGGAAGCTACAATAGCAAATCCTGGTTGTAACTCATTTTTGACCTGTACTGTAGTTATTTAATTGCTTTATGATGTGTGTTATCCACGCCCCCAACCAATTGCTTGAAGTTCAAGTAGTAGTTAACTATTTATACCGCAAACTCTGCATCAAACACTAGCTAGCTAGATTTATATAATTTATTGCATGTCGACCGTACATAGAGTAGTATTACTAATTAGCATGTGTATGAATTTGATTAATTGCAGATGGTCCGAGACTGGATGTATAATGACAACCGAGTGGGTGAGGAATACATGAAAGGTGTTTTTGGTTTCCAAAAGGTTGTTGAGCAAGACATGGCGAAGAAGGGTTTACCATAGATGTACTGTCCTTCTGTAGACTGCCAGAATCTTAAGATGTTCACTAACTCATCTCAAATTGTCGCCCACTTGATCCGACGTGGTTTCAAAAAGGGGTACACGTGTTGGGTCCACCATGGAGAAGAGCCAACTACAGAAACAAGTGCCACTCAGGTTGAGGAACAGGACATGTCGGATCCGAACAACGACTTCGACGAGGATATGTCAGAGGATGAAAATTTAGATGACATGTTGCGTGATGTGGAAGGAAATTACAGTGAAAGGGAGTTTGGCAAATTCAAGCGCTTGATTGAGGACTCAGAAAAGCCGTTGTTCCCTGGTTGCAAGTCGAAGTACATAAAGTTGGCCTCTGTGCTTGAACTGTTAAAATTGAAGGCAAGTAGCAGCTGGACCGACAAGAGTTTCACGGCACTATTAGATCTTTTGGCAGACATGCTCCCGGAAGTAAACGAGTTTCCAAAAAACACCTACCAAGTGAAAAAGCTGTTGTGTCCTTTGGGAATGGAAGTAGAAATGATACACGCATGCCCTAATGATTGCATCCTTTACGGTAACGACTACAAGGATATGCATGTTTGTCCGGTGTGCGGCACATCCCGCTATAAGCGTAAGGACCGAACCGACGACGGCGACTGCGCTGAGATAAAGCAAGGACCTCCTGCTAAGGTGTTGTGGTATTTGCCAGTCATTCCCCGCTTGCAGCGTTTATTTGCAAACCGTAAAGAGGCAAAATTACTGCGTTGGCACTCGGAAGACCGGAAGAAGGATGGAAAGCTGAGACACCCCGCTGATTCTTCGCAGTGGAGAAACATCGACAGGGAATTTGTTAACTTTGGAGCAGAATTGAGGAATATAAGGTTCGGGTTGAGTACCGATGGAATTAATCCTTTTGGTAACATGAGCAGTCAGCATAGCACTTGGCCTGTTCTTTTGTGTATCTACAACCTTCCTCCTTGGTTGTGTATGAAGCGCAAGAACATCATGATGTCTCTACTTATCTCAGGACCAAAACAACCCGAAAACGATATTGATGTGTACCTAGCACCATTGATAGAGAAACGATCACGAGGCTGTGTTTTTTCTTCAATGCAATTTCTTGCAAGGTCATTGATCCCGATGGACTGGATTCTCTGTAGAGCGAGGTGGTTCGAACTCTCTATCAGCTTGAGATGTATTTTCCTCCATCGTTTTTTGATATCATGGTCCATCTCACCGTCCACCTTGTCATAGAAATCAAGATATGTGGATCCGTGTTCCTACGTTATATGTATCCATTCGAGAGATACATGGGTGTACTTAAGGCCTACGTGAGGAATCGGTCCCGGCCCTAGGGTAGCATTGTCGAAGGTTATGCAGCGGAAAAGGTTGTTGAGTTCTGCATCGATTACATGGCTGAGGTAGAAGCAATAGGAGTTCCTGTGTCTCGTCATGAGGGGAGGCTTGATGGTGTTGGCACTATTGGACGGAGAGCCATCACTCCTGATTTCGATATGTATTCGAAAGCTCATTTTTGGGTCTTGCAACACATGACGGAGGTGTCTCCGTACATCGACGAGCACAAAGAGATGCTACGACAAGACAATCCTCGCCGATCCGAGGTTTGGATCACGGGACAACATAACAGTCAATTCAACGCGTGGATGAAAATACGAATCACCGGAGAGTCCGCAAGTGAGAACCTTAAATGGTTGGCAAAAGGGCCCACGTTTACTGTACAGACATGGCAGGGATATAACATCAATGGGTACATATTTTACACGAAAGCTCAAGATCGAAATAGCACTGTACAAAATAGTGGAGTGAGGGTAGAAGCTTTCCATGAGGAGTTCACCGAGACAGGCTCAACAAGGGTAGTATGTGGATTGAACTCGTACTACGGGTTCATTGAAGAAATTTGGGAGCTCGATTACGTACTGTTCAAGATTCCCCTGTTTCGATGCCGATGGATCCAAATCCCACAGGGTGTGAAGGTTGACAGTTACGGTTTCACTTCTGTGGATCTCGATCGAGTTGCTTATAAAGATGAGCCATTCATACTTGCAAATCAAGCCATTCAGGTCATTAAAGTCACTGACCCGGCCAATAAGAAGTGGCACGTCGTCCTTCATGGCAAGAGAAGGATTGTTGGAGTTGAAAATGTCGTAGACGAGAAGGAATACAATCAATTTGATGAGATTCCTCCATTTGGAAATGGCGTACAGGTCGATACTGAAGACACCGACAAAACCAGTTACGTGCGTATGGATCACCAGGAAGGGTTATACTTTAAAGGTAATCAACCGTATGTCCTTATCTCTCTGTTTCCATCGGTATAGCTTATATCTCCTGTAATTCTCATCTTTGCAGGACCGCGGCAAGTGGAAAGTTGAGGATAACATGGTTGTGTACGTGGAAATTGTCGGTCAAAGTCCCCATTTGTATGTAACATTAACTTGAGCATGCTCCACATTGTATGTTAAATTTATTTGAGCATGCTCCACATTGTAACCAATTTTCGGATCTACGTACACTGTAACCAATTTACAGAGCATTTGGACTACATTTGAAATATCTGAGTGTTTATTTAAAACAAGCTTTCGAGCATTCAGAGTTGGAAGCTACAGATTAGTTTCAAGTTGTAAAACTTACGTTCAATAGAGAGATTATCACAGACGGTTGAATTATCACAGACGGGTATGAATATAGAACCGACTGTGATATTCCCAACAGCGTCTCCGACGCTTCAAGTCTTCACGTGCACGGTCGGTTCTCAAGTCGAAACCGTCTGTGATAATCTCAGTCACAGTCGGTTCTCAACTCACAACCGTCTGTGATAATCTCTCACTATGTAGATTATCACAGACGGTTTTTATTTGAGAATCGATTGTGATAATATTATCACAGACGATTATGAATGTAGAACCGACTGTGATAATTCCAACAGTGTCCGACGCTTCGAGTTCTTAACGTGCACCGTCGGTTCTCAAGTCCAAACCGTCTGTGATAATCTCAGTCACAGTCTGTTCTCAACTCAAAACCGTCTGTGATAACCTCTCTGGAGATTATTACTATGGAGATTATCACAGACTGTTCTGATGTGAGAACCGACGGTGATAATATTATCACAGACGGTTGTGAATGTTGGACCGACTGTGATAATCTCTTCGCGGTACATAGTTCAAGGCGGGCTTTGTCCCGCTCATTTCCAGACTTCGCAACTGTTTGCCCTAGCTCTTTCCGCCCTCGCACCGTCCGTCGCGATCACCTCCATCGCCTCCCACCATCTCCTCCTCTCCGTCCGTCGCGATCTCCTGCATCGCCTTTCCACCGTCAGGCGCGATTACCTCCATCGCCCTCCCGCCTTCCGACGCGATCACCTCCATCGCCTCCCCACCGTTTCTGTCATTCTTGGTTAATTATAAGTATATGGGTTTTGTTATAGAATTATTAGTTGCAGATTTACTTAAACTGTTCTCTCTTTCACTTATATTAGGAACTGATATGTCTGGTGACGAAATGCACCACTCGGGGAGTCAGAGTGACCTCGCTGGCGATGAGACGCCTAGGCCGGAGGTCACCACGTCCACCGTGACTCAGCCGCAGAAGAGAAAGGGGCGAGGCCGGACGACATGCGTGCGTCTGGAGAAGCGGGAAAAGCAGCTCGTCCAGTTCGACAACAATGGTGTGCCGGAAGCTCCGGACAAACTTGTCGGTCAGTACCGCTCACTATGTGGCAAAGTGGCAAGGGAGCGGGTGCCCATCACCACCTCCGACTGGGGTCAAGTGCCCCCAGAGTGCAAGGATACGCTGTGGGAAGAAATGCAGGCGACGTTTCACATTCCCGAGGATCGCCACTTCACCATCCGCCGGAGGACACTAATGTCAATAAACAAGGTGTGGAGAAACTTCAAGAGCCACCTTGTCAGGCTCTATGTGAAGGAGTCGAAGACCCCCTTCGATGAATTCCCTTTCGTGACTCCCGAGGCATGGCAGCAGTTCGTCGAGATGAAGGCCAAGCCAGAGTTCCAGGAGCTTAGTGCGAAGGGCCAGACTAACCAGGCCAAGAATACCCACCCACACAGACTAGGCAGTGGTGGGTATGTGGGGAAGAAGGCGTTGTGGAGGAAGCAGGACGAGGAGGCTTCCCAGTCTTCAGCCGGCAATCCTTATGCGGGCATAACGAACGTGCGCCCCCGCAATTGGTGCCGAGCAAGATCGACGATGACCTCCTCCGAAAGCGTCTCTGTGAATAACCCTGCGGACAGGGAAGTGATCGACCAGCTGGTAAGATTGTCGGATCACGTACTATCCTCGTAACACGCATGCAATGGGTTGTATTGCTAAGTTCTCCTGTTGCAGGTGACGCTGAGTGCGCAGGCGGCATCCGGAGAGTTCAACCCGAGGAGGGACAGGGATATCCTCACAGCGGCGCTAGGAAACAAGGAGCATCCAGGCCGCGTGCGCTATCTCGGTGCCACTGTGCCTTGGAGGCATGGTTTCCCTGATGATGAGGAGGCGGCTAAGAGGAGAAAGAGATCCCACCAAGCCCGTGATGAACGGCTCAATGAGGAGATGCGATCGGAGTTCGCTGTTCGGGACAAAGCACTCCTGCAGCAGTTGTCGGAGATGCGGTCCATGTATGAAGAGCTAAGAAAGGCGATCCAGGGCACCCCTCTTCTAGCAGCGGAAGTACCGACCCCCATTCTTGGCCACCGTAGTAGCTGCGCGTCTGCACCGGGGTCTTCGCAGACGGAGCCCTCTCCAAAGTATCCGGTGGACTTTCTGCAGGTAATGACCGTTAGTCTATGTTAATTCATTCGAAAGTGAAAAGCGGTGAAATTCAATATGATAATGCGCACTGTTTGTAGGAACCCGCCTCCTGCAAACTTATGGTGCTGGCAGGTCTCTTCCCGATCGAGGCTGGCCGTGGGATGGCGCAACCATGCACGGCGGGGGCCACAATCCACGGTGCCCCTCTATATGAGGGTTTTGCACGGATCCAGGTGGACAGTGTCTTTGACCATTGCAAAGGTTTTCCGTTGGAGAAGCCGCCGAACGATGAGATTACCACTCTCAGGGATGCGGTGCACACGTTCGTGCAATGGATCAAGAAAGACATCATCCTGGATGAGGTAATTCCCCCACCAATTTTATAATTCGTACTGTAATACTAGCCCTCAGAGTTAGTGTCCTAATACGTAGGTTCTTACATCACAGACATCACAGACCGACACACGGCCTACTAGCCAGCCGACCCCTCTGAGAAGCCAACCAACGGGTCCGATGACGAAGCTGACTCCGACTAGGAGGCAACCATTTAAGAAGCTGGTTAGTAGGGGAAAAGAAAAGAAGAATCCGGCGAAGGAGAGTGAGAAGAGTGCGCCAGCTCTCATGCCATTCGCTCTGGGGATACCCATGGCCTTCGATACCGCAATTTCAACCATGGGGTTAGCATGCCTGAGCCTGCATGCATGGTACATGAGGAGGACAAACCATACCAGGACACAGCGTCCGACGCACATCATGGTCAAGTACACCGTGGCAGAGTTTCATAACGACGTTGAGACCTACCCGGTGACCTTCGAAGACCTGCACAATTTACTGAACAAAGATGCGCTCGACTTGTCAATCCTACGGTCTTGGGTGCTGTAAGTATCCTACTATCCTACGCCTGTTCGTGCATATACGGATATATGTCATTTATTAATTGGTTACTTCCGTGCAGCTGCATGACCAGCTATGCCAAATCTAAGGGCATACTTGTTGGTTTCTTGGACCCTCAGATGGTCGCCGAGGTGATGTTTAGGACCGACGCAGACTTCGTTGTCGACTACATCAAAAGAGGGTTGCTTGCTCAAGTCGATAAGGAGTACATACTTGTACCTTACAACCAGAGGTGCGTGCTTTCATCAGTACTTCACCCGTAGATTAGTGTCTCCATGTGTACACCCCCAAACTTAGATTAAATTTTTAATTCTTTACGTATAACATGTAGCTACCACTGGATCCTGTTGCTACTTATTCCGAAAAGAACAAGGTATGCTACCTTGATTCATTGCAGAGGAAAGGGTACTCGTATTGCGGCGCACGAGATGTATTCGAAAGGTGATGATATTCATGTGGACCTGTCTTGCATGCATCTAGATTTACTGTCCTCAAATTGTCAATTTTGACTATCCTCAAACTGTCAATTTTGACTATCTACAGGGTTTTCACGAACTACTTTGCCAAGGAAGGGCGACAACACGAGCGGCGAGCCGATAAGTTTCAGTGGTTACAATTTTCGATACAAATTTCAACTGGCATCTGTTTAATTTACTTTATAACATGTCCCCAGCTAACTCTCGGTCTATAAATTGGCAGTGCCATCAGCAACAGGACGACAATACATGTGGGTTCTACGTGATGCGCCACATGTATGACCTGATCATCAGTACCCCTCACCGCCCAGATTTCCCCGAGGTATACAACTGCTCCCCTTTGTATCGATTTGGCAGAATTTATAACTGCATTGAGCTAATTTTTTCTGTACCAACTCTTGCTGTAGGGGGTCGACTTCCCTTCGGAAAGCTTTGACCCTCAGGAGATTGGTATTGTCCGAGGGATGCTCGCTGAGTTTTTCCTTGCGGAGGTCATATCAACCAAGGGGAAGTTTAGGGACTCGCAAGGTTCGTATTAGTGCGGCCTTACATTTATTTGTACATCCAACACACTGACTTTAATTGTCGATTACATTTATTGGTTCAATCTCAATTGTACATATTTCTGATCGAGTTCTGTGCTGTATATATGAAATGCTATTGTACATGTTTCTAAGTTGTGTGCATGTATATATGAGACTGTATATATTTGAGTACTGTGCATGTATGAAATTCATGAACTGTATATATGAAATGCTATTTGTGCAGAGGACATCGGTGACTGTTATAATCTCAGACGGTTTGTAAGATCAAAACCGTCTGTGCATGTGTATTAGGAGTATCACAGACGATTCTGATGTTATAACAGTCTGTGTAGTATGAGTATCACAGACGGTTCTGATGTTATAACAGTCTGTGTAGTATGAGTATCACAGACGGTTTTGATCTTATAACAGTCTGTGAAGGGAAAGATCACAGACGGTTCAAAACCGTCTGTGATAGTATATGATTATCACTGACTCGAATATCACTGACGGGTAAGAACCGTCTGTGATGACTGTTTTGACCTGACTGTGATAATGAAATCTGTAGTAGTGTTTATTTGAGTTTCTGTTTTAACTGGTCGATGTTTTGGTCAAAACTGACTGTCAGTTTGATGAACTGACTGTCAGTTTGGGGTATCAGTTTCCATATACGACCACAAACGGCTAGCAATTTTTTATCCGTAAATTTTTTCAACCGTTGTGTTTGAAACTGACTGTCAGTTTTCACTATTGTTTTTCAGCTCAAGCTCCAACGGCCCTTTTGTTTCTTGAGGCTATAAATAGAGGCATTGAGCTATTGTTTCATACAACAAGCAGCCTTATACTCTCATATACCCTTGAGCATTCTTTTAGAGTTTTAAAATCTTGATATGTTGATTAAGTCGAGAGTTTTTGTGATCCACCGAGTGTTCTGTTCGCATCATTTGCATACCTTTAGTTTCTCGGTGAGCGTTGGGGGTCTAGAAGAGACATTGCTGCTTATTACTCTTGGTGAACGCCCTCACCTAGATGGTTTGGTGGCGTAGTCGTTGATCTCTCCGTTCGAAGATTGTTGAAGAGACTCGGCGTGTTTGTAAAAGGCATCGGTGCTCGCCTTTCCGGAGTGGACAAGGAGCAACCACTAGTGAGAAATATCCTTCGTGGATATTGAAGCAAGACTCAATTTATTTGAGTGCTTCAACGAGGATTAGGGGAGACCGGGTGAGTCTCCGAGATCTCAGGAAAAATCGCTGTGTTTGTTCTCTCTATCTTTTATTTTTAATATATTAAATTGCATTTGGTTCTTCTCTTTGTCGAAGTTGTTTTAATTTGAAGTTTTTAAAAGCCTCATATTCACCCCCATCTAGTCGGCATTTTTGATCCTACACAAACAACTCCCACGCTAGGCATTGACGAGATGAAGGCCGCATTTTTTAATAGCACCAGAGATCGACGAGGCTATCGACATGCATGCTAGCATCCCTGTATTCATCGCATATAGGGAGGAAAACTTGAAGTTTGAAGACAATGACCATCGGTGGTTTAATTGGAGATCTTCTGCATATCCAAAATCTATAGATGTAGTTAACTAGGAGTTTTGCGAAACCCTGAGAATCAGGAATTGCGCAGTCCTTGATGTCAATTGTATTCCTTAGAGGCAATGAGAAGATGTAAACCCCTATGGGACTTGTAACTTGTAATTCAAGATGAATTGATAAAGTTCATGTTTCTTTCTTGTATATGTGTTCTTTTATTTTTTTGGATTGTATACTTATGTATACTAGTACACCCGCAACTTAGAAGTTTACCCGAAGAGAGTGAATTTCTCAGTAAAACAGTTCCATAGTCCAGATGAGCAAAATATTTTTTTGCCTTGCCTGTCTAGGGGAGGTGTTTGGTATCCTTGTCAAAATGTAGTTTAGTTAGGCTAGATTCCTCCCATGGGCTACAATTTGATGAAGAGCCAAATTTGTTTATTTGTATGGGCTAATCATCTTAAGTGGTATTTGGTTGTCTGCATAAACTTAGATTGGCTAAGTGGGACGAGTTCATTTTGTCTGATGCAGGGTCGGAAATGCAAAAGGGAGTTGTTTGGTTGATTGCGTGAGGTGATACAGATTAAGTTGGGATATTATTTGGTTGATTGAATGAGTGATGCAAGTAGAGGATGTATGTATGAGTTAAAATGAAAAGAAAAAAATTTAATGTGTTTTAAACCATCATAATAACCTTTAATCCATTTCAGTTACTCTTAATTCACTCTAAAAATCCTTAACATTCCTTAATCACTTATTTAATCATCTCACTAGATAAGTCAGACTTATTCGTACGCTCAATTCTCACGTTTCTTCCAACTTGGCTCAGAGCCTTCTTTTTGCATTTTGCAATCTAACTCACCCAGACAAGTCGGTCAACCAAACACAACCTACAACAAAAGATTCCACTCTGACATCCTGTTGTGCAGCTTGAGCGTCTTTCGACAGTTCTAACATGCAACTTTAGTATCCTCCCAGGTTGGCTTTGTTGTCCCTTAAACATATTTTGATTCTACACTTTTAGAGAAAATAGCCAAACAACTTTTTTTTATCAAAGTTTAGCAATTCAAATTAATTTGCTCACGGGAGCAATGACCCAAATGGGGAACGGAACCAAATATATACCAGTTTCATGCGAATTCTAGGTAATAGCGGGGCGAAAAAATACTCGATGAAATTTTTCTATCGAATTTTAGGGACAACCGAGGCATTAGAAGGGGACACATCACATGCTGTTATCTTATGCAGAAAGCTGCGTAAATGTCTGCGGTGATAAGCAGTGAAGAGGCATCTAGCCTCCCGGTGGCAGCGATACAACCTCTTCCTAAGAAACAAGGAAAGTTGTGAAATTATTTCAATCTTCAGGGAATATGCGGCTCATTTGCGTCTTAGTTTGTGTGATGGCAGTGTTGTGTCAATAGAATAAAGAATGAATCATATCAGACCATATTGCACCAAAAAATTATGAATGATTTGTACATTAGTATCTCTCTAATTTTATAGATAAACTAATTGAATTTAATCATTGATTTAGAAAAGATAGATTCAAAATTTTATTTCAAACGAATCTATTTATCTAAACTGTCGATGATCCCACATAATTCCTACTTTTCTTGTTTTCATTGCATGATCCCAACAACTGTTGGTTAGTTTTAAGAAAACAAAATCATGTGCTTAGTGAATATAGTAGATGCTTGATTGGTCCCTTGCTGCTTCATATCTAATAAATAAGAGGCAATATCAAAGGTCTTGGACAATATGACTATATTTGAACTTCTTTGTGCACATTTTATCTCTTGTCTTGTGGATATTCTTTCTTCAAAACTTCAATTCATAATTCAGTTTGATATTTGATTAATTAATGCTAGATTGAATTTCCAAAAAGCAAATACCTTAATTGAAGGAAACATTTTGATAAAGAAAAATCTACTGTGAGTATAAGTATTCATGGGTTAATTACATATAGTTTTAAAAATCTACTTAGATCAATACTCATGGACACATGGTAGATCAGTTGATGCAACATACAGGAGGCATTAATTAGTTCCTCTTGCCTCCTCTCTTGACGGTGAGGCATAGCAGTTGGGTGGTGTCTGTGGTGACATGCAGTTCATCAAGGCGGCAAAGGATGGAGGAAGAAGATTTGGAGAGGCGTATTGGATTGTGTGGGATTTGGTTTTTGGCTAAAGGAATTTAAGAGGGTTATACAATTACTATAATTAGATTGTATCACGCACTTTGCTGCATTAGTCATCGATGAGATTAGAACAGGCTGGCTCTATTTGGGTGTGTGTATCTTTGTGTTCTTTATTTATGGATTGATTTGATTTTTTGATTTTATTTGTTTTCATCTTTTTATTCTCTTTCTGATATTTTTAAAAACAAAAACAATTCATCCCCACTTGATCAAGACGTCATTTAAAAAAATTTAAAAGATCAAATGAAAGCAAAATTACTAAAAGTCCTTTAATCTCTTCATGTACTGAGCACTTCTGATCCTATGCAGAAAATTTAAAATTTTAAGTTTTTCCTTTTTAAAAACAACTCTATCATAAATCTTAAAAAAAGTAATTCCTATTGTTAGGAAATAAGAAATTATTCTACCTTCTTGTGTGTGAAGAACAGAAACAATTTACCAAGAGCAATAACATCCCTATGTTTTGGTCTTGTCTCCAACATCCCTAAAAACTGAAAGAAAACAAAAAACAAACCAAAGTGATAAGACCTTACCACACCATACAAGATTTAATTATTGGAATACACCTAAAAAAAACTCGGCAACGGTGCGGGGGATCCGCAGCTCCGGCACCGTGCCGGGATCGCGGGGGAGGGGCGGCCGGAGAGACGGGAGAGAGAGAGGTGAGGGATACATGCAAAGGACGCAAAAAGCTGAAAACGACATGCAAGTTGTTGGATGTCCATCAGTTGATATTTGAAGACGACGTGATTTCATATGCGAATTTTGGGCGACGTGGCCAGGTTGAGCAGTGCCCCCAACCCAGCGTCCTTTATATTTTTGGAGATATCATGTATCTTTTATATATATATATATATTGAATAATAGAGAAAGTATCAAGAGACACTAACAAATATATATCATTTAATTTTAGTAGTTTAGACAGCTCTAACTGAACATGAATAACTTTAAAGTTATTCGTATCATTTTGCCAGATCAGTATGTTCGCAAATCTTGAGATCAAAGATCTCATTTTGTCTAATTCTTTACTAATATCTTCTGTATTTTAATTTACCTCTTAACATATCGAGGTCGTCTTAAATATATGTATTTTTGTTAAGAATAGGTTATTTGTTCTTTTTTCAACTTTGTAGGTATTTTTTTATTGTTAGATCAAAACTATTATTTTTAAATCTGGCTCTTCTAATACTTATCTAGTCATCTTCTTAACATCACTCGCAATGACAATTGTACCAAAGGGGATGCGAGATGGTGGAGGAGGTGGCGCGACAAGCTGACATTGTCACCACTGTTAGGAGTCGATAATAGCAAGAGAGATAGGTGGCAATGAACACTCAACTATACTAAACAACACCAAAGATGAGGGAGAAAGAGAGGCAGTGATCATGGGGTGCGTGGTGCGCAACCACAGGAGCGGGAGGGGGAGGATGAGGATGAATTTAGAATTTAAATAAATAGTGTGAATAGTATAAGTCTTTTTTTGAGAAAAAGAAAGCATTTACCTTAATTGTCAGCCTCTATATATTTTACCTGTCTTTCTAAACTTGACTGTCCAGGTGTTGGGTTCCATTTCACCAATTCACTTGCAATTTTCTAAAACGGAAGTGTTTTAGAAAGGGCATGGTCTTGGTGTTACTAAAGGTTAAAAGAACAAAAAGAATGAAATAAACGTGAACGCATAGTTATTAGAACGAAAATTTGATACCTTACTGGAACAAGCAAGATCGTTCGATCGAGACTGTGCCTAGAGCATTTGTTTGAAAATGTTCCGTATGCCAGAACATTTTTTTGGTCAATTAGAATAGAATATAACGTTAGATGCAACATCTAAAATCAAATCCCGGTTTACAACGATCGAGAGCTATTTGTGTTTGTTTTTCAGTTTGAGAGTCATCTTGTTTTATATGGATGTTTGATCAAATTTCAGTTTTAATTTATATGATTATAAGTTAAAATTGAGGTCATATACTAAATTTATTTTACAACTTATACTATAAGTTTAAGCTATTTTTGAACTACAAGCCCCTAATAAACAAGGATGTTCCGATTGAATTCAACTTCAATTTATGATTTAATAAGTTGAAGTTATGACCAAATACTAACTTATTTTAGTGTTTATTTCATAAACACAAATTATTGTTGAACTAAAAATCTCAAATAAACTAAAATAGGTAGAAAGTAATGTATTGGACTTATAAATTAAAAACCTAATAAGTCAGTTTACTTGAAAAATTTAAACTCAATCAACTACACTCTAAAATCAATGAAAAAGAATTTATTAGACTTACGGACTAAAACCCAAAAACCAATTATGGTACAATCTTAAGGTCAGCAAAGCACACCCATGTATGCACTACATCCCTATGCATTGCACCATTTTCCAGCTATGGGGCGGGCTTACGAAGGCCCATTTATTGATGAAAGAATTGTAATTTTCTTGGGCCAACAATTTGAGCATCTTTTTTAGTAAAAAAAATTTGGGTATCTTAGGGCTATCTCTAATGTGATAACTATTCTATTCTACGTATGCAAAGAGTCTGTCTCACTCTAATGGGAGAGTTGTTTGGAAAGACTTTTCATAAGCCCACGTGTGAAGGGTTTCTTTAAGAGTCAAGCTTTTGTACTTGACTTTTGGGGTGACTCTTTGGATGGGTCCCGCGTATTACATATTAAAATGTGTTTTTTTTTGCAACATATTATTGACAGAATAGTTAAAATAATTATTTAAAAAATATATGGGGATAATTCCAATAAAAAAGATAAAGACTTGCGAATGGAAAATTTAACATAAGAAAAATAAATATTCTTATTAAATTCGGACGTTGAAACATTAAATTGTACATACGAAATTGGACACATTTAGACATTAAAACTTAAAATATAACATAAACATACTAACTAGAAATTTTAGAAATGAGACAAAATGACTACCGGTTGCCATGTCCATCTCCAAAACATTGCAAAATGTTCTCAATCAAATACCTTTTGAGCTGGCCATGCACAAATTGGACACGGATGTTAGAATTTCTAGCGATTATATCAACAAAAATAAATGGAACACCATGTTAGATAGAAGGTAGTGTTATGGTAGAAGTCCCTTAATCATTGTCCAAATCATAGAAGGGAACATCAAAGTTTTGCTTATCATCAATAATCATATTACGCCAGATGCTTGAATGATTTTCGTTAGGGTTGAGCGTTGCCAATAGCAGGTGGGACCGTAGAATATGTCAAATCGAGATTGTAGAACTCAAAATGCATGCTCCACGTCCTTCCTCACTCCTTCTTGATGCTATGCGAACAATCTGAACTTGTCCATCTGGCGTAGGGGTATCGTCTTCACAAATGCAGTCCATTCTAAGTATATACCATCAACTAAATAGTACTTCATGTTGTACTGTCTTTAATTGATGAAGTACTGACCCTAAGGAGCTCGTCCCAGCAAACATCATGAATAAGGGCAATTGGTTCAACACATTGACGTTGTTCGAGCCAACAACAACAAAGAAAGCATGTCATATCCAAAGATCTTGGGAGACGACCGTTTCTAATACAATGGTTGGGATTCCATAATCACCACAGGTGAATTGTCCCTTTTATGCTATTAGGAAATTTCTCCATTCTCATTGTAAGCAATCTATACTTCCTGGTATTTTCAGAAAATCATGAGTCTCTCCTTGTTGTAATAGGCATTGTATATTTTTGATGGTTGATCGTCGGAGATATTTTTCGCTGAAGTTGTCCATGACTCTTTTGATGAATTTCTTCAAGCACTGGATTGTTGTGGATTCTCCTATCTAGACGCATTCATTGACAACAAAGATAAAGGAGTCATACTTCAACAAATGCATGGCCATAGTGTACTTCTGTATAGGAGACAACCCCTACGGTTAGTAGCATTTCTCCTTTTAAGGTGACCACTCATCTCATCAAGAGTTTCGACGATTTAAAGAAAGAGTGGACTCCTCATCCGGAACCTCTGGTGAAACAGGTAGTTGGGATAGATCGAATTATCATAGAAGTAATTTGCCATGAGATGGTGATCCGGGAGGATCTCCAAGTCCTGATCGCATACGGCTTCGCGACCAAGTCCTGATCGCATACGGCTTCGTGACCAAGTCCTGATCGCATATGGGTCCGCGACCAGGAAAAGGGATTCGTTCCCTGTTCGGAATTGTAATCCGATCCGAATGTGTATAACTAAGTTTATCTGTTTAGGATTAGTTATATGAGTCTAATACGTTTAGGTCTCTAAGTCTGATACGTACTCATACGATTGGACTATAAATACCTTGTAATAGGTCTAGTTTAGATCATCGAAGAGTCATAGAACTTATTTAAGTTTTAGACACTTATAGTTCCTTCGACGTAGGCAAGTGTGCCTAACGTTCGACGTGTAAAGCCCTCTTTGAAATAAAGAGTTGTGCAATTACTTTGGGTTTCGGTATTTTCGAGTAAGATCCCGTTATTCCGCATATTAGAATCTGGGGGAGCCTAGTGCGAAAACCAAGGCTAGGTCTCAAACGGATCAAGTTGGTATCAGAGCAACTTTCCTATCCTGTGGATGGTGAAGACTCGCCAGGGTTACAAAACTTCCGGCGAAATTCCAGGCGATCAATTGACGGTTCCTACAGCCGCGTCTCCGACAATGTCTGACGATACCTCCATTCAAGCTAACCTAGCCGAAAAAGTGGCTAAGCTATCCACCGACATGGAAACCGTGCTTGCTTGGATTAAGCAGCAGGCCATGATTGTACCTCCTGAAGTAGAGAAGGTTATGGGTAAGAAGACTGGTGAAGACTTGCGCAGGGCAGACGAAGATGAAGACGAAGGCGACCACAAGACCGACGACCTCGCCAACACCTCCTTAGCTGTCGGATCTTTTAAAGTCGACGCTAAGATTGATATACCCATATATGATGGGGTGATCGATGCTGAGAAGCTGGATTCTTGGATAGATCAACTTGAGACCTACTTTGACCTGAAAGGGTTCAGTAGCGCTCAAAAGGTCAAATTTGCACCTTTGAAGATGAAGGACCACGCCAAGACATGGTGGAAGGCCCTTGTCGCCAGTGGTGAAGCTGACAACCTTGCGTGGGGTCAATTCAAACGACTTCTGCGACAAAAATTCTATCCGATGGGTTACCTTGAGGAGAGATGGGAGCGTTGGCACAGATTGTACCAACGGCGCGACCAGACCGTCCAAGACTATACGACAGAGTTTCGGCGACAAGCAATGGTCATTGGCATCTCACTATCCGACCCTCAGGTATTTCGGAAGTACACATCTGGACTTCAGAAATCGATCAGTACTGAGCTAAGTCTGTTCGGTGTCCAAGACATTGCGACCGCGAGCACAACTGCTATGGCGATCGAGAAGAAGAATAAATCCCGCAGCGACAAAAGCACGAAGGAAAATGCGACCTCGACAAAGAAAAAGCCGAGTCCGAAGAAGAACGCTTCAAAATCGGGCACGGGTGCCTTTTGCGAAAATTGTCAAGTCGCGGGGCATACCAAGGACAAATGTTACAAGCTTCATCCTGAACTTCGGCCAAAGAAAAACGGACCAGGGAAAAGAACAGCCACGGCTACTGCGACTTCACCCGACGAAGAAGTTGTCCTGGTGAATTCGGTTAATGAGGCGGATACGACCTTGTCTCTGATGGCAATGCCGAAGGAGAAGGGTTCCGATCCACCGAACGACCATCACCCAACGGAGGACTTGTTCACCATCAACATCCAAGTGAAGCACGAAGTGGTCGCAGCGATATTCGATCCAGGAAGTCAGAAGAATCTGGTCTCCGCTGGACTGGTTCGGCGACTTGGTTTGAAGACAACCACACACCTGCGACCATATCCGCTGGGTTGGTTTACATCCGACGTGAACCAATAGATTACGAGTCAGTGTGTGTTGAAGTTTGCGATCTCTGCACGGTACATCGATGAGGTGCAATGCGATGTTGTCCCTATCGATATCTGTCAGGTGATATTTGGGAGTCCGTATCTGTATGATCGAGATGCTCACTTCCATCGGCGAGCGCAAGAGTACGACCTCACCAAAGACGGAGTTAAGTTCGTGATTAGTAGAGACATCCACGTCAACACTTCAAACTTGATTACCGCAAATCAAGCCAAACGGATTGTTAATGCGTGTCACAAGTATGTGCTTGTCATGATTCGACCCATTGGACAAAGTGAGGGTACTCGACCAGTGTTGTCGTTGGCGTGCCGAGAAGATTCTGGTCGTTTGTCGAGACTACTGGAGAAATACAGTGATTTGTTCGAGACTACCCAGGGTCGTCCACCGAAACGTCCAGTCGAGCACGAAATTCAGCTTGTGTCCGATGCGACACTGCCCAATCTGAGTATGTATCGCAACTCAGTATTGGAGAATGAAGAGATCAAAAGACAACTTGGTGAGTTGCTGAACGATGGTGTCATTCAACCAAGTAGTTCACCTTGTGGATCTCCTGTGGTGTTAGTACCAAAGAAAGATGGGACTTGGCGTATGTGCATCGACTATCGAGCACTGAACAAGATCACCATCAAGAACCGGTACTCCCTTCCTCGTATTGATGACCTGCTAGACCAATTGAAGTATGCTGTTGTCTTCTCTAAATTGGATCTTAAGTCAGGATATCATCAAGTCAGCATCCGAGAGGAGGATACGTGGAAGACCGCATTCAAAACACGGCAAGGTCTGTTCGAATGGCTGGTCATGCCGTTTGGTCTCTGCAACGCCCCGGCAACTTTCATGCGTCTTATGAATGACGTATTGCGACAGTTCATCGACGACTTTGTGATCGTTTACCTCGACGACATATTGGTTTATAGTCGTTCGTGGGATGAGCACCTCATTCATGTCGAAAAGGTGTTCGATCAGCTTCGGCAACATCGACTTCGCCTCAACCGTAAGAAGTGCGAGTTCGGCCGACAAACTCTACTTTACCTTGGATTCCTGGTCGGCAACGGTACGTTGCAAATCGACCCAGATAAGGTAAAAGTGATTCGCGAGTGGCCGCGACCACGAACAGTTACGGATGTGCGTAGTTTTGTGGGAGCATGCCAATATCTTCGGAAGTTCATCCGACACTTCTCGATTGTGGCTTCTCTATTGCATGCATTAACCATGATCGATCAGAAGTTTGAGTGGACAGGGAAACATGAGGACACGTTTCTCTTGCTGAAAAGGAAGATCAGCGAGGCGCCTGTGTTAGCTTTGCCGAATCTCCAGAAACCATTCGAGCTAGAAACCGATGCCTCAGGTTACGCGATGGGTGCAGTGCTCATGCAAGAAGGTCGACCAGTGGCATATCACTCCGAGTTATTCCAGGGAGCTCAGAAGAACTACCCGACGTATGATAAGGAGTTATGCGCACTGCATCAGGCCGTGAAACATTGGCGGTGCTACCTCTTGGGTAAAGAGACGGTTGTCCACACCGACCATCAACCATTGCAATATTTGCAAACTCAGTCCAAGCTACAGCAAGTTCGGCACATGAAGTGGATGTCGTATCTGCAGCAGTTCAATCTGGTGATTAAGTACAAGAAGGGCGTACACAACAAATTGGCAGACATGTTGTCGCGACTACCAGTTACGGCCCTCTGTTTATCAGCGTTCATGCAGATCGAGCCCTCATGTCATGATGACTATGCCACTATGTACAGTGAAGACCCTGATTTTCAAACAGTACTGACTGAACTCGAAACAAGGAAACCTACGGAGTTCGTTCGTCGAGAAGGACTCTTGTACAAGGGCAATTTACTTTGCATACCTCGTGGAGCACCTCGAATTCAATGGATGCGAGAAGCGCACACATCGAAGGTAGCTGGTCACTTTGGCGTTACAAAAACGTTGCAAAATCTTCACCGACATGTGTTCTGGCCGCGTATGCAGCAAGATGTGGCTAGTTTTGTTCGAGGCTGTGGTCTCTGCAGCATCTCGAAACCGGCAAACCGAAAATTAGGTTTGTACACTCCTTTGCCAGTTCCATCGCGACCATGGGAAAGCATATCTATGGATTTCTTGGGAGGATTACCTAAGACCCGACGTGGCAACGACTATCTATTCGTGGTCGTTGATCGGTTCTCCAAAATGATTATTCTTATACCTTGTCGGAAGACTATCACGGGAGAAGAGGCAGCTCGGGTATTCTTTCAACACGTTTGGACACACTTCGGACTGCCGACTTCTATTGTGTCTGACCGCGATACCCGGTTCCTTAGTCACTTCTGGCGATCGCTCTGGACGATGATGGACACCAAGCTGAAGAGGAGTACTGCTTTTCATCCGCAAGCTGATGGTCAAACCGAGGTGGTTAATCGCACAGTTGTTCATCTTTTGAGAGGATATAACTCGAAGCACCCGAAGACCTGGGATGAAAGCATACCGTACCTGCAATTTACTTTTAATCGAGCAGTGCATGGTTCGACTGGAAAGTCACCGTTTGAGGTCTGTTTAGGATTTCTACCACAGAGTCCATTCGACATGGAGTTTGTGATCCCTACCTCAGCACAGAACAGCAAGGAAGCATCTGATCAGGATCGAGCACAAAAGTTCCTGGAAGGTATTCAACGACTTCATCGTGAGGTTGAACAGAACTTGCTGAAAGCTCAACTCAAGTACAAGGCGCGACATGATCGGCACCGAGTTGATGCGCAATTTCAAGAAGGTGATATGGTATGGTTACATTTGAGTAAGGAGAGACTTAAAGGTGAAGGTAAGAAGCTCAAACCCATTCGTTATGGTCCTTTTCGGATTTTGCGGAAAGTGGGTAATAATGCTTGTCAGCTCGAATTACCTCCATACATGGATATTTACTCGGTTGTTAATGTTGAGCACGTCAAACTGTTTGAGCCTTCAATGCTGGATGATGAGCCAGATACCATAGTACCATCTGTTGAAGATTTGGTCTATCAACGAGACGAACCTCTACGTGAAGATGTGATTCTGGAAAAGAAGGTGACTACCACCCGCAGTGGCACCAAGGAGACTTTTCGAATCGGTCGGAAAGATCAACGAGCACGTGCGGCAAAGTGGTACACCAGAGAAGATGGACAAACCCAATTTCCACATCTCCAGTTCGATCGAGAGGTCGCAACAGGGGTTGGCTCCTTCTCAACAAGGGAGTCATGATCCGGGAGGATCTCCAAGTCCTGATCGCATACGGCTTCGCGACCAAGTCCTGATCGCATACGGCTTCGTGACCAAGTCCTGATCGCATATGGGTCCGCGACTTTGGATTGGTCCGCGACCAGGAAAAGGGATTCGTTCCCTGTTCGGAATTGTAATCCGATCCGAATGTGTATAACTAAGTTTATCTGTTTAGGATTAGTTATATGAGTCTAATACGTTTAGGTCTCTAAGTCTGATACGTACTCATACGATTGGACTATAAATACCTTGTAATAGGTCTAGTTTAGATCATCGAAGAGTCATAGAACTTATTTGAGTTTTAGACACTTATAGTTCCTTCGACGTAGGCAAGTGTGCCTAACGTTCGACGTGTAAAGCCCTCTTTGAAATAAAGAGTTGTGCAATTACTTTGGGTTTCGGTATTTCCGAGTAAGATCCCGTTATTCCGCATATTAGAATCTGGGTGAGCCTAGTGCGAAAACCAAGGCTAGGTCTCAAACGGATCAGATGGTTATGGCCGACTTCATGTTCCCTGTCGATGTACCTCCTGCTATCACGACGGTGATGGCGGGAGGTAGAAACTTCTAGCCTGGCTTTCATACCAGCGATAATACGCTCTTGTAACTCTACCATAGCCGGATTTTCCTCTACGAATCCCACAAGGAAATTTTCTAATGTACTGACAGCCTCTTCCTCTTCACCATATGTGTTTGAGTTAGCGCTAAATGACATTTTTGAGAGAGAGAGATTTGGAAAGAAGAGTATTCTGAAGACAAGAAGTGTGGGTTTCAAAAGAGGAGTATTGGTGCGAATGAGAAGTATGGGTTGGAATATATTGACCAAGTTGAATATTCTAATGGCTTCCAATTAGAAGCGTCCAACAACAACGGAAATGTTCCAACGAGAATTTTTGAACTGCTAGTTTCCAATTAGAAGCATGCAAGGCAACGTTCCAACAAGAATATTCCAAACAAAAGCATCCAATGACTAGTTTTCATCGAGAATATTTTAATTGCTCAAATGATAGATACATAGTTTTGTAGATATAAAGTGAAAAATAAATTGATACATAATAGTCTAGTCTTCATTTGCCTCCTTAATCAAATCTATGACAAACTTCAATGTGGCTGCATGGTCCTTCATTTGCTTGTCCTAGAATTTTGATATGTTCATTGTCACCAGTTTTGTAAATGTCTTGGCAAATGTTAACTTTCCCTTCATCTTGGTGTAGTCACGCAGGGAGGAGGCTGCACTGTTGTCTAGTTCTATGTGCTCTGTGTGAACCTTGACATAGGAATGTAAGTCTTCTTAGACATCCATGTTGGATGAAGATGATTGCTTGTTGCCTCTTCCTTTACACTTCTCCTTCGCTGCATCACGACCTTCTAGTCGTGCCTCTACCAAGGGAACATCTTCTTAGTTGGATGAGAATGATGTGTGGGCACCAGATTCATTCATCCTTACTATTTTACCAATATCGATGTAGGTTCGATTCCATTTAGGTTGATCCCGAATGGCCGTCTACTAGTGCTCCATGACTTATGGGTGGCCCATCTCCTTCCTCTACAACTCACGTGCTTGTGCCATCATTTGGTCGTCAAAACGACCATTAATGTAGACTTCCTTAAGTCTGCACTAACAACCATTCAATTATACAATTTTGTTGTTAGTTCGTTGCCAGTGGTCTTTGAATGCTTAACTGCTCTTCTTTAATTTTTTGGATTGCTCTCTTTGTATGCCGCTATAACACTTGCCTAGTATGTGTCACATTTTTTGTTATTCCCGTTGATTGGGTTGAGAGAATTACTCAACCATGCACTGATCTGTGCAATCAGAATATAAAATTAACATAAAAAAGACCAAAATGAACCTTATAAAGTAAGCCTAGAAAAATTGGAATAATTTTCTCCACAAAAATTGAATGACAAAATGAATCACTCACCAGTCTAATTTCATCGGTCTCTGACCAAAGCAATCGCTTGTGCCTATCAAAATCTTAGAAAACATGGTCATATCGTCGTCAATAACGATCTGTGGTGTAGAATGTGGCATACTGAAATCTGATATTAATGCGGAATTTGAATTTTTGGATGAGAGTTGTGGTGGTGAGGATTGTATATAGTTGGTTGATATACCAACAAAGTGAAAAATTTTCCATATAGTGCATATGGATGGTCATGTGGATATGGGGGGACTATGCATATATGGAGGGGTCAATGGATATGGAGGATAACATGAAGGATATGGTGGTTGCGGAAAATTTGGATTATCAGGTGAATATGACGGTAGGTTTGGATTACTGGGTGTTTCTAGATTTTCTCCAGTTAAATTAGGAGACGTAATTCAGTTTAGAAAACCTCGAGGGAATTATTGTCCATATAAAATGCTAAAAAAAATAGTAAGAAATGGTATAAGATGGTGTGAGACTTGTGAGATGTATGTTGAAATGAGTAAATGAATGTCGTATTTATAGAGAAGTAAGGTAGGGGATGTTTTTGAATTTTTTAAAAAAATTCTTAACTTTTTAGAATTTTTATGAATTTTTCACAAAACAACTATAAATTAAGTCACTAACATGTTGTTCTCACTCAAAAAACAAATTAAAACAACTTTTTTCCACTAAAAATATAAAAATAATGAGTGACTGGTGGGCCACAATACTAGAACCCACAAATCATTAATTGTGTTCAAATTTATGGGTACACGTTAAATTTCGAAGATCGCTTTTTTTTTAAAAAATGTAAACACCTTAGGTGCGTCAAAACAAACAATAGACCCACCCGTTAGCTTCTCAGTTTCACGGTGCATAAAGTGCGTATAAAATTCGAAGTGTGCTAGACTCGCGTGGGGGATACGTTTTGTGGGACCTACTGTCGTTGTCTTGTCATACTGTTCAAGTCCCAGACTGTTCCATTAACATGTCAGTCCCACGTATTTGATTCCTATTATTGTTATTGAGTGTGTGCAATGCATAACATGTTGTGATCGATGAAATTTGGTAGGCCCCACCAAGATACGTCTGCACACTTGAGTCGCACTATAATAGAACCGCTTCGCTCGCCTCACACTATGTGGAGCCTACAAAATAGTGGTCCTACCGTAACCGCATGCCCACAAGTCTCTCTCGTTCACGGGTTCGATCGAGCCGCTCGAGCGGCTGACGCAGCCGGTGCGCAGCCTCTGGATCGGCCGTTGCCCGTCGGAGTTAGTCTAAAAGTTAGACAATATCTCTGTCTGATCATAAAGATTGGGCTGGGCCGATGATCAGCCCAAGGCCTGGTGTCATAGGACGGTCTTTTGTTTTTTCTTCGGCAACAGCTGGCTCCCAATAATGGATACCGATAACATGCCCAGTCCATTCCACTTCCGTTTCGTCAGCTTCCATTGCTCGTACTTGGCCGTCAGCTTGTCAGACTGCTATTTGCAGAACGCCACACGACAAAGCTACACAACCCGTATTCACCGACAGGCCCGGCATAGAAAAGTTCGACCCTACATGTCGGTAAGTCATTAGCTTTGCGTGAGCCCGCGCATCGCTTTCTCTCCCGAGAATCCCCCACCAAACCGTAACTACAAACCCCACTGAAACGTTGGCCCAACGACCACTATTACCCCACTAGTCAGTGATTTTAAGGTTCTTGGGCCCCCGAGGCAGATTGCCTTTTCAACTTCCCTCTCTCGTTCAAATCAATCGCCTCGCAGGCACCCCTTCGTCTCCCTCCCCTCCCCGTTTCTGGTAAAACCCCAGCACCCACCCAACTCATTACCTCC
Source organism: Pharus latifolius (assembly GCA_019359835.1). NCBI lineage: Eukaryota > Viridiplantae > Streptophyta > Magnoliopsida > Poales > Poaceae > Pharus > Pharus latifolius. The sequence goes on from CM033319.1 coordinate 20,689,719, forward strand.
ACTACACTTATCTCCCACTCCCAAAACCCTAAAACCCAAAGCCCCCATGCTTCCCCGCACTCGCAAGCGCGGCCCGGTAGCCGCCGCCCACGACGACGCCGCGGTTCTCCGCGCCTTCGGCCTATGGGAGTTCGCGCAGCTCCACCTCCACCTCGGCCCCGACGACCTCGACCTTGCCGCCGCCTACGACTCCTCGTCCGACCTCATTGCAGTCTTCGTAGGGGGCGACGCCGTCTCGGCCTCCAGAGCCGATCTCGCGGCCGCCCTCTCGCTGCCACTGGGCCCGGCTGCTTCCCCTGCTGCGGACGCGGCCATGCTCTCCTCGGCGGAGGCGATCGCCACCTTGAGGAGGCTCGTATGTGATCGCCTGCTGGTGGGAGGTGGAGGGGATGGTGGGGGTGTGCCGGATGAGGCGGCGGCCGCGTTGCGGTTGGTGGAGGCGGGGAAGGCGCACGCGGTGGACTGGGGTGGGTTGGTGTGGACAGTGGTGGCGAGGGCGGCAGCGATGGGGAAGCCGCGGCGCTATGTGCCGCACCTCCTCCGTTTGGTGGAATTCCAAAGGCCCGAGCTTCTCCGCGATATCCGTGGTATGTTGCCCCCTAGAAAGAGGAAGGGTGCGGTTTTGCGGCAATGCCAGGTCAGCGATGGGAAGCCAGTGGGCTGCAAGGAAGCTGAGGTGGACGATGAGGAGGAAGAGGGAAACAAGGCTCAATGCTTGGTTACTGGAGCAGAGGTGGCGTGTTTGGCTTCTGGAGTAAGCAAGAATGTTGGATGTGAGGTTAACCTTGTTCCGAACACTGAGGAGAGGCTGGTTCTTGGAGAGAGCAAGCAAGTTTCAGACTTTTACGGCCCTGCTGATGTTGTGCTTGTGGATCGCAAGAAAGCAATGGAAAGCAAGGGAAATGCGGGCTTCATACTGCAGAAATGCCTGTCCTCAGACTTCATGGTTGTGGATTGTGGGACAAAAGGGGGTGAAGGGCTAGGAGCTGATGCTGGTAATGCCAAAGTTCGTAGTTGTTCTACTGATGATTCGTCTTTCCTTAGCCTCCTTCGGATGATGGATGAACAAGATGACTCTTGCAGCATTCATAAGATGATTGTCGGGTCCGAATTGCGCCCAGCATCAAAGCAACCACAGATAATTGAAATTGACGATGCAAATGATGATGGCAATATTAAGGAAAATGGTCCTAGCGGCATTAGAAGTGGCGGTTGTTGTCTCATGCCTTATGCCACGGAGCAGCAGCGGATGAGGGAGGGCATTCGGAATGATCAAACTCTTCTGCCATTCCATTCTTTCGTGGAACAAGCTCTATCTTTTGTGCCTAACATGGAGATGATATTTCTGGAGAAGGAAAGGGCTTGCATGGACACTCAAATGACAGTACAACGCATGAAGGACATGGTGATGGAAAAGGATTGCATCATTGCAGACATCAAGAAGGACATTGTAGAGGAGCTGCAGGTAAGGCACATTATGAGCTGCCGTCTCGAGCAGGGCGTGAAGACGATGGAGCAAACTATTCAACAATACAAAAGTTTATTGCAGAAATCTTATGCTGCATTTTGGGAGTATAGGAGGCTGTCTGGGGAAGGTGGTGAGTCATCTTCTGGGGTTCTTGGCATAGCTGGTGGGCAGAATTGCATAAGCAAGGAGGAGGAACTTCTTATCCAATTTCATCAAATGATCAATGGTTCTCTGGAACCTTGGCTTTCAAAGTATTTGGGGTGCATTGAGCAGATTACAGGAATTGCAACAAACATAGCAGACCTCAATGATGAAGTGCAAAGATTGAAGGACTCCATATGAACATGGAATGCCCATCATTAATCATTTAGGTGAAGGCTAGCTTCTGCATATTTGACTTGGGCTCATTTTGTCCATAGGTAGGTTGACAAAGCTACTAGGGAGATAATTTATATCAAAAGGGGGAAAAAAGAAAATAAAAGGTGTTTATACTTGAAGTAAGCAGATGGTTTTTGCTGTTTGTTTTGTGATGTTAGAAATGTGCAACTTTGTGCTCTCATTCCTTTTGCGTTCTATGGTGTTAGATGACAAAAGCCCTGTGCTTTGTCTGTAGTAGAATGAACCTGCTCCTACATGAAGGTTGTTTTGTCTATGCAGTTGATACAGTGACTGTTCTGAAACGTGTGCTGTTTGTCTATGTGGTTGACTTTTGTGGGATAAATTGCCTTCAAGTGCTGCTCATTATCAGTTCATTACTTGACACTTGGAGTTTAGTTATCTCTGTAAGATCCAGCTTCTAACCTCAACCCTCCTTGTTCTTAGTTTAGTGGTTAATATTTCATGGATATTTTAATGTTCTTCATAGTCCATCGTTATATCCTTTAGATGCTGATCATACAGTTTGTTTTTGTGTACTACACTTGCACATTAAGGCATTGTAAGGAAGTAATCTCTCTTGAGAATTTAGCTACCCACTATTTTACATACTTACGAAGTCTTTTTTCTAGTGATCAAAATAAATCGCTACTTCAGTTAAGGAGGATAGTCCTATTGTGCTAATGCTGCTGACTAGCTAGAAATGTGCTAGTCCATAAGTCCATTACTGTATCAGCCGTCTCAATATAACATTTTTCTCTAAACGAAATGTAAGGGCGTCCTCTTTTTTAAATAACTGCATCTACTATTTCTACTTTCAACTTGCATGCGGTGCTTTTCTGAGCACCACACTACTGTGTTTTATAGTTTATCCTTATAGCATAATCAAGTTATTCATTTTGAAAACAAATATGTACTTCCCAATTCCCATTCAGAGATTCTGTGGTTGTTCAACATAGTTGACATGAATGTGACTTCAAACCTGCCCAGCTTGCTTAGCCTGGCTTGGGGATCAGGGTGAGGCAGGCTTACCATCAGATGGTTAGGAATAAGCCTGAGTTTTCTCAAACAAAAAAAATTAGAATAAGCTTGGGTCTAATTGAAAAACTAAAGAAAACATATTTGTTTATGTAAACAAATTTAGTAAAAAATGTACTACTCAAACCTTAGCATTGCACCCAAATTACGAGTAGAAGAAGAAAGTATGTTATTTTCTATCCGAATGAATTTTGTTTTTCTCATAAAATTGGCTATATGCTCAATCAAATAGTTGCATTTGCTCCAAATATTTGTCGAGGAAAGGTATAGTTTGGTCTTGCAATAGGCTATGTCGAGATTTTTGTTGCTTTTTTATTGTAAATAATTGGACTACACGGATATTTATCGGTAGTGCAGGGATTCGATTATCGTAGTGAATATGATTTGTAGGTCTTAAGTCTCACCAATCACATATTTAAATGTGTTTATCGTTTTGTTTTTATGATGGGATTTAATCTCATGATTTATTGGTAAATATGAATCGTGAAGACCAAAATCCACCCTCTACCTCCCCTCTTTACATTCGTGTGGGACCCACCTGGGCCCATAGGGCAGCCCACCTCTCTCCTTTGCCTCCCTTCACCACACAGCAAACACAAGCACACACCTCCTCCTTCCCTTCTCTCGCACATCCTCTTCTTATTTCAATGATCTCAAAGGAGCGGGTCTAGCTAGACGATGGCAGTCACCGATGAAGCTCGACGCCCGGCACCTCTCCCATTTTCCCCACCCATCCATCCCCTAACAAGGTAAACCCTAGCTATTGCTAATTTTCGGAATACCCCAAAACCCCAAATTTGGAGTTGATTTGGCCTTGATTTGGGTTAGTTTTAGCTTGATTCTTGTATTAGGATGTTAGATATATGACCCTAGGATTTGGCTTTGTTGTTTGATGGTTGATTTGATTTTGATTTGGGCAGCAACTTTGATTTCAATCTTGAAGGCAGCACCTATGTCTTTTGTGTGGGCAAAATTTAGTATGGATGATTAGTTAATTACTACTAGAAAAATGGCAAGAGCAAAGTGTGGATTATCATTGTAACCTTGAGTTCATTTGATTTAGTGATGGATGCCAAAATTGGTTTGTTTATGTATGCCTACACTAAAAGGAATAAGTGTGGTTGTGGGGTCAGCTTAATCTAATTGTTAATCTCATTTGTGTTGTTTTAATTGACTAAAGAATCATTTAAAATTGATTATGTTTGGGTGATGTGAGCATTCCAATTTCAAAGACAAGGTCTCAAGTATGTAATTTCTCAAATTTTTATGATTTATGTGCTTGTGAGTGGTCATAACACCAAAACATATGATGTCTTTCTTGTATATGGAATTGGATGGTGCAAAATATGATTTGGGGTAATTTGTTGATACTATAATGTCTCTTTTGATGGCTTTTATGTAGCAAGGTTATTTATCTTCGATTTGATGCTTATTGGGAGTAAGATTCATATCAAGAGAATGTGTTTTTAGTGCAAATTGTGAGATATGTGCTTGCTGAAATTTTAGAACATTCTTGTAAATTGGTATATGTGATAGGTTGTTTTGGCCTTAGATGCTGCGAGCATATTAACATTTCATGGTAGCTACATGAGCGCCTCTTTGTTGTAATTTTAGAATTTAATATGACATTGGTGATTTTGTTGGATAAATTGATGCCTGTTTGTATGATGCGATTTGGATCATTTAAAGCTATTTGGAACCATATATCAATAATTAGTGGTCTCTTTTCGTGGTATATGTTGACTAATGAGAACGACAATCATTTTGAGATGTTTGTAGATTATAATTGTACAAAAAGAGGGAATAGTGAAGTGGATTTGTATGTTGATTGCTTGCTAGAATTTCGGAAATTTGCCCTTTTTCTACAAATGTGATTAAATTTGTAGTTTTTTAGAATGGTTAAGTGTCCTGTGTCTATTTGGATGTATTGGGGATGTTTTGATGAAGTCAAAATCTACTATAATGTGATCCAAACGAGTTTTATTTGAGTTCAAACTTATGGACGGATTTGTGATGTTTGTGAATACATGAATGATTTACTTGGGTCAATTCTATAATCTTATTATGATATACTTACTTGGTGATGTTTGGATTAGGTGTATATAGGTGAGTCTTGGCCAAATACTCCCTAAACACTTTGTTTTTCTCTTTTGGTCCTCAAACCCTACCCAACCCTCGTGAACTCCTTGTTTGCTGTTTATTTGCTTGTTTGCTTATATTTTTGGAATGTTTGTTTGCATTTGCGCTTGTAATAAGACAGTCACGGGATCTATCATTGGTCCCAAAGGTTGAAGGTTAAATAAGGGCAAGAGAAATCCAATCTTGTTAAGGCAAGCTGTGCAATCATCTTTAAAATGACGGATTGATGTATATTGCTCCTAATTTAGCATTTCATTATTTTGTGTAAGTGTTATTTTTTTAGCTATATTAGGAGTATCATGGAACTTAAATATAGTGTATACGATATTTTCTCGTGATAACTTGTGCATATCTTGTTGATCTTATCTCTTATGTAGACTAGTGAATGTGATAACAGTAATTGTGGTGGTTTATGTGAGACATGGCACTGTAGAAGTGTAAGTTGGGCCGGGCCAGCTTGAAGCACGACATTTTGGCCTGGCACGCGGTACGGCCCGGCACGAACACTAACGGGCTATGTCGGGCGGCAAACCTCAGCCCAACTCAGCCCAACGGACGGCACGACACGGTAAAGCAGGCTGTGCCCGAGCCGACCGCCCTGTTAGCATGCCGCCACGCTCTCCTCAGCTCCTCTCATTCCTCTACTCCTCTGTGTGCTTTTGTTTTGCCCTCCTCTTTGCACACCGGCACGCTCCTCTCGTCGTCTCGCGTTAGCACTCCCTCCTCATTCCTCCTCAATGGCGGCACAACCCGTTAGCACACCCTCATCTCGCATGCACGCCCTGCGCCGCTGCAGATCTGGGCCACATGCAGAGGGAGGGCCGCAGATTTGCGCAACGACAGAGTGGGAACGGCAGTGGATCATTGCCGCGCCGCTCGTCACCAAATCCAACGGATCTGCTCCACCCGAGTCGCCTCCTTCGTCCTCTCTGTCATCGGCGCTGGGCATTCTGATGGCGACGCCTCTCCTAATTCCTCGTTGCGCCGCTCGTCGCCAGATCCATCGGATCTACTCTACCCAAGCAGCCTCCTTAGTCCTCTCTGTCATCAGCGCTGGGCATTCTGACGGCGATCCCTCTCCTAATTCCTCACCATGCCGCCGCAAATCAAGGCCACGTGCGGAGAGGAGGGCCACAGATCTAGGCCACGACGGAATTAGAACGGCAATGGATCACCACCGCGCCACTCATCGTCAGATCCACCGGATCTACTCCACCTGAATTGCCTCATTCGTCCTCTCCGTTGCAAGCGTCGGGCCTTCGGACGACGACACCTCTCCTGATTCCTCGCCGCATCGCCCTCAAGCACTCCTTCGTCCTCTCCGTCGCCAACGCCGGGCCTTCGAACGGCAACGCCTCTCCTAATTCGGTAATTCCTCAATCCTCATCGCCACACTTCTTTGCTAGCGCCGCCGCGTCCTTCTGCCCATCCTCTCTCACCACCGACAAATCACCTCACACGCCGTAAATCTCACGTGCTGCCGATGATCTACTGTCGTTCCCATTCCACACAGCGCGGCCTCGCCACTGCGACGATCCTCGTCAACGAGACGACAACCTCGACCACCACTTCGAAACGGGCTGTGCCCGTGTCAGCTCGGCACATACTGCGATCCCCGGGCTATCGTGTCGTGCCAGGCCTCTTCGCTGAGCTACCTGGCCGGATCGGCCTGGCACAGTAACAACACGGCTCGACTCGGCACGGTACAACCAAAGCCACCAGCCCGACGAGCCCGCGCCGTGTCAGCCCGACACGGCCCTACTTTCATCTCTAGCACTGTGTGGTAAGCTATGTGATGTGATAGGCGAACAATGGTGGTAATTGTTAAATACTTAAAATAATGATCAATTATCGATTAACTTATGGCCTCAATCATTGGTACCAGCCATAGACTTGGTATGAGACAAGCAGAGTAGTCTACACAAACGATCGGTATACATTTACTAGGGTGTGTCTCCTAGTCCGAGTTGAGCTCGTAGGGGACATTGTACAAAGAGTGACCTTGGTACATGTATGTGTAGAGAGTGAGTGGTTGTGTACCGATGGTCAATCTGTGGAAGGCTCTGTCTCCTCGGTAATAGACGACACGTTATTAAAAATGTGTCACATTTCAGAGAATTTTGAAGCAGGTATGCCCTAGGATATCTGTGGACGACGATAGTACCTCTCTTTCCAAGGTAACTAAAGGTGAATGTTCACTCTGACACCTGGATGGGTATGCTTGAGCAACAAGATTTAAATACCCATAGTGTTTGTGAAATGATAATTTGTGTTTCTAGTATACATGTGATTGGAAAATGACATCTTATTGCATTGGTAGGAGTAACATTTCCATTTTCCTGTCTTGCATTTATATATGTATGTATACTGTGTATAACCTTCTTGTTGCTGGGTATGATTTATCATATTCATATTATTTGCAGGATAGATTGCGAAATTAGGTATTTACAGGATAATCTAGGTGATGAAACTCTCAATCCAGTTCAAGGGGAAGCACGGGATGATGATGCCAAGTGTGGTGGTATCAAGTTGCAGACAGGCAGAAAGTTTGAGTAATGTGTCTTAGATTTATTTTGAGTTTCTTATTTGTCTAGTTCTCTAAAGCCTAGAATCTTGTTGTAAGATTTATTTACTTTTGAATTTATTTACCGTTTTAGTGGTTGTTACATTTAAATTGTGACTCTGTTTTACTATTTCAGCTTTAACATATATGTGGACCTTGACACATGTAGCATGTGGCGGGTTGTGACGTGGCAACCCCAATTTGGGAGCAACACATCAATCTCACATATGGATCTCACCTACTGTTCCTACTTTTTTTTTAAAGAAAAAAAAAAGGCACTCCTTGATTGTAACTGGGTTCTGAATTGTGAATTTGTGATACATGAAAGTGGCATAAATTAACTCGGCTCGGAGGAGCCCGCTACTGTTATTGGGCCGTGCCATGGGCTTCTGATGAAATCCTCTCATTTCCCCCTAGGTTGTCTTTTGACAGCACTGAACCCTTTCTTCTTTGAGTAAATGCATAGGTGTCCCGAAAAAATATATAAAGTGAAATACTAACAACCCTCATTTTTTAGCCATCTATCACCACGCAAATGTGCGTAGATAACGAAAATAAAAGGGAGAACCGGGGAAAAGAGAGTTTAGAAGGAAAAGGTAAAGAAATCTTAAATTGAGCCTTACTCTCTAAGCCTAAAGTCTAGAGTCCTAATGATAAGTAAGTAGTTCAGCACTATTGGCGAATCTCATTATGCTTTGATTTTCAATAGGCGAATATGTGCATCCTAAAGTGAGTACTTCTATATGAACGTAAACCTTATGATTGTCAAGCAAGAGCATAACCTAGTTGGTCTCTCAAAATTTTTTAAAAACCCAAGATGAACACTCATTGAATATTAGGGTGTGTTGAAGTGGACTGAACTTGACATGTTTGGTTTGTTCAAACCAAGAGATTTTTTTTGTTTTGATAGATAACGTATGTTAAAATATGAATAGATTAACTATCTTTACTCAATAGTTTAAGTTTTAAGTGATTTGATTAGTGTATAGAATTAAATATGTGATCATATCTGGTGGTCATGAGTTCGAGACTAAGCCGTGGCAATTTTTATGAAAGAAATAATTGAAAGATTCAGACTTGAGAAAAAAGAGAGTTCCAGTGGTAGATCAAGTCTTGAAGCAAGTTGAGCGTTTGCAAGGGAAATGTTGAAATATGAATAGATTAATTATTTTTTCTAATAATTTAAATTTTTGATTGAATTAATTAATACATAAAACTCAACAATGTGCAAAATCAATTCAAAACACCACAACTACCACCATTTTGTTTTTATTTAAGGAGAGTTGGCTAGAATACCTAACTTAAGGATTACACTAAAGAAGTAAATGGAAGATAGATCAAATCCGTCAACAATTAATATTCCATATACATGCAATATGTACAAAACTATAATCTATATTTGTTGAAATTTAAAACTCTGATTTTTACTAAAGCAACCGAATCTTCACTAAGTAAGCTACACTTGATTGGTTGGACCCGCTAGCATTTGCATTTAACTGAACCATATGAAACTCGAGTGGAGTTATTTTTGTCCCTTGTTGGATGCTCGGTCCCACCCACCCAATATTTTGTCCCGCTGTCCAACTAAAATTGCTCGGTCCGAATAGGTAAGCAAAGACTTTCCAAGTCACCGCTCGCCACTTTCGTGTTGGAAAACAGATCCGTGCCTCGCTTTTTCTCAACTTTTGCGTCGGACAAACACTCTCGTGTTTGCTTTTCTGTAACTTCTATAAAGAACTGATAAAAGTAGAATTCTTTCCATGATAGATACATTACATATGGAACATATATTCTGACGACTCACGAGTCACAATATCTTTCTAAAATTTTTTAAAAAAAAATCTCACTCCAAAGCACTGTAGGTAGTCATTGATTGACTTGTCGTTTTGAAGCACGCGTACAGTATAACATGATAAAAAATGATGAAGGTGATGCATCGGTCAACTTGTGCATATCATTGTAGTTATCCATGTGGTATCGGCTTCTTTGGTCTGTCTCCTTGAATGCCCGGATTGATTTGTAGTGACGTGCCCTTAGTCTATTTCTAATTTGCAGTGACGTGCTCTTAGTCTATTCTCAATGCAAATGTTCTATATGTGCAAAGCACTAAGTAATAAGCGAAAATATTTGAAGAGTCAAGCATTTTAATACATAGGTTTTTAAAGAGATATAGTCCATTATAGCATCAAATGCAACACTCATTTTCTGTCAAATATTCTCATTCAACCTAAAATACAAAAAACTCAATCAAAACAATCTCCAAACCAATCCTAGAGACTAACATGTGAGTCAAATCAATCGTAGATCTACTTAGCATTGGCTATGTGCAAATTACATATGTGTGGTGAATTTTTAACTGCTAAACTTTAAAAAATAAATCAAATAACAAACACTGACAAGTGAGTCGAAACAACTCTGCACCCACTTGTCAATGTTTTGGGTAGTGTTGCGCTTAGGTGCATGCACGAAATGTGGGGAGTGCACTCCACACTGTTCACGCAGTTTATTGAGTCTATCCGTGTCACATGCTGTACCCACACGTACAAACACAACTGTCACTACAACTGGGCCCCGCTAAATTTCAACCCCACCTGTCAATGTATGCGTGGGCAATTGGTGCGGGACGGAACGCAGTTGTGGGCCCACTACAACACCAAAAACCAAAATGCACTCCAACAGAACCACTTAGGCTAGCATGCGGTTCGTACAGCCCAACTGCAGACGATTGCGCGTTCACTGCGTATCTACATGTTGACACACAATTTGAGTGCACAAGTAGAACTACACTGATACCTATGTGGATTGGGTACCGACTAGGGTGGTAACATTGGAGTCGGCCTTAAGGGCATCACATGTTATTTTTTTTTTTAAAGAAATTCACATGCTTATTTGATCGTGCAGAACTGTAAAGCAGGTGTCTTTTACGATTTTCAAACAATCGGCTTTGCATTTACACAATTGAAAATCATTTTACCTTGAGAAATCTTGATAAATCATAGAACATGTTTGTTCTGGTTTCAACTTTGATTTTTTACTGAGATATTTTACTGAGATAGACTGAAGTTGAGACGAAAGACTAGTTTCCAATGCTAGCTTTTCCACTAGCTTCATATTCTTCGGGTAAAAAAAAGCAGCACCACTTACAGCCTTCCTTCTCCAACTTCTAGAGGGGCATTAGTAAAAAAGGGGGAAAAATCACAACGAACGGTGAACCATGGTTTGCCACTCGAGCTGAAGCTGTCATCGGCCGGTGCGTGTTGCCCGTCAGTCGATGCTTGCACAGTTGCACCTCTCGAGTTGAAGCCCTCGCCACCCATCGCACGAGGTGCTACCGTGCGGTCGCTGCTATCGTGAAGCACCACCACTTGAATAAAATAATTTTGAGGTGTCACGGTTCATCTCTCAAACATATTTTCAATTTTACGTTTTCTTTATATTAAAAAAATATTACAATAATTTTAAACTATAATTCAAAATATTTATGCCAAATCCTATAGTGACTTTCTTTTCGTAAAGGATCTGGATATTATAATCATAGCTGAGGTTGCATGCATTCTCGACCACTCAATCAAAACATTTGAAAGTCTAAAATCAAGCACTCCACAAAAGCCAGAGAAAATTATCAATTCTTCGTTCAAGAGTTAATCCCAAACATGAATTTTTAATCCGAGGATTCTGCAGCATACAATCACATGTACAGGCATACAGCAGCTGCACGTACATACAACTACATCCAACCTAATCCTTCTCCCTTCTATGCACAGACATAAGAGAATGTGTACGCTTCATTCGCCACCGACTCAACATCCGTGGCCGGAGAACGTGCGTGTACGTCTTAACCCTGAACGTGCAGTAACAACGTCCCAAAATGTAATATCAACAAAGAGACCAAAACATCACGGAAAAAAAACTTTTGTGAGATTTTCTCGTGGGAGACGAGTCAGACAGTCTGATGATCTGTTTACGATGTAGATCACAATCTGACAGGCTATCATCACCTGTTAAGCACCATTCTTCGTGGAATCGGATTCACTAATTCACTGCATTCCGTGGCTGCTGCCTTTCCAAGTCTTCCAGCTCCACGTCGTGCTCCACCTGCGGCCTCCGCACCGGCGGCCTCTCCCTGCCCAGCATCCTCTTAAGTGAGGCGCCGAGCCGCCGTGCTGCCACCGAGCTCCCCGCCTCCTCCTTCCCCACGTCCTGTTTCTCCTGCACCCACCCGGCCGAGGGCGCCGCCGGCGGCTCCACCACGGCGCGGCAGACGGGGCACGACGAGCTGGACGCGAGCCACGTGTCGACGCAGGCCACGTGGAACACGTGTCCGCACGCGGGCAGCACGCGCACCGCGTCGCCCTCCCGCATGGCGCTCAGGCAGATGGTGCACTCGCTGCAGCTCGGCTTCCCCACCTTTCCGTAGGCGGCCGTCGGCAGCGCCGCGATGGCCGACGGCTCGAGCCCAGCCTTCTGCTCCGAGTCGGCGTGCACTGCGGTGGACGGTAGGACAGCGGCGGTAACTGCGAGCCGACGATTGCGGCGACGGACGTAGCATATGTAAAGGTGGAGGAAGAGGACGAGACCGAGCACGGACACGAACGCCGCGACGGCGGTGGCGACCAGGCGCAAGTTGTGACTCGGTCCGGACGACGGGCTCCGGTCCTGGCCGCCAAACCAGCCCGACCCCGGGTCAGGGTGACCTGACATAGGTTGTGAGAGAGAGAGAGAGAGATGTTGCACTTGGTTGGTTTTGGCTTTCAGTGTTTAGTGTTTGGTATCTAGTGGTCTGATGTCTGGGTTTAAGTTTAGTTTATAAGGTTTGAGACTTTTTAAGGCGTTGGTGTGGATGGTGTAACTGTGTGTTTGCTACGTTTGATTCGCATGTTTTTCCAAGTCATGTGGGGCAATGCGCGCAAAGGGATGGCACGATGGTGGAAAATGGAGAGTGCATTTGAAATTTCGACGTGGCCATTTCGGCCCTTTTTGGACGATGGGACGCGACGTCATGGCGATGCGAATCACCGGCACCCATGTTAATTTCGTATGCCTTTTTTTAAGTTTTACTCCACTTCGGAGGCACAGACGAGACCAATTGCTTTATGGGCATAAGCCCATTCTGTTGATCTCCAAGCAGCACATCAATTTAACCGCATGATGCCGTAGTATGGATCGTTTCTGGCCGCAGAACTGATCACTTGGCAAGCCGTAGAGTTTCCCAGACCAGGTCCATCCCAATATAAGTTTAGGCTATTTAAACAAAAAAAAACACAGATGACCTATTCATACTAAAAAACATCACTTCATTATTAGGCCAAATCAAGTCTACAGTATGAATTTAACTTACATCAGGATCTAATCTCACCACCAAATTTTTTAATTATTTTCTCTTAAACTGTGATAGCAAGTCTTAAACTTAGGACAACTTGTTTTGATACCTATTCATATGCTAATCGTTCACCAAAAATTTCAGTTGCTAAAAAAATTAGTTAATCCACTCACACTTCAACATTGAACCTATATAATTTTTTTTAATAAATACTACAATTAAAACACCTAGCTATGTTGTATACCATCGCATGTTATATCGGCTTTTTTATATCAATTAGCTGAAATCTCAAACAATTGTGTGATTAGTCTTTATATGATTTAAAATTTTGTACATTTCACACACACACACACACACATATATATATCCTCTTTTAATATTATAATATGGAAATAATTGATTTTAAGTATGATTTTTGAGATAATGGATCTATATCGTTATAAATATAATGAATGAAATAGATCTTTTTTTTATTGATTGATATGAAAATTTCTAGTAATTTTTAAATTAATGTAGAAATTTTGAGTATTTTTTATATGACATCAAAATAAATATGACATTTTCAATATCACAAAATGTATTACACAATATATGAAATAAAGTCTTTGGCTACTGCAGATGTCTTAGCATATAAGTTAATTACTTGATTGCTACAACCATTTAATTGCAGTAGTAACACGTGGATTTTATAGCAACTGTATCATTACGTTTGTTGCTACATCCACAGGAAACAATTGCTATAAGATAACACATTAATTTTCTAACAAAAGTTAGTATAAACTTGTTAATTTTATACGCGTGGTATAGCCTAGTGCTGTCGAGTCTTAACAGACTGGTTCCACCGATGATATGGCCATCATGATTCATGAACATAACATCTTGGACATAGTGTGGTGGTCCATCAAACGATGCGATCACGATGGAACGTTCCCTCCAGAGTCTGAACAATTACAAAATTTTATAGATAAGTATCTTCAAGAAAAATTTCTGCAAAATTATTCTTTTGTTTGACAAGTCGAGACTTAGACTGTCTCCAACAGACTTGGCTCTTACTTGGCTCTTAAACAGAATATTCCCTGCCACGTGTGCGAACACCATCTCAAAGCACCAAGCCTCCAACAGCTTGGCTCTTGCTTGGCTCTTAGCGTGGGCCCCACACTGCTAACCACCAACCAAACACCAAGCAAGAGCCAAGCACTCCAATGGCTTGGCTCTTGCTTGGCTCTATACAATTTAACAATTATATATTCAACGAATTTGTATTAATTCCTTAAATTCAATATTACCAATATATCAATATATTACCTACGAAATTAAATTCAATATTTGCGACAAAAAAAATAAATTCGACATTTTGGATTTTAAAATGCACTTAAAAAAATAGATATTAAAATTCGAATAGCGGTACATGACATAATTGCGAAATACAAAAAAATTAAATTTGCAAACAAATGCCTACTACAAAATCCGGTAAGATGCTACTCGTCGGTGTTTCCTTCGAAACGTTGCCAAATGTGCTCGATCAAGTCTCTTTTGAGTTGTGTGTGCGTGGGTTGTGCACGGATGGCAGTATTTCTTCGAAGTACATCTTCGAATAAAGGTGTACCCCCAGAGTGAATCACAGGCGCTACTACCGTGGATGTGTCCGGATGATCATTGTAGTCATAGTTGGCGGCATTGTCGTCGCGCTCGTTCTCTATGATCATATTGTGCAAGATCACGCAAGCCCGCATGATCTTCGCGAGAGTTGACTGTCGCCAAAATCGTGCCGCACCGTGCACGATGGCAAATCGAGACTGTAGAACTCCGAAAGCCCGCTCAACATCTTTTCTCGCTCCTTCTTGCTGTTGTGCAAACAATCGATCTTTCACCGTCTGTGGGAGGGGTATCGTCTTCACAAAGACAGCCCACTCCGGGTATATACCATCGGCGAGATAATACCCCATGTTGTACTGTCGGCCGTTGACAGAGTACTGAACATGAGGAGCCCGCCCTTTCAACACATCGGTGAATAAGGGCGATTGGTTTAGCACATTGATGTCGTTGTTGGAGCCTGCAACACCAAAAAAAGCATGTCATATCCAGAGATCATACGAAGCTACCGCTTCAAGTATAATCGTCGGGACTCCATAATCTCCACGAGTGAATTGACCTTTCCATGCTACGGGACAATTTCTCCATTCCCAGTGCATGCAATCAATGCTTCCTAGCATACCTGGAAAGCCACGGGACTCTCCTTGTTGCAGTAAGCGGTGGGTATCGTCGACGGTGGGGCTGCGAAGATATTGGTCGCCAAATATGTCGATGACACCCTGTACGAAGTGCTCCAAGCATTGAATCGCCGTGGACTCCCCAATCCGCACGTACTCATCGACGGCATCGGCGGGGCCACCGTACGTGAGCATACGCATTGCTGCGGTGCACTTCTGTAAAGGGGACAGTCCACGACGATTAGTGGCATCCCTTCTTTCGGTGAAGTAGGGGGACCACCCACCTAGAGCTTCAACGATGCGGAGAAAGAGGGGTTTCGCCATCCGAAAACGCCGGCGGAAGATACTGTCAGGGTAGACGGAATATTCGGAGAAGTAGTCGGCGAGGAGCCGTTGATGCCCCTCTTCGCGATCTCTATCAATATATCTCCTATTGCTGCTTCGGCGGCGTCCGCGGGATGATGAAGCATCAAGTCGGGCGTAAAGACTGGCGATGATACGATCTTCCTCCTCCTCCTCCTCTATGAATTCCACTAAGAAATCCTCAATTTGGTTAATGGCATCCTCCTCGGAGCTATGTGTGCTGGAACTAGAGCTAGAAGACATTTTGTGAGTGGCTAATGAAACTGGGTTTTTAAAGAGCTATGCCGTTTGAGAAGATAATTGGATAGTGAAGAGAAGTTTTGCGGAGGGGGTGAATATATAGACAAAGAGTCCAACGGCTATATTACAACGGCTATATTCCAACGGCTATATTTGAACGACAATTTTCGAACGTCTATTTTGCAACGGCTATATTCCAACGACTATATTTGAACGACAATTTTTGAACGTCTATTTTGCAACGGCTATATTCCAACGGCCAGATTCCATAGTTGGATATCAGAGTAAAATTAAGTAGAAAATCATATATAGATTAATAACAGAGGATACATAGTTGGCTACAAGACATAATTCAAAATAAAATAACTAATCATCGCCAGCATTAAGTTTGTCCCTTAGAATCTTCAGCCCTGCATCGTACTCCGCTTTTTGCGCATCGTCGAAGATGGATTTGTCGAGACTTATCATTTTTGTGTACGCCTTATACAAGGCGGATCTTTCCTTCGCCTTCGCCAAGGCGCACAAGTTATCTGACATACGGAGTATGTCCTTCCTCTTCTCGGCTCGGTTGGATTCATTTTGGATGAAGGCATCGAGATCTGCTCTCGCTGCCGACGTAGAATCCTGCGAGTCATCAACCTTTCCCTTACCTCTGCGCTTCGCCTTAGCAGAGTCTCGTCCTTCCGGCCGTGTCTGCGCTGGTGGCACATCATCGTTGTTGGACGATGACGTGTATGTGCCCGACTCGGACAATCTGCTTCTTTTATTGGGAGGATCAACATAAGCTGCGGACCACTTAGGTTGACCGCGAACCGCCGTCCACCAATGATCCAACACAAACGGATGACCCATCTCCGTCTTGTACATCTCGCGGGCCTGCGCCATGAGTTGGTCGTCTGAACGACCGCTGGCATAGACTTCCTTAAGTCGGAGCCAAACACCGTTGAATTGGACCACCTTTTTATTTGTTCGTTGCCAGTGGTCCTTACAGTGTTTGGTCTCCCTTCTCCTACTTGCCGGCACGGTGTTGTTGTATGCCGTTGCTACGTTGCCCCAGTACATGTCGCACTTCCTATTGTTTCCATCAATAGGATCGAGCGAATTGTTGAGCCAAGAGCTAATCTGCATGTAGTTAAAAAAATTTGGATATCGAAGTCGACCTAAATATATTTCTTTCATAGCACTCGTGTATGAAAATTCAAAATGTTACCAGTTTGATATCGTCATCGTTGGACCACGGTAAGCGCTTCGGCTTTCGGCTAACATCCACAACATCTCTGGTGTTGGTGTCATCGACGACAGGTCGGGCCTCCAGATCGGCCGGAGCATAGTCTGGAGTACCGTTATCGGAGACAGACGCAGAGTGCGGCTGAGGTGGGGAAAACTGCGGACATGTCGGTGGCATGCCGACAAAATGAAAATTTTGGCTATATTGTGGGGGCGGTGGAATTGCGTGGCCGTGTGGTGGATATGGACGATAATTTTGGCTATATTGTGGATATGGCTGGTAATTCGGTGGATACGCTTGGTAATTGGGTGGATACGGCTGGTAAGTCGGTGGCTGCGAAAAACCGGGTTGCTGTTGGGTGTTTGGGGCATCAGTGTTTTCGCCGGGAGATTGGGAAGAGCCAAGCCAATTAACGAAACCGCCAGGTGGATTAGAATCCATGTCGAATTTTTGGAAATTTTTGCAGTAATTTTGGAGTGGTTTTGGGTGTGGATGGATGAACAAGTGTGAGTGAAAATGGTGAAATAACATGTCTTTATATAGGGGAGAGCTGAGAAAAAATTCTGTGATTTTTTGTGATTTTTTTGGAAATTTTTGGGATTTTTTATGATTTTTTAGGACAAAAATGAATTAAAAAACACTGCAACGGCTATTTTTAAACGGCTGGAAAAAACGGCTATTTTTACTGAGGCTGACAGGTGGGGCCCGCATTTATTCTCTCCCAACGGTCAATTTGTATACACCAGTCAATGGCAGGTGGGCCATCAATTTTGGTGGCCCCACAAATCAGTGACGGCAGCCAACCAAACACGCGTCGCCGACGTCGTCCACGCAGCGCAGTGGCGGGCCCCACGTCGATTTAAACCGCGTGCCACGCGGCCTCAAGCTTTACCCCCGTATGACGTGTGGGGACGCGTCTCATGGGGCCCAGATGTCAGCGACTGTAAGCAAAATTGGTGCGGTGCGTGCAGGGTCTGACACCGGCACGATATTCGTGCGCGTGGGGCCCACGCTACAATTTCTCTGCACCGTTGAAACCGGCACCCAATGAATGACATGTGGGACCTTTTATTCTCTGGTCCCACATGTCAGAGCGTTATTTATGCGGGTATGTGTGGCCGTTCGTCGTCTCGGTGGGGCCCGCGAAGCGCTGCCGTTCGCGTCATCGTCTTCTCCAACGGGGGCGCGTCGTCGCCGCGACCTCGCCTCGCGTTCGCTTCACCCCGAAGAACGCGGACGTCACCTCGCGCCGAGCAAACGCCGAGAGGTTTTCCGCCGCCGTCGACGCGAGCCGCCGCTGCCGTCGCCGTTGGAGTTAGCCTTAGAAGTCGTTCACTGTTAGGTGGCATGTCAGGAGATCGGACGTAACAGTTCGGAAAAGACACGCCATCTATGTCGAAAGCAATCCTTGACTCATGCATGATTCTGACCGAAGTGATTAGATCTCTCAAGTTTGATCCCAGTTTTTAAGACCTGATCACAACATCTTCTGATTCAACACGCACGCACGCACTCACTCTCTCTCTCTCTCTCTTTGAGATTTTTTATTCTGTTTTCTCGTTCTTCTTAAAAGGAATACCTAATTTATATTTGATAGGATTATTTTCATAATGATGATATTTATATTCAAAATACATCTCAATAAAAAATTTAATAGATCCAAACTAAATATATTTTTAATTTATTCTAGCTCCACTTCTAATAAACTCTAAAACCTATTACTGTTATGATTACGATTTAGAATCAAACCCATATTATATGTATCCAAACACAGTGAATAAGAGTTCTAAAATAAACCAATTTACTATGGCCTCTTCCTATGAGTGGCCAGGTTTAGCATTAGTTTTAGCCTAAGAGAAGGTGAAGCTAATGTCTTTTTGATGTCTTCTCGTATGAGTTTTTCTTATAAATTCAATACATCTATTAAAAAAACTGAAATAAGATGAGATAGTTCACAATTTTATATGTCTTATTAATACTCCTATTTCCAACATCCTTATAAACTAGGTTTATAAGCCAAATTTCTTAACAACTTTTTGACTTATTTAAGAAGTAGACTTTAAACCACCAAAAATTATTTTCTTGTAAAAGCGACAATTACCAAACATACCTCAGCTTCCAACGTTTCTTCCCACATTTGGAAGTTTTTAATGGAACAACGGATTCGTCTTATTGAATAAGCAATAAAATTAGCTACCCCTTGGATCTGATACCGGCTGACACTAAGCTGATATGTCACTCTTAACCAAAATAAAATAAATAATGGGCATCTTCTGACAAAAGTCTGTTAGTTATGTCACTAAATCTAATATATTTTTAAATCAGTTCAAAAAATTTATTACAAGGATTTCTCTTTAAAACTATAAATAGATACTTGAAAAAAAATTTAGAGAAGTCATTATTTATAGTTCCACATTATATTTTGAAGATGAGAGATCTCTTCTTATACTTATATTTTTCATAATGATTCTGTTGTTTGTTATCTGGAGTTTTTTTCTTCTTTACTTGGGGGGTTTCTCAGATAAATTCTTGTGTCCTCCATTGTTGATATTTTTGGTTAAATAAGTTTTGTTTCGATTTTTTTCTAACAAACGTTATCAAAGTCTGGTTAATTCTTTATTTTGATCGGGTAACTTGCTTCCTCTGGTGTTTATTCAGAAATCGGCTTCTAGCTGCTATTACCGATCCAATTTCATGATGTGGTTGTACAGAATCGGGTAGTTTCAATCTGATCTGCTTCGCCATTTTGCCCATCCAACTTCCTGAAGTTCTACAGAAATCAAGTTTGGACAGTTCTTTTGCCAAATCAATGAGTGATCTATTTTCTCTTGACTTTTGGAATTCAATTACATTGTGGTTTTTAATCTTCACAATGTCATCTACTAAATTTAACATTGAGAAGTTCGATGACAGATTAGTTTTTCTATTTAGTAAATCCAGGTGAAAACCATTCTTACCCAGATTGGTGCGAGAAAAACCGTATTTGGTAAATCAAATAAGCCATCAACCATAATCGATGATGAATGTGATAAGCTAGATAAAAAGACTCTTTCGGTTATACAACTTTGCCTATCTAAAGATGTTTAGCATAAAGTTGTTTATGAGTCTATCACTATAGATATGTGGTGCAAATTGGAGTTATTGTACATGATGAAAAGTCTCGTCAACAAACTCCATCTCAAAGACGTTTATATATGCTTTGCATGACCGAAGGTACTACTATTCAGTCTCAGTTTAATGAGTTTGATTCCATCATCATAGATCTTGAGAATCTAGATGTGAAAATTGAGAATGAAAATAAAGTCATATTGTTGGTTATCTCTCTACTTTCTACTTACAAGCACTTCAAAAAAATTGTGTTTTATGAAAATCATGATACCCTAAATTTTCAAAATGTTAAGTCAAATCCGCTATCTAAAGAAAAGTTGATATTGATTCTTTTTATGAAGAAAAGACTGATGGGTTGCTTGTTAGATGTAGATTTAATGATAAAGATAGTTTTAGGAGATAAAAATCTAGATCTAAATAAAGGGGGCGTAAATCCAACACATTTTGTTGTTATTGCAAGAAGCTTGAGCATGAAATTTTTAACTTTTAGATCAAAGAATAAACAAAAAAAAGGGAAAATCAGAAACAACTATCTGAAAAACCTGTTGAGAGTAGTGTTGTTGAAACTGATTCTAATGGTAGGGTTTTAATTAATACTTCAAATTGATATATTAAAACAAATGGGTATGATTCTGCATGCAGTTTTCATGTTTTCCCATAAAGATTGGTTTTCTCCTTATGAGCATGTTGTTAGTTGTGATGTTCTGATTGGAGATGAGTCTCTGTTAGAAATTGTGGGAATTGGTTTTGTGCAGATTAAAATTCATGATGGCGTTGTCAAAATTTTAATTAATGTTTTTCATGTTTCTAAGATGAAAAGAAATCTTATTTCATTAGGCACTATAGAAGTTTTGGGGCATAAGTATATGGTGAAAATGTTGTTCTTAAGATTTTTAAAGATACTCTTGTTGTGATGAAAGCTTATCTAATAAATAGTTCACATTACTTGCAAGGATTTATGGCTATAGGTTCTACAATTATTTCCTCATCTTTATCTGATCCTCACATTATCAAGTTGTAGCATATGTGTCTGGGTTATATGAGTAAGAAAGGTATGCCTCTTTTGAATAAGAAAGGACTTTTATGTGGTAATGATATTGGTAAATTGAAATTCTGTGAACAATGTGTTTTTTGCAAACAGAAAAAAATTAAGTTTTCTATTGTATCTCATCAAACAAAAGGGGTTCTTGATTGTATTCATTCTGATATTTGGGGTCATTCTAAAATTCCTTCTCTTGGTGGATATCGCTATATGATATCTTTTATTAATAACTTTTCACGTAAACTTTGAGTCTATTTTCTGAAACATAAAAATGAGACTGTTTGATCCGGGAGGATCTCCAAGTCCTGATCGCATACAGATTCGCGACCAAGTCCTGATCGCATACGGATTGGCGACCAAGTCCTGATCACATACGGCTTTGCGACCTTAACCGTGTTCGGAAAGGTTTCGCGACCATGGATTGGTTCGCGACCAGGAAAAGGAATTCATTCCCTGTTCGGAATTGTAATCCGATCCGAATGTGTATAACTAAGCTTATCTGTTTAGGATTAGTTATATGAGTCTAATACGTTTAGGTCTCTAAGTCTGATACGTACTCATACGATTGGACTATAAATACCTTGTAATAGGTCTAGTTTAGATCATCGAATTCAATCGAAGAGTCATAGAACTTATTTGAGTTTTAGACACTTATAGTTCCTTTGACGTAGGCAAGTGTGCCTAACGTTCGACGTGTAAAGCCCTCTTTGAAATAAAGAGTTGTGCAATTACTTTGGGTTTCGGTATTTTCGAGTAAGATCTCGTTATTCCGCATATTAGAATCTGGGTGAGCCTAGTGCGAAAACTAAGACTAGGTCTCAAACGGATCAAGTTGGTATCAGAGCAACTTTCCTATCCTGTGGATGGTGAAGACTCGCCAGGGTTACAAAACTTCCGGCGAAATTCCAGGCGATCAATTGACGGTTCCTACAGCCGCGTCTCCGACAATGTCTGACGATACCTCCGTTCAAGCTAACCTAGCCGAACAAGTGGCTAAACTCTCCACCGACATGGAAACCGCGCTTGCTTGGATTAAGCAGCAAGCCACGATTGTACCTCCTGAAGTAGGGAAGGTTATGGGTGAGAAGATTGGTGAAGACTTGCGCAGGGCAGACGAAGATGAAGACAAAGGCGACCACAAGACCGACGACCTCGCCAACACCTCCTTAGCTGTCGGATCTTTTAAAGTCGACGCTAAGATTGATATACCCATATATGATGGGGTGATCGATGCCGAGAAGCTGGATTCTTGGATCGACCAACTTGAGACCTACTTTGACCTGAAAGGGTTTAGTAGCGCTCAAAAGGTCAAATTTGCACCTTTGAAGATGAAGGACCACGCCAAGACATGGTGGAAGGCCATTGTCACCAGTGGTGAAGCTGACGACCTTGCGTGGGGTCAATTCAAACGACTTCTGCGACAAGAATTCTATCCGATGGGTTACCTTGAGGAGCGATGGGAGCGTTGGCACAGATTGTACCAACGGCGCGACCAGACCGTCCAAGACTATACGACAGAGTTTCGACGACAAGCAATGGTCATTGGCATCTCACTATCCGACCCTCAGGTATTTCGGAAGTACACATCTGGACTTCAGAAATCGATCAGTACTGAGCTAAGTCTGTTCGGTGTCCAAGACATTGCGACCGCGAGCACAACTGCTATGGCGATCGAGAAGAAGAATAAATCCCGCAGCGACAAAAGCACGAAGGAAAATGCGACCTCGACAAAAAAAAGCCGAGTCCGAAGAAGAACGCTTCAAAATCGGGCACGGGTGCCTTTTGCGAAAATTGTCAAGTCGCGGGGCATACCAAGGACAAATGTTACAAGCTTCATCCTGAACTTCGACCAAAGAAAAACGGACCAGGGAAAAGAACAGCCACGGCTACTGCGACTTCACCCGACGAAGAAGTTGTCCGAGTAAATTCGGTTAATGAGGCGGATACAACCTTATCTCTGATGGCAATGCCGAAGGAGAAGGGTTCCAATCCACCGAACGACCATCACCCAACGGAGGACTTGTTCACCATCAACATCCAGGTGAAACACGAAGTGGTCGCAGCGATATTCGATCCAGGAAGTCAGAAGAATCTGGTCTCCGCTGGACTGGTTCGGCGAATTGGTTTGAAGACAACCACACACCCGCGACCATATCCGCTGGGTTGGTTTACATCCGACGTGAACCAACAGATTACGAGTCAGTGTGTGTTGAAGTTTGCGATCTCTGCACGATATATCGATGAGGTGCAATGCGATGTTGTCCCTATCGATATCTGTCAGGTGATCTTTGGGAGTCCGTATCTGTATGATCGAGACGCTCATTTCCATCGGCGAGCGCAAGAATACGACCTCATCAAAGACGGAGTTAAGTTCGTGATCAGTAGAGATATCCACGTCAACACTTCGAACTTGATTACCGCAAATCAAGCCAAACGAATTGTTAATGCATGTCACAAGTATGTGCTTGTCATAATTCGACCCATTGATCAAGGTGAGGGTACTCGACCAGCATTGTCGCTGGCGTGCCGAGAGGATTCTGGTCGTTTGTCGGGACTGCTGGAGAAATACAGTGATCTGTTCGAGACTACCCAGGGTCGTCCGCCGAAACGTCCAGTCGAGCACGAAATTCAGCTTGTGTCCGATGCGACACTGCCCAATCTGAGTATGTATCGCAACTCAGTATTGGAGAATGAAGAGATCAAGAGACAACTTGGTGAGTTGCTGAACAATGGTGTCATTCAACCGAGTAGTTCACCTTGTGGATCTCCTGTGGTGTTAGTACCAAAGAAAGATGGGACTTGGCGTATGTGCATCGACTATCGAGCACTGAACAAGATCACCATCAAGAACCGGTACCCCCTTCCTCGTATTGATGACCTGCTAGACCAATTGAAGCATGCTGTTGTCTTCTCCAAATTGGATCTTAAGTCAGGATATTATCAAGTCAGCATCCGAGAGGAGGATACATGGAAGACCGCGTT
Source organism: Pharus latifolius (assembly GCA_019359835.1). NCBI lineage: Eukaryota > Viridiplantae > Streptophyta > Magnoliopsida > Poales > Poaceae > Pharus > Pharus latifolius. The sequence goes on from CM033319.1 coordinate 20,713,795, forward strand.
CAAAACACGGCAAGGTCTGTTCGAATGGCTGGTCATGCCGTTTGGTCTCTGCAACGCCCCGGCAACTTTCATGCGTCTTATGAATGACGTATTGAGACCGTTCATCGACGACTTTGTGATCGTGTATCTCGACGACATATTGGTTTATAGTCGTTCGTGGGATGAGCACCTCATTCATGTCGAAAAGGTGTTCGAACAGCTTTGGCAACATCGACTTCGCCTCAACCGTAAGAAGTGCAAGTTCGGTCAGCAAACTCTACTTTACCTCGGATTCATAATCGGCAACGGTACGTTGCAAATCGACCCGGACAAGGTCAAAGTGATTCGCGAATGGCCGCGACCGCGAACAGTTACGGATGTGCGTAATTTTGTGGGAGCATGCCAATACCTTCGGAAGTTCATCCGACACTTCTCGATTATGGCTTCTCCATTGCATGCATTAACCAGGATCGATCAGAAGTTCGAGTGGACAGGGAAACATGAGGACACGTTTCTCTTGCTGAAAAGGAAGATCAGCGAGGCGCCTGTGTTAGCTTTGCCGAATCTCCAGAAACCGTTCGAGCTAGAAACCGATGCCTCAGGTTATGCGATGGGCGCAGTGCTCATGCAAGAAGGTCGACCAGTGGCATATCACTCCGAGTTATTCCAGGGAGATCAGAAGAACTACCCGACTTATGATAAGGAGTTATGCGCACTGCATCAGGCCGTGAAACATTGGCGGTGTTATCTCTTGGGGAAAGAGGCGGTTGTCCACACCGACCATCAACCATTGCAATATTTGCAAACTCAGTCCAAGCTACAGCAAGCTCGGCACATGAAGTGGATGTCGTATCTGCAGTAGTTTAATCTGGTGATTAAGTACAAGAAGGGCGTACACAACATATTGGCGGATATGTTGTCGCGACCACCAGTTACAACCCTCTGTTTATCAGCGTTCATGCAGATCGAGCCATCATGTCATGATGACTATGTCACTATGTACAGTGAAGACCCTGATTTTCAAACAGCACTGACTGAGGTCGAAACAGGGAACCCTACAGAGTTCGTTCGTCGAGAAGGACTCTTGTACAAGGGCAATTTACTTTGCATACCTCGTGGAGCACCTCGAACTCAATGGATGCGAGAAGCGCACACATCGAAGGTAGCTGGTCACTTTGGGGTTACAAAGACGTTGCAAAATCTTCACCGACATGTGTTCTGGCCGCGTATGCAGCAAGATGTGGCTAGGTTTGTTCGAGGCTGCGGTCTCTGCAGCATCTCGAAACCGGTAAACCGAAAATTAGGTTTGTACACTCATTTGCCAGCTCCATCACGACCATGGGAGAGCATATCCATGGATTTCTTGGGAGGATTGCCTAAGACCCGACGTGGCAATGACTATCTATTCGTGGTCGTTGATCGGTTCTCCAAAATGATTGTTCTTATACCTTGTCGGAAGATTATCACGGGAGAAGAGGCAGCTCGGGTATTCTTTCAACACGTTTGGACACACTTCGGACTGCCGACTTCTATTGTGTCTGATCGCGATACCCGGTTCGTTAGTCACTTTTGGCGATCACTCTGGACGATGATGGACACCAAGCTAAAGAGGAGTACTGCTTTTCATCCGCAAACTGATGGTCAAACCGAGGTGGTTAATCGCACAGTCGTTCATCTCTTGAGAGGATATAACTCGAAGCACCCGAAGACCTGGGATGAAAGCATACCGTACCTACAGTTTGTTTTTAATCGAGCAGTGCATGGTTCGACTAGAAAGTCGCCGTTTGAGGTCTGTTTAGGATTTCTACCACAGAGTCCATTCGATATGGAGTTTGTGATCCCTACCTCAGCACAGAACAGCAAGGAAGCATCTGATCAGGATCGAGCACAAAAGTTCCTGGAAGGTATTCAACGACTTCATCGTGAGGTTGAACAGAACTTGCTGAAAGCTCAACTCAAGTACAAGGCGCGACATGATCGGCACCGAGTTGATGCGCAATTTCAAGAAGGTGATATGGTATGGTTACATTTGAGTAAGGAGAGACTTAAAGGTGAAGGTAAGAAGCTCAAACCCATTCGTTATGGTCCTTTTCGGATTTTGCGGAAAGTGGGTAATAATGCTTGTCAGCTTGAGTTACCTCTATACATGGATATTTACTCGGTTGTTAATGTTGAGCACCTCAAACTCTTCGAGCCTTCAATGTTGGATGATGAGCCAGATACCATAGTACCATCTGTTGAAGACTTGGTCTATCAACGAGATAAACCTCTACGTGAAGATGTGATTCTGGAAAAGAAGGTGACTACCACCCGCAGTGGCACCAAGGAGACTTTTCGAATCGGTCGGAAAGATCAACGAGCACGTGCGGCAAAGTGGTACACAAAAGAAGATGGACAAACCCAATTTCCACATCTCCAGTTTGATCGAGAGGTCACAACGGGGGTTGGCTCCTTCTCAACAAGGGAGTCACGATCCGGGAGGATCTCCAAGTCCTGATCGCATACAGATTCGCGACCAAGTCCTGATCGCATACGGATTGGTGACCAAGTCCTGATCACATACGGCTTTGCGACCTTAACCGTGTTCGGAAAGGTTTCGCGACCATGGATTGGTTCGCGACCAGGAAAAGGAATTCATTCCCTGTTCGGAATTGTAATCCGATCCGAATGTGTATAACTAAGCTTATCTGTTTATGATTAGTTATATGAGTCTAATACGTTTAGGTCTCTAAGTCTGATACGTACTCATACGATTGGACTATAAATACCTTGTAATAGGTCTAGTTTAGATCATCGAATTCAATCGAAGAGTCATAGAACTTATTTGAGTTTTAGACACTTATAGTTCCTTCGACGTAGGCAAGTGTGCCTAACGTTCGACGTGTAAAGCCCTCTTTGAAATAAAGAGTTGTGCAATTACTTTGGGTTTCGGTATTTCCGAGTAAGATCCCGTTATTCCGCATATTAGAATCTGGGCGAGCCTAGTGCGAAAACCAAGACTAGGTCTCAAACGGATCACTGTTTCAACTTTCAAAAAGTGGAAAGTTCGTGTTGAGAATCAAACAAGCCAAAAGATCAAGAAACTCCGAATTGACAATAGTTTAGAGTTTTGTGAAGACAAGTTTCATAAGTTTTGTGCAGATCATGGCATTGCTAGATATTTCACTGTTCCAAAAAAATCTCAACAAAATAGTGTTGCAAAACATATGAACTGGACACTTCTTGAGAAAGCTTGTTGCATGCTCTCAATTGCAAGTTTGTGGCATAAACGTGAATTGTGGGTTGAAACTATTTCTACAACTTGTTATTTGGTAAATCGCCCTTTACATGCATCTATTGAATTTAAAATTTCAGAAGAGATTTGGTCAGGTAATCTGTTGATTACTCTAATTTGAAAATTTTTGGTGCCCTTGTTTAGGCTCTCCTTAGCAATGGAAAGTTAGAATCTAGAGCATAGAAGTGCATATTTCTTGGTTATGGTTTTGGTGTTAAAGAGTATCGTTTATAGTGTTGTACTTCTCGCAAGTTGATTATTAGTCATGATGTGACTTTTAATGAAGATTCTTTATGTCCCTATGGAAAAGATCCTATTGTTTTCCCTATTACAGATGTGCAAGAGATTATTATAGAAAAAATAGAGTTTGAGGTGGAGCTATCCACTCCAAAAGATGATTCTTCCACACATTATAATTCTGATGTAGTATCTTCTATCATTCGTGATCAGTGCATTGCTCAAGATAGACCAAAGATAAATACCAAACTGCCGGTGAGGTATCGTGATACTGATATCCTGATAGTTTATGCCCTTCTTGTTGCGTATAACTTTGGTGAAACTTTTAAAGCTTATTCTTATTCTAAATCTATTTCTTGTGATAACTTTTCTAAGTGATTCGCAGCTTTAAATGAAGAGATTGAGAGTCTTCATAAAAATGGCACCTAGAATTTGGTAGAGTTTTTTGAAGATAAGAGACACTTAGGTTGCGAATGGGTTTACAAGAAAAAGGATGATATTCTTGAAGTTGAACATGCAAGATGGAAAACTCGGTTTGTGGTAAGAGATTTCGATCAAAGGGAAGGTATTGATTTTAATAAAGTTTTCTCACTTGTTGTTCGCCATACTTCTATTCGGATTTACTTACTTTTGCTGCTTTATTCAATTTGGAGTTAGAGCAACTTGATGGAAAAACTGCCATTTTGCATGGATATTTGGAAGAAAACATTTTTATGAAATAACTTGAGGGTTTTGTTGCTAGTGGTAAAAAGCATCTATTTTGTCGTTTAAAGAAATCTCTTTATGGACTTAAGCAAACTCTTAGGTAGTGGTATAAAAGGTTTGATTCTTTTATGATTGCACGACGTTATTTTCGAAGCAATTATGATAATTGGTTAGGGGTGGAAAGGGGTCGAGCTCGGGTCGGATAGTACTTAAACCCATATCCACATCACATCTTTCTCCTGGATACGGATGTGGATGCGGATATGGATGTGAAAGAAACGGACACGAATACAGAGCGGATATTTTGCGGACACGGACACGGATATTAAATGAATTCGGAGCAGATATGGACACGGATATTAGTAAAATGAATATGATTATGATACAAAACAAACAAGAATAACATAATAAAAGGTTTTATATTTTCTTCAGTTTGTTTTGCAATTTTGAAGAACAATAAAATGAACTAATTTATGCCTATGTCAAATTCAAGCAAACAATTGAATTTAATGAACACACTATAGGGGCTATGAAGCAAACAATTGAAGCCTATGTTCGACAGGTAAAGCATTCATTGAAGCACACTCCACCAGCGAAGGATACGCGACACCGTCAACAATCAACAATCACCAAATCGAAGCAGAGTGTCACAAGAGCGAAGGTGACAACCACCAAATCACCAAAATGATTTGTAAGACTTGGAGATGTTTGCGCCCAATCGAACAATAAATCACGTATCCCAGAGAGCCTCTCGAAGCAGAGTAGCGACATTGGACAATCAACAACCACCAAATCACCAAATCGAAGCAGAGATGTGTGATCCAAAAAGCCGTACCAAGTATACGTGACACTGTAAAACGAGCAAAGGTGACAACCACCTGCGGGAGTTGATGGAGGAGGGAAAGAATGGTAAGGAGAGATCACCAGATTAAGGCAAGTGAGGGAGAGAAACTGGGCTCAGAGGAAGAGGGGACGAAGGGGACGAACGTGGCGGAGGCGGTGTTGTGGTGAGGGGCAGAGGCGGCTGTGGCGGCGAAGGGGCAAAGGTAGCAGAGGTAGTGTTGAGGAGGCGGCAGAGCTTCGCGAAGGCGGCTAAGGTGGCAGAGCAGCGGTGATGTGGCGGCAGAGAGGGTGCTACAGCGAGGGGGTGGAGGTGCTGTGTCGGGGAAGGGGCGAACGAGGTAGTGTTGCAGTGAGGGGCGGAGGCGGCTGCGGCGGCGAAGGGTCGAAGGTGGCGAAGGTGGTGTTTCGAAGGCGGCAGATGGGCGGAGCCGTAGAGGCGGCACTACTACAGAAATGCTTTTCACTATCGGTTAAAAATCCACTCTACTATCGGTTCTCTTACCGATAGTGGTCGGCACGATAGTAGAGGGCAGCACACTTCTATCGGTTCAAAAACCGTTAGTAAAACATCTACAATCCCAACGTTCACTAATCGCTATCGACTATTTCTTCTATCGGCTCGGTTTTAAACCGATAGTATTGTATAAGTTTTTTCTATCGGCTCGTATAAAAACCGATAGTATTGTTTAGTCCTTTTGTATCGGCTAGGATCTAAACCGATAGTAATCTAAACATTTTTTTTCTATCGGCTCTTATATAAACCGATAGTATTTTGTCGACACATTTAGTACTGGAAACTTTATTCTATCGGTTGTTATATATAAACCGATAGTATTGTGTGGACACAGTCAGTACTGGAAAATTTATTCTATCGGTTATATTATATAACCGATAGTATTTTGTAGACTCGTTTAGTACAAGAAACTGTATTCTATCGGTTTCTAAATATGAACCGATAGTATTGTGTGGACACAGTTAGTACTGGAAACTTTATTCTATCTGTTGTAGTATATAACCGATAGTAATATTAGTTTTTCCTATCGGTTATGTAGTGGCACGGTTAGTACTAAATATTTACAAATATACATACAGCAATACAGAGATACATACAGCAATATACATACAGCAATACAGAGATACATTGGATCATTCACAAATACACCAATATTTACAAATATTCACCAATATTCACATATTGAATTTGTTCACAAATACACTAATACAATAATATACACATGCATTGGACAGACTGAATTTATGCACATATTGATCGAGTCTATTCACAAATACATCAATGAATCTATTCACATATATTCACAAATCAATAAATCAACACATTCAATATATATTCACAAATACAACAATCAACACAAGTCAGTTACTATCGATCGTTGATAGCCACTTCTTTCATGACATATTGAGCCCAAATTGTTCGCAGCTCCTTCAATTGAGGCAACTCATATTGCTCTTTCAACATGGTGCTCTGCATATATGCGTGTATGAAGTTAGGATCGTACGTCACATCTAATTAAAATTCGACTTTGAGTCAGCAAAAATAGTTACCTTAGGGAATTGGGCAAAGTTTCTCCTGATCAGGTCATACATGAATCTCATGACATAGAAGCCACATTCCCACGATTGTGGCTGCTGATGGCACTGGAAAAATTGCATATGCAAAGACATAAACCCACATTAACTCGAAAGAACTAATTAAGCTTAAATTAAAAGACTCATTATGAGTACTTCCATCCGTATTAATTACCTCATATTCTTTCCAAGAAATTGTTGTGCCCTTCGACGCGTCATGCCTCCCTCCAGCACTAGCATAATTTTTGAAAGCCCTGTATTTAATTTAGCATTGTCGATTAATATCTTATCATTAATTAGTTAGTCAGAGAAAAATTTAAGACAACTATGTTACTTACGCGTCTATGTGCCATGTGAGGGTGAAAACATGCGCCACATTGTCGCTCATCGAATCGAGGTAATAGACCTCATTCATCCATGGGCAAATGACGGCGAGGACCCAGTGGCCCCTACATTGCATATATAAGCGAACCGTTTCATACATATGTTAGGCGTAACATACAAGAATGAGTTAAATTAGTAGGAAATGCACTAACCTTTGGTGGTACGGCGCAAGGATGAACTCTCGGTCCTGCTGTGCTAGTAGTGCCCTTGATATGTATTCGTCCGCATGTGCTTGGTCGTGCTCTAGCATCGTAAGGCTTATTTTCTCTGGGTCGAGGAAACCCACCTTGTCACATGCCCTCATCGACGCCAGCCTATACATGCACCTGGATGCAAAGTAGACATTAGTAAGTAGTGCATACAAAAAGTGATTAGATTTATGAAACAAACTGTGATAACTTCAGACAACAGCACACTCACAGGATTCCAGTCCGTATGATGGACATATCAAGCTCCCGCCAGTTGAGGAGGTCGAACAAATCCTCGTGGGCCACCGATATGCTCCCGGGCTCACGGTGAAAATGGGCTGGCCTGAAGTGAACCAAGAAGTTGATGTGGCGCCTAGACCGGGTCAGGTACCACTCGTGGAGACTTCTGGTAATTTGATCCATATTGCGCAGAAGGTACTCCGACACGAGTGGGGACCCGTTGTTGAACGTACCCAGCTGGCTTTGTTTGGCCTTGCCTTTGGCCTTGCCCTTGCCTTTAGGCGGGGAGCGAGTGTATACCTTCGAAGGTTGGGGTATGGTGCCGTCGGCCTCATTTGATGGCGAAGGGTTTGAGGCCGTCGGAGGAGGCATGGGGGCCGAAGGAGTTCGCTCATGCGTTGTGGCGGGGCTGGTGTCCTCAGGAAGTGTGCTGGTATCCATCGTCCACTTTAAGTACAAACGCTTAAATTAGATTTTGAAAATTAAGTATATTAACTGAGTTGTAAGCTAGAATGGCTAGGGTTTACCTCCTGTAGTTTAACACCCTTCTTGGGCCACTGTATGTACGAGCCCAATGCCTCGCCAATTGTCCGCATTTCGTCCGTTGGGACGGGCAACGGAAAAGAGCTGTAGCCCGGGAGGGCCATGTCCACCTGTACCTTTGCGAATCCAGGCTCCAGAGGTACGCAGTGGATCCGGACATCCTCCCAAGACTGGTATACGACCCCGTTTGCAACCGCAATAGGTTTGTCGCCTATGTTGATCAATAGGGTACAGCTCTCCGGCTTCTGCAATTTGCAACAATTATAACAGGTTAGCGAAACAATTCTAACGTAACGGGAGTTGGCATCAGCCGAACTGCATATATAGCTCAAGAGTTGCAATACCTCGATCAGGTCCACCGGATCCACGTGAACCTTCGAGCCAACACTACTCGGCCTGGCAGCGTCGACCTCGGCAGCTGGATCTAAACCCTTGGACTGCACAACTCGGCTTAGACGTTCATATTTCTCGTTCATTTGAGCGAACATGTCCGCGAATTGTGCAGTCACATCTGCCCGTATCTTCTGAGATAGCTCCACTTCCCTTTCCTTCCAGCTGCCAGGCTTCTTCGCCTTTTGCCCGGGGTCCGAGAAGCCTTCCTTCCATGGCACCACAGCCCCCACGGTTCGCGTCCGCCCTGGATGCTCCTTGTTCCCTAGAGCCCGGGTAAGGATGTCGTTCTCCCTATGGGGACTGAACAATCCCTCGGTCGCCTCCTTCGAGCAAGAGATCTGTTACATTGAAAGCTCTCCATTGTGAGGAAGAAATATATACAAAGTTGTGCGCACACTAGTGATCATAGTTAGCCAACTTACGAGTCGCTGCACGACCTCGACGTCCCTGGGGTTTGGGAACGCCACAGTCCCCGTGGCCGACACGGTCCCTCTGGCCAGCCACCAGCGCTTGCATCGCTGATCGCGGATCTCGGAGAGTGGTAGGTCAGGGGAGTCGACGAAATGTGACGCGTCGTCTTCACCCTTCTTCCACTGCTCCTCCTTCCCCGCATAGCCGTGAGAACCGAGCCGGTGTGGGTGGTCGTTCCTCCTCTGGATTGCCCTGTTCTTCTAGCTGAGGGCCTTCGTACCAGAAACAAGAAAATTAATGCACCACTGCTTACTGCATACAATGGTGTAACCAAGCAAAGGAACCATTCATACCTTGAACTCAGGAGTCCCCTTCTGTTGGGCGAATTGCTCCCATACCTCCTCCGTTATGAAGGGGTACTTCTCGCATGGAGATTCGCCTTTAGCGAGGAAGGTACTGACGAGGACGCTCTTGAAGGTTTTCCACGTGTTGTTCATGTCCTTTAAGCAAGCTATCTTGGGACCATCGTCCGGGATGTTCCACTTGGCCTGTTTCAAATGGTGCATATAAGTAGGACTTACCTAATCTCTAGGATAAACCAAGGGAATGTGATTACTCAAGAGTTCAGTGATTTTGATTAATTTTACCTTCACTTCCGCCCACAGCCTATCCCTCTCGTCGGCCTTGACGTCCTTCCAGCTCTGAACGGTGATCTTCACCCTTTCCTTCGCCAACAAGCCAACATAGGCAGCATAGTGCCCGGCGTTCTTCCCGATCGGTCTCCCGAACTGGTTGAACTCACAGGAAAGATCCGCGCGTTTGGCCAAACGACCCAACATCGTCGCGCCTCGCGCCTTCCTCTTGCGCTGGGACGAGGCAGCGCCATCTACGTTCGCCCTCGCCGAATCACTAGTATCAGCCGAGGAAGATGCCGACATGGCTTTACCTAAAATACCATAAACAAACCATCCAATTGATATGAAGAAAGGTACATGACAAAGTAATTCACAGAATATTCAGATGAACAGTGCAAACTAACAAATACTATATTTCCTATCGGTTTTAAAAGGAAAACCGATAGTACTAAGGTCTATATTCAGGAAAATTTAAAAGATTAGCAGTGGAAACTATGCTAATCTCTCTGCTGGAAAATAAAGTCTATTAAAATTTAAATGAACCTAAATTTGAGATGAAAATTAGAAAATGGGAAGTAATTCACAGAAAATTCAAATTAGCTGTGCAAAATATGATGGCACTACTATTTACTATCGGTTTTCCAAGTCAAACCGATAGTAATCAAGTCAGCATTAGGAAAAATTTCAAAAATTGCTCAGCAGGAACATAAAGTAATTGCTCAGCAGGAACATAAGGTATGTTAAAAAATAAATGAACCTAAATTTGAGATGAAAATTAGAAAATGGGAAGTAATTCACAGAAAATTCATATTAGCTGTGCAAACTATGATGGCACTACTATTTACTATCGGTTTTCCAAGTCAAACTGATAGTAATCAAGTCAGCATTAGGAAAAATTTCAAAAATTGCTCAGCAGGAACATAAAGTAATTGCTCAGCAGGAACATAAGGTATGTTAAAAAATAAATGAACCTAAATTTGAGATGAAAATTAGAAAATGGGAAGTAATTCACAAAAAATTCATATTAGCTGTGCAAACTATGATGGCACTACTATTTACTATCGGTTTTCCAAGTCAAACCGATAGTAATCAAGTCAGCATTAGGAAAAATTTCAAAAATTGCTCAGCAGGAACATAAAGTAATTGCTCAGCAGGAACATAAGGTATGTTAAAAAATAAATGAACCTAAATTTGAGATGAAAATTAGAAAATGGGAAGTAATTCACAGAAAATTCATATTAGCTGTGCAAACTATGATGGCACTACTATTTACTATCGGTTTTCCAAGTCAAACTGATAGTAATCAAGTCAGCATTAGGAAAAATTTCCAAAATTGCTCAGCAGGAACATAAAGTAATTGCTCAGCAGGAACATAAGGTATGTTAAAATATAAATGAACCAAAATTTCAGATGAAAATTAGAAATGGGATATAATTAACAGAAAAATCAGTTTATGGTATTTACTATCGGTTTTGAGTAAGAAACCGATAGTGAACTACACTGTATGACAAATTGCTATGATTTTCATCAATTCTGTCATTCTCATAGCTATCAAGTTTGTAGTTCATGAATTTTACTCTAGGTTTCTATTTGTAATCCATGGAACGGGATATGAACCATTGCATACAAAATTAAGCAATACACGCGAGCGATTTGGTCAAGAACACTTACAGTGGATCGTGGAGTGGCCGGAGGCGGTGGCGCAATGCAATGCCGGAGGCGGTGGAGAACCAGTGGCGCAGAGGAGCGAAGAAGCGAACGTCGGCGATTCTAGGGTTTTCCGCGCGAGTATTTTTCGATTTGGAATGTGATCAGTTGCACTGGAGGGAAAATCGTGCAGGTTATAACCTAATAAATAAATATTTACTATCGGTTCATCACCACAAAACCGATAGTAAAAACATGTAAGTTAGGGTTTTCGTAACACAGTGTAAATCACTATCGGTTGTGAACAGTAAACCGATAGTAAACTAAGTACAGGGGATCATAACACAGTGTAAATCACTATCGGTTGTGAACAGTAAACCGATAGTAAACTAAGAACAGAGGATCATAACACAGTGTAAATCACTATCGGTTGTGAACGATAAACCGATAGTATAGTTTAATTTCATATCGGTTTCACAGTTATAACCGATAGTAAAATACAATGCTATTGACCCTAAAGGATTTCCCTTAGAAGAATTACAGAGAATCTCAGTACATCATTTTGTATTGTATTTACTATCGGTTATGACAATAAACCGATAGTATATGTTAATTTCATATCGGTTTGGAGGTTGAAACCGATAGTATAATACTGTTAAATTGATCTAAAGGTATTTCTTGAGAACAAATACAGATGGGTCTCAGTACATCATTTTGCACTTGTAAAGACATCTGAAACCCCATGCAAATGGCTTGCAATAATTTTGAAATAAAATAACAATAAAGACCAATCATGGAATGAAAATTTGCAGTTTTCATATATATTTGTGAAAAGTATCAATTATTGCTCAAATCAAGTATATACTCCAATTGAAATGAAAATTTGCAGAAATGATTCTCAATGCATCACGTATGTTTTCCCAAAGAATTTTTGAAAATTGATTTGAACATTCTTCGATCCAAGTAATATACGTCACTTACATATTGCAAATTAGTCAAGAATGGTTGTCCACCCATAATCCTTCTTCGTGGTCGTCTCGCAGGTAACTTGTTTCGTCAATATCTTCGGTAGGGACAGATTGAAGGATTCCATCTAAAAATGGAGGTAGTTCGTCGAACTGATCGTACTCTTCTTCATCCACAACGTCTTCGACCCCAACAATACGTCTCTTACTGTGAAGGACAACGTGCAACTTTGGGTTGGCCGGGTCAACGATGTAGAACACCTGTGTGGCTTGCTCAGCAAGTATAAATGGATCATCTTTGTGTGCGACTCTACTGAGATCGACTAGAGTAAACCCATAATTGTCGACTTTAACACCTCGAGGGATTTCGACCCATTGGCATCGAAACAGAGGAATCTTAAGTAATACATAATCGAGCTCCCATATTTCCTCAATAACACCGTAATATGAGTCGAGTGCTCTTACTGCCCTGGCATCCTCCGAAATAGCAAGTAGTGTCACTCCACTACATTGCATAGCACTCTTCTCGTCCTGAGTTTTTGTGTAAAATGAATAGCCGTTGATGTCATACCCCTGCCAAGTCCCTACAGTAAATCTAGGCCCTCTGGCCAACCATGTAACATCTTCATCTACATCGCCCTCAGAAGCTTGCAGGACTCTATTTTCGATCCACCCAGCAAATTTCCTATTATGTTCTCTGGTGACCCAAATCTCTGGCTTCGAGGGATTCTGTTTCCGTAACATTTCCTTGTGCTCGTGTATGTATGGCTCCACCCCCGTCATGTGCTGTAAGACCCAAAAATGGGCTTTTGCATACAGATCACTAGAGGGGACGACTGCTTTAAATCCAATCGTTCCAATGCCCTGAAGCCTGCCCTCATGCCGAGACGTAGGAACGCCAATTGGGTCAACCCCGGCCATATAGTTGGTGCAAAATTCGATCACCTCCTCCGCGGCATAACCTTCAATAATACTGCCCTCAGGCCGATATCGATTCCTTACATATCCCTTCAAGATACCCATAAATCTCTCAAATGGATACATGTAGCGCAGGAACACGGGTCCACAAAACTTAATTTCTCTGACAAGGTGAACAATTAGATGGACCATAACATCAAAAAAGGATGGAGGGAAATACATCTCCAGCTGACAAAGAGTGGTAGTCACATCGCGTTGCAAATCGTCCAGTCCATCCATATCAATTACCTGCAAGGACACAGTTGCAGCAAATATTCAGATCCAAAAAATCTGACAAGTTCCACGAATGGAGCTAATTAACTTGCTAGGAGTACACGCTTACGTACCTTGCCAGATATTGTGTTGAAGAAATAACATAGCTTTGTAATTGTCTCTTTGACTTTGACTGGGAGAATGCCTCTGATAGCAATGGGAAGCATTTGTGACATCAGTACATGACAATCATGGGACTTCATACCAACCAGTTTCAAGTCTTTCATGGACACAAGTTTTTTCAAGTTCGCAGAATACCCGCATGGAACTTTAACACCATGTAGGCACTGACAGAGTTCTGTTTTTTCTCTTTTTGACAAAGTATAGCAGGCCGGGGGGAGGTATGTCCGCTTTCCCTTCTCCAACGGTGCAAGCTCAGTCCTTATGCCCATGTCGAGCATGTCACGGCGAACGTTGATGCCATCTTTCGTCTTTCCTGGAATGTTCAACAACAAACCAATCAAACTGTCACAAACATTTTTCTCTACGTGCATGACATCAATGCAATGTCGAACTTGTAAGTGCTCCCAATATGGCAGATCCCAAAGAATCGATCTCTTCTTCCAAACATTTTTTCCTGGAGGTTTAGAACATTTACCGAACTCAACTTTGATGTCCTTCACGCGCAAGTAAAGCTCCTTACCAGTCACAAACACTAGGGCTGATCCTTTCTCAGGCTTCCCATTGAATGACTTCCTCTTCTTACGGTAGGCGTGATGCATCGGAAGGAATCTGCGGTGACCCATGTACACTGTTTTTCTGCAGTTCGATAACCACATGCTTTCAGTTTCATCCAGGCAAATAGGACAAGCCTTGACTCCTTTCGTACTATACCCCGACAAATTTCCATAGGCCGGGAAATCATTTATGGTACAAAATATCATGGCCCGCAACATGAAATTCTCTTGCTTATGTGCATCCCACACCCGCACCCCTTCGCTCCACAATTTTTGTAAGTCCTCGACTAACGGTGATAGAAACACGTCAATATCATTCCCGGGTTGTCTGGGTCCTGAAATTAGTAACGACATCATGATGTACTTCCACTTCATACATAACCAAGGAGGAAGATTGTAGATGCATAAAAGAACCGGCCAAGTGCTATGTCGACTGCTCATATTTCCGTGTGGATTCATACCATCCGTACTCAGCCCAAACCTTATATTCCTCACTTCGCCGCCAAACTCACCGAATGTTCTGTTAATGTTTCTCCATTGAATGGAATCAGCTGGATGTCTTAGTTTTCCGTCTTGTTTCCGACCTTCAACATGCCAACGCAAGTACTTCGCATCTTTCGGATTTGCAAACAGCCGTTTCAATCTGGGAATCACAGGCAAATACCACACAGTTTTGGCCGAAGGCCCTTTCTTTACCTCATCACATCCATTGTGATAAATTCTGTCCCCATGCTTATACCGCGATGCACCGCATCTTGGACAAACATGCAAATCCTCGTACTCGTTACGGTACAGAACACAATCATTTGGGCATGCATGTATTCTTTCGATTTCCATTCCCAACGGACACAATAGTTTTTTGGCCTGGTAAACCGATCTTGGCAACTCATTTCCCTCTGGAAGCATGTCCGCTAACAGATCCAATAGCGCCGTGAAACTCTTATCGCTCCAACCGTTGCTTGCCTTCAAGTTATATAATCTCAACACAGAAGACAACTTCGTAAATGTTTCACATCCGGGGAACAAAGGCTTCTCAGAATCAACAATTAATTTCTGAAATTTAGCTAAATCGTTTTCGCTGTAGTCCTCTTCTACATCACGTAACATTTCATCTAAATTGTCGTCATCTACATGGACTTCCGAATGAACATTATCAATGTTTTGATCATGATCATCATTACTGCAATCCACTTCCGGGTGCTGCTGAGTGGTAGCGGTAGTGCTCGTTTCCTTAAGATCTTCACCATGCCATATCCAATGGGTATAGCGTGCGTTAAAACCACGACGAATCAAATGACTCCTAATCTGATCAGAGTTGCCGAACCTTTTTAAGTTCATACAATCTATACAAGGACAATGCATATCTTTCTCTCCCTTCTTCGCCTTCTCTTGCTCAGCAAATTTAATAAATCCATTCACACCCTCCAAATACTCAACAGTAGTACGTTTTATTCCATACATCCAATATTCTCGGTCCATCTACAATTATTTCACAAAATTGACAAATTCAAATAAATAATTAATGACTCAGGGCATGCATATATGAATGAAACATAATTAGCTAGGCCATATGTGTGTACATGCATGAGCTGTTTAATTACATTAAATGGATTTGTATATATGAAACCCTAATTAACTTGATGCATGCATTAATTGGAAGAGCCAGCTAGCTAGCTGCTTAAATTCAGCAAGCTATAGCTAGCTAGCCAACCCAGCCTTCTAGCTAGCTTGGAGATACATGTATCTAGTTTAATGAATTGCAAGTAGAGAGAGAGAGGGAGAGTGTGAAAGAGTGATCGAGAGAGAGAGAGGTGATGAGAAGATGACAATACCGAGGGGGATGGAAATATGATCAACCTCTCAGCTAGCTTCTCCAGATCACTCTAGCTTGGAGTTGTGCGCGGCTGAAATGATTCCAACATGTAGAGCGCAGAGCAGGGGTCGACCTAATTAAGTTGTCCAATTTTACTATCGGTTCAACAACACTAACCGATAGTAAAATAAGGTCCCCACTGTCATAACCATTAGTGTATATGAAGTCATTTTACTATCGGTTTGTGTTGTTGAACCGATAGTACTATGTTGTATATTGTATCGGTTAGTCCAGTAATAACCGATAGTAAAAAGTCAGTAATTTCACTATCAGTTACCCGAGAAAAACCGATAGTACTATTCAATATATTATATCAGTTAATACAGTACCAACCGATAGTATAAAGTGAGTAATTTTACTATCTGTTACGAACGAAAAACCGATAGTACTATTGTAATATATTATATCGGTTGGTACAGTAATAACCGATAGTAAAAAGTCAGTAATTTCACTATCAGTTAAAAATGGAAAACCGATAGTACTATTTAATATATTATATCGGTTTGTACATTAATAACCGATAGTAAAAAGTATTTGCATTTCACTAACGTTGGATTAGTGTATAACCGATAGTAAAATGATGGTTTTCCGCCGCTGTCGTCCTATTCTATCGGATTTTTCCTAGATTGCTTACAACCGTTAGAAAATAAGGGTTAGTGGAATGCACTTCTGTAGTAGTGCGGCTAAAAGGTGGCGGAGCGGCAAAGCCGTGAGCAACAGTGATGTGGCGGCAGAGGGGGTGCTACAGTGAGGGAATGGAGGTGGCGTGCCGGCAAAGGGCGAAGTACCGAAGTCAGATCTAGGGTTGTTGGGTTGGGTGATCGCACTGATACACTGATATATATAAACGGATCTCTGCATCTGTATCTGCGATATTTAACACGTAACTGAACCCAAACCCGGATATTTCAATAAAACTAGATCCACATCCACATCCGAACCTGGGTCGGATCCGAATTTCCCTATCCGTATCCCGCTCCGAGTTGAACCCGACCCGACCCGGCTCCATTTCCACCCCTATAATTGGTGTATACTTTATGCAATTCTTTGACGAGTCTTTTGTGTATTTGCTGTAATATATTGATGATATGTTAATTACTTCTTGCAACAAATCTTTGATTAACCAATTAAAAGATCAACTTAGTCACGAGTTTGATATAAAATATCTTGGTGCAGCTACGAAAATTCTTAGTATGAAAATTCATAAAGATCATCAAACTGGTAAATTATTCTTGTCTCAGGCAAAGTACATTAAGAAGATACTTTATAAATTTAATATGAATGATTGCAAACCTGTATCGACACCTTTTGCTACACATTTTAAATAATCTTCAAATTAGTGTCCTAATGATGAAGCAGAGAAATTATACATGTGTTGTGTTCCTTATTCAAGTGCTGTTGATAGTCTCATGCATACTATGATATACACTAAAGCTGCTTTGGCTCATGTTTTAGTATTGTTAGCATATTTATGCATAATTCTAGCAAGGAGTATTAAAATGTTATTAAATGGATTTTTTGTTATTTAAAAGGGGTTTTTAATTTTGACTTGGTTTTCAAAAAAAATAAGATGAAAACGAACAATGTTATTGGGCTTGTTGATTCTGATTATACTAGCAGTATTGATAAACGAATGTCTGTTTTGATTATATCTTCTCTCTTTATGGTTATGCAATCAGTTGGAAAGTTTCACTTCAATCAATTGATCAATTGCTGCACTCTCTACCACTGAAGTGAATTATATTTCAGCTATTGAAGATATAAAGGCAGTTATTTGGTTGTGCAGTCTTGTTTTTGAACTTGGTGGTATTCAAGATATCAATATTGTTTATTGTGATAATCAGAGTGCTATTTATTTAACAAAGAATAATACGTATCATAGTAAGACTAACACATTAATGTGAACTATCACTTTATTCGTGACGTTGTTATTGTAGATCAAACTACAGTGAAAAAGGTGCATATAAATGACAATCTTGCAGATATGCTCACAAAGCCACTTTTAGTTTCCAAGTTCAAGCATTCAAGCATTACTTGAACTTGATTGGTATTCATGGCAACTAAATGTCCCTCAAGGCTTTATGGCGGCAAGCAGTTTGTGGATTTTGAATCAATTCGGAGATTGTTAATTATGGCTCCAAATCCAATATATTTTCGAATCATTATTCTTTTCTATTGAAAAAATTTATTCCAAAGAGAAAACTGCTACAACTCAATTTCGCTCTAGAATAATAAATAGATGTTTGGAAGAAGATTTTTTTTTGACAAATCACTTTTTCATATTTCCATATTATATTTTGAGATGTCTTATACTTATATTTTTTTTATAGTGATTCTACTGTTAGTTGTCAGGAGATTTTATTCTCTTTTTTTGAGTGTTTTCTCTATTAAATTCTTGTGTCATCAGTTATTTATATTTTTGATTAAATTGGTCGTGTTTACTTAGATTTTTTTCCTAACAAACCCCGTATGAAGGTGGTTTGGGTCATGCGAGAGAGTAGTTGCTTTGAGTTCACGGATGGTACCCTATTAGTGACTTGCCTGCTAGCTAGCTAAGGAATCTACCAGTAGTACTCCTGCATTGGTTGTCTCAGTCGATGCCAATTCCTGCCATTGAGAGCAGCGATGAAAGAAAGCATGCATCAAAGCAACACTTGTTCAGTTCAGAGTCTGCAGAAAACGCAGCTAGGAAAAAGTAATTTGAGCAAAGGCTGGATTAGGCATGGCCTTATCTTGCTCGGAACTTCTGTGGAAAGAATTCGTTAGCCACGATGATGCATTGTGCAGTCGAAGTTGTTGCTGCTTTTATTAGTGCTCTTAACGGCGAGCCGTACTGCAAGTACCTCCTGACTCCTGAGGCACACGGCGCCGTGCACCAGGACAAGCTTATGGCCAACTTGCTGTGACACCAGGCTTGTATAGTTGTGTAGTGACGATCAAGCTGTGTGCGCGGCAGTTGGATTATTTAAAGCTACCACATCGTGTGGATGTGGAAACTCAGGCGATCATTTTGTGATCTGTAATATATTTATTACCTATTGGCAGGATTGGTCTCCGTCCTATTATGTTGTCCTCAACAAAAGCTTTCTCTTCAGCATACTTGTTAGTTACTAGGCTAACAGCACTGCGAGTATTCCCTAAGAGATGTTTAGAGTATCTACATTAGTTCTATATTATTATAGAAGCACCAACTCAAACCTTTTAGTTAGATCTATCGTACTATAACCTTTCATATTTTTCAAATATATATACTGAAAACAATTTTTTTTGCAAGCATTTCATATGGTGCAACCGCCTACAGCCCTCGGCATAATGTGACACGTGTTACACTTAGTCTTAAGTTGTGAGCTCTTGCAAGTTGCAACCCTAAGTCCCTGTCTGGGAGGGTTGAACTTTCTTAAAAAAATATATGTTGAGTATTTAGAGAAACAGGTGGTCGAGTAGTTTGAACTTATTATTATGGAAGTCAAAGTGTTTTGGAAGTTTAGTCTAAACCGACCGGGGTAAGTTCAAGTTAAGACCCCAAACAGGCCTAAATCGTGTTAAACTCATTGATTCAGTCCATTCAGACGATCAAATTTTCGTTACTTCATATGAATTAATCATGGTAAGCTCATGGGCCTTTGTTTTTTTTTTTTTTTTTTTTTGGCAACTCTTAATGACTACATTGCTTTAGAAACAGAGATGTACAAATCATGTGAAAGATAACCTACTCCAGTAAGTATAACAACAGGATTGACGTTGCCATACATATGTTCTATGCACATATGTATTTGAATTAACGTCTTATTAAATTTTGATTGTTATGATCACAGTCTGATGTGATGATTTGCCTAGCCCACCCAATAAACGTTGGGGCCTAAAATTTTGTTGGTCCATTCGGGCGCCAAATATTAGGCTTGGTCAAGCCAGGCTTCAAAAACCAGACCGGGCCGACTGGGCCGTGTCAAGCCGAGCTCAATTGCTCAAACATGCACGAAATTTCTCATGCACCCACAAAAAAAAAAAGCGGACCGTACCAGATCTGCCTTCTGTAACATGTCTATTGTAACTCATGCACGAAATTCAAATTCAGTAAATTAGCGTTAATCTATTATAGACCAACATAATGGCATTTTGGTCTTTCGACCTTGGTCTCTAATAGTATATGCTAGCATAAATCAACTTTGAAGTGGTACATACAAAACGCTCATATTTGCGGTCGTATTTTTCAAATTTCCGACAGTTTAAGTGGTGTACAATAATTTCATCAAAAATATCAATTTTGAATTACTATGACCACATTAAATTTGAGTGACATACAGTGGCGGAGCAACACTGGGGAAAGAGTGGGCAAATGCTCTCTCTCCCTATTTTTTTAAATTACAACAAAGTCCTGTTAGTAATAGTTAATATCTATTAATTCGCCCCTTTTAATTTATCAAAATTAAACATAAGTCCCTCAAATATGAAAGAAAAACCCTTCAGTTTATGTTTCTTATAGAAATTTATTCCTCTAAACTTTTAAAGCTATCTAAGTTCATCAAGTGCTGGGTATATGCATTACCATGCAGATTGGGTTTACATTTTTGTCTCCCCTGAATTTAGTTTTTGGCTCCGCAATTAGTGATATACGAACCAGAATGATAAATTTTCCTACTTTTTTTTCACGTATATTTCCAGTTCAACAGTTAGCTTAGCTCAAAGATGGCCATTCAGCTACCTCAATGCGAACCCACTGTCACAATCAACATGATCACACACAAAGCATGTATACCATCGATGTGGCAACGTTGTAGAAGATTTACTCACAAAGCCGAATATGCCTCCCCTGGAATACTTGTAGTAGTAAGCTTAAGCCAGCCGAATCTCCAAAAGGAACATAAATTTGGTTGTTCCTGATGTGATCGTTGGACATGAAAAAGCACGAATGGGATTCAGATTCCTTTGGAAGGAGGAAACTTCACCAAGGTTCCTCGACCGGTCCAAAGTACCCTAAAACCATATCTTGTATTCGTCAAAAGCGAAACCACATTTGAGGCCTGTATACGTGGATGGAGTAGTGGACGCCCAGAAATGCCGGCTTAGATGCGATTTCCATCTATAACTAAAGGCTTTTTGCGATGCCCGTCGCCTATTGGAAGCTGCTTTTTCGTGAGTGCTTCTCCTTGCTTAGTGTAGTCCTAGTACTAGAAAAGCAGGAACTGGACAAGAAAGATATCTTTTGAGTCAGCGAAAATTGCGGAGCCAAACCGGCCGGAGAAAATTCCTTTTGGAAAGCCTCGATCGTAGCACAGCAGAGCAAATGTTGATAAGGCGGTCTCCAACCGCTGTTCCCCCGGCGCGCCCCCGCGAGGCCAAAACCAAATGTTTTCTTTATTGCGCTGACACGACAAGATAGCACATAGAGTTTCACTAAGTGTTCCCTGGGCGGGTTTTTTTTTATTTGACTCTCTTTATATGTTAGTCATTGTTTAATTATTTTTTCTTCTCTTTTCTCTAACAAATAAATTAATATTTTTTTCTCTCCTCTAAAACTTGTCTGAAAAGTCTCTTTATTACACTGTTCAATTTTTCAAGAGATTTTTCGCACACGTGACATGAAATATTCTCTCGAAGAGCCTCTCAGATAATCTCTCTCATTGGAGACAGTGTAAGAGAAAAAGCATAATGGTCGACAATAGTAATACTACTATGATAATATATAACCACCTATGTTTGAAGTGAACAAATCTAACTATCTAGCGTGTGTTACACCATATATTATCAAATTATATGTACACAAAATTTTTTGTAATCTTTTCTTTGTAGAATAAGATAATATGTAATTTAGGATTGTTATATTTTGCACAATTGATGATTTTATATATCATTATTAGAAACATTAGATTACCATATTTGTTGTGAGATAGTAAGATTCTCTATAATCACTGTTTGCTAGTTAAAATTTATATATTGTAGTATATACAAGTTATGTATTGGAGTATAATATAGGATTATTGTCAAAGTTTGTTGCATGACCATATATTAGATATATTTAGAACAAAATGAAAAAAATGAATTGATAGCAGCCGCTTATAAAGATTATATGAAAACCGTAATACAATATACACATATTAGCTTATTAATTTTTTTTCAATAAACTACTATAAACTTTGTTATAGGATAATCTCAGATTATGTGATTTTTTTAACCAAATGTGTGAATCTTTTAAAATTACAACAAGATTCTATGCAATCATCAAACAAAACGGTGTACTAAACACACATCTAAATGTTTTTGGGCTGGTCTACCTAACCTGGTCTAGTATTAGGATTTATTCGGCCGGACTACAACTCTTAACCTTTATCATGTAGAAACTAGAGTCATAAAACTCTAGTATTTTGGAGTTATGTTGGTTCTACAAGTGTATTTAGCATGTAGTTCTAGCTTCTTTTCTTTAAAATTATGATTGATATATTTACCATATGATATAATTTAGTATTACTTATTATAACTATGACATATCATATAATTTATAGTAATTATATGAATAAATTTCTACCTCTAATTTATGAAGCTGGGGGAGTCACCCGGTGCTCCAAATTTTGTATTAAAATTGCTCTGGGTTCACCTAGACTTCATAAAAGCTTAAATTTAGAGCCCTAGTGTTTGGATGACTCTCGCTCTTGTCTACCAGCCAAAAATCGGAGCCCAGTCAAACGCAACCTTAAACAATGAAAACGACAAGGATATGGTTGCGAATGAAAGCAACCACCATCACCAATTAATAAGCAAGAATATGCACCAAAAACACTATTACGATCCAAGCAGTTAGATATAAAGATATTCTAACTGAAGGTGCTCTAAGTGCAAGTACCAAAGTAACAAGGATCATCATGCATGCTTTCCACACCTGCTTCTTTTGGCAGTGATGCTGGCTTTTGCATCTACTAGCTACTCTAGCCATATGACAGCATCTTGCTCAACACAATTGATGGTGATGATGAAATAAATCATATATACTCTCTATTCATACTATAGATGCTCCTTCTATAACCCTACGTACTGTTGATGCAAATGACTCAATCTCCAAGTGGTAGTGTTGTACATGATAGTAGGCCATCAACAAGGTTTTGAACTATTATTCTAAAAAAAAAAACAAGGTTTTGAACCATGGAGAGAGAGAGAGAGAGAGAGAGAGAGAGAGAGAGAGAGAGAGAGAGAGAATTGGAAAACATAGAGAATGGCTTATGGGTGAAGCAGTTGACGAGCCCAAGTCAAGTGATGAGTTAACCGAAATGACCGTGTGAGATGTCTCCTGGTATAGTTGATAAATTATTTCTAGGTATATTTGTTAATTATGATGAGGTGTTTTTCTAATTTATGTAATTATGTAAACTGTACTGCATGATGTTTTTACAAATGTGTTTTAGTGGTTTACATTTGAATTTGAGACATATCCAATATTGATCTAGTTTTGAACATTTTTTAGCTAGAAATACAACATCGTGAACGGGTTACAAACAAATCAGAGATCTGCATGAGCAGTTACACACAACCTGCAAGTGTACGAAAGCAAAATTGAGAGATTGGTTGGAGCATGTATGGATGCATGCTTCTCAGCCTCAACATTAGATGCTTACGTGGTTCAAATGAACTCGTACTGAGGTGTGCCCAAGCTAGAGATTACAGTGGATTTGATAATTGTGCATCATCACAATGTTTTGAGGATATGACATGTGGGCCTGATCTAAAATCAAACGAAGAGGTTTGATAAAACACCTCGGTTTAACACAGGAGTCCTTCTACAGCAAGACTTGTTTGACGGGACTCAGCAGGCTATGCAGCAAATCTGGATTAGTTCATGGCAAATCAAAACTGATTCAAGGTCTCGTGCAGATCAAGGTTTCAGCTTTTAACTTGCAGATTTAGCCGGCGTAAGGCTAAAAATAGGAACGGATCAAAGGTTTCAATCATCCTCTTCAAGGTTTATGGACCATATTTTTTTAGAATAGGAGGAAATAGATCTAGACTACCACTACCGTGTTTTCATATTTGAGAGAGATTCTTATTTCTTTGTTTTTCTCCTTGTTTCTTTGTTTCTTGATTGATATTTTTATTATCTAGAGTACGTGTCTATTCTGAAGATTGATTAGAATCAATAAATTGATTTCCAAGATTACGAAGACTCAGATATCTCTAATTGAGGATATGATAAAAACAGAGAAGTGGAATCCTAATAGGATGATCTATTAGGCGGAAATGTAAGACTAGATGCTTAGTTTGAATGTTTACTTTGAACTCCATAAACATCAGTGTGCTCCTTCTCTCTTTTGGTTTTTCTTTGACTTTATTTTTATTTTCTTTTGTGTATCAAATTTATGATCTAGATTTGATTTACTTCCATCTCGATGCTCATATCCAATCCAACAGACAGCTACGAGGATAGCTACGTAGTCATTAAGTCTCAAATAGTAATTAACGACCAACGTGTCTAGCAAGATGAGATTGGATATGGGGAAGATATCCAGTGATGTGTAACAATCATGAATTTGACATTGATGGAGGATCTTAATATCCTATTGTTAACTTTTAAAAAGGTGTTAAGTGCATATAAAGGCTAAGAAAAAGTTTTCATGAATGTGTCATTGTTATATATATCTAGCAACTAAGGAAGGTTGTCAATGACATCAATAGAGGTTGAGTTCAAAGGTGTGCTGGATAAATGACCACACAACAGAGGGCCTTTGAAAAGAGATGCCAAAATGCTTATCGATTTTTCCAAATCATAAAAATATCATCACATGCATGCCAATAATGGAACAGTACAGTTTAACCAGAATTTAAATGATAAAATGTAACTTAGATAAATAAAAGAATTTGAATGAAAAAAAAATATAAAAGTTTGTTCTTGGCAAAAGCATTTATATAATATGTTATTTTGAACATAAAAAACACTTCCCCTTTTCACCAAAAAACTTAGGTTTTACTAGAAAATTTGGTACCCAAATAAATACCCTTTGCTCATACAAAATATCACATACAAAATTTGGTTACGCTACCAAGGATATGTTGGCTACTTCATTTTGCAAGGGGTATTGGTGTACAAATCTAGTTCTGTTTGACTTGGTGACGTCTTCTATCATAGGTAAGTCAAAATCATTTAATTTCAACTCCAAATAAATTAGAAATTGGAGTTTTATAGATATGTTACAAATATAAAAGTTTGAGTTGTTGAAACACATCAAATATTATTCTAATTTTCTAGCGTAAATGTAGTTTTGGTTCCAACTTAGTTTTGAAGAATCACCAACTGGAACTACTCTATTTAACCGACTTGTTCTAATTTTAGTTTAGAATGTAAGAACTAAAATCCAACCAAACAAAGACTTATTGTCTAGAGTTTTTTTTAATATTGGGCAACTTTGAGAGAGGGCAAGTGTTCTTTTTCGAGGTTTTTTTTTTGTCTCTAAGTTTTGTGGCATAAGTACGCTCCTAGACAAAAATAAGACATGGATTCGTTTAATCTATTTAATTTATTTCTAGCTCGTGATCTACAAACTCGTAGAAACAAGAAAGTACACCGGTCTGCGAGCACTATGTGCAAAAGATCAGTATGGCTATTATAGCTGGCGACTGGGGATCTGCTCCTATATCGGTAGAAAGTGACCTATCCTCAGCATCTTCAAATGGGAAAGAGAGCCTGCAATCATTGTGTGCCACACCTTGTCTATCATGTTCGGTGTCTGAGGCTCTGAGCAAGATGATGAGGTACCAATGCTAAAAGGTTAAAGAAAATAAAAAGACCAACCCTCTCTTTTTCTAATGGCTGCTTTCCCATTCCCACCACATAACAGCACAAAAGCATGTGTTAGAAAAAGTGAGTTTTTCCCAGAAATATCTAGTGAAAATATTTGAGTTTATGATATATTATTGTATCTTATTTCCTAAAATATTTAGAAGAATAGATGTTCTCTACATATGATTTAATTATAGACTTGTTTGGATTGAAAGATTCTTATAAAAATTTTGAAGAAAATATCATATTTAGTGTGTGGATATATGCTCGTTTTTATCTAAACTTCTTTTAAAAATCCTCTAATTCAAATATGAGAAAATAGTCAGATGTTGTTGGGTTTCTAGCTAGCAAGCCAACCAGTGTTCGTGGTTTTTATGACAGGTTAGTTTGGAATACATGCTACTACAAAGTAGACATATCATCTCGACATCTATAATAAGCCTATCAAAGATGTGCATTTCAAAAGTATGAATTTTAATTTAATTTTTCATTGACACTTAATTATTCAGTTTAAAGTTTGTATATAAAGTTTTGAAAGTTTTTTTTTCACTTTTTAATGGTACCATTGCATGGCAAGTCATTTCCATTTGTTAAATTGATGGTGTTAGATGACAAGGATCAATTTCTTTTGATTTTAGGATAAGAAAGGCTCACTTTTCCCTTTGTAACAAGCACAACTACAGTAGTTCAAATGAACAAAAAGAATTGTAGAGAAAATTACTCATAGTTTTTTAGAAATAAATACTCACATATGGTTATTTGATAAAGGTAAAGTGAATTAATGCAAAATAGATACTGTCCCTTGTAAAATAGTTTTGTAAGAAAAAAGTTTAGTATTGCCAAAAAAAAAGGGAAAAAAAGCTAACCTTCAATGTTCAGTGAGTTTCACTTTCATGAAAATGGGTCAACTGTCATTTTGCAGTTCATGTGAACTGCAGTATCCTGTCCAAATTCCTTCATCTCCAATTTCATAAAGAACCCAATAAAGGGGAAAAAAAGTGGAAAAGAGACCACTGCGAGTATAGTTAATTAGCACGAGTAAGTGACTGAGCGAGTAGGCGAACATGCAAATCCTTCCATTAGCTTGCGAACAAATCCAAAAGAATACGGAGACTCTGATGTGCAAACAAATTAAGATGACCCTATCCTAGAAACAACTAGAAACAAAACACCTAATTAGTAGGATGCTAATGTGTTATTGTCACAGCTACATTCATGCATTTGTCAGAGGTACGTTATGACATTCATGCAATTTCAGAAGATGCAGAGTCTGATGATGCAAAAAGAGCACTCCTCCCAAACAGTGAAAGGAGAGGACGAAAGGAAAGGGGTAAAGATACCACTCACTTCCAATAATAGAGGCATAGAGAGAGATAGCAGAGATCCCCCCCTCCCCGCCCTCACAATCATTATCATCTTGGAGACAGCAGAAGCAAACAGCATTTCACTTGCCCTCCCAACTGCTACAGTAGGCTAAATTGTTTCTTAATTGAAAGGCGCAAGTTTTTTAACTCCCTTTTGCTGCTTTCTTCCTGCTCTCTGCATTGCTTATTATTGGTGGCTGCAAAAAAATTTGGATGCCTTTATGGAATCAGGATCTAGGGACAACCTTCAAATTGGCTAAAGGATGGAATCTTCCTTAGAATAATAAGATAAGTAACATTAAAAGGGCCAAAGGAGGGGAAAAACCCATCAAGATCAGATCATCTCATCTCATCTCATCATCACCACATCTTGTCCAAGCTAAGAATAATAATAAAAAAAGCAATAGCAATTAATGCAACAGTAACAGCTTGTCTAGTTCCAAGGGAACGTCTGAAAACCATAGTTATACATGCATGAGTTTAGCGCCTAATGAGAGAAATTTGATCACTCAAACTCCTACATGAAATGACATACATCTGACCTGATTAATGGAGTGTTAGCACAAAGCTCAAGCCTCATGCACCATCATTAGTCTCTTCTCATCTCCTCATGGCTTCCTTGCTCCTCCTCGCCCTGAAGCCGCTGCACGGCCGGGGCGAGAAACCCCATAAACCCCGCTCCGCCGCCACCGCCCAGATGGCCGAACCCGATCTGTCCGGCCATCGGCGACGGCTGGTGGATTGCGGCGAGGGGGTCTAGCCAAACGCGCGCAGACGCCCAGCCGCTACTGGACTGAAGGGGTTCCCCATGGGAGAAGAGATGGCTTTGGTCTATCCCTTGGCGCTGCGGCGCACCGAACATGTAACCGTCGTTGCCGCCGCCACGGCCGTCTCCCGAGCTGCTCTCGGCAGCATTCCAGGACAACATTCTTTGGCTGTGGTCCGCCCAACCTTGAACGCCTGCACTAGACATCATATTATGATGGTTTGGAGAGACATGGCTAAAGATGTGGTGCTGATTAGATTGGAGGGTGAGGCACAGCTCCTGCGGCTGGCTACTCGTTGTGCGCGACAAGAGGTCCGGCGGGGAGCTTCTGTACTCTTCGTGGGTGCCGGCGGCGGCGGCACTGGCCGAGGACGAGGACGGAAAGAAGGACTTGACGTTGTGGGAGACGCGGTCCGCGCCGAGAGAGGGCGCAAGGAAGGAGCCCGCCACGGCGCCGGTGATACTGCCGGTGTTGGCGAAGCCGTAGGACGTGGAGGTCACCTGCTCGGCCGGCTCCGGGGCCTCAGGCTCCGCGGGCTGCTCGGGCCGGTCGGGGAGCTCGTCGATGGCTGCCTTGGCGTTGCGGATGAGCCAGTCGACGGCCTTGCTGGGGCGGTCGTAGCCGAGGCGGTCCTGCACGTCGTAGAACCGGATGGCGGTGTGCGCGGCGAGGCGGACGCGGCGGTCCCGCAGCCCACGCGCCGTGCACACCTTGCTGTGCCGGTCCTTCCGCCCCGCCGCCGACCGCACGATGCGACCGCTCCCGAATGCCGTCGTCAGGGCGTCCACCGGCGTCGACTCGCCACTGCTTCCGCCGTCGCCGCCTCCACCACCAACCCCTCTCGCTTGCTGCCTCCGGTGGAGGTAGCCGAAACCCTGCTGCTGATAGATCTGGAGCTGCTCCTGCGCTTGCGCTCTCTCCTTCTCTTGGAGCAGGTAGTGGAGGGTACTAGCAGTGGCCGTCGTGTTGCTCCAAGGGTCCAAGCCCTTGGACAACTGGTTCTTGTCGTCCTCCAGCTTGAAAGAAAAAAAAATCCTACTCACTACTCTTGCATGCGATTGCAATATCTTGCGATGCCACAATTGCCATCTTGAGGAGAAAAAAAAGATCTAATGGCCGTGGAAACCCCACAACTCCATCGGCAGCACCACACCTCTCTCTCCCTCTCTTTTGTGAAAGTGACGAGAAAAGAGGGCAGTGCAGATCTTATCTTGGTAACCTCTCTTGTATGTGCAGCTTACACTGGAGAAGGGTTGGGCAAAAAAAAAAAGAAGATCTAGAGAAAAAGATGAAAAAGATGATGACCTATACCAAAAGGTGCGATAATTATTATACTAGCTACTGAATTTCTCACCTACACCTTGAGAAGGACATGTGGTGCATTGAGCAATCTGAGCTCAATAGAAAGCATGAGCATATCTTCTCTAAGCTCTCTTCTTTTCTGTGTGTAAAGCAGAGAGAGAGAGAGAGAGAGAGAGAGGCTATAGATTGGTAGGATGATGCAGGGAGAGGGGGGAAGAGAGGGTGGCGCGGGACAGACTCGCAGACAGGAGAGAAGTCAGGGTGTAGGGCAGAAACTTGGGATGAAATCACGTCTCTCTCCTACTACTAATTTTAATTGACTGGGAGGAGCCACATTAAATTCTTTTCCATCACTCTTTCTCGAGAAGAGGCTGTGGGTGTCCAGGGCGAGGCCTGCGCATAATATCATCCGCTGCTTGTGTACTTCCGTTATCTCCATTCTACAAAGTCGTGAATAGAAAGTTTTTGGAGAATACTACAATGATTCTTATCCAGACTTCTATGGGGACTAATCGCCTCTTTATGGGTAAAGCATGTTATGTATTTTTAGGGGAAAAAGTGGCATATGATATCAGAAAATGGTAAAAGGAAATCTTCACAAATTTTAAAGCAGACAAGCAATTGATTGGTCGATTTGCATCGACTTATTAGTGAATAGTGACTACTCAGTTGTACTTTTTTTTTGCTGGATTATAGAAACACTCCTCAGTTATACTCTAGAAAAAAAGTCAATAATTCGATAAAATAAGGTAAGATGCACGTAGCATTCAATTTTTTTTTCATCTCTTGGGAGGCGCCCTTTCACCCCAAATGTCATGTTGCACACGAGTTATTTGCCAAAATAACTAGAACAGAGAAGTGCATGTAAGGGAAAAATTACAAAAACATTAATTTTTATATAAACTTAAATCTGAATTGGAATTAAGCAGAATTTTAATTTAAATTTGAGTCAAATTCCTACTAATAAAATAAGAGATAATACTAACAATCTTCTTCTTAATGCACATTCTTACATATAAGATAAGATATAATTTATTAATATTCTGTTTAATTAAAACTCCTAATAATGAGATGAGAGACAATCCTAATAATACATTGTATTTAGATACTCTACATTTTTAGTAAGTGCTCGCAAAAATGTATCACTAAATCTCTGCAAGATTACAAAACCTCAGATCTCATGCGATGCTAACATGTCATGTTGCATGGCCTGATTTAAACATTCTGATTTAGGAATTAGTGACCGTAATATTGAATATCGATTGACAACTTACTTCTATAGTCAAGTAGCGCTCAGACAACTAGCTTCTCACTCTTTTAGACCAGCAACTGTAGATAGATTTCAGTTAGCTCATACTGTCATGTTTATACCAAACTTAACAATATAATGTAACTGTCTAGCCAGCCTAAATGCTTGGGCAAGTCTCTATTTGCTTGATTTCTGTATGTGATTTTTTTTCTGGTTGATGTGGTTTGACAGTAATTTAGAGTTTCAGAGAACATAGTTTTGTGCGTGCCATGATGCCAATTTTAGCTAAATATTTGCTCCCTTTAATGAGTTTCGGACTCTGCCACTGCAAGCTAGTATAAATTTGTTTTTGGACTAATATTATATCTTTCAAAGTAGTTGATAGACAGTTTCAATATAGTCTAAAAATTGATTTGTATTTGATCTAATGATAGTATGTTTCTGATTTGAATCCAATAGCAATTTAACTTAAATTTAAATACAAAACAAAGAAACATAATGCTGATTTTAACTGCTATTTTTTACCATACAATACCAGTTACACCCACATATCTCTGAAGTACCACTCTCCTACCGTTGTACCTACCCAGTTAGTACCGACCAAGCCATCATGCATCCACAGTCTTTTCCCTTCTCATTAACTACAAGTAGGCTGCAACATATGTGCTGCTATAGGTGCTGGATCCATCGACTCTTGCTCGCATGCACTCAATGCATATATGTACCAATTGTTCGGATCAGACAATTGGTTTTATTGGCTCGTACTCTTGTTGGGTCACTTCGCAATTTCGTTTCTTGTAGTAGTTTGTTTAGGCTCGGTGTTGTGATTACTAAACTAGGTTAAACTCACCTTACCAGAAAAATATACATGTCCTCACAAAAGATCTGATAGATTCCTCCCATTTATCAATCATTATCTGGCCAAACCCTTGTATAAATGCAACCAGGGCTGGGTCCACCAGTTCTTTCTTGCATGAACACTAGACATGCATGCTAGAAATTTTTATCAAGTACGGTCTGATACCAAATGCTTGAAATGCCAACACTTATGCTTGACAAATGTAAAGTTGTGCAAAGTGCTACTAAAAATTCAAAAATGTCCTAGCCAAATACTGAATAAACAGTTTGATATTGCTACAAATTATCTTCTTTCATGGATTTATGTACAACCTGAGTTGTAGTGGAATGTTGAACATATCGAATTCATCCCCCCCACCCCCCAATCAACACACACAAACCAACCCCACCAATAAAATTTAATAGAAAGTTTTTTATTTTTAGTTTCATAGGAAGACTACGTGAGTTGTTAGATCTTAATTGAATGGCGTTAAACCAAAATATTTATCTTACAAATTATGTGAGTAGATAGAATAGATCTGAGTTATCCATTCCATCAGATCAAAGAACTCCCGAAGATTTCCCACCTAATACCTCTATAAAGGAAACTTCTTATTAAATTTTTGCTAGCCCTACCAACACCCACCCCCACACACGTTAGTTCTTCCGTTTCTAAATTTTCTGGCAGTATTTTGTATGATTACACCAGGATGACACTCTGCACCATAATCCATCAACATAGTATCATCGTTCCGAAAGTTTATACGATAGCTTGTCACCTGATAGTTAATACTCGGGTCTCCCTGCATTGTTAAGAGACAAATTGGAAATTAATGTTGGTCCCAATTTGCTCCGTACATCGTATATGTGGGGATGTCATTGGAGGAGATAAAGATTAATGGTGCACGCTCTTCGCAAATCACAAGGAAAAGTAAACCAAGGAGTGTCTTGTTCCCTAAAAATGGTAATGCCTGGTTGCAAATAAAAAGATGGAAAACCAAAGTTTGACATACAGTATTGTCTTTTTTGGCCATTGCTACGCACCATCTGAAAAAAAAGTGTTTTAATGAGAACAAATATGATGTTCTATTTTTAACAAAGATATTTTTATACTTTTAAAATTTTGTAGAAACACAGTTGACAAATCATTCCCAAAAATTATACCATATGTCATGGCTTACAATGCAACATGATAGACTTGAACCATGTTACCTACCCTTTCCGGGATGAAAAATGTACATGTGCTCTATACTGAGCAATGCTTTCGTATTTTCCCTGTCGAACCAACTGTTACATCTCTCAATAATAACTCCAAGTTCGTCCTCTTGTGGATCTTTAAGTCCGTACAGGTAGTTGCCTTGGCTGTAAATGCTGGTCACATGAATCCCGAGCACCAGCATATGCCTCAACCCTTTCATCATCATATCGCCCTACTACACCTCGAAAACCTGTACAACTCCCGAATGTATCCTGACGTCTTATTCCGTTCCTTGTACTAATCATCATTATTTATGGTTTCCTTTTTTTTTAAAAATTCTTTATCACTATGGTTGTTTGCTATTCACATCACATCCCATACTGTACCGTACATAAGACATCAATAGCATGACTTTAGAACAGTTTTATTGGAAAATCATAGTGGAGATTGAGACCTTGAGAAAAATTAAGACCTTCCGAACTTTCTCTTAGAGCATTAGAAGTTTATTGGCTTCCCTGATCTTGAGAACTCCAAGAAGGCTCAACGGCATACTCTTGCCATTTTCCTGAACGGGGAGATCCGATTCCCAGCTATACATATATGCTGTTGTTTGATACATTTTATCGGATGTTGGTGCATCATTTACGCACAAATACGGCGTGTTGTGCTGCAAATGCTTGGATATTTTGTGGCCACTGCACACACATGGGGCCTGGTTAGTAGCTAGGAAACCTTTTGTGGTGTAAACTATTGTGCCGTCGATGTCAGCAAGAATGGCTACTTGGCTAGAATTGGAGTGGCTACAAGACTTGTTATGTTGTTGCATTCCAAATTTTTATTCGATTTTGTCACGTGTCCTAGGTACTCGATAAATAGCTTTCCAAGATATATACAACGGAACCTACTTCGCTAGCCGCACCTGCGCCGAATCCCTGGAGGCATTCGATTCTAGATTTTACAAGCATATAACAATTCTGAAACTGTCGAACTAGCAACAAATCAAAAAAATACTCACATGATAGTGAGCATATTAATATATGTGGTCACACCGGATATTACAGGCTAAGAATAGCAATTCAGAGAGGGTGAATAGATATTTTAAATTTTTTTAGTTCAAAACCAAACTTTGTACTTATGAAAATAAATTCTTTTTCATAATCATCCTAAATAAAAGATAGTGCATCAAAAGAATAAATAAGATTTTACAAACCTAGAGTGATATCCTAAAAGTAAAACAAAACTAGTAAAAATAAATGTGATAAATAAAAAAGAGAAAAAAAATAAACCAAAATAGTACGAGAATTTTTTTCAAAATCTCCAAGACTTCGTTAGTCTCCTCTACTTCTCATTGAAATACTTTTAGATGAGTCTTATTTCGATTCCATCAGAGTTGCACCTTTTTCATTCTAAATAGACAAGTATCGAATTTTTCATAATATTTTTGGATCTCTACAATAATTTTTATCAGTTGAGAGATCATTGATCTCCCACACGACTGTCTATATAATAGTAATAAACATGGAGTCTTCACTTTACTAATTCAAACAAATGAGAAGAAATTCATGTAAAATCTCAACTTACCAAATACTTCATGAATGTAAATGGGTTCATCAAATTTCTAACTTTATTTAAAATGTGAGAGTTGAATATGTTAGGATGTGTTTGAGTTATATTTCAACGTGCTCTAGAGCAATGTGTTGAAGCGCACGCGAGACGTCAAGGTCGCGCCTCGCTGGCCAGCCGCTTCGGCACGGCGTTCTTTCCAGCCTTTTTCTGCACTCCAACTGTCTGGCCGGGCCGGGGGCCCCGCGGCTGGCAGAGCGCGCGGGCTTGAGCCAGATCGAACGACGCGCTGCTTGTAGTTATCACTGCTACCAACAGCGTCCTAGCCCTGCCAGTACGCCAGCCCAACAAATCTCCCCTCGCACCCCTCATGTCACGCATCACGCGCCTGTACGTCCCCAACAGCCTTGCTTGGCATGCAGCAGCCGCGAGCGAGAGCGCATCCAAAAAAAGGACAACTTGCATGTGTCCAATTATTGAAAGAGAAAGAGTGAGAGAGAGAAAAGGAGAGATGGCATGCCAAAGCCAGGCAGAGACACACATGTACACACAGGGAGAGTGAGAAAGAGAGAGAGAGAGAGAGAGAGAGAGAGAGAGAGAGAGAGAGAAAGAGAGAGAGAGAGCACGAGCTAGGCCACGACAATTCGGCAGGAGGAGGTGGCGGTGGTGAGTGCGACGTGCATCGGCCTGATCTGCCGGGCCCATGCATGCGCGCACCCCATGGCGGCCCTGTGGCATCAGCCAGCGAGACGACACCGAGGGCGACGCGTCACGGCCGCGCTGGAGCCGGATAGGAGTTTTGGATCCGCATGCGGATTTATGGATCTGGCCCTCGCTGGGGCCCCGTCGGGTCTCCGACTTTAATAGCGATGCATGACGCGACCACCGCCGTTGCTAGGGTGCATGGCAGGAACGAATAATAATGGGCGAATAGTTGGGCTGCTGCAGTACTGGGCGGGGCTAATAAAGTTGTTGAGAGATGGATCTCGGCTGTACGTATGTCTGGGAGTGGGAGTTTCCCCATGCAGCAGCCACCACATCATGGGAGACGAACAGGAGCAAACAGTAGCGGCTGACCTATATGTCACAAAAAACGGTCTTTAACATCAGTTCTATTTTGATACTCCTTCGATCTCCGAAATGATCATGTTTTTATAATCCTGTATAGTCGAATTTTATCAATTTTAACCACTAATAGATGTAAAAATATCAATATTGGTCATATAAAATTAATATTAGTAGATTTATTATTAAAATTACTTCTTTAATATTATAATATTATAATTTTTATTAATACATAATTATAATAAAAATAGTGATGAAAGTTGTATCTTATAGATCTAAAAAAAAATTAAAAATACCATTCTTTCATATACGGATGGAGTATATTTTTCCAGCTGGTCCGTCTGAGTTAGTGCTGACACACCGCTTGAGATGTAATGCATCTGTCTAGGACTGTGGACACTGGACAGGACTGTGACATAATACATACTTGCATAGGATTCGTGAATAGGACTGTGATATGTATTTTGGTTTATGTCATAAAGTTAGGGAAGCACAAATGAATACTGCTCGGTGGCAGTCCAACAGGTGCTCGGATTTTGGAGTTTTATCGGGTAGCTCGGGACGAAATTGCTATTCATTGTGGCTCAAATTTTATTTCCATTGTCGTAGTGATAAGTTATTGATAGATCAATTGAATATGGTAACAAGCAACTCTAGATTTTGGTCCATATTCGTTCGTATCGGACATTACAACAATGCTAACTATACCTAGTATCTTCAAAATCCTCAACGAATAATACCGAAGATGCACGGTAAGGCACTAGATATGTGGGGGACTAAAGTACTGGGCTTAAATACTGGTTAATATTATGCCGAGGCCTAGCTGTGGGCCTGTGGCCTATGGGCCATTTGATAAGACAATCTAATGCCTAGCCGTGGCCCGTGGGCCTGTAAACAAGTATTTTAGGATAGTAAGTTTGCCATCCTTACTACGAAATAATTTTGCATTGTTTTCTCTCTCACTCTAACCCCCTCTTTGCCACATTTGTTTTCTTTGGAATGATCAAGGATTTCTTTTATAATGCCTCACATATATTCTTTTCATCCTGTATCATTCGATGTAATCTCATAATAATTCAAATTTTGATATTTTCTATAACCTAATTTTAGTCTATATTATTTTCTAGATAGTCCTTAAAAAAGAACTCTTCTTGCTATCAAGACATGTATCTCGTGTGATTCTGTGAACAATAAATCTCCTCCCATATCCTCTTGTGAATCAGAATTGATTAATCTTCATACAAATCAAATACTAGTCAAATTTGGGAAAGATAGTCAAATTTTGACAAATGTCTTGCTAGTCGCAAAGGAGCTGCAGCCTCTCGACAGCCTCTTCTCTCCTGTCCTCTCCTCTTCCCGCCCATTCGCCTATAAATTCCAGCCGTCGCCTTCCTTCTTCTGTAAGCTACCATTTCCCCCTCTCAAATAAATCCACACTTCGCGAGCCCTCCACGAAGCTTCTCGAAACGGAAGCCTAAGGCAAGTCTCTCTCTCTCTCCCTCCCTCTCTCTGTGTGTGCGCGCGCGCGCGCGAATCTATTTGGAATCAATGTGGACGGGTCGATCTCTATCAGATGGAAGCAAACGCTTCATTTGACCTCAGATGGTGATTTCGAACCCCAAATCGCCTCAGGAAATGAATTTGCATCTCCAAATTGGCTAAAATTTCACGATGTTGTTAGAAATTCCATGGGATTGTGCGAGTGCTAAGAGTATGATTCTTATATGTTGCTTACATAGTAAAAATTGTGGTCGTTGGCGCGAATGTTCGGTTAATCACCCGAAATTTGTGGTTAATAGCGTATAGTACGGGATAAATTTGAGCGATAACAGTAACTGCTATGTTTGAGCCCATTTCTCCGTCCTCCTATGTCGATTTGGTGCTCTAAGCTGCATTCCAGAACAATTTTTTTTTCTCGCCCAAATGAGAAGTACCATATCACGCACAAATTATATCACATGATCCTTCCTTACCTAAGCTGCAAATGTTTTGGTTTGTTACGTGGATATGTTGGTTAATTATTCACATCTATTTGTAAATAATTAGGTATATTGTGTTACAGCTCACAGCAATAGTAACACTGGTTAACAAACACATTCGAT
Organism: Pharus latifolius; assembly: GCA_019359835.1. Classification (NCBI taxonomy): domain Eukaryota; kingdom Viridiplantae; phylum Streptophyta; class Magnoliopsida; order Poales; family Poaceae; genus Pharus; species Pharus latifolius. The sequence goes on from CM033319.1 coordinate 20,750,813, forward strand.
GGTGTCCAGTTTGTTTAAGAGTAGCACTAAAATGGTGTCCAGTGTTTGGTTACTTGCTATATATTTATGTCACTGTTTGATGCAGCAGACCCCTCAAAGTTGAGGCCAAGCTTGAGAGCTTCCATATTATTTGCTTTGTCAGAGCTATCACCAATGCAGTTTTTAGGTTACGAGCTTGAGCATTATTACACTGGTAATGCTGCACTGAGTGGTTCGATTCTGAAGTTCCGATGTTATTTCTTTCTTGGTTACAATATTATGGTTAGTCATTTGTGCTATGCAATTTAGTTCGGTAAAAACAGTAATATGTCAGAAACACTGTCCTGATATCAATTATTTTGTTGCCTACTTAGTAGCAGTTTAACCAATATTCATCTAGAATATGGATTTTGTATATGAACACTAAATGATGTTGTGGCCCCTAGGTACTAATGTGAGCTTATCTCTTGGTTAAATATATATGGAACTTTGGCTTTATCTGTGGATGTTGTAGCATAGAACTTATCTGAGGAATTCCTAGTGAGTTGATGCACTAAGTATCCTCTGAGCTGAGTTCTAGTTTCAAACTGCTGATATTGAAATAAAATCTGCGAACATTTTTGTTATTTCAAGTTAGCTTGGGTTACCACATCCATGTGGGGCTTTTGGGTACTGCTCTATTCTTTTTTTTTTTTTGTTCTGAATGCTAAGGTGATTATTTGTTCTTGATTATACTTCAACTCGAATAATGCCATCTAAATAGAAGTATGAGTCAAGGCATCCCCTTAAAAAGGGAGAGCTAAAGAAAGAACCTTTCTTCACATAAGCAGCATCATCCAAGACTCAACTGTAAGTAGATAGACTCCCTTTTTCATTTTTATGCTCGATAGTACACATTTTCTTTATTCATAATTCACTTGTGAAAAAATTAAAAAAAAAACTGTATAGACCTGATGTAATATCAGTATGTAAAGATGAAGTGGTGAACATAAAAAATTTTGCATCCTATATCCAGTGATTCAGGACATTGCTAATATTGGAATATGTACCCATCTCTTCTCTGCTTTGTTGATGGTTCCTCATGTATTTTTCCTTTTCTTGGTGCACACAGACTGAGTTTGTTGATACTATAATGGAAGAAACACGAAAAAGAGCTGCTTCTACCGTGAATGCTAAGGACATGAGTTCGTCTCTTGGTACGTTTTGTTATTACTCATTTGATTCTTGATGATCCAGGTTCCTTTGTTTATATTGCACTGAACTTAAATTGATCTGATATTGGTAAAGAGAAGATTTCTGGTTTGAACCTGCTTCAGAGCTGTGCTCATTGCACTTGACACATTCTTACCTCTGGAAATTGATCTCTGATGCCTGAACTGCATTTGAACTTTGGGAACTTGATATTTAGGAAAGGATTTCTTCTTTTTTGTCATAAAAATATCGACATGATATTTGCTTGCTACACATGCACAGATGACTTTGGAAAGGATTTTCTTTCATCTTGGAAATTACGAAAAGCAGGAAAAGATAATATTGACTTCGATGTTGAATCAGTTCCTAAAAGCAACAAGAAATTCAGCTTTGGCAAGCTGTGAGTACATCTTTGGAAAGCTAGAAATTTTCCTTAATATGCGATGAATCAAGTGCCCGGTGTTTACTATTGTCATGGCGCTAACAACCCATTGCTTTACCTAGGGATGATTTTGAGCTTGATGGAGCCTTTGACAACTTACCATCATTTAAAATGGATATGTCTGATCTAGATTTCTCTACTCTCAAAAAAAAGGTGAAGCACAACAGTTCAACTAGCAATGAATTTTCCGAAGGCAAAAAAGAGACTGGGAAAGACAATTTTTCCTTTTCATTTGATTTCAATGAGTAAGTTTCACCTGACTGGTGAGAGAAGATAAGTGTTGATCACATCAGAGTTCATACTATTAATTGCTTGCTTCATTTGTTTTGTTTGCTTAAAGGCTGGGCAAGTTCAATCTTGACACAAAGTTGGGACTTGAAGAAAAGGGCACAAGTAGATTTACAGATAAAGCTGATTCCATCTCTTTAGAGGGTAACAAGGATCCAAAAAGAGGTCCTTCAGGCAAGGGCAGTGATACTCTCGAAGATAATAGTAGTAAGGAACAAACAAAAACACAAGATACTTGCACTTCCAAACCTGCTTATGTGACAGGACAGGGACATGCAAAAAGTGCTGGTCATCTGACTTCAATTATAAATTCTGCTGATTCATCTGATAAGATGCATGTACTTACCAGAAGTAATCCTACAAGGATGGAGCAAGATAAAGTGGACACGGAGTCTATGGACCAGCATGGAGAGCACTCTGATGGAGCGTGCCCAACAAAATCGGTTGTTAGAAAATCTGCTCAGAATTTTCCTCACAGTTCTGCATCTGGTGAAGATCTAACACAAGTGACAGCAGTCCCTGAAAACTGCAAAGATGCTCCTGCGGTGGACCCTATTAAGGTTAATCTATCAAGGAAGAAGGATGATTATGAGCAATCAATGAGTTCACAATCCAGGAACACCAGCCCTGTGAATTCATATATCTCAAGAAGATTGGTAGGTCGGTCAGATTCTCCAATTGGCCAGAATGAGGTTGTGGAAGAAAGTGCATCTCTTAACGAAGGAAGTCAAGGTAACCAAAGTGTTAGAGGTACTTCAATGAAGCTTTTAGAGAAAAGGCTATGTAGGGCAAAGAATAATGAGGAAGGGAATCCAGGTCCAAAGAACCTCTCATCAACATTGCAGAGGTTTGTCATAAGTTTCTTTCCCAACAATATTACACTCTCCACCTAGTATTGACCTGCTATTTATTTTGGAAGGAGATACTCTAGCTTAAATAAAATACAACTAGCATAGGCTTAAAAAAAATCCTTAGTCATCCATTGCACAGGGCAGATGATGGTCTTTATTCAAGGACATACTTTGATATACTGTAATGGGAGTGAAGACCACTGCTAGATATTATATACTATCTATCTAACATACATTATAACAGTGGAATTCTTTATTTGTTGGTGGGCTTAGTTGAAGATTTTGTGCACTAACAGTAGGCAGATTCAAGGCAAGTGACTTCTCAGGCAAAACTTTTTTTATTAGGTGACACTTTTCTGTTATATTTCATGCAGGGAAATCAGAAATGCCAAACCCACAGCACTGAATGAAACGGGAAGCTCTTCACTTCTATGCAAGTCTGCGAATATGAATGCCACCAGACTACTCCACCTAACTTCAGAACCGACATTAAATCAACCAACTATCGCCAATAAGCTGAAGGTCAAAAAGATAAATACACATCCTGCAGACCTGAAAAGGTGGTAGACAGACTAGCCTATCCACAAAATGTTCATGGTTCTGCCAAATTATTATACTGCTTTTTTTAAATGCAGGGAACACAAGCAAGCTAGTACACAGTCTGAAAGCTCCAAAATTGCTTCATCAAAATCATACTGCAAGCCAGCATTGCAAGTGCTGTGTACCACCTCTGTCAATGTAAAAGAAGACAGAAATGCCAAAATTAGGTAAGTAATGATTATGTGACAATCTTGCCACATTATTAATGTGTCAGATTACAAATTTTTCCTCAGAGTTTGCATGGATATGTGCAAAGTGTCAAATTTACTCAGCAATCCTGAGTTGGACATGTGAATGTAAATAACATAATTGCTTGATTCTTCAGCATCCATCATCATACTGATAATACCTTGCCTATTGAACTGAAAGAAATTGGTTATTACATTTAAAAATTGTTCCTCTTTCTCTTTTCGACAAAATTTAATGGTAAATTTTGTATAACTTCATATTTTGATTGGAAATATGAGGATATTTCATCATGGGCAGTTTAAATACATGAGCGTTTTCCTTGATGAATGTGGTATAAGTGTAATTGAATGCTCTTCTCTTAAATATTTCATTTTTGGACCTTCCATAGCTGTGCAGGCACACCTTCGATGGCTGATAAATTCCTTGTTCTATCTCCTTGCTGCTAATCTTTAACTTGCTTTTGGCTGTGCTATTGAACAGTCAAATGTAGAATTCTAGTATAGTTTATGCTAGTAGTATCTACAAGTCAATTACTGGAGTGACCACAATACTAAATGTCTTCATCGCTGTCTGGTCAATTAACCCATTTGCACAACTGTACTTCTTTCCCTTTTGATTTATTTTCTCAGAACTCCATAGTTTTTCATTCTTGTCATTTGATGTACGCTTTGTTTATCATTCTCTCCTGCTTTATTTTTCTCTGGTTTGCCAGTTCTTGATTGGTGCTTAGCTTGTTTTAAGTTCTTTAAGTCAATTACTGGAGTTTTCCATTTCCTGTTTAATGAAATGGCATGCAGCTTCCTGCTGCCAATTCAACATACTGTAGCTGTAGTCTGTTTCTCTAATATTTATTTCTGTGTTACCTTTTTTTAGAATTAATGCCTTCTTATACTAGAAATCTTTTTGAAAGATTTCGTTTTGGCTTGTATTGTCTATCTTTTGCAGCCTTGAACATCCTCCAGGCAACATGCCTGTACTGACTGCTCCAAGTTGCACAACACATAGCACTGGACACAACATTGTTTCCAGTCACACACACTTCAAAAGTGCCACCACTTCTGATATTGTACAAGACACTTCTTCCAAAGATGAGAAAAGTGCAACATTTTCTCAATTGATAGGAGCAAGGTATAATTTCTTTATCCTTCAGTGTTCTCTTTTTTTAAAAATAAATTAGATAAGAGGAGGTTGTAACATATCTATTTGAACGTAGTATTGCAAAAGTAGGCAGCAGAAATCCAACTTCTAACTTGCTTCTGGATAAGAAAATAGAAGTGAGTGGGAGCAAGGCTTCCCCTGTAATTGCTACGTCCAAGATCCCAAAGTTCTTTGAGGGAAAACCTGCATCATTTAGCCCATCCCTGAGGCAAAAGATGTCTGAGGTTCTATTTTGTTTCTTCCTTGTGGTATCTTATTTAAGCAGTATTATATTTTTCTACAATTGTGTTATAACTTGTTTTGTTCTTGGTTTATCCTCACTTCCTTCATCTGGGGCTTCTAAACACCAAAGTTACATATCTACTATTTTTCTACCAGCTGATTACATATTAAAGCTTGAGAGAGGCTATTTCTATTGGACTTCACAGTCTCAAGTTCTCCTTGGACCTGAATAGAGGAAGCAATGCATAATAAACTAATGACCAAATCATACCTAATGCAACCATAATCACTGATTGAATTTCTAGAACATCATTAAATGCTATAACTAAGCTATGTTTGATGTCCATCCTCATTTTTTAGGATGAAAAAAAGGAATTTTATGAAAGGAATTTTTTGCTTTTGTTGAAATTCCTGTAATACTGGTCTGGTGTAATTTAGAGCAGATGTGAGAAGCAAAATTGAAAATGAGGAATAGCAAATCATAATAAAAGGGGAAAAAATACGAGGCCTAAGACTCTAGGTGCAGACTCAGATGAAATTGTTCGTCTACATAGATTAATGAGCTTATAAGAAAATAATCTAATAGCAATCGGTATGATCCTGCCATGCTGTTGCTTATGATAAGCTGGAAATGTTCATACATCTGAATGTGACATATTTTACTTCTTTTTTGGGTTGTCTCCTTCTGAAATAACATGCTTAATTCATTTTGTTGTTAAAGTAGTGTTTTATTGTTGTTTTAGTGGTGCTCTTTTGTATCTAAAAGTTATCTGACAGTGAGTCGCGTCCATGGTAAAGCAATTGGATAATCATAGATTGATCTCTTTGAAGTGCTAGTTTACATAATTACTAGTAAGTGTGTACATGAAATTCACATTTCCAAAAAAAAAAAAAAAAAAAAAAAAAACCTACATCACTCAAAAAGACAAATTTCAATTAAATCATTCTATCGTTCTTACCCGTGGTGTTAATTAAATAAAAGACATATCTTTGACATATGCAAATTTGGAACAAATTACATGATTAATCAGTTGCATAACCAAATGCAATTTGAATCTTGCTTAAACTAAAAAAAGGATATTGCTTAAATTGCCATTGTACACAAACATTTAATCACAAGAATTTTACCCCAAATACATGTATAAGTCAAAAATGAGTACTTATATTGTCTTAATTTGAAGTAATTAGTAGTTTAATGGACCATCTTATACCTTCTAAAATTCTGAGGTTGGGGGAGCGCACTTGGCAGTAATGGCGAGTAGCAGTGACAAGCATCGTGAACGCGACAATGGGGACGTGAGCATGTGGAAAGGGTTGGTGAAGGAATGAGGGATGGTGGTGTGGCTTGGATTAGATGAATGCCTCTAAATCACTTACCAATTATGTGTGAGGTTTAATTAAGACTAATTAATTATGTGAATAGTTTAATAGGTAAGTTTTTTAATGTGGTTGAAACAGAAACAACTTAGAGTATTAATAATTAGATATTTGAAATCAATGAATAATATTGCTTGAATCAGAAAACCACAAAAAGGATTAATTTTTGAAAATTCAAAACTCATCATTATATAGTAGTATAGATTAGCAAAAGATTACAAATCTTTGTATTTCACTAGTTTGTTCATATTGTTGACTTCCATTGGTCAGGAAGCAGTTTTAGATCCAGAAGCTCATAACCATCTGAAGTGCATCATGAGATCTCCAGCCAAGAGGTTGTTTTGTGATCAAATACAAGTGATTGATGTGTCTATAACTCTTTCTCTTGGCAGTAACAAATTTGCATAATGTCATGCAGAAAATTACCAGAAAGTGTTCCAGAGTCTGGGAATCAAACAGTAAGAATATAATGAATATCTCTAAAGATTACTACCTGTACTTTTGCTGTTATAAGTTATTCATGTATCTTTATGTTTTTCTCGATTTCACTGCTTAGGTTCTAGGAAATGGAGCTCCAATAGCTTATGCTGATAATGTGATTGCTTCAAATGTGTCATGTGAGATGGGAGACATTTCGGACCTAGAGTTGCCTGCACTGGTAGAAAATGATGGAAATGTAGAAAAAGCTGAAGCTTGTAGAAAAGAACTTGAAGATGTGAGTAGATCTCTTCAATAATCCTTTATCCTTTTCAGCACTCCTATTATAGGAATGAAAACAGGCTCACTCAAGAAACCAACTGGTGGTGGTCCTCTGATTGAACTTCCAAAACTAGGGTCCTGTATCTAGATTGCACTAGTTTGGATCTAATTATTCTTAGTAAGCTGCTGATTGGCAGCTTCGCCATCTAGACTACTCCCCAGCATATATGGAGAGACTGTCTCTTATCCTCTTCAGCATGATTGTGTTTTAGTTTGATCAGCAGATTATCGTCTTAATTGAAATAATTTGAGAATTTGGTTTGGTTAATGTAAATTCCTAGAAATTTGGAAGAAATTTTTCTTGGAAGGTTGTCAATAGTATTTCTCTTTCCCTAGACCGTGCTAATATTCTATTCTATCCTACAAACTAAGAAATGAACATTGTTAATACTAATGTAGAAACTAGATCCTTATCGTCATTGGAGAAGGTTTGCATGTCCTCCGTATGATAAGTTTATAGCCTGCCATATTAGATGTTTTAAAGCTGCATCTTTGTATCAACATGATGAAATTACTTATGTGGCTCCTTAAAGAACACCGAATAGCAGAAGACCTGGCAAGCACTCTAGTGCATTTTCTTTTTGGCTGGTGTGCTGATCACTGAGTTTTACCTTGAATAACTGCTTTTTTTTTTCTTTTATTAATTTCTTTTCTAGAAGAGAGAGAAGCAGCTGATCTGTTTTTTTTACTATGATGCTGACAGACAAATGATTCAGATGATTTCTATTAACATTTTCGTTTGCAGTGATGGGTGACATTTTGTGTTCACATGTCTTACTGTACAGATATGCATCGTGTTGAGAAGGAAACATGTGGAAGCTAAAGAACTAGCAGTTCGCGCTATCGTAAACAACAATATGATGCTGATGCTAAACCATCCAATGTTTGAGCAGAAAATATCCTATTGCTAACTAATTTAATGTATTAAGCCATATCAGCAGCTGTATACTTCCACACTTGTTAAACTTGTGTTTCCTTCACCACAAGAACATTTGTGCTCTCCAGAAATTTGCTAATGACCTGAGATCCAAGAAGTACTTATTTGAGGAAATTGGTGCCGTTGATGCTGTAAGTTCATACCCTAAATCTTAAATGTTCTTTCCACATGAAGACAGAGGAAATTACATTTCTGAGCTAATTGTGTTGGGAAATTCCTAGTAGTGGAACTCGCCATATGTCATGACTGGGATTACTTATTTACTAGTAAACCACCATGATGAAATGGTTACTAAAATATTTTTTAACTGGACAGAGATGTTATTCATTTTATATCAGTTTTATGCTGATTTCTTATAATTGAATTTATAATTCAGCATGTCATATTATTCAGCCATAATTCCAGTGGAGATTTATACCTTTAGGATTTTAATTGAAATTTAAGGTGGATAGAATCCAGCATGTAGCATTTTGCACTTTCCAGAGTAAAGTTTTCTTGTATTTAGTCTTGGCAGATCTGTTTAGGTCTTATATTATACTGGAAACTGCCAAGCAACTAATAATATCAATTCCTTTCCCAACCAAAATAAAATAAAAACAACCTAATAGTGTCCCTTCTTGAAGACACATAACCATTGCTTGAATTTTCTTGATCTATTTCTGAGTTTTCTTGTATTTAGTCTTGTTATATGATTACTTCAAGCTAATCCTAGTGTGCTGGAGTGAACAAAATTTAGATACATGAACTTTTAGCCCCACAAAAGTTTTGTCAATGCTCATATATGTAAATAGGACACAAGTTTTTTGCAGTAGTGCTGCTAATTAACATCTTTTCTATTTTGCTGAACTCTTTTAGTTTAGCATTTTTAGGATTTAATTTAGAAGAGTAATATATTATTCTTTGTAGAATAATGGGTTCCAACGTGAATTTGAGGTAGTGTGTGCAAAATGCTGTTTGTTTGCTTAACCTTGTTGGACAGCATTTTGATATGGCTAGAGTGCACTCTTATCAGATTACTTTATCATCTTGTTTGGGCTGGAAATCTCAATATTAATTGGCAGGGCAACCCGTGTAGTTTATGTTAGCTGTGTCAACTAAATTGTTTTTCTCATTGTTTAATCACGAACTGCTTATGTGCCATGAAATAAAGCTATCACCATTACTGACTAATAGTGGCATGTATCCCTAAAAAGAGGCTCAAAAGTGTCATTTGTCCTCATTGACAGCATTTCCATCCTTTCAATGCTTTAGATTGAAGCTCCAAAAAGATGCATAGCTTTTCATAAATTTGAGAGCATGTAGCCATGCACTACTCTGGGGAATTATACATCTCTATAAGCAGTTCTATTCTTTAGTTCAAACAAAGCATTTATATTTAGTAATAATTTGCATTAACTATCTTTTAAGGTTTTCTCGTTCTTATCTTTTATGACCTGCCTAGTTTCTAAATAACCCACTACTTTTATGGTGAGGCAGCTTTAATACTGGAATTCTGCAGAAGATGCTTCATCCATTAGAACTGCAGGTAACGTACATCACACGGTGAAAAGAATATAGGTTCCTCCGCATGCATAATCTTGAAATGAACTCCAAGCACTACTTAAATAGCAAGCTTGGTTGCATGATCAATTAGTTGTTGCATGCTGTGGAGGCATTTGCTTATGCAGACTAGAGGTTGTGAGAGAGGGTCTGTACCTTCCTATTCACCTGGTAATTCTTGGGACTATATTGTTCAAGTTGCTTTGGTCTGTCCTCTACTAGAGGCAGTATCTTCTGCTGTGCTATGAGTGACCGCGATGTGGATGATCTAAGGTAAATCCTGTCTATATGCTGGTATATTAGGGTAATTGATTCTGCTGGGGCATTAGGCTTGGGGGTTGGTTGATAGTGTTTCAGGGGCAGTGAAATGCCACGCAATTCAAGAGTGAATATGTACATTGAATTTAGTTGAATTGTAAAGACTGGATATTGCGCCTCCAGCTGTTGGTTTGGCGGTTGTTGGCTCCAGGACAGACCAGATGAGCACCATACAGATCCCAAGTGCCTTCTATTGTCCATCCTATGTTTCATGAACTACGAAGGAACCGTAACATTGGATTGACTCTCAACAGGCACATGACAAGAATAATGATCCTAGACAATTGTGGTGGATGACTAGGCGTCCCATTCCATCATCATCATATCTTAAACATGATTTGGGGGGGTTAAAAGCTGGTAATTTTTGGCAGCTCTTGCCTTTTAGGATGTTCCTCTTGTTGGTTATCTTGTTGCAAGTTTGCAGCACACTTGGTATCACACTAGCACTTCCAGATTTTGTTTTACTGGTAACGTTGACATAGTCGATTTCTGGGCTATGAGTTCATACTATTTCACGTCTTTTTTTTTTTCTTTTTCACGTTACATAGTATGACTATATGACTTACGACTTAGAACAGCTGAACTGCTGGGGCCGAGAAATCTGCTCTAGCCTCTAGTCCTGGGTGAAGAGTGAGCGGGACTTAGGGCTCACCTGCACTATAGACAAGTGTTTTCGCTTTTTCATTCGTCAGAGACATGAGTGCAGACCTGCACATCCATGAAGATAAGAGTGCCCTCTGCTGGATTTGGCTGTCCAAGGCTGAAAGCAATTGTGATGTTCTCTGCGTTTAAATGGGTGATATAACTCAAAAGCAATTGTGCTTTACATCCTTATTGATCTAGTCACTAGACAAATAGAGTAGGACCCGAAGAAGTTGGTGCTGTGAAGTAATCCATTAAGTGAAAGGCTAAGTTTCTGATTGTGAAGGAAAAGAAAAACTTGTAGCTATTTACTGCTGGACACCTGACTATCTGACGTACACTATACTATGAAATGATAAAAACAAGTACAACACCAACAGGATGAGCTGCTAAAGCTATTCCGTAACCTTACATTTTACGTCCATGGGAGTTTTATTATTGTGTACCTGCTTAAATAGCAATCAACGAAATTAGCTTATTTTGATAAATCCAAAAGATGTTTAACAAGATTTTGAATTTAAACTGGATAATTGTGAGCAATATGTTTTCTTATTAAGAAAGTGTAAAATATAAATATGTTTAAAAAATAAATAGTAACTCTACAAAAGATTTCTAAATTCCTTTTTAAGATTCCTTATTCTCTTTTTCAATTGTCCCCAAATTCTTATTCATCCCTTATTCTCTCCTTCAATTGGCCTCCAAATTCCAATCCATCCTCACGGAGTGGAGGCCTTTGAAGAAGACTACGACCATGGCAACGGGCTTTGATCGTGGTAGCCTTTGGTGCGGCAGGCACGACAATGGCGATGGCCTTCGGTGCAATAGTGATGAATTCCCTGCTATGGGCACGGTGATGGCCTTGTAATAGGCACGGTGATGACGGCGGCCTTTGATTTGACAATGACGATGACGACAATGAGAAGGAGGAATTGAGATATAAGTCCGAGAAGTCAGGGTCTAGTGGCTATGGCTTATACATCCAAATAAGCTAAAGCTTGAAGAGAAGTCTCTTTGAGAATCCACCTGTTCACCCGAGGTTTAACTTATCAAAATAATAAGTTGAAATTAAAACTCGGTCAAACATACTCTTAAATTATATGTTCGGCATATCCAAAGTCCTATAAGCTTATTAACCTAACCCTCTAGTCCCTCTTTACAATCATATATATGGTTCGATCACTTTATATTTCCTGTCCATGTATTTTTGTTTTCTCCTGGTTGCACTCTTGCTTCATTGTGGTAGCCGATGCCTATCCTAGCTGTCTCGTCCAACCGTTGGAGGCCCCTTTTCATCTGCTAGCGGAGTCAAAGATCATTCAGATTAAGAGATTAGTGTGTTTATCCAGTCAAAAGTTGGACTCATGTATGTACCGCATTCCTAAAAGCAAACGACAAAGATAAACCTCAATTACCTTCATCTGGTAAATATTTCATTGCGTGGAAAGGCGTAATGAGCCATGCTGTTTGCTGGTTGCTGGTTGCGTCTTGCTTTGTGATAGCAGCATATCGCCAGTACAGTAGGAATACACTATGGGCGCCGTTGATAGATTGAGAAAAGGATCTGGTGTGAAGCGACGAGAGTGGAAGAGGTGCAAGGGATTTAAATGTTGCCTTTAGAAGAGCACGGCTTGCTTCGGTGGTCTGTTGTAAAAATTAAAGGAGCAAAGTTTTTATACTTCAGCCTTTGATTTCTTTAAGCCAGCCAGTTAAAAGCCATCACTGTCGACTATCTGATAACGTCCACAATCGATATAGTATTATATTGGTACAAGTCTTACGTGGATGCCATCACGGTTGCTCTTGAGCTATATATAGGATCAGTCCCGTAGCTCCAAATCCCATAATCAGGCGAACAAATCATCAGTTCATTTAATCTCTGAACTGTTAGGAGCTTCTTTACTGAACTGTTTCCATGTGCTATTAGATCCACAGAAAATAGAGCGCTGCCGCTACAACTCATAGCATCTCAACTGTTAGGCGTCAACATTACGATAAACCTTTGTGGCTTCAAACTTTAGAAAGGCAAAAGATATATGGCAGGCATCAGTGCAGGCCACCTTTTCTGTGTCATCCTTCTGCTTTCTGCCATCCTACACTCGGACTCTGCCCGGGTCTTGCAAGAGCGGCCTAAGGGGTCCCTCCAAGTGGACGTAGCCAAGATGACGGTCTCCGGCGAGAGGCAAAGGACGGGCGACACGGTTGGCACTGTCGCGTACGAGTCCAAGCGATTAAGCCCAGGAGGACCAGACCCACAGCATCATTAGTTACTCCTGAGTTCATGAGCTCGTCTGCTCTACTTCGATGTCTTTGGTTGTTTTTTATAACCTGTAGGAATTCTTTGTGTGCGAGTTTTACTAGCGCACTTAAATACTCGTTGGAACGCTCTGCTAGTTGCTTCGCACAGTGCTTCCAACAAGTATTCGGCTGCGGTAGGAAAATTCACATGCAACATTTCCGATAAGAGTTGTTTCTTTCTTTTGTGTGTGTGTGTGTGGGCGCGCGAGCACTCTGTCCTATTTTGTTGTTTCTTTTTTCCTACCCTAGAGACCACGTCACTACTTTGTTCTGTAACGGGGCATAGTTAGAATAAAGTCTCTTTACTGTCAACATTAATCTCTGTAATGTGCTTCGGCTTTAAAAAAAACCTAGAGTTTGCTTTTCATTGCTTGTTCTATGCATGCTGCCAAGGACGGAAAGAAGCTAATGATGAATGATGCTTTAGGTTTTCTCGACAATATCTACTCAGCAAAGCGTGCATGATAGTACCAGTACGAAGAATCTAAATTATTTCTATGACGCCAATGAGCAATCACAACCATCTGCATGCTTTCTCCAAGCACCGATGCAGGAATCCTACTCTCAGGGGAGGGAGGGAGAGAGAGAGAGGACCCATGAAGGAGACGCCGCTGCATTGTATGCAGCGATTTGTCATCTGTGGTACTCTCAATAAAAAAGTCACCGCGACAAACTTTGCTTTGGTGCTGTAATGCTGTATTGCCATAGCGGCCCCATGCAGGAAAAACATATTAACACTGAGACTCTCTCTCAAGTAGATGTGTTCATTAATCAACCTTTTAGAATAAAAGATATGAAATGCCCGTTTAGAGTCTAATCTTCAGATTAAAGCGCCGCCACTTAAGCCCCACCCTTAAGTAAAATAAATATAGTAGGTAGGGCGGCTTACCAAATCATTTAGCTAATTAATATAGTAAGACCAATGAGTAAATCTTGTTACGTTGATAGTGCAAATTATTATTCAACCAAAAAGTATGACAGTGGCCAGCAACTATTATTTGGTAGATAACTGTTTATCGTTGTAGAAAAATCAAGATAACAAAATGGCAACCAAATTTCCAGCAGAGTTGCCATTCCTACCTAATCGAAGTAACAAAATTGTACAATTAATTGTTTGTCTAAATATGAATGGTTGAAAAAAATGTCGAGAGTTATGATTTCATCTCACGGAGGACTACCATCGATGGATTTAAAAAATAAGTATATTTCAGTACACAAATTCAATAAAACTAGTATTTCTGTTTCCAGTACAACATGGTAGCAAGTGTATAGGAGTTTGGGACATATCCTTTGCAATTCGGTAAGGTTGTGCATACAAACACATTTTTTTTTTTTTTTACAAACTCTGTACAAACTTCGGACTATAGACCTATCTCCTTGATTAACACTTCGATCAAGCTGATTACCAAAGTCATGGCGAATGGCCTAGCTCCGTGGATGGGAAGGCTTGTGCAGGAAAACCAACTATCCAAGACTGTTGCATATGTCAATCAACTGCTCCACTGTGCAGGCATATCTGGAGAGCCGACTGTGCTTATAAAGCTAGACCTGGAAAAGGCATTTGACATGGTAGAATGGGACGCGTTACAGGATAAAATGTTAGCTAAGGCTTCCCCATTAAATGGTGCAACTGGGTTGATAGCATTCTCCGTTCCAGCAAAGCGGCAGTCGTTCTCAATGGGCAACCAGGCAAAACCTTCCAATGAAAAAGGGGGTTAAGACAAGGGGACCCCCTTTCCCGGCGCTCTTTGCTCTTGTGGTTGATTTCCTTGCGCCAACCTTTTTCAGTTCGGAACTGACACAAGTAATCTCTCATTGGCACTGAGAGCATATGATAAAGTGCGACTCATCTAGTTCGCAGATGATACAGTGATCCTACTAAGAGCAAGCCAAACAGACATCTGGTTCCTTAAGAGCATCCTCAGGGTCTTCGCTGGCAACAGAGGGCTGTAGGTAAACTATGCCAAATCTTGCACGGTTCCTATGAACATCTGCCAAGATGAGGCAATTACACTGGCAGGAACGCTGGGATGTCGACTGGAAAGCTTCCCAATAACCTACCTTGGATTACTGGTATCGAACAAGAAGGTAAAGGCAAAAGACTTCAACCCGTTGGTAGACAAAGTTAATAACAGACTTTCAGGTTGGATGTGCAAGCAACTGTCCTTAGGAGGGCATCTAACCCTCACTAATGCCATGTTGTCTGCGCCACCAACTTTCACTATGAGATCTTACAAGTTTCCAAAGAAGGTTCTCAGATCAATGGACAAGATAAGAAGAGCTTTCTTCTGGAAAGGGAATGGGGAAGCAAGTGGAGGGAACTGTTTGGTTAAGTGGGATGAGGTTTGCCGTCCCAAAATCAAAAGAGGACTGGGGTTAAAGAACCTGGAGGCTTTCAACAATGCTCTCATCTTTAAACAATGCTTCAGTCTTTTCAACGACTAACACAAACCTTGGGTCAGGTTGATGTGGAGCACATCCTTCGCGAACAAACTACCAAGGCAAAAGGGCAGGCATACCCTGAAGTGGTGGTCTAGTATTACTAATAACTGGACTATCTTCTAAGTATTCGCCAGCAGATGGAAGGCATACCTCCTTTTGGAAAGACTGCTGGCTAAAGGAGGACCCTCTGAAAAATCAACTGCAGCAACTCTTCTCTTACTCAAACTCGAAAGATGCTTCGCTTTACGAGATTATGCACTTGGAGGAGCTGGAAGAAGCCTTTGAGTGGCCAGTGTCGGAGGTATCGGAAGAGCAGCTCTCAGTCCTTGCCAACTCACCGCAAGACCTAACTGAGGGATGATATGGATGGGGTTCTCCTTAGGAAATCCTGTTTCCAGGGGTACAAGGTGAGTTGGGTATACAATGAACTCTGTGCTAACCTACCTCGGGACCCAAACTTTGCTTTAATCTGGGATAGCAGCGCAACACTCAAGGTCAAAATCTTCATCTGGATCCTACTGCGGAACAAACTAAACTCCAGAGCAACTTGAGAAAGAAAGGTAGGATCTATCATCATACGACTGCCCGTTATGCCTGGAACATCATGAAACTGCTGCTCACCCCATACTCTCTTGCACCTTCACATCGGCTCTGTGGAGAACCATTGAGCTGGACTCTACTAGTTTACATGGAATCCTTGACCTCTTCCAGCCAACTGTGAGAGTGCAAAATAGAGTTATCTGGAAAACAATAGCTGCAGCATGCACATGGAGTATATGGAGGATTAGAAATGAGGCAGTTTTCAGACAGCGGTCACCGTCCTTGAACGCTCGAAGGCTGTAGTTAGGGGAACGATGGAAAGCTGGAGTAGAATGAAGCAGGAGCAATCGCGGGTGATGGTAGAATGGATGGAGGAACTGCTTTAGCTTCAGTTCAATCGGCTTGAGGCGGGGCCGATTTCCTCCTTACGATTTACTTGCACTTATCTATTGGTGTTCTTACTTGTTTTTTGAGATTTTGTATCACCTTGAAAAGGAAAGATAAATTCACACACATCTGCAACATTTTATGGACTTTTTACGGCTAGTTTTCGTATAACTGCTGAAACATGAACTACTGTAACATCTATAACATGAATCAGCTCAAAAATGAAATGTCCTTTAATTGCAAGAAAAATATTGTAATGCATAAGCTAAAAGCCAATATGTTAATTTTGAGTCGAAATTCTAGCATTAATTAACTCAATCCCAAACTAGTATGAAGCTTGAAACTCATGAGTGATTAATGGTGAACAAACTTTGTAGCTACGACCTAATCCCATATAAAAAAAATAGAGTATGACCTTATCCAGTATTTTGAATAAAAGAATGAGGAAGAAAAATACTCTTCTTGCTGCCCCCATTGAGTTCATACAAGTGGATGGTGCACTGACAGTCACAGCCGTCAAGCATTGTTCTATTTAGCTTATTAGTCCCGAGCGATGCGTCGCGTCGTCACCAACCTTATAGAAGTTCTGAAATAAAAAGCGAAGAGATCAAAAGCTCCACCCCTTCAAAAAAACATTTAACTTTTCTGTGGTCCTTTAAAAAAAGGTTGTTGAAACGACTCTTCGTTTCATGCCATGAGCTGCTTTTCTTTCTCAACCAGAACCTTTAAGGTGGTGTGGTCGTAGGTAACTTTTCTCTTTTGCATTTTAATTTGTATATGGATTTTTCCAAGAGACCTTTTTTTTCAATCAAGCTTTTATCATATAGCCTATCGAAGAACAGATTCGTCGGTTAGTTCGGTACGTATGTATATATGCTTTGAAATTATTTATTCGTTACAGCGGTCTGGCCTCCCTGCAGAACGAGTAATAGTTGACTTTCATGTTAACACCATTTCAGACGGTTCGTTATATCGACAAAGTGGTTATTTTTTTTATTTCG
This sequence comes from Pharus latifolius, assembly GCA_019359835.1. Classification (NCBI taxonomy): domain Eukaryota; kingdom Viridiplantae; phylum Streptophyta; class Magnoliopsida; order Poales; family Poaceae; genus Pharus; species Pharus latifolius. The sequence continues at coordinate 20,767,970 of CM033319.1, forward strand.
AGTTCTCAAGTTAACACCATTTCATACCATGTAAAATTATTTTCTTTTATTTTCTTGTTGTTACATATGTCAGAAAAGATTAACACCATAACAAATGATTCTAACCTCACGACTTTACAAATTTTAAAAAGATATATCTTTATATGCATTATGATGACTAGCGCCCTTATAATTAGTGTTAATATTAGTGGAACTAATATCATCAATCATGATGTTAGTCTCATCACTTATATGAATACATTTTTCTTTAAAGTCGCTAAATATATATGCTAGCACTATAATAAATAGTGTTATATATAACACAATAAATATCATAACGTGTAATATTAACCGTTATCTAACGCATATAACATGTAGAAAAAAGATTCTCCGCAGCATAAGACGGGCGTTATGGACATCATTCATAACATTATCTTAAAGACCTTATAGTATGTCTCATATATGGTATTAGTCTCCTAATACTCTTTAAGTCTATTTTTTTAAAAAAATAAAGAGAGAGAGAGTGAGGGGGTATCCATTTATAGATTTTCTAAATAAATTGATAATTTAATAAAAGTTTGGAAAGGACAACAAATTTTGTTTTTTAGGGAAAGGACAGCAAAATATTCTATGTACGTGTCTTGCTGCTTTTCTGGTTGGACCGCATGTAACAAAAGGATGCGCATTTCTGGTTATTTTGTATTGTTGTACGGAGCCCAGTTGTGAATTCTTGCGTCAGGTTGCGAGAGCGTTTTATGACTGCCATACGATAACATGGATTCTTTCACGATTTTCCTCGAAACCAAAGATTGGTCTACAGCTAAACATCTCTCTCATTACTCTTTCCTCTTTCCAAGATCATTTTTATTGAGATTTTTAACTTGGCAAACAACAAAATCAATTTTTAAATAAAAGAATATAAGGATGTGTTTGGTTGTAAGTGATAGATCATCTCATGCATCATAAAAGAAGGTTTGGTGTTTGATTGGCTCCATCTTACATCATGTCATGCATCATGACTCATCCCAAAACAGAGAATATTCTCTCAATATGCTGCACCATTCTATTCCTCAATTTTGGAGGTATTGTTTCGTCCATCACCATCTCATTCCTCAATATGGTGCAACATCTCATTTCTGAGGTTATCACAGTACTTTAACTACACAACCAAATACCGTTCCATCTCATCCAGAACCAACCAAACAAAATTCTAGACTATTTCATTCCACACCAACCAAACATCTATCTTGGACCATTTTGTGACACACCACTCATTCCATCTTTTTTCATCTCATGATGGATGATTCGTCCAAACAACCAAACGGACCCTAAGTTAATTGATAAATGGACCTAAATGAGAAAAATTAAGGATCTAAAAAAATAAATTTCAAATTTTAAAACTTAACCAAAACAACCGCACAAATTTAAGAATATAAAGTATAATTTATTCAAATTATATTATTTAACAATAGGGTCAAACCCACTACTCCGGTGGTTGATTCAAAAACTAAATATAGAGAATAAAAAAGCAAGTTTCATATATATTAAATGTGTTTGTCTAGTTTAACCCTATAAACTTAATAAACTGGTGGGCGAGAATTTTAATTCAAATGACGAAAAGTTTTAGAGATCAAAGCAGCGCCTAATCTTTGGTCTGACACTGCCTCGCCCATGATAACCTTTCTTTTATGTAAGCAAATATTGAAATACGTAAGAGGTGCATGCATGGCGGAATATTATCGTGTGCATGGATAAGTGGGGAATTTTTTATATTAAATAATTAATTTTAATGAAAAATTTGAAAATTATACTTTATACTATTTTATTTTGATAGAATGAATCTAAGTTTGACAGATAGTCTAATGTCATAAGTTGAGACTTAAACATTATACGGTAATACTATGACATGTGGTGTTATCATATTTCACACTGTCATGTAAAAAAATACGATGACCACATTAGTAGTTTGATAAGATCATAACCCATGACGTTAATTCTGACAAGTCTAGCGCTCTAGATTGTAGTGTTACCTCTCATATTTAATTATTTTTATCTGATTTTTGTGTCAAATAACAGTAGTTATTAGAACTATTTTACTTGTGGTGTTAGACTATAAAGGGTAGTGCCATTGATCATGGCATTATATTTGGGTGTCTAACACCACTGCGTATGGTATCCACAAATCTAACTAAAATTGTCAAATGTGGACACGTAACGCCATCGTTAGTAGCACTAGATCTTACTTTAGTAACACTATGGATTGTGGAGTTACCAGACTGCTGATGTGGTAGTCTATTTTTCCTATGTGCCGGTGTGTTTGATTGTAACACCATAGGTTAAACGTTAAACTATCTAATCTAATGTTTCGACTCATGATGTTAGACTGTCTGTTCGGCCTAGATTCATTCCATGAAAATAAAATAGTTTAGAATATATTTTTTCAGATTTTCTTTAAAATTTATTATTTAATAAAAAATTTCGATACTGCATGGAATAAACACTCTTTTCCAAGCTTACAAAGATATAATTTTTTTGGGCATTGCCAAGGTGCTCACAAATGTTACATACAAAAAAAATTTTAAGAAAATACAATAACTTAAAATAAAAATGTAATAGTCTTAACTAAAAAATATAACAACTTAAAATAAAAAAAAGTGATAGGCTAAAATAAAAATACGACAAACTAAAAATCAAAAAATGAGACAACCTAAGAAAATGCAACAATCTAAATTAAAAAATGTGACAACCTTAAAAAAAAAAGAGACAATTTAAAATATGAATATATAACAACAAAAGTGGAAGCAAAGAAGATAACAAATATTAAAAAATATAGCCATTTTGTTTTTTTTAAAAAAAACTCGTAAAGATATTACAAAGAAGTATTAATTAACAATTGGGCATGACTATATTTACAACTTTTATATACAAAAAAATTTTATAAAAAAAATTGACAATCTAAAAAAATGTGAAGACCTAAAATAAAAAAATACGATAACCTAAAAAAATACAACTTAAAATAAGAAAATGTGATAACCTAAAAAAATGACAACATAAAATAAGAAAGTACAACAAATCTAAAAAATTCAATAACAAAAAAAACGCGACAACCTAAAATAAGAAAATGCATCAACTTAAAAAATTACGACAAAAAAGATAATTTAATATAAAAAATATAACAATATAAAAAACAACATCAAAAATTCATTGGATCAGTTGTTGATCATTTGATCAAAATCTATTGATCTATATTAAAAAATAAAAACAAAAAAAAACTTATAGCTATTCCGTTAACAATTAGAATGCGCTCTTTCCGCTTTGATGCCCTTACTTATATATAGAGTCGGCGAGGTAGAAGCAGAAGTCGGCCAACGTGAGAAGATAAAGGCACCGGCGGTGTAGCCGTGTAGGTCGGATAGGGAGAAGATAACAATATATATCTAAAGTCCTACATGCTACATTACATCAGTGACGAGCTGTACCTCCAGGTCGGCAAAAAGTACACTACTATATATCATTGTGATTTGCCTTAGCAAAAGTTTGGACTGTGGCTTATGTTGGTTTGTAGCATTGAGAATTGCTAGTACTTATCCGAATTTCTTCGTTCAAAGTATATAAAAGTATAAAGCAACCCTAGCTAGTCAACTACACGTATCTGGGACCCAGAAAGCATGCATTTTAATAGTGTAACTGCTAAGAAGATGTATGCACGCATGAGCATGACATGATCTCGTGCATCATTTCAGAATGTTCATAAAGATATGGTAGGAAGAAAAAGGAAGAAAGATTTTGAATGGTTGTAACACCGACCATTCGTTCTTCGTGAAATATAGCATATGAATAGTATTAGTAGTTCATGAACAACCAGCACTAAGTGGTTCTAGGTTTGGTGAGGATTACGATTAGGATTAAGCTAGCTGGCTTAGACTAGGACCTCCGTGCAGTCATGTGTTCGTATGATATTCACAGAGATATTTGGGACGGCATTTTCTTAATGCTAATTTCCATCATGAGATATGATCAAGATACTGATGAGGGTTATTTAATCAATTTAGTCCCATAATGTTATGCAATGGAGATATAAATAATACATGTAATACAAGCTTCAAGGTATTCCTTTGTTTTTTTTTCTTTGCCTCCGCGGTTTTGGCGAGGGAGCTGTTCTTTCCCTTCTTTTCTTTTTTTTTTTTTTGAAAAAAGAAAATAGGACAGAACTCTACTGAAATGCCGTTAGAATAAAACAAAATAACTGCACACCGTGTTACCAAGCTTCAGGCAATGAGGTTGAATCTTGCATTTGGTACCATAAAGTTTCTACTTTTAAATTAAAAACAAGGGTACACGATTTCATTCAACCTTTATATGAGCTAGAATTTACCATTTTACAATGTTAGATGTACTAGTTGGAGGTCACATGTAACACATATTGTAAGTTATAACACACTAAATTAGAATGAAATTCATACAAAATAACATAATTATACTCAATGACACATTATCAGGCATGCTATCTAATATTTCTAAAAACATCATGCCTACCTGCAAACTAAGTTACAAGAAGAGATCAATATGAGAAATTTTATGATACATACATATATAGAATTTTTTGTACGGATATCTCGGAATAAAAAAATAATTTTAAAAATAACGCTTAATAAAAAGAAATTACAAATCTGGCTTCAGTCGCCATCTGGGATGGTGACTTACCGAAAATGGGCCATCAGTCGCCATCCCAGATGGCGACTGATGGCCAATATATAAGGGGGGGGGGCCGGGGCGATTGTGGTGGAAACGAAAAAAAAAAACTCACTCACTCACTCACGGCAGAGGAAAAAAGAAGAGAGGAGAGGGGAGGAGGGGAGGGGAAAAAAGAAAAGAAGAGGAGGGGGAGGAGGAGAAGAGGAGAAGAAAAAGAAGAAGAAGAAGAAGAGGAGAAGAAGAAGAAGAAAAAGAAAAAAAAAGAAAGGTAAAAAATTTTTTACTGATAATTAGTATAGAATGTTTTAGGAATTTAGGAATTTGCAGATCTGTTTTAAAAATGGGGTTTATAGAAAAAAGAAAGGGGTTTATAGATTTGTTTTAGGAATTTACAGATATGTTTTAGAAATGTGTAGATATGTTTTAAAAATTTGTTGTATTTGTAGATCTGTTTTAGAAATTTGCAGATCTGTTTTAGAAATGTGTAGATCTGTTTTAAAAATTTGTTGTATCTGTATATCTGTTTTAAAAATGTATAGATCTGTTTTAGAAATGTGTAAATCTGTATATCTGTTTTAAAAATGTATAGATCTGTTTTAGAAATGTGTAGATCTGTTATGTAGATGTGTTGTATTTGTAGATCCGTTATGTAGAAATGTTATGTATTGAGCGAATAAATTTGATTAATAAATAGTGAATCGATAATTTAGGACATACGGTTTATTCGTAGAAAATGTGTAGAAATACATATTTGATTAGATGTGATGCAATATCATTAATGTAGTGTACTTCTAAGATGTTAAAAAATAAGTCGCAGATGTCTTAAGGATGAGTATAGAGTAATGTGCAAAATATATTGAAGATATGATAGCTGATGTTTGTAATACTTATGTTGTAGACAATGTCGGAAACAAGAGTAGTATATATTTTTCACGGGGAACAAATCATTAGAAATGGACCATCTGGAGATGACCTAAGTGGATGTCACCGTGTAGACATGGAATTGAATGATCTTAATGTTCTTAATTTTGAAGACCTTAAGACCCGAGTCATGGACATCCTAAATATTGACCCATGTTTACACAAAATTGTCATGGAAGCGCTGGTGCCTATTGGTTTGACATCTTGTTGGAAATTGTGTAAACTTAGAGGCGATAGATCATGGGGCTCTCTTGTTAGGAGGGTGATAAATCCCAATCATGGGCCAGATGACTGTATACTGTATGTGACAAAGCTAGACAATGTACCCGAACCGGAAGCAGAACTTGTACCCGAACCATTAATTGGAGGAGAACATATGAACATTGATCCAACCATGACTTATAATTCTGCGGATATGCCCAACGCAGAATTCATGAGCGGGTATTTCTGGCCTGGGGATGAGGCTTATGCCGACGAAGGTGAAGACGAGGGTCTGGAAGTTTCAGGCAGCGAAGGGTCGGAGGTGGACGCAGACTATGCGGATTCCTCTGGTGAAGAAGACTATCGTGAAATGGGACCTCCACAACAATCAATGGCTAGATCCTAGTGGTTTTGAGCATGCGCGAATCCACGACGATCGCAGTTTGGAGTCGGCAGGGAGTGAGCACAGATTAACATTGGGACAACATTTTCGAAGCAAGGAGGAGGCTAAGCAAGCCGTGGCGATGTGGTCCGTGACACTGCGTCGGTCTTTCAAGGTTGACAGAACAACTCCGCGACTGTACGCAGTGAAGTGCAAGGTGGAAGGATGTCAATTTTATGTTCGTATTGCTCGGTACAGGGACAATGAGCACTTCATTGTTTCCAGGATCACCGAACACGACTGTTCGGTGACAGAAGTATCACAGAGTCATAGAAATATGTCCTCCGCATTTGTGGCACGTGTAATCTTGTCGAACCTTCATGCAAATCTTGATATGCCACCAAAACAAATTGTTAGCCAGATCAATGACACATTTGGGTACATCATTCAATATGGAAAGGCATGGAGAGCCAAGCAATTTGGTCTTGAGATGTTATTTGGATCTTTCTATGATTCATATAACTATGTGCCCAGATTGATCCAACAAATCGTTGACACCAACCCTGGCACTGTGATGGATATGGTCCATAGCCCAGTTGTCGGCAGAAATGGTGAGATAGTTCTTGGAGCTGAGTATATGGAGCGTATATTCTGGTCATTTGGTCAAGTAATCTCTGTGTTCAAGTACATGCGGCCAATACTTTGCGTGGATGGCACATTTCTAACTGGGAAGTACAAGGGAACTCTGATGACAGCAGTTGCTGCAGATGCAAACAACCAGCTACTTCCCATGGCGTACGCCTTAGTGGAAGGAGAGAGTACAGACAGCTGGGTATGGTTCCTTGCAAACCTAAAACAAACAGTCGTGAAAGACAGACGGAATGTATGTATAATCCATGATAGACACAAGGGTCTGTTAAGTGCCATTGAGTTCATGTTGTCCACTGAGAACCCGCAGTACAGCTGGAATGACTTGATCAGTCGGTGGTGTAAACGACACCTTGCGGCGAACTTCTTCACACACTACAAGAGTGCACGGCTTATGAAGAAGTTCAAGCGGTTGTGCGATCAGAACCAAAGCCATAAGTTCCAAAAACTTTGGGACGAGTTAGAACAAGAAACTTCAGATCTAGGTAAATCCCAAAGGTCAGAGGCAAGCAGTTCACAACATCCAGAAGATGAAGAAAATGTCGTGGAGACTACAGATGTGGCGAGACGACGCACCCGAAGATCAAGGCTAAAGAAATTTAGTGAATGGATCAGTGACAAAGCTCCTGAGAAGTGGTCTCTATTGCACGATGAGGGAGGTGCCAGATATGGCGTAATGACAACTAACATGGCGGAGGTATACAATTTTGTGTTGAGGGGGGTGCGAGGTCTGCCGCTCACTGGAATTGTGGAGTTTACATGGCATCGCACGGCCAAATACTTCTACGAGAGAGGTACAGCTGCAAGAGCATTGCTTCGGGTGACACCACCAAAATTTCCTCATGAAGTACAAAGGTACTTAGAAATGAAAGCCGCGGCCGCTCAGAAACACTCAGTCGAGTGCATTCCTAACAGTAGAAGGCAAAGTTGGGTCGTTTATCTGCGCAGTAAGAACGTAGGGGGTGGATACATGCGACAAATCAAGAGGCAAGGAGTGACATTTGAAGACGGTGTCAAGTGCACTTGTAACAAGCCAACTCTATTGCATAAACCGTGCTCTCATGTGATGGCCGCGTGTGCGCACGACAACAAGTCGAGCGAGATGTACCTCTCAGTTTACTATGGTTCACGGTACCTTGCCGAGACATGGACTGCAGACTTTGAGATTTGGGGGACTCAGCAGCACTACAGAGATCGGTCGTGTAGGGCAGGCGAGATCCGATATGTTCCACCACCGCAGTTGGAGCGGAAAGGCCCTGGACGACGGCAGAAAATGCGAATTGGCAATGACATGGATAACGCAGAACGCGATGAGCTACGAAAGTGTGCCATTTGCCGACAGCCCGGCCACACGAGGAGGACATGTCCTGATGCATCCGGACCTAGTCGCACATGACTGAGTAATGTTGTGCAACACTTATTCGTTCCTGCTGTGTATTTGATGATGTACTAACCTAATGTTCTTGTTTGCAGGCATGGCTCACCCTCGTCCACAGTTTCCTGAGTTACTCGATCAGTACTACGACGGTCGTCATCGGTCTCGAGCGGTGCGATCCGGAGAGGAGCTTCAGCCATTCCGCCTGCGATCGTCCGGCACGTCTTGGCCTCTCGATGGGAGATACATCGCACGGCTGAGGGCGGCGGGGCTGCTTCCTTTTAGCAGGATGATCACCAGACTGGAGACTTTCAGGCACGACCGATCACTCGTCTCTGCTCTGGTGGACAGGTGGAGACCCGAGACGCACACATTTCACTTCCAGTGGGGAGAGATGACCATTACCCTGGAGGATGTGGCCATGTTGTTCGGACTCCCGATTCGCGGCCAGGCCTGGGTACCACCACCCACTCCCGCCGGATGGGACGGCATGCTCGCCGAGAGGTTTCATCCACTACCTCTAGGCCAGGAGCCCTTCCAGCACGACGTCGGAGTTCCTGCGACTTGGCTTGTTCACTTCAGGACGTGCCCAGCAGATGCAGATGAGTAGACTGTGAGCCGACACTTCGAGGCGTATTTGCTGCACTTGTTCGAGGGCTTCATGTTCACTGGTATGCTTAAACATGTTATAGGCACAGCTATTTACATTCTCTTGTTGAATTTAATTCCTATTTTTTTGCTTTTCTACAGGCACTCACGGCGACACAGTGGATCGTTGGCTTGTTCCACTGGCGCAGATGCTCGCGGACACGCCGATCGATCAGATCCCACGCATCAGCTGGGGGTCAGCGGTTCTCTGTGCGACGTATCGAGGATTGTGCGACGCCTGCGTTCGGCGTGCCCGAGCGGCGAACATGGCCGGATCTCCTCTGCTTCTTTTGCTGTGGTCGTATGAGCACATACCTGTCGGACGACCGCTCATCACCGACACGCCCGTTGCACTTCCGGAGGGGCACCCGCCTAGGGATGCAGAGGATGAGATCGATCGCCCTACCATGGGGGATCGCTGGTTGCAACATGAGCTGCAGTGGGCCACAGTTCAGGTGCATGCGTGCTACAGTGCGTACAGTGGCGAGTTGGAGTTGTTGCATCCGGCTCGTGTTATATGGAGGGTTTGGACGACGAGCTATATCGAGAGCACAGCCGGCGGCGCGATCTCTGTGGTGTGTATCGAGGACCGGGATTTATGGCTCACCCGCTGTATTCTTGTCTTCAGCCATATGTTGGAGGTGTACGCTCCGTGGAGGGTGATGCGCCAGTTTGGTTTATTCCAGACGATCCCTCCTCCAGACGCCCCGCATCGTTTGTCGCATGACCAGCACGAGTAAGTTCTCCATTATCTCCGCGCATAGTGTTTTCGCTCTGTGAAATAACTGAACACTTTTGTTTTTTTTGCAGGCAGAGTCGCAAGGGCAAGAAGGTTGTCAGTTGGCAGGACCGACAGTCTCCGTACACTCGTCGCTGGGAGCAGACAGCAGCGATAGATGTCGTGCGTGAGGAGAGGGTGTACGATTCCACGACATACGGCAACTACCTCCGATGGTACCTCCCTCACACCGCAGCTCGCATTGCCCCGCCACCTCCGGCGCCTGCAGACGTGCCTGCTCCGAGCGTGCATCAGACATACGACCGACATCACGCATCTCGGGTACACCGCCAGGTACATGCCGCCAGCCCATGACCTACTTGTTATTTTTATTTCTGCCTCCCATTGTCTTACCGTCTTGCAGGCTGACGGCATCCGTGCGATCAGTTCTGTGACACGGCCACTAGTCCAGCGGAGGCAAGCAGGTATGCCTATCACGCCCGACGAGTACGAGAGGGCCGTCGCCTACGTCGACCGACTCGCCTCGCAGCTGACCCTGGAGAGTGCCTCCACTTCGTCGACTTTTGTTGCACCTCCACGTCCACGGGCCCGACCCAGTCATACGCCCTCACACTCAGCCGCTCCTCATCCCGACACAGCCGGCCCTTCAGGTACGGCTGTTGCCGCACCCATTTATCTCGGTGGGCCCCCGGCTCGCTCATGCCGTACAGGTGTTGCACCTCACGTCGACTTCTCGTCGCGTGGTGGTGTACGGATCTCTGAGGGTCCCCGAGCGCCGCCTTCTGCACACACTTCCGATTCTGGATTGGGCTTCGACGTCACGTTCGACTCAGACGACGAGTACATTGCTATGTCTGAGCATACGATGCCTATCCCGTCGGCTGGTCCGCTTCGGTCTCCTGCTAGGCACCCACCATACATTCCTCGTCAGTCGGTCCGTGCCGACCCCCAGGTGGTCCGCGACCCATCGTATGCTCAGTATGCCGATATGATGCAGATGAGAGACGACGCCGATCAGAGCCAACATCAGTTGGCATCTTCGCAGCTTGGTGAGGCACCTCCACCGTCGCAGGACTCGAGTGCTCAGCCTCCCGGTCGACAGCCCTCGCAGAGGACAGTGCATCCGCGCAGCACCTATTCGCCATCGCCGTTTCAGCGCGACCGGAGCCATCGTCCGAAGAGGGGCCGACAGTAGTTTTTTTTTATGTTCTCCTTTTATGAAACATTATATCGATTCTCATGGTTGTACTATTTTGGTTTATATTAGTATTCTCATGTTTTCACTATTTTTTTATGTTCATTTTCGTTTTTGGGAACATCATACTCGACAGATTGAACCAACTACGAAATTTGAATGCTAATTTTAAAAAAAACACTAATTTGAAAGTTATTTTAAAAAAAACACAAATTTCAATGTTAATTTTAAACAGAACACAAATTTGAATGTTATTTTTAAAAAATCACACAATTTGAATGATAATTTTTAAAAAAACACAAATTTGAATGCTAATTTAAAAAAACCACAATTTTGAATGTTAATTTTAAAAAAAACACTAATTTGAATGCTAATTTAAAAAACCCACAATTTTTAATGTTAATTTTAAAAAAAACACTAATTTGAATGCTAATTTTAAACATAAAACAAATTTGAATGTTAATTTTAAACAGAACACAAATTTGAATGCTAATTTACAAAAACCATAATTTTGAATGTTAATTTTAAAAAAAACACTAATTTGAATGCTAATTTTAAAAAACCACAATTTTGAATGTTAATTTTACAAAAAACACTAATTTGAATGCTAATTTTAAACATAACACAGATTTCAATGTTAATTTTAAACACAACACAAATTTGAATGTTATTTTTAAAAAATAACACAATTTGAATGCTAATTTTTAAAAAAACACAAATTTGAATGTTATTTTAAGAAAAAATATAATTTTTATTGTTTTTTTAAAAGAAACACAATTGTCAAGAATTTTTTTTAAAAAAAGCACATTTTCGGCCTTCAGTCGCCATCCTGGATGGCGACTGAAGCTACGTGGCAGTTAGTCGCCATTCCAGATGGCGACTGAAGGCAAACTGCCATAAATCGCCATCTGGAATGGCGACTGAAGCCAGATTTGCAATTTCTTTTTATTAAGCGTTATTTTTAAAATTATTTTTTTATTCTGTGATATCCGTACAAAAATTTCTACATATATAACATAATTGCAAGGAATAAGCACCTAATCCACCAAAATGGTTTAGTTACACGGTTTATGTGAGGAATTAACATTCACTAAAATTCTACATAGATAAAATAACTCAAAATCTTGTCTGTTATGTACCTCAAATCAACCAATAATATCATTTGGATCAAACAGCTATAAAAAAAATAAAATTTGTAAATTCAAAACTGATCATATATTATATATTAATATGGATAATTCAAAAGCACTAAGCACCGTAGTATTTTCTACATAGATTTCAGATTAAAAAAATGTGCAACGTGTAACGCACGCTTAAAAGTTAAATCTATACGCTGGGTTTGAAACGAGAGTACGAGATTAGACACCACATAAATACTGGAGCTAGGCATAGACGACTGAGAATTGTACACAGTGTCCACGACTACAAGATTTCATGGGCCGAGCCAGGTCAAGTGCGGTTAATTTTGGCCCGACACATGGGTCTCCATCGGTCCACGCACCCAACAAGAATAGAGTTTTTTTTACTGTTAACCCGTATTTAAATATTAATTACAGAATTGACCCACAGTTGTAAAAAATTGCAGAAATGACCTTCCTGCTTGTCGTGTACTGTGCTTCCTGCTTGTCGTGCCCTGAAGATGCGACAACTTCTTCTCTCGTGTACTGTGCTTCTTCTGCTTGTCGTGCCCCGAAGTTGCGACAACGTCTTGTCTCATGTACTTATCGTTCCCTGAAGATGCGACAAGCTCTTGTCGTTCGTTGAAGCCGCGACAAGGGAAAAATAATGTTTGCTGCAATGGGGATTCGAACCTGAGCCACCTGATTGCTGCTGAGAACTCCCACCAGCTGAGCTACGAAGTTTATTTGATATGAGGGCAATATACATTGTAATATTGTGCAACTTGTCGAGTTTCCAGAACTCGACAAGTTGCTGCTGGTCCCCCTCATTTATTTGGTCCCCTGCCTGCCATGTAACTCACTCACTCACTCACACACACACAGTAGTAGCATAAGCAACAACACACACATACACATTTTACTTTGAACCCTATATCTAGCAAAATCCGTCCGATAAATTTGTTTGGTGTAGAAGAGAAAGTTGTAGAGAATTGCGAGTTCTTCGAAAAGAGGTAATTTTTTTCGAAATGCATTTAAGATTCTGTTAATTATGTTGCTAATGACGTGATTAGGGTTTATATTTATGTTTATGTGTATAGAAGAGTAGGTATTATGTTGTTTTTAGGAATATGTTTAGGAAATATGTGCATTTGTATGTATGTTTGTAAAATAGATTTTTTTAAATGTATGTGTGTATGTATGTTTGGAAATGAATGTGTATATGTTTGAAAATAGGGGTTTATAAATGTATGTGTGTTTGAAAAATAGATTTTAGAAATATATGTGTGTATGTTTGGAAAAATAAGGTTTTTAAATGTATGTTTGTATGTTTGGAAAATAGGTTTTTGAAATGTATGTGTGTATGTTTAGAAATATATGTGTGTATGTTTGGAAAAATAGGGTTTTTAAATATATGTTTGTATGTTTAGAAATATATGTGTATATGTTTGGAAAAATAGGGTTTTTAAATATATGTGTGTATGTTTGGAAAAATAGGGTTTTAAAATATATGTTTGTATGTTTAGAAATATATGTGTGTATGTTTGGAAAAATAGGTTTTTTAAATATATGTGTGTATGTTTGGAAAAATAGGGTTTTTAAATATATGTTTGTATGTTTAGAAATATATGTGTATATGTTTGGAAAAATAGGGTTTTTAAATATATGTGTGTATGTTTGAAAAAATAGGGTTTTTAAATATATGTTTGTATGTTTAGAAATATATGTGTATATGTTTGGAAAAATAGGTTTTTTAAATATATGTGTGTATGTTTGGAAAAATAGGGTTTTTAAATATATGTGTGTATGTTTGGAAAAATAGGGTTTTTAAATATATGTTTGTATGTTTAGAAATATATGTGTATATGTTTGGAAAAATAGGGTTTTTAAATATATGTGTGTATGTTTGGAAAAATAGGTTTTTTAAATATATATGTGTATGTTTGGAAAAATAGGGTTTTTAAATATATGTTTGTATGTTTAGAAATATATGTGTGTATGTTTGGAAAAATAGGTTTTTTAAATATATGTGTGTATGTTTGGAAAAATAGGGTTTTTAAATATATGTTTGTATGTTTAGAAATATATGTGTGTATGTTTGGAAAAATAGGGTTTTTAAATATATGTTTGTATGTTTAGAAATATATGTGTGTATGTTTGGAAAAATAGGGTTTTTAAATATATGTGTGTATGTTTGGAAAAATAGGGTTTTTAAATATATGTGTGTATGTTTGAAAAATAGGGTTTTTAAATATATGTTTGTATGTTTAGAAATATATGTGTGTATGTTTGGAAAAATAGGTTTTTTAAATATATGTGTGTATGTTTGGAAAAATAGGGTTTTTAAATATATGTTTGTATATCTAGAAATATATGTGTATATGTTTGGAAAAATAGGGTTTTTAAATATATGTGTGTATGTTTGGAAAAATAGGGTTTTTAAATATATGTTTGTATGTTTAGAAATATATGTGTGTATGTTTGGAAAAATAGGGTTTTTAAATATATGTTTGTATGTTTAGAAATATATGTGTGTATGTTTGGAAAAATAAGGTTTTAAAATGTATGTGTATTTCGTTTTAGAAACTATGTGCACACAATAGAAAATATAAAATTAGGTTATTTTTAATTATGCACATGCATACTGTATGTCTGAAAATTAGGTTTTGGACATATATGTGTATGTATTTAGAAATTATGAAACTAGGCTATTTTCAATTACATGCATGCATGCTCTGTGTTTAGAAATTATGTTTTTTAAAATTAGGTTATTTTTAATTGTGCACATGCATACTCTATGTTTAAGAATTAGGTTTTGTAAAATATATATGTGTATGTATTTAGAAATTATGAAACTAGGTTATTTTCAATTACATGCATGTATGCATGCTCTATGTTTATAAATTATGTTTTTCAAATGTATATGTGTATGTATGGTTTTAGGATCTATGTGCATGTGTGTAATGGTGTCATGTTATTTACGCGTGAGATGAATGTGTGTAGGGAATGGATAGTCCGAACAAAATTTCCATATTTTATGGTGACGGCATAATTCGCGAGGGGCAAAGCGGGGTTGATATGAGCCGTTGCCAGTATGTGACGGGCGAGCTGAGTGTACATAACACCTCATTTCTAGACCTGAATTTGTGGATCCTGAATATGTTCGGGAAGAGGCCTCGCGATGAAATGGCTCTAATCGAAGGGCTCATCGTTCGTGAGGTAGATAATGAGCCATACTGGATGCTGCGCGAAATTAAAGGGGACAAATCTTGGAGTTCTTTTATTCGAAGAGTGGAAGACCCTCATGGCGGACTGCTCGGCCAGTTCGCGATGTATGTGCAGTTCTGCAACGTACGAGCAGCCGAGAGTGCGGTGGAGGGTGAGCCAAGCGTCATGCCCGGTCCTGCGAGATTCAGGGCTAGCGAGTGGTCGGATGTATTCTGCCATACTCGCGTAGATGTGTGCGAGGTACTGGATTGCCTTCCATCAGTGTCCGACGAAGATGATTCGACGGACTCGGAGGCATCCGATGGCTCTGATGACGATACTCCTGGTCCCCCGCAGGAGTGGCTAGATCACTCAGCATACAGTCAAGCTGTGTTGCCAACGGATCAGGGTTCGAGGTGGTCTTTCAAGCACGGTGGCTTACAAGTAGAGCAGGAGTTTCAAAGCAAGGAAGATCTGAAGAATGCCGTGGCGAGCTGGTCCCTCGCAATTAACCGCGGCAATATAAGGTCGTCAAGTCAAACCCCAACCTTTTTGTCGCAGCCTGTGTAACAGCAGGCTGCCCATGGAAGATTCGTGCGATGCGGCCGAAGGACGACATTGGTTTTGTGGTGACAAGGGTTACCGCACACACATGCCTGCTCACGGAGGCGCTGGACAGACACAGGAACCTGACGTCAGCGTACGTCGGTAATATCATCCAGCCGGTTGTGCGAGAGAACATTTCGATAATGCCGAGAGAAATAATGAAGCAAGTTGCTGATAGGTGTGGGTACACTATAAGGTATGGAAAGGCCTAGAGAGCAAAACAGAAGGCAATTGAGGGCATGTTCGGCACATTCGACCACGGCTACAACAATGTGATGCGGTTGCTGCGCAACATCGCTCAGACCAATCCAGGCACATTTTTAGATTTCTTCGATCAGCCAGCTACATGTCGAGATGGTAGCCCCATACAGAACACTCGGGTACTCCGTCGATTATTCTGGTCATACCGCCAGTGCATCGAGGCATTTGCTTATTGTCGTCCAGTCATATGTGTGGATGGTACGTTCCTGACTGGAAAGTACAAGGGCTGTCTCCTCATTGCTGTTGTTGCGGATGCTAACGACCAACTGCTTCCATTGGCGTACGCCATCGTCGAGTCTGAAAACTCGGAAAGTTGGTTGTGGTTTCTGGTCAACGTGAAGCGGGCGGTTGTTGGTGATCGAGAGAAGGTGTGCATCATATCGGACCGCCACCGAGGGCTGCTCCATGCCATTGAGGTAATGCGCGGGGCCCCAGATGCTCCGTACAAATGGGAGGACGTGTGCAGCCGTTGGTGCATGCGGCACATTGCAGCAAACCTTTTCACACACTTCCGCAGTAAACAGATCATGGATCTGTTCAAGCGGCTGTGCATGCAAAATCAACCGAGGAAGTTCCAGGCTGTGTTCGACAAATTGGAGGCGCTGACAGTGAAGTACTCCACGAGGAGGGCCAGTAATGCTGCCGATGATGTGAACGTCAGCAAATTTTCGCAATGGATTCAGGACAAGGACATCGAGAAATGGTCCTTGCTGCACGACGAAGATGGCGCAAGGTTTGGGATAATGACGACGAACCTTTCAGAGGTGTGCAATTATGTGTTGAAGGGAGTCCGGTGTTTGCCGGTGACTGCTATAGTGGAGATGACATGGTACCGCACAGCCGAGTACTTCAACAACAGAAGTGTAGCCGCCAAAACGCTAGTCGACGATCCCATGAGAACCTTGCCAGATGTTGTGCAGTCGTACTTGACTGCCCGCATAAACAAGGCCCAGCGGCACGAGGTGACAGTTATAAACAGGCTGCACCGAATCATTCAAGTCCGCCTTCGGCAGAAGAACGTGAGCGGCCAACTGAGACCTGGACCGGTGCACGAGGTCATTCTTGGGGATGTCGCTGAGTGCTCATGTAACAAACCGAAGCTACTGCACAAGCCCTGCTCTCATGTCCTTGCTTCATGTGCGGCGCTCGGTGTGAGCCCTGCGCCTTACCTTTCGGAGTACTTTAGTTTTGACAACCTTTCAAACACGTGGAGTGGCGTGTGGAGAGTTTTTATGACGCTCGGTGACTACAGAGTTATCCCTGCTGGCGAGACTACCTGGATCCCAGATGTAAATCTCAAGCGAACGGGTCCAGGGCGACGGAAGACACGCCGAATACACAATGACATGGATGAGTCCCAGGGGGGTAGCTCACGAGCTAGGAAATGCTCGATCTGTAGGCAGCCCGGACATAGCAGGAAGGATTGTTTGAATGCACCCGGACCATCGACATAGCCTTGTAATAAACTTTGTAATACGCTTATCATTTGCATTCGATTGTTGTAATCTATTTGAAACCTTGTAATATGATTCATGTTATGTTATTTTCATGTCGTGTGCTATCCATGGGTATGATACTTTCAATAACGGTTCCCGATGTATGTTATGTTATTTTCAATAATGGTTGATGTTTTATGTTTTGACAGGCATGGCTGGCGGAGATAGAGATCTTCCAGAGCTACTGAGCAGTACATGTGATCATGGCCATCGCGGCCGCATCTTGTCCGAGGGCGGGGACTTGGAGCCGCTGGTAGTCCGTGCTCCCTTGGAGTACTGGCCTCTGCATGAGGGCTATATCCCCATCCTGCGGGCTGCAGGTTTATTGCCGTTCGCCCGTATGCTGCAGATAGGTCAGCATCTCACACTGGACAGGTCGTTGATCACCGCATTGGTAGATCGATGGCGTCCGGAGACCCGCACTTTCCACTTCCGCTGGGGGGAGATGACAGTCACGCTGGAGGATGTCAGCATGCTGCTTGGTTTACCTGCCAGTGGACATCCCATCGTCCCCCGGCCAGCACGCTTGGATTGGCGCGCACAGATGCACCTCCGATTCAACATCGCTAACCACGCCGACGAGATCCCGGCATCCAGGCGTGGTGTCCCCCACCGATTTTTGGCGCGCTACCGTGAGTGCCCCGATGATGCCCCCGCCGATGTAGTTCGCCAGCATCTCTTCGCGTACTTGCTGGTGACGCTGCAGTATATTTTGTTCCCTTCCACGCACGGTGACACTGTGTACACGTGGTTCATTCCTCTGGTCGAGAGTATCGTCGATGCCACGCAGGGGCCATGCCGCGTTACAACTGGGCGATGGCAGTGTTGTGCGCGACGTACAGGGGCCTTTGCGAGGCATGCTGCAGGACCGCAGCTGGATCGTTGCTTTCCGCATGCCCTGTACTGCTGCAACTGTGGTCATGGGAGCACTTCCCCGTTGGTCGGCCGCGTTTACAGCGGCCCATCCATCCGTACGTTGCGCCAGCCGACTATGATGATTGGGTGGACCGGCCGACCATGGGAGCCCGTTGGCTGGGAGGTCGGCCGAGGTGGTCATCATCACAGATTCACCGCTGTTACTTGGCGTACCTGGGAGAGTTTGATCTCCTATCGGACGCGCGCGTCATATGGCGGCCATGGACACCGGAGCACATCTCGCAGGTTGCACCGCATGGCATTTCCTCGCATTGCACCGCGGGCCAGGACTGCTGGCTTACACGCCGGCACATGGTGTTCTCACATGTGGTGGAGCCGTATTTTCCAGAGAGGGTGATGCGCCAATTCGGCCTACATCAGCAGATACCGCCCCCGGAAAGAAATCGACAACGCCATCTCCCGCGGCAGATTCACGTGTATGCCTCGAACATTTTCTATATCTCATGTACACACTCATATTTGTTTATTTATTTGCTTTATGTGCATCGCGTCACCTTTTGCAGACAAACACGTAGAGGAAAACACTCTGACAACTGGTAGATCAAGAATTCCAAATGGGTCGACGAGTGGGAGAACCACGCGGCGACGGATGTTGTTGTGGAGGAGCGCCTGTATGACCCTGGGACGTCCCAGGCCTATCTTCAGTGGTACGTGCCGCGCACCCGCACGCGACTCGCTCGTGCGGCCCCCCATCGCCGACAGAACTATCACATCAAGACAGTCTTCGACTCGGCCTTGATGTTCATTTCCCAGGCCGGATACATCGCTCGGTACGTTCGTCTTCGCTGGATACTTATGTTGGTCTCTTATCTTATCTATTTTTCCATAGTTCCCATATGAGTTTCGCATGTGCAGGGTGACTTAGCGTTCGGCATCGACAGTCAAGCGGCAAACCTGTCGTCTCGCTTGGAAGGTCCTCCACGCTTCAAGGCGATGGCGCGTGCTGTCCTACATTCCATCCATGTAGCAGCACAACGAATCTTGTTCGACGCTACTTGTGGCCGAAAGACAGATGCATCGGTTCCACACCGGAGAGGGGCCCGGCCGCCCAGCCCGTTGTCAGCCTGGCCTAGCCTGGGTGGTGCTCGACAGAGCACTTCGTCAGCACGGCGCAGTCATCGTGACACATCGCCGACCTGGGGAGGTGACATACCAGGGACGTCTGCCGGCCCGTCTCGGCTTCATCGTTCCTCGTCAATGCACAGTGCTCGACGCAGAGATCTGCATATTGGGGGCCCGTCGACACATCGCACTCCCGATTCAGATGACTCTGATGATGACGACGGCATCCGTCATCAACACGAGGACGACATTCGTCGTCAAGACAAGGACGATGCGAGTAGAGCGTTGGCAGAGCGGTTTGCGGCTGACGAGGATTGCGGCCAGGCTCATATTGAGCAGGCTCTCCAGGGACAGAGATACTCAGTCCCTTGGGGGTCTACTTGGGAGAGTTGGGGGGATCCCGCCCACGACCACATGCATGTGGATGACGATCGTGGGTACTACGCTCCGCAGGGGGCCGACCCCAGTGGGGTGGCACCACAGCAGGACAACCAGGAGTGGATCTCGCACATGTTCGGGTTGCACGACCCTCATGCACATCAGTACTATCAACCGGATCAGTTGACGCCTAGCGAACTCGAAGATCACCCTCCACCGACACAGCCATCTCAGAGTCATGCAGGTACTGAGTGGCATGGTCCTTCTACCGCGGCTGGACAGCGATCACATGTGCCACCTGATCCGTACTCACCATCGCCTTTTCAGAGAGATAGACATGGGCATGGGCATAAGAGGGGTCGTCCGAACCCATAGCGAACATGTACTAACACTTTTATTTTCCAGTGTGTTACATTCAAAATGAATCATGCAGTTCACTAGATTTCTTATATATTTTTATTATATGATACATACTTACGTATATTTCTATAGATATATATACATATACATATATATATGTGCATGTGTATATATATATATATATCTATACAGTATGTATGTATTTATGTATGTACAGTATGATGGGAAAAACTCCTAGCCCAGCTGGTGGGAACTCTCTTCTACCTCGTTGTCCACCTGGGTTCGAATCCCCACTGATTTTGATTTGGGTTCACAGAATAGATTTTGATATTTTAGGGTTTGAGATAGATTAGGGTTGAACTGATCTTGTTACTGCCAAACATAAAAGTCTTTACAAGCCAGATTCAATTCCATCTCTAAATCTCAGATCTATCAATCCTATTCTGTTTTCGAAAACAGGATTCTAATTACCCTAAATACTCATAACTCAGATTTAGCTAAATCTTGCCCTAATCCAGATCAGATTATTCTTGGATTATGATCATGGGTATGTCAATACCTTAATCCAGAAAGTTGGCAGCCAAATCGTATCATCTAAGCCGTTTTCACATATCAGTCCAAATTATATCGTAATTTAGTCCTTTATTTGATATCTAGAAACCCAAAAAGGCTAAAATCTTCAGATTAATTCCAAATTCAAAATTTCTTCAGCAAATCTTTTTCAAATGCTATTTGATACAATTTTCTCTTCTGTGTAGATTACAAAATCATATTTTAAAGATCATAATTCAAAATCGACAAAACTCTGATCTTATTTTACCCTAAAGTACCCTATTTTCAGTTTATATCGAAAATCATCAAATCAACTCATATTTTATCAAATCTCTTGTTAGATGAGTATAATGTATAAGTTTATACTTATTTATGAAATCAGATTACAAATCAATCCGTAATTTAATAATTAATTATTTTATTTCTGCAGATGGCTGAATTGCTGGAGCTTGTCGTGCTCCAGGAACACGACAAGGACTTGTCGAGCTCTGGGAGCACGACAAGCTCATAGTCGTGTTCCTGGAGCACGACAAGAGACTCTCCGTGCGACTAGCAGCTTGTCGAGCTCCTAGAGCTCGACAAGCTGATGTGGCAGGCCATTTTTGTAAATTTTCGCAACTGTGGGTTAATTTCGAAATTTTTTTTTAATTCTGGATTAACAGTAAAAAAACTCAACAAGAATAGCATGGTCTCTGTGCGCCTGTGCGGCGCGCGAGATTGCCTGAGAGGGACTCGCGCCCAGTAGGAAGCGCGAGCGGCGGCTGCCGCAGCCTTGCAGTTGCAGGTGCGTGCGCTGCGCAGACATCAAGGAGATTGGAACCGCTATCCGAGTGTTTCGTGGAGGAAATTTCCCGACCAAACACCAAACCTGGTCGGGTGGGTGCAGTCGGAGGATTGGTTATCGTGAATTTTGCTTATGGTTCGTTCCTTGAGATGGGAATATTTGGAGGTTATCACATTATACTAGTCGTCAATGCAGTTCAATTATTTATTTTTATAACTTAAATTTATAGTATATATACATGTATACAAAGATTTTAAAAATAAGAACATGAAACATAAAACAAAAATTGAAATAAATCTAAGTTATTGCTCAATTGTTTAAACATATTCATGTGAATGGCACGTAGTTCCACAAATTTCGAGCAGAATTATTATGAAAAAAATTAAATTGAATGTATTAATGTGAGCAAATAATTGTGAACAAATTAATTTCTTGATTTTTGGTTAACATTAAAACTCCTCAATGGCAGCACTCTCATCTACTATTCCAACGCCATCATAAACCGTTGTTTTTCCAACACCATCAGATGATGCTTTCTTCTCTCTTATTGATGCTACTACGTGTCGCATTCACTTATTATTTCTTCACATCAAGCATATATAACATGTTTCATTAGGTGTGGGTAAGCCAATTGTGGTATTCCTTGTGTGAGATTTGAAAGATTTTGTAAATTTTTTGTTTTATGTATTTTTTTTGTCAGAATTCTAGTTCCATCCATAACAATATTTTGTATGATATGTAGCAACTCTTCATTTAAGTTGAAGCAAATTTGTACAATATATAACAACTATGCATTCAAGGTGTAACAAGTGTATTACTTATATGTTACATAATTTATTTTGAAAATATCAAAAGGATTATATAGTAACTTTGTTTTCAATATATAGCAAATAGCAATTAGATCGTTTAGTTGTGGTAAAAAATTTTGTAGTAATTTTTCTCCAAGCAGAGATTTCTAATACACTACATACATAACATGCAGCAATTGCATCAGAAATTTTTGTAACTTTCTAAAAAAGAATAACAAATATTGATATATTCCATTAATGAGTTTTAGCAACACTAAAAATAAAATATAGCAACTTTATGATAAAATGATAACTTTATATAAAAGACAACATAATTATGGAGGAAAAAAGATACTAATGGAATATCTAAAATATTAGATTGGTCTATAATTGTGTTCGTATTTGTTAACTATATGTTTAAACTGTAACAAATAGACGTATAAAATGTAGCAAATTTTTAGAGACAGGCATAAAGAAGGAGGTGGGCCAATGCTAGACTGGAGACGGTTGGTACTTGGTAGAGATAGGATGACGTCAGTATGGTGCGGAATTAAGTTTAATAGAGGTTTTTTAACGTTGTTTTGGTGGTAATCGGTTATTAGGTAGTTGCTATTGGATTAACTTGGGAGATAGACTCATCCAATGATACATGAGATGGGTACAAACTAATTAATTTATATCTAGGTACAAACTATATATATATATATATATATATATATATATATGAAATTTAATAATTTTTTAATTTTGTAATAATTTAGTCTTAGTTAAGGTTTCAAAAAATCAATATTTTAATTCCAAATTTTAATTTTTTAATATTTAGTCATATAGTTTGTGTTAGTTAAAACTTCAGAAATTTAATAATTTTAATTCTGAATATTTAATATTTTGTCATAAATTTGTATTACTAAAGGATTTGCTTCAGAAATAAATTTTAAAATTTTAATTCTAAAATTTTAATTTTTTTTAATATTTAGTTTTATAGTTCATATCAATTAAAGTTTCAGAATTTTAATAATTTTAATTCCGAATTTTTAATATTTTGTGTTAGAATAATATTAGTCAAGAATATAGAGTTCGTATCAATTAAGTTGTCGAAGATTAGAAAGTTGACCGTCGAACTTACAAGAGAAAAAATGAAGGTATTAAGATAATGAGGGGCACACTGCATCGTTGTAATTCGGGGACACCAAATAGGTGACAAGATCTTTTTTTCTTGATTTACATGGAAATTTATTGATTTTTGGTAAACGTAGAAGCTCGTATTTACTCTGGAATTAGTAAGATATAGATAGATAGATATACAAAATTTTGAAAAATCATAATTTCGAATTTTAAAATTATTTGGGGGTTTATAATTATATATTCCATATATCTATTATAAATTATAAACAAATAACAGAATTGGAAATGATTTTATTTTTCTAAGATAAAAATTATGAAATCAAAAGTAATTGAGAAATTGCAAGTGATTCTACCCAGAACAACAATTTCTTGTAGTAAGCTGTAAAATAAAAAAACCATAAACTAAAATAACAAAAAAAGCATGTGTGCAACTCTCTTTATACCATGACAAAGCCAATTAAGAGAGATATGGTAAATTTATATGCTTACATCGAGGAGTGTTGCAAGTGATTCTGTCGTGATAAAGCAATTGACAGTTATAAACTGTAAAACAAAAAAAAAGACATAAATTACAAAAAAAAATGCATGTAGGTAGTTCTCTGTATGATGATAAAATTAATTAAGAGACATACCACATGTCGCATATGCTCGCCTCAAGGAGCGCGTGGCTCCTAATTTGATGCCACAATCATGTTTAGCATATTGTGTGTATATATACACACATTATGTACACTTTGTATTATATTCAACTTGTTGAATTTAATAATTAAATTCCATATTTCTATCATATATGATCTAATCTATTATAATTTGGGGCCACCAGATTGATGGACAAATATTTCTTTCTCAATTTATGTGAGTATGAAATTAATATTTTTAATTCCAAAATTTTTATATTAATTCATATCTAGTCTTAGAGATTGTATTAGGTAAGATTTTATAAATTTAATAATTTTAATTCCGAATTTTTAATTTTTTTCTTATAATTGTATTAGTTAAGATTTTATTAATAAATCTGTAAATTCAGAAATTAATAAATTTAATTTCTAATTTCTAATTTTTATTAATATGTAGTTTTAAAGTTAGTATTAGCTAAGGTTTCAAGAAAATAAATATTTTTAATTCCAAATCTTAATTTTAATTAATATTTACTCTTAGAGATTGTATCATTTATAGTTTCCAAAATTAATAATTTTAATTGCGAATTTTTAATATTTTATCTTACAATTGTATACTTGTATTAGTTAAGAATTTTTTTCATATCAAAATTTTATATTTTATCTTAGAATTGTATTTGTTAAGTATTTTAAATATTTTTAATTCCAGCATTTTAATTTTAATGAATATTTAGTCTTATAGATTTTATCATTTAAGGTTTCAAAATTTTAGTAATTTTAATTCTAAATTTTTAATATTTTATGTGAGAATTGTATTAGTTAAGAATTTGTTTCATACCAAATTTTAATATTTTATCTTAGAGTTTTATTAGTTAAACATTTTTTATAAACCTGAACCATTATAACTTGGGACCACATGATTATATGGTCACATATTTTTTTCGATTAAAATGAGAATTTTTTAATTTTTGATAAACGTGGGAGTTCAAATTTACTCTAAAATTAGTAATAATATAGATTTAAAATTTTAATAATTTTAATTCCAAAATTTTAATAGTTTGTCTTACAGTTATATTAGATAAGAATTTTTTCCTATCAATTTTAAATATTATATTTTATCTTAGAGTTGTATTAGTTAAGAATTTTCAAATCTTTTTAATTCAAAAAAATTTAATTTTAATTGATATTTATTCTGAAAGATTGTATCATTTAATGTTTCTAAATTTTCATAATTTTAATTCTGAATTTTTAATATTTTATTTTAGAGTTGTATTAGTTAAGAATTTTTTCATAAATTTGGGGTGTTATAACTCGGGATCATCAGATTAGATGGTTAGATCTTTTTATTTTGTTGATTAACATCAAAATTTTTTGATTTTTGGTAAATATGAGAACTCAAATTTATTCTGAAATCAGTAGTAATATGGATAGGTTATTAGAGTTGCTGAAGCTTATCGTTACAGTACATTTAGGTATGGGGTTCTAGAACTTTTATTTTTATTTGGCGGGTTCTTTAACTTGACTGATTGTACTACTTGAGTCTATATATTAATTAAATAACAGTTAGATTTGATTTTTAGACCACATGGTGAGCCGCTTGTGCTTCTCGAGTGACACAATGTACCATACAGTTTAACATATTTTTTCTTTTGATAAGTTCTCACCTTCAAAATAAAATTGGCAAAGTACAAAAGAGTACGAAAGTCTCATAAAAATTCACGTGGTAGACCACGTGGCAAGTGACCTCCAATGAGAAGTTTGTCGCCCTTGACTTAGCACATTATTTTTCTATCATTTTGTGTTTAGAAAATCTAAATGATATAATTAAGTAAGTTAAGAAACTTATTACACAACTAAGACAACTTTTATTTATAACAAAATCTAGAATGAATTGCTATATACATTCGAGAAATCTAGAGTCAACATAGACAATTTATAAAACACTTGTCTGCAAAAAAAACTAACCCAAAAAGAAAGATCACCACTAACTCCTAGGTTCAAACAACCAAGCAACTGAGACTAATCCCTACTCCACCATGACTAGTGCTCCCTCTGACATTCCCTCGTCTTCTCTTGGCACTGGATTGCAACTTCCTCGATAATCTTAGCCCAATTCTTCAGTATCTCCCATGTCTACTTCGTGGGAAGACATGCACAATAAAATAGAAAAGTACATGTTTTACATAGTAACTTTGCAGTTCTTGTTGTCAAAATTAACAACACGAAACAAATATATTTTTATGAACTTAAATGACATGTTGGAATAAGTTTGTAGACACAAGTGTTTAGTTAAGATCCTACTCTGACTTCTTTCTAACCAAAATTAGAGTCAATAAATTCTAGTTCTTTGAAACCTACAAACTGAAACAAAGGAATATTTAGTTTATAACTCCAATTTCTTCACTTTAATAATGTGGTTGACATTTGTAATTTTTTAATAAAATATAGTATTGATCGTTTAATCAGTGATAAAATAAATTACATAATATTATATTTTGAGATTATGAAGTCAGAGAAGTCAAAAAATAATAGCTTCTCAAATTCTATATAATTTGCTTTGGGTTCTTTTGGGCTTAAAAAATCTAAGAACTTATTTGACCTAGTTTATTTAAGATTCAATTTTTAAGGTAAGTTGAAATTAGATTAAATAAGTTTATATTTTAAGTTTATCTTTTAAATTGAAACTCTTTTTAAATTAAAAATTTAAAATACGGTAAACCTCGCTTTACGGGTTTATTAAGTTTATAAACTCGACTGAGTTAAGATAAAAAAAAACCGTTGGGATAAGAGCCCGAGCCTCGCCCAAACACCACCTTACGCTCCGGAGGTTCCACCCCTTCCACCAGCAACGGCACCACACCTCATGTCGTGCGCACGGCCTACTCGACGGGATGCCTTGCCCAAATCCGCACCTCTCCCCTTCCTTCTTCAACTCCCTCATTGCCTCCCGCGCCCGCGCCGGCCGCTCGGCCGATGCCGTCTCCCTGCTGGCGCGCATGCTGGCCGCCGGTGCCGCCCCAACTGCGCACACCTTTGCGCCGATTCTTTCCTTGCCTTCTGTCAGCCCCCGCTGTGCCGAGCAGCTGCACCCGCATATCCTCAAGAACGGGCTTCTGCACACTGACCCGTACTCTGGGACGTCATTGATTGGCTTCTTTGCCCGAAATGGCCGATTCGATGACGCGCTCAAGATGCTCGTTGAAATGCCTATAAGGAATGCTGTAACTTGGAATTGTCTCATCTCATCGTTTGTGCGGTATGGACGTGTACATGATGCCACCTTTTGGTTCAGGGAACTGTTTAGGAGCAATGCTGACTTGTCGGACGGCTCTTTTGTTGCAGTCTTGCCTGCATTTGGGTTGCCGGAGCTAGTTCATGGGCTCGCAATAAAATTTGGCATGGACTCGTTCCTTGTGGTGGTGAACTCATTACTGAACTCGTACTGTAGTTGCTCTCATATGTCAGCGGCAGAGCAGCTGCTTGATGAGCTGATGTTCAGAGATGTGGTTTCTTGGAACACCATGATAGCTGCTCTTGCTAGGGGTAATTTGCCAGAGAGAGCTTTTGAGCTTTTCTTGAGGATGCAACTTGAGGGTGTCTTGCCTAATGAGACTACCTTTAGCAGTGTTCTCTTTGCTTGCACCAGTATAAATGCCCATGAATGCGGGAAAATTGTTCATGCAATAGCTATCAAGTACAATCTCAATACAACTGTGTTTGTGAACACTTCGCTGGTTGATTTCTATGCAAAGTGTGTCAGTAAAAGGGATGCCCATAGAGCTCTTGGGGAGGTGCCTGAGAAGAGCACTGCATGTTGGAATGCTTTCATATCTGGCTATTCAGATGGAGATGCTGAAACCCCAGTAGTTATTCTGAGCGATATGTTAGGCTTGGGGATTAGACCAAACGAGGTCAGTTTTTCTTCCATGCTCAGGCACCCATCGCTGCTGGAACTGCGGCAGATTCATTCATTGGTCATAAGATTGGGTTATGGTAGTAATGACTTTGTTTCAAGTGCCATTATATCTTCCTATGCTTCACATGGAATTGTTTCTGATGCTTTAGCTTATGGAGCTATGTTGGATCCCGAGGCCTCAAATGTCTGCATGAATGTTTTAGCTGGGGTATATAATAAAGTTCACATGTACAGAGCAACCAAGGAGCTACTTTTACATCGGCAAGATAGCGATGCTGTTTCATGGAGTGTGCTTATTGCTGCTTGTGCACGCAATGGTGATTTCATAGAAGCTTTTAAACTTTTCAGACAGATGAGAATTTTGGGTCACCTTTGTGATAACTATCTATCTGTGAGCTTGTTGAGTATTTGTTCGAAAATCAACAGCCTTGTTCTGGGCAGGTTGCTTCATGGACATGTCATCAAGACCAATTCTGGGTGTTCAGACACATTTGTCCATAATATGTTGCTAGATATGTATGCTAAATGCGGCAGGATTGAAGATTGTCTGAAAACCTTTGAGGAAATGGAAGATAGGAATCTTATCTCATGGACAGCTGTGATTTCTGGTCTTGGGCTAAATGGTTTTTCTCGTAAGGCCCTGAAATGGTTTAAAGCCATGGAAGAGGATGGCTTCAATCCTGACAAGGTGGCAATCCTGGCAGTTCTTTCGGCTTGTAGACATGGTGGACTTGTGCAGGAGGGAATGCATATTTTCAATCGTATGAAAGCTAATTATGCAACTGAAGCAGAGATGGAGCATTACATTTGTGTAGTGGACATGTTATGCAAGCATGGGCATG
This sequence comes from Pharus latifolius, assembly GCA_019359835.1. Classification (NCBI taxonomy): domain Eukaryota; kingdom Viridiplantae; phylum Streptophyta; class Magnoliopsida; order Poales; family Poaceae; genus Pharus; species Pharus latifolius. The sequence continues at coordinate 20,796,801 of CM033319.1, forward strand.
TAAAGGAAGCCGAGCATGTGATTAGAGGCATGCCTTACCAACCGAATGCTGTCATATGGCGCACATTCCTCCAAGGATGCAAGAGATTTGGTGTGACAGATGACCAAGTATTTAGCTAACAGATGGTAAAATGAAGTTTCACCTGATAAACCTGGCAGTGTGAGTTTTCACACATTAATATGTCAAATTTTGTATATTAGTTTATTGATTAGATCAATCATACTGGATTTTAAATTCATCAATAATATGGTTTATCATGACAAATATGTTACAACGATCTATTGCTTAAAGACGTGGAATGACATGGCAATAATCACTTGTCATGTCACCCATTTTCGTTCCCACAGTTGGATCTGTGATAGGCGTTGATTGGAAGTGTCCATTGATGATACTTCTCTAGCTGTTGGATCGTTGTGGATTGGTGGCTTCATTGTTCCTGCTTGTTGAATTGGCTTTGATTCTACCATCATCAGGTGACTAATTAATTACAATAAGAAAACAACCTTTTTCTCTTTTGTTACACAGGTTCTCAATCCCATCTCCCTCCCCTTCTATGTGTAGCGACACCAATGAAGAGGAGGCTCCTCTACTGCCACAACATGGTCGGAAAAGCAGGCGAGGAGGAGGACTGCTACTTGAGCAACCAGGAAGATGATGCCCTTGAAGAGTCCACACTCCATGTCCTTGATGAGAATGTTTCTTTGACGGTTTCCACTGATCCTACTCCGCTGTAAACATTCTCCCAATTTACGATGTTTTCTTGATTTTTTCCAGGTGGTCTCCCCAAAAATGCCACCTGGTCACTCAGATAATTAAAATTTTTAAAATGGCTTCATAAACAGACACCACAAATTTCGACTGCTGTTTTTGTTTGCAGTTGGATTAGGTTAAGAGTATAAATGCCAATACTGATGCACACACTGTGGTATTTCGGTTGACACTGAAAAAGTTTCAGTGATCCTCAAGACCTATTATTTTCTAGTCCCTTTCTACCTAAAAGAAGGTAGTTTCAATCCATGGACTAAAAAAAGGGTAAAAGGAACAAGAACATTGTTTTTTAATTGTCAAGGTGTGCTTACAGTACATAGAAAAGTTCCAAGTGGCTGGAATGATTTCACAAGTTTACCCTGTTTTTTTTCATGCTTGATTTGAATCTAATTGGCTTTAGAAAGACAGGAACTTCAAGAATGCATGATGCTGTGCATATTTCCTAGTCAATTATTATCAGTTAAACAGCTAGTTGTTATTCATATCTTTGTGTGATGTGGCGCATTTATCAGGTGAACTTCTGCAAGTTGCCTTTTTGCAATGTGGGAAGGTCAACTGAAGTTGTTGGCTATCAGCCGCATGGCAAATCGGTTGCAAAGACCAGAAAGCACAATCCGGGACAGAGACATGAAACCAACTCCAAGGTATTGCACAAATTGAAGGCTTTTGACGAAGCATGCACAACACTCAGGACAAAATGGATACATATACCAGCCAAGCATTGGCTTTTATTGGCTTCTGCTTACCTTGCCACTAGGTACTGTCTACAAGATTCGGGTGAGGTGATTTGGCCAAATAAATCAAAAGCAATTTCTTTGTCTGTACACTTGCATATTGTATAATGTAATTGCTGGTGGCCTTAAAAGGTGCAGATACAGATCCACAACAAGGTTCATGCAAAAATTTGATAGTAGCAGGATGCCCCAATTTACTGAATATAAGTCTTAGTGTCTTACAACTCCAAAATTCAGGTTCTTACCATCTCATTTTTATCCACTGTTTCTGAACTGCTGTGCAGGATAACAGCACTCTCCCTGCATGTGATACCATGTTGTGTTTTACCTGCATTTTGAGGAGTTCTATTGCACCACCCTTTGGACTTGTTTTGGGAGCTTAGATTCTATAAGTAGTAGCTTGAGGTCAACTTCTGGGAGCAGCAATACCTTCAAAGTGCACGAATTTGGTTGGCAAATTTTGTTACTAGTAGCTTATAGAATTTGAAACAAAAATAATATAAAGATTCATATGCCCCTTCTTCTCTGGCAGACGGGACCAAGGCATGCTGTGATGGGTGGCATATTTTGTAAATATTCTAGTTGGCTTCTTATGGCCACTTCTTTCTATACAAACTTGGGAAGCTACATTTCCCCAGTTTCTTACTTCTAGTTACAAAACACCAATCAAAGAGCCCTTTGTTTGGGGGGAGTTTGAGCTCGATAGGCCCTTTGTCTTGCCATTCGTTTTCTTCCATTTAATGTAATCTACAGTTGTTTACATTGTCGTCTTGTGTATCTTGCATAGAGATGGAAGCTTCTTGGTTTGTACCACATGACAGGTCACAACTTCTGGCGCCCATAGGAATACAAAAGGCGGTGCACGGACGTTTGCACGTTCGTAGGATCGATATATCTAGTGGTGGCCACTCGGACGATGGCTTCTTCCAACGGCACGAGACGTGATCTATTTTGTCCTTTTGGCACACAATGTGGTCTGTTCATCGACAAATCAGCTAACCACACGTTTTCCAAAATGCTATGCTTGGGACAAGCTGTTTAGCTCTTTTCTAACGGCCGTGCCACTGCCATTTCAATGCCGCTATAAATAGCTGGTGGCACATGACCATGAAAGAACACACAACAAACAGCAGCTTTTGTATAGAGAAAAGTACTGGACTACGTTTCTACGTTTCGTGCATGGCTGCTGCTCGCGTCGGCATTGTGCTCTGGCTGGTCCTGGTCGTCGGCATGGGGCTGCTCATAGCCACGCCAGAAGCTCGCGGCGTCGCAAAACATGCGACGGTGACGGCACATGTCAACGTGCTAGGCGGCGTGGCGGCCGGCGATGACAAATGGGCTGGCGTCGTTCGTCCGGGGAAGTGGAACGTGAGAAGGGTGCTCGGAGGCGAGCACAAGAGGGAGGTTCCGGGCGGCCCAGACCACAAGCATCATTCCTAGCTAGCTTGTATCACTCATTCACGATAGGAATTCTATAATATTTCTGTATTGAAGAGAGTTGGTGGGTGATCTAGCTATCCCATCTAAAACGATTTGAACTATCAATTGTTCATGATTCGATAATGGGAAATAATCTCTCTATCCTTCTGTACAATAGAAGGCTTTCTTTTAAAATTTATGAGTACTAAATGACCATCTTTCATGAGGGGGCAAATGTTGTATTAAGTCATATTAAGTCGAGACCAGGAATGTAAAGTTGTTAAATTTGAGAAACCACAAATCAACAAAAAAATCACACCATCTTAGCTTCAACTTTTCTATAATTGACAGTTTGAACTTCTGAAAAAAATATATATGAGAAGCCACTTGTCCTCATTTTAGCTTCTTTTGATCAAAAGTTGAAATTGAAATTGAAACTAAGCGAAGCAAACCTAAGAGTGGAAATCTATTGATCAATAATCATTAGACTACTTATGAAACAGATGAGCACGCCAATACTCTACACATCTCTGTTAGCTCCCTCATTCCAGTCACTTCCAATGTGATACATGAAATTACCTTTGAAAATAAGAGAATATGAATCACTCGTTTTCATTGTGAAGTTGACATCAATAGCACTTCAAGAGAAATTAACGTAAAATAATATAGATTTGACAAATGTGATTCACTCTTATACTGATCAGATTATTCAAATCTCAAACTCATATACTACTATTTTAAAGAGAATCCTTATCTGATACACCCATCAAACAAAACTTGCCAAAAGTTTGGCATATAAACAAGAGATCAAAAATACAAATTGCGCACAACACACGAACGCCCACAAATGCCTCCCCACAGAATTTTGGATAGTCATCACAATATTTGTAACAAAGTCCTCTACAGGGGAGATATATCTATATTATAAACACTCAATTAGGTGTTAAAATACTAATCACTCTAGTTAACACACTAAATCATAAAGAAAAATTCTTCAAAAAATTGTGTAGGTTATCCTATAATTCATCTACTTCATCTACCTTCCCATAAAATTTTAAGTCAAAATTCGATCAGTGCTATGAGAAACAAAAAAAAGAAATTTCTGATAGATAAGAAATAAAAACAGAAAAAAAAAACAAAAGTCAGTATTCACAACAATTTTCTCTTTTTTATTTCTCCCAAATTTGCTCAAGTTTGGACATTTAATTTAACAAGATGTTATATTGCTCTAAGTAGTATCTACACAAATTTTTTTAGAATTTTTATAATACTTAGATGACATAATTGGTGTGACTAATATATTAACACCTAATTGAGGATTTGCACTAGATACATCATTGTCTTATATATAACTATAAAAATTTAAGTCAAAATAAAATTAAGTGAAACATCCATAAAAACTAGGAGTGAAATTCAAAAACGGATTATCTAAATTATCTGATTATTGAATTGAACAACATGCGAATATGATAACGAATTTTGCATCCGAATAATCTATACAAATCTGTATCCGAATTCTACAAAAAAAGATTCTGCACCCATATCCAAATTTGACAAAATCTAACAAAATGATATATTTGTATATTTGAATTCAAATTTGAATGTTATTTCTATAAAAATACTTGTCTAAATTTGTGGCATTGCCTTGGCAATGGTGGTTTGGTTGCGCAGCTAGAGGAGAAGAACAACAAAAAAGCTGGAGGTTGAACTGGAGATGTTATGTTGCAACCGAGAGTGATGCGGTGAGTCATTGTAGTTTTGGGACTTCACCTGTTGCTGTTTGGAGTTGATGTTGCTGCTGTCCCTTCTACTTTAGAGTTGCTGGGTAATGATGGAGCTAGGGAGGAAGAAGAAGAAGCTAGAGGAGGAAGAAGTCGACAATGTACGGGGGATGAAGAGACAGTGAAGTAGCCTGAGTTGCTGCTACCTCACTGCTACTGCTACTATTGCATTGAGAGAGCAGGATCTTAGGCTGAGTCTAGTCTAATGCATGACTTTTGAACATGCTCTTCAAAAAATATTTTGTGTATATTTTGTGTCACGTGTACAAAAGCGACATCCGAAATATCTACAACTCTAATGCACATGCTCCTGAGGGAGACTCCTCGTATGAGTGAGTCCATGTGCAAAACATCTTCTCAAACGTCAAAGACTTCAATGCATTGGTGTTTAGATAGTGTTTTACGTGGGCCCATATATAAAATATTTATATGATAATATATTGCATTATATAATTATTAATAATTAAAAATTACAAAAATTAAATTCTAATTTTTTTGCAATTTTCTACTTTTTTTGTCTCAGAAAATAGAAATTTTTTCCTAGAAAACAATAAATTTTTTTATTTAAACAATACTTTTTATTTAAACAGTAATTTTTTCAGATTTAAATAATAATTTTTCCATAGAACAGTAATTTTTTTAGTCACTGACATTTGGGTCTCACGCAATACTGACATGTGAGTTCGATTCTAATTTGGGCTCACTGTTAGCTACCCTGTCCTTCAAAACCGACGTGAAAATAAATAATTTCAATTGAAATTTAACGACAACAAAAAAAACTCAACTTTCGTACTAACAGGTGGACTCAAAATCTTTTTGAACCCACTGTCAGTGATATTGAGCAGTTTATTGCACGGTGCGAGCTGTAGGATCAAGGATGCCGACTAGAGGGGGGGTGAATAGGAGGTTTTTAAAATTTCTTTTCAATTAAGCAATTTTAAAGAATAATTGAGAGACCTAAATTATACAATGAGGCTTAAAAGGAATTTAATCAACTAGTTGCATTCAATCAAATGAACTATTCAATAAGACATGCAACAATGGTAAATATAGCAATTGTGTCAAGATGAATGTAAAGCAAATATGAAATACGCAATTTGACACAATATTTTTACCGAGGTCTCGGAGACTCGCCCGGTCTCCCCTACTCCTCGTTGAAGCGCTCACTCGGAGCCTCGCTTCTATATCCACGAATGATATCTCACTAGGGTTGCTCCTTCTCCACACCGGATAGGCGAGCACCACACCTTTCACAATCCTTTGCCGGCCTCTCCGACAACCTTCAAATGGAGAGATCTCGGCTCTCCTCCGGCACCGTCTAGGCGAAGGCGATCGCCAAGAGTAACAAGCCGGATGCACTTTCACTTGAATCAACCACGTGCTAGAAGCTCAATGATGCAAATGAGATGCTCAACACTCTAGCACTAGCAATCTAATGGAGATGAAGTGCACTAAATACTCACACAATCTCCCTCAAGCTCTCTCTCAAATCTATTCAAGATTTGGGCTCAATTCTAGCCTCTAAATGCTATAACACATATGCAACTCAATTGGCTAGGTTTTCAGCTGAAGAATGAAGTCTTTGAGCACCCAAAAATGAAGCCAAACACGAAGTATTTATAGCCTCAACGAAAAACTAACCGTTTGCAAGAAACTGGGCCAAAAGTTGTACAGGCCGAACATTGTCCAGTCACTTCAGACACTGTCCGGCCAGTACAAAAATTTCAGCCGTTGCAAACGTGTCAGTGACCGTTGGGCGAAATTTGTGAAGGCCGGACGGATACCATTTGTCCGGACAAAACGTCCGGACAAATGGATATGTCTCTGTTAACTCTCGGCTCAAAAAGACTTGTACAGGCCGGACATTGTCCGGTCACTTCAGACACTGTCCGGCCACTTCGGACAAATAGCTCCGGACGGATGCATTTGTCCGTTTCATTTTTCGGCTCAAAAAATTTGTACTAGCCGGACAATGTCCGGTCACTTTAGACACTGTCCGGCCACTTCGGACAAATAGCTCCGGACGGATGCATTTGTCCGGCCAGTGCACACTGACTGACAGTAAAATAAACATAACTTTTGATCCAGAGATCCGATTGAGATGATTTTTGGCTTGTTGGAAAGATAACTCAGAGCTCTACAATTTTGTCAACTGGAGCAAGACCTAGAAAGGTCTAGAAACTTCTAGAAAACTCAGAAACTTTCCTACTGTGAAAATGTTCAAGCCAAAATCATCTCAAATGCAATTTTAAAGTATTTGCACATACGGATTTGCCGTTTTCTCACGGATGTGATTTGTGTCACTTAGCAACGACCACGACCACACAGGTCTTGACATCCGATCGAAAACAGGTGGTCGATAGGGTTTGGTCGAGCGTACGCAAGCGAGTCGAAGACTGGTACGACCAGTCCGAACTCCTACGACCACGCCCAAACCCTAAACAGAAAGCCGCCAAACAAGCGATACGACCACGACCACGTATCAACACTGATACGATCAGAACATGCAAATACGACCACGACCAGCTCTAGATAAATAAACCAATTTAAACAGCTGGCGATCACGACTAAGTGCAGTTTTCAAAACATTTAATCTAATACACATGAACTACACTTAGACTCACTAACAATGCAAGACACTAGTGCAAGATGATATGAATGCATCTGAGCTTCCGCACTAGATAGATTCAAGCTACTAGTTTCCGACCCCTCTTAATAGTACGGTCAAACTAGTAAAAAGAAACCTATCAACCCGGTCTGTCTCCAAACACCGAGACCGGTAAAATCCTAAGAAAACAATTCTTAATCTTGGATTTTACCTTAGGTGAAGTTCGACCTCGTGAAGTTCGACCGCTCGACGCTTGTCCCCGCAAGGCTCGACCTCGCTATGCTTGACCTCGCGAAGCTCGAGATGTCTCATATCGACTTCATCCTCTTCACACCCTTGCTCGCTTTTATCCTGCAATCAAACTGAGACTAGAACATATACACTCAATGCGCAAACGTTAGTCTCATTTGCAGTTCGTCATTAATCACCACCAGATAAATCACTCCACACAGGAGTTCACTCAACAATTTCTTTCTTCGGTGAAATGACAAAACCAATTTCAATTGAACAACAAATGAGTAATGGATGAATCTCACAATCATATAGATCCATATATGATACAAGAAATGCGCACACGATCCATACTACTCAAGTTATGATATCAATCAATATGGATGACTAACATCATGAGCTCTCTCTCAATCATACATAGGGATATCAAATCCAGAACACGGAGTCATCAACCTTTTGCACAGACATGGATAACTAATCATCCTGAGCTCTCCCTCAACATGTGCATCGATATCAAATCCACAACTGAAGTCATCAACCTCAAGATTTAACATATAACATCTTGATCAATCAATTAGCACAAGCTTGATGCAACCACCGAGCTTATCCTCTACATATGCATCAATATCAAACCCGCAATCGAGGAAAACATCCAATTCAGGGTTTACCGATAATCAATTCAATTTACTTGTGCTAAATCAGGATTTATATAAATTGTCATTTAATCATCAAATCTGATATTTGCATATTAACTTTAATCATCATGGATAAATCTGATTCTAACCTCTCAATTGGAAACAATAGATTCAATCCTCAAAATTCACTTCTTTTGGCATTTAACTCAAAAAGAACATACAAATGAAGGATATGCCAAACTAAGGTTTGTCGAAACATTTTTAGGTCACAAGGTGAGAGAAAATGCATATGACCTAGTGAAAGTTCAAATTTTCACAAAAACACTCAAATCTCAAATTCATGTGAATCATGCTTCAAATTCATAAGAACCATATTTGTTTTGGATATGCAAAAACACAATCACAAGGCCTTTCCAAAATCCCATCATAGGAACAATGCCGAGTTGCAAATATAGGAAAAATGGGAGCAAACATGTAACCAAAACAGGAAAGGAGAAGAACCAGCTGAAACTTCTGAAATTTGTGATTTTTGCAATTTTGCTTCAACCATTGATTCAAGTTCCATAAGAGGTTTGAATATCATGACATGAACTTAGTTGAATACCAATTGAATGAATTTTATTTGAAGGAGATCATGAAATCGATTTTCGAAAAGTGAGTTTTGGGTAAAAGAGTAAAACAAAAATGATTTTCATGAAAAGCTTCAATTCTTGAAGAAACTCGGATTTTTCTGAAGTTTTGGACTTAGATGAGTTTGAAATACCATTTCAAACCAAGACATGGAAGAAAGTTTAGTCCAAATAGCCAAAATCACAAAAATGCACTTTTGGGTATTTTCGGGTCGAAAGCCGTTTTCGGGCGACCTAGGATATGTGATAATTTGAAAACCATAGGCCTTTTGAGAATAAGTTCAATATGAACTATCTTCGGGTGAGTGAGTTCTAAATGTTTCATGTAGAAAGTTTTGATCAAATCTCAACCCATCTTGTTTTATGGAAATAAATTGTTTTGGGCCAAAACAAGATCCCGAAGACTTCAATTTTATCGAAATTTTGCATTTTAGCTCGAAACTCTTTTGTTTCACTTTCAAAACCTTTGAAACCATATTTGAAACATATTTATGAAGGTTTTGTGGTAATTTTGAACATTTTGAAAGTTTTGAGCTCTTTTTACCTTTTTGCTCGAAAATGACCCTTTTTACAAAACATATGCATAATTTGTTATGTGTGCACAATTAGGGTATACAAGGATTCAATGACTTTGAAGTTTCTCCCCCTAAATGTGTCATCCAAGTTTGGTCATGAAAAATGTGCAAGAGATGAAAATGATCTATTTGAAAATCAAGAGCTCAACAATAATCCAAAAGGACTCAAATCGAGAAAATATTCAAATAACCATCAAAACTCATGGAAAGTTTCATAGAAGTAGAACACATCAACACAAGAACTTTCCATGAAGATCCAAGATTCAAATATTTTAGTCATTTGAAAGAATTGAGAGATTAACATCTAAATAGACTAAAATTTTCTTAAACATGTTGGCTTCTTTATAATCATCAAAACATATGCAAACAAGTTCCAAAAATACCAAAATAAATTTTGGAGATAGATAATGCAATGAGGAACAATATTGTCTTTTATAGTGAAGCCAAATTCTGATCCAACAAAGAGATATGAAAAAGACAAAATTTGATCAGATTAAAGATTCAGATTTCAGGTTTCAGGTTTCAGAAATTTATTTTACACTTTTAAACACACCTGAAAATCTATGAAAATGACTTCCAATAATTTTGAAATAAATTTTCAAGAAAGACCAATCATAGAGGATAAAATGTCATATAGAAACATTCTTCAAATAGTCAACCAATAAAGAGATATGAAAAAGACAAATGTTGGTCAGGTTTAAAGTTTCAGATTTCAGGTTTTCAGAGATTCATTTTACACTTATAAACGCACCTGGAAATCTATGAAAATGACTTTCAATAATTTTCAAATAAATAATCAAGAAATACCAATCATAGAGGATAAAATTTCATATAGAAACTTTCTTCAAATAGTCAACCAATAAAGAGATATGAAAATGACAATTCCGCCCAAAACCAGGAGAAAACTGAATTTTGCAGATTTCTTTTTCAATTTGTGAAAAGTGTCAATTTTGCTCAAATCAAGTCCAATTGGGATGAAAATTTGCAGGAATGAATTTCAATGCATCAAAAACATTTTCCAAAAAGAATTTTCCAAAAAGGAATTTTTAATTGAGAGTTATGGTCAAATGAATCTTGTGTTAAGCAAAAAGGTTGAAAATCGGTAAACTTTTGCAAATTTAGTTCAAATTTGATTTTCATTGGATTTTTGACATGAAAGGGCTTACATGAGTTAAACATATCATTTTGAACCAACACTCGCAAATATGGACCATCAAAATAGCTAAACTCATGTTTTGCATATTTAGGGTATTTCGTGTCAATTCAAGTTTTTCGGTGAGATTCAAATACCCATAACTTTCAAATGAGAACTCTTTTGAGAAAGTTTTCAATTTCAAACTTCTTCGGATTAAGAGTATCTAGGAGTTTTGTAAAGCAAGTTTTTGCAAATTCCAAATAGATTGTGATTTGCGTTTGAAAACGATTTTGTTGAAAAACAAGATACTCGAAGATCCTTTTGAGGCTAATTTTCAATAGAAATACTTTTTAACATCATTTCTTCATCCAAAGCCTCTAAAAACCTTTTAAATGCGTTTTGAAGACCATTTAGATAGAAAATGACGATTTTGGGCCTTTTGAATGGAAATTTGCCATTTTGACCAAATGAGCTCATTTTAAAACTTATAATTGTAATTTTGAAATATTTCACATAAAGGGTTGTGATGAGCAACAGAAGCATTTTAAATTACAACCCTTAGAGATGCAACAATGTAAGATTTAAATTTTCATTCTTTTGCAAAACTTGCCATATGGATTAAAGCAACAAAGAATAAAGGAGAAGATGCAATGCAAATGTTTTTATTAAACACATCAAAAAGATTTAAGCTCTTTTTGGTACCCAAACCATACGAGGCCCTCTAGCCTTGTCGCATAGGTCTTTTGGTACCCAAATTGTTTTATCTTTAGGTTTTTGAAAATGACAATGAATAGGTTTTGCAATTAAACCCTTTTTAGAGCAAGAAATCAAATAAGAGCCAAAAGAACCAATTTCAAAAACATTAGATGCACACTTATACGAATGTTGCCCTTTTAAGTGATATGATAAACATGAAGTATGAGAGGGCTTTTTGAATGAATTTGTATGAGTGTGATAAAGTATATAATGCCTCTTACTAGTTGAGTATGCATGATTTAATTTTCCCTTTCTAAATGATTTTTTATGATCTAAAGGGGGTTTAGTAAGCATGGCACTCCTCATATGACATCTAGTAAGATTATTGCCCAATCTATTTACTATAGTCTTTAGTTCATCATTTTCAATTTTACGTTCTTGAGATGATTCCGTGTTAATACAAGACTTATGATAGGAACATGACGGCATCTCATCACTAGTTGATGAACTAGAAGGCATAGCACAAAAATCACTAGATGAGCTAGGCATATCAAAAGTAGAACCACTAGTACTATCACCATGGCATAAAGATGTATCACTAGATGAATCATGGTATGAGTTACTAGTATCGTCCCTACAAGCATGTGAATCTATAAATGAATCATTTGACAACTTATCACATGAAGTACTAGTGTTCACAAAGCTAGCATTTGAATTTAACCATGAATTAACCAATGAATTATTGCTAGCATGTGAACTAGAAGTGTGTGACTCTAGAAATGGATCAATAGGGGAGTCACAAGAAACTCTAACATCTAATACACATGTTGAGCTAATAGAATTCTTGGCAAGCAAGGAGTCATAAGAATTTTTCAATTCTTGATGCTTCACTTTCAAAGATGAGTAATCATTCCTTAAAGTGCTAAGATTTTTAGTCATATTGCCAAGCAAACCTTTTAACTCTATAATTATATCCACGAGCTCATTATTAGAGAGGTTAGAATTTGATACCGTCGAGTCGGATGCCGAATGGCATATAGAATTGTCTTGAGATGAAGATTCCGACTTTGACCCTTTCTTCCTACCTTTTCTTGAGCTCTTCTTGCTTGGTTTTGCCTTAGTCTTGCAAATATCAGATTTGATGATTAAATGACAATTTATATAAATCCTGATTTAGCACAAGTAAATTGAATTGATTATCGGTAAACCCTGAATTGGATGTTTTCCTCGATTGCGGGTTTGATATTGATGCATATGTAGAGGATAAGCTCGGTGGTTGCATCAAGCTTGTGCTAATTGATTGATCAAGATGTTATATGTTAAATCTTGAGGTTGATGACTTCAGTTGTGGATTTGATATCGATGCACATGTTGAGGGAGAGCTCAGGATGATTAGTTATCCATGTCTGTGCAAAAGGTTGATGACTCCGTGTTCTGGATTTGATATCTCGATGTATGATTGAGAGAGAGCTCATGATGTTAGTCATCCATATTGATTGATATCATAACTTGAGTAGCATGGATCGTGTGCGCATTTCTTGTATCATATATGGATCTATATGATTGTGAGATTCATCCATTACTCATTTGTTGTTCAATTGAAATTGATTTTGTCATTTCACCGAAGAAAGAAATTGTTGAGTGAACTCCTGTGTGGAGTGATTTATCTGGTGGTGATTAATGACGAACTGCAAATGAGACTAACGTTTGCGCATTGAGTGTATATGTTCTAGTCTCAGTTTGATTGCAGGATAAAAGCGAGCAAGGGTGTGAAGAGGATGAAGTCGATATGAGACATCTCGAGCTTCGCGAGGTCAAGCATAGCGAGGTCGAGCCTTGCGGGGACAAGCGTCGAGCGGTCGAACTTCACGAGGTCGAACTTCACCTAAGGTAAAATCCAAGATTAAGAATTGTTTTCTTAGGATTTTACCGGTCTCGGTGTTTGGAGACAGACCGGGTTGATAGGTTTCTTTTTACTAGTTTGACCGTACTATTAAGAGGGGTCGGAAACTAGTAGCTTGAATCTATCTAGTGCGGAAGCTCAGATGCATTCATATCATCTTGCACTAGTGTCTTGCATTGTTAGTGAGTCTAAGTGTAGTTCATGTGTATTAGATTAAATGTTTTGAAAACTGCACTTAGTCGTGATCGCCAGCTGTTTAAATTGGTTTATTTATCTAGAGCTGGTCGTGGTCGTATTTGCATGTTCTGATCGTATCAGTGTTGATACGTGGTCGTGGTCGTATCGCTTGTTTGGCGGCTTTCTGTTTAGGGTTTGGGCGTGGTCGTAGGAGTTCGGACTGGTCGTACCAGTCTTCGACTCGCTTGCGTACGCTCGACCAAACCCTATCGACCACCTGTTTTCGATCAGATGTCAAGACCTGTGTGGTCGTGGTCGTTGCTAAGTGACACAAATCACATCCGTGAGAAAACGGCAAATCCGTATGTGCAAATACTTTAAAATTGCATTTGAGATGATTTTGGCTTGAACATTTTGACAGCAGGAAAGTTTCTGAGTTTTCTAGAAGTTTCTAGACCTTTCTAGGTCTTGCTCCAGTTGACAAAATTGTAGAGCTCTGAGTTATCTTTCCAACAAGCCAAAAATCACCTCAATCGGATCTCTGGATCAAAAGTTATGCTTGTTTTACTGTCAGTCAGTGTGCACTGGCCGGACAAATGCATCCGTCCGGACCTATTTGTCCGAAGTGGTCGGACAGTGTCTGAAGTGGCCGGACAGTGTCTGAAGTGACCGGACATTGTCCGGCCATACAAATTTTTTGAGCCGAAAAATGAAACGGACAAATGCATCCGTCCGGAGCTATTTGTCCGAAGTGGCCGGACAGTGTCTGAAGTGACCGGACAATGTCCGGCCTGTACAAGTCTTTTTGAGCCGAGAGTTAACAGAGACATATCCATTTGTCCGGACGTTTTGTCCGGACAAATGGTATCCGTCCGGCCTTCACAAATTTCGCCCAACGGTCACTGACACGTTTGCAACGGCTGAAATTTTTGTACTGGCCGGACAGTGTCTGAAGTGACCGGACAATGTCCGGCCTGTACAACTTTGGCCCGATTTCTTGCAAACGGCTAGTTTTTCGTTGAGGCTATAAATACTTCGTGTTTGGCTTCATTTTTGGGTGCTCAAAGACTTCATTCTTCAGCTGAAAACCTAGCCAATTGAGTTGCATATGTGTTATAGCATTTAGAGGCTAGAATTGAGCCCAAATCTTGAGTAGATTTGAGAGAGAGCTTGAGAGAGATTGTGTGAGTGTTTAGTGCACTTCATCTCCATTAGATTGCTAGTGCTAGAGTGTTGAGCATATCATTTGCATCATTGAGCTTCTAGCACGTGGTTGATTCAAGTGAAAGCGCATCCGGCTTGTTACTCTTGGCGATCGCCTTCGCCTAGACGGTGCCGGAGGAGAGCCGAGATCTCTCCAATTGAAGTTTGTCGGAGAGGCCGGCAAAAGATTGTGAAAGGTGTGGTGCTCGCCTATCCGGTGTGGAGAAGGAGCAACCCTAGTGAGATATCCTTCGTGGATATAGAAGCGAGGCTCCGAGAGAGCGCTTCAACGAGGAGTAGGGGAGACCGGGCGAGTCTCCGAGACCTCGGTAAAAATATTGTGTCAATTGCGTATCTCATACTTGCTTTACATTCATCTTGACACAATTGCTAAATTCACCATTCTTGCTTGTCATATTGAATAGTTCATTTAGTTGAATGCAACAAATTGTTTAAATTGCTTTTAAGCCTCATTGTATAATTTAGCTCAAACAATTATCGTGATTAAAATTGCTTAATTGAAAAGAAATTTTAAAAGCCTCCTATTCACCCCCCCTCTAGTCGGCATCCTTGATCCTACACAAGCTTGATGCAACCACCAAGCTTATCCTCTACATATGCATCAATATCAAACCCGCAATCGAGGAAAACATCAAATTCAGGGTTTACCGATAATCAATTCAATTTACTTGTGCTAAATCAGGATTTATATAAATTGTCATTTAATCATCAAATCTGATATCTTCAGATTAACTTTAATCACCATGGATTTATCCAAAATATCATTAATCATCAAAACCTAGATACTAAGATCTACCTAGATCCAACAATCTCCTCATTTTTGATGATTGATGACAACACCTTTTATAATCTTAATAAATCAAAAACAGATTATTCAGCTCCCCCTCAATATATGCAATAGTATATCGAAACTGAATACAATATATAATTATATGAGTTTAGAGATATAAATGACAATTGAGCACAAGTTCAATCAAGTCATTTTCCAAAATATCAACTATCTCAATTTTCTCTAACTCAAATATCTCTTCCAAAGATTGATGTTAATGATATCAAATAATATCTCTCCCCAAATATCATTTATCATCCTCAAATATCAATATCAATTCTATCAAATACCAATCTGTACCAATTTGATATCTATCTCTCCCCCTTTGTCAATTAACTCAACTGACTCTAATGTCTCCCAAATTCTCTCTAAATCTCTTCCCCTAAGGCTTTCTCTAAAGCTTATCTCTAAAACATTCTCTCTCAAATACTATCATTCTCTCTCAAATACTATCTCTCCCCCTTTGTCATCAAGCACAAAAAGGAAGTATTGAGAACTTAAATTTGGAGAAACGATATTTTCTAGGGCATGAGATTTTATATGAAATGGTTTTTATGCAAAAGCATGATTTCAAGAAGGTTTGTTTCAAGGGATTTTGAAACCGCATTCAAAATATGGAGAAGATATCAAAACAATCAACATACAATGAATATATCGATGTCATTTATCTCTATGGCATTTGATCCATTTTCAATCATTCAAAGTCTTGATGCATTTAATAGTTTGATGTGAACATATCCGCTAGATGCATATTTTCCATATCATGATTGATCTCTAAATCTCTTTAAGCCACAAAGTCTCTTAGACAATGATGTCGTAGATCAATATACTCTAATCAAGAGTTTTGAATCAAATTGTTCACCATTTTTACGGCACTTTCAATATTTCATAAGTGGCATCAATTCGAAGGCAATTCTATAATCCAATGTTTTGTTTCATCCATAAGAATTTAAGCATAACAACCATCGGATGTACTCTTTTGATTTTTCTTGCAAATCATAGGATCCGAATTCAAATAATCAAGTAAATCCAAATAATCAAATAATCCGGATCCACTAAATGCACTATTCATACTCTTTGGATATCAAGGATCTACCTAGGATTGCATTTCAATTTCCTAAGAATGCATTTCATGGCAATCATATGACATACCTTCGGAAGATCAATTTCTAGTACATTTGCAATCACTAAATATGATGACGGGTTAAAATGCGGTAAAAGAAAGCAAAACTATCAATCAAGGATCGATGGAGTTTAGAATTGACCGCTTTTTCGTGTTTGTCCATGTCGAGATGTTCATTAGTAGGCTTGAGAGTTGTAATAGCTTCATCATCTTGCATCTCGACGCTTTTGAGCGATTGCTTCACATGCTTGAATTTACTCTTGAACATCGTGTTCTTGAGTTGCTTGATTTGTCGTGCATGGAAGTGACTTTGCTCTTGGATCATCTTGCTTTCCCTAAGTATCATCTTTGAAACAAGTTCTTGACAGAGGGATTCATTAGTGGTAATGATAATAATGTCATCAATATATTTGATTCACAAGAGAATATAATGTTTTGATTGAATGTTTGATGATGATTGCTTCAAACTTCTCATTTTGAAAATCATTTGATATAAGAGAGGATTTTGAGCTTTTAAAACCACTCAATTGGAAACAATAGATTCAATCCTCAAAATTCACTTCTTTTGGCATTTAACTCAAAAAGAACATACAAATGAAGGATATGCCAAACTAAGGTTTGTCGAAACATTTTTAGGTCACAAGGTGAGAGAAAATGCATATGACCTAGTGAAAGTTCAAATTTTCACAAAAACACTCAAATCTCAAATTCATGCGAATCATGCTTCAAATTCATAAGAACCATATTTGTTTTGGATATGCAAAAACACAATCACAAGGCCTTTCCAAAATCCCATCATAGGAACAATGCCGAGTTGCAAATATAGGAAAAATGGGAGCAAACATGTAACCAAAACAGGAAAGGAGAAGAACCAGCTGAAACTTCTGAAATTTGTGATTTTTGCAATTTTGCTTCAACCATTGATTCAAGTTCCATAAGGGGTTTGAATATCATGACATGAACTTAGTTGAATACCAATTGAATGAATTTTATTTGAAGGAGATCATGAAATCAATTTTCGAAAAGTGAGTTTTGGGTAAAAGAGTAAAACAAAAATGATTTTCATGAAAAGCTTCAATTCTTGAAGAATCTCGGATTTTTCTGAAGTTTTGGACTTAGATGAGTTTGAAGTACCATTTCAAACCAAGACATGGAAGAAAGTTTAGTCCAAATAGTCAAAATCACAAAAATGCACTTTTGGGTATTTTTGGGTCGATAGCCATTTTCGGGCGACCTAGGATATGTGATAATTTGAAAACCATAGGCCTTTTGAGAATAAGTTCAATATGAACTATCTTCGGGTGAGTGAGTTCTAAATGTTTCATGTAGAAAGCTTTTATCAAATCTCAACACATCTTGTTTTATGAAAATAAATCTTTTTAGGCCAAAACAAGATCCCGAAGACTTCAATTTTGTCCAAATTTTGCATTTTAGCTCGAAACTCTTTTGTTTCACTTTCAAAACCTTTGAAATCATATTTGAAGCATATTTATGAAGGTTTTGAAGTAATTTTGAATATTTTGATAGTTTTGAGCTCTTTTTACATTTTTGCTCGTAAAAGACTCTTCTTACCAAAAGCATGCACTCTTTGATACATACGCACAATTAGGGTATGCAAGGATTCAATAACTTTGAATTTGCTCCCCCTAAATGTGTCAACCAAGTTTTGTCATGAAAAATATGCAAGAGATGAAAATGATCCATTTGAAAATCAAGAGCTCAACAATAATCCAAAAGGACTCAAATCGAGAAGACATTCAAATAAGCACTAAAACACATGAAAAGTTTCATAGAGATAGAACACATCAACACAAGAACTTTCCATGTAGATCCAAGATTCAAATATTTTAGTCATTTGAAAGAATTGAGAGATTAACATCCAAATAGACTAAAATTTTCTTAAACATGTTGGCTTTTTTATAATAATCAAAACATATGCAAACAAGTTCCAAAAATACCAAAATAAATTTTGGAGATAGATAATGCAATGAGGAACAATATTTCCTTTTATAGTGAAGCCAAATTCTGATCCAACAAAGAGATATGAAAAAGACAAAATTTGATCAGATTAAAGATTCAGATTTCAGGTTTCAGGTTTCAGAAATTTATTTTACACTTTTAAACACACCTGAAAATATATGAAAATGACTTCCAATAATTTGGAAATAAATTGTCAAGAAAGACCAATCATAGAGGATAAAATGTCATATATAAACATTCTTCAAATAGTCAACCAATAAAGAGATATGAAAAAGACAAATACTGGTCAGGTTTAAAGTTTCAGATTTCAGGTTTTCAGAGATTCATTTTACACTTTTAAACGCACCTGGAAATCTATGAAAATGACTTCCAATAATTTTGAAATAAATAATCAAGAAATACCAATAATAGAGGATAAAATTTCATATAGAAACTTTCTTCAAATAGTCAACCAATAAAGAGATATGAAAATGACAATTCAGCCCAAAACCACGAGAAAACTGAATTTTGCAGATTTCTTTTTCAATTTGTGAAAAGTGTCAATTTTGCTCAAATCAAGTCCAATTGGGATGAAAATTTGCAGGAATGAATTTCAATGCATCAAAAACATTTTCCAAAAAGAATTTTCCAAAAAGGATTTTTTAATTGAGAGTTATGGTCAAATGAACCTTGTGTTAAGCAAAAAGGTTGAAAATCGATAAACTTTTGCAAATTGAGTTCAAATTTGATTTTCATTGGATTTTTGACATGAAAGGGCTTACATGAGTTAAAAACATCATTTTGAACCAACACTCGCAAATATGGACCATCAAAATAGCTAAACTCATGTTTTGCATATTTAGGGTATTTCGTGCCAATTCAAGTTTTTCGGTGAGATTCAAATACCCATAACTTTTAAATGAGAAGTCTTTTGACAAAGTTTTCAATTTCAAACTTCTTCGGATTAAGAGTATCTAGGAGTTTTGTAAAGCAAGTTTTTGCAAATTCCAAATAGATTGTGATTTGCGTTTGAAAACGATTTTGTTGGAAAACAAGATACTCGAAGATCCTTTTGAGGCTAATTTTCAATAGAAATACTTTTTAACATCATTTCTTCATCCAAAGCCTCTAAAAACCTTTTAAATACGTTTTGAAGACCATTTAGATAGAAAATGACGATTTTGGGCCTTTTGAATGGAAATTTGCCATTTTGACCAAATGAGCTCATTTTAAAACTTATAATTGTAATTTTGAAATATTTCACATTTAGGGTTGTGATGAGCAACGGAAGCATTTTAAATTGCAACCCTTAGAGATGCAACAATGTAAGATTTAAATTTTCATTCTTTTGTAAGATTTGCCATATGGATTAAAATAACAAAGAATAAAGGGAGAAAATGCAATGCAAATGTTTTTATTAAACACATCAAAAAGATTTAAGCTCTTTTTGGTACCCAAACTATACAAGGCCCTCTAGCCTTGTCACATAGGTCTTTTGGTACCCAAATTGCCTTATCTTTAGGTTTTTGAAAATGACAATGAATAGGTTTTGCAATTAAACCCTTTTTAGAGCAAGAAATCAAATAAGAGCCAAAAGAACCAATTTCAAAAACATTAGATGCACACTTATACGAATGTTGCCCTTTTAAGTGATATGATAAACATGAAGTATGAGAGGGCTTTTTGAATGAATTTGTATGAGTGTGATAAAGTATATAATGCCTCTTACTAGTTGAGTATGCATGATTTAATTTTCCCTTTCTAAATGATTTTTTATGATCTAAAGGGGGTTTAGTAAGCATGGCACTCCTCATATGACATCTAGTAAGGTTATTGCCCAATCTATTTACTATAGTCTTTAGTTCATCATTTTCAATTTTACGTTCTTGAGATGATTCCGTGTTAATACATGACTTATAATAGGAACATGGCGGCATCTCATCACTAGTTGATGAACTAGAAGGCATAGCACAAAAATCACTAGATGAGCTAGGCATATCAAAAGTAGAACCACTAGTACTATCACCATGGCATAAAGATGTATCACTAGATGAATCATGGTATGAGTTACTAGTATCGTCCTTACAAGCATGTGAATCTATAAATGAATCATTTGACAACTTATCACATGAAGTACTAGTGTTCACAAAGCTAGCATTTGAATTTAACCATGAATTAACCAATGAATCATTGCTAGCATGTGAACTAGAAGTGTGTGACTCTAGAAATGGATCAATAGGGGAGTCACAAGAAACTCTAACATCTAATACACATGTTGAGCTAATAGAATTCTTGGCAAGCAAGGAGTCATAAGCATTTTTCAATTCTTGATGCTTCACTTTCAAAGATGAGTAATCATTCCTTAAAGTGCTAAGATTTTTAGTCATATTGCCAAGCAAGCCTTTTAACTCTATAATTATATCCACGAGCTCATTATTAGAGAGGTTAGAATTTGATACCGTCGAGTCGGATGCCGAAGGGCATATAGAATTGTCTTGAGATGAAGATTCCGACTTTGACCCTTTCTTTCTACCTTTTCTTGAGCTCTTCTTGCTTGGTTTCGCCTTAGTAGTGCTAGGGCAAACCTCATTGTTTACGTCCTTGAGCTCGCTCGAAGATTCTTGATCCTCCGCATTTAAATCATTGTCTTCAATATGCTCGGAGGTGGAACACATGTCCTTTTCTTGGGACATTGCCTCATTTGACATAAGCATGTCAATGAGCTCTCTCGGTGAAGTATTGGAAAGATCACCGTTCGCAAGAGTAGTAGTGAAGTCATTATAGTGATCCTCCGGAAACACCTGGAGTAATTTCCTGCAAATGTCTAGATCGGAAATATTAGCGCCAAGGGCTTTGAGCTCATTTGTGATGTTGATCAAGCGATCATATGTGGTGGAGAGTGTATCATGCTCCAACATCACAAATGCCTCATAGTCCCGCAATAATATGCGCATCTTAGCATGTGCAAAGCTAGATGTGCCCACAAATAAGGACTCAAGAGTGATCCAAACATCGTGAGCGGTCGAACACTCACTCACTTATTCGAGCACATCATGACTAAGTGAATCAAGAAGCACATTTTTAGCTTTTGTAGATAATAGAAGAGTATGTTTATCCGAAGATAATGAGTTATCCATACCCTTTTTCACTAATCTCCATAATTTCAAGTTTATTGCCTCAAGATGAGTACTCATCATAATTTTCCAACGTGTATAATTTGAGCCATCAAATTTAGGAGCAATCAATCCAAATTTCTCTAGCGAATTCATCCTTTCTCTCTAGCGGTTAAGCCGATAAATGAGAGACCTTGCTCTGATACCAATTGTAGGATCAAGGATGCCGACTAGAGGGGGGGTGAATAAGAGGCTTTTAAAATTTCTTTTCAATTAAGCAATTTTAAAGAATAATTGAGAGACCTAAATTATACAATGAGGCTTAAAAGGAATTTAATCAACTAGTTGCATTCAATCAAATGAACTATTCAATAAGACATGCAACAATGGTAAATATAGCAATTGTGTCAAGATGAATGTAAAGCAAATATGAAATACGCAATTTGACACAATATTTTTACCGAGGTCTCGGAGACTCGCCCGGTCTCCCCTACTCCTCATTGAAGCGCTCACTCGGAGCCTCGCTTCTATATCCACGAAGGATATCTCACTAGGGTTGCTCCTTCTCCACACCGGATAGGCGAGCACCACACCTTTCACAATCCTTTGCCGGCCTCTTCGACAACCTTCAAATGGAGAGATCTCGGCTCTCCTCCGGCACCGTCTAGGCGAAGGCGATCGCCAAGAGTAACAAGCCGGATGCACTTTCACTTGAATCAACCACGTGCTAGAAGCTCAATGATGCAAATGAGATGCTCAACACTCTAGCACTAGCAATCTAATGGAGATGAAGTGCACTAAACACTCACACAATCTCCCTCAAGCTCTCTCTCAAATCTATTCAAGATTTGGGCTCAATTCTAGCCTCTAAATGCTATAACACATATGCAACTCAATTGGCTAAGTTTTCAGCTGAAGAATGAAGTCTTTGAGCACCCAAAAATGAAGCCAAACACGAAGTATTTATAGCCTCAACGAAAAACTAGCCGTTTGCAAGAAACTGGGCCAAAAGTTGTACAGGCCGGACATTGTCCAGTCACTTCAGACACTGTCCGGCCAGTACAAAAATTTCAGCCGTTGCAAACGTGTCAGTGACCGTTGGGCGAAATTTGTGAAGGCCGGACGGATACCATTTTTTCGGACAAAACGTCCGGACAAATGGATATGTCTCTGTTAACTCTCGGCTCAAAAAGACTTGTACAGGCCGGACATTGTCCGGCCACTTCAAACACTGTCCGGCCACTTCGGATAAATAGCTCCGGACGGATGCATTTGTCCGTTTCATTTTTCGGCTCAAAAAATTTGTACTGGCCGGACAATGTCCGGTCACTTCAGACACTGTCCGGCCACTTCGGACAAATAGCTCCGGACGGATGCATTTGTCCGGCCAGTGCACACTGACTGACAGTAAAACAAGCATAACTTTTGATCCAGAGATCCGATTGAGGTGATTTTTGGCTTGTTGGAAAGATAACTCAGAGCTCTACAATTTTGTCAACAGGAGCAAGACCTAGAAAGGTCTAGAAACTTCTAGAAAACTCAGAAACTTTCCTACTGTCAAAATGTTCAAGCCAAAATCATCTCAAATGCAATTTTAAAGTATTTGCA
Source organism: Pharus latifolius (assembly GCA_019359835.1). Taxonomy (NCBI): domain Eukaryota; kingdom Viridiplantae; phylum Streptophyta; class Magnoliopsida; order Poales; family Poaceae; genus Pharus; species Pharus latifolius. The sequence goes on from CM033319.1 coordinate 20,819,948, forward strand.
CATACGGATTTGCCGTTTTCTCACGGATGTGATTTGTGTCACTTAGCAACGACCACGACCACACAGGTCTTGACATCCGATCGAAAACAGGTGGTCGATAGGGTTTGGTCGAGCGTACGCAAGCGAGTCGAAGACTGGTACGACCAGTCCGAACTCCTACGACCACGCCCAAACCCTAAACAGAAAGCCGCCAAACAAGCGATACGACCACGACCACGTATCAACACTGATACGATCAGAACATGCAAATACGACCACGACCAGCTCTAGATAAATAAACCAATTTAAACAGCTGGCGATCACGACTAAGTGCAGTTTTCAAAACATTTAATCTAATACACATGAACTACACTTAGACTCACTAACAATGCAAGACACTAGTGCAAGATGATATGAATGCATCTGAGCTTCCGCACTAGATAGATTCAAGCTACTAGTTTCCGACCCCTCTTAATAGTACGGTCAAACTAGTAAAAAGAAACCTATCAACCCGGTCTGTCTCCAAACACCGAGACCGGTAAAATCCTAAGAAAACAATTCTTAATCTTGGATTTTACCTTAGGTGAAGTTCGACCTCGTGAAGTTCGACCGCTCGACGCTTGTCCCCGCAAGGCTCGACCTCGCTATGCTTGACTTCGCGAAGCTCGAGATGTCTCATATCGACTTCATCCTCTTCACACCCTTGCTCGCTTTTATCCTGCAATCAAACTGAGACTAGAACATATACACTCAATGCGCAAACGTTAGTCTCATTTGCAGTTCGTCATTAATCACCACCAGATAAATCACTCCACACAGGAGTTCACTCAACAATTTCTTTCTTCGGTGAAATGACAAAACCAATTTCAATTGAACAACAAATGAGTAATGGATGAATCTCACAATCATATAGATCCATATATGATACAAGAAATGCGCACACGATCCATACTACTCAAGTTATGATATCAATCAATATGGATGACTAACATCATGAGCTCTCTCTCAATCATACATAGGGATATCAAATCCAGAACACGGAGTCATCAACCTTTTGCACAGACATGGATAACTAATCATCCTGAGCTCTCCCTCAACATGTGCATCGATATCAAATCCACAACTGAAGTCATCAACCTCAAGATTTAACATATAACATCTTGATCAATCAATTAGCACAAGCTTGATGCAACCACCGAGCTTATCCTCTACATATGCATCAATATCAAACCCGCAATCGAGGAAAACATCCAATTCAGGGTTTACCGATAATCAATTCAATTTACTTGTGCTAAATCAGGATTTATATAAATTGTCATTTAATCATCAAATCTGATATCTTCAGATTAACTTTAATCACCATGGATTTATCCAAAATATCATTAATCATCAAAACCTAGATACTAAGATCTACCTAGATCCAACACGAGCGACACGCGAGGTGTAGGATCAAGTATGCCGACTAGGAGGTGAATAGGAGACTTTAAAATTTCTTTTCAATTAAGCAATTTTTCAAAGATGTTTAGGATAACCTAGAGTTGCAAAGGTTTAACAATCAAATATCTAGTTGCATTCAACCATATGAAATATTCAATATAACATGCAACAATACTAAATCAAGCAATTGTGTCAATATGAATACAAATTATATAAAAGAGAGACAATTGACACAATGATTTTTACTGAGGTCTCGGAGACTTGCCCGGTCTCCCCTACTCCTTGTTGAGGCTCTCACGCATAACCCTCGCTTCTATATCCACGAAGGATATTTCACTCGAATTGCTCCTTCTTCACACCGGATAGGCGAGCACCACACCTTTCACATGTAGTTTGTCGGCCTCTCAACAAACTTCAACCAGAGAGATCGCGACTCTCCTCCGACATCGTCTAGGCGAAGGCAATCGCCAAGAGTAACAAATCGGATGCGCTCACTTGAACGAATTAAGTGCTAGAAACTCAAGGATGCAAATAAATGCACACACTAGCACTAGCTTACAAATGGAGATGAAGTGCACTAAACACTCTTTGCCTCTCACAGTTGCTTTTCCTCTAAGTGCTCTCAAAGATTTGGCTCTAAATGCAATAGATTGATTCCAAAGATTTTGGCTAGCTTATACACAAGAATATCAGGTGTTTGAGCAACCTCAAATGAAGGCAAACACAAGATATATATAGTCCCTCAAAGAAACTAGCCGTTTGCAACCTGCTGACACATTTTTGTACAGACCGGACATTGTCCGACCATGCCGGACACTGTCCGGCCAATACACCAAAATGCGATCGTTGCAAACGTGTCAGTGACCGTTGGGAGGTTTTTTTTGTAAAGGCCAGACAATGTTAAACCTTTGCAAAAATGTCCAACACAAATGTCATTTCTAATGCAATTTGTCTGTTTTCTTGTGGATATGTCTGCTGACACTTAGCATGGACTACGACCAAATTGATTTAAGAACTTTACAGTCATAGGTCGAATATATAGTAAAAAATAGGTGGTCGAGTGGATTTGGTCGAGCATACGCAATCAAGCTAAAAACTGGTACGATCAGCTTGAACTCCTACGACCATGACCAAACTCCAAACAAGGATACAGCCAATCCGGCGAATACGACCACGACCAGCTATAGAATATAAACCAATTGAATTAGCTGGTGGCACGACTAAGTGCATTTTTCACAGCATTTTCTTTAATGTAACACAAACTACACTTAGACTTTCTAGCAATGCAAGAGGCGATAAAACACTGGTGCAAGATAATATGAATGCATTTGAACTTCCGTACTAGATAGATTCAAGCTACTAGTTTCCGACCCCTCTTAATAGTACAGTCAAACTAGCAAAACAGATCCTATCAACCCGGTCTATCTCCAAACACCGAGACCGGTAAAATCCTAAGAAAGCAATTCTTAATCTTAGATTTTACCTTTCGATGAAGCTCGACCTGGTAAAGCTCGATCCCTCGAAATTTGTCTTCACAAAGCTCGACCTTGTTAAGATTGACCTCGTTTGAGATGACTCATATCGGCTTCATCCTTTGCACACCCTTGCTTGCTTTCATCTCGCGACCAATCTGAGACTACAACACAAACACTCAATGCACAATGTTAGTCTCATATATAGGTCGTCATTAATCACCATCAGAAAAATTATTCCACACAGGAGTTAACTCAACAATTTCTATTCCCGGTGCTTAATGACTGAACCAATCTCAATAAGCAACAAATGAGTAAGAGATGAAATACAATCATATAGATTCATATATGATAAAGACATACGCACATGATCTATACTACTCACGTCATGATAGCAATCAGCACATATGACTAATATGACGAGCTCTCCCTCAACATGTGCGTCGATATCAAAACCACAATAAGGAGTCATCAAACTTCAGAATTTAACAAATCACAATTCAATGTATTTGTGCTAAGCCAGGATTTATTCAAGTTGTCATTTAATCATCAAAGCTATCATTCTTTAGATTAACTTTAATCATCAAGGGTTTATCCAAAACATCATTAATCATCAAAACTTAGATATCTAGATCGACCTAGATCCATCAAAGCGCACCCACACAACGTTCATGCGTTTTGTGGGGCCAACCTCTGTTGCGTTGCAAAGCATGCCGCATGCTTTTACACCTCACACACCCACTCTTGCAGGCTCGGTAATTATCTAGTCCCACCTGTTAGTGCTCTTTTCGAGGGGGAGTTCACCAAGCACGTTGTGCCAAATGTGAGGCTCAAAAAACGCGTCGTCAAGCGGCATTAATTCATCCAACACTACCACTACGCGTATCCAGGCACCGGTGGGACCCACCTGTTAGAGCTTCAAGCAGCAACTGCTTCGCCACGCGTTGACATACAACTTGTTCACTCGCGAGGGTTTGACGAGTCAGCTGGCCACCGAGTGAAGGGCCTGGAGTGAACTTAACTTTAAGAGAGTGTTGTTGGTTGTTGCCTTTTGTTGCTGTTGCGATGAAGGAAGAGGAGGAGGCAAGGAGGTGACTTGATCTGCAACTACTGGAGGCTGCGGAAGTGATTGAGGCTTGGCACAACGGAGGAGGAAAATGAGGTGATGGTGGCTTGCTGCACTGGAGCTACTGGTCCATTGTTAAGATCAGGAAGAGAAAAACTAGGAGAAGACAAGGAGTAATGGAGTTGAGGTTATTGTTGTGTAATATCTCAGAGGGAGGGAACTGTGAGAGCTAGAGAGAGAGAGTTGTGTGTGTGTTGGTGAGGTTGAGGGGGAGTGAGTGTGGTGGGTGTGTGCATGTGTCTTGTGTGTGTTTAGGCTGAGAGGGAGTGCTTGTGCTGAGTGAGAGTGGGAGCTAGTGAGGGTAAGAGAGAACTGAGAGAGAGAGAGAGTTGTGAGAGTGTGAGTTGGATGTGTGTTTGCTGTGTTGCGTGAGTGCTGTAGTTGAGAGCTGATGAGGGAGAGAGAAGTATGCGTTGTGGGTGTGCTGTAGAGAGAGAGAGGGAGGGTGGTTGAGGTGTTGGAGCTCAGCTTAGTTGAGCTGAGTGCAAGAGGAGGTGGAGTGGAAATTTGAAAAAGGAAAACAGACGGATCAGAATGAAAAGAAGGAAGAAAGAAAAGAGGGGAAAACAAATTTGAACAGAGAGGAGGGTAAGAGAAATGATTTGGGAGGAGAGTAAAATAAGGTGAAAGAGTTTTAGTAGGGTTAAAATGAAAAATAAAAATTTATGAGAGAATTTGGAAAGGCAATTTCTCAAATGAGTGTTTTTGAAAAGAGATTCGTGGAAAATTGTTGTTTTGTAAGTAAGAAAAGAAAGAGAGAGAATTGGGGAAAACTATTGTAGGAAATTTTAAACAGAATTAACTTAAAAAGTAATTTTCAAGGGCATGTTTTTGAAAAATGGAATTTTTAAGGCTGAATTTTGTGGTGTTACATCATATCTGATATTTATCTGATCTGAATTCAAACCCATGAATTTGAATTTGAATTTATTATTTACTAATATCCAATATATTTTAACTCCTCGTGAGTCGTGACCGTCCTTCCTACGTTTCCTTGATTAACAAAACACCTTGGCTAAAGGCTAAACTGCCCAAGTCGTCATCGCTCACAAGTCCTCTTCTCCTTTTTAACCCCTTCCACAACCCGTTCACCTCCCCTCCAAGCAAGCCATCTCGCTGTCCAAACCCTAACTAACCCGACGACCCTAAACCGGTCCTTGCCATGTCCGGCTCCGGCACCCTTTCCGGCCGCGTCTCCCGCAGCTTCGACTTCGGCGCCGACGACGTCCTCTGCTCCTACGACGACTTCGCTGCCTCCCACGACCCCAAGCGCCCCGATCCGGCCGAGAAGGTATCCATCTCCTCTCCCTCCTCCCCTTTGTAGGATTCCTGCCAGTTTGTTTGCGATGGTTTGGGTTTCGGTAGGCCAGATTACGTGTCCTCTTCGTAGGATCCCTGCTAATTGTATAATTCGGTGATTGTGTTGTTACAACTAATCAGAGGTCATGGGGTGTTGGAGAAACTGGAGTTGTGTGGCTTGTAACCAAACAAATCAATATGCTTGGTGGGAAGCTGGACTGGACTGTTTTGATTAATAAGCACATTGAATTGTGTCTTTCTTGTCATATCTAGTTGTTGAAGACATCTAGGACTTAGTTATTTGTGGAAACTAGACAGGAAACTTTGAGTAAACTTTGAGTTTCTTGTTCTTTGCAATTTGATTTTATCTTTCTGTCAGCGGCTTTGTGCCCCTAAAACAATGTCATGGTTTGTAACAACTGTATCTTGAACTTTGGTTTCTCTAATGGAAACCGAAACCGAGGGGATAAACCTCCCTTTCTCTAAAAAAGGGGACTTTGAGTAAGGGGGGAAGGAGAAAATTATAGGTAGTTCATAGTAATTCCCTGTATATTGTTGGAGTGAGTAGTCCTAACTCCCAACTGATGGAATATAAAAGTTCAAAACTTAACAATATGCTATTATTGACAAACTGATCAGAAACACCAGTCCTAAACATCCATCAAATCTATGTGATTTTGTACTGGTGAATTAATATTAAGATGATTGTGACGAAATACTTGCTTTAAATACATTGATTTTGGTTCTCATTTTTGTACTTTTGCAGCAGGATTTCCATGACAGCAGATTGGGAAGGTCAGGTGTAAAAATTTACGAACAAGAAAGTTACTGCAAAGAGGATGTATTATCTGCTGTTGAGAAATGCATGAAAAAATATGCCGATAATTTGCTACGGTCTCTTGAGGGAATCACTGGCCGGCTTTCACAACTGGAGATCTACTGCTATAAGCTTGAGAGGTCTATCAGTGAACTACGAAGTGATGTGCTTCGCGAAGAGACAGATCTAAAATTGAAGTCTCTTGAGAAACATCTACATGAGGTAAGCAAATTAGTATCCAAAGTAAAATTCTTTTTAAGACTAGATGGTACTTCCGCATTCTTCTGTCCTCCTGTTTCTGCATTGTATGAGATAATTCTTGTAGATGTTGTGTTGAGACGAAATGCATGGGTTATTGATACGAAATGCTTGGATCAAGATACCGAGTATGCTATTTCAGTCACTACAGAAAAGTGTTGAGAGGAAATGCTCAGGTCATTTTGGTCTCGCACAAGGGGAGCCTCCCAACATTTTATATTTTTCTCTCTTAGATCAGACAAGCTTGAGTATGCACCCAATTGTTGCCAATTGTCCACACCTTTTGTATCTCCAGTTGTGACTTACGGCACACCCCAAGGCACTTGCAGAGTCTCCACTTGTGACATTGTAGCGCACCCAGGACTCTTGGGCTTGATCCCTAGCATTCATGTGCATAACTCTAGGTGAGCTATGGCACTGAGCCTCCATAGAATCTGTTACGTGGATACTCAGTGACCTGCTCCTAGGTTTTTCAACAGATATCACTGGTAGCATGTACACTGCAAGGATCACGTTTTATCAGGAGAAAACCGATGTTAGGACCTCTGCCATTTTTACCCTTTATCTTAATGTATTTGTACATGGGCCTTATGGGAATTTGCCTCATTTGGAGAGACTGCAAATACCCCATATTTACTACGTCTATATCATCATAACATTTCTATCTCAACATAGAGCTGCTGTGCTTGAGGATTTATCTCTCAAGGAACCTTTGTTAGGCCAACTAATGGTGGAAAATGCGCCAGCAGAATATAGTGTTTCTTCTGTGGGAGCTGAACCTGTACTGTCAACTTTCTTCTGAGAAAGTAGGATTCATTGGCTGGTGTTTCTCTTTGCTCATTTCTCCTATTAATTCCCGTTACACATATGCTCCCGACTCAACTGGTGGGGCTAATGTTTCACCTCACTGTATACAAATAGGCAGTTAAGGGTCCAACCCTACAATGAGAAGCAGCTGTGATGGTTCTGTTCTAGCATGTGTCATTTTTATTGCAAATATTTTTTTCAGTACAACTTGATTCTATCCGATATTGACCATATATTTTCAATTAATTTTTATAGTTTAATTCCCCACACGTGTTCTTTATGTATTTGTAAGCTGTAAGATCTTGAGCAATGAGCATTGCCTTCTCAACATTGTTGAAAATTTTAAATGTTACCAGGTGCACAGGTCTATCCAAATCCTTAGGGACAAGCAAGAGTTGGCTGAAAATCAGAAGGAATTAGCCAAATTTCAACTTACACAGGATGCATCTAAAAAGAAGGAAGACGTGACAGCATCATCTTTTCCTGAGCCAAAGAAACTCGAAGACAAGCCAGATGCAGCAGGTCAGCAGCTAGCCCTTGTGTTGCCTCACCAAGTTAACTCGCCAGCACTTGCACCTAGAGCTTCTGAACCAGTCCAAGTCTACAAGGATCAGCCTGTGCAGCAGCCGGCCCCTACCCCCCTTGGACAGCAACAAGATCGGTATGTTCTTAGTCAAGCAATTCTGTACTACCCACAACGCCAAGCTCCAGGTCTCCAAGATTCACAGGGACAGCAAGTACAACCAGAGGTGCAGTACTTGCCAGTAAGGCCTCCAGCTCATGACATTCCAGTCCATGCTTCATCCCAACAGCCTCAGGTGGCAAATCAAACCCCACCACCATCCTTCCCCCCTTACCAGCAGCAGTGGCACCATCGGTCCTCTCAGCAGGTTCCTCCACCAGTGGCTCAGCCACAGCAGACTTTCTCGCAGCCATTTCCTCCACCGGTCCAGCAGCCCCAACTATCCAACACTCAACAGTTTCCTCCACAACCAGTGCAGCCGCAGCAATCTAACCCTCAGCAGCTATCTCAGCCAATGCAACCACAACACCCTTCTGTACAAGCTCAGATGAGGCCTCAAACTCCGCCAAGCTACCCTCATTACTCACCCCACCAGCCTGTTAACCCTACCCCTGAAACATTGCCTGGCAGTGCGGCTATGCAAGGACCATACAACATTCTTGCTCCATCTGGTGGAAATCGTTCTGAAATGCCATTTGCGTATGGAGGATCTGCCATCCCACCCTCTCAGCCACCACCACAGCACAGCATGCAAAGGCAGCAGCCACCTCTTCCAGGTCAGGGATCTTTTGGACCACCTCCAAGTAAAGGGGTTTATGCCGGCCCTCCACAATATGCACCACAGGTCAACTCGCAAGGTTACAGCACGCCATACAACTATCCGCCAAGTGGTGTTTCAGCAGTCCAGGCACCACAAATGCCTGCAGGCAGTGGTGGTATGAGCCACCCTGGTTCACATATAATGCGTGGTCATCCTTATGGGGACATGATTGAGAAGGCGAGCTCCATGGGATATCCAAGGGACCAGGTGGTGAATGTGACCCAGAGAATGGCAGAGAGCGGTCAGCCAATGGATTTCAATGCATTGCTTGATAGGCTGAACGAGTCAGGGTCCGGAGCACCCCCTCGTATGTGGTGATTCCCAGGTTACTTGTTTCGTCAGAGCATCATGCTGCGGCGCGGGCTATGAATGCTTCGAGCATAAATAAATTTGAGCTTAAGCAGTTTAATTACTTGTTTGTACATATAAATGTGCAACATAAGTTTCATATGTTTCCTGCACGGTGTACAATGAACGTATTGCTGTGTGGACAATTCAGTTCTATTGTAAAGCTAATAATTGTCAGGCATCTTGTTCTATTGTGGTATGTGAATGTGTAGCAAGGAAGTGCCGTTCTCTGTGGTCCGCTGCCTTATATCAAGTGTTTTGGGATATGTCATAGTCATACTGCTCTAGCTTGGGCTTGGGGGGTGGGGTGGCGCCATGAACATTGAACATTCCCTGCTTGTCTTGTCCGTTGATGGCTTTGACACGCGGTCGTAGTCTTGACCGTTTGATCTGTTTGTATTGGGGTTGCTGTCGTTGCGTGGGCTGTGTAAGAGTCGCATTAATAAACAAGGTTCCCGAATCACGGGCCCACGCACTAGGAGTCTAGGACCAAAGCATCTTGCTACAGAGCGAAACGTCTCAAGCTCAAATGCCTTAACGGCAAGTAGCCTTGCGTCTTGTCCCGGATAAGAGGTGGCAGAAAAGCTGAGAGAGAGAGGCGAAGAAATCAAAACGGGGTAGCAAGAACAGCGAGGCAGAAATCAAGCTACAGCTCAAGAAATCAAAAGGGGTAAATCGGTTTCTACTCCTCTGTCAAAGTTCTTTCCTAAATGTCTAAAATTTCCCCTCTTTGCCCAATCAGATGTAAAGGCAGAGCCAAGGGTTTGAAGGGGCCACTTCTCGCAGCGGCGGCGGTAGCGGGCAATCAATTAATTCGGTGAGAATTTTTCCCCCTTGTGTCAAAATTTCTCTGCTCGGTGGATTTTTAGCTCGAGATTTTTGTCAGTTTGAGGTATTGGGATGGGAGAGTGCACGGCGCTGAGACTGCTTCAGTGGCAATTTCGTAATCTTGAGCTTTCACCCCCCGTGTATGGTGGCGGCGATTACGTATATTCCCAGGGATGACGCCACCTTTTGCATTTTGTGTTTCTCCTTACCGACCCAGCCTGGAAACCTGACTAATCGGGCCCCATTAAAGGAGGCCCATCTGGAAGTGACCAGGATGTTAGCAATGGACTGCAAGTGGGTCCGTTATTTTGGGTCCATTTTTCAGTGTTCACGGGCGTATGTTTCAGATGGATGCTGTTTAAGTTCTATCTCATCTTTTTCCTTTTCTTTTTTCTCTTAGCCCACATGTCAGTGTCCTAGATCTAGCTATTGTATTGCTGACTTCGATGTAATTTGGGAGCGCCACATGTGCTGAGAAGTGGGGCCACCGCGTCAGTGTACGAGCGTGTCGCGTTCCTCTCTGTGGGTTGCGTTGTGTCCGGTGGTATCCCACGGGTAAAGGACACACGGAGGTGGCAAGTGGTCTGGTCGATGTGGGCCCACCAACGAGTGAGGCGCGTGGACCCACTTGCCATTCCTGGATTCCAAAGATCCCTGTGGCTGCACCTTTTGTTCCAAATAGGAGTATTCTTTATTAATTATTGCGATGGATCTGGCCGTCTCGGTCTCCTCCTGGTTGCGCCTGGGTTTGTTCTAAGTTTCTAACCGGTGAGCACCAGGCCAATTCTTGTGTGTGGTTGTCAGTCTAATGGTACAAAGAGTTGCAAAATAGAGAGAGATAGACATTTGAGAATACCCCCTCATGTGTGGATCCGCGAGGTGCAGGCATTTCACATTGTATGAACTCCTGCAAGCTCGGTTAATCATGCACCGTGAATATTAGTAGTACTGATGAGTGATGATTAGTAGTGATTCGTGAGTACTTAAAGCGTGGATTGGACTTTGTGCCCCTCTCTGAACTATTTATCATTTACTGTTTGGTCCTCATGCTTTTTTTTTTTTGAAAGCAATAGTCACCGTGCTGTTTTCCCTTTCTTTTTGTACCTACGAACTTTTTTGGAAATCGACGAGAGCTAAATACACGTGAAAAATAAAAACAACTCTTTTAGCTTCACCTGCATTACTCATTGCTGTTTGCTAAATGAGATGACTTTTTTACCTTTCTTATTACCCATTTGAAAGAAATATAGTGAGGTTATGATTTCTGATATAGTCAATATAGATTGTGGTGCTGCGGAAAGATTGACAAAGCAAGCTCAGTTAAAGCAAACAAAAGGCGTCTTAAAAGCTTAGAACTGAATGAATTATACGCTGCAACAGCCAACAAGTGTACGTCTGCCACGAAGAAAGATTCTCAAAAGTACCTGGATAAATCATAAAACTCCCTGTTTGGTGTTGCTTTCTTTTTTTAATGGAGTACGAAACATAGCATCTTTTTGGCATTTAATTAACTTTGATAGAGCATCGATTCCATTTCGGAACTGTCTTAGGCTGTTCAGCACTGGCAAGACTAATGCTGTTTGACCGTATCTTACAGGAGTATACTTCTTTCACAAACATACATTTACACATTAGCTTTATACAATAGGCAACACAGTCTAAAACAACCACCACAGAAGCTGATAATGGGCTGAAATTCAATCCAAATCCAACACAAAATTAAAACCTAATCCTCATTAAACTCATAACATATTTTATAAAACACAATCTAGTCTAACTCACTTATTATTTCAACCTAATTTAGCCCCAATAATTTTCCTTAACATGAGTTCAACTCATTTTTCAACACATTTTTAACTCAAATCTGATCTACTCATCAAAAAGTATTAAGTATTTAAGAGGGTGGAGGGGAAAATAAATTGAACTCAAATTGTTTTATGAGCTCTAATCCAATGTAATTCAATATCAACCTAAATTTTTCTACCCCAATTCAATCTTTTTTTAAGCCAACACAACCCAATCCAATTCAACTCAATTTTATTTCTCAAAACATCTAAAACAAACTCATTCTAAATCCAATTTGTTTCATTCATTTTAATCCAACTCATTATCACCCACCACCAACATATTAGTGCTAACACTTCTATTTTCAACATTTACTACTCCTATCTTGAGTAGTTTACGTACACTTTCCCACAAATATATTGGCTTTTCTCACAAATTTTACTCGTATATTTGATTTGATGTCACAAATTTATCTGAAACAAAGTGTGGCACCTGCAATAAAAAAATTGGCACATTTGCTACATATTTTGGACAAAAAAAATTGAAGGTGACATGTGAACCTAGCATTAGAAGCAGCTAGAAAGAATGAAACTCCAAAGACTAATTTGCTCACGTATTGACCCTTCTCTAAAGTTGGTCATCATCATTACCTATGGGAAAAATGAAGTGCACAGAAACACAAGAATAGTTAGAAACCCCCGAAGCAACCCCCAAACCCCACCAACCTTTTGAATGGATCACTCGTTTGGGTAAAGATGTGTAACCTTTAAAAAAAACCAAAAGTTTAATAAATCACCAAAACAAAATTAACAAACAAACAAATGCATTGTGCATCCGCACAAATAAACAAAGGGGAAAGGGCCATCATATCATATGATTCCACCGTCACTGCAGCTCTCTTACTCCTAACTCACTTCACTCACTAGCTAATTACCCCTCTTTTGCAGCTACCTGCAACATGAGCCTCCGCAACCGGCGCCACGCCGCCGCGGGGCCGGCGGCTGCCGGCGAGCAGCTGTCGACGGTCTACAACATCATCCCGACCCACGACGTGGTGATGTTGGGGGACCACCCGTCGCTGCGCTTCCCGGAGGTGCGCGCGGCGGTGGAGGCGCTGCGCCACGCGGCCGACCTCCCGGCTCCGCCGCTCGTGCGCGTCTGGGACTCTCTCTCCGCCGACCTCTTCGACTGGCTCGGCGCCACCTTCGGCTTCCAGCGCGACAACGTCCGCAACCAGCGCGAGCACCTCGTCCTCCTCCTTGCTAACGCTCAGCTCCGCGCGTCTAGCGCACCCTCCCCCGACCACCCACCAGAAGTCCTCCACCCGGCCGTCGCCCGCCGCATCCGAAAGAAGCTCCTCCACAACTACACCTCCTGGTGCGCCTATCTCGGCCAGAGGCCGCACGTCCACGTGCCCACGAATGCCCGCCGCACCGGCGGCGGCGTCGGCCTTGACATCCGCCGCGACCTCCTGTACACTGCCTTGTACCTGCTCATATGGGGCGAGGCCGCCAATTTGAGGTTCTTACCTGAGTGCCTTTGCTACATCTTCCACTACATGGCCCTCGACCTCAACCAGGTCATCGACCAGCCCATTGATGCTACTGGCCAGCCTGCCATGCCCGCGGTGCGCGGCGAGGACGCCTTCCTTACCCTTGTGGTGACACCGATTTATAACACGCTGAAGGCCGAGCTGGAGGCGAGCCGGAATGGGACCAAGCCGCACTCGGCGTGGCGGAATTATGATGATGTGAATGAGTACTTCTGGCACAGGCGGGTTTTCAAGCGGCTTCGGTGGCCACTGGAGACGTCCAGGAATTTCTTTGTGAAGCCGGGAAAGCCTGGGCGTGTCGGCAAGACCGGGTTCGTCGAGCAACGATCGTTCTGGAATGTGTACCGCAGCTTCGATCGGTTGTGGGTGATGCTTATTCTGTTCTTTCAAGCAGCAATGATTGTCGCCTGGGATGGCGGTTTGCCATGGGATAGCCTCAGCCGCCGTGATGTCCAGATCAGGGTGCTCTCGGTGTTCATCACCTGGGGTGGGCTGCGCTTTGTACAGGCGGTGCTTGATGCAGGAACTCAGTACAGTCTTGTTTTGAGGGAGACTACATTACTTGCTGTCCGGATGGTGCTCAAGCTGCTTGTTGCTGCAGGTTGGACTATTACATTTGGTGTGCTCTATGTGCGAATGTGGGATCAGCGGTGGCGAGACCGCAGGTGGTCCTTTGCTGCCAATACCAGGGTGTTGAATTACCTTGAAGCAGCTGCTGTGTTTGTCATCCCGCAGGTGCTTGCACTGGTGCTCTTCATCCTTCCTTGGATTCGGAATGTACTGGAGAAAACCAATTGGCGAATTTTATATGTGCTCACCTGGTGGTTCCAGACCCGCACTTTTGTCGGCCGTGGTGTGAGGGAAGGGCTTTTTGATAACATCAAATATTCCACATTCTGGGTGTGCCTTCTTGCTGTTAAGTTTTGCTTCAGCTACTTCCTCCAGATTAAGCCAATGATTGGACCAACAAAGGCAATCCTCAGCCTTCATGGCATCCGGCGTCATTGGTTTGAGTTCATGCCCCACACGGAGCGGCTTGCTGTTCTCATCTTGTGGGTCCCGGTTGTCCTCATTTACCTCATGGATATTCAGATATGGTATGCAGTCTTCTCATCATTGACAGGGGCACTTATCGGGCTGTTCTCGCATATGGGGGAGATTCGCAGTGTTGGGCAGCTGCGCTTGAGGTTCCAGTTCTTTGCAAGTGCGATGCAGTTCAATTTGATGCCAGAGGAGCACCTGGATGCCGCCCGTGGTGGGATCCGCAGCAGGCTGTATGATGCAATACACCGTCTGAAGCTGAGGTATGGTTTTGGCAGGCCATATAGGAAGATCAAAGCAAATGAGGTGGAAGCTAAGAGGTTTGCCCTGATATGGAATGAGATCATTCAAACATTTAGAGAGGAGGACATCATTAGTGACAGTGAAGTTGAGCTTCTCGAGCTGCCCCCGGAGCTGTGGAACATCCGTGTGGTCCGTTGGCCATGCATTTTGCTAAATAATGAGCTTCTTCTTGCTCTTAGTCAGGCAAAGGAGCTGATAGCTGATGACAAGACACACTGGAGGAGGATATGCAGCAATGAGTACAGGCGATGTGCTGTGATTGAAGCTTACGACAGCATACGTTACTTGCTGTTGGAGATAATTAAGGAGACAACTGTCGAGCATGCTATTGTCCATCAGCTATTTCTTGCATTTGATAGTGCAATATTTAATGGGAAGTTCACAGAAGAATATAAACTAGACCTTTTACCTGCTATACATTCATCTGTAATCAACCTAGTGGAAGTGCTACTGAAGGAAAACAAGGATCTGAGCAAGATAGTTAATACACTGCAGACTCTGTATGTCCTCACTGTTCATGATTTCCCAAAGAAGAAGAAGGACATATACAAGCTGAGAGAAGAAGGCCTAGCACCGTCAAGACGGCCAAGTGAATCTGGGCTGCTCTTTGAGGAAGCTATAAAATGCCCAGGTGAGAATGATGTTAGCTTCTACAAGCAGGTGAGACGTCTCCATACAATTCTCACCGCCAGGGATTCTATGAACAATGTTCCAAAGAATCCCGAGGCCCAACGGCGAATATCTTTCTTCAGCAACTCCCTGTTCATGACTATGCCTCGAGCTCCCCGAGTTGAGAAGATGATGGCATTCAGTGTTTTGACCCCATACTATAATGAGGATGTCCTCTACAGCAAGGATCAGCTTCGTCGTGAGAATGAGGATGGCATCTCAATTTTGTTTTATCTCCAAAAGATTTATGAAGATGATTGGGTGAATTTCCTGGAACGTATGCGGAGGCAGGGGATGGATGATGATAATGATCTTTGGACGCAGCCAAAATTTCTTCAGGAGCTCCGACTTTGGGCCTCATATAGGGGCCAGACTTTAGCACGAACAGTCAGGGGAATGATGTACTACCACAGGGCTCTCAAGATGCTTGCTTTTCTTGATACTGCCTCTGAGATAGACATTAGAGATGGTACACAGCATCTGGCTTCTTTTGGTTCCATTAGGCATGACAATGATGGATATGCCATGAATGGTGGTTTCCCACAACCACCTCGGAGGAGGTTAAACAGAGGAGCCAGTAGTGTCAGTCAGTTGTTTAAAGGCCCGGAAGATGGTGCTGCTCTCATGAAGTATACCTATGTAGTATCTTGCCAGATATATGGAAATCAAAAGGCAGCGATTCCGAAAGATCCACGTGCTGATGAGATAGAGTATCTCATGAGGACAAATGAGGCCCTCCGTGTTGCTTATGTCGATGAGGTCCGTCTTGAGATGGGTGAAGTGCAATACTATTCTGTTCTTGTAAAATACGACCAGGACTTACACAGAGAGGTTGAGATATATCGGATTAGGTTGCCTGGTCCACTGAAACTTGGAGAGGGTAAACCTGAGAACCAGAACCATGCAATCATCTTCACAAGAGGTGATGCAGTGCAAACGATCGACATGAACCAGGATAATTATTTTGAGGAAGCCCTTAAGATGCGAAACCTCTTGGAACAGTACAACTATTATAATGGGAGCCGAAAACCAACGCTCTTGGGAGTTCGAGAACATGTTTTCACAGGATCAGTCTCTTCACTTGCTTGGTTCATGTCTGCACAGGAGACAAGCTTTGTTACCCTCGGCCAGCGGGTTCTAGCTAATCCATTGAAGGTTCGGATGCATTATGGGCATCCTGATGTATTTGATCGCCTTTGGTTCTTGAGTCGGGGTGGTATAAGTAAGGCATCCAGAGTTATCAATATCAGTGAGGACATATTTGCAGGCTTCAACTGTACTCTACGTGGTGGCAATGTTACTCACCATGAGTACATCCAGGTTGGTAAGGGGCGTGATGTAGGACTTAATCAGATATCAATGTTTGAAGCAAAGGTTGCCAGCGGTAATGGTGAACAGACCCTAAGCAGGGATATCTACAGACTAGGTCATAGACTGGATTTCTTTCGGATGCTTTCAGTTTTTTACACAACAGTAGGTTTCTACTTCAACACAATGATCGTGGTCTTGACTGTTTACACAGTTGTTTGGGGACGCCTTTATCTAGCCCTCAGCGGTCTTGAGGCTGGAATTCAGGGTGGTGCTAATGCTACCAACAATAAAGCCCTGGTTGCTGTTCTAAATCAGCAGTTCATCATACAACTTGGCCTCTTCACTGCATTGCCGATGATTGTTGAATACAGCCTTGAACACGGTTTTCTACCTGCTGTCTGGGACTTTTTCACAATGCAGCTGCAATTTGCATCTTTTTTCTACACATTTTCCTTGGGGACTAAAAGTCATTACTATGGACGGACAATTCTTCATGGTGGTGCAAAGTATCGGGCTACTGGCCGTGGTTTTGTTGTGCAGCACAGTAGTTTTGCTCACAATTACAGGCTATTTGCTAGGAGTCACTTTTTAAAGGCAATAGAACTCGGAATTATATTGACAGTGTATGCTGCTCACAGTGTGATTGCCAGGGACACACTTGTTTACATAATCATGACAGCATCTAGCTGGTTTCTGGTGGTGTCATGGATTATGTCTCCATTTGCTTTTAATCCATCTGGCTTTGATTGGTTGAAAACTGTGTATGACTTAGAAGGTTTCATGAACTGGATATGGTGTCCTGGAGGTATCTTTTCTAAGGCCGAGCACAGTTGGGAAGTATGGTGGTATGAGGAGCAAGATCATCTACGCACAACTGGCCTTTGGGGTAAGATTTTGGAGATACTGTTAGATCTCAGGTATTTCTTTTTTCAGTTTGGGGTTGTATACCAGCTGAAGATCGCCAATGGAAGCACAAGCATTGCTGTTTATCTGCTCTCCTGGATATGTGTGGCTTTGATTTTTGGTGTCTTTTTCCTAATGTCCTATGCCCGAGAAAAGTATGCTGCAAAGCAGCACCTTTACTACCGGCTTGTGCAATCTGCCATCATCATTCTTGTGGTACTTGTGCTGATAATATTTCTGGAGTTCACTGCATTTCAAATCATTGACATCTTTACTAGTCTTTTGGCTTTCATTCCTACTGGCTGGGGCTTGATTTCCATTGCTCAAGTGATCAGGCCATTCATTGAATCTACAGTGGTATGGGAAAGTGTGGTTTCTATGGCACGTTTATATGAGATACTGCTTGGGGTGATGGTGATGGCGCCTGTAGCATTGCTGTCTTGGTTGCCAGGATTTCAAGAAATGCAGACGAGGGTACTTTTCAATGAAGCTTTCAGCAGAGGTCTCCAGATTTCTCGTATTCTTGCTGGCAAAAAACCAAATGTGGCTTGAGGTACTTTATGCTGAACTATAACGGTTTCCTAGCCTATTTACTCCTTGAAACTCTCACCATGTGTTATTTATAGACTTCAATCTCTGCGGATTTTAAAAATTGTTGTTGTATTAAGATTCAAAATTAGCATGTTGATAAATAGCTGCACTAATTGCCGTGTTCCCTTCTTGTGCAACAATTTATGGCATACAGTATACTAATTTGGTTGCTTAAATTGTCTCAATTATGCCTAAATGGAAACTATTGAGGGCATTTTTCTTAATCATGTAAGGTATATTTATTACTGCAGTGGCATGGGAAAATTATATTAGCTTGTAACTTAGTGATATATAAATAATAATGGTGCCATTATCTAAATGGTCTAACATTTAGTCTTTAGTTTGTGATATTTTCTCGAGTAAATTGTATTAGAAGTCCCTAAATTTGTATTTTTGTCTCAGTTTAGTTCAACAACTTAATTTTACTTTGGTAAGCCCTAAATTTTCTTTGTTGTGCCATTTTATTTCAACTCTTGGTTAAATATGGCTGAAAAACGCGTAACTAACACGGCAATGCCATCTAAGATTTTTAGATAACATGACATGGCTCGTGGTGTGACATGTCAGCTGCCGGGTGATATTACAAACCAACTTGGTGTGCCACATCAGCTGGGAAGCCTACGTGGCATGCTATGCCACTTTCTTGTTACCCCTTAGCTGATGGATTCACTACGATGGTACAGTAAAGCAAGTTTAGTGAGCTGATAGAGTAAACTTAAAGTTAGGTTGAAGTGATGCAATGGTACTAGTTTATGGATCTTTGATAAAACTTGCTCTATTTTCTCCTTGCTTAAGGGCTTCTTCAGGTGCATCTCATCAAGAAAACAGTATTCCCTTCGTCCACATTCTGCACTCCCAACACCATTAGTTGCAGGCAGCAGAATAGTCATTAATTTAGCATTCCAGTATATACCAAATAAAGTTGGATTTCCTGCTAAGTAATCTTGCTGATAGCAAGAAACCACATACCTATTATATTATTGCAATCGAAAAAGATCACACTGACCACTTTCAGATGTGTGATACTACTGCTGTGTTTCTTTGACAGGTTCCGGTCAGATTATAGGTTGTCGCAGACAGGCAGCCTCATCTCCTTTGTACAGTAGTTTATGCAATGTGGAAGGCTTCCCTGTTTACTCATTGGATTAGATCATATTGAACTCTTGTGATGGCTATTAGTTATCTAGTTTAGATATTAAATTTTTGTACCTAGGTAATTTAGGTTTTCTTGTTGTATCTTCTTAGAATTAGTTGTGTAAATGATTTTATTGCTGCACCACTTATATTATGATGTTCTGTTGGATGTGCCATTGTTCCCCTTGAGTTATACTTCTAATGAATTCTTTGTTGACCTGGAAGTTCCAGTTTGATATTGGAGAAATTTTGTAATTTTTTTGTATGTTTTCTGCTGAGGTCAAGTGATTGGTAGAATTTTCTGGGAAGGTGATCAGAAAGCACTACAGGCATTTCAAGAACAAAGCAGTTGAGTGTGATTAATACAGGAAGGGAGGGGATTTATTGGATAGGTATATGCTTATTTCACCTTGATAATTTTAAAACATTTGTAGGCAAAAAATATCAAGGGAGAACTAATGGAAAAGTTCATTAAAATTATTGTATTTTAAATAAGGCAAAAGAAACAGAATTTAACCTGCAACATGTCCAAACAAATTGTTACATTAAAGATGAAATTTATATTTGGCTGCAAAATTCTTAGTTGAGGTAGTGCCTCATAGACATACCATGCATGACTAACATAACCCATAAGATTGGGAACCTTTGGATATTATTCCAAACTCCAGTAGCTAGAATTTGCACCACCTCAATCATTCGTTTCGGATTCAATGCTTAATATCTCACCTTATTTTTTTTAGAAAACCTATTTAGACATCTCTTTGAGCATCATTACTTGGATTGGTGAATTTAAGGGGGGTGATTGGTTGGTTGTATCAACCCAAGTTTAACTCAATCATGTAAAATTTTTGGAATTGGTGAGTATTTGGTTGTCTGGGTTACATCAATGAGCAAGTTAGCTAATGCAAAAAAGAAAAAGCTAGGCCAAACTCTTAAGAAGTTCAATTTGAGCTTCCTACTGGATGAGACTCGCCTAATGACATATTAAAGGAGTGATTAACATATATTAAGTGTTTTTAGGATGAATTGCAATGAATAAAAAAATTAATGTAGAGTATAGGTTATTTATGTGCAATAAAGATAAATTAATAATTATAGATGATATTTTTTCATCTCTTATGCTTTCCCTTGTATTACTCATGATACTAATCAAACAACATTCTATCTCAACCTACATCACTAATCACTTTATATAATCAACCAATCACCCTTTAATTGTATCTTATGATTGAAAGATTTGCACCCACCATAATACCAAATAAACTTTCCTTCCTTGGAAAGGAGAATGATACTTCCTTCATTCTTAAAAAAACATTGTTTTAACTATATGCACAATTTTTAATATTTGCAATAAAATTATATATCTATCTTTAATGCTTGCAATTGATGTAATAGATATAATTAATATTTATAATTAATGTGATAAATATATTATTTATATATAAACAATTAATAGTTAAACAGAATAATAACTATAAAGATATTTTTGAAATATTAAATCATATTTTACCTAAGAATATAGAACGACATTTTTCTTTGCATAGCTAACATACTTACAACTTTTATATACAAAAAAAATTTCTTAAAAACTATGACAATAAAAACAATGCGATCACATAAAATAAGAAAAATATGACAAACTAAAAAAAGTCAACTTAAAATAAGAAAATACAACAACTAAAAAAGCAAGAATTTAATATAAGAAAATATGATAATTTAAAAAAATATATCTTAAAATCTATTGGATTAGTTAACATTTTTTATAGTTAATCTGTTTTTTTTTACAAAATTTTGCTTTTTAATATTTTATTAAGAGCGGAGGGAGTAACTGATAGTATCTTTGAAGTTCGATTGGCGTGATAATGATAACGCCTAAAGTAACAACTCCTCCGAATCATTTAGTGGCCGCCTCCATCACAGTCACAGCCCTTCTTGCGCCCATATTAAAATCGCGCACCCATCTAGGGTTTGCAGCTATCGCCTCCCACCTCTGCTTCCTATTCCTATTCCTATTCTTACGGCTACTTCCCATCCATGGCTACGGCGGCGGCGGCGGCGGCGAAGCGGAAGCCGGTGTTCGTGAAGGTGGACCAGCTCAAGCCCGGCACGGCCGGCCACACGCTTGTCGCCAAGGTGCTGAGCTCCAAGACCGTCCTCCAGAAGGGCCGCGCCGGCGCCGGCACCGGCCCGGCGGCGCGGCCGACGCGGATTGCCGAGTGCATCGTCGGCGACGAGACCGGCTGCATCGTCTTCACCGCCCGCAACGAGCAGGGTTCGATCTGCTTCTTTTTGAGTGGCTATTTGTACTGATATGCATGTGCCTGAGATGTTGTGCTGTGCTCATTAGTGTAAGCATTATTTGGGATTTCGTGTTCTTTGTGTTGTTCGGTTGGTACAATTCGTGTATGATATGATAGTACATTGCTGAGGCTGTTACATATAGGAACAAAAAGAACGGTTCCACCATGGAAGATGAGTTTTGTTGAACTGTTGCATCTCTATGTTCGAGGCATGTTTTTTGGCTTCATGTATATAGCACCCCAATATTTATTACAATTAAAATTAGTGATGAGTTAGATGCCGACGAATAAAATTGATAAGTAGTTTTACGATTGAGTAGTGCTTCTATGCTTTTTAAAAACTAAATCACACAAATTCTGAAACAATGCAATTGCAATCAGACCTTCAATTTGCTTTAAAAATTATGCAGTCTCTGGAAAGCATTGAAGCATTCCCGCCAGCCCCAGCCCCCAACACCCCCCCCCCCCCCCCCCCCCCCCCCCCAACTTTTTTTGCTTATTTGTAAATTGGTGGTGTTATGATCCCCGGAACCAAATTCCAACTCAAGAACGTGAAAATTGGTTGCATCTTGTGTTTAAGTGGTCAAGTTTGTTACATGATGTTGCTGTCATGTCAAATCTTTGGCCTCAAAATGTAGATACTACATTTTTTCTGTCGAAATGCACTGTGGACTTGTCCAATGTTGTTTGTTTTGCTGATGCCAATGTGTTATGTTTTTCAGCTGGTGTATATATATATATATATATATATATATATATATATATCCCTGCCTCCTTGTGCCATTGTGTGTGCATTAACATACTATTTTGAATTCTTGAATTATGTATATATTATCTTGTAATAGATGAAAATTCTGTGACATTGGTATTTCCATGGTTAATATATAACATTCATTTTGTTCAGTAACCTTGAAAATTGAAAACGACATTATTGTACAAGCATATACAAAAGCAGCATTTCTTGGCTGTTAAAACTACCATTTGCATGTAGTTGGATCATCTGAGCTTTAGTTTTCTTATTCTTCCCAAGGGCAATGATGACCTTGTTATAGTATTTATTAGATTTTCATGAGGCATGGATATATGCCATCAGTTTAATGTGCTAGTTTTCTTTATGCAAGTCTCTTCTAGAGTAGTGAATTTCGAAAGATCAACATGAATTTGCAAGTATAATTTTTTATTGCTTTAGCTAGTAAGACAAGTTGTACACAGTGGCATCTAACCAGTAGTATTACTTTTGACAGTTGACTTGTTGAAGCCTAGTAACACTGTTATCATCCGCAATGCAAAGATAGATATGTTCAAAGGGTCGATGAGGCTTGCTGTTGACAAGTGGGGCCGTGTTGAGGTGACTGAATCAGCAAGCTTCGATGTAAAAGAAGACAACAATATCTCTCTCGTTGAGTATGAACTTGTCAATGTTGTTGAAGAGTGAAATCTCGTTGATTTCACTTTTAATTTGAAGATGTGCTTTCCAAGCCTGTTGGTCAAATTCTACATGTTGCGACATCATGCATGTGGAGATGGAAGAGCTTCTGAAAGTAGATTGGAGCTGTTTCCTCGAACTAGTGCAAGGTCTTTGTTATAAGGCATTTCGATCTTTGAATATTGGTTGCTGCAGCAGTTGTGGTTGTACGAACAATATTAAGTGCTGAGCAGTTAACATGCTGGTGCATTTTGCGCTGCTGAAAGGATTGAAGTGTGCGGGGAGAAACTTGGTTTGTAATCAACTTTCTGATTTTAAACTTCTATAAAAAAGATTTATGCTTTTAAACATAAAATGTCTTCTTAGTGAGGAGGGACATGGCATTTTGCTCACATATCAGGAGTGCGGCACACTTCAATCCTTGAGAACTTGTACTCTTGTATTGTTGTATACTGCAGTCATGCAACTTGTTTGGCGCAAAAGAATGTGTTGTGGGAAGCACCTTGAATGAAATAGACCGCAAACACGGGCTAGTACAAAGAATGCCAGGAGCTACAGCTCGAGCTAGTTAAAATGGGTATGCATATGGGGAAGATGCTATAAGATGCATTATGCGCGAATCTGAAACCTGAGACGAGGCTCTACCAGCGCTAGAAGAATAAACCAAAAGAATGGTGGGCTATGGGCATGTAAGAACTGGAATAATATTTCGCATTCTAAATCGGGGGATTCACATTAAACTACTGGGAACTACAAGATAGGAACCAAATATGTTTTGTGAAAATGGGATTGGTCGATTCCAATTCCAGAACTAAAAAGGATGAAGAAAACGGCGTGAAAGATTAAACTCATATTGAAACATAAACATTATAGAGATGACATTTTCTGTGAAATTATATAATCCTTGCGCATATACTTTTAACAAGGTTATCTGCCAAATACAAATGCAGATTCAAAACATGGAAGAAACTTTCTGCTGAAACAATATTATTCTCAAGTGAACTGATCTGAAGGTCATCATCATGAATGCCGCCATCCATAATCCCATAGCGTACGGTTCATGAAGGAATACTTATACAGGCCGTACCCCAAATAAAAAACATTTGAGAAGAAGCCGACCAAAAGTACTTTAAATTCAGGAGGTATTCCATAGCAGGCTAGCGGCTACCATTGCAGCAGTGCTCCAACAACTAAAAATCATCCATCTACAGATAAAAATGCAATAATCTAAGCTCCAAGTGTTCATGGACATTATAAGAATTACAGCCATAAAAACTAGTACCAATATATGTCCACAAATTTCATTTTGCATAGAAAAATTGAAATAGGCCGAAACAAATATCATTGACTTGGCCTCATCCCAGACGATCTCCATCATCACTAATCACAAACCTATAGAGATATAAAATGGGTCAAACAAATGAATACTTTTTTAAAACTAGGAAATACACATGCAAGAATTTATTGTGGCTGACAATCATTTTCTATCATTGCATCCACCACTAGCTAATGACATCGATTTGTAGGGTCTAGAAAGGGAAAGGGATAACAAAAACCAACATCAACTGGCATGTTTTTCTTATTCCTAAAAATGCTCTATCTATTTATCATTTTGCATTGAAAATGAAACTGTAAATAAAAAATAGAGCGTTCAAAAAAGAAAAGAAAAGAAAAGAAAGAACCAGACAGATTTACGTGTTTTACATAGAAGACGCGTTAGTTTCATTTTAACATTTGGGAAATGATGCCTTAGTCCTAACATAGGTAAGATGAGAAATGTTTGTGAATAACTTGTATTGGAAAGAATATGTGAAATGCAGTGGTATTTAGATGACATAGGAAGACCGAAATTCCAAAAACTACTCTGCACAACATTGTGGACATGATTGCATTTGCAAGTTGCTACTTACAACAAAATGAAATGACCACCAATACCAGCAATATGCCAATATCACAAGTCACAACAGAGATGGTTGCAAAGGTAGTATCTAGTAAATATTTTCATTGTGCATTTTTGTGCATACAATAGAAGGGAGATTGGTAGAACATAGCTATCATATAAGCTATCATGGATGCTCCTTAAAATCTAACCAGACCTTGTAGATTTGAGGTGACGAGATTATAATCTGCTAGGTTCCACCTAGAAACTGTCACACATCATCATCGCAAGCTGGGTCCAATACAAAAAAATCAGTGTCCATTTTTCCTTATATTTAAAATTCAAGAAAATGTGCATATAAATTCAGATTACACGGATTCTATTTCAACGGTACACAAATAACTTAGATAAATGGAAAATGTTTGTCGAGAAAGAGTCCCAAGAGTTTGGTCTGCAACAACAATGGAAGATTGTTCAAGCTGTTACTCAATTGCAGACAAAACAATAAAAAGGTCAGCTCAATACATTGTTTTGACAATAATGAAAAAAACACAAATGAGATTTCATAGTCTACCGTGGTTCACTTATTTAGTGAGGACATGCCCTATACATGAATTTCAATGTAATTCCTTTAAATAAAAACAATGGTACTCTCTTTCTGTATATCCTTCCAAGCGTTACATTAGTGATAAAGCTTAGCCGCAACAATTATTATTAAGTGAATCTTAAAATCTAATTCACCTTTTGGGGCTTGACGTTCATCTAGTTTCATCTTGACCTACAACAAGGGTCATGTGAAAGTGCGTAAGATTGATTTCAAAAAGTCCACATTTCAATTTTTATGCACAAAGCTGCATTATGGTTTACATAAGGCTTGTCGTCAACTCATCATATTCATCTCTTCATGTAATTATATGTTGATTATGAAAAGAGAACTTGAGACAAATTTTACAAACATATTGCTACAGTCCACAATAAACAGGTCTTGGCAAAAGAATTCTGATACAACTAAACATATTTGTAGGTGCATAGGATAACCTGTTAGGTGGAACATCTAGAGAGGATTAAAAACTTGCTATCCTACTCCACTTTCTATTGAAATGGCAGGTATCCATATGGTAATCGGAACCATGAAAATTCATATCTTGTTCAAGTTGTACCAATTCCTTATTGCAGGGGTAGAAGAAATAGATTGAAGGTCCAAAAGTGGCATGGCTTCAATGACAAACAAACCCAAGGGTATCATTCGCTTGCAGGCAACAAAATCATCCAAATATTCAATTATCCTTCTTCTTCATGAATAAAGCAGAGGCTTGACAACTACAACTAACACACATCAAAGTCCTGATTAACACTTATTGCTCAACCTAAAAGTCAGGGCAGCTCATTAAGGAAAAAAAATGCTCTACTTATCTGTAATTGGTGTGCTCGTCGACATTTCAAACCACTCTAGTCCATTACATCACTAAATCAACGAGCTCGTGATACAACTCAATCGTCGGTTCATGTTTCTAAAATTGAAGTCATCAAACAATGCAAGAACAGAACAGTTAAGGAAACAGGCATGGAATTGGAGCCGGGATCGGGACCGGGATAAATCACCTTCAGAGAGCCAGCCGAAACCCCGGCGAGCCGGTGCGGCGAGGAGCGACGTCATGAGCGCCGACGCCGTGGTGCTGTGCATGGGCATTAACGACTCCAGGCAAACGCTGCTCATCTCCACCGGCGACCTTCACACGCCAAAACAAACAAACAAACAAACTTTTCACACCACGACCACACAAATAACAAGACCAAAAGAAGTACTAGTACGTGGCATACAGTCATTACCTTAAGAGAAGGCGGGGAGCAGAGGATGGCACCCGCCTCGGGAGGGGAGGAGCTGCGGAGCGGGTGGCGGCTCTGGCAGCCGCACTGCGAAGGGAGGACGTGGAGGAGGAGGTGGAGCGGAGGAAGGATCTCGCGGCGGCGGCGGCGGCCATGGCGTCGAGAGGGTGCGTGGTCGGGGCGTTGGTGAAGGATGAGAAGAAGGCTAAAACCCTAGTTGCACTTGGACTGTACGAGATGGAGGCTTGAACTGTGCTACACTTTACTAGCCCATCTAGATACTAGGCCTATGGGCTGTTGTCTTTGGGCTTTGGCTTTGGGCTTTGAGGTTGGGTTGGCCATGGTCGCACGCACCGTGCCATCCGCGGATGGTGAAAATTCTTGGTTTTGGCCCCTTTTGGGCGAAATTTGCAGTACAAAAGCCGCTAATCTCGCAATGGAGAGCGAAACGAGCGGTTGGATAAGATAGGAGCGTGAACATGGCCATCAATTCCCAAACCGAAAATTTTTGGTCCCCCATCGGAGAGCGCTTGCTAATGGAACCTGCAGCTTGCTAAAAGAGACGTTTTATTTATGGTGGTGCGGAATTAGCTCCAACGCCAGCATCTGAAGCAAAGTGTATGCATAAAGTTTCCTATTTATTGCTGTTGGCTTAAAAAAATTATTTTTTGGAGAGAGACATCCAACTTTTCAGACTTCTAAGTTGCAAGACCACCAAAGTGCTTTTTTAGGAATTACTAAATGGTGTGTAGCTTTTTTTTCACTAAAAATCATACACCACTCCCAATTATCAGAATTCCTTCGAGACTTATGCTAGGCCATCATCATGCTCATCCATCCCCTAACTCTTAGATCTCTATGTAGCTAGTGGCCCAATGGGTGATGTTGGCAGCCCATGGAGGAAGTGGGGGTTCGAAAGAGACGGTGGTGATCATAGTGGAAGGTAGCTGGCAGCATAGGAGACAAGGACATGGAGGATGGGTAGCGGAGTAGGAGGTTTAGGGCGGCACCGCCGACCATGGGGAAGTAGTGGTTGGAGGCAGGGGAGAAGGGATTTGGATTGAGAGTGTGTGTCTGTATAAAGTAGTGGTTATTTCTTAAAAAATAGGTACTAGATTTCTAGTTCTCTTGTTTTAGGGTGTTTAACAAAATTTTCGAAGGGTAGGTGATTCTCTTGTTTTATATGAGAAATTTTTTACTCATTTCGGTGGATGCAAAATGTCGCCTTATAATTTTCCTAATGGCAATGCACTTTTTTGGTTGACTACTATGAATGTACAAGCTGTAGAAATCAAGTAAATTATATTAACAGAATTTTAAAAAAATTTATTCAAATACTGTAAATAATATATCATAGATTAAATTGCTACTAACATCGGAAAAAAGTTAGTGAAGCAATCGAATGTGCACAATGACCACTCATGGATCGTTCGGATTAACGGATATAAATTACAACGACCGCTCACAGATCGTCCTGATTAGCGCAACAATTGTAGCAACGTCTCTACTGGTATCCACACATTTTGGGATGGAACGTCATATGATAGTGTGCTAGCTAGCACCAACACGTATGACAAGAATTTATGAGCTGTTGCTTTAGAGGAGATGGCAGTTATGGTTTTTTTTCATTTCATCAAAGTTCATCATACCTCTCTTTATATAGAGTCCTGCAAATTATGTTTTTTGATATGATACGATATCACATAACGAATCTTATTCGAATTATAGGAGAAGTCTAACATTAGGTCTACTAGTCTGATACGAAATCCCTCATAACAGATTCAATCTGAATTGATTTGTTTCAACACGTTAAGTGTGTTATCCTGTAGGTTCATGCATATTTAGTCACGACCCGGGAATACTTACCCAAATTGTGAGTCAGTAGCGACTCCTAGCAGGACATAACGACTATCCAAACATACATAAATATCATAACCAACGAATTTATATAATGTACTCATATTGGTTCTTTTACCATACAATACCAGATCGATTAAACTCAAAACAAAAAACGTGTCATCCTTGCATTGTTTAATCTTTTCTTGATCTTATAGTGAACTGATTTTTCCGTAGTTGACACTCAACCACAAATGGCATGACCATATACTTTCAGTTCATCTATATCGAGGGGCTCTGATATATCTCTCATTATATGAGAGATGCAAATTTTATCTTAACTATTCACATTTTTTTGCATGACTCATAACATACCTGAATATTATTTTTATTATCACTCAATTAAAAGTAGCGTTTGATAGTATCAAAATATACTACTACACGTGTAAAAAATATGACAATCTCAAGTTTAAAGATCAATTATAAATATTATTTGAGACTAACCGATGACACTTATATGACAAATTCAAACAGTGTCTCAAAATGACTCTATTCAACATTATATTCTCTAACATATGTCCACATTATTAATTTGATATCTTATATCCATGGTCTGTGAAACATGACCATCAATTAATATATGTGCTAATCTATTAATCAATAATATCATATTTAAAGATAGTGGAACAAGAGATTTATAGAATAATATCATCAAATAATTTTATAGTTTCACGAACAAGTCACACACTTGTTGATTGAATCAAGATGATAATTTATTCAAAAACAAAATAACATATTATTCAAATGTTCATAAATATAATAAAGATAAATACATCTATGTGATTTTCTCTAGAATATATCACTAACACAAGGTGTAGCACATGATGTTGTACATATGGGATACACTATCATAGGACATGTTTGGTTACTTACACAAGTCTAACTTGACTTAGTGAGACATGCTCGTATAATTGGGATACGATGAAGATATGCAATTAAATATTGTTCGGTTGATTACATAAGGTGATGCAGACTGAGATGAAATGTTATTGGGTTAGTTGCATGAGTGGTGCAAGTAATTAAGAGTATGTAACATGAAAAAAATTATTAGAGTAAGTAGTTGTTTCTATTGCACTCAAATAATTATTAATATACTTTAATAATTTTTAATTCACCTTAATCCATCTCAAAAACTCTTAATGTTCACTAATAACTCCGCTAATAATGTTGTTAGAAAGGCCTCGGCCTGAGAGTTTGGCTCAAAATCATCTTTTTACATCTAGTCTAACCAATCAAACATGCAACTATTCAAAAGATTCTTTATAAATGAGTTAAGTTGAGATTGATGCAAATAACCAAACAACTCTATAATGAATGACAGTTGTTTTTTTGCATATTAACTTCGTGGCCCCTACCTAAAAACTGTGGCTTTTCAAAGAACCGAAGGAGTGGTTGTATCAAGTCGGTAGGTACATGGTCACGACTCATGATTTGGCATAGCCAGCCTCATCCAAGGATCAAACAGGTTTGACATCTTGAAGAACAAATTATTGCCTTCATGTATATATGCCTGCTGAAATTATTGTGCACGTAGCATCTCCATCAGTAGTCCAGTATGCATGCATGCACTGGAAGAGGTGAGCAGTATAGAGCTTTCGTGCATATCTGATAAATGTAGCCAAATTAACTCGAACAGGGGTGAAAAAATGAGACTGTTAACATAACATAAATACATTATACAATTAATAAACCTGCTCGTTATTATCATGTCTTTGCTGATACAAGCTTAATCATCTGGAATTAATATCCATCTTTCCTTTTCACGACACAGCGGCACAGAGTTGGATCCAACTATTCCCGCTGCAGAGCAGCATTTATGTTAAGTGTTGTAGACAACAATATGGAGAACATTATATCATGGACCAGTGGCTCTGTGCTCACGAGCCCCACCAGTCAGTGAGATGGCAATCATATCACATGGCCAAAACATAATAGCCTACGCCCCACGCCCCAGTACCTTTCATTGCATCCATCCAAATTCACCGGCAAGATCCAGGATGAACACTACGCTGGAGAAGTATTACACTGGTTAATACATCACGGAGACGTCAGATTCCGAGATTTTGTCTTTCATTCTTATTACTCATAAAAAATTAAGTTAATTGATGTTTAGTTATATCATTTTAAATTATAATACTCATATTCCAAATATATTCTAAAATTTTAATATATTTTTAATCCATTTGACCGCCACTCCTATAAATTCATGTTACTATTACCATTATAATATAGAAACAAACGCCACCTAATTAGTATTCCCTTGACCACACAAATTATTTATCCCTTGCATCAAAAGGTAGGTGGGCCGGGTGCACAGTACACCTACAGTATCCACTCGATCCCATGAGGCCATGACTAACAGCACACGAGGAATAGTGCAAACACAACTTTATAACACTTTCTAATACATTATGCGTATAATGTCTCACGTCCGTGATCCATCTCACTTATGGGATGTACTCTTGGTTCTGGTTCTCCACGCCACCGTTGAACTCGTTGCCATTCGCGTACTCGTGGTCCGCATTCTCATACCTCCCACGCCGCGCGCCGGCGCCGCCGCGGTCGTACTCCTCGGGGGCCGTTTGCACCGGATTGGACTCGTACCCGTACCCGTACTTGTCGGTGTTGACGTCGTAGTAGTACCTGCCGTCCTGGTAGAACCTCGTGTCGCTCACGCTGAAGTGCCTGTCGCGCTCGCGCATGCCACCGTACGACAACGGCCGCCCCCTGCCGCTGCCGTTTTCAACGAACGGCTCGACGTTGCCTCTCGCCGGAACGTTGTTGGCTGTCGTCAGCTTCTCGGTGTTGTGGTGCACGCCGCCGCGGTAGTAGGTCGGCGAGTAGTGCTCCTCCGGACGCCCATAGAGGCCGTACCCGCGGTTGTTGCTATCCGGTCCAGGAAGCGTCGCGCTGTTGGGGTTTGCTGTTTCTGGCACGGTGGTGGCTTCGTTGGGCTCGACGACCTCCGGCCGCGCCGTCTTGCTGAAGAACAGGCGGCCGTCCCGCGCGTCAGCACGGGGGGCTGCGAAGGTGAGGAAGGCAAGGAAGGCAAGAAGGAAGAGTTGGTGAACAGAGGAGGCCATGGAACTGTCGGTGGTGGCTAGCTAGCTAGTTGTATGCTGCATCTATGTGCGCCCATATATATAGTGGGTGGTAGATGCTTTTGTTTTGTATACCTAACAAGAATAGAATGCAACAGAGAGACCACCTATGGTTGTCCGTTGTATATCCTTCTATCTCTTCTCTTTACGAGTTTCTTTTTGTACTCTTTTGTCATTTTTATTTATTTAGTACTTTTTTCTTTACAATATATAAGTTGTCGAGCAAATAAACACTAATTAAAAAACTATGATAAAGAACTCAAATAAATACAGAGAATAAGGAAGATGTATAATAGAAAGACAAGATGTGAATGGAATTAGGTTAAATTAGAGCGCCGGGTGATGATGCGGGGATAGAGGGGGAGCGTGGCCCGCAGTGCATGATGGAATTTGGTGCACGCTGCATGTGAGCTGTACAAAACATGGTGCATTGATGGAAGTCATGAGCTACGAGCAGGGGCGAGTGATTAAATTTGGCTGTGCACATTTTTGCAGCGTGAGTTTTTTTAATCTTACTCACTTGTCACTGATGCTGATCATTTATCATGGCGCCTTTCACGTGATAGGAAATGTTATTTTGCGAGAAAATATAAAAGATGGGAAAATAAAATAAAAAATTGGTTCATCTGGTGCATAAATTACCAGTACTACCTATATACAAAAACAAGCGGTTACATGGGATACTTATATATTTGATTAATTGT
Source organism: Pharus latifolius (assembly GCA_019359835.1). Classification (NCBI taxonomy): domain Eukaryota; kingdom Viridiplantae; phylum Streptophyta; class Magnoliopsida; order Poales; family Poaceae; genus Pharus; species Pharus latifolius. The sequence continues at coordinate 20,852,084 of CM033319.1, forward strand.
TCTCTCAAATTTTCCTCGAAGGACAGGGTATCGAACTACGATATCTAAGATAGAACAAATTCCCCAGGAAAAAAATGTTTCATTTTACATATACATTCCAATTTCTCGTTGATGTCTTGCAGTATAACAATGTATGGTCCTGGCCAATGAATTATCTCATGATTGTTTTTCACTATTTGTTCTAACTGATAATGCTAACATGACAGTCAGTCTAGAGCCTAGAGGCCATAATAGATTTGGATTCTCTTTGGATTGATCTGGGAAATATCGAGGTAACCAGATGCTTTCAAGTTACAAGTTCAAAATCGCTTATATGGACTAAAATATGAAATATATTTTGAAACTCCACTGGCATGCAAAAGGTCAAAAAAAATTCTTCCTAAAGGACTATTTGGAGTACAGGAATAACATAGAAATGTTGGATGAAATCTTACATTCAGTGAAAAGATATGTTTTATTTCTTCCAAGATTCTTACATTTCAAATAAGACCTAAAAAAATTAGGTTGTTATTGATTTGTCCTTTGACCTTGTTGTTCTTTGTCGCTGTTGGATCCGCCTCTCGAAACCATCGATCAAACCAAAAGACGTGCTCATTCCAATCCCAGCCCTGACAAGGGCCAGGCCGACGTCTCAGCCCAACCCACTGTCATAAGCAGCAAAGAAGCATAACATATCATGGGTCGCTCCTCCAAACCTGGAGTCGTTACCCTGTTGTGCTGTAATTTGTGATCCAACATCCGTTAGAGAAAGGCTAAAGGTGCAAGAGCTATGGCCTATGGCCTATGGGTGTTATGTTATGGAAGCCATCAAGAACGTACGGAACTATATCCAACAACTTGCAGTATATATGCGCTCGTGTCCAATTCTTGTTATATACCAGCGAGATGGCTGAGACGAGTGTGGCGGACGCATGTGGGTATTCGAGGTGGGTGGGGTGAGCGAGTAGGAAGGATGTTGTGAGAAGAGACGGTTCGGAGGGGCATCTGGACTTGGCTGAACGGGGACGGGGGAGGCTGAGACCACCGTACGGCAAGCACGCGCAGGCTACACCTCAGCTCAACTCCCTTCGGTTATTCTCCTTGCCCCATATTAACGACACCCTCACACCCTTGTCCGCATCCTCCTCACCGCCGCTTCACGGCCTAAGCAACGCTCACCGGCGGGGAGCGAGGCTGTGAACAACGTACGGCGCCTAGACTGTGGAACCATCTGTGCCTGTCCTGTTCGGCTGGTTACGACGTGAAACAGCCAGAGTATAGCAAGCAAACGTACTTTCATCTTTTAACTTTGGGCCCTCTTGGGCTGTGGAGTCCGTGAATCTAGACCAAGACAGGCCCACCTGCAAACAGCCAAACGGATTTTACGGATCAAATAAAGAAGGGCTGGAGTGACGGAGCACGGGAGCATGCCAAAACCAACACAAGCATGCTGATGCGAAAGACGACGCGCCCCCTCGGGAAGGCAGACCAATTCGTCTGTCTTGTCATCTGATGTGCCACCCGTGCACCCCATTAATCACAAGAAAGCAGCAGTTAATTCGCTGCAGAGCACAGCGAATAAGGCATCCTTTGGAAAGGCGAGCTACGACCGAGTCCACCACCGGAGCCAAAACTAGAGGACCAAGCTCGACCGTACGTCCGCGCCGGCTCAGTTAGGATGCTCCAGTTGTGCGGCACCACGTGGTGAGGAATCAGGCGCTGAGAGCATACAAGTGGGCCCAGCAAGCCGAGTTGTGCACGAAGCGACTGCATTGTAGAGCAAATAGCGCCGACAACACGTTTTGTGTCGTCCTATGCCTAGTCAATCCGCAAAAAACCTTAAACTGACAAGTGGAGGTATCACTATTTGGGGACTTGTGCTCAATTTTTGTGTGTAGTATAAGCGCGTGACTTCGATACATGAGGCGAAAGTGACGGGTCTCACAAACCGCATGTGCGGGTTGTGAGTGGTGCTTTTCTTGTTTGCCGTGCGCACTGGTTATCAGAGTCACTGTCATGTGGTTCATGATGAGTTTAGCTCACATGTTAATGTTGGTGTTTTTTGCACACTAAAATACGTCTGTTTAGGATTATTTTGGAGTAGGCCTCGCATATTAGTGCCTCAAAAATATTAGTTGTTGAAAAAAGCCATCGCAAATCATCCGTTATACGTATTTTAAATATTTTAGTGCCAAAAAAATTCATTAAAATTGTAAAAAAAGTCATAAAAATTTTTAAAAAAATTCCAGAAAATTTGTACCTCCTTTCTCTATAATGATGACCCATGTTAAACTCATTTGGACTCATCAATCTCACACCATTCATACATCAAGCTTTCTTAAAATTCTTCAAAAATTCTATATGAGATAGTAATCCCCGAAGGTTTAATAAATTGGTTTAGTGAGTCTAATGTAGTTGTTGAAAACCCTGAAACAGCAAGAAGTAAAAATCCATCTAATTTTCCATCCCCCTTCCATATCTTACTTGTATTCCACCATATGTATAGCCCCCCTTTATACACACAACTCCCTCCGTATCCATAATCCCTTTACGCTCCTTATGACCAAAATTTTCACTTTGTAGGGACACCAACCAATTTTACGTAGTTCACGCTACTACAACCTCTTACCAAAAATTTACAATCTGCATCGATGTTGGATAGCAGTACTCCACATTCCACACCGCAAGTCATTGTCGAGGATGACTACGGTAGTAACAATTTTGTTGCAAATGCTGGAGAACATACTAAGCGAATGTTTTGGCCACAAGATAATGACATTCGACTTGTGAGTGCTTATTATAATTTGAAATTTCATCAATTAGAATTTGTCGAGGTGATCCTTCGACAAATTTTTTTCGGCTTTAGCTTTCAAATTTGTAAACAATTTATTTGTCCCTTCTTCCAAGTTAGTGTCTAGTGGAATAATTCTCTCAATCCAGTCAACGACAATAATAAAAAATTTAACATGTACTAGGGAAAGGTTGCGGCGACATACAACAAGACCAGCCTGAAAAGTCACAAAAGAGACGTCAAGCATTGTAAGGACCATTAACAAAAAGAACAAAAAAATTATTCAATTCAATGGTATTTGATGCAAGCTGAAACAGGTGTACGCTAGTGGACGTTCGGACAACCAACTAATGGCTCAGGCACGTGAAAAGTACAAGAAGGACGTTGGCCATCATTTTGTCATGGAGCACTAGTGGACAGTCGTTTGGATCAACCAAGTGGTGTAGAACCTACATTGACACCAGGAAAAGAGCCAAAGTCAATGAAATTGATGCCTACATGTCGTCATCAAAACAGACGATGTGCCAACTTAGGAGACACAGTCGAAAGGTCACGATGCAACGAAGGAGAAGCGAAAGGGGAAAAGCAAGCTATGAGAAACTTTGGTGATTGTCAAGGAAAATATATATTCTTTTTGGATGTAGCCCCACCAATCACAACCCAAACTTCAGATCTTTAAACACCAAATCTCTTCCCTACTACTATTCTAACAAATGTCATCTAACTCAAGTTCAAACACATATAGAGAGGAAGAGAAGGTCATTAACCAAATAGAAGATTTCGTGGTGGGATTCATAGAGAAGGAGCTGATCCTACAACCATTACATGATCATATTCTCGTCAATATTTAAGCTAACATAGAATTTGATATCTCCCACCACCACTGGCGTGGTAATAGAAGGTACATCAATAGAGATCGCGAGGGCAGCCATAATCGTCTAATCGCCAACTACTTCTCCGATAATCCAATCTATGGTAGTAAAAGGTATATCGACTAAGATCTCTTTTTCTTCAAATCAGCAAAACTCGTGAGAAGTGGTCAACTTATTTCAATGAAAGAAGACACTACTACAGAAATGCTTTTTACTATCGGTTAAAAATCCACTCTACTATCAGTTCTCTTACCGATAGTGGTCGGCACGATAGTAGAGGGGCAGCACACTTCTATCGGTTCAAAAACTGTTAGTAAAACATCTACATTCCCAACGTTCACTAATCGCTATCGACTATTTCTTCTATCGGCTCGGATTTAAACCAATAGTATTGTATACGTTTTTTTTATCGGCTCGTATATAAACCGATAGTATTGTGTAGGTTTTTTCTATCGGCTAGGATCTAAACCGATAGTAATATAAATGTTTTTTTCTATCGGCTCTTATATAAACCGATAGTATTGTGTGGACACAGTTAGTACTGGAAACTTTATTCTATCGGTTGTTATATATAAACCGATAGTATTGTGTAGATACAGTTAGTACTGGAAACTTTATTCTATCGGTTGTTATATATGAACCGATAGTACTGAAGTGTTTATTCTATCGGTTATATTATATAACCGATAGTATTTTGTAGACACGTTTAGTACTGGAAACTTTATTCTATCGGTTTCAGCATATGAACCGATAGTACTGTAATATTTGTTCTATCGGTTGTAGTATATAACCGATAGTAATATTAGTTTTTCCTATCGGTTATGTAGTGGCACAGTTAGTACTGGAATCATGCACATATACATACAGCAATACAGAGATACATTGGATCATTCACAAATACACCAATATTCACATATTGAATTTGTTCACAAATACACTAATACAGTAATATACACATGCATTGGACAGATTGAATTTATGCACATATTGATCGAGTTTATTCACAAATACATCAATGAATCTATTCACATATTGAGTTTATTCACAAATACAGCAATCAATACATTCAATATATATTCACAAATACAGCAATCAACACAAGTCAGTTACTATCGATCGTTGATAGCCACTTCTTCCATGACATATTGAGCCCAAATTGTTCGCAGCTCCTTCAATTGAGGCAACTCATATTGCTCTTTCAACATGGCGCTCTGCATATATGCGTGTATGAAGTTAGGATCGTACGTCACATCCAATTAAAGTTCAACTTTGAGTCAGGAAAAATGGTTACCTTAGGGAATTGGGCAAAGTTTCTCCTGATCAGGTCATACATGAATCTCATGACATAGAAGCCACATTCCCACGATTGTGGCTACTGATGACACTGAAAAAATTGCATATGCAAAGACATAAACCCACATTAACTCGAAAGAACTAATTAAGCTTAAATTAAAAGACTCATCATGAGTACTTCCATCCGTATTAATTACCTCATATTCTTTCCAAGAAATTGTTGTGCCTTTCGACGCGTCATGCCTCCCTCCAGCACTAGCATAATTTTTGCAAGCCCTGTATTTAATTTAGCATTGGCGGTTAATATGTTATCATTAATTAGTTAGTCAGAGAAAAATTTAAAACAACTATGTTACTTACGCGTCTATGTGCCATGTGAGGGTGAAAACATGCGCCACCTTGTCGCTCATCGAATCGAGGTAATAGACCTCATTCATCCATGGGCAAATGACGGCGAGGACCCAGTGGCCCCTACATTGCATATATAAGCGAACCGTTTCATACATATGTTAGGCGTAACATACAAGAATGAGTTAAATTAGTAGGAAATGCACTAACCTTTGGTGGTACAGCGCAAGGATGAACTCTCGGTCCTGCTGCGCTAGTAGTGCCCTTGATATGTATTCCTCCGCATGTGCTTGGTCGTGCTCTAGCATCGTGAGGCTTATTTTCTCTGGGTCGAGGAAACCCACCTTGTCACATGCCCTCATCGACGTCAGCCTATACATGCACCTGGATGCAAAGTAGACATTAGTAAGTAGTGCATACAAAGTGATTAGATTTATGAAACGAACTCTGATAACTTCATACAACAGCAAACTCACAGGACTCCAGTCCGTATGATGGACATATCAAGCTCCCGCCAGTTGAGGAGGTCGAACAAATCCTTGTGGGCCACCGATATGCTCCCGGGCTCACGGTGAAAATGGGCTGGCCTGAAGTGAACCAAGAAGTTGATGTGGCGCCTAGACCGGGTCAAGTACCACTCGTGGAGACTTCTGGTTATTTGATCCATATTGCGCAGAAGGTACTCCGACACGAGTGGGGACCCGTTCTTGAACGTACCCGGCTGGCTTTGTTTGGCCTTGCCTTTGGCCTTGCCCTTGCCTTTGGGTGGGGAGCGAGTGTATACCTTCGAAGGTTGGGGTGTGGTGCCGCCGGCCTCATTTGATGGCGAAGGGTTTGAGGCCGTCGGAGGAGGCATGGGGGCCGAAGGAGTTCGCTCATGCGTTGTGGAGGGGGTGGTGTCCTCAGGAAGTGAGCTGGTACCCATCGTCCACTTTAAGTACAAACGCATAAGTTAGATTTTGCAAATTGAGTATATTAACTGAGTTGTAAGCTAGAATGGCTAGGGTTTACCTCCTGTAGTCTAACACCCTTCTTGGGCCACTGTATGTATGAGCCCAATGCCTCGCCAATTGTCCGCATTTCGTCCGTTGGGACGGGCAACGAAAAAGAGCTGTAACCCGGGAGGGCCATGTCCACCTGTACCTTTGCGAATCCAGGCTCCAGAGGTACGCAGTGGATCCGGACATCCTCCCAAGACTGGTATACGACCCCGTTTGCAACCGCAACAGGTTTGTTGCCTATGTTGATCAATAGGCTACAGCTCTCCGGCTTCTGCAATTTGCAACAATTATAACAGGTTAGCGAAACAATTCTAACGTAACGGGAGTGGCATCAGCCGAACTGCATATATAGCTCAAGAGTTGCAATACCTCGATCAGGTCCACCGGATCCACATGAACCTTCGAGCCGACACTACTCGGCCTGGCAGCGTCGACCTCGGCAGCTGGATCTAAACCCTTGGACTGCACAACTCGGCTGAGGCGTTCATACTTCTCGTTTATTTGAGCGAACATGTCCGCGAATTGTGCAGTCACATCTGCCCGTATCTTCTGAGATAGCTCCACTTCCCTTTCCTTCCAGCTGCCAGCCTTCTTCGCCTTTTGCCCGGGCTCCGAGAAGCCTTCCTTCCATGGCACCACAGCCCCCACGGTTCGCGTCCGCCCTGGATGCTCCTTGTTCCCTAGAGCCCGGGTAAGGATGTCGTTCTCCCTATGGGGACTGAACAATCCCTCGGTCGCCTCATTCGAGCAAGAGATCTGTTACATTGAAAGCTCTCCATTGAGGAAGAAATATATACAAACTTGTGCGCACACTAGTGATCATAGTTAGCCAACTTACGAGTCGCTGCACGACCTCGACGTCCCTGGGGTTTGGGAACGCCACAGTCCCCGTGGCCGACACGGTCCCTCTGGCCAGCCACCAGCGCTTGCATCGCTGATCGCAGATCTCGGAGAGTGGTAGGTCAGGGGAGTCGACGAAATTCGACGCCTCGTCTTCACCCTTCTTCCACTGCTCCTCCTTCCCCGCATAGCCGCGAGAGCAGAGCCGGTGTGGGTGGTCGTTCCTCCTCTGGATTGCCTTGTTCTTCTCGCTGAGAGCCTTCGTACCAGAAACAAGAAAATTAATGCACCGCTGTTTACTGCATACAATGGTGTAACCAAGCAAAGGAACCATACATACCTTGAACTCAGGAGTCCCCTTCTGTTGGGCGAATTGCTCTCATACCTCCTCCGTTATGAAGGGGTACTTCTCACATGAAGATTCGCCTTTAGCGAGGAAGGTACTGACGAGGACGCTCTTGAAGGTTTTCCACGTGTTGTTCATGTCCTTCAAGCAAGTTATCTTGAGACCATCGTCGGGGATGTTCCACTTGGTCTGTTTCAAATGGTGCATATAAGTAGGACTTACCTAATCTCTGGGATAAACCAAGGGAATGTGATTAATTACTCAAGAGTTCAGTGATTTTGATTAATTTTACCTTCACTTCCGCCCACAGCCTATCCCTCTCGTCAGCCTTGACATCCTTCCAGCTCTGGACGGTGATTTTCACCCTTTCCTTCGCCAACAAGCCAACATAGGCAGCATAGTGGCCGGCGTTCTTCCTGATCGGTCTCCCGAACTGGTTGAACTCACATGAAAGATCCGCGCGTTTGGCCAAATGACCCAACATCGTCAGGGCTCGCGCCTTCCTCTTGCGCTGGAACGAGGCAGCGCCATTTACGTTCGCCCTCGCCGAATCACTACTATCAGCCGAGGAAGATGCCGACATGGCTTTACTTAAAATTCCATGAACAAACCATCAATTGATATGAAGAAAGGTACATGACAAAGTTCATAACTAAAATTGTTGTGCCCTACGCAAATCGTCCAGTCCATCCATATCAATTACCTGCAAGGACACAGTTGCAGCAAATATTCAGATCCAAAAAATCTGACAAGTTCCACGAATGGAGCTAATTAACTTGCTAGGAGTACACGCTTACGTACCTTGCCAGATATTGTGTTGAAGAAATAACATAGCTTTGTAATTGTCTCTCTGACTTTGACTGGGAGAATGCCTCTGATAGCAATGGGAAGCATTTGTGACATCAGTACATGACAATCATGGGACTTCATACCAACCAGTTTCAAGTCTTTCATGGACACAAGTTTTTTCAAGTTCGCGGAATACCTGCATGGAACTTTGACACCATGTAGGCACTGACAGAGTTCTGTTTTTTCTCTTTTTGACAAAGTATAGCAGGCCGGGGGGAGGTATGTCCGCTTTCCCTTCTCCAACGGTGCAAGCTCAGTCCTTATGCCCATGTCGAGCATGTCACGGCGAACGTTGATGTCATCTTTCGTCTTTCCTGGAATGTTCAACAGCAAACCTGTCAAACTGTCACAAACATTTTTCTCTACGTGCATGACATCAATGCAATGTTGAACTTGTAAGTGCTCCCAATATGGCAGATCCCAAAGAATCGATCTCTTCTTCCAAACATTTTTTCTTGGAGGTTTAGAACATTTACCGAACTCAACTTTGATGTCCTTCACGCGCAAGTAAAGCTCCTTACCAGTCACAAACACTGGGGCTGATCCTTTCTCAGGCTTCCCATTGAATGACTTCCTCTTCTTACGATAGGCGTGATGCATCGGAAGGAATCTGCGGTGACCCATGTACACTGTTTTTCTGCAGTTCGATAACCACATGCTTTCAGTTTCATCCAGACAAATAGGACAAACCTTGCCTCCTTTCGTACTATACCCCGACAAATGTCCATAGGCTTGGAAATCATTTATGGTGCAAAATATCATGACCCGCAACATGAAATTCTCTCGCTTATGTGCATCCCACACCCGCACCCCTTCGCTCCACAATTTATGTAAGTCCTCGACTAACGATGATAGAAACACGTCAATATCATTCCCGGGTTGTCTGAGTCCTGAAATTAGTAACGACATCATGATGTACTTGCGCTTCATACATAACCAAGGAGGAAGATTGTAGATGCATAAAAAAACCGGCCAAGTGCTATGTCGACTGCTCATATTTCCGTGTGGATTCATACCATCCGTACTCAGCCCAAACCTTATATTCCTCACTTCGCCGCCAAACTTACCGAATGTTCTGTTAATGTTTCTCCATTGAATGGAATCAGCTGGATGTCTTAGTTTTCCGTCTTATTTCCGACCTTCAACATGCCAACGCAAGTACTTCGCATCTTTCAGATTTGCAAACAGCCGTTTCAATCTGGGAATCACAGGCAAATACCACACAGTTTTGGCCGGAGGCCCTTTCTTTACCTCATCACATCCATTGTGATAAATTCTGTCCCCATGCTTATACCGCGATGCACCGCATCTTGGACAAACATGCAAATCCTCGTACTCGTTACGGTACCGAACACAATCATTTGGGCATGCATGTATTCTTTCGATTTCCATTCCCAACGGACACAATAGTTTTTGGCCCGGTAAACCGATCTTGGTAACTCATTTCCCTCTGGAAGCATGTCCGCTAACAGATCCAATAGCGCCGTGAAACTCTTATGGCTCCAACCGTTGCTTGCCTTCAAGTTATATAATCTCAACACAGAAGACAACTTTGTAAATGTTGCACATCCGGGGAACAAAAGCTTCTCAGAATCAACAATTAATTTCTCAAATTTAGCTAAATCGTTTTCGCTGTAGTCTTCTTCTACATCACGTAACATTTCATCTAAATTGTCGTCATCTACATGGACTTCTGAATGAACATTACCAATGTTCTGATCATGATCATCATTACTGCAATCCGCTTCCGGGTGCTGCTGAGTGGTAGCGGTGCTCGTTTCCTCAAGATCTTCACCATGCCATATCCAACGGGTATAGCGTGCGTTAAAACCACGACGAATCAAACGACTCCTAATCTGATCAGAGTTACCGAACCTTTTTAAGTTCATACAATCTATACAAGGACAATGCATATCTTTCTCTCCCTTCTTCGCCTTTTCTTGCTCAGCAAATTTAATAAACTCATTCACACCCTCCAAATACTCAACAGTAGTACGTTTTATTCCATACATCCAATATTCTCGGTCCATCTACAATTATTTCACAAAATTGACAAATTCAAATAAATAATTAATGACTCAGGGCATGCATATATGCATGAAACATAATTAGCTAGGCCATATGTGTGTACATGAGCTGCTTAATTACATTAAATGGATTTGTATAAATGAAACCCTAATTAACTTGATGCATACATTAATTGGAAGAGCCAGCTAGCTAGCTGCTTAAATTCAGCAAGCTATAGCTAGCTAGCCAACCTAGCCTTCTAGCTAGTTTGGAGATACATGTATCTAGTTTACTGAATTTCAAGTAGAGAGAGAGGGAGAGTGCATGTGAAAGAGTGATCGAGAGAGAGAGAGAGAGGTGATGAGAAGATGACAATACCGAGGGGGATGGAAATATGATCAAGCTCTCAGCTAGCTTCTCCAGATCACTCTAGCTTGGAGTCGTGCGCGGCTGAAATGATTCCAACATGTAGAGCGCAGAGCAGGGGTCGACCTAATTAAGTTGTTCAATTTTACTATCGGTTCAAAAATAGAAACCGATAGTGAAATAAGGTCCCCACTGTCATAACCATTAGTGTATATGAAGTCATTTTACTATCGGTTTATTTTATATAACCGATAGTACTATTTCATATATTGTATCGGTTAGTACAGTAATAACCGATAGTAAAAAGTCAGTAATTTCACTATCAGTTACGCGAGAAAAACCGATAGTACTATATAATATATTATATCGGTTGGTACAGTACGAACCGATAGTATAAAGTGAGTAATTTTACTATCTGTTATGAACGAAAAACCGATAGTACTGTTTTAATATATTATATCGGTTGGTACAGTAATAACCGATAGTATAAAGTGCGCAATTTTACTATCAGTTAAAAGTGGAAAATCGATAGTACTATTTAATATATTATATCGGTTTGTACAGTAATGACCGATAGTAAAAAGTATTTGCATTTCACTAACGTTGGACTAGTGTGTAACCGATAGTAAATTGCCACTTTTCCGCCGCTGTCGTCCTATTCTATCGGATTTTTCCCAGATTGTTTATAACCGTTAGAAAATATGGGTTAGTGGAATGCACTTCTGTAGTAGTGAGAGGTGTTCTCATTCATAAAGTGCTATCTCTCTTATAGAAGTGCACTGCAACCATATATATATTGTTGTACTCACTGATGTTGTCGATGAATATGTACGAATTGGGAAATCCATGGCAATCTAAGGCTTGCAACACTTTGTTGAAGGAATCATTGACATATTCGCCAATGAATATCTCCATAAACCCTTTGTCGATGATATCCAATATCTACTCCAACAAGGAGAAGCTCATCGTTTCCCAGGGATGTTGAGAAGCATCGATTGTATGCATTAGAAGCAGAGAAATTGCCCTAGTAGACAATACTATGGAAAGGACAATTCACCTGTGGTGCTTACAAGGTCCTAATTGTTATACTGGAAGCAGTCTCCTCTTAAGACTTTTGTATATGGGATGCTTTCTTTGGTGTTGTCGACTCCAATAACGACATCTATATGTTGAACCAATTCTCCTTGTTCACTCATGTTTTGAGAGGGTACGTTCTTCAGGCTCAATGCTCCGTAAATGGGATGCAGTACAATATGGGGTATGTTTTGTTGCATTTAGGCCTTTATGCCTAACCCTAATTTTGATGATTAATGAAAACAAAGTGTTATAGATTAACTGTGCTTCTGAGATATTTTGATACAGAGTTATGTTGGGAAGAAATGCAAGATGATAAAGATAAATCCAACGTAGAATGGATCAAGCACAAGTCGCAAGTCGCAAAGCACAAAGATGAAAAGAGAATCGAGAGATGCAAAGGACCTAAGATAATATTATTTTTATTTCTACTGATCTCGACGTATGGAGTTGATCGGTGTAGGATTTTATTTTTAGATTTAACTGTACTATAAAGAGGGATTGCAAGTCCTATCTATCCCTCTGAATAAACCGAGAAATTATTAGGTCATTGCATTGCATCTTTTCGGTCGGATTTGATTTGAATCTATTTTGAAAGATTTCGATTTTCAATTGAGTTTTTGACACCAGAAGAGTTTTTCAATTTTCTAGAAAGATCTAGGTAGATCTGATTTTTTCTTCTATTGACAAAAATGTAGCCTTTAAAATTATCTTTCAAACGAGCTATTAAACTCTCAATTTGGACTTATGGATTTAGAGTTATGGCTGTTTTTATTCATGTTGACTGTCAGTTTGCTAATCTGACTATCAGTTTGAATGTCAGTTTGTATTAATTGACAATTGTTCAGAGAGTGTGTTTTTTGAGCTAAAAATTTTTGAACTAAACTGACTGTCAGTTTGCATTTCGACCTCGAGTTGATTTCTTTGAGTTTCTATTTGATCTAGTCGCTTTTATGGTCGAGTTGACTGTCAGTTTGTATTATCAGTTTCCATATACGACCACACACGGCTAGCAAAGTTTAATCCTTGATTTTTGTTAGCTGTCGAGTTTGGAACTGACTGTCAGTTCCTCATACTCACTGTCAGTTTGCACTGATTTGTTTCCATTTTCGACCTCAAACGGCTAGCTGAGTTTTCTCCAAATTTTACTTCTTTCTGGTCGTGACCCAAACTGACTGTCAGTTTAAGCTACTGATTTTCAACTCGAGCTCTAACGGCTAATTTGATCCTTGAGGCTATAAATAGAGCCTTTGAGCACTTGTTTGAGACATCTAGCAATCTCACAACCTTATACACTATTGAGCTTTAGTTCTTATACAAAATCTTGATCTTTTGATCAAGTCGAGTGCTTTTCAGATCCACCGAGTGCTTTCTGTTCGCATCATTTGCATCCTATTAGTTTCTCGGTGATTGTTGGAGGTCTAGAGAAGATCTTGCTGCCTATTACTCTTGGTGAGCGCTCTCACCTAGACGGTTTGGAGGCGTAGCCGTTGATCTCTCCAGTTTGGAGTTTGTCGGAGAGACTCGGCGTGTTGTAAAAGGCATCGGTGCTCGCCTTTCTGGAGTGGACAAAGAGCAATCACTAGTGGATAATATCCTTCGTGGATATTGGAGGAAGACTCAATTTACTTGAGTGCTTCAACTAGAATTAGGGGAGACTGGGCGAGTCTCCGAGACCTCGGTAAAAATAGTTGTGTTCGTTCTCTCAATCTTTTGTTGTTAATATATTGAACTGCATTTGATTCTTCTTTTTACAAAAGTTGTTTTAAATTAAAGTTTTTAAAAGCCTCCTATTCACCCTCCTCTAGTCGGCATCCTTGATCCTACATGTTTCACCAAGAAAATTCTACTCTTTCCAAGTAAAATTATAAGTATGTAAGCGTGCCAGTATACATATAAAGAAAAGAGAGCACATAAAAAATTAGAGAAAACACGTACTTTATTAATTCACAATAAATTACATGATACAAGTACCTTTTGAGATTTTACATATTCTTATTGCATATATGGAGTACATTTGACATATAGGAGATTGCTCAATTCATAGTTCTTAGCGCTTCATGAAACTCCTGGTTAATTAAATCTGTAGATCGAATCCGCAGAAAATCTCCAATTAAGCCCTGAATAGTCATCATCTTCAAACTTCAAATCTACCCTCTATATAGGCAGTGCATATGCCCATGCACATATGCAACTCTATAGCCTCGTCGGTCTATAGTGCAATAACATAAAGTGTGGCTTTCGTCTCATTGGTGCCCAACTTGAGTGTTGTTCGGCCTCATCGGTCGCTAACTGGATGGATGGATGCCTTTGCCTCGTCAGTGCCTGACATTAACGATCTCTGGCTTTGTCAATCACGGATAGGATGGTCGCCCTCGCTTCGTCAGTGCCCAAAAATAGGATGTATAGATGGTGGGTTGGTAAAATTATGATAACACCATGAGTTTCTTGGCCTTAGAGATGCATTTAGTTATGGCATGGATGCGTGCACATCGGGATGTTCGCCGATGCTCTAAATGTTGCTCCCAAGATGAGGCGTAAATAACTTAGTATTGGAAGACTTCTGGATGGTTTGCCTTAATAATTTCCTGAGTATTATTTTGACTTCTGATTAAGGTAAAACTTTGTGGACGAATTTCTGGAGAAATTTATTGTTGCTCATAAAAAATAGCGGTCGATCGGCCTTCTAGCTCAAAAATTATCAGTCATCTTTCACCAATATGCCAAGCTGAAATTCGACAGAACGCCAATTAACTTTCACAAATTTTCTGACTGTGTTTCTAATCTCTAATAGAGGTGAAAATTGGTGTAGATATGCTTTCATGAGTTTACTGTTCACCATAAAAATTTGAAGTCAATCGTACTTCTGGATTAAGAGTTATCATCAATCCATCACCAACATATAAGGATAAAATTCAACAATAACACCTATCTATTTCAGCATGGATCTGGGGCGCACATTCCCCAAATCCGACCCCTAGGTACAATGGATCAAACTCCTCTTTACGGTTAGATGGGAACCTTTATATTGACATGAATTGTCGGTAGTAAGATAAAAGGAGGGGGTGATTCAACATTGCACCACCATATGCCGACATGGCTCCACCTCATGCTCCATGAATTTTGTTGTGCTCTCCTTTAGGATGATGGATATGATGGCGCATACGCTGATGGATTGGTCTCTCCTCTGCTTCCTGGTAAGATGGAAAGACTGATTTCATCGTGAATCTAGAGCAACACATTGTGCTCGTGCATTCTCCAGATCTGATCCATACGCGCAATGGATTAGGCCCTCTTTTGTTCGGTTGGATGGAAGTCTTTATGACATCATGAATGTTGCACCTCCCATGATATCACATATGAGTTACCTTTGCATAGTGCATTGATGCTATGCAGGATATATGCGATGCTAATAAGAGGAATTCATCATTAATGGTCGTCTTCCTAACCTCAAGTCTCGTGGATAAACAGAAGAAGAGAGAGCTCGTCTCATGCACGGGAAGCAGAATTATGGAACCTCTTTTTGGAGGAGAGTTTCTCTATTTATAAAAGATGGAAAGGATTTAAATCCCTAATAATAAAAAAATTCTAAGGAACAGAAAAAATAACCTTTATATTTGCTTTTTTATTATTTTATTTTTTTCAGGCCCACTTATTCAATTATTTCGTGCTCCACTTGATTGTACACAAAAATGTTTGTTTGAACTAAATATAGGTTGACCCAACATATTATTCGGGTCTCGAGAAAATACCATCTCTGCTCAAATAAAATTATATTGGAAAATTATATATAGTTGTGTTTGTCTTGGTGAGGAGACCACAATAAAATATTTATTTGCCTAATTTGGACCATATGATAAAAGTTATGGTCACATTTATATCTCTGCCGAGGAGACGTTCTCATAGGCTGTAAACATTCAAATATACTATTCAATCCACAATTGCATATTATTTAGATTTATTATCTCTTGAGGATTCCATAAGAGCATGGAACCACTCATTTCGTTAAAAGACCCAAAATTTATGGTCAATTTACAATTAGGTCCTTGCATCAATTTGACCAGAGTAGACTTTTTGATTTTTGTGTTCTTCTTGCTGCAATCTTGTATTACGTATATCCCTCATGTCATAAGGTTTCTTAAATAATATAGAGCACCTTATTCAGGCAAGAAACAAAAAAGTTAAAACCCATTTATGAATAGGTCCATACAACAGTATCGGCGAACCATTAGCTGGTTATACTTTTCTTAAATTTCTTACGACTTGAGTTGATTCATGAAGGTATATTAAATTCATGATTATCCATAACGAACAACTGAGTTGATCGTGTGACATCGCTAATTCGATACATCGAGTTTTTTGTCAAATCAGCACATTAAATGCGATAAGAGATATTACACCGCAAGTATAAATTTATGGGGCAAATCATATCTCATTGTAGTCGTATTGAAAAATAGAATACAACTCTATCTTTATTTGCCCCGCAAGCCAATGTATAAAGATTTTGCATTTTAATCTTTGATCGAGTAGGGCTCACATGTCATAAGCCATGACAAATTTTGTTACAAAATTTATTTTAACAGGATACTATCTAGCAAATGGTATTACTGAGACTAGACTATCTTTGTTAAGACTATACCCTTACCCCAAACGGAGAAATTCAAATTGTTCGGACAACATCAAGAAGGTGTAAGAAAATATGTGCAGTGGACTTTCAGAGTCTTGAAATCTCGGTCTAATAATCTCCACGACCTCACCCGTTTTTGGCAATGATCAACACTTGCAAAAATTAAGCGAGTATGTGTCATCTTGCACAATATCATAATCAAGAATGAGCGAGACTATGATGACCCGTTCGATGGTTCATATGACAAGCCAGGGGGCATCAACTGTAGCACCACCTATTTTTCACAATGGTGATCCACCTCTTTTTTGTTGATGTACTAGATCAAAATGATGAGATCTGTGCTCACCCATGACATGTGCAACTTAGAGGGAATTTGATTGAACATATTTGACAACATTTTGGAGGCGGTCAGACTGACGAGTACTTAAATATTAATTACTATGTTATATATTTTATTGAATATCTGAATGTATTCAATTTGTAGTATATTTGTTGTTATTTTCCTATGTATGAATTTAGTGAGAAAATTTATAATTTTTATGTTAAAATTTTAAATTGCAAGTCTCTAATTGTTTTGTTATATTAAAATTATTTGAAATTTATTTATTAATTAATTCTTTTAACTATTACTAATCATATATTACAAAAAAAAATCACATATTTATATGTTATGCATGAGACCACGCGAAACACCACCCAAAAGCCAATATATTAGAGCACTTGACTTTTGAGGGGGCACTTTGCACATGAGCCCGACAAAGAGTCTCCTGAAGCACTACTTACATTGGAGTGAGCAGTGTCCTAGGTGGCACTTTAAATGTATGACATAAAATATTCTTTAGTAGAGCATTTTGAAGTATCTCTTGTATTAAATTTAGCTTAAGACTATCTACAACCGTTCTCCACTTTTAAGCACGTATCTAAGGGAGACAGTGTACTATCTAAATATAGAGCCAAGCAAAAACCAACCACTTCATCCCATCAACTCTCGAGGAGAGATATTGTGCCACATTATCAAAAATCAAATACTTTCTATTTTAATTTTTTTCCTACCACTAAAAAAAAGCAAAAATAAAATTACTTTAGACATATTAGGCTGACAGGTAAACCAAACTATCTCTGGACTCATCTGTCAGCTAATAGGTGCCTATGCGCGCATGTGTGGATGAAACGAGGCACGTGCAAGACACCGCGCATGCCGTATGTGGGCCCCACATGCTCGTTTTACGTGCACACATGCGACGTACCCCCCTCTCCTACCAAAGAGCCCCATCGTTCTCTAACCCCACTGGTCAGCATAACATTTTCACGAGAAAGAGCGCATGCGGAAGAGAATCATGTGGGGGTGCACAAACCGTGTTGCCTCACGCCGCTCTACACTCCAAGGCTCGACTTAGCTTGGCGCGGTCGTTGAACTGCTACTAGGCTCCCGCGTGCCTGAGACGTATAATCATGTCATTCGAACAGCGAGTAGACACGGAGCTTGCTCAACATGCGCCAGCTCGCGCCATGCCAATCGGGTAGCCTAAAGAGGAACTGGAAAAAAAGAGTCCGAAGACAACGTGGCCGCTGCAGCGGCAGGAGAAGCAATGTTGATAGGTGATCTCCATCCGAATTTTGTTTATAAATAATCTAAAATAAAAAAAATAATTATAAAAATAACACACAGTTCAATAAATTTATAAAATTAACATACTAAATCATTCAACCACGATCCGAAAATGCGGCATAAAGCACGCAGTCGCAAAAGAAGATGCAACGTAACGGAAATTTCTGCCACGGTTTTCGTTTTTCGTTTTTCTCACGCACGACTGAAAACTAAGCATCTTAGGTCCCCGCGGTCTCCCCTTCACTCTCATGCAGTGCCATGCTCTCTCTCATTCTCTCCTCTCTGTTGTTCCTTTGTTCTAGAAATTTTTTCTTTCAATCCAATTTTTTTCAAACCTAACTATAATTTCAAATTAGTGCAGTTACAAAAGTTGTAGATAAGATAAAACTCTTTCAAACAAGATAAGTTTCATTAAAATATAATAAAATTTTTGCTAATTTATTTGTTAAGTACATAACTAATAATTAAATAGATGTTAAAAGTACTATTTAGTTATTATACGACTGTATGATATAAGTATGGTTTATTGTATCCGTCCGTTAGTTTAATATTTTGTTGCTACTAATTGAAATAATTGTACAATAGTTATGTTATATGTTGTTTAAGAAATTTCTTTTCAAGAAAATGTGAAAGAATATCATCATGTGTGTTTTGAATTTAAAAAAATTTAATATCATATATGTAAATGTTTAAAAATATCTGCTAAAAAATATCAGTAAAAAAATTACAAAACATATATGATAAAAAAATATGTTAAAAAATCCTTATATATATATATGTGTGTGTGTGTGTCTGTGTGATATAAAAAATATTAGTTGAACGAATAGGAGAACATATCTAAGTAGGTCAGTAAAAGAATGTACATAAATATTTGTAAATGTAAAAAAATATGGGCATAACTACTGCACTCATATTTTTTATATACAAAAAATTTTCTAAAAAAAAATGTGACTACCTAATAAAAATCAACAATCTAAAATAAGAAAATGTAACAACCTAAAAATGGTACAATTTAAAATAAGAAAATATGACAATCTAAAATATAAAATATGACAAATTTAAAACAAAAAAATACATCAACTTAAAATAAAAAAATACGAAAAACTAAAAAAAATTGAAATTCTAATCTTGACTGACCGAAACCCCTAACCTTAATTTTTTTATATTAAACTGTGCGTCATTTCTTTCAATTTTTTTTAATACTAAACTACTCTTAGCACCTCCGACCATTCGTCACAGTGTCGCTGTTCTTTTTTTATTAAAATGTATTGAAACTTTCTATTTTTCAGTTTTCATATCTTTTGATTTATAATTTTGATTGACGATCCGTTTGAACCAGTATAAGTGTAGAGCTAAAACAATCAATTTGACACAAACGAATCATCGACCAAATTTATATATTTGAAAATATAAAAGATATGATATTTTGTGATATATATTTATAGTTGATGATCTGTTAATGTTGATCTGATCATTTTGATTTTATAAATACAATAGTTCAAACAGATGATCAATTAGAATTATAATTTAAAAGATATTGATAATAGAAAATATCAAAAAACTTGTTAAATACACAATGGTTCAAGTTGGTGGCTTTGGATGGCTTTTGTGGCGGCCTTAAGTTGGGGTGGGCTTTTTGTTGCGGTTTGAAAATCGAACAGAAGACAAAGTAAAAGTTTTTTGTCGTGGCTTGAAAAGTTGGTAGTAAGAAAAACTGTGTCGCGGCTCCGAGGCTCAACACAAATTTTGTTGCGTGCAATAATTGATATGTAACGGTCATTTTATAAATTTGTTAAATTATGAATCATTTTTATAATTATTTTTTTATTTTATATTATTTAAAAAAATTACCTCCGTCCACGTCCCCGACCGGTAAAAGCGAGAGAGAAGGCCAGGATTTGACTATTTGGGACGTTACAAACTTACAATGACTATGCTTTCACTGGCCATCCATTAAGATCACAGAGATTGCATAGAAATTAATTAAAACATGTGGAGCTCACGTACACTGTTTTAGTTAAGATGATAAGCGTCGAGGTAGTATGCATTGCAGAGTGTAGAACTGCGGATACGATAGATTTTTCAACTCCACGCTATTTTTTGTCTTGCTAAGTACCAAGATGCCCCGAACAATCACCCTTCCTTTGTCAACTCTGTTCACCCCACCCATCCACTTTTCTGGTAGCACCGTGAACACCTCAATATCCCTTCACTATACTTCTATTTTTTTTTGTGTCTTGCCTCACATGTTTAATAATGCTACCTGTTGCCTCACCAACAAATCACCATCTATTGTCAGTGACTTTGTAACTGATGATGTAAAATTCAGAATGATAAAACTTTTTTTTTTTTAGATATTGCACTAATCATGGTGTTTTGTGCCGCAGCCTATCTTGTTAAAAAGCTAAAATACTATATTTTCATTTAGGTTTTTCTTTTTCTAGCACCGATTCCACGCTTCTATTTGACCACAAATGCTTTATTACTTTTATAAGGTACAGGTTGACGGCCTTCACTGTGTTGCGCGGAGATGAAACTGGCAGATTGCCAGATGGTGCGGCCGGTGGAGCTCAGTAATGCTGCGTGTGTATAGCAATTATTAATTGCAATGCCGGGGCCACCCGTCCACTGTTTACCATTAAAGATGGGTTAAACATGAAGTAGGAGTAACAAATTTATTACACAGTATATAACAGCGACAAGGAAATGTGGTCTCGTACCAGTCTCATAATGTTCTTTTATTGCGATATGTATGTATAGGTGATCCTGTTGTGTAGTATATTTATAGATCTCGTATCCGAGTCCAACGGGCCCTGGAAGTGTATTTTAGATCTAAAGTTAACCAGATCAATATTATTTGTGTAAAAAGTATGGGATTAGTATTGTATTGATAGTTTAGTATGTGTAAATATTGTATATAATATTTAGAGAATCAAATTACATCAATAAAATTAATCATTTTAGGTAAAATTATGATTTTATGATTTATGGATTAGATATATCTAGAATGTTACAATCTCATTGGTATATGAGGTCAATTCCATCTTTTTAGTTTCATAAATCACAATTTAAAAAATTTATAATGTATAAAAAAAATTTCCGCATTTTGGAATGAACAGTTTACATTCCTTTTTTTACATGAGAAACTTAACAAAGTTTTCTCTCAGCCCCGACTCATTGTTTCCTAGTTGTTGTTCACAGTATTTTTTTGGTTCTACCTCTAGTTATGGTCCAAGTTAACATTGCAGTGCATCATTAATTAGGCAGTTCTATCTCATAACTCAAGATGAGACCACTCACTTGCGCCCCATAAAAAGCACTTCACGTTTTGTTTGTTTTACTTATCATTTGATTATATGAGTAAGTCAAAATTTTTATACTTTGATGACTAATATATAAAAAAATAACAAAATTTACTTTCTAAATATAATATCACTAGATTTGTTATCGAATTTATTTTCACGTTACTTTTTTTAAAATTTTCAGTAATATACAGTTGAAAATTTGGACCGGATACACTAATCACTCCACATCCGCGCCTCTTTCCTAGTGACGCTGGTGGTGGCCTCCTTGTGGGGGAACACCAGAACAGTGCCTCAGTGAGCAGCAGCAGGCGGTAACCAGTAAACAAGCAACAGGACCACTTTAAAAGCCAAACGCCCAAAAGAGCGGAAGCGCAGGCCAAAAGGCAGCCCATCCACTCCGTACGTAGGTTCCCCACCACTCCCTGGTCCCCCCCCCCCCCCCCCCCCCCCCCACACAGCTCACGAAACACCACCCACATCATAAAGACATGGACGCCCCCAGCGTCGCAGGGCCACACTGACGCAGCAAGCAACAGCGACCGCAACGCGGCAGCCGAGGAGGCCACAGGCACGCAGAGACATGGGACTGAAGGAGATGGCTGGAGCGCGACGCCTTCGGAGACTTTAATGAGGGCCTCTCGCAGCCAATTCCTCTCTAGCCAAGCCCCCTATCCTCCTCTCGAAAAAGAGGAAACTGCAGACCCAACACACGTCTCTGGAGTGGGAACCCTAGGCGCCATGGGCATCGACCTCAACACCGTGGACGACGAGGAGGACTCGCTGCCGGCGACTGTGTGCCGCGCGCTGTGGCACGCGTGCGCGGGGCCGGTGGTGGCGATGCCGCGGCGCGGCAGCGCTGTGGTGTACCTGCCGCAGGGGCACCTCGCGGCGGCCGGCCGCTGCGAGGCGGGGGCCGTAGCCCTGCCTCCGCACGTGGTGTGCCGCGTCGTGGACGTGGAGCTATGCGTGAGTTGGTTGGGTTTAATTTTTTTTTCCCACAAATATTGGTGGTCTCGCTTATTTTGATGAGTGACTTGGTTGCGTGCAGGCTGATGCGGCCACGGACGAGGTGTACGCGCGGCTGGCGCTGGTGGCTGAGCGCGAGGTGAAATACTGTTTGATTCACCTGCTTGGATTTTTTTTTTTTCAGATTTTGGCGTGGCGTTGGTACTTGTAATGGCTGAGCGCGCGCTTAGATTTCGTTTTGCTTGGGCTTCTACGGGTGGATTTGGAAATGGAGAGGCTTTAGGTGTTTATTGGACCCTTTTAGCTTCGTCTATATATAAGTTGTCTTGTTTAGTTCTTTCTATTTTTGTTTGTAGCTACTTCATTGGGACTTTCTAGATCTGCTGCGTTCATGTGATCTATCGTATGGAGAATTCTCTTTTCGTGCAATGCGGCTCTATTTAGCATGTCATTAATTGCTTATTGTGGTACCTGAATCAATATATGTGGTGTATCGACTTAATGAGCAATGGTAAACGTTTGGATACTGTTTTTAAGGATACATTGATGAATCACTTGCACATTTGACTGGCCCAGATTTTTGAGCGAAACCTTTGTGAGGGTGGAATTGAAGGAGAAGATGACATAGAGGATGGTGAGGATGAAAGGAAGTCCCGGATGCTGCACATGTTCTGCAAGACACTCACGGCCTCTGACACAAGCACGCATGGAGGGTTCTCTGTTCCTCGCCGGGCTGCAGAGGACTGCTTTCCACCACTGGTGATAAAATTGGATGTTAGCTTTGATTTGGCTCTTGAAACAGCCCCTTATCTTGTGTATTAACAGGACTACAAGCAGCTGAGGCCTTCTCAAGAGCTTGTTGCCAAGGATCTGCATGGAACAAAGTGGAGGTACCGCCATATTTATAGAGGTGCAGTCAATGTTAATTACCTGATTAGGAGTTGCTAATGCACTTAGTCAATTATGTATGCTTAGAATGGTTCTGTTGTGAATGCACGTTTGATCTGGCACTTAACAGAACTTATATGTGAAACATATATATGCTTTATGTTTCATAGGCAAACAAAGACCTTGCTAAAAGCCATATACCCAATGATCCCAATATGTATGTTGAACTGTTTTAGTCAACATTATGAAATTATTGACAGATGTAACCTTAGCTCTTTGAATCTCCTACTTTGAAATGCTACTTGATTTACCTTTAGGTAGCAATGCATTAGGACATTGTTCTTGTCATTTCTTTGGGCTATCAATCATAATGTTTCTTTTCTTTTTTTTTTCAATATCAAATTTTTTGATCTTTTGTAAATCGAATTTTGCATCAGCCGAACATTACCATTCTATTTTTGCTTCATATCTAGGAATGTTGTGCGTGCAATCTTTTTTTTAAAAAAAAAAAAAAAACTTGCATTACTTACTCAACACCTTTTTTGCCTAAAAAACAGTATCTTTGCAATCATGGATGAGCTGTTTTCTGATCTTAGTTTTTGTTTAAATTATTTTTACCATCTGTATGAATCTGAGAAAACTGATTATCAATTATCTTTTAGTTCTTCATAAATTAATGTTCCTCCTGTGATGTCATTAAATGATTCTTTTGAATTTCAGGTCAACCTCGTAGGCATCTTTTAACTACTGGATGGAGTTCATTTGTCAATAAGAAGAAACTCGTCTCAGGGGATGCTGTCCTATTTCTACGGTAAGCTCATGAATAATATGGTGAACTTAACACATTTGTATGCATATTTCTTTTATTCAGCAAAATGTTTTCCTTTTCCTTTGTAGAGGTGATGATGGAGAGCTAAGGTTGGGTATTAGGAGAGCCATTCAGCTTAAAAATGAAGCCCTCTTTGAAGCTTTCAGTAGCAACAGTTCAACGATACAGACACTGTCAGCTGTGGTTAATTCCTTGAAAAATAGAAATGTGTTTCACATCAGTTACAATCCAAGGTTTGTTTATTAAAGCAGACAATATTCATTTTAATTTAGTCGAGGTGGATATGAAATCGACATTTGATGCTAGTATGATATGATACTGAAATGGCAATATGACATTTCTTACCAATATAGCAACATAGATATACATATGTACAAAAGTTACTTTTTTCAACTGAAAGGTGTGCATGCTTAAGACATAAGCTTCGATATATTTGGCAACTGTGTTGTAAAATGCATCCTGTGTTGCAAATTTGAATATATCTGAAATCTTGGACTCTGCAGGGCTACTGCATCAGAATTTATTGTACCATATCGAAAGTTCTTGATGAGCTTCAACCATCCATTTTATATTGGAATGAGGTGTAAAGTTAGGTACGAGAGTGAAGATGTTAATGAGAGGTCTGTACTTTTCATCTCAACTAAAATTTTCTTTTGTACAATATTTTACTGAGTCTTATTTTTTGTATTGTAGGTGCTCTGGATTGATTGCAGGCATTAGTGAAGTAGACCCTGTAAGATGGCCTGGCTCGAAGTGGAGATGCATGCTGGTATGTATTTTAGCAGATTGTATTGAAACTTGACTTTTGAGCATTTAGTTGGTTCCATAGTCTTCGTTGATAATCATAAAAATGGAAGATCTTACAAACCTTTGGACTCAAGGATGTGCTTCCTTCGCTAATTGAGTTTTTAGTAGTCTGAGGATGAAACATGGTCTTTTTAAAAGAATATGCAAAATGATTGTACATGCAACTCAACATTTCCCAAGACACTGCTGTGCTTAGTGTGGTTCAATATTGATCTGCTGAGCTCTGTACCTTTTCAACTGCTGACAAACTTTCTAGAAATCTATATTACTTTTGCTGTTGTTTTGTTGTCCAGCAAACTGTGAATCATATGAGCTTACAAGTTACAGTGAGCCCCATCAAGTTTGTTAACTTTTTCTCTACAATAAGTGGGTTCTTAAATATGGAAGTAAATCCTTTATTTAAAACTGGAATTTTGAAGTGCAACCTTAAAAGTTAATGCTCATGTAGTGAAAACTAATGTCTGAATCCAAAGATTTGCTTGTAGGAAGTTCTTTGAATTTTTTCTTCCTGTTCTACTTTCTTGTTGAGTGGCTATGCAGTTTACAAAAACCAAAGTCAATGCATAGACCAAATATCTAGCCACATTGTCTCTTAAATTTGACCTCTCTGATGATATCAAATATAACACCTAGTGAATTAAATGGCTAGTGCTATCATGGTAGTATGGTTTGCTTAACAGTAAACAACCTGTGTGTTGGAAGTTCAGTTTCAGAGAGTTGAATGCTCCGGTGAGAAGGGTATAACACTGAATTCAATCTGTCATCAAAATACTGTGCCATAATAAATGATCACATGGTTTGGATTGTTTTTTTTTTTTTTTTTACAATTATGGCGGGAAAGGATAATTCTGAATACATATGAGGTCATGTGGCCATTTAGTAACGTAGGCTATGCCTACAGCTTAGAATGTGATTTTAGACTATTGGTGCTAGGTGTATTATTTTGTCCATAAGGAAGTATAGCAGTGAAAATGTCTGCCAATTAGCAATAAATCAATGATGCTTTACCTGTTTTCCCTGGAATCTGAAATAATCTGTTATCTGTGTATAATCTGCCAATTTTGATTTTCTGAACATGGTAAATATTTAGATAGATTAGTTCTAGACACACTTCAGTTTTCTTACAGTATCACTGCGGATGAATTGAGTTTATGAATTGCACCTTTAGTTAGAATCAGTCTATAGTATACAGATTCACTAGTCTCTTCAAATTGAGATGCTACTATTTTGTACAGGTAAGATGGGATGATGATACTGGTCGCAACCAACAAAATAGAGTATCTCCATGGGAGATCGAGGCAGTCCGCTGTTCAGTTTCTATTACTCACTCTCTGTCAGCACCCTGTTCTAAACGAACCAAGTTTGGTTGTCCTCAGGGCAATTTGGACATGCCAATTCTGTGTAGGTGCCAACAGAATGAAGCTGATGTCTGTTCATATATATGGTATCCTTTAACCATATGTTAATCAGCATTTTGCATTAAATTTTGCAGATGGAAATGGTCGTCCAGACTCCGTGGAAACTGAAAAGTTCCCCAGGGTCTTGCAAGGTCAAGAATTGATGGGTTCAAAAGCTCATCGTGTTACAGGTTCTCCCCAGTCAACTGATGCCACAAGATGTCAGTCATCTGATTTTAGGAGATTCCTCACTGATGCACAAAGCTGCATGCTGAATCGTCCAGCCGATGTTACCTTTCCACTGCGGAACTCCGGGTTTACTTTCCAGCCCCCAGGCTCTGGTGAATCTGTCAGATGTCCAGAGGTCTTGCAAGGTCAAGAAATGTCTCAGACAGTTCCTCCATTTGCAGGAATTATGTCCCATGCATGTGCAGCAAAAGGCAGATATAGCTCATCTGATTATATGCATAGTTCAGCTACTATGTGTGGGTTGTCGACTCCAACTCAAGGATATTCTCTTCCGCTGTCTACTCTACCAGCAATACATGGGTCCTCTCTCTCTTCTGTTCTCGTGTTTAACCAGATAATGGTTCCACGGCTTGGACTGATAAGCAAGAACAACAAAGGTGCAAATGGCAGCCAATCTGGCCCATTGGAGATGCAGAGGGACACTGAAACCTTGCCATCTCTACAGCACCACATGCCTGGTGAAATTAGAAAGAAGCCACTTGAATTAGGAAAAGCCTCGGCTCCTCGGGATGGTGCTAAGCCCATGTCCAAGGACAGGGAGATTGGTAGAACAAGTTGCAGGCTTTTTGGTTTTTCCTTGTATGAGAAGGCTTCGCCAACAGATGAAGATGGTGTCCAGGAAGGGAATTATTCAGCTGATTGCCAAAATCCAAGGATGCTGGAGTTGTTTGGGCACAATCACTCTAGTCCTAGCGCTCTTCATGCTATATGTGCTGCTCCCTTAGGAATGTGATGCTGCCTTCAGTGTGGTAAGTACTTCCTGATGCTTGTAAGAATGTTCACTCTCCCATAATTTCCATGGGCATCATCATCTGATTTACGACCTCATTTTGTCGCTCAATATGGGAAAGCTGAGTAGTCATTTGCACAAGGGATATTTTGGTGAATATGGATGTATGAACATCCACTTGATATCTCATTTTAGATATAATAAACATGTTCTTGTTTGAATTCCAGCTCACAGTATCCCGATGGACCACATGTATCTTTGGTGTTTAGATACACGAAAATGAACATGCAAGGAAGCTGTGAAAGCACCTTGTCTACATGGAGTCATGGGAAGGGCTGTGAATCTGAAGTGCCAGCTTTAATGTATCCGAATTGTATCGTATGTTTCAATACTACTACTGCATTGCGTGTTCTTAAGAGTGAGGCACACAAATGGCCTTTGTAGCTGTATCAACTGTCGTGAACCTTGGTTGAATATTCCCCTTGGTTGTGAGTGTATTAGTTTGTAATGCATGTGTGAATGCTTATGGCGTGTTCGTTATGCAGCTAGATTATGCTTTTAACAGTGCATTGCCTCTCTCTTGGGCTATCCCGTGTCTGTGGTTGTAACTGTAACTTGGTTGGTATTACAGTTATCTAGGGGACTTAAAATCGCTAGTTTTAAGCCCTGGCTTGCAGGGTTATTCTTCACTTTACAGTAAATCGGCCCGCAGAAGCCTGCCGAACCTGTTTGGCTAAATATGCTTGTAGTATATATGACAGGAGAAGTCCATACAGGCTTCGTCTACCCTCCAAGTTTCTCCGAAGCAATATGATTAGGCATTTAAGCTGCACTTTAGCTACAAATAAGATACTAAAGAAAAGAACTTACATGGGAGCAAACATTTAATCCAAGAAGCACTCCTAGCACAGAGTAACAGAAATCCAACTATTAATAACTATTCCATATTGCCTTTACGTTCCATGTTTAACGTTGTGCTCGAGGAAATCATGGGTAGACCTCAATTACAGAGCGAAGCCCCAGGACTGGGAGGATCTTGTAGCCACTGAACTCCGCTTTCTCAAATATCTTGCGCCACTCGGCCTCGTCGCGCTCGGGGCTCCCGATCACGCCCATCATCATCATGTCCCACAGCAGCTGCGTCTCGGCGGCCTTGGCGTCCGGGCCCGAACCCACCACCAGCTCCATCACGATCACCCTGCCACCCTCCTCCTCCGCCGGGATCGCCTCCTTGCACCGCTGCAGTATCCTCACGCAATCCTCGTCTCCCCAGCCATGCAGAACCCACTGCAAAAGTGCTGACAAGTTTTGCTCTCTTCAAAATTTTCTAATGGGAAAAATTGCACCGAAGCCGCGCTACTTACCATCACATTTTGCGTAATAAAACTTTTAACCCCTCTACTATCACACAATTTATTTTGGGCTCGAGATGTTAAGAAGTTTTGACTTGTAAGGATAAGTAAGAGGTGTGAAGATCATCGGCCCTGGTATTCTGATCGATGTCAACCGACTATGGTTTATCAGGTTAAGTCCAACGCTGCCGCTACTGCGCTCTGACATGCGGGCCCCACGGGGAAAAAATAATAAAAAACGCGCGCGAGGAGAGAGAGAACGCCACGGCTGGCGTCGCAAAACTGGGGTCTGACAGGTGGGACCCACCGACGCCTCGCACGCGTGGCGCCAGCGTTGGAGCACACGCGGCGCCCCGGGACGCGGTTTGTGGGCCCCACCGCTGTCCCCCGCGTGCGCTCCTTACTCGCTGATCGCGTGCACTGACATGTGGGCCCAAATGCGCGTCACGGCCCACATGTCAGTGAGGTGGGTGCACGATGCGTTTGTCGCCACGCGTTTTGGTGGGGCCCACAAAACGCGTGGTGGCAGTAAAGGAGGGAAGTTTGGTGCACACGCGGGGTTTTGCGATTTAGTCGCTGATTTGCGGGCCCAGTTGCTGCGGGACCCACCTGTCAGTGAGGGGGCTGTTTATTAGGCGCAGAAAACTAGCCGTTGCGCAATAAATCTCCCTGGTCCCACCTGTCAGCGAGACAAAAAATAGCCGTTTTATTATAGCCGTTAAAAACTAGCCGTTTTAAATAATTTATTCGTTTTTAAGCCTAGAAATTCATAAAAAATACCAAAAATTCACCAAAAAACACCAAAAAATTCTGAAAAATTGTGTGCTCCCCTGGCTATAAATAGGAGCAAGTTTCAGCTCATTTGCACTCAACACAAGTTCAAACCACACACTTTTCCAGCAAAGTTCAACCCGTTTTTTCCCAGAAAATTTTCCGATGGCCAACACTCCCCCCCGCGGTTATGTGAACTGGTTTGGCGAGCCTAATTTCGATGAGGAGAGCCCCCAAGCGCCAAGCGGCCAAAATCCGGCCAGTTTTCAGCCCCCTCCCCCACCATATCCGATGTGCTATCCACCATACGCCCCACCCCCTCCATACGGCCAACCATATCCATATGCACATCCGTACGCACAACCCCCCTACGGCCCTTACGGTCAGAATCCTCATTTCGTTGGAGCTCCGACCATCCCCGCGGAAATGTCGCCTCCGCAAGCACCGGCAAAGAATTCCCGCTCCACGTCGGTATCAGATACCAGCAATCCGCATAGCATGGGCCCGGTCGAGTGCGAGGACGCCGACGATGCCGGCAAAAGCGAAGGAACCGCCGCACAGCGGCGTAAACGAATGAACTGGTCACAACCGGACGACATGCGACTTGTGAGTGTTCATCTAAATATTAAATATTTGTATAGTACATTTTTTGTCCACAGGGTTTGTCTTAGTTTTTGAAAAGTTGAATTTTTCGTCCTCCAGATCAGTGCATGGTTTAATAACTCTCTTGATCCGGTGGAGGGGAACTACCAAAAGTTCGACGTATATTGGTCGAAGGTCGCTGAGGCATACAACAGGAGCAGTCCGCCCGACCGCAGACGGGACGTTAGGCACTGCAAAGACCATTGGCTGAAGAACAATAAGAAAATTGTTCACTTCAATGGCATCTATTGTAGGTTGAGGGATGCCTACGCCAGTGGTCGTTCGGACGACCAATTAATGTCTCAAGCACGGGACATGTATAAGCAGGAGGTGGGTCATCCCTTCATCTTGGAGCACTGGTGGACTGCCGTGCGTGGTCAACCGAAGTGGTGCCAAAGCTACCTCGACTCTTCCAAAAGAGCTCGCCTCAACGAAGAAGGTGCCCACACGTCGTCGTCAAACAACGACAACGAACCTGTGGAGCTTCCACGACCGGAAGGGCGGGATGCCGCAAAGAACAAGCGGAAGGGTAAGACAAAAATGAGTGAAACATCCTCGGCGTCCTCGGCGTACGAGGAGACCCTGCAGCGCATCGGCCAAGCCAATGCCGACCTCGATAGGGTGGCCGACAAAGCCATTGCTGCAGCCGAGAATTTGCAAGAGATGGCCAAAAGCAAGGAAAAAGCCACATTTATGAAGTCGCTGACGAAACTGATTATGGGGGATACATCTAATTTCTCGGATGCTCGTAAAAAGGCGCATGAGGCCGCATTAGAGTACGTGAACGACATGATTAAGGAAATGAAGAATAAATAGTAGCTTGAATGATGTACTTTTCCTTTGTAAAATTGTACTCGCATTATTAATTTAAGTCGTTTTGGATTTACCTATTTGAATTTTAGCCGTTGCTTTTGGCATGTGATCGATATGTGTTCCATGCTTTTGGATTGTACCCGTTGGAACCAACACATGTGATGGATGCCTTTGTATTTAGCCGTTGCTTTTGGCATGTGATCGGTACTTTTGAATTTTAGCCGTTGCTTTTGGCATGTGATCGATATGTGTTCCATGCTTTTGGATTGTACCCGTTGGAATCAACACATGTGATGGATGCCTTTGTATTTAGCCGTTGCTTTTGGCATGTGATCGGTACTTTTGAATTTTAGCCGTTGCTTTTGGCATGTGATCGATATGTGTTCCATGCTTTTGGATTGTACCCGTTGGAACCAACACATGTGATGGATGCCTTTGTATTTAGCCGTTGGAAGAGGCCCATGTGCTTGATTCGCTTCTCTCCCTATATATCAGAACCCTTGGAGCCTTCATCTTCACAAGATCTTGCCTTGTCCAAAATATCTTGCCTTGCTCAAAAAAATGTCCTCTAACTCAAGCACAAGTAGTGGCGACGATGAAGCCATCAACCAAGTTGAAGAGTTCGTGGCGGCGTTTGTGCAGAGTGGGTTGACGGTCCAACCCCTGTACCGTCGCGTTGTTGACGACCTTGAAGCCAGCATAGACGATGGTACCTCGCACCGCCGTCGACGAGGTAGCAGAAGGTACATCGATAGAGATCGCGAAGGCGGTCATGGCCGTCTAGTCGCGGACTACTTCGCCGACGTTCCGGTCTATCCCGAGTATTTGTTTCGCAGACGGTTTCGAATGGGGAAACCCCTCTTTCTGCGAATCGTCGAAGCTCTTAGGGGGTGGTCCCCGTACTTCAATGAGAGAAGAGATGCCCTCCTTAGAAAGGGGCTATCTCCCTTGCAGAAGTGTACAGCGGCATTGCGCATGTTGTGCTACGGCTCCCCCGCCGATGCCGTCGATGAGTATGTACGCATTGGAAAGTCGACGGCTATTGAGTGTCTGGAGCGTTTCGTCGAAGGAATCATTGATCGGTTCGCGGAGGAATATCTTCGTCAACCTACTGTCGACGACTTCCGGCGTCTGCTCCAGCAAGGAGAGGAGCGAGGTTTTCCAGGGATGCTGGGAAGTATCGATTGCATGCACTGGGAATGGCGCAATTGCCCAGTTGCGTGGAGGGGCCAATTCACCCGCGGTGATCAAGGAGTTCCTACAATAATACTGGAAGCGGTTGCGTCCAAAGATCTGTGGATATGGTATGCTTTCTTTGGTGTCGCCGGATCCAACAACGACATCAACGTGCTAAACCAATCCCCCCTTTTCACGGATGTGTTGGCCGGCCGAGCTCCTGCTGTTCAGTACTCTGCTAATGGGACACAATACAATATGGGGTACTACTTAGCCGATGGTATTTACCCCGAATGGGCTGTCTTCGTGAAGACCATTCCCTTGCCCCAAACGGAGAAACACATGTTGTTCGCACAGCAGCAAGAAGGAGCAAGAAAAGATGTGGAGCGAGCTTTTGGGGTCTTGCAAACTCGATTTGCTATTGTCCGCGGCCCTGGTCGATTTTGGCAACGGTCAACCCTTGCCAATATTATGAAAGCGTGTGTCATCCTACACAACATGATAATCGAGGATGAGCGACACTCTCATGACCCAACTGATGGGTCGTACGATAGCCATGGGACATCTACCGTTACACCGCCTATTCTCCACGGGAGTGCTCCGCCAATATTCGCACATATGCTAGCTCAAAATGATGCAATCCGGGCTCGTCCAACGCATCAGCAACTGAAACGGGATCTGGTTGAGCACATTTGGCAGCATTTCAGGGGCGATGATACTGAAATGTAGTAGTTTGTGCGGAGTCTTGTTTAAAATGTATTCGAATTTTAATTAGTATGTGTCTTGTTTATTTCTATGTGTGTCATTTATTAAATCAAAAAATTTAAAAAAATTTTGAATTTTTTTAATGTTATTTATAATTTTTATGTTTTATTTGGCTGTGTTCGAATTATCCGAAATTCATTTTAGTAATTATAATCTTTAATACATATTATATATGCGGGTCCCGCACGAAGCGCCTCTTGAAGCGCCTTTGCATTGGAGAGAGAGACGCTTGGAAAAGACGTCTCGCGAAGCGCCTTGCATTGGAGTAGGGGGATGTTTGGGGTGGTGCTTCGCACACGTGGCACAAAATATACTGAAGAATATTCTGTTGAAACGCCTCGCGAAGCGCCTCTGCACTGGACTTAGCCTCACGTCAAAGCTGAATCACCCATAAGCTGCAATAAATGAGTTGTGTATTTGGCCACTTTCGAGGCTATTTGGATTGATAAGCTAATAAGCTATAGGTAAACTTGTCCAAACACCCCTTAATTCTCTGTTAATTGCATTAGTCTAATAAGTCACTAAGATGTGAAACCTAGTCTAGCAAAGGAGACACCGGATCTATATGTTAGTTACTAATATCTTAATCAATAAGAACACGATTGCACAACTAGTAGAGTGCTTTTAAATTAGAGGTATTTGGTGCAATTTATCTTTCAAATGCAAAGCGGAGGGAAGAAGCCCGACCTTGAGAAGAACTGCGTCAGCTTTAGTAATATGCTCGAACATGTCCCCGACGATGAACTCCACGCTGCCGTCCCCCGGCACGACGTTTGCCACGACGTGCGGCAGCTCCAAGACACCGCACGGCAATGGCCTTGGCTGCGCCACCTGATCCACCTCCGACATCCACCAGCGGCCTGAGCCCCCGGAACAGGTCGCCATGATCACGCAAGAGCACGTCCATCACGAAGCGGCCGTCGCAGGCCATGCCCTTGTTAAACGCAGCCCCGAACTCCGGGTTGTCCCTTGCCACCGCCCAGAACTCGTTGGCCCGCGCGGCCGCGTCGTCGGCTCCCCGGAACCAAGAAGCCAGCGTCATGGACGGGGACACGACGATGGGATGCAGCATGGCGAGCGCGAAGGGCGAGAGGCTCCCAGCTGCTTCGGGCTCGGCGACGAGGAGGCGCGAGAGCGGGGTGAGGCTGTAAGTGTCATCTTGGTCCGCTGTTCCGACGAAGCCCGCGTGCGCCAGCAGCCACATGAGGCGGCGGAGGAAGGATGCCCTGGAGGGTGGCAGGGAGAGCGCGGCGGCGCCGCCGTGGCGGTGGATGGCGTCGGGGATGCCGAGCTCGATGGCGCACTTGAGGGACGTGGACTTGGTGTACGCGAAGATGTGGCTCCATAGCTCGGACTGGGCTTGGAGGAGTTCGTGGCTGCTCAAGTCTGCGCTGCGGTTGACGTCCATGGCCGGCTGCTGTAAGTTGGTGTTTTCCTCGAATGTTTGGTTATTTCAGGGGTCAATAAGACACGCATGCTCTTCTGTATAAGTGTATAGTAGCGCTCCTGCAGGAGGAAAAATCTTCGCAGGTGAAACCCAAGTCGCATTACCTTTTGACAATTCTTAACAAGATCTTAGCTGCGAGAGAGATCCGTAAAAAACTGGACGGGTTATAATATGCTGGCTGTTTGGTTTAAGAGGTATGTTTAAGATTTGTTTGAACTAATTTCAATTTTTCAGGTGAATTTAAGTTGGGACAATCAGGATTTAAATTTTAAACTTATTTTATATGTTGAGGTCCCTTTGAATTAGAATTTTTAAATAAATTTAAATCTTTCTGTTTATAAGATTAAACTAAGTTAGATCAAATTCTCAAATATAAAATATAATTTATAACAATCAGATTAATTTTTTAAAGAGGAAGTGAGGACGGTGGCAGTTAGCCAATGTCAATTTTTTTTTTTGTCGAATGATATGCCCATAAGCAATTGCTCACAACTATGGCCCATTCCATTCTTTAAAAGTTGTACCTTGTGAGTTGTTAAGCTTAGTTTCTAAGATTTTATGTGCTACAAATTTAAGTCGGCATGTATATATATATATATATAAGCAGAGAAGAATCTGGCTTTGTATCTTCAAACTTGTATTTTGGATTTATTCTATTTAAATGATACACTGTGCGATAGGAGTCAATTCGTATGAAATTATTTCTTCAGTAAAATATTTAAAAAAATTGTAAGAAACAAGAATTTTATACGAGTTTACAAGTACAGGAATACTAACTGACAAAGTCTTCCTCCGGATTCCACCTGCCAGTCATAATTTTGTAAGATTTAGGATGGCACGACTTGTGCTTTCAAGAAAGGAAAAATGAAGCGAAGTTGGATGAAGACACAAAAATTGTGCTTATCTCTTGTTCCTTAGCCATAAGTCAGCAGACAAAAAAAGGACTGATGACTTGGACACTTGGTATCTGTCCGAGAAGGATTTTCAGGGTAAAATTAATTCAGTCTTTTTGCCGGATTATCTGCCCAATTATAATGGATTTCTAGTAGTTCGACATAATTCTACAATGGATACTCTAATTTCAGAAAAGTAACAGTAGCACAAAAAAAAAGAAGGAAATTTTAGTATAAAAAACACTGGTAGGCAGTAGCAGACTAGACGGGTCCAGAAATTGAGAGACAAGTTACTTATATTAAGGTTAGACTTAGACCATCTGATTAACAATTTGCTTTGTTAATAAGTGTAATTTTGTTCACAAGAAAAGTTGGTGACAATCATTCTTTATGTTTCAATGTTCTAAAATCACAACGAAAACAAATCTTAGCTTTGTGATTGAATTAGGGGTACAGCCATAACAACTTTATCATCGTTAAACTCGCATATAGCAGCCATTTCCTCCTCATCAACAATAACACGATGATGTCATCCTCACCAACATGGTGAACCCACGTTAATGTGAGTTGCGGTAATTCTGGCCTAACAGGCCATCCGAGCACAACAGGCTGGGCCATTGAGCAAGCCAATTTTAGGATTGGATAGGGCTTAGAGTTTAGATCCTAGTAGTCAAGTCATACAAGGCTTGACCCGAGCCAATTTTGGCCTGTCTCTAATAGGTTGGTCTTGGACCTAGACTATTGGCCAGAATGTAATTGGGCTTATCAGCAACCTAAGATTTACACAATGTTTGTTTGCGGAGTTTACACACTCATCATTTATTTTCGACTTAATATTCATCCAACTCCTTTAGTCAGTGTTAAATCAAGCACAAAATCTCAGCTTATTACAGATCATTAGTTCATCAAAATAAAATTTCAGCCTTGGTTGTTCATCGAGGAATAGATCTCCAGCTTCATCCTGATGCCAGTAGGGTTTGAAGCTTTGGATTAAACTTCTCTAAAACGTTGGATTAAACGCCTCTCAAACGTTGGATTTAAGCGAGACGGTTGGGATCTTAACGCTAACTAGGGGCAAACGCGGCGCGCACGTCTGACGGCTTGAGCCGGAGCCGGAGTCGGAGTCGGAAAAAAGCCAGTCAAAAATGGCCGCAAGAAAAGAACAGGACCAAAAACAAAACAAAAATCTGACGGAAGCCTGCAAGGAGACCTGTCCAAGCGATGGTGGCTGCGCCAGCTGCGAGCGCTTGGCTGCCGCCATCTGTGCCGCTCCGGCAGAGGGCGTCCTTCGCGGACCGCACCATCTCCGCCCCCGCGCGGCTCTGCACCGGAGGACGCGGCGCGGAGAGAGCCATGTGAGTTGTGAGGAGGCCCTTTTCTTGGTTTAAATTCTGGATCCCTTGTTCCAAGTGGTGAAATAGATGAGCTCAAAGCACGAATTCCGTTATGGTAGCTTCAGTGGGTGGATTTGCTTCGGTTTATTTTCCCCTTTCGTGATTTTGTTGGCCCCTTTATATAATTTTTCGTGTAGTTTTGGCTTAAATATTGGCTGGTTTGTTGTGGATATGGATTCTTGGCAAGAAATATCCTTGGGTACAGTCGTACAGAACTTATCCAAACTGCCAAATTGCTGTTGTCTTGTAAAACAATTCACGTAACTAGTTACTGTTGCATCCGTGCCATATCCTTATTTCTCATTTCCTCATTAGGAAGCTCTGATATACCAATTACCAATTTGTGGCATGTCATTTTTTTTTTGTTTTGTCGATGATATAGTGTTCCAATCTATCAACTTTCTTCATATGTAGTTTCACATGAAGCATTAGCTGAACTTTGAACCTATGAGAAATGGTCTTGTCTAACATTTGGACGATGTTTTTTTCACTGAATTTGTGGAACATTTGCTAACTTTTGAATGCCTAACATTTCGTCTTCAGTGCAGGACTTCGAATCACAGGCTTCAATTTGAGCAGACGTAAAATCGCTCATGTTAAAAGTGAGGAGGCTGATGGATATCGCAAAACCGAAGATATGTTAGTTGATGAGGAAACTTTGCAGCACGATTTGGAAATAGCAATCCAGGATGAAGATTATGCTCGTGCTGCAAAGATCCGGGATGATCTGCGTGTTCTCCACGAGGATACTAAAGCTTCTGTCCTTGCAGCAAATGCACGGTTCTATAATGCTTTCAAGAACGGAGATCTCGCGGCAATGTACTCTATCTGGGCAAAGGGTGATCATGTGTATGTTGTGCATCCTGCAGCAGGCCGGATATCAGGCTATGACGTGGTCATGCAAAGCTGGGAGATGGTATGCAATGCGGATTATGAGTTCCCGCTCTTGATTGATCTCAAGAACATTGAGGTTCATGTGCGTGGCGACCTTGGTTATGTCACATGCATGGAGGTGTTTAAGACCAAGGGAAGAACTTGGGGAAAGCAAATAGCCACCAATGTCTTTGAGAAGGTTGATGGCAAATGGTTTGTATGTATTCACCATGCTTCGCACATCGAGGAATGAAACGTTAGTATTTTTTGTGTGATTAGACTTGGAATTTTGCAATGCAGAGATAGATAAGCGTACAAAATTTTGAGAATTCTTTTATAGTGGCTCTTGTACTTTATATTAGTGCTATGTACCATGGATCTTTGTTTGTCAGGAAACTCCTTATTGCAGGTTATGTTTTATTTATATCCATAGTTGTTGGCTTATTCTGCATCAGATATTATGACTGGACTGTTTCGTATTATTTTCTTGATGGCCACAAGCCAGAGATCACTTGACCTGCAAGAAATGCAATCCAAGTTTAAATCAAACATGAGCCGGATTTGTCATGCTTATTTTTATTGCGGACTGTGGAGTCAAAAGTTTTGTGCTAAATTTGTTTTGATCAATTTTTGGTTCTGCCAAACTCAAGATGCTGTAATTGGAACTTGGAACTTGGAACTGTTGGGGATCGTGATAGGAATCAAAATGTGCGAAGTCTATGGTACTCGTTTTTGTTTGTGATACTTGTTGCGCTCTGGCTCGATCAGATATTCAGAGGCATCTTGTCTTGCCCTTGCATGTCGTGAGGACAAAATTCTAAACGGAATGACTGTATGGTCATCATTTTTCATACCAAATCTTTATGATCAGTGGTTGATATGTGAACTTTCTGAATTACACTTCAGGCATCAGACCTCTCAAGTCTCAACCATGTTTAAGAAATGGGGGCTTCTTTCTAGCCGACGATGTTCGGAATATATGTTTTAGAGTGTTGTATTGAAAAATTATATAAATTAGTGGCTATACAAGTTAAAGAAATACAAAAATTTGATAAAAATGTAAATAAAAAAATCAAGTGAACTAGAATCACTGGAAAACCTCCCAGAAGTATGTATTTTCCTCATTTAAATTACACTATAAAAATTTATTTGATTATATATAGTATTTTGAGATACGATTCACGGAAGCACCAAGCCACCAAAGAGTGGGATACACTGTATACTTACCCATATATATAGGGTAGATATCTTGTGCATCCCACCCTTTGGTGCTCCCGTGTATCTCTCCTCAAAAATCTATATAAATGATCATAAAAAATTTCACAAAAATTTGAGATTACACATATAAAATCAATCTATCATCTCAAAAAATTTTAAATTCAAATTCAATCTACACAAGAAGAAACAAAAAAGACAAATTCACTTGAAAAATAAATAAGAAATAAAAAGATAAAAATTACTATTCACTAAAAGTT
Organism: Pharus latifolius; assembly: GCA_019359835.1. Classification (NCBI taxonomy): domain Eukaryota; kingdom Viridiplantae; phylum Streptophyta; class Magnoliopsida; order Poales; family Poaceae; genus Pharus; species Pharus latifolius. The sequence continues at coordinate 20,890,858 of CM033319.1, forward strand.
GTTAATTTTTTTCTCCTAATATATATCAATTTTAGAGCTGAAATTTTGTAGACTAATTGGACAACCCAATATACACATTCTCTAATTTTTATAGAATTTTCATGACTATTTATATGATTTTTTAAGATTGGAGACACTGGATACTATATATATATAAAAGAACTGGATTTGCTATGACGTATAGTAGCTACGATAAAGATAAGATTTGAGGTAACTGAGTTCTCAAAATTATAAAAAAATTAGGGGTATATCAGGTGTAATTTAATGAAGACCTACAAATTTTTGTGACAAAAAATAATTGTATGTGGGAGAAACAAAAAACAAAGGTCAGGCTAAATATATATATATATATATGTGTGTGTGTGTGTGTAGTAGGACTATTCTATACCCAGATATAAATTAGTCAATCTGTACTCATCATATCCACTCTTGGATGAGTCAAATCCCATCTCAATCCAACCATAACCACCCACCACAAAAAACAATGTTAAAAAACTCCATAAAATTAAATTTAGTAACCAATTAATATCAACCTCAGCCTAGGTCCTCCAACCATCTCCAACTTGGCATGAACCCACTTTCTCTCTTAATTATTTGCTATATTTTGAACATCTACTTGTTATGTTTTGAACATGTAGATAATACATATAACTAAAGTCGTAAATCAATCTAGTATTTTTAAACTCTATGTAAATGGTATAAACTATAAACTAGTTATATATATATGTATGTGTCTCACTTATTCGGTACTCTCATACATCTCACCTCAAAAATCTGTGTAAATAATCACAAAAATCTAGAAAAATTTGAAAATATAGATATAAAACCAATCTACCAACTCACAAAATTTCAAATCAAAATTCAATCTAGACAATGAGAAAAAAATACAAATTATATTGAAAAATAAATTTGCAAATTAGAAGATAAAAGTTACTATTTACTAAAATTTGTTATGTTTTTTCTTAATATATATTGAGTTTAGAATTAAAATTTTGTAAATTATTTGTTCACCAAATATACATCTCAAATAATTTTTATATGAAAATTTTCATATCATTTATATGATTTCTTTAGGTGGAATACATGAGAGTATTAAATGGGTGGGATGTATTGGATAAAAATATTATCTCCTTAAATATTAGAATATAATCTTATGCAACATGAAGAGGCATAAGAACTATCTTATTTGATAAAAGAAGATAAAGACTAGGATATTTTCCAAATACCCTATCATCCAAAGAAAGAAATCGAAGCACAAAAGGAGAGAGACACATGTGAAGGAATCCACATGGGAGGATTAGAAGGATCACATGCAAAATTATTACATGGATAACGTATGTAAAAAAATAAAATCATCAAATAAGTTTGAAGAAAAAATATTTTTTAAAAAAATCTTAATCATCACTCTAAAAATCGATCTAATGCAAATGACCACTAGTCGTCAACCAAACTGGTAACTTAAATCACCAGCCTTTAATCACCAACCCATATTGACTACTGATGATTAGGGTTTTTTTTTTCTATTGTTGCTGCTCAATCAATCGTCAAGTGGGTTGTCGATAGTTTTTATAGTCAATTTACAATTGTCGGGTAGACTGGCAACTAATGAGTTTTTTCACATGTCGTCAGTTAAAGTGCCGACTTTTGTTTTATAAGTAAAAAACCGTTAGTTTGGTTGATGACAAATATCTTTATAATTGTTTTTATTTTTTTTATATAGGTTATCGTACAAAAATTTCGATCGTCTGCAGTGTATATATATTGGTTTTGTTAGTATATCTGAATTTCCCCCAAGGGGGAATATATACCAAGAAACGAATACTGAACCCTTCCCTCCCCTTCTTCCCCAAGAAACAATGCAACAAAGTCCGCCACGCACCTACGCTCATAGCAGTACCACCCCTACCCCCTCTCCCAAAACACAGGAAGAGACGAGAACCACAAGAAGTAGAAGAGATGGTTCTGCCATTGGTGAAGCTTGGGTTGCTCGCGTTCCGGACGCTGAGCAAGCCCATCGCCGCCCGCCTCAAACACAACGCCGGCATCCACCCCAAGTTCCGCAGCTTCATCATCGCCCTTGCCCAGGTCCATCCTCGCATCCCTTCTTCTTTGCCTCCGTTGCTGTTTGGAGAAGTTCTTGCGGTTCTTGATCCTGTATCTCCTGTTTCATGGTTCTTTGGAGATTTTATGGTTTTTTCTCTAGTACGGCTTGGGGATTCCAGGATTAATGTTTTCCTCTGGGATGCCATTTTGTTAGTTACGATTCGAGGGAAGGACCACTAGTTGAGTACAGGGACGTACATGACCAAAGGAACGATTTTTAAGTATTAAGTTTCAATCTATGCTGTGATTTTGCCTGTTCGATAGAGTCTTGGCCTGGCCCATCGTATGCCGGGGGGTGTGTGTGTGTGTGTGAATTTGGCTTACTGTGTTCTATAATGAGGATACAAATATGGATTGGAATTTCTTGAATGACCTGGAAGGGCACTGAAATTTTGGATTCGTCGTCATAGAAGACCAAAGAAAAGGGTTTAGAATGGAAAAGTTCTCAGATCGAATACACAGCACCAAGTAATTTCTTCATGCCCTCGCTTAACTCATCTTGCACCACCGGAACATCACTGAAGATTGAAATTTCTACGATGCAGTTGCAAGTCCATGGTTCTTTACTATGCATAGCTTATTGTGCTGTTCTTCTCAAATTTGTAAATTTGATATATTCTGGTTCTGTAAAGCAAACAGGGCTACACTTCGAAAGTTCAAATTTTGGACCTAGATCATGTTATTGCTGTACTAACTAGGTGTATCGCATACATTATGTTCAGACAAACCATCGTTTCACAACAAATATGCAAAGGCGAGTTTATGGACGTGCAACTGACATTCATGTTCGACCCCTGAATGAGGAGAGAGCTATTCAAGCTGCTGCAGATCTTCTTGGTGAACTGTTTCTTTTCTCGGCAAGTATTCTTGATCCATGATTTCTTTCGGAATGAGCCTTTAATTGAAAATTATTAATCCGTTATTTTTCAGTGTGCTCAATGTAAAACAAATTTGGTGTTGTATTTACAGTATGTTGCACATGTCAGATATATGACTACAAAAATGCCTATTCATTGTTTCAACAGGTTTCTATCCAGTGTTTGCGCCAAGGTAATCTGACTTGAATTCCTGGTAATTTCTTAGGTCGCTGGTGCTGCAATTATTTTTGAGGTGCAGAGAAATGCTAGGTCAGAAGCCAGAAAAGAAGAGTTTCGCAGGCAGGAGATCGAGGTAACATAATTGTTTCGTCTTTCAAATCTCTCTCTCTCTCTCTCTCTCTCGTGCGAGTCAGATTGGGTAGTAAGTAATTTCAACTGAACGTATCATCTTTCATGTAAAAAAAAATCTGATAATTTTGGTCATGCATAGAGAATTTACTCTTACTATTCAAATGGCAGGCGATGAAGAAGAGGAGGGAGGAGCTAGCCAGTGAACTGCAGCTCTTGAGAAAGAAGATTGCTGAGTTAGAGCGCCAGTCTAGGGGTCGGGGTCTTCCAAGCTTTCTCAACTACACCACTACGTGTGCAGCATGACCTGCTGTTGAGCAACCGAATGCTGCTTAATTGCTCTGCCTGTTACTTTGACCGTCTTGCATAAAGGCCAAGTGCAAATTGGCTCGTCATTTTCTTGCATGACTCAATAGTCTCAGTTGCATTGGTTGGTTTAATTGGTGAACGACTGAAAATTTTTGTAGCTCATATTGTGAATAGTATTCTTAGGGTCCAGAAGAAATCGCTCCGAATAGAAGCTGTTAATAGAGGAAGAGATTAATGACCGTTCAATACCTGGGATGTAATAGTTGGTTCTCTCTCAATTTTTGGATCCTTTACTAAGCTTCACATTATTTGGAATTTTTTTTTATGAATAATCCAATAAAAAAATAATTTTCAAAACGAACCCAAAACTTTTTAAAATTACAAAAATGATGTTGAGTCTTTAGCTCAACTCAAGACCATGCCACACTTATTTTCAATCACGATCCAGACTCACGACTGAAACCCGCATCATTTAAATTTAACTAAAACATCATAGATGTTTTTGTGACCAGAATTCAAATCTTGGTCTCTCGTATGAGAGTTGGGTTTCTTAACTAACTAGACTACAACAAGTTGTGAATTTTATTATAAATAAAACATAGTATATAAGTGTATGTATATATGGATTCGGCAATGACAAATTCAACTGCAGCTCCAATCTCACGCTTCTCGTATTGTTTCTGTCTTTGTTGTTGCTTCAACTCATGACTTACACTATACAAACAAGATTAACACAAAACATATTAACAAATACTAATAAATTACAACGTAGTATATAAATAGCTACTATGAATAGCTATGTTGTAATTTATTAGTGTTTGTTAATATTGTTTTATGTTAATCTATTTGTATAATGTAAGTCATGGGCCGAAACAACAACAACAGTAGAAGCAACACAAGGAACATGAGGTTGGAGCTGTAGCTGAACCTATTGCCGGATCCATATATACATACATTTATATATTATATTTTATTTATAATAGAAATCACAACCTGTTGTAGTCTAATTGCTTATGAGACTCAACTCTCATGCAAGAGAAATGTTATATTTTAGTTAAATTTAAACGATGTGGGTTTTAATTGCGAGTTCGGGTCACGACTGAAAACAACTGTGGCCAGTGGTGCATATGAATCGTGCTATGTCTTTCGCGGATCAGGCTCACCACTCACGTCATTTTTGTAATTTTAAAAAGTTTTGGATTATTTTTGAAATTATTTTTTATTGATTTATTCATAAAAAAAAATTTCATTCCAAGACATCTCTGCAGTAGAAATTTATGCTGACAAAAGAAAATGCATCTGAAAATCTTTCTCATAGCTCATAAGATTATTTATTGCATTCGCACAAAAACCCATGTTGACAACTTGTATCTAGAGAACCACCAAATTTTCTAGAACATCAAAGCGATACGAATTTCGGAAGAAAAGAAAACTTGTTATGATTTACAAACACGTTACAGCTTTTGTGTGCCCATCTAACAAGACCTTGATAATATTAGTCGAATTCTAGTACCACCTTGCCAGGTACCAGTCTTTTCTCCTTGACCTCGTGAGCTTCTCTTACTTGGCTGATGGGAAACGTCTTCTCCACCGGTATCTGTAATTTCCCAGCTCCAGATAGCCTCCGGATCTCATGAAGCCCTTCAGCATCAGCTCTCATGTATGTCCACCAGTACTCTGAAATTAGTAGATAACCACATCAATGAGTCGGTTAAATAAACATCTTCTGCAGACTATTGCATCTATAAATGCAAAATGCAGTGATCTGGCTGAGGGGGCTAAATTTTGTTTCTCTGCACACGTGCATACAAATGTATACAGTAATACACATAAAATGGTTATATTTGTAATTGGAGCACAGACTACATTTTGTACTTCTAGTCCATTTTAAATCGGTTAGACTTAATCAGTTAATCAATTGTTGACATCATGGTCCAAGCAGTTCTTGTAGCAACACAGCAACACCAATGGCCAACTCAGAGACCATCTTTAAATGTTGGGTTCGAACTTCAAATAGCAGCACATAGTTGCTATCCACTTTCAACTGGTTGTGGTTGCAAGATGGCTTTGAAGTATGTGTATGTATATGCCATTTTTCAGACCATTATCCCCCTAAGAATTCTATGCACTGTTAAATAAAAACAAAGGAATTTTCAAATTTAGTTTACCTATCTGATTTGCTATTAAGGTTGCTTTCAACTGCTACTAATGACTAATGAATTTATTTCCCTATTGCACCATAGTGAAAGAACCATGTTTCAGGTCACTGGAAGTAACTAGTTAGACCATTCATAAATAGGATTGGGTAAAGCAGTCAATATTGTTTTGTGCAAGTTTAGGTAAAGGTTTGCCTGATTTTGAGCAATTACGACCCAAGTTTGCATAGATTTACACCAAACCAAGGGAGGAAGGGAGTTCCAGCTGGCAGTGATCTGCCCATCAAATTGAATTGTGAACCTAGATGGTTCAGGACCAGTTACCGCTGGTACTCAGCCAGAATCAGATCCTGGTCACCTAGCAAAATACGTTCAGTTCCAGGATCCCATACCTCAGACACTACAAATTTTTCTGAATGAATAAATCTAAATATACATGATAATGGAGATCTTTACCTATTCCATGAGAAGAATGATACTGCATCTGTTTCTTTAGTAAAAAAGCAGTAGCAGCAGGAAGCCCTAGAACCAATCCATATCTATCTGCTAGTGCTGCTGCTTCTCCCTATCATATAGTAGGGCAATACAATAAGGAAATAATCAAAGAAAACAAAATCACAGAAAAAGCCAGGATGCAGATTGATCACCTGAAGGGTCATATAGTGCCCACCTCTTCTCAGAACATTGATGCCAATTCTTTCAGTTTCAGGTACTCCTATAGTGTCCAAGACTGCATCAAACGGTCCTTTAACTACTGATTCAGTATCCTGTAAGGTGGACCATAAAAGATGAATCTGGTGAAGACAATACTGGAGGCTAGAAAATTTCTTGAAAAAGAAAAGACAATGTATAGATAAGACTGCAAGGGAATTAATTCTTTCATCCAATTGCAGAAAAGACTGGTGTTCCTGGCACTTAAGTTCTCTTAACACAATCTTAGACATGAAGAACCTTTAAATTTTAATGAAGGTCAACATTTCCACTATTATCTAATACAGTAGACTCAGATCAAATTATAACACTACAGGGGACCCAGAGCATGCCTCTAAAACTGATAACTTAAGTTCTGGATTTCATTGCTAATGCAAGGAGAAAAACAATGGACATAAGGACATAACCATAGTAGGCCTAAGCAAAATCACCAATCTAAGCGTCTGTTGCTCCCCGCTAATTTGCACTGAATGTGCAACTTCCTAGGACAAATAAGAATGTCAACAAGGAGCAAAGATGCACAGTGGTAACCACTAACCAGTACTTCATTTTTGGCTTCATAGAACAAAAATCATTTCCTTTTTTTAAAAAAGATTCCCTTTTCTCCTTCTGTACATGAATTTCATAACTAATGTGGAGTACAATTACAGTGATTGAATAAAGCCATGAGAACCACATACAGTGTCCTGAGTACCATTACATGCTCTGGCTACTTCCATAATATAGGTTCTTGTCCTGTCAAGACAGAATGATACTTATATGTTTTTTTTGAGGGAATATGATACTTATATGTTGAGCAAGATACCTCAACACATCTAGCCAAATCAAGGACATATTAGATGACTTACCTATGTTGCTGTGGCTAAGATAATACCAGGAAAATGGCATCAAAAAAAGATAATACAAGGACAAGAGAGCTTTGAAGGCTTTTGTTACCTCAGTAGTGTAATCAATAGCCTTCTCAGCACCAGCTGCCAAAACTCGTTTTATACTTTGAGTTCCACAGGTTGCAGAAACACTACACCCTGCAGCTGCCGAAAGCTGAACGGCAGCTAGCCCAACTGCTCCCCCGCCACCAATCACAAGTACTCTCTGTCTACAATAGCAATAGATTGCATTCAATTGAAACAAATGGCAAACATAACTTCAATATGCTGCCACTCATAATCAGAATCACTAATCAGTCATGAAACAATATTTTGCAGGCAAAGACAAACTTGAGCATCTAGTTGACCTAACAGACATTGGTTGTTCAGACAAATCACAGGAGAACGGTACGCTCCTGGAAGCTGAGTATACAGTAGAAGCAAAACAAAGGAAAGCAGAGTGCAGAATACAACAAGAATTTATGTGAAAAATAATCACAAAAATTTAAGCAGGTGATAAACTACTTTTTGCCAGTAATACGCTTTTTGTTTGTCTGCTGCGAAAGCATACCATGAGGAGCACAGCTATAAGTGCCAAATTCATGTAAGAATAGATTATGAACCCAACTGTTATATACCATGTTAAAAATATCCACTAAATTAACAAAACAAAAGTGCACCCAAACTATAGGCAGAAGCAACTAAGGCAACAGAAGAAACTAGCTCTCTGCTTATCAAATAATGGTGTACAACCAGACATACCCTTCAGAAATTCGAGCCGTACCATGTAAAGCGCGCCATGCAGTCAAGGCAGCAAATGGAATTGCACTAGCCTCCTGCAATATAATAAAAAAAATCACCCCTAATAGCTTGTACTAAGGTACCTTTTCACATGCAGGAAAATCTAACTGATAACTAAGTCTTCAGTAAACAAATTAAGAAGTAACAAAAATTCTGAACTTTCATCAATCAGGTCGCAACTCACAACATGTATCCTATCCTGAAATCATTAGCTGCATTGCCCTATAATTCACAAGATCATGTGTACAATCTCGAAGCAGATCAAATGCCTTTTTATTAAAAAAAAAAAAAAAAAGAAAAGGCCATGCCCAGTTCAGACTAAGTCAAGTAATCAATACTATGACAATTGAATGAAATTAATTTGAGCTACACATGACACATCAGGAATGTACAAAATACTTAAATAAGGGGCAAAAATTTTTATGCCACTATAAATTTTTCATATTTTGTATTTACCACTAAATGTCTCACTGATGTTTGGATTCGGCCATACCTTGTCAACCTCACAAACTACAATTTTAGAACTACTATATTGACATGAGAGAAATTTTCCCCTAAAAAAATACCACATCAAAATGTACTTTACAAAAATTTGTGGATATGAATCATGAAGTTAGTATGAATCTGAACTTTCCTTTTTTCTTACTAATTTATACTGGTGCATCCAAACCAATATAAGGAATAACTACATTGGGCCATACGGAGGCAAGCAGCAATTAGTGGCTAAATGATATCATACTGCGTCTGATTAAAGAACTGATTTGAGCATATAGTCAAAACAACATATCATTTAGTTTGACAGATTGGAAGTAATTCTGGAATGGTTTTATTAATAAAATAGTAGCATGAAAAGAGAAACTCCTACCACATGATTGAGACTAGGTGGTTTGAGAGTAAGCTCATCCTGCGAAAGAATTGCATAATCAGTGTATGTGCCTCTCACAGCTGTTGGGTGCAATGCACCAAACACTTCTTGTCCAACAGAAAACGATGACACAGAAGTCCCTGTAGCTGCAACTTCACCACTGATGTCCCGACCAAGGATTAATGGTAGGAGCGGCTCAAATATGGAACGCCCGTAACCAGATCGCATCTAAAAACAACAATTTTTAGAAGTAAACAACAAGAGCAAATTAATACAAATCTGAAAGTGGTTTCAGATTTAAAAAAAAACAGAAAATTACAGCAACAGTCTTGCTGTAGTACGTATTTACTTATTTATTGATCTGTCCGATTAATTTGAGTAGTCCATTTTTTTTAATTTCAACAGATGTAATTTTCTGCAAGGCAAGCACATGCCCTTGGTCATAAAGTGCAATTTCTCAAAAGTGTCTCCGTTCACAATATAATCTGCGTAGTGGTTTATGCTCCTTTCCTAGTAATCATGCGGCGAAAAATTAATAAAGCCTCACATTGCAGCAGCAGATACAACGCTGAACTAATCAACGGCCACCAATTTCCTAAAATCCTTTTTGCTGCATGTATAACAGATATCCAAACCAGTTCCATAATGGCCAATAATAAGCTGCCCATTTCGCCAAACAAATCCTCAAATTACAAGGAAGGAATCCAAAATGGAGTGCTCACTCGCAAGTCTAGAGGGTTGATGGAGACGGCGCGCGCGCGCACGAGCACCTCCCGGGGCTTCAGATCGGGCACGGCCACGGACGACCTCACCCCCAGCACCTCCGGCCCGCCGAACCGAGGCACCAGCACGGCGCGGCAGCCCTTCTCCGCCTCCGCTGCCTCCGTGGACGCCGGCCGTGCCCCAGCAAGCCTCCGCCGAGCCCTCGCCAACCTACACCACATCGCCGGAGAGCTCTCACCCGGACACACTCGTAAGCCCTAAACCCTAATTAATGGCTGCACTTGCGAGTGGGAAGCGACAAACCGCTACAACCAACTCGGGAGGGAGACCGGAGTAGGAGACGAGAGAGAGGTGGTGGGGTTATGTATATAGCATTTGTAGTGTATGACATGTGGGGACAGGATAGGTGGGGCTCACTTGTCTTCGAGTCGATCAGACGCGGCTCGAGGAGGGAGGCATCGCGTGTATGACACTGTGGCCCGGTGATTCCGTTATGACGAACGGACGAGGTGGGGTAATGTGTTCGGCTCCCGACCAGGAGTTCGCCTTATTGGGAGAAGGCGAAATCGCAACCGTCGATTGAAGTTTTTACGGCTCCAGATTTCTGGGAGTTTTTTTTTCTATTTAAATAACCTAATTCAAAAATTGTTATTGCGGTTTCGGAATTGCTAAATGGTGATGTGAAAGATTATTTTGTAAAAATTTGAGATTGTAGGTTACTTTTATATTTAATTTTTAGTTAGATTATTTAAAAACTCCATTTTTTATGATCAAATGATTTGACTATTGGGTGTGTTCTTTTAGGCTTTTGGGGGTGTAGATTAAGTGTTATACCTTCGTTTGTTTGGCTGTCAAATTGTCTACTAATTTATTTTTTTTATGTCTTAGAAAAAAGAGAATAATTCCATTTGTGTCTCTTTAAAAACAACTTAATTTTTTATATAACTGTTAAAGATACATCATATTCGACACTCACAAATCTAATTTTTTTTAACTTTAAAAGTCATAATTGCTGACCTTTTCAAATTTTTTAGTTCTTTTCATTCAACCCACTAACTTTTTCTTGAGATCCACCCTATTGATCTTAGCTATGAATCACTATTAATAGCCCTACCATCCTTGATATGCTACTCATGTGTCACCTCATGCATCTTTTGTGCTTGATATCATGGTCATGTGTTAGTATGTTACTCGATACCAGTTGTATGCAGTTGATTCCAATTTTAATAGTCACTTGTTTGTCACGCATGTGTATTAGTCGGCATTGCAACCACTTGTCACTAATATCATCTACGTGCAAGAGAAAAAAGAAATAGTCACTTTTTCGTGGTATGGGCAAGATCTTCAAACTTTCATTGGACAAAAAATAATATTTTTTTTAAAAAAAAGTAAAATTTTTTATCTATCATGACAAAAATTATGAAATTGTAATTTGTGAGATTAATCAAATAAAATCAGATATGTACCAGTGTAAATATAAAATATGAAAGTTTTATATTGATAAAATTTTTCCCCAAACAAAAATTTGAAGGTGAGATGAGACAAAGTGAAAACACCGTGGAGCAGTGGATTTATCAAAACTGGAAGACGGGAGTCCACATTGCTACGGGGCGCGGCTATGTTACTTTTGACGGTACCTACTAATCCGCGGGCCCATCCTGCAAGGTCTCCGCCGAAGAGCCCGAGCCTCCCCCGCCTCCTTTTGCCGCGGCCGTCGCTTTTCCCAAGACCAACCCCCACAAAGTAGCGCAAAAAATACCCCCAAACCAAGCCCACCAAAGCAAGCATCAGACCGAACGGAAAAAAAAAAACACCGCAGACCACCCGTCCAAAGGCGAACTCCTCGATCAGGCAGGACGGCGGGCGAGCCGGCGACGGGAGGGGCGGCGATGGGGAAGGGGTCGCCGTCGGCGTCGCGGCACCGGCAGTTCCGCGACCGCGCAAAGAACCGCGTGGACGATCTCCAGGAGATGTTCTCCGGCCTCCAGTCCGCCCGCAAGGAGAGCCGCTCCGCCGACGCCGTCGTCCTGGAGGCGCAGGTCCACCAGATGCTCCGCGAGTGGCGCGCCGAGCTCAACCTTCCCTCCCCCGCCTCCTCCCTCCAGGCACGCGTCTCAACCCCCTTTGCTACCTTCGTAACCGCAGCTTACTTTTTGTACTTTGGTCCCTGATTGGGCTGTGGATGGCAGGGGAACAACCGGGAGTTGTCGGATCCGCCGTCGGAGACACTGCGGCTGCTGCAGCTGGCGGCCGCCGAGGAGGAGGACGATGCCACCAGCAAGCTGCTGGAGCAGCCACCACCGTCGGCTAACCAGGGCCACGGGCACGGGCACGGGCAGAACGGCCATAGCCTGAAACCGGAGCCGCACGTGGAAGCGGCGGCCTTGGCGGCGGCCGCGGTGCAGCAGTCCCCGGCGCAGGGAGCTCAGGGGAACGGTGGTGGAGTGTCTGCCGCTGCCGCCGCTGTGTTCCATGATCAGGTCTAACTATCTGAGTTGTTGGTATATGTTATTTTTCATGTAAAGATCAGGTTTTTATGTTGTTTTTATTAGAATTGATGGCTTATTGATCCTGTAAGGGAACTTGTGTGTGTGATTATTAGGATGGTGGAGGTGCGTTTGCTATAGTTCCAAGCAGTTAAGCTTTGTGGCTGAGTGACTAATTTGGGTCGGTGTTGGAGTTCCTAGTAAATTAGCTGGATTACTCTAGTACTAGCAAATGTCTTATGTGGTCCTTCTCATTGTATGCTTTCGGTTAGATATAGAGTGACCTGCAAGCAATTTCCCACTAATTAACTCATTCTGTTTGAGTTTCTGCATTGCCTGTTTTTGTGTAGACAAATTCCTTATGCATTTGTAGATCCTCTTAGCATCATATGGTTTTGAAGAAGTGCCCAGACTTTACAATCTAGGCCTCTCCATCACCATCACATTGGGTAAGTTTTATTTTAGATTAAGGGATGAAGATTTGAAATAAACTATACATTGTTTTGGGTCTTTACGAAGCTGGTATTAGGGTTATTCTATAGTTTATGAAAGATCACAAGTTAGGAGAAGAATTTAACTTTATGTGTCTGATGCACCATTATGTTTAATACACTCACTTCACGGAGGGGTTGGGCTACTTATGGCACTCTTTTGTGCTAGTGATTTTGTAATTTGCTTCATTTGTTGCTAATCAAGTGGCACTGATGTTGATGTATCATAGGCTATCTAATTATGTTATTGGTGGGTGGAAGTTCATCAGTGAGCTATGTGGTTTGCATCACATGATGGACAAGTTGTGGTACCAGGAATGACATGATTCCTTTTTCCCTGTTCTTTTATTTAACTTTTTTGTTTTGTTCTTTCTGATCCTCAACATGGATCAAACCATAACATAGCTCAAAGCTCATTCAAATGTTTTTACTAGACTTTTGGACTTCTGTGCCCTAACTCATAGCTTAGTGTTAAAATCTGTTTCTTTTGCAACACATTTGGCCTTTGAACTAGGCCTAAGGGTATTATTCTATTATGCTAGAATAGATGTATCTATTGTTATATTCAGGGCAATGTGTCCGTGCATTATTGGAGTCATGCTTCTGCCCTTTGGGCACATGAATTGATATCTTCCTTGTCAACAGCAATGCAAATGAGAACTGGTGATGCCTTGGGGGGATATTTAACTGTTGAGGGAATTTGTTTGATGTCATTATCCCTCAATTAAGACTAGATAGAATAGCTTCATACAAGTTGTCTGAATTTCTTTACAAAATTTTTAGTGCAAACAGCAATAGCATTTGAAAAAACCAACACAGAATTAAATTTGAAACACTGTTAGTGGGAATCTGCAACATGAGTGATTTAAAACTCCAATTAAAATAAGAGTTTTCCGAAGAAACCTGCTAGTATCTCAAATAGCAGTGAGCTAAATGATCGTATCTACAATTTTAATATATTTGATTATGCACTGTTTTCCTTGCAATTCAAAACGTCCCTGGACTTGCATAAAAAATTGAAGTGGCTAGATGTTGGCCATCTTTTAAAATTTGATATTTAACAAGAACTTCCATCTTAAAGTTGCAAGAATCTAACGATTCTTGTAACTTTTTCTGGTCATTACCCTCGATAAACGTTTTTCTTATGTCTTGGCCAGGTATCATGAAGAATACAGTACAAGTATATCTACTATCGTATATGTTTGTGCTGGGACAAAAACTACATGTAATTTTCTTGTTTGTAAAAGAGTATCGCTTTATAGTTTTTGGACTAGTCCTAAGCATCTTCAGGCTCGGGCCGGGCTAGAAAAAATCCCAATTGCATCAGGCCGCCTTGAGCTCAACCCAGTCCAAGCCCAACACACATATCGGGTTATTGGGTTTGGATTGGGTCAGGTGGGTTTGATTGAGTCATGTTCAAATATTCAGGTTGGGTCGGCCGTGGTCCGGGTTTTTTAAGTTTTGGAGGTTCTCGAGCTGGACATAGGAAGGCCTGAGCCCGGCCCTAACCTCGGACCAGACCGGGCCAAGTTCGATCGGGGTTGGGCAGGCCAATTTTTGCTTAGGTCTATTTTGGACACACTTTTCTATTACTTAGTGCTATTAAATATCTAACTTCTTGTTTACTAGATAGCATTAAATCCTCTCTTGAGTTGAGTCATTTAATTAGTGAGAGAACATGGGGGTACTTTTGTCTCATCTTGTTAAAAAGATCTCAACAGTGTTCTGTGTACCCAAATCTTCCATGACACTTTTATGCCAAATGGAAGGACTATGTATTTGACATCAACCTTGTCTGCCCACTTAATGAAAGAAGATGAGGATGTGATATGATTCAAAGGTGGCTGTGGATATTATTTGATACATTGGTAATTATAGGGACAGTTGCGAGGAGTGGAGTGCAGCTTTTAGATTTATTTAAAAAAAAATAGTACAGCCAAATAGCTTTGTTTGGCTGATATGGAGAACATTGACACAAATACGGTTAGTTGTAGATGGCCATTTGATGGTTAATTTCTGAAGAGTTAGAAGGTGATTTCATTGTTTTGAGCAAGAGGGTTCATTGTATGCATAGGGCCTTGGAAATGGTAGAAAACTGCAAGCTGCAATGTAGTTGTTAGGTGTGAACTCAAAAGGATGGTCGCTGTACCGCTACCGATGCACATCTATTGATTATTTGCTGTTTAATGAATTTTGGATGGAAGGTAGTAGTAGGATCTACTAAAATGTTTTGAAATGATGAAATTAAAATTGCACAGTTAAGAAGTTACCTGAGATTTTCATTGATGGCATCATTTGAGTCTTTGTTTAGGTAAGTCGAACCCTAGTGTATTTAATAGTGGGGAAGACACTAGGAGAAGAAAATGAAAGCCTTCTGTCCTTTTTTTTTTCCTTTTGATGGTGTACAAAATATTTTTGTTTGGGGTATTTGGATTTGTTGGTTAAGATATCACCCATTTTAGTTTCCCGGTCATCTTGTGTGCCTTCATGACATGGTAAATGGGCACATGCTATACTCTTTAATGTTGCCTTTTGTTTTGCTGCTATCTACTGTTCTTTATATTCCAACATGCATGCACATATGCACTAGTCAATATGTTACTTGCACTGTTAATCTTAGCTCATTCTATCATGTACTGATGTACCAATCTTGAGTTTAAATTTGATGAAATGAAGCTTTTGATCTCTGACTGCTAATTTTGACAGGCTTTTGTTTTGTCCTTGCTTGCAGATGTACTATGTTAACCAGGAACTTACTGTCGAGGATTTTCTTTATGATGATTACAAGATAGACCTTCCTGGATCCAATCCAGATGTCCTCAATCACCTGGAAGGGATTGGTCATCTAGAATATCAACAGTTCAATTTGCCACAAGAGTTGCCCCCTAACGTGTATCTTGATATGAATAACTGTGGGCAAAATGCTGGAGATGTTTTCCTCCACATGTCGGACTTGCTTACAACTATGTGTCCGGCACCTTCTGCATTCTTGAGGCCAAAATGTGCTCTCTGGGACTGTCCTCGTCCTGCTCAAGGATCAGAAAGGTTTCAAGATTATTGCAGCATTTATCATGCGGATTTAGCTCTGAAGGAAGAAGGCCCTCCAGGTACCACGCCTGTGATCCGTCCAAGAGGTATTGATCTGAAAGATGGTCCCCTGTTTGCTGCTCTTAGTGCAAAAATCCAAGGAAAGAATGTTGGTATTCCTGTATGTGAAGGGGCTGCAACTGCAAAATCGCCATGGAATGCACCTGGTAAGTTATTCCTACATAACTTGTGTTTACATACTACTGGTAAATGCTTGTGCTAATTTTTGGTTCATTGCTATTGTTGCAGAACTTTTTGATCTTTATATTTTTGAGGGTGAATCTATTAGAGAGTGGCTGTTCTTTGACAAACCTAGACGAGCATTTGAGAGTGGAAACCGGAAGCAAAGGTCATTGCCAGATTACAGTGGCCGTGGTTGGCATGAATCAAGGAAGCAGGTGATGAAAGACTTTGGGGGTCTGAAGAGGTCCTATTACATGGATCCACAACCAGCCAGCAACTATGAGTGGCACCTCTATGAATATGAGATCAATGATTGTGATGCTTTTGCCTTATACCGGCTTGAATTCAAATCTTCAGATGCAAAGAAGAGTGCTAAATCCAAATTACCTTGTAACTCACTGAATGAAATCCAGCAGCAGCTGGTCAGGCTTAGTGCAGATAGTCCTGTGGAAAACAAACGGACTGCCAGGAGCAGAACAAAGGCTAACCAAAAGGATAGCAATACCAACATCTACTCAGTTCCAAATGCTACCAATCAAGTTAATGTTCCAAATGCTTATCAGGCTGTGTCACAGGTGGACCAGATGACGTTTTTGAATGATAATGTTGTTTATGGACCTCATCTCCCATATGGTTACTCAACTGAAAGAAGCGACTTCTATTGGAACTCAAATGACGGGGCTTGAAGGGGCTTGAAGATAGGAGAAACGGAATTCATTTACAGCATATTTCACCTTCAAGGTCTAACAGTACCTGTTTAGAGTATGGGGCTTAACAGCGTAGCCCCATCATTTCTCTAATTATAATGTGTTGAATCTACAGGTGCCCTCTCTGAAACAAGGGACGTCTCCACTGCAGTTCCATAGCCCGCAATAACTTGATGGTGTGTAATATAGTCTCCTGACAATTGCATCTCCCTGGTGCATAGCGTATGTAAGATAATTTGCCAGATCTCCTGTAACCCTTGTGTGGGCTTATCAGCCTTTTGATGGCGCACTATTTTCTCCCTTATATCGCAAATGCTTGGTGCAGAGAATTTCCTGATTCAATGTTGGTAGCCTTCAAAGGTAGTAATTTGTGGCTCAATTTGTGCATTTTATCTTACTTGCCTGGTCCATCATTTAATCCAGCAGTATCCTTGAAAAGAAAGCGCTACGGTGGTAATGGATGGTAAGGTATTCTATAGGCTTGTTATGGATTGGGACTTACATGCACCCTTTCTCCTTGATGTCTGTTTGTGCTCCTTTTTATGGTATATAGATTAGAATATCTAGTATAGATCATATAGATTAATAAATCATCGAAAAAAAGAACACAAAAGATGAGAAACATGTAAGCCGGCCTGATTAAAAGGGCATGCCAACCGGATGGTTTGTGTGGATCCATTCAGTAGAGGCATCAAAGTTTCATTTTGGCAAAGGTCCCGGCTGTCTAAATCTGAGAGAAGCTATTCCCTGGTTGTCCAACCTTCTCACGATACTAAAGATTCGGATGTGCTCATTATTCCCTGGTTGGCCAAGTCTGGTCCGGCCGATTTTCTACTGCATTAGTATGTGAAGCATATGGGTAGACCTCAAAGAGCTGGTTGGGTTGGTCCGTACCACGTCAACTATGCACAAATCTACTACAACATCTTCAATAAAAAAATTTATATATAACTTTAATTTATAAGTCATAAAATCTTCTTTGAGAATTTTTTTTTATGAATAACTCAATAAAAAAATTCAAAAACTAACTCAAAACTTTTTAAATTACAAAAATGACTTCCAGTCGCAATAGTACCGTTGGCCCAGGACCGTACCACTGAAACCCGCACCATTTAAAATTTAACTAAAATATCTCAAATATTTTCATGATTAGGATTTGAACCCTAATCTCTCAAGTGAGAGTCGAGTCACTTAACCAATTAAACTATAATATGTTGTGATTTTTATTATGAATAAAACATAGTATATATAGGCAAACTTACATGTTTTCAAGTATATGTAGTTTTTTAACAGTTTATAATTTTTTGGTAAATTGATTGATGTATAAAGTTTAACATAGTATCAGAATTAGGGTCAGACGTTTTGAATTTAAGATTTAAATAGCATATTTATGAAAAAAAATTATGATATTCAAAAATTTTGGAACATGAAACTCAACAAATCGATCTTTTGAATTTTTTTACGAATAACATAGTATCACAATCTTTTTTTATTGGGTTATTTGTAAAAAAATTTGAAAAGATCTATTTGTTGAGTTTCATGTTCCAAAATCTTCGAATATCATAATTATTTTTTTTACATAAATATGCTAATCAAATCTTATATTCAAAACATCTGACTCTAATTCTGATACTATGTTAAATTTTACATTCAATCAATTTATCAAAAAATTTTAAACTGTTAAAAAGCTACAATAATTGAAAACATGTAAGTTTACTTATATATACTATATTTTATTCATAATAGAAATCACAACTCATTGTAGTCTAACTGATTAAGCGACTCAACTTTCATCCAAGAGACCAGGGTTTGAATCCCAATCATGAAAATATCTGAGATATTTTAGTTAAATTTTAAATGATGCGGGATGTCCTGGGCCAGCGATGCCATACCACGTCTTCAGTCACGGAGCGGGCTCGTGACTAAAAGTCATTTTGCAATTTTAAAAAGTTTTGAGTTAATTTTTGAATTTCTTTTTTTATTGAGTTAATCGTAAAAAAATCTTATTTTGAGTTTCTAACAAAAGAGAAGTTTGAACTTATAAAATAAGTCCAATAAAACCTAACTTGCTCGGCTCTTATATTAGTTTATAGCTATAAGTGCAACTTGAAGTTAGGCTAAAAGGCTTTAAGTGCGAGTTGCAACAGCCATATCCATTAGACAACTTCGTCAAAAAAAAAAAAATGAACGATAACACACATGTCTAGGTCTAGTGTTACATAGGTTGCTACAACATTTAAGTGGACTGAATTCTTGTACACGAGAATAATACACACTCCTTTATTCGAAGTCCAGATGGACTGTTGATATCATAACCTCCCCCTACAACAACATGTAATTTTAATCGCGGGGCTATTGCATCCTTTTCTAGTCTGGAGAAGTTTTTATTTCTCTAATTATGTGGTACAAGATTATCTTTTCACAATTATTGACAATTAGACCCTATTTAAGTAAGAGAAAAATTTCTGGGGAAGAGGATCCCACACGGACTTAGTATTAACTAAACTATTATAAAAACCATGATACATAAAAATCTTCAAAAAATGGGTAAAAATTTGTTCTTCCAAATACACATTTAATTAAACTAATATCCCAAACTTTATCCATAAAAATTATAAAAATAGACTAAAAACTACTTTTTGATACATGCCCTTGGCTGAAAAAATTGGACTCTACGCTACAGGAATTTTCTTTTAAGTAACTAAAAAAAATGTAGAAATGATTGACAGTTGCATTTTTTTGCAAAAATAGTCCGCCACGTTAGTCTGTTGAGTTCTGGAGATTCAACAAGTGATGTGTCGTGGTGCAACTGGATTTATGTGGCTTGTTGAGTGCTGGACACTCGACAAGCCACATGTCACACGCCTGAGAGCAGTTCATCTTCTCCCTCACACATATTTTATTTTTATTTTTTAGATCTAGCAAATTCTAGCTGTTAAATTGGTTTGATGCAAGAAGCAAATTTGTAGAGACTTGCGAGTTTCTCAAAACAAGGTAATTTTTGTTGAAATGTAATTATGATTTTGTTAAATATTTTGTTAATCATGGCATTAGCAATAATGTGGAAGAATTAGAGTTTTAATCTTTGTAATATTTAGGAATTAAGATTATGTACATGTGTATATGTATGTTTAAGAATTAGGATTTTTTGAATTTATATGTAACTAGTATGCTTTTGATTTGAAATATATTAATTTTTATTCATCATTTTCAATTGGTGCAATTATCGAAATAAAAGTTCGTAGGAAAAGCTTCAAAATAAGGTAAATTTCATTTACATGCATACATTTTTTTATTAATGATTATCTTAATGATGTCATTAATAGAGTAAACAATATATTATGTGTGTAAAATTTGTTTGTACATCGAAAAAAAGTGAATGTAATGTTTGATGGGTGGAAAAAAAATGTGATGTTAAAATAGGTGAACTAATAATGCTATTAAATTTTTTTTTGTGTATGTACATATACTAGCTTACTTTAAATTGAAATGTATTAATATATAACCGTAATTTTCAGTTTGTGTAATTATCAAAATTATAGTTGGAGGAAAAATCTTCAAAACAAGGTAAATTTCATTTATATGCAACTATAATTTTATTAATGACTATATTAATGATGTCATTAGTGGTATAAACCATATGTTATGTGTGAAAAATATGTGTATACATCGGAAACAAAGAATAAATATCAATGAATGTAATATTTCATAGGGTTTGGGGTTAGGGTTGGGTTAAGATTACAATTAGATTCATAATTAATGATTATTTGAAAAAAATTTGTTGTGGAATAATAGACAAAGTAACATAACTGTATAAATTATAAATGTAGTTAATAAAATATTTTTTTATTAATCAAATATAATTATTAACTTTATTTTAATATAAAGATGTGTTTATATTATTTAAATATAAATTAAGTTGAGCTACAGTTTGTTGACCTCCAGTTTGTTGACCTCCAACAGTTCGATGAACCGCTTGTCACAATTTAGACACACGACAAGTGGTTTGTCGAGTCATCAGAGCTCAACAAGGTGCAGCCCACTTGATATGTCTCTGTTGCGTCTTCAAAACTCGACTGGCTGATGTGCTGAGTTATTTTTATAAAAAGATGTAATTGTGGGTTATTTATTAATTTTTTTTATTTCTAAAAAAAGAAATTCACGCTACGGTGACCCCTGCGGCCGAATTCGGATTCCAGCCCACTACCCGTTAAAAAAATAGAAGAGAAGAAAGAGGGGGGTGGGGGGTCTTGGAAGTAGGGTTTCTGATTCCCCCTCTTCCCTGCCGCGTACATCTTAGGCGAACCCCTCCTCCGCTCGCGCGCCGCCGCATCCATGGGCAGGGGCAAGTTCAAGGGAAAGCCCACCGGCCGCCGCAACTTCTCCACCCCAGAGGAGATTGGTAATACGCCCCCACTTCCCCTCACCTCCCCTCCCAACCCCTCGTGGCTTGGCCGACTCCATCTCCACAGCATCTCATGTTGTTGTTTGTTGCTGCGATTTACCCCCTTGGTTTGTTCGGTTTTACTAAAAATTTGATCTCAAGTCTAGATTTTTTTTTGTTTTGTTTTGGATGTTGGTATCTGGATGATTGCTCGATCTGAAGGTGCGGTGAAACGTCTTGACTTGGTTTGGATGTCGTAAAATAGGAGCACGAGCTGTAGCTTGTTGTGAGGTAGCACAAGTTTGCACAGAACGATTTGATTCTTTGGGGTCTTGTTGGCGAATTGGGGTACCTTGGATCTTAGTTTTGATACTAAAATTGGGTGGATGCTCAGGCGTGCTATGGTTGGTTCATTTCCCTGATTTATATTTGGTCTGTTCCTCTTTATCCCGTGATGCGGTAGAATGGTATTATTGTATTTCGTTTTTGATTTGATTGCGAGTAGTTTTATTACTTTTCGATCATTTTGATTCCATACAATTTTTTGGGAAAAAGCTAAATTTTTTATTATCTTATGTGCTAGTATTGTGCATCACCACCATCTTTTTCCTTTCGTATTTGGGTTGGTCCTGTGTAGTTTAGGTTCTTACCATTTGCTAAGATGATGCTTGCTTGCTTCATCTTCAAATTCGGCATAGCGGTTTTATTGGTTTGTTGAGTAAACTTAGATGATCATCATGAGTTGGATTCAAATGATTGGTTATACTTAAAAATAAGTGTAGTTTGGGACCTGTTGTAGGGGTCCATCTCATGGTAGTCTGTGCCATTTCTACTGGAACGTACTTGGTTTGGTTAATTCTAAATGTTTGTGTGTTTTACTCGATTCTGGTTTTATTACAAAGATGCTAATTGATTCCTCTACTATTATAACCACTCTTTCTGTGGAATCTCATTTGGATTGGTTGATGCTGATATGTTGTGCCATTTGGGTACTAAAGATGTTGCAGCAACTCAAATTTCGTTTGTTCTATTTTGATCTGATGCAAGAGTGACAAGTTCGATTCTTTCTGCATGCAGTGCCAGCAATTACTGATTAGTACCCTAACAAAGTCAATTTGAAGACTGACATTCTTTCAAGCTGTCAAGTTTTATTTCCTTTGGTAATTTTTGGAATATCAAGAAGAAACTTGTGATCAACTCATCTATATTACGGAATAACATTTTGGGGGAACACCATCATGTGGATACAACTGCCCAGCACTCACCCATGTTTACAGTTTCGTAATTTGAGACCTGAAAGATATCAGAGTACCTTTGTTAGCTGGTCAAGTGTGAGCAAAATTTTTAATAGATAGCCACTTGTGATATTTGCTTGCTAAAACAACAAAACAGTTGGTCTGAATTTCAATATGTTGAATATTTCTGCATACTCTGATCCGTTTGTCTTTACCAATTGACCAGTCAAGGCCCCTTTGGGCATTGTTGTTGTTTTGTACACCCCCCCCACCCCCCCCACCCCCCCTCTTTTTCATTCTCACTGTTACAGATCTTCACGAAGGAGGGTTTATGTGGAGTTTAAACGCAGTGAGAAAACAATAGCTCCCATCATCTGTATCTAATCTCAAATAAAAGACATTATTTGAGAGGAGGTGAAGGAGAGAAATGCTAGTTTTTGAAGTTCTTTGGTGTTCTTTGCATAAATCTAAAAATCATTTCTTGGTTCCTTTACTGTGTTGAGCATTTTGATTTGACTGTTTGCTTTATGATATCCCATTATGTGCAAAGATATTTTGACATCTTTTTGATCATATGATATTCTTTTATGTTTAAATGTATGCAGCTGCTGGTACTTCAGATCGTCCACGCACCTTTAAGCAGGTTCGCACAATTTATTTTTTAAACTAACTACATAAATAGAACAAGTTTGGCATCTTGAACAACCCCACCCACCACCACCCCCTCACCCCCACCCCACCCCACACCCCCAATATCATCACACACACACACACACACATCCCTACTTTTTGTGGGGTTTGGGGCGGGGGGGTGTGGTTGGTGAAGGTATGAATCTACCAGGAATAGGTGAATGATGCTAAGCATACTGTATGTACTGTACTGGTGATCTTTTACTGAGTACTTCATGGAAAAGCATTTTTTTTAGTGAATACAATGAAAATGAGTATTTTGCTCAGTAGTTTGAAGGTACAACACGTATGTGCACATGTACAGAACAACAGAGTTATGTGCTTGCATTTACTTTAGTAGTCATGTCCCCATTTTGGAAAACCTTCAGTTACCTTTACTCCATCGCTTAACTGTATTTTTTATTCTGATGCTGCTGTAGCACAGCTGATTTGATGCATTTTCTGAACCTAACTGTGCAGAAAAGAAAATGCCATGATCATGATCTAATTCCATAATTTACTGGTTGGAATTCTTAGAAAATTTATTCCAGGAATCCAACATGAGCAATTTCATGAAATATTGTTTAGTCCTGTCACCAAGAGTCTGAAATCAATATCATTACAAAAAGTTCCTTTAATTAAGAGTACTGCAAATTTGCGAACATTGATTTAGCATCATATGGCCACACGTGATTGTGCCATATTCTTGTTCTGGGCCTCTGGCAATTGACCTGTATTTGTAAATCAAATAGACTCTAGCTGAGGAGAAAGTGGAGGAAAGGGAAGAATCTGAAGAAGAGGAAGAATCTGAAGACGAATCTGAAGGGAAGGCTGTAAGAACTTTTCCCTGCTGTGAATGTATGTTCATATACATGCTTCATTGCTTATCAATCTGACATGTTAATATCTGTCATTAATATTCTCAGAAACATAAAGGAACCGAAGGTCTTATTCAGATTGAAAATCCAAACTTGGTGAAATCGAAAAATATAAAAGCCAAGGAAGTTGATGTAAGTTGGTGTCTTCTGGTAGCTTCTGAAACTTCATTCTCTGGTTTTCTTATCTTTGTATAAGTATGCTTTCGGTAGCCAAATATCATAAAATGCTGTTCCGTGGTGGTGATAATATATTAATATATTATAAGTCCAATTTTTGTGGGAAGAACAATTATCTGTACTGCAGGTAATTGCCCTTTTTCCCGGTCATCTAAGCTATGATGGTATGCAAATAGAGTACCTTCATTATTCATGAAAATGTATATGGGAAATCATGGCACTGTATTTTTTTACTCCATAGTCTCCATGTAGTGACATCCTACTAGACGTGGCCTCCAAATTGTTATCCTGAGCATAATTAGTTCTATAACTCATCTTTTGAGCTGAATTGTGTTGCCATGCTCTTTTCTAGTTGTCTTTGAATTTTTTTTTATCTCTACATGCTGAACAATTTTATGGTATATGTCGAACTAACTAATTTTGTATCGATACAGTTGGGTAGGACAAGTGAACTCTCTAGGCGTGAAAGGTACCTTTTCTTGGGGCAGTTCACATATCATTTTCTTATTCATGAAATAAGACAAGTTTGCCATGGTGCCTTACTTTATGTTCTGTAATGCTGTGATATCAATGACTATGTTCAACTTCTCTTGCTGCCAATGTTCATAAGGCATGAAGAAAATTGCTTAGTGAAGCTGTTTGGTGGATGTTTCTATCAAAAAATAAAAAACAAGCAAGAGAATTAAGGGACAAAAAGGGTACCTATAAGCTGGTACCAAATATATCATAAAACTAAAGTTTTAGCTTTTAAGTCAATTGTTACAGAGTTTCAAGCATTGTTACAGACCTTCAGGAACATATCTCGATTTTCTATGTTATTTAGTAACTCCCTTTGCAGTTCCATCTTAAAAAAAGAAAAATAAACATAGAAGTAGAACTTGCTGTCTGTTATTTTAATGTTGCCACCAGCATATCTATCTGTTGGATATGCACACATGCATCTATATATATTTGTTTTTCTGTTTTCAGTATCAACTTTATTATGTTTGTTTATAGAGAAGAGATTGAGAAACAAAAGGCTCATGAGCGTTATATGAAGCTTCAGGAGCAAGGAAAAACAGAACAGGCTAGGAAAGATTTGGGTGAGGATTTGGGATCTTTTTTATACTTAACTCTATCATTTCTCTTGGTGTTTCTTGTTAATTGTGCTTCCCTATGTGTGTTTATTATATACATCCAGAACATGTGTCATGGGCCTGCACATGTTGACTTAGTAATGATGATATTTTCGGCTCACTCAATCTGCACAGAAATAAACACTGCAACAAGTAACCTGCTAAGTGAATGAATGTTAGTACCAGCAAGACTGATTCCTGACTTGCTGATCCCACATCATAAATCAAAATTTAAAATCAACTGGATATTTTTGCATATTTCATCTGATATTGAACATGGTTAGCCATGGAGCCTCAAATGCGCAACACTGATGTGGGAGTATACTAGCAGAATAATTTATATGTGGACAATTCTACAACGATCTGGCAGTTGGGCAGTATAGTCTTAGTTTAAGCATTTCAGCTCCTAGGTCATGAAGTTGCTGCATATGCTGTGATGCTTTTCTACTAAGATGTGTTCTGCATTCATGCTGAACTTCTACCAGGAAAACAGCAGCCATGTAATGTATTTCCTCTGAGCCCTCTTAGATGCTCTGCAATACAAGTACTTTTGTCTCTGGTCCTTTGTTTTCACAAGAAATTCATCTTACTATATCTTAATTTAATAAGATAGGTCATTTTAGATGTTGGACACCATCTATTATTTAATATTAGACCTGCTCTTATTGAATTTAGCTCTCTATTGTTAGTTTTTAGAATAGTTGCCTGTAGTGTGCTGTATCTTGCAAAATGTTCACTTGTATTATCTTGGTAACACGTTCAGCAATATTGAAGTGTCACTTATGAACTGCAAGCAGCCGTAATCCTCTTTGTCCATTTATAAATGCAGAACGTCTTGCTTTAATACGGCAACAAAGGGCTGACGCTGCAAAAAAGCGCGAAGAGGAAAAAGCTGGTAAATCTTTTGTTCAACGTTTTTGTTTGTCAGTGTTGCCATGCAGTGGTTGGCCATGCAGCATCGGTAGCCTGAGGTTTTTCCCAAAATGCATACTTCCTACTGTACCTTTAATCCTGATAATTTACCACCTTAAGTAGTGCAAATTGCACATCAAGATTGTGCCTGTTAATTTGTATTAAGTTTATAAACCGTCAAAAGTACAAGTGGTAACTTGCAACATCCTACAACTATAGGTAGCAAGTTGTTAAAATTATAAGTACATGTGAGAATTTGTAATTTTGGAAAAAGACATGTGGGTGGTGCAATTTTCTCCTTTTTTTATTGGTAGTGGACTCCAGAATGGTTTACCAGTTCCCCAACATAGATTCCTTGAAATCCTCCTCTATTAGGTAATGGTGTTCCCCTGCACTAACCTTTGTTTCAACTTTTTCTTTGTTGAGCTGAACAAAATGGAAATTCTAGTTTGTAGACAGTAATCTTTCTTCTGTTTGTTCACACTATGTCGAGTACTGAAGCTTATTTTATTCTTGGCAGCCAAAGAACAGAGGAAGGCAGAAGCGCGCAAATGACTGCCCTAATTATGGACCACGAAGGCATGAGCTTTGTTGGCTGGATATTTATTATTTCTTATGCATCTAGTATCTTTTTAGACTTGGTTTTTATTCTATATTCCATAATATTATGCCCTGACTAACTGTAAAGTAGTCTTATGGATGTGGCTTGCTGTGAACTTCCTTGGCAGAGTACAAATGTAGTAAGATCAGCATGGTGCGAAATGGTTTTACTCAAATCAATATAAACTATTGAATGGTATTATGGAGGCTGGATCTGATTTGTGGTTTGCTTATCAGACATGCTTTATGCTGTCATTGTAGCTTCTATGGCAATGGTTGAGTTCCAAGATTATCACCAGAATAAGGTTAAGCTATTGCTGCGGGCGACGGTAGCAGGGCCACGCAATAGTCATGGTGGTAGCCACAGTGGGCATCTTTTTTCGTCTTCTTAAATCGCTATTTGGTGGTTCTGATCCTTCATGTTTGGAAAATTAGGGGAAATTGTGGAGGTATCCTAACAAAACTTGATAATTCCATTTGTATTCTTATTAATACTGAAATATCATGTCCTTATAAAAGGCAACAAAGAGATCTAGAGATCTAGTGCCCTGACAGGACAAAATACCCGTCCTTTATTTTTAGAAAAAATTAGTTTTGTACACTAAAAAAATACTATTGTAGTAAAATATTATTTAAATGTCGAGTCAGTAAAATATCCCTTAAAAATTATATTTGTTTTTGCATCAGTTTGGTGTTACGAAAGTTAATTTGGACAATGTGTTCTCTTTGGACAATGTTTTCTCTTTCTCCATTGAAGGCAACGCATTGTAGAATTGAGGAATCTAAGGTGGCTAGTGGTGTAATCAGTTCCGGATGTCAAATCCAAAAAAATTAGATTCGGATCTTTTTTTAGATATTTGATTATATAATTGGATTCAGATTCGGATATATTTTTGATTATTTTTTCGGATTCGGATAATATCTGCATCAGTTTAGTAATTTGATAGTATTTTATTTTGTATTTCTATTATAGTAGCAATTCTAAATTATACTTCACATTATAACTATATACTTGAGAAAGTGTTTTCTATCGTATTACTCCTGAATTCAGTTTAATAATAATGTAGAAATAAAATTATGTTAAAAACTTAAAATAGCTATATAATTCGTATAAAATTCGAATTCGATCTGAATAGAATAAAAATCCGATTTGAATTCGTATTTGATAACTATCCGATTTGTATTTGAATCCGAGTATGTTCGAATTCGTATTCGAATTCGATTGAAGATAATAGAATTTGGATTTGGTATGACTACTATCCGATTCGAATTTGCTCCGATTACACCACTAATTATGGCATTGGTGTGGGCAAATTTCATGGAGTTAGTATTGCAAAACAGAGTCAGTAGATCTTGTGGCGGTGGCGGTGGCGGTAGAACTCATAGTAGCTATGGCCAATGTAGATGTCATTGTAGTAGCGGTGGATTTCACATCTGATGCATATCTAGTGGTGGAGAAACTCGCGGCTGGCTCAAATCTCGTCAGTGGTTGGCGTTGAAGGCGGATTCTACGATGTCAGCTCGTTGGAGGAGGCCAGTCCAGTTTTTGCTGTGCTAGAGATTGTTGTTCAGAGGAATTTGTGCTAGAGCTCGCAGTTCAGAGGAATTTGCAACTGATTCAGAACTTATCGAAGGTCAACATTAATAGTGGAGGAGGTCGGCAATGGTAGAGGAAGAAGGAAGGAGACAGAACAAAATTGATTTCTTTTTTTTGAAATAAAAACCTTAATGAAAGTTGACATAAGTAGTAAATGGCAAAAGGAGATTTTTTAGTGGTATTTTATTAAGTTGATGTATTTAAATGATATTTTGTTAAAATGAATATTTTTTGTGTGGTACAAAAACGAATTTTTCTTTATTTTTATGTTTTCCTTTCGTTCGCACTCGAGTCAGCTGGCGTGCATCTGTCTCCTATAAGACTGTGTCAGCCTGTTGGCGGCAACCGGCGCTGCCTGCATCTGCAAGCATTGGCCCGTTTGCCGCCGTGCCGTGAGAGTACGGCAGCCATGTTCCGCGCGAGCACGCACTTGCCTGTCGTCGGGAGAGTACGCTTGCTGCCACGCTGCGTGAGGACAGGCTCGCCCGCCATTGCAGCTGCTCGAGGTCATACTGGCCCGCCATTGCACCACGAGAGCACGGGCACCGTGGGCCAAGGCACCGCGCGCGAGAGGACACCGAACAACGCACTCACGTGACTACGTCTACGAGAGCTCGCGCCTATCCGATGTGGAAGTATACCCGCCACCGCGTAGCGCAAGCACGGGCTCCTTTGTTGCCGAGCCGTTCGATCACAGCTTGCAGCCCCACCGTACAAGATGGCATCTACCTGCCATTGCACCAAGTGAGCACAGGCTTTGTCCATTACCACACTGCCCAAGCGCGTTACCCGCAAAAGCTCACGCCTAACCACCACCGGACCTTTTATCCATTTGCCGTTGCCAACTGACCATGTCCATGACCGTATCCGTCACTGCTGAATGCTCTGGGAACTGAGCAGAAAAGAAAAGGAAAAGAAGGGATGGGCAATTTGGTCTTCTTGGGTATAAATAAAATGAACTAGTATTTTACAACGAGACATCTGGCATTTCAACTTTAATAGGGATATATCTGCAATTTTGAATTTATAGAGGACATGGTTGCATTTGCCCCGGAAACATAAACGGGCAGACGGATGATTTTTCAACTTATAATTCTTTATAATGATAGAAATAAATAAAGGTGTAAGCATATAATGATTTAGGATTTGGGTTTTTGTTGGTTATTGACAATAAATGAGCATCTCTTGTCCTAACTCAAGAAGTGTAAAATCGATTAGAAATAGGGATAGTAGAGTATTATGTTGCAAAAATATATAAATCAGTGATTCAACAAGATTAGACAAATATAAAAAGTTAAGAAAACAAAAAAAATACAAGAAAATCGTACATAGACTGAAATTACTAGAAAATTGGCCAGCTAGGAGGAAAAATCCGCGCACCAAAGATAAATTGTCTCCAAAATTATTGTCAACACTCAGCACATGACAGCTGCCCCCTACACCTTGACATTTGCGTCTCTAGCACCATTGCTGGCACCTTGATACACCGTGGTCATCCTTCTAAACTCTAAATTTTAAATTCTAGATTTTTTTTTTTGTCTAATTCTTACCAAGTATTGCCTAGATTTCTTAAGCACTCAAAATCAAATATCTAAAACTCTTAAACATGCATGACAATTCATATATCTACTCCCAAATACTTAGAAAAATCAAGACACGAACTAAACAAATCAATCTCAAATATATCTTACCTGACAAAAACTCAATACTTCAAAAAAATTTCAATTATACATCACACTCAAATATATTATTCAGATCTAAAATCAAGACATAAATCAAACAATTCAATCTCAAACATATCTTACAAAAAAATTCACAATATCTCAACAATTTTTACACATATTATAGATAATCAACCAAACATCCTCTTTGTATACAGGCGACTCGGGGCAGGCAATGTCGGGATGCACCGGCTGAAACCCCAACCCACCAAACATACTGCAAGCTTAGAAAAAATTAGACAGCCCAGTCCGCCCAGGCCTGGATCAAATTTTGCCAAACTTTGACCGATATACCACGAACAGACCTACCGTTATCTTGCAGGCAAATGGAGCTTCAGTATGTAGCCTTCTCTTCCACTCTGCAACAGATGTTTTTTGAACATGCAGAGAAGTTATTCATATTTTATTTATAGGGAGAGGAATATACAAAATGTTTTCAAGGTTTTTTCTGTGGACTATGCGAGTGTATCCATCCTATTCGATAGGAACATAGCTACAGTAGACTACACCACAGGAAAATTACAGGAAAAGAAAATTATGCATCCTGTGTGTTCAGGTTCAGGTATTAGCTACCAAACCAGCATCTTTCCAGGACTTCCATTCTCCATGCATGTCTATCATAAGGTGCGTGATATTCTTGCCCATTTGCTGAAAGATTTTTCAGTTCTTTCAGTCTTTCACACCAGATGTGCCAGATGGCGAGGGTTATTACTAGGGTGTCAAGGCTTTCCGTTGCTATTTTTGCAGATATTTCCTGGGTACGTGCCGCCAATCCTGTTGGCTACCCTGCGATTGAGCTGGACATGAAGTTTAGTGACCCTGCCATCTTAGCATCTTCTTCCATATGCCGTTAATGAATCGGCACGAACTGACGAGATGATCTACCGTTTCTTGCTCTGAATCGGCATAAAGGCATGCTCCTTGATTGGGCCATCCCCAACAGACGTGATCTTGTCTGCCATAGGACACTCATGATAACAACACATTAAGCCAATTAAACATGTGAAAAACTTAAAACGATTTTAGAAAACATCGCCCTTCATATGAAAAGCCACAGTAAAGTATTCTAAAAACACCATATGACGTGTGTCAAATACCACTATTTTGAAAATAACAGTTGATTCTCTTCAATCATATACAGATTGTTTTTGCTGGTATCCTCACTTAAGTTTGAGATGTGTTTAAAACTTGTGTGTAATCTTAAAATGGAAATAACCCTTGTGATTTGTGTCCTCTCCTTTTCTTATAAAAGGTAAAATAAAAAAGGTAAATCAAGAATACGCTCAGAGGAATAAATGATAACTTCTTAAAATATGATAATCAAATTTATTCCTCTCCATCGAGATTGTCCTGTAAGCAATTGCTATTGATGGCAACGTAGGTGGTCGAAAACTGTGGCGAGGTATGGGAGGGGCAGGGCGTGGGCGGGGTGGGTTTTGGCATTATCCGCATACACCCAATCTAGATTAGGCAAGGTGGGTTGGGATTGACTAGTCGATGAGTATCCATTTGGTCGTATCAGGTTTTGAGGTTTGGAAAATAAAAAAATTTTACAATAAAAAATAATTTCTTAATAAATAATGAAAATTATATGATACTAATACTAATAATTGAATATAACGTACCACAAAACTAATTAAATTGATATATTTATATTTATAAATTACACTAATATATTGAAAAATATATAATTATATATAATTGAGACAGGTGACCTAAAACCCACATATATCCACTCATCTTGAGGGATGAGGCATCCCTGCAAGTTAGATTGTATGGGGGGTAAGTCAGGATTGAAGAAAAATCTAAAACTGTATCTACCCCTTTTGCTTTGAGGGGTGGGGCATCTCTAGGTCAGATTAGATCATGTGGGGCAAGTCAGGGTTGAGGAAAAATCTAACTTTACGTGAAGGGTAACCGCTACATGAGGTGATCGAGCGAACAGACAGATTGCTGCATGGGCAGATCTTCAGGTGAGTCGATCGGTAGCCACACTAAGCGATGACCTCGACAGACTGACCAAGCAACACCCACCATGGCTAGGACCAATTGGCGACAGTGATGGTTATCACAAGCGACGCCCACAACGACTAGGCCCACTTACAGCGATGATGGCTAGCTCAAGGGATGGCCCCGATGACTAGGCAAAGCCAGTCGGATGAAGGTGGTGTCGACTGATCGGAAGCAACAAGTAACTGCTGCAGGGTCAACGAACTAACTAGGCAACAAGCATGCCCAGGACCAAGCTTCATTTTTTTGTCACCTAGGCAAGCCTGGAGAAGGGGACCAAACAAGCAAGCAACCCGAGTGTTTGATTGGATGTCCCGTCACGTTTCAACCATGCCCAAAGCCAAGCAAATTTGCACGAACACACCGACCAAACCACATAATAACTCAAATAAGTTTGATCTAAAAGCGAAATATTACCACTGAAAATATAAAAATTAACATCAAACTTTTATATTTAGCGAAAACTATAATCATGAAGTATAAATTTATCTTGCAAAATTTCGATAATAGTAACAAGTTCAATCATAATACATAGCCGTCTTCCTCATCATTACTCAACAACCAAAGAATACTATACCCTTCAAAGGTAAAATTTTGTAGGCCTTTCAAGATTCAATACAATAGATAGAATCGCCCTCCCAAGATTCCTTATCGTTTCCTTATTTGTTGTTAGCATCCCATGCACCAATCATCCTGCTGCCGTGTGTAAAACTTGAATGAAGCTTGCATGCAAAATTTCTCTATGGTGAGAAAAGCTAGTCATACATCAAAATATTGTACACAATCCTATACATAAACGGCATGTGCCATTTAGACACAAGCTTAATGATAAGAGCAGCACTCAGGTTCTTGTCATCACCAGAGCTTTAATCCATTGGTTTGTTTCTCATCATCTTGCGTTTGGTGGCATCCAGGTATTTCTTCCGTAGTCTTATAACCTTGGGAGTAACCTGATAAAGCTCACATGTCAATAGAAGATCATAAAACAGGTATGAGTTGGCACAAGTGTAAATCCAGTTAAAAGATAACTAGTTTTTTTAGTAAGAGGTTGGGAGTTTTATTCCATCAAACCAATTTTCCTCTCCAGAACTATAATTCCCAATAAAAAAGCTACAGTAGTCTAATATGCTATTCCAAGAAATGAGCAAAACTAACTCACATGGCATTACTTGGTAAATTTAGATTTGGATTTACACTAAACCTGCTATAACTTTAGCATACCAAATAGTCTTGCAAGCTGTATTTTTATATTTCAATCTGTACACAGAGCACGCTTCCCAAATTTGGATATAGAATTGCATAAAGCATGCTTTAATGGTTTCATGTCATAATGCCAAACTTTTGCTAAGTATCTTATTTTCTATTTGAACATTACATAACAAATGCTTATTGATGTTTTATTTGTTTTTTGTTTTTGCCATGGTTTGTAAAACATAACATAATTTCACATGCATAGATGCATTCACAACATTGTTTTATCTGGAAGAAATAATATTTTATTATATTTAAGCTGTCAGAATTGCATTGAGCTTGGAGTTTTACAACAACAATGCTAGAAAGGGAAATTCAGTAAGTGCCAGCTTCATTTCAACAATAGGTTATTTCTCATTTCAAAACCAAACATCAATTTAGTATATATCTATTTCTTTCTTCATGCCAAGAACTAACAAAGCTTCAATGAAACAATACACATAAGACTACGGAATAACAATTTGCACAAGAAGAAAATACTTTAATTCATTCCTCATACAATAAAGTCAGAACTCAATAGTAGGAGTGCAAAAGGAATTTTCTTTGAAGAAAATAAGAAGACAACTTGCCTCAATAAGCTCATCTGCAGCAACATATCCAATCGCCTCTTCCAAACTCATCTGCATTACAACAACTTTGTTCAAATAACGTGCATGGTAGTTTTTAAAATAACCCAAACAGCATTGTTTACTTGATATACACTTAAGCACGGTACTTGTTAGTACAGAAAAAAAAAAAAAAAAAAGGCTCAGCCAAGGCTATAGGTGTCAGATTTCTTAGTAGCAAGTAGCAACTTAGAGCAAGGTATTAAAAAAACAGGATTTGGAGTGAAACCAGCCATGAACCGGGAGGTCCCAGGATTTTTTTTTTGGAAACATAAATCGACCGGAATTGGCATTGAATCGGTATAAATCAGACTAATTTAATTATAATTTGGATTAAAAAACATTTGGAATTCAGTATCCCACCCCAAGCTGGTTTGGCCGGTTTTTTGAATATCCACATTTAACTATTCGGTCATCATCACATACTCCTTTGGTTGAAGAGTGTAACATCCCAATTTTTCACCTAGGACCCTCATTGGTTAAAGATTTGTGTTAGGGTCCTTCTCTTGTACTCTAACCGCAAATCATGGATCTTTTTAGAAATATAGTATTTTTATTTAGATCCTCGGCCATTTTAAGTCTAGTTCAATGAAATCTTTCTTGTACTCTTAGATGTTTTAATTTAGAAATTTTCAAAATGTTCACCCAGGTCCTTGGATCCTAGAATTGATAAAACTTTGGGTTTAAAGTCCAGGGCCCAAAAATCGCAAAATTACATTTTAGTGCTTTGACAAATTTAAAACTCTACATCGATGCCCTTCAATTTTTAAACTTGATCCTTATTGGATTTGCATTGATTAAGAACTCTTCAGTCTAAATTTCTCTATTTGGACCCCAAGTGACTTTTAAATTCTGGACTGAGAATCTTGGTCCCTTGTTAAATTCCAAATTGAACCAGGCCCTTCCTCAGGTTGAATTCCAAAATTTGTCTCTCCTCCCTATCAGGCCCATTATAATCTTTTGATTACTAGATTATTCATATACTTCAATCAAATCTTTCCATACTGTCGGACTTCCAAATCTCTTTTTAAACTTACATCTCTCTAGTCCTTTATCCCAAATTATAATCGAAATTAAATCTCAAAATATCGGTCCATAATAAAATCTTAAGATCCAAATTCATTTCATCAATACAAAAACCTGAGACTCCACTGGATTTAGCTACCCAAGTCTGTACCAAACCTTGCTAACCATCCCAAGAAGTATATGTGTAGAAGTTGAAACCACTAATCCATCTCTAGCAATGCATCCAACTCACTGAAATATCACGCATATATATTGGTTGCATTCTAGCCCTCAGAGCATTGAAACACCTGCAAATAAGTCCTTTCATCTAAGCCCTGGGGAGTAACCAATTTGCACTGAGCCCTCGATATCTTGCTACAATTGCGTTAACACCCCTTTCCATGGTCATCAAGTGCTAGAAATTATGCACAAATAAGTCCTAGGATGAAATTTCATGCCTAGAACAAACATTATATTAGCCATTTGCATTTAAGCCCTTGAAAAATTACCAATGTACAAGAAGGTCCTAAATGATATTTTGTTTCAAGCCAAAAGACCAAATTGCCCTTCTATCTAGTATACATGCAGTAGTAGATTTCCCATTTTACTCTTAGTCCCATGACACTTAGCACATGCAATTCACCTGGATAAACCTGAGAGAGAGCATGTGCATCCAATCCTGAGCCCACCTGAAGACCAAAGGAAGTTCGCCAGAGAGCCACCAGCATTCCCTCTTGAACTTACTTGAGTACCATGCCACTTCACATGCCATCACATGGCCTCCATCACAGCATCCTCATGATCCTTAGATATCCTTCATAGTACATAGGAACTGGTGTGTTTATATGGCATCCACAAAACCCCTCCCAGTGCACACACTGGTAATATAATATAAAGTCTCCAACACCCTTGTGTTCTGCTGAAGTGCCACCTCTCTTTAATAGATACACACATCAATTGAAGCAACCCAAGATTACTCTATTCTAGGAATCAGAAATCAGTACAAATCCACAATACATACCCCTATTGAATATTCAGTTGCTTCATCTGTTCTGAACCCATATCCAT
Organism: Pharus latifolius; assembly: GCA_019359835.1. Lineage (NCBI taxonomy): Eukaryota > Viridiplantae > Streptophyta > Magnoliopsida > Poales > Poaceae > Pharus > Pharus latifolius. The sequence continues at coordinate 20,926,739 of CM033319.1, forward strand.
CTATTGAAACAACCCTTGTTGTTCAATATCCACACCAGGTAAATCATTGAACTTTTATTCCATATTCAATTACAGTCTTGAATCAAACTCAATGATTAGATACAAAATTCCAGTTTTCAATTTAGTAAACCCTGCACACAGCCACTGCTTGGTTACTATACATTTTTCGTTTACTTCCATTACCGTCACTATTACGTTGTCAGTTGCTATCGGGTGAACACCGATGAGCCTCCACCAAGACTCCAAACACTTCTACTATGTACCTCCAATCGAAACCAAACACTCCAGCACAACTCTGGTGAACTGTCGCCACCGGACTGTTGTTTTCGCCCGCAGCGGTTATCTCCTCTGTGTCCCCCATCGAAGTATCTCCTGTGCCGAAAAATTCAAAACTTCTCTTTCAAATCCAGCCCTCCAAGACCTAGAAACTTTTCTATTCAGATGGTTGGCCAATTCATCACCGTAGTTGTCGCCACTGGCAAGCTCAACCTTGCCGCCACATAGACTCACGTCGCTAGCCCTCCACAAACTCTCCATCCAATACAATCATATCAGTATGGCCACCTAGACCCCCTCTTGCTAACCTCCGAGTGCTGCCAGTTCCAATCAACCACCACCAGAGTTCGCCGCACACCCCTCCGCCAAATTCATCTAAGAAAGTGAACACCAATCTCTGCACCAAAGCCATAATCAATCGAAAATTCACCAAATTGGGACTCCAGGAGGGCGCCAAACCACTTTACCAGTAACAAGCTTCGCTGGAACGGCCCAGCAATGGTGAACTAGCCACTTTCCCTGTTTCACCCCTCTAGTCGATGCCTGCCAGCACTGCACCGCTTTGCTGTCGCCACCGTGCCTGGGACCTACGTGTAAGGTGTTGGTAGTCGTAACCCCATTGTCGCTGTCGCCGATGATCGCCGGACACGGCCGAATTCGGCTACCCTGGTACCATAGCGCCAAGGAACTCAATTTGAATTGTGTTTGGAGCAGAGCTCCGACTTCTAGTCAGCTCCAAGGCTGAGCCGAGCTCCAGCTCCAAAACATGAGTTGATTTGATTTTCTAGTTATTCCAATTGAATTCCAATCCAATATGATTGAGATTTGAATTGAAATTGTCAAAAATTACTTTAATTTAGTAGGAATCAAATTACAAAATTTCTGAACTTAAAATCTTTTTAAGATAAATAACAATAATAATAAACTGATTTAATTTGGTTGAATTGATTTTTAATCCAATTGAATTGAAATTTGAACTGAAATTTGACTTAGAAATCTGAATTTGAATTAACTCATTTCAATTTTATTCCACACAAATTTCCTTTGCATTGAGCCAAATGCAAAGTAATGTCAAGTCAAAAGCTGTAAACTGAGCTGATGTTTAATACAAATCGTATTTCAAATTTAAAAGAAAGAAAAAAAAACCTGATTTCAGTTTTGATCTTAATAATTCAATTCAATCCTAATAAAGTTCAATTCCGGTCAGCAAAATGAACATATTTTCATAAGTTTCATTAAAAATAGTTCAAAACAAAATTGAGTCAATAATAGAACTAGCTAAGTGATTTTTACAAAATAAACTTATAAACCCAACTCCAATTAGAATTAAACTAATTTATATTAAACTTCTAATTTTTAGAAATAATTAAATCAAAACATATTCCTTATCATGGCTCATAGATTCGATAAGATGAAACCCTAATTTTCTTTAATCAATCCAAATAAGACGATCCAATCAGTTCAGATGATTAAGTCTTTTTCATATTTCAATTTAACTTGATTTCTTATTTTATAATTATTGAATACATTAAACTTAAAAACTTTAATAGACATAAGAAAGTTATAAGCTAATAAACTTTAAATCAATTTAAACGATCTTGCTAAATTAAATTGTATTCTTAAAATGGAAAAGCCCATTTAAATATAGGATCAAATGGATAGATTTTAAATGATACCAGACTTCTTTTAAATTTTAATAAAATGGCTGATAGAGTGGCTCAGTTTTAGCCCAACCAGATTTGAATAGACTTTTAAAATCATAGAGCTGCAAACAATCTATTTTCAGTTTGCATATCCACTCAGCCAATAAACAAATAAATTTAACTTATCCCGGCTCATAAACCTCGTCACTGCAAATTCTTTAAAATCAAAACCCTAATCTTTATCCTCAGTTCTTTCCAGTTATGTCCAAGTTGTCAGAACTATCCCGTTTGGTCAATTTCATCACACAATCAGATTTAATCCATCCTATCAATTCAATCTCATCACTTGAGCATCTCATCCGCTCAATCCCATTATTTAACCAAATTTGGTTCATCTCGTCCGATCAATCTCATATCTTAAACTCATCTTGTCGATTAGATCTTATCCTTCGACTAGTCCTCATGCATGCATACACAGACATATGGGCATAGCCCAAGTACTTTCTAATTACTTCTAATTGAATGGTCAATAGCTTATAGACCCTAACTATTGAGTCCAAGAAGAATGCGACTCCACAGGTACCTCGAACTGTACTACAACAAAAAGAGGCAAATCACACTTCTTTGGTCATATTGATCCCAATACTTTTAAATGTTAATTATTTTGATTGTTTCAAGTATTATGCATTGAATTTGATCTACAAAATAGATTAGAGATTATTTGATTTAGTTATATACAATTGATCTACAAACTAAATTCATATTTGATTTAGTTATATACAAAATAAGATAGAAACTTACATGCTTGCTTCATTGATCAACCCTTCATGTATATACAATTGTTATATTGTGACTTGTTGAGTACAAAAGTACTCACTCTTGCTATAACTACATTCAGTTGAGAAATATGAAGAAATAGGACAGGAGTTGTATAGCTTCGACCTTAAATTGGAGAAGACTCTCGATAAGGATCTAAAGTCTAAGGATCATGAACTAACTTGAGACGACTGTGGGACGACCGTGTAATTGCTATACCGTACCTTGTAAAGTACAATTGGGTATGGCTTACGCTTCTATTTTATTGTAATTATCCAGATTATAATATTTTGTATAAATATAAGTTTTGTGTCCGATACTTGTATATGTGGAGCAACCGTATCCTGGGTGGTTGCAAGTTAGGTAGTGCATGCCTCCCAGGAGGCCACGTCAGATGTGGGACCCCCAGGGCGCCATTGGAATAGGTAGAAATCATTGCCTAACATAATTCTCGTAATTCCCTGACTCAAAAAGAGAGTATGTTCCTAATGTTTTAGGGCCAGAATGGGTCCTATTATGTTTGAAATACTGGATATATTGGCGATGGATGCTTAAAATATATCAACTATGACTAATACACACTGAAATCTTTTGATGTCTTGGTAAAAAGAAAAATAAACATACCAATCGAGGTGGAGACAGTCGGACATTTTCATCCTTTCCTGGAGCTCGGATATTTGTAAGTTCTTTAGTTCTCACAGGATTGACCTGCCAAAACAACATTACTTTTGTGTACTGAAGAGAAGGCTGATTCATAAGTATATAACCAACTTACATCAAGATCAGTGTCGCGTGAGTGTTCGCCAACTATCATGCCTTCATATGCCTTCAAAAAGGAGGAAGAACAAGGAATAAGGTAAGCCTACTCTTGGTGTAGTAGTTATGAATAAGAGAAAGTAATGTAGATACTAGATACCTCCAACCCAGGAGAAACAAAAAGAATACCACGAGCTTCTAAACTCATAAGTGCATGTGAAGTGATAATCCCTTTGCCAACCGATACCTATATAGGAATACAGAGGAAGTTTAAGTTATTGCATGCCCATGCTCAAGATTAAGCAGCACATAGCTCGTTAAATCCCAATTAGATTGAACATAATCCATCTTAGTTCAGATCAATGCTTAACTGTTGGTTGAAAGTAATATCATTTTATTGCATAAATATATTTCCCACTAAAGAAATAATTTAAGGGATAGTTGGCAATAAACATATAAGAATAAATAAAAGGTCATGAAGCAAAGGAAAATAGCTTTTACCAGAACTCCTTTTCTAACACTCCCTAAGGCACCTCTGTATTTAGCATATGCTGCATCCATAGAGAAACAATAGATTAATTACCCCAACTCAGGGAACCAATAAATATATTTTAACAACTCAAGCAGCAATTGTATGAAAGCAACATCACTGCCAAGCACTGGCATATCTTTCAAACCTAGAGGTGAGGGTGCTTGTGGGCTTACACCAGCTCATCATTTGCCTCCACATGGTGTAGAAACCAAGGTTTCAAGTTTTATCTAAATAAATATCCATACACTAGAAATTGACATTCATATATACTTGAATTACTTTCATCTCAAAAAATTACAGGGAAGAGTTACAGTTGAAATATTATCTAGTTTATAAATAACAACATACACTGAAAAGCACGATGCATAAATCCAGTCCCACGTGTAAAGCTGCTGAAAATTCCTTTAAACCCCACCAATCCCCTGCATTCATAATAAAAAGTGGAGTCAAGATCATTTGTTATTATCAAAACCAAAGCGTATCAATACATCAAAGGAATCACTGGAGTACAACTCAAAATTTATAAGGCACAAAAACAAACATGAAAAAACAATTTATCTATATGCAATTGTGACCTTCTGGTTGCTCCTGTAGTAAACCCTACTAGGAATGGATCTACAAGAGAAAAAAAAAACTCAACAACAGAAACACAAATGATCTTATCCAATTATATATGAATTACAATGAGGAGGATTTTCACTGCAGGAAATAAAAGTAAAGATGAAATACAAGCACTGCTTTCTAGCCCAAAATGGTTGTAAGTTATTAACCAATCATCCAATCAGAAGATAGCACATGATGAAACCAGTAACTGGCAGAAGAATGACAACTCACTGACCTAGATGGACATGTCATGAAGACACGAGTTCTTCCAGTTGTCCCTGGAACAGGGCCCATGTCCATTACTTCACCCTTCCTATGTGTAAGGGTTTCAAGGACAAATCCAACATGATCCTCATCCACCTACAATGTCTTGTTCATAAATTGAAAGAAAAAAATTAAAACACAATGAGAAGCTCCAGCGTGGATTTTCTGATTGCTACCTCAATGGTTACTTCCTCAATTGGCTCTAGCTTTTCTCCACCATCTGCTTTGTACCTAATTCAATGAAAAGACATCATTAGCTATCACTGAGAATGATATTATCAAATGGCTCAGGGATTTCCATGTCTTAGCAAGAAAAGAGTAGAATTGAACAAGAAAAGAAACAAGAAATAGAACTTGGCATCTAGATTAAAGATGGTTAGCTTGTCTGTTAACAAATAAATCAAAGCGTATCCATTCCAGAGAAAATGAAACAAAAGATGTTGCACATCTAAATCAGAAAAAGAATACAAAGCCTCTTAACCTAGAAAGAAAATCAAAATGAATACACAGGCAAAAAATAATAATGTGGAGAACACCAAAACTCACATCACTTTTGGTGGTGAAACAGAAAGCTCAAATCCTTCACGCCGCATGTTCTCGATTAAAATTCCTGAAAGTTATGCAGATTGTGATATGGTTGGCTCTAATTTTTCACTATCTTGAACAGAAGTTTGTAATAATAAAAGCTTTCAAAAGAATCATATTTATTATTTTCATAAACAGTGCAGACCTAACTGAAGCTCTCCCCTTCCTTGAACTTCATATGATTCTGATAATGGTCCAGGAAGAACATTGATTGCCAGGTTTGTTTCTGCCTCTGCCATCAGACGGTTACCAATTTTTGCTCCAGTTAACTGTGAAATTTTAAAATATTCCAGTTGAGTGGAGAAATTAACAAATATAAGTTCATATCTGTAGTTTGAATATCGCAAATCACATATCAAAAAGTCATCCAACAAAATTAATAAAATTAAGTTCCTTCCCATCCATGTTTAGTCAGCATTGGCAACATACAAAGTTGACCTATAATAACTGATTGCTATGTAAAGGAGTATCCTGATATACCAGTAACTCTTGTTTTGATGAATTTGAGTCATTTAACCAAAAGAGATTGGTCCTTATACTTGGGAAAGATTAAGGCTTCAATAACAAGCATCATCAATTCCTTATTTCACCTCCACATATGATGGCAGAACAGAATCATTAATCAAAACAGCAAAAGGTTAGCACAAGTTTGACTATGCCAAAACATCAGGAACAAATGACCTGGAACTGCTTACTAAAATAATGGTATATATTGTAAAATTAAACTAGTTTCAGGATAGCAAAGTAAAAAATAACCTATGAGGCTAACCCCATACATTGGATTTAGCCCTCCAGAGCTAAAGGTGTTAGTTCCCTACTCCCATCCACCAATTCAAAAGTTTATTCAGGGGACTAACTACAGAAAAAGGGGCTATTTTTTGCAACCTTGAGAAACAAGTCAGTTTTGCAATATTTTACCTTAATCAATTTAACAAGAAAATTCAGTACCAAGCTCTCTGCATTTGCAGTTCGGTGCTGCTAACAAAACAACATTTGCTTGTATTATTTTTATGGCCCCCAGATCAATTCAGGAAAAAGGATGAGTTTGTAACTGCAATAATTTGATATAAACATGTGTCAGAAACTCAGAACCTTGCCTTCTGATTATTTCCAAAAGAAATTTGTCAACCATTATACTCTGCAAGCCAAAAATCTGCCATCTAGCCATGATTTGTACTTCAGCTAATGGTCGTCAACCATATCTAGTTCTTACAATTAAAATATGCATTCTATAGGTGGCCAAATGGCTGAATTATCTCTCTTTTCTAAATACCAAAATATATAGGTAGAAAAATCTCCAACATACAAGTTCCATGATGCCAAAAAAATCTCAAATGCCATCATCTAGATTTCTGTGTCAGACATGCAGACTTAGAGTAGCATAGTGGCAGTACACTACCATGGTTTTGCAACAACTTTTTGAATTAAGGGATTAGATATCAATAAAAAAAACTTCAGCCAGAAGTTAACCAATGAAAATCTGCTTCTTTTTCATAATGTCTCATTGTCAGATGTGTACAAGTTGTTTTGTGTATTTCTTAAATCATATGGAAGAACTCAGATTTTTGCTCAAAAAGAAAGAGAGAAAAAACAAAGACTACAAGCAGTATATAGTATATATTTTAGTGATGTGGAGGCCTATTATTTGCTACTTACATGAGTGCCATCACGGCCAGCCAGTGGTGAATCGTTCACACCAAATGTCATGGATATTGTTGGTGGGTCCAACTCAATTGTAGGCAGAGCAGTCAAAACCTACTTTTGCAACCAACAGTTAAATCCAAAGTAATTAGGAACCTCTGGCAATTGGAGAAGGGAACATCACCAACTGCTAGTAGCCCAATCCAAATACAAAGTTTGCACTACCTCTGCATTTGCCACGGTATGTCCAATTGCTGGAGCAGCCAATCCAGCCATTGAAATTATATCACCAGCTCCTGCAGTCTCTATTGTTACCATGCTTGTGCCTTTCTTTTTCATGAGCTTGACAACCTAAAAAAATTTTCAATATAATTTGCAAAAGGTCCTTGAGGCTTTTAACATGGACAGCAGTTAAGAAATGTTGAGTGTGAAAAAAAGGGGGGAAATGCAAGAATTGCCGGCAGACCTTTCCCTCTTCTATCTTCTGAACTCCATCATCTGTGCTACGAAGACCATGCACTTTGTCACCAACACGGACAACTCCAGATTTTATTCGTCCTGTCAGAATTCGCCCTAGATAAAAATCACGCTCCATCATGGAAACCTGTAAATGACTATTAATTATGTTACATATGCTAAGAATAAACAAAAATTACTATATTTAAGTTATTGAGTATTGACTTGAACAAAGAGGCCTGCTTCCTGTGAGTGGTGTCAGATGGCAGCTAGCTTGAAGAAATAAATATAGGGAAAAATCCTTTTTTTTTGTCCCTCGACTTTGGGGATGGGCACATATTAGCCCCTGAATTCATAGGCGCTTTTGTCCCTCACTTTTGAGGTGTAGGTCCAATAGAAGTCTTCCAAGTCACTACAAGGTGGAAGCAATTGACAAGTGGGGCCAAGCTGTCAATGACTTGGAGATTTAATGGACTTGGGCAGATTTTTTTTTCGACGGTTTATTTTGGAACCATGTGGGCCATGGCCAAAGTTGAGAAGGAAAAGGGCCCTCAAAAAGTTTAGAGTCTAAAATAGACTTGACTCCAAATTTAAGGGGGAGTCAAAAAAGGACTTTTCCCATAAATATATGTATCTTTAGACTGCTGACAGTATTATTTTGTTTTATAAAGTGCTTTACATCTAACTCGAAATATATATCTCACAAAATTAGGCATCACAAAGATAAAATCAAGAGTGAGTTGCATCCCACGTCCTTAAACTCGAGAACGTATGTCATTTAGGTGTCTAAACTAAAAATTTAATTTGGTAAGTCTCTAAACTTGTTTGACCATTTCACTTAGGTAAATCAGTAAGTTAAACTAACAGAAAATGACGCGATATTCTAATATAGCACTTCTAAGTTGATGTCGCAAGCCACATTAGCTTTCCTAGCATATTATTGTGCCATGTTGCATTGTCATGCCAGCTTATTAATGATGTAGCACACAAACATAAACTAATTAATTGGAATTATTTTGATTAAATGCTTATAAAATAGTATAAATGGCATGATAAAAATTCAATAATAAGAAATATGTCGGGCTAAAATTCAAAATTTACATATGATTCCTTCACTTATTGGCAAAATAACCAAATTGACTAACAGAGACGAGTTCAAGGGCCAAGTTTAGGAATCTGTCAAGTCAAATTTCAAGGTTTGGGGCCTAAGTGGGCACAACAAATATGCCCTAATCTCAAACAAATATCTTGTTCTTATGTTTTTGAGTATACTAACCAACATTTGGAAAGGGACCTCCAGGTTTGCTTTTGGAGAAGGAACATGCTGTACAATAGAATCAAGCAATGGAGACATATTCTTTGCATTGTCAGGAGGGCTCTTGGTGAATGTTAAGGAAGCCCATCCTTCTTTGGCTGATGCATATAGAACAGGGAAATCTAACTGTTCTTCTGCAAAATCCAAATAAAAGGATGTCATAGAAGCAACAAGATTAGAAAACTTTAAGGGTAAGCCAAATCGAAGAGCTAGAAATGAACCTGTAGCACCAAGATTTGCAAAAAGATCAAAAACCAAGCTCTCTACTTCGTTGCAGGTTTCTTCAGAAACTGTTGAAGCAACAATCCAACAGTTACAATAAATATGAATATCATTAATCTATATAGGCCTGAAAAACTAAAATAGCATTGCTCTATCTATTTTAAAGCAGTTGTATTCCAACTGCACTTGGCTTTTTTTTTCCTTTTGGAGAATACCTACATTTTGCAGCAGTACATTCTCCAACAAATAATTTGGTTAGCAGAACAAATACTCATGCTAACTTTTGAAAAGAGAGGGCTTTCTTGCAGAAATTTTATGAACAGAAAATTCGAAATTACACATGTTCTTATCATACTGGAGGGAAAACAGAAAAAACCTATTTAGTGACCTTCACAAAAGAGACTTGTTCAGCAGTGATTAACAAATGGATAGTAGAGTCCTTATGGACAGACTAGTAGAACCCTAGCATGTCTATCATGTAATTGTCTTCACTTTGCCATATTTAAACTACAATTAATCTTCAAACCTTTTGATTTACATGCCGACTTGTCCATGTTTATTTGTATGATGCCTAACTCAACATAAGAGCATGCTTTGATCAAAACATTAACCTTCTCTTTTACAACAACACACTAGTCCAACAAGTACTATTCTCTTGGTTTTTTCAATTGAAGTGTTGAACGACAGTAAGGTTTTGTTATCTATAAAGGAGATCAAATCAGTATGTTCACTCCAACCTTTTTCACTGCACTCATAATATACTGTTTAAGTAAGCAAAAATCAATAAACATCAGAAAATCAGCAGACCTGAAGGCCTGTCAACTTTGTTGAGGAGGAGAATCGGTCGCAAGCCATACTTCAAAGCTTTTGAAAGCACAAACTTTGTTTGTGCTAAAGGCCCCTCCCCAGCATCAACAACCAAGACAGCTCCTTCCACCATTCCAACGACTCGCTCAACCTGTTAATTTGGCAAGAACTCTCTCAAATACCACTGCAAAAAATCATCTTGTCGTACTTAACCATATAATTTGTGTCAAGCACATACTTCACCACCAAAATCAGCGTGCCCAGGGGTATCAACCATGTTGAGCTCATTGTCCTTCCAAGAGATAGAAGTGACCTAAACAAATAGTCATGATGAACAAACAACTGAATTCAATGTAATAATGAATTTTTTAAAAATATATATAAGGTGCCATAGCATTCTTTACAGGGAAAAGGGTGTCAATATTTGGCCTTTTGATACAAAAATACTTCATTTGAATGATCGATGCAGGAGTTCTATAAATTAAATATAGAGGTAATGATAATCTTAGAAGACCCTAACACTATTTGCACAGTAATTTGTCTGAAGTTTCGTCAGCACCCACACTATGTGAGTACGTTAGTTTAGACCTATGTGGCATCTAATATGGAAATATAATGCTGGTACAAAAGTCCAGCTAAGTTGGTATGTCTATCCATGATATATTACATTAGCTGCATTGAAATGTTACATTTATTACATAGAAATTTTAGCAATATGTGAGATTACTGCTATATCATCCAAGAGCTCACTATTTGACTACAAAAACATGGGATATTTCAATGCAACTTTGTAACTGCTCATTCAACTCCTTGAAACTATGAACACAAAGTGTTGGATGAAACATCACACAGAAACGCACGTCTTCCCACAATGCACACAAAAGCGAACGCAGCTGTTGAGCTAGATGTCACTTCTTCTGCTATTTCTAACCCCACACGAGGTGTTCAACAAACTGTCACACAGGAATCCACATGTCTAGTAACATTGAGCACAAAAACGTGAGTTTGGGCATTTGAGCCAGATGCCACTTCCTTCTGGTACTTCCAGTTCACTTTGAAAGGCACAGAAATTCACATGTAAGCTGAGCTTGAGAGCAGGCTTTGAACCAGATCACAGTCACTTCCTTCTACCAGTAATTATCGTAACAAGGCATGCAATGTGTTCGACTAAACTCCCACAGGAATGCTCTTGTCTAACGACTCCAGCCTCAATAACCACGCATGTACCAGCTCTATTAGAGTTACCTTAGAGGCGATAGTGATCCCGCGCTCTCGCTCGAGGCTGATGGAGTCCATGGCGCGCTCGTGGGGGATGTCAGCGCCGCACTGCCGCAGGAGCCGGTCCATCAGCGTCGTCTTCCCGTGGTCGACGTGGGCTATCACCGCCACGTTGCGGATGCGGGACGGGTCCATGACGCCACCCGGCGCCAAAGCAGGCGACGCCGCTGCAGACGCGGCGGCGGAGGAGTAGAGGCGGCGGAGAAAAGGCGAAGCGGACGGAGAGGACGAGAAGGAGGACGCAAGAGATGGATGCGACCGGCTCGCCGCCGAGCGGAGGCCGCGCAGCAGTAGAGCTGCGGCCATGGCGTTTCCCGTCGGCGACGGCGGCTGCGAAGGGTGGCCTGATGTTTTTGCGCGGTCGCGAGGGAGTGGCGCCGCAGCCGCTCGAGGGTTTTATAGCCGGGCCTTCGTTATGTAAGAGGCTGCTCCCACACGGCCCATGCGACTCGGTGGGCCAGTAAGCGCGCCGGGCTGCTGGGCTAGCTTGCGTGGGAATATTTGCTAACAATAGTGTGTGGTGTGGTAATCTATCTATTACAATAGAATTTTCATCCACACTAACTCTTTGACCAAAATTGTTCCACACATTCGACCAAGAACAGTTCTACTGATTCGATCAGCAAAAAAATTGACCATATTAATGCGGATACGAATTAGACACCATATTGCATATATATTTGATAATTCTGATTTCAGGATTTAAACCATGGTCTCTCGCGTCAAAGCTGTTGGATCTAGGTAGATCTTAGTATCTAGATTTTGATGATTAATGACGTTTTGGATAAATCCATGATGATTAAAGTTAATCTGAAAATATCAGATTTGATGATTAAATGACAATTTAGATAAATCCCGATTTAGCACAAGTAAATTGAATTGATTATCGGTAAACCCTGAATTGGATGTTTCCTCGATTGCGGGTTTGATATTGATGCATATGTAGAGGATGGGCTCGGTGGTTGCATCAAGTTTGTGCTAATTGATTGATCAAGATGTTATATGTTAAATCTTGAGGTTGATGACTTCAGTTGTGGATTTGATATCGATGCACATGTTGAGGGAGAGCTCAGGATGATTAGTTATCCATGTTTGTGCAAAAGGTTGATGACTCCGTGTTCTGGATTTGATATCTCTATATATGATTGAGAGAGAGCTCATGATATTAGTCATCCATATTGATTGATATCATAACTTGAGTAGTATGGATCGTGTGCGCATTTCTTGTATCATATATGGATCTATATGATTGTGAGATTCATCCATTACTCATTTGTTGTTCATTGAAATTGGTTTTGTCATTTCACCGAAGAAAGAAATTGTTGAGTGAACTCCTGTGTGGAGTGATTTATCTGGTCGTGATTAATGACGAACTGCAAATGAGACTAACGTTTGCGCATTGAGTGTATATGTTTTAGTCTCAGAATGGTTGCATGATGAAAGCAAGCAAAGGCGTGAGAGAATGAAGACGAGATGAGACATCCCGAGCAAGGTCAAGCTTAGTGAGGACGAGCTTTGAGAAGACAGGAGTTGAGATGTCGAGCATCGCGTGGTCAAGCTTAACGAGATCAAACTTTGCGATGACGAGCGTCGAGCGATCGAGCTTTGCGAGGTTAAACTTCACCTAAGATAAAATCCAAAATTAAGGATTGTTTTCTTAGGGTTTTACCGGTCTCGGTGTTTGGAGACAGACCGGGTTGATAGATTTCTTTTTACTAGTTTGACCGTACTATTAAGAGGGGTCGGAAACTAGTAGCTTGAATCTATCTAGTGCGGAAGCTCAGATGCATTTATATCATCTTGCACTAGTGTCTTGCATTGCTAGTGAGTCTAAGTGTAGTTCATGTGCATTAGATTAAATGTTTTGAAAACTGCACTTAGTCGTGATCGCCAGCTGTTTAAATTGGTTTATTTATCTAGAGCTGGTCGTGGTCGTATTTGCATATTCTGATCGTATCAGTGTTGATACGTGGTCGTGGTCGTGTCGCTTGTTTGCCGGCTTTCTGTTTAGGGTTTGGGCGTGGTCGTAGGAGTTCGGACTGGTCGTACCAGTCTTCGACTCGCTTGCGTACGCTCGACCAAACCCTATCGACCACCTGTTTTCGATCGGATATCAAGACCTGTGTGGTCGTGGTCGTTGCTAAGTGACACAAATCACATCCGCGAGAAAACGGCAAATCCGTATATGCAAATACTCTAAAATTGCATTTGAAATGATTTTTGGATTGAACATTTTAACAGCAGGAAAGTTTCTGAATTTTATAGAAGTTTCTAGACCTTTCTAGGTCTTACTTCTGTTTACAAAATTGTAGAGCTCTGAGTTATCTTTCTAACAAGCCAAAAATCACCTCAATTGGATCTCTGGATCAAAAGTTATGCTTATTTTACTGTCAGTGTGCAGTGGCCGGACAAATGCATCCGTCCGGAGCTATTTGTCCGAAGTGGCCGGACAATGTCTGAAGTGACCGGACAATGTCCGGCCAGTACAAATTTTTTGAGCCAAAAAATGAAACGGACAAATGTATCCGTCTGGAGCTATTTGTCCGAAGTGCCCGGACAGTGTCTGAAGTGACCGGACAATGCCCGGCCAGTACAAATTTTTTGAGCCGAAAAATGAAACGGACAAATGCATCCGTCCGGAGCTATTTGTCCGAAGTAGCCGGACAGTGTCTGAAGTGACCGGACAATGTCCGGCCTGTACAAGTTTTTTTGAGCCGAGAGTTAACAGAGACATATCCATTTGTCTGGACGTTTTGTCCAGACAAATAGTATCCGTCTGGCCTTCACAAATTTCGCCCAACAGACGTTTGCAACGGCTGAAATTTTTGTATTGGCCGGACAGTGTCTGAAGTGACCGGACAATGTCTGGCCTGTACAACTTTTGGCCCGGTTTCTTGCAAACGGCTAGTTTTTCGTTGAGGCTATAAATACTTCGTGTTTGGCTTCATTTTTGGGTGCTCAAAGACTTCATTCTTCAGCTGAAAACCTAGCCAATTGATTTGCATATGTGTTATTGCATTTAGAGGCTAGAATTGAGCCCAAATCTTGAGTAGATTTGAGAGAGAGCTTGAGGGAGATTGTGTGAGTGTTTAGTGCACTTCATCTCCATTAGATTGCTAGTGCTAGAGTGTTGAGCATCTCATTTGCATCATTGATCTTCTAGCACGTGGTTGATTCAAGTGAAAGTGCATCCGACTTGTTACTCTTGGCGATCGCCTTCGCCTATACGGTGCCGGAGGAGAGCCGAGATCTCTCCAATTGAAGGTTGTTGGAGAGGCCGGCAAAGGATTGTGAAAGGTGTGGTGCTCGCCTATCCGGTGTGGAGAAGGAGCAACCCTAGTGAGATATCCTTCGTGGATATAGAAGCGAGGCTCCAAGAGACCTCGGTAAAAATATTGTGTCAATTGCGTATTTCATACTTGTTTTATATTCATCTTGACACAATTACTAAATTCATCATTCTTGCTTGTCATATTGAATAGTTCATTTAGTTGAATGCAACAAATTGTTTAAATTGCCTTTAAGCCTCATTGTATAATTTAGCTCAAACAATTATCGTGATTAAAATTGCTTAGCGGGGAAGAAAATTTAAAAGCCTCCTAATCACCCCCCTCTAGTCGGCATCCTCGATCTTACAAAAGCAAAGTATATTAACTAGTTAGACTACAACTGCCTGTTGCTTCTATCATGAATAAAACATAGTGTATAAGTCCATGTATATATGAATCCGACAGTGATAGGTTCAGCTGTAGCTCCAACCTCGCGCTCCTCGTGTTGCTCTACCCATTGTTTTTGATTTGGCTCATAGCTTACACTACACAAACAGGATTAACACAAAATAATATTAACAAACACTACTAAATTACAACGCAGTACATAAGTGTATGTAGTAAAAAATAACAGTTCAAAAAGTATCATCATACTTCACAAGAATTCCAAAAGCATTTTCAATTACAAGTTATAAGAAATATGAAATTTGATTCGACCAATTTCCACCCCTACTCAAGCTGTCTGACACATTCGCCCACAGATCATGACAAATATTCGACCAGAAAAACACAAAAGACGAATACTTCGACCAGTTGCCACTTTTGGCCACGTAAGTCTGCTTATTCGACTTAAAAAAAATTCGACCAAAAAAAGATAATTCTTTTGGCCAAAATCAGTCGAGCGAAACCAAACAACCAATATTTACTGTCTTTTTTTTTTATTACCACAACCGCTCTTTTTTGTATTATTGAGTTGTTTTGCCATTTCCAACTAGAGCGATCATGGCATTAAAACTGCTCGACAGTAAGATTACTTCTTCGGCCAAACGCAATTGACTAGTCATTTCATAGGCGCATCCGTTGCTTTTTAGCGGCTCTACCAAATTCACAGGCCCAACTTTGCAACTAATATGCTAGCACGGCCCAAAAACAAAATGTGACAATTTTTTTTTCTGCCACGAAAGCACTATTTTTGTACTGTTTAGTTGTTTGTTGTATTCGACAACAAACGATGACAGCTGGTTAGGCCACAAAACCTAAATACGACAAAAAAAATAATATACTATTTCGTCCAAATATAATCGATCAAAAACCTTGACAGTTACTTCGTCCAAAATTGGTCGACCACTGTTTTTGCTGTCTCGACCACCAAAATAATGTTAAGACCAGAATTTTTGTTACTGTGACCACTGTGTTTCATGCTTTCGAGCGGTTTTCCACATTTGACCATAAAGTCATGTCCAAGATTTATTCGACCATTGTAGAAAAATGAAAGTGCTACTTCGACCTGTCATAAGACCAGTTGACCTCCAGACTCTTCCCCACAAACGACCAACCCTGCTGAGTTGACCAAAAAAACTAAATGCATGCTCTTTTGTTAAATCGATCTGGTCTTTTCTTGCTGCGACCAATATTTATGCAGATGAAAATTTATGAGCAAAATTTTTGTTGTCACTACAACAAAACAAAACGTGACCATCCTAACAAAAAAAAACCGTTGCTTCGACCAGACATAAGCCCAATAGACCTCTCATTGGTCCATCATAACAAAAAAAATTTGGTCATATAAACATAAGCTTTGTTATGATCGTAGTCTGCCAGTTAAAAACTGGTCGTACCATCTCAGACTTTGTTTTAATCATAGTCTACTAGTTGAAAACTAGTCGTACCAGCACAAGTACTGTTGTGGTCGAGGTCATACAGTTCCGAACTGGTCGTAGTAATATAGTTCAATAATATCAACAATTATAACTAATATGTAAATATAATATCTTATCATCTATAAATTTATTTACTTAATATCCGTAACAACGCGTAGGATTCCACCTAATTTATGTAAGGTTATGATACAGGTTGGAATCGTGCTAGAAGAGGTATCATACGACGTTTCAGTTACTTCTTTCCACACTTGTGCTAAAAAAGAAATTATAAGTATTTTGTCTCCAGAAAGTACGATCAAAAACTAGTTAAAACATGTGATTAGTGAATTTTTTTTCCGAATAACCCATTAAAAAAAAAATTTTGAAACTGGTCCGAAACTTTTTAAAATTTGAAAAATGGCCTTCAGTCGCGTATTATGGGCCACGATTGATCTTCAGTCGCTATCTGGGATAGCGACTGATTGCATGGCACGGCCCGAGGCCCAGCTCAGCTTTCAGTAGTTATCCCAGATAGCGACTGAAAGCCTCGCACGGCCCAGCCCGTTTCCAGGTTTCAGTAGTTATCTGGGATAGCGACTGAAACAATTAAAATAGAAATGGGGGTGGGGGTGGGGGTGGGATTCGAACCCTGCTCACGTGCACGGGAGAGAGAGGCCGTGACCAGCTGGACTTCGAGACTTTTCTGTTATATGTTACATTTCCACATAGTAGTAGTTTATTACTCGCAGGAAAACTTAAATACAAAACGAGGCCGAACGGGTTCCGTGGATCCTCGAATTCATAAAACCTAAATCTAAAATACACTTCCTCCGCGCCGATTTCGCCGTCGACGACCACCCCACGGAGCACCGCCACCCCACGGAGCACCACCTTGCCACGGAGCACCGCCATTGTCGCCGTCGACAAGCAACCCGAGCTGCGCCTCGCCGCGGAGCGCCACTCCTCCCGTCGCCGCCGTCCTTCGTCGCCGCCGCTCGCCGCCGCCATTGTCGCCGGCCAGTATTGATCGAGGGAGGAGGAAGTGGGAGAAGGAGAAGGAAGGGGGAGAAGGAGGAGGAAGGGAAAGAAAAAAGGAAAAAAAAAAAGGCAGTGAGGAGGAGAAGAAGAAGAAGAAGAAGAAGAAGAAGAGAAGAAGAAGGAGGAGGAGGAGGAGGAGAAGAAGAAGGAGGAGGAGGAGGAGGAGGAGGAGGAGGAGGGGGGGGGGAGGGGAAAAAAGGCAGGGGGGAGGAAAAAAAAAAGCAGTGAGAAGAAGAAGAAGAAGAAGAAGAAGAAGAAGAGAAGCAGGAGGAGGAGGAGGAGCAGGAGGAGGAGGAGGAGGGGGAGGGGGAGGGGAAAAAAGGCAGGGGGGAGGAAAAAAAAAGAGGCCAGTGAGGGAAGAAGGCAGGGGAGGGAAAAAAAAGAAAAAAAAGAAGGAGGAGGAGGAGGAGGAGGAGGAGGAAAAAAGGCAGGGAGGGGAAGAAGAAGAAGGAGGAGGGGAAAAAAATTCGGGAGAAGAAGGAGGAGGAGGAGGAGGAAAAAAAAAAGGCAGGGAGGAGGGAAAGAAGAAGGAGAAGGAGGAGGAGGGGAAAAAAGGCAGGAAAGGAAAAAAAAAGGGCAGTGTGGGAAGAAGGTGGAGTCACTCCTCCCGTCGTCGTCGTCCTTCGTCGCCGCGAATCGTTGTATTCCGGATTTCAACGTACTGAGGATTTCGACGATTACTAAGGTGCATATTCGGTAACTCGTAGTTAATATTGAAATGGAATTATTTGCATTACTCAATTATAATCAATTTGGCCAAAATATTATTTACATGAACAGAAACCGGAGGAAGGGATAAGTATTATTTACATTACTCAATTTGTTCAAAGTTCCACTAACACTTCTACAACGAAAAAGAGTAGATAATTTGACATAAACCAAATATACTAAATTCTAAAAGTTCTGACCAAATTGCCGGGTATATTCATGACAGTACATAAAATAAGCCAGGTTCATTGCATAAATAGGCTAGATTCATTGAAAACCACCACCTTGTTGTACTGGAATGCATATCAATCGAATGATGCATAAGCATCAGGTAGCGGATATATAAAGCTGTCCATGATTCTATTATTTGCTAGTACATGTTAATTCATTCAAGACTTCCATGTGAATGCAAAACCTTTTATACTGTGCATTTCAATTACATATGCATATATTATGTTAACTCACTACCTAGTTTATATATATATATATATATGCACACACTGAAACATGTTATATCCAATTAAAAAAAGATGAAGTCCATTTAGTATTTTCGTTGATCAGTTGTATTGTTTATCAATCAACTGTAATAAACATGTTATTTATATTGATTATTTAGTATTCAATTGTACTAAAATAAGAAATAGATATTGAATTATTTACATTTATTATTAACTTAGGACCTTTTTGCATACACTGTACTTGAAAATCGTAGTATGTGAAAACCATAGTTATGAAATTGTGTGGTTTTAGGCAAAAAAAATATAGTCCTGTTTTGACCTGATACGGAAAGTAAATGTAATTAGGTTATGGAGCACCCCACAACGGTTTCTGTTTATTATGGTGATGGTTTAATTCGTAATGGAGCAGACGGTGATGATCTGAGTGCGTGTTTCCATGTATATGGTGAAATGTCACAACCACAGTTAATGTGTTTCAATGACTTGAAGATGTGGATAATCAGTTTGTTACAACTGAATCCTACGAGGGATACTGTAAGGGTTGAGGGCCTGCTGCCGGAGGGAAAGAAATGGGTACTTAAGAGACTTAAAAGTGACAAATCGTGGGGCTCGTTTGCACGTCTGGTGACAAATCGAGACAATGGTATCAAAGTCTTTATACTTTACATAGAAGTTGTAAGCGTAGATAGTTCGGAAGGTAGTCATTCCATTGGAGGACCAAGTTACATTGGTAATCTCAATACTGCCAGTGGCAGTGGCAGTGGCAGTGCAGCTATGCCAACTGAAAGAGGCCCGCCGATAAATCTATTTGGTGACCATCAAGCGGACGCAGGTGATGAACTGCCCGAAATAGAGGCGAATTTCAACGAGGAGGAGTACACCGATCCGTCAGATATGTACGAGTCTCCCACGGAACCCAGAGGACAGCAAGATCCTATAAATGAATGGAATGATCCATCATCTTTGATGTCAGCTGTGGTCCCTGGAGATCTAAATTCGCAATGGTCTTTCAATGAAGCAACCGTCCAGCTTAGACAGTTGTTTCGGACGAAAAACGATGCGAAAAAAGCCATCACTACATGGGCTGTTGCACTAAATAGACCATTCCGAGTTGTTAAATCAAATCCGAGCTTGTGGACTGTGAAGTGCCTGGTTGATAACTGCCCATGGTATGTACGTGTGACGAAGCCACAAGATGATTCTTTCAGGTGACTAGAGTTGTGGAGCACAGATGTCTGGCGGAGGGCATGTTGCAGCAGCATCGAAATATAAGCTCCGGTTTTGTTGCTAGTATGATACTATCCATCGTAAAAGAAAATACGGCAATGGCACCGAAAGTGATTATTGCACACGTCGCCGAAAAGTATGGCTACAAGATCAATTACGGAAAGGCATGGAGGGCGAAACAAAAGGCGCTTGAGGAGCTTTTCGGGACATATGTAGAGGCATATAACTTCGTACCGAGGCTCTTTCGGCATATATGTCAAGCAAATCCAGGCACAATTACCGAAATCGTTGATACACCGGCTATCGGTTCAGATGGTATTGTCGTACCAGAGTGCATGGTATTGCGCAGATTTTTCTGGGCATTCCAGCAGTGTGTTGCATCTTTTACGTACATGAGGCCCGTTCTTTGCATCGACGGAACATTCTTGACTGGGAAGTATCAGGGGACACTGCTGACTGCTGTGGGAACTGATGCAAATGACCAGCTTCTCCCCGTAGCATATGCAGTGGTGGAGGGGGAGAACTATAGCAGCTGGTTGTGGTTTTTGGGGTTACTGAAGAATGGGGTGGTGAAAGATCGGGAGCGTGTGTGCATAATTCACGATAGAAATAAAGGAATGCTGAGTGCAATTGAATACATGCAATCTGGAGTGGATCCATCTCTAACCTGGAATGACTTGCAGAGTCGTTGGTGCTCTCGGCATCTGGGCGCAAATTTTCATACTCGTTTCAAGAGTAGGCGCCTGATGCAGCTATTCAAAAGACTTGCCAGACAGAATCAACAGTCCAAGTTCACAGCAATATGGAAATCACTGGACGAGAGTACTTTGAAGCTGAACCACGAGCAGGGCAGAGCCGAGACTGAGGACGTGAGCACTGAGGGAAACAATAGGAGGCCACCAAGTTTCAGTCAATGGATCCAGCCGAAACCAGTGGAGAAGTGGTCATTGCTGCACGACACAGATGTGGCACGGTACGGCATTATGACAACAAATCTTGCCGAAGTGTACAATTTTGTCCTGAAAGGTGTGCGATGCCTACCTGTTACCGCCATTGTTGAGATGACATTTTACCGCACAATAGCCTACTATGACAGTCGGAGTTCCGCTGCAGCAATACTTGTGCGAGACCCTTTAGTGCATTGGCCCAAGAAAATTAACGACTACCTTGAATTTCGGACGAGAAAGTCATTGTCACATGAGGTGTCCATCCTAAGCCGGCTGAATGGAAACTATGAGGTCCGGTTACGACACAAATTCGTTCAAGGCACCTTGAGAGCCAGACGGGTCCACGAGTGCAGAATTACAAATACACATGTCGAATGTACATGTAGGAAGCCGCAGCTGCTGCACATTCCTTGCTCTCATGTCATCGCTGCCTGCGCAGTTCCGGGAATCACTCCGACGCAATACATCTCTAAGTATTACAGTCTGCAAAACCTGTCTAAGACTGGGGATGGTGTCTTCCACGGATTTGCTGCGATAGGCGACTATCAGGAGATATCGCCTGAAGATGGCGTCACGTGGATCCCGGACAGGAAGCTTCGTATCAGCCATGCGGGCCGGCGTCGAACGAGGCGGATACACAATGATATGGATGTAGCCGAGCGTGAAGAAGGACTCCGTAGATGCACGATTTGCAGGCAGCCTGGTCACCGGAGAAACCAATGCCCGCAAGTGGCAGGGACGTCCACAACATCGACAAACTGAAGCACTTATGTAATATTATTCCACCCAAGTAAAGTTTTATCACTTCTGTAATGTGTTACATACTCTATGTTTCTGTAATATCCAAAAACTAGGTTATTAAGTTCATTTCAAAACATTTATAAACTGGTCCAGTCTCCTAATTTTCTTAACTGCAGTTCAGTCCTTCCAGGTCCACAATTAGCCTAATTTCCCCAGATAGCTCAGAACTGCAATCAGACTGAACAGATAGGATCTCCTACCTATCCTATACAGATTTGTCTTCAGCGTCGAGATCAAATTCAGTTCCTAAGACCCATAAACTCAACCTAATTTTGTTTTCGAAAACCAGAATACTAAAATACCCTAACTACCCTACCTAATATTTTCAGCCTTCAGTTCAGATGATTCCAGAGTAGATTTCTTCTGGATTTCTCTAGAATCCTAAATCTTAATGTGCTTGCATACCAGTCCTAAAACTTCTCAGCCAAATAAGTCCATTTGACCACTTTTCGCGATTCAGTCCACATTTCATCGCAAATCAGTCCTTTCCTATTTGATAAATCTCATACATAGCAACAATAGAACACCTCACCATCTTGCACCTCTGGCCATCCCAAATCATACACACAAGTGTAGGACCAAGACTGTTAAAGTACACACAAGCGTAGCACATGTTTTCTACCGTCATTTTGCTAATCAATTGTATTTAAATTCGCTTTGGAAATGTGTTTGTGAAATTTACTATTCTGTATCATATAGACTGTTAAAGTAGACATAGCCTATCATGCATTGGATAAATTCTTATATAGAGACTTGCTGAGTACTTTGTACTCACCCTTGCTTAATAACGAAAATACAGTTGAAGAGAAGCAAGAGATGAGCGAAGCAGGATCACCCGGAGTTTAGAAGGGTTACGTGCTGCACTCGAGTTTTTGCCTGTGGGATGGTCTTGGAGACCAGATAAAACTACTTTCATAAAATCTAGTAGTTGGCCTTGTTGGCCTTTGTATATCGATGTGTATTAAGGCTTGACGGCCATACCTGGGGCCCACTTCAGCGGGTGGGTCCCTCACAGTTTCAATGTAATGTTTGAATGTAAATCATTAATGTAATGTGTTACATTCTCTATGTGTACCTTTTTGTACACTTGTAATGTGTTACATACTCTATGTTTACCTTTTGTAAGTGAATGTATATTATTTCTAATGTTGAAAATGCATCTAATTGGACAATACATGATAACCACAGGTATGGCCGACGACCAGGAGCTTCCCGAGTTGATTGCACCGCACCATCAGCAGCGGCACCGTGCTGGACGTCTAGTACAGGGCACCGTTTTGCCCGCGCTGTACACGAGGGCACCGCGGGAGATGTGGGTTTTGGATGAGCGGTTCGCACCTCACTTACTTGAGGCGGGATTACTTCCGTTCGCTCGTATGGTCGATCGGGCACAGCGATTTCCTTTCGACCGATCTCTGATCAGTGCGCTTGTGGACCGCTGGAGGCCAGAGACACACACTTTTCACTTCAGTTTTGGAGAGCTGACTGTGACACTGGAGGACGTTAGTATGCTGCTCGGCTTGCCCATCAGAGGAGAGATATATGTTCCCACTGCGATAGACCGAGCTGCATGGCGTCTGGATTTCTTGCAGCGCTTTCAGGGGATTGGGCCAGCAGAAGGGTTCGCGCAGACGGCAGGAGTTCCCCAGGCATACCTCCGCGCTGTTCGAGATGCCGCATTCCCGGTGGGCGCTCCTGAGGAGGTATTCCGCCGTCACCTCGAGGCGTACTTACTATACTTATTTGGGTGGCTGCTGTTCCCTGGCACCCACGGAGACATCTGCGAGCGCCAGTTCGTTCAGCTTGCCAGACTTATTGCGGACTCCGACCTAGGGCAGGTGCCGCAGTTCAGTTTCGGATCGGCCGTGTTGTGCCACACATATAGGGGATTGTGCGATGCCACGAGCAGAGACCAGCCGCATTCTATATTCGCAGGGTGTGCTATACTCCTACAGATTTGGTCGTACGAGCACTTCCCGGTCGGGCGACCACTGGTGCCGCGGGATCAGTTCGCGTTAGGCCATGATATCCGGGACGGCCCGGTGATGGGATGGAGGTGGGCTAGGTTGGGTTTGCGCTGGGCCACGGATCAGACACACCTCTGCTACAGTTCATACGCCATGAGCTTTGATTTGCTACTCGATGATAACGTCATCTGGCGTCCGTGGACAGAGCAGCACATCCAGGACATCGCCCCAGCAGGCCTTTCATCTCTATGCACGCAGGATGCTGCTTATTGGCGTACCCAGGTGCTTCTTGTCTTCTCACACATGGTTGAGGGGTACTCACCTGAGCGAGTTATGCGCCAGTTCGGCCTACGATAGGATGTTCCTGTGCCGCCTCCTCGACAGATCAGACATAGTGTTCACGAGTATGTATATGCCACTTATGAATTATTTTTTATATAACTTAGACATCTATTCTAACTAAACATTTTTCTATCCACAGGCAATCAAGGAAGGGTCAACATAGGGACGATTTCATCGTTAGGCAGCAGCCCTATGTGCAGGAGTGGATGGATCATGCCCACACTCGGACGGTTGAAGAGGACAGACCTTACTGCCACAACATCCACTCTTGGTACCTGGCGTGGTACCGACCTCGCACGTTGTATAGACTTACGGGTGGTCTACCAGTGGCGAGTGCGGAGCCCATCTGTCCTTCGACCATCGACGAGCGCTTCGACCGACGCCTTGCACCGCGGGTTCACTCATCTGTAAGTACTTTACCTCCCCATAACTTAAACACCTTCGCAATTATCATCATTCCATAATTGCATGTGCATCGTGTCTGTAGCTCGACACCATTGGAGCCATCTCCGCTGATCTAGGTGCCATGGAGGTCCGGTTGCGTGATGGTCAGGACGTGAGTAGAGCAGAGATGCAGGCATTTTGTGCGGATGCCCGGCGGCGGATGGATGGGATTCTTGTTGGTTTCGGAGTGCTGCTGCCGCCTCCATCATCACCGTCGCCGCCTCGTCCTTCTGCCCCGCATATGCCACCGGTGGATCGCCCTTCTTCGTCGCGCCCTCCACCTCCACAACCACATGTGAGTCATGATGAGGACTCTTCGGACGAGGAGGTCGACATTACTGCGCACATGGTTGCATTGGACCATGGGTTGGGTCACGACTTGCCAACTCCTGCGTGGTACCAGTTTCCTATCCAGTCACAGCATCATCCTACGCAGGCTTTGTACCATACTGATGCTCCACCTCCTACACAGCCGACTCAGCATTCGCAGGCTCCACCATCCGCACAGACACTGCCTGTGCAGACACGACGCATTAGGGATCGTCATGCCCCCTCTCGCTACACACCATCCGAGTATCAGCACCAGCCAAAGAGGGGGAGGGGGAGGAGGCAATAGTTTCATGTAGGGTTTTGTTACATTTTGGGATTGCAGGTTTGAACGCGGTAGACAGATCTTGTTTGTTTTTTAGGGTTAGGGGTTCGAACGTGGCTGACGGATTTGGTTTGTTCTCTTTCTATTTAGTAAGAGTATCCCAGAAATATAATTCTTAGAAACTCCCCCCACGTCTCATTTTTGCTTTGCAAGTGCTCACATTTCTACTTTTTTTAACGAGTATTAGCAGTACCATAAGACAGCAAAGCAGTTGAACGCACAAAGAATAATCTTCTAATTTGTTCACATCAATTAGATCCCTATAAAAACGTTATAATCATAAAACAAATTTTAATTTTACACTAACAAAACATGTCTTCATAATTCCATCATAAAAATTAAGTTAATTACTTCATAAGGTATAACAAAAATTAACCGAAGTTGAGGGCAACAGGCCTATATCAACCAGACGTCTCAAAAAAAAATTATTTTCATGGACAGGGCAATGAGTTATAGTGAGCTACCATTTACTTTTGCTGGTATGAGGTATATGTTTTGTGCACATACACCTGTGTGTTTCAATCCCTTTTGGGTTGGGAGAGGGAATCTGGATTCAATATTGGCGCACTGTGTGTGATCTGTCGAGAAGAGGTAAGCAAGCTACATGGCTTGTTGCGATTGTCGTAGCGAATTGATTTTGACTAGAGAGCATATAACATGTGTTTTTGTTTATTCATGTACATTATACTACATCTATCATATTCAGTAATTCATTTTGAAATTTCGTTTAATTTGCATTGACTTGACTACTTTCTAGTTGTTTCTAGTCATGTGTGAATGTTGATATCCAATTCAGACTCATATCTATTACTCTTTCTTCTTTTTAAATGCAGCTTATGAATCTCCATCTCTTGGGCTAGCTTTTATTCAACAAAGATCTCTAGTTATCACAGTATGACAATCGTATTCTTAATTGTTTAGATTATCTTGAGCTTTTCTAAAGAACGTGGAGTTATAGTGAGCTACCATTTACTTTTGCTGGTATGAGGTATATGTTTTGTGCACATACACCTGTGTGTTTCAATCCCTTTTGGGTTGGGAGAGGGAATCTGGATTCAATATTGGCGCACTGTGTGTGAGAGAGTTGTATTGCACTGTGCTTCTTCCAGTGACATGTTGAAACAAGGAACCATGTTCTTTTATTGTCTTGTGCTATACAAAGCAAACTTATAACTGACTAGTAAATGTGATAATAATGTATAACAGAAAAGTCTCGAAGTCCAGCTGGTCACGGCCTCTCTCTCCCGTGCGCGTGAGCAGGGTTCGAATCCCACCCCCACCCCCACCCCCACCCCCATTTCTATTTTAATTGTTTCAGTCGCTATCCCAGATAACTACTGAAACCTGGAAACGGGCTGGGCCGTGCGAGGCTTTCAGTCGCTATCTGGGATAACTACTGAAAGCTGAGCTGGGCCTCGGGCCGTGCCATGCAATCAGTTGCTATCCCAGATAGTGACTGAAGATCAATCGTGGCCCATAATACGCGACTGAAGGCCATTTTTCAAATTTTAAAAAGTTTCGGACCAGTTTCAAAATTATTTTTTTTTAATGGGTTATTCGGAAAAAAAATTCGTGATTAGTACCAGTCTATTAGGGTTTATATTCCAGTATCTGCAGATAAGATGTTTAAATCTCGTTATATATACTAACAAACTGTTTCAGCATATTAAACTATGAGATGACGCAATACACACAAGTGTAAGGCTAAATTCAGTACAAAGGCGCTTCAAACGGAATATTCTCTAATATATTATATGTTACGTATGCGAAACATCACTCTTTTCTAATGCAAAGGCGTTTCGCGAGACGTTTCGTACGAGCTCACAAATAAATTAAATTAAGTGATTTTAGTAAAATATCAATAATTTTTAATTTAAAAATCGAATATATGCGATGTTTGGTCTCTATATGAAGATAATTTAAAAATCTACAATTTTCTTAATATAATCAACATCTAATTTGAACTAGATAATCATAAATTAAAAAACAAAGATTATATACAATTGATTGCACGTAAACCGAAGGCAAAAAACAGAGAGACCCTCATGCAGACCCAAATTCCAGACGCTTCACCTGATGTCACCTCTCTCCAACACCGATTTTTTTATTAATTTTTTGTGGCAAGATCCGCTTATTAGACCCCGTTATTACCGGCGTTGGACTCAGCCTAACTATTTCATTCTTTTCTGAAGATGTGTGCTATTTTATCACAACACCCTTAAACATGAGTTAGCACAATTTTGAAGGTTTTAAAAAATCAAAACCCTTTTATCAACCCTTAACCCACCAACACACACCTCGGCGGCAACGTCAGCCGACAGCCACGAGCATAATGTAGCCACTTTGTGTATGACTTGTATTTATGGATTTTTTTGAAAAAAGTTGTTCATTTTGTGCCATGTACATTTTGTAGTAGTCCATAAACGTTTTGCAATAAACGTTATGCACTTTCTTGTAAATTAATATATAGTTCTCAATTAACGTATGTCCACTTTATATTAGATGTACACTGTGCAATAAGTTGATATACATTGCCCTATTTGTGAGGGAATTTTGAAATTTAACTACTATCCGTAACTGCTATTAACAACTAATACGCCTTATTGAAATATACACCGCAGCAAGTCACAGATGGAGATTTGAATTTTCGCTAGTGTCAAGTTAGTGATCTGCATAGTGCAATTTTTTTTTTTTATTTTCTTACCTAAGTGATATGACCTGTCTCCTGTAACACGCTTTTGAGGGAACGAAATGTTTTCTGTCAGATTTCCACTGGAAAGTGTTGTTCCTGTGTGGGGGGCGGAATGTAATCTTTCCTCTATTAAATGATATGAGCTAAAACTGCGTCTGAGCAATTTGATTTAATAAAAATCACGCAAATTGCAAAGCATGAGCCTCAGAACAAATCAACAAAATATTTACCTGTAATAACTGCATTTGTAACTATCAAATCCGTTTCCAAATAAATACTAAGGTTGCCCAATTATCGTAAATGGAATTTTATGATAATTTTGTTCATTGACTAAGCTCGGCCAAATCTGATAAAAAAACAAAATACTTACCAGTATTAAGTATTTGTTATGAAATATATTTCTTTTTTAGTAGGTATCCTTAATTCTATATATTATGAATGGTGTAACTCTCAAAATAAATTATGAATTTTATAATTTCAAATCATCGAAATAGTCACAATAAGATGTCATTTCAATTTCTTTTTTATAAAGTTTTTATGCTACGAAATTTTATTCTATGATTTATATATAAGAGATTTTAATCTATGCCATTAGAGAAAATGAATATTCAGAAAATGCCACAAAATCAAATATTTGGTTGTGTACCACTAGAAAGTAAAAAACTTCTGAAAACAAGTCAAAGAGCTTGACCCATGTTACATTGACTCTTTTACCCTTAAGAAAATATTGAATTGTCCCACAAATGCCACTTCCTATGCTTGCTCTCATGAGCATTCTCCCGAACATCTTGCGGGTGGCCGTTGAAGAGTGCCATGCAGGGTGCCATAGTCATGGCAACGGTGATGGTGCTGCAACCACGACCGCTCAATCAAAATATTAATAATTAGTGTAACACCAGCGCTTCTGATGCACAGTTAGTCAAGATACAATGTACAATGCATTTGTGTAGATGCTTGCTATCAAATTAGCAATGAATGACATATGTAGTTAGTCATGGTAGCGCGATCGTGCGATGCAGGCATAGTGCTTGCCCGAAGCAAAGTGGCACAGCCCTGCAACAGGCGAGTGCGGTGGCCATGCAAGGCGGCTACACAATGCAAGCGTAGAGGTTCCGTGAGGCAAAGCGGCCCAGCGACAGGCGAGTGTGGTAGCCGCGTGAGGCGAGCGCAGCGCAGTGGCCGTGCGATGCAGGTGCAACAGTTGCATGAGGCAAAGTGGCACATCGCAATGGCAGACGCAAGCGGGGGCGCACGACACGACGGCAACAGCTGTGAGCCAAAGCAGCACCTGGCTCTACGGGTGGTGGATGCAGTGGTCCTGTGAGGTGGGCGATGCGGCCGTGTCTGAGTCTAGCTCCTCATGGTGGCCACATGTGTGTATCACATGTCTGTAATGGCGGCATCGTGGAAGCACCACTAATTTGTTCTTGGATTTCATCAGAAATCTGTAAGGTGTTTGACAAAACATATGCATGCCATGGAGATTCGATGAGGCTGTTGTGTGTGAGAAAAGGGTAGGGGTATTTCTGGAATTTTTTAAAAATTTATCTCGGTGTGATGGCACATAAAAAACCACTTTTGATTTCTAGTGGCTGTAGTCAATTATCTTATTTTTAATGGTATTTTTAGAAATAGTGTGTTCACTGTGGCATGAAACTAAAGTTTTCTTTTATATATAGTTTTATATTTGTTGTATAGTATGATCGTAATACAAAAATCATAAATCATAAGTTTACCAATTTGATAGTTTGATGATAAATCAAAAGTTTAGCAATCATGATAATTTTATTATTTAGCATTACTAGTTGGACTATTCCAAATCAAAACGATGCAAAAAAATTGTTCATAATTGATATAAAAATTCATAAAAGAAAAAAAGATTCTTCAGTGTAATAATCTCTCATGTGTAGCTTGTTCTTAAAGAAAATGAAATAATCATCATTAAAATAGAGACTAAGTCCCTTGATTTTTTTGAATGCATATAAGGAAAAATATGTAGACCAGTAGATCCACCAAGTGACCATAAATATTTTATGGCTATAGTAGATGCATTGACTAGACTGTTACATATCTCCTTATTATCAACTTTCAATCCATAATTTGTGAGATTATTGACTCAACTAATTAAGTTATGAGCATAATTTTATATTTTTCTATTAAAACAGTGTTTTGATAATTTGGTGAGTTATTTCGAAAAGTTTCAATGATTATTATATGTCAATCAAAATATCTTGGGCTAATAGTAAGAAGATTGTTGATGATATCAAAACTCGTTATATTTATTTGAGATCATATTATTATGCATACAGTAATATTGATCAGCATCAAGCAAAGTTGTCATATTTCTTCTCTTTAACAATTGATTTTTGTCAAGAACCAAATATTTCCTATTTAAAATTTTTTGGATGTGCAGTATATGTTCTGTTGCTCTAAAAAAACATATTAAGATGGGACCACAAGGAAGGTTGTGAATATATATTAGGTATGAATCCCCGTAAATAATCAAATATATGATCCATCAATGAAAGATTTATTTACAATTAAGTATATTTATTGTAATTTTAATGAATTAGTTTCCCAACAACAAGGGGAGAAGAAAATAAGTAGCTGAATAAGAAATTAAGTTTGAATAAATTATTGTAGTCTCATTTTGATCTTTGTACAAAATAACGTGAACAAGAAGTTCAAAAAATGAATTCATTTACAAAGTTTATTAAATCAATTTTCAAACAAATTTAAAAATATTAGTATAGTGACTAAGTCACAAAAACCAGTTGCTAATACTCCTATAAAAATAGCTATCCTAAAAGGACAACCATCTACCAGTAATTTGACAAAAGCAAGTGTAAATCATGGTAGATCATTGGATTCTAAATATAAAAATCCTCAAAAAGTAAAATGAACAAAGATTTAAGATGGTTAAGTCAAGAAAATAATGATTCAAAAAATCTCCTGAAGAGATAGAAAACATGACCAATATCAGTGTCCCTAAATAACTTAGATACTTGATATTTATAAAAATGAGATCCACTAATTATGTCATGTCTAGAAAATTATAGAACCAAAATGAAATCGACGTTGATGATGCATTTACATATTACCTAACACTATATAAACCATGTATGATAACGAGGATCAAGAACTTAGATATCTTGAGGAATATAATTATAGAAAAGATTAGACAAAATAGAGAAACACAATTAAGGTATAATTGAATTTTTTCTTGAAGAGAGAAAATTTTGGGCTTTAGCCCATACACTTGATGGTGTATAACATGATGGTTATGAATGGGTCTTTGTGTGAAAACGAAAATAAGAAATTATGAGATATATAACATATTTATTTACACAAAGTTTTCTCAAAGATTCAATATTGATTTTGAAGAAACATATTATCTTGTGATGGATGTAATAATTTTTCAATATCTTATTAGTTTGATAATAAAAGAAAGTCTTGACTTACGTCTAATGCTACAATGGATATTATTATAATATATTGGTATGGTTTATTTGATAATGATATCTATGTGAAAATCCCTGAAGGTTTTAAACTACCAAAAGCAGATTCTCGAGAACAAGTCATCTATATGAAAATCCCTGAAGGATTTAAACTACTAGAAACATGCTATCAAGAATAATATTCAATCAAATTGAATAAGTCAATCTAGGCGCACGTGATATAGTCGCCTTACTAAATATTTGATGAAATAAAGTACAAGATGATGTGCCCATGCATTTATAAAAAAGATATAGATATGAATTTGTGATAAATTGAGTACTCAGTGGTTGTAAGGTCACTTGATAAAAAAAAATTTTGACCTTAAAGTGCAACAAGAGCATGAATGTATCTTATTTCTCATATATTATTTGTTATAATATTTTCTATTAATTTATTAGCAAGACATGGCTCTTGTATTACATGAAAATATTGGAAGGGAGTGAAGTATATTCTTTGTTACTTTCAAGGTAAAAAGTATATATATTTATATTTTCTAACGTATTCAAGATAAATTTAGTTGGTTTTGCATATGCAGAATATCGATTCTTGTAATGATTGATCATAAAATGGTTGTGTTTTTACCTGTAATGGTGCTACTATTTTACCGCATTAAAAAAAGTAGACTATTGCTGTAATCTTATATAATTATGAAGAAATTTTGATAATCTATGAAATTAGCGGAAGATTGTTAAGGAATCCTATTATTTGACATGACATATTTGTGAGATTGTGGTTTAATTTTATATGAAGACAATGCTATATTCGACATCCAAATGAAAGAAGGGATATATCTAATGAGAGAGAGCAAAATATATATCATAGAAGGTTTTCTTCGCTCATAATCTTCAAAAGGATGATATCAGCAGTTCAACATATTTGCTCAAGAAAGTGTTTTGGTGGATTTATTTATCAAGGCGTTTCATTCAACAAAATTAAAGAAACTAGTTTACAATGTTGGGTTACTGATATAATTATCAAGAGGACTATATATGTATATGTACTCTTTTTTTCCATAGCAATGGTTTTTTCTCATTGGATTTTTCGTTGGTAAGGTTTTTAATAAGACATATATATATTCACTGATAATGGATAGAGGTGTGCATTCAAGAAATTTTGTTTTTTTTGGTATTTTTAAAATTTTGGTATTGCAAATTGAATATCATAATATCATATCTACCAAACAATATTTTGGTTCATTATCGAGAAATACCAAATTAATTCGGTACAGTATCGGTAAATACCAAATTTACCAAATTAACACGAACCAACATGACTTCTTTGATTTGCGATTTAAAATACCACATACTAATATAGCTCCGGAGATTCGGAGTGACCAACAAGTAAAATTAAGTGCCAAATAACATCAAGCCATTAAAAGTTTGCAGATTAACACTCAATAATAGTAAATAAAGAGTTCCAACTTTCAAGTACAATTGATAATATTATTGTTGCCAGAGCAACCACAATCCACCATACATAAGTACATAACAAGAAGAAAAGGACAGTCTAAAGTCCACAACCTACATAACATAACCACAGTCCACAGAACATAACCAAAGTCCACAGTCACACTGACAGTCTACATAACAAGAAGAAATGAGCAGTCCACAATACATTAGCATAATCCATAGTTCATGGAACAACTCATGCATCACAATTCAACATAGAATCCACCACATTGTTGTTGCATAACAATTCAACACAAAATCCACCACATTTAGTTTTCACAATTCAACACAAAATCCAGCAATCCACCACCACATTGTTCTTGCAAAACATCCATTCTGACTTCCAAAAGGTTTCTTAACCATATTTCAGGAGAAAGATGTGTTCAACACATAGAAGTTCTCTGGTCCTACTGGCCTCAAATGGAACATCTGAGGCAAGAGCAAATTAGAGCATATCAAATTATCAATGTCATGTGTAGTCGAGCTTACAAAAAAGGATGTCGATAACAGACAATTCATATACACCTACAAAGAGTTAAACCAAACTAAAATTTACCACCTCATAGTTGATCATGTGAGTAAACACTTGTTGCAACAATTTCTAAGTGCGGACTTGCCAAGTCTACATGACACAAAAATATGGTAATCACAAGCCAGTACCCTCTTCAAAATGAGTTAATCCTGCTAGATCCTCTTCAACATTAATACGACTACAATGATGTATCCAAACTTGTGCACATAACAAGCATTGCACCATAAACTGAGTCAATGAGTTTCTAAAATCATCAAGAACACGACCACTAGTACTAAAAGTTGACTCAGAAGCAACCGTTGATATAGAAATTGCTAACATATCATAAGCCATGCATGAAAGTATAGGAAAATAAGGAGAGTTATATTTCCACCAAGTGAGAATGTCAAAATCCTCACTATCTTCTTTTGTATCTTCACTAATATATTTATCTAATTCAGTTTGGTTATATGCACCAGCTTCACAAGGAACTTTCATTTTCTTGTTGTATAAAG
Source organism: Pharus latifolius (assembly GCA_019359835.1). Taxonomy (NCBI): domain Eukaryota; kingdom Viridiplantae; phylum Streptophyta; class Magnoliopsida; order Poales; family Poaceae; genus Pharus; species Pharus latifolius. The sequence continues at coordinate 20,960,309 of CM033319.1, forward strand.
ATTTCATCAAATTTGATGCATTTACTTGAGATTCAGAACTAGAATTTGGTGCTCCTTGTTGTCTATCGCTTAGGCTTCCATCTTGAGCAAACATGCTCTTGTATTATTCAAAAAGAGAACGAAATGCAGTGTCAATCTTTATCGATATTTGATCTCTTTTGGTTAGACCATATATCTCTAAAATTGCGAACTTCACGTAATCTGATAGCTTGTACTTTGCATTGAGGAAAACAAGAAAAACTTATTTTGACTATATATATATTTAAATAGAAGAAAACATAACAAATTTGGTTATACCTGGGATCAAGAATAATAGCAACAAATATCAACATGTTCATCTTCTCATGATCCCCCAATACTTATCAAACTTCTCTTTCGTCTTAATAGCCATTGCAGACATGTTTTCATCTAGATTATTGCACCAATCACGCAACAAAATATTCACAGCAGCAATCTTTTCAAAGAAAATGTTGGAAGTGACATACTGAGTGCCCGAAACATGAAGTGTAAGATCATAAAAATGTTTCAGAAACTGTGCAACATAACGAGCATTGTCCCAATCTTGACTTTGTGGAGGCCCATAATAAGTGTCTTGAGTGCAAACCTGTCAAATGCCTTCTCAAATTTTTGAGCCAATTCTAACATAAGATATGTTGAATTCCATCTAGTGCACACATCAAAAGATAGAAATGCCTTGCTTTCTATCTTGATGAATTCAACACATTACTTAAAATTATTCATTCTTGAAGTGGAGCTTCTCATATATCTCATAGATTGCGAACACAAGAGATGGAATGAGACATCCTCTTCACCCCATCTTGAACCACAAGATTAATAATATGAGCTATACATCTTATGTGAAGATATTTGCCTTATGCAACATTACCTCCCTAATTATTCAAAGCTCTTTTCATGTAGCTTACAACAACATCATTTGCACATGCATTATCTACAATGATAATGAACACATTTACAATCCCCAATTCAAACAAGCATTTTCTTGTGATTTACTAATATCTTCTCCTTTATTAGTGTTTATTAAACAAAAAGTTAAGGATTTTTTTTAGTTTCTACTCATTATCAATGAAATGTGCTTTGAGACACATATAATTCGGAAGTTTCGAAGAAATCCATGTGTTTGTGGTGAGGCAAACTCTTTGACAAGAATCCATGAAAAACTTTTTTAGCATAGTTTTCTCATTTTCATAAAGTCGGATAGTATATCTTTGCATTGTCCCTCTAGATGGAACATGAAAACAAGGATGAACTTTTAACATGAACTGTCTAAAACCTTCACGTTTTGGAAAACTCAATGGTAACTCATCTATAATTTTCATGCAAGCGAACCCTTCCCTAACCTCTTAAGGATTGTATTGCCAATTAGAAAGAGAGATTAGCAAGGAAGTACCATTCTTAACTGAATCGCATGCAAGTACTCTCAAGCAATACTTGTAGGCAGCCTTCTTCTCATTGTCTATTATTGTGTAGTGGTTCCATATTTCTGCTGTATGGCCCATTCGTTTTCTTCTATTGTTTGAAGGTGCATTGCCCCCTAGTGCAACTATTTCATCACTGCCTAGTGATCCATCAATGTGTTGGATATTATCTGTTTCAGACATCTAAAATAAAAAAAATAAAAAACTTGTATCAGTTCTCAGTAGGTTCAGATTTTCCCATGCAATCATTTTTGCTTCCTCTCCCTCAATCCTTTTGAACAATAGGTACACTGATAAGTCTTTCATAAAACTAGGTAACTATTTTGCAGCTTCTAAACAAAAAATTGTTGGATATCTAAACCCTTCTATTAGATATCTAAAGTTATAAACACTTCTATTCACAAGGCAAATGAAAAATTGTTAGCCATCTAAAGTTCTAAACCCTTCTATTAGATGATTGACCAACTACTCTAGACATGAATTAGTTTCAAGTTCTACAAAGTACACAATAGAGCAGAGACATACTGTATAATTTAACACAGTTGCATATCTATTATAGATAGAATTTTGATCCCCACTAACTTGACACTGTTGATCAATGAATCTTCCTTCTTGCTGTGCCACGTCGTCGTTTTTCCTCATCTGTTCGATCGTTTACTTTGGCGTCCGCGATCCGTTTGCGTGTGGTGGTAGGTGAATTGCACGATCTTTCTTTCCCTTTGTTCGTGGCCCAAGTTGAGTCACGTTATCTCTTCGTTCATGGGCGTTCGATCGGTGCATTCGCTTCATCTGCGCGGTCGAATGTACTTCCTATTGGCCAACTGTTTCCCACATTCAACTAAAACTATGTCTGCTGATTCGATCAGCAACCCAAATTCAACCAGATCACAAATTTCGACCAGACATGTTATTTTTCACATTCGACCAAAACCAATGTTTCTGATTCGACCAACAATTAAATTTCAACCAGTCACAGACTATTTCCCACACTTGCCCAAAATCAGGCCTGTTGAGTCAACCACAATAGAAATGATGTGACCAAAAGACACAAATTGCGACCATGAGAAAAAACCAAATCGCTGATTCGACAAAAAAACCGACCAACGAACCTCGAGGATCAAACCAGAAATTTACAAATCTAGCTCCCCGTTTGAACACGACCAGACCCGCCCAACAAAAAACGAATCTGCTAGGTGACCAGACACAAATATATTAGCATTTGAGCAATACAGAAAACGCCTAACACAAAGGCAAATCTGCTGATTCGTCCAGACACATTGAAAACGACTAGTGGACCTCGAAGATCAACTCCGAAAATTACTACCAATACAACAAAGGAAAATTATTGTTAACACTTAAACTGATACGACCACGGTGGCGAGACCAATTTTTTTTTACTGTCACGTCCAACTATCTGTTTCAATATTTTGATCAGTTCGTTTACTGTTACGACCAAGATTTTTACACAGTACAAGAACAGGTCATAGTCGTTCATTTCAAAACTGGTCGCGTAAGTACAGGTCATGGTATTGGTCGTCCAGTTTAAAAAATGGTCGAATATAACAAAGCCTGGTCGTGGTCGTTCTTTTCAAAATTGGACATATCAGCCCACGCTCTGGTCGTGCTCGTCCAGTTCAAAAAAATACAAGCTGTCTTCATGGTCGTTCAGTGCAAGACTGGTGGAGTCAGGACAAAACTTGGTCATGGTCGTACACTTCAAAACTGGTCAGATCAACGAATGACCTAGGTATTATCATTCAGTTTTGGATATAATACCTTATCATCTACAAATCTATTTTCTCAATATCCGTGGTAATGCGCGGGGGCCCACCTAGTTACAAGGGATAATCAAGGCATACTGTATAATCAAGGATATTAGAAGTGAACTAATAGAGTTGCAAAGGAACAATTGTTGCCTGAAATAAGGTATGTCAGTCAAACAACAGTTTTGTCCAAAAGAATCAAAAGAAATAGCAATTTCTTACTTTGATATGCACTTTGCAGGATCAAAAGAAATTATTTTGAGTAACATTTAAATAAATTCACAAGGCAAATGACTGAGGAAGAATTAAAAAATTGTATTGCACGATCTTGTAGTTGGCTCCATCGTTGCAAATCAAAAACAGCGACTCCAAAGTCCAAACAGTGGCGATGAGGGGATAGGGGGTGGGGTGGGGGTCGGGAAAAAGGAGGTGGCATAGGGAGGAAGGCTATAGTGGGGGGTGACGACGGAGGGAGGTGGTGTGAGGACGGGATCAATGAGGCGTGGCTTAGGACGGGAGTGGTACAATATTTTTTTTGTTGGATGGTTTTTTTGTTTTGGTTTTTTGGTAAATACCGAAATCATATCGAATACTGTAAATGACATATTCCTTCAACTGAACTGGATACCGTATACTACATAAATCAATAATTTCGGTTTGATATTTTCAGATTGTGACAAAATTGCACACTCCTAATATTGGATGGAAATGGGGAGTGTTATGAAATATATTACTCTCTTTGTGGATATATAGAATCCATATATTATGAATGATGTAACCCCTATATTCCTCTATATCATAAAATTAGTAACCTATTATAACATGAATTTGTAATATTAGTTTCAAATTCTTGTAGCTTTGAAGGCTATTATAAGTCTTTTTATCTATCTCATAATTTCTTTTGGATGATACATGAGGATGAAATAAAAAGATATAAAAAAAGAATTCTTCCATTCTATCTCTATTTTTCTTTGCCTATTCTTTACTCTCTGATTATAGAGTAAATTTTTTCATAACAGTATTGACCATATATACCAGACATTCTTATTTGAATCTCCTGGAGGGTTAAATCCTGTCTCATAAACCCCTGCGACTCCAATATTATTCAACATCTAGCCGCTCTCCCGATTCAATTACCCACACGCCGTGGCCCATGCAATCGCGATGGCTCGCCGCCGCCGGGCGATGGCTCGCCGCCGCCGGACGCCGGCAAAGCCTCTCTGGCGCCGTGGCGTTGGCTGCGGCTGCGGCGCGCGCACGCGCCTTCTCTTACAGGAGGGTGGTGGACGCGGCCGCCCGGGAAGGCGAGCTCCGAGTGTTCGTAGTCGCCGGAGAGGTCTCCGGCGACTCGCTCGCCTCCCGCTTCATGGCGTCCCTCCGGACGCTCTCCCCCGTCCCCGTCCGCTTCGCTGGCGTCGGCGGGTGATCTCTCTCTCGCTCTGTGTGTGTGTGTGTGCATCCCTAATCACTTTTAATGCAATTAACCTGTTGATGTAGGTCATTGATGTGCAAGGAAGGCTTGCAATCACTCTTCCCCATGGAAGAAATTGCAATAATGGGCTTGTGGGAACTGTTGCCGCACATATATAACATCAAGGTGCAGCTTAGATGCAACTCAAACTTTTGCTTTCTGTTCATGCTATGCATTTGCAATCAGCTGCATCAAGGGCTTTTTATTATTCTTATTTTTAGTTTTGCAGGGGAAGATTGAGGATACCGTAGATGCTGCTATATTATTTCAACCTCATGTTGTACTTACAGTTGATTCAAAGGGATTCTCTTTTCGCCTTTTGGAGCAATTGAAACGTAAGATTCTCTATGGAAGCATTTTTCACCTTTTGAACATTTGTTTAAGCAAGAATATCATTTATTTATCGTACACAATTATGCTAATTGTTTCTATTGTCTAGGTAGATACAATAAAAAGGTTGGTGACCCTCTACTTGTCCATTATGTTGCGCCATCATTCTGGGCCTGGAAAGGTGGTGAAAACAGGCTTTCAAGGCTGCATAATTTTGTGGATCATATGTTGTGTATCCTTCCATTTGAGGAAGAAATCTGCAGACTAAATGGATTGCCTGCTACATATGTTGGCCATCCCTTAGTAGATGATGCTATTGGCTTAAATATGGTAGGAACATGCCTGGTTTGTTTCAACATTCAATGTTTTTAGCCTAATAATTTGTTGAATTTGAAAATTGTTCTATCCAACTTCCCATTTCTGTTCCACAGTGTTCTGCATGTTCTGCATGTCTTATCTACTATCCAAGTGACTCATTAAAATTTATCTACTTGTATCAAGACTTTCTGTTACACCATCTATATTACAAAGTCAAATACAGTCAATAATGTGAAGGAGTACTTCAATTTTGCAATTTGCTAGGGAGAGAAAAGGAAGTGGAGGCATGTTGGATATTTTTATTGTTAATTGATAGTCTCTGTCCAAAACTGATCTCTGTTTTAGTGCCAAGTCATAGGAGTGGTGTCAAGGCAAGTTCACATCATTTTGCCAAGAGGTCATTTTTATGGATCCTTTACTTTGCTAGTTGAATTGCTGGCTTGTACTTTTTAAGCATCTTATATCATCACGGGAAGCACTAGAAGATGAATGTACAAAGAGTATATGTTTGTTTATCTACTCTAATATGAAAAATGTTAATATGGAATAACTGCTGCTGCTTGTCCTCTCTTCCATTATTTGGGATGACAGCATTTTAATCTAGTTAACTGGATCCACATCCTGGAAACAATTGCTGAGACATGTAAGTTTCAGTTATGCAGGTCGTAGTGTTTTAGTTTGGTTTTCTTCAGAAAGTGGCTCACTCTCTTTTGTTCTTATTTGATACCTGAGACTACCATCTTGACTTGCATTGTAGTTGTTTACTTCTGCCAAATTTTATAGGACCTGGAATTATCTTCTGACAACTCCAAGAATCAAAGAAATGGTGAAACTTTCCGACTGAAACATGGACTTTCCCCAGGTAAATTTATCATTCATTCTTTGAGATGCTTCTTTTCTTGCACATGGACTTTCTCTTTTCTAATTTCCTGGTCATATTAAGAATATGTTTGCTGCACACAGAGGAAGATCATCTGGCCATTCTTTCCAATCTGTACATATGTTTTGTATTATTTTTTTTATGATCAATTTTCACCTGCATTTATATTGTGACACCTTGTATTATATTTTTCCACATAGCTAAATCTCAAGAAAAACTTTTATATATATATATATATGCATCATGAAGACTAATCATTAATAGAAATGTGATGCTATGATAGAAGTTGGTGATATATTTAAATAGACTTGTCATCTAGTATTGACATGATTCAGACAAATTATTATATTTTATGTAATGCAAGACCATCTGAAATTGTTCTATGTCTGGGATACCTTGCATTTCTTACCATAACTCTCATCCATCAATAACGATTCATAGCAAGACATTGTTTCTGGACTTCCTGTTTTGGATTATGGATCGCTCTACTTTATTCACCTTTCTCTGGAAATGCGCCAAGATTTTTTTAAGTGCTCAATCTTAATGTGCATCTTTAGAATTGTGTTATCAACAAAAATGTTCATTTTCTAATGCGAAATGCAATTTATGTAGATACCATGATCATTACCATGCTTCCTGGAAGCAGAATGCAGGAGGTAGTTCGTATGCTTCCAATCTTCTTGCAGACTGTAGAACTTTTAAAGCATACATTTAATGAACTATCACTAGTCATCCCAGTTGCTCCACATCATGATGTGAAGGCCTATGTGGAAAATGTAATTCAGTCAAGGCCGTTTTCAGTGGTATTGATACCTGGAGGATCACTAAAAGATAGATATGATGCATTCAGTGTAAGCTCACTTTTTTCTTTGAATGGTATGCTTCCAATAGTCCAATTCTCAAGCAACAAACTCATTATTGGGATAAAATTGTTTTCGAATATTTTGATCTTTTTCTTCATTTGATGCACGTGAAGATCTTTTGAATCATCATTAATTTGTCTATGTGACTCAAATATTCATGTTGGAGTTAACAGAGTGATCTCACTTTAACATTTAATCAGTGGCTGGTATTTCTTTCAAAATTTTTAGCTTACATTCAATTAAGCAATAATGTTTTTGTATCAGCCTGTCAGATATCCTTTACATCTTTGCTGCATGGCCTTCACCCATATCAATGTTAAATTATTAACTGAAGGTTCTCGGTAACTTAGGTGAAGTTTCAAGTTTATACTGGCACACTTATTTTTCTCTTCATGCCATATAAAGATCAAAAGGTCTCTTTGAGATAATGTTAAACCAATGTTGATTATTGCATTCAGGGGATTTCTCCTATTATTTGTCCCATGCTTCTGTTGTTTCATCCTTATTTCCTCCAAGAGAATTAGCAAATAATTTTATAACCACAATAGAAAGCTATAGTGGTTCCCTCAAATGTTTAATAATCCCCCCCTCCCCCCCCAACCCCCCCCCCCCCCCCCCCAAAAAAAAAAAAAGAAAGAAAGAAAACGAAAACGAATAGAAAAGCACAAAGAAAAGAAAAAAAGAAAGGTAACATTAAGCACATCTGTTGCATTTCAAGATTCAAATCACCTACAACTTTGGTAGTAATGTACATTAACCAATGGTGCTCTATAGCTTGTTGAACTTTGTAGCAACCCAGGTGTCTCTTCTGCTTGTGCTAACACTCATACCCTTAAGCCTACAACATGACTTTGTTGTAGCTATATTTACTTGTTAGATGCTTCAGTCATCTGATTGTACTTCAAGTATTCCTGTGATGGAAGTAGTAAACTGTTGATTCTCTTTTGTAGGCCAGTAGAGCAGCAATATGTACTTCTGGAACAGCTGTTATGGAACTGATGCTAGCAAGGCTACCATGTGTAGTAGCTTACCAAGCTCATTTCATCACAGAATGCTTGATCCAAATGAGGAAAAAGATAGACTTTATTTCTCTGCCCAACATTCTTTTAAGTTCTCCCATTGTGCCAGAGATCCTATTTCGGGCTTGCACAGCCAAAAATCTAGCTGCAAAACTTTGGTAGATTCTCTGTCATACCTTCTTCACCTTTTTTTTTTTTTTTACAAAGGATGTCCCTGAACTATGTGAAAAAAAATTTAGCCAAGCCCTAATTATGTTGATCATTTGGGCTCTTGTACTTTTTGGCATCGTTCAAAGGGGTCCTTCTGTCAGTCAATTGCTAAAGGAAGTACATGTGGTGCTCCATGTTTACCAAGCTAAATAGGCATTACAAGTCCAAATGTTGGTGTCACGTCCAAATTACATCCAGGTTACATCACAATATCATATGCTGTTTTAATATGCAAATTTCATGAAAAGTTAAGAGCGGTTTCATATCCAGAATATTTCAAATGTTCAAGTACTGCTAATTTGCAAATGGAAACTAATTTTACTAGGTCACCACATGATCACACAGATAGTCCAGTCAGCATTAGTTGTACACAGTTGCATGTATTTCCACTAGCTGTTGGTTGATGGAAGTGCTCATTTAACAAGATCAGGGGCTCAAATGAACAACTTTGGAGTTGAGGGATGAATTTTCTTTGGGGAGCATATTTCAAGGACTTCCTTGCATGTTTTTGTTGTTTTCCTATAATTATTTTAGTTATTTAGAGCACTTTGCATCGCAGAAAATTATGAATGTGAATTATCAATACTCTGCAACATTGTCATACTCATACTGTCTCCTAAAAACCGGTTGTTAAGGATCATCTGCGTGCTTTCATGTCCACTTAATGAGTACCCGTGGTGTTTTTTCCATCTCTTTTTTTGGTTGGGGGTGGTCTTTTTTTTTGGGCTGTCTGTGCGTGGGTGGGTGGGGAAGTCCCTTCTGTGGTTGTGCTTTATTAATCTTGTTGACAAGCGCTTGTTACTAAAGATTGCAATACATTTGTTATTCATTCAGGTTATATTTTCTGTTCTGATAAAAGGGTGCTTGATGTGTAGATTAAGTTTTTGGTATATTTGTTTAAGGTAAAAACATTAAAATATGAGGAGTGCTTTTATACTCCATCAAAAGAAAATTTTGCAAATTCTAAAGCACTTTGGTTGGTTATGAGTTGGTGCAGATCAGCTCCTCAACTCTCCATTTGCCTTTTTTTGCCTGGAGCATAGGAGCATTTTCGTTGAAATATTCAGAGACCTTACACTGTCTCAGTTGGGACATATCACTATATCAGATATGGATATGCATGGTATGAGTAGAATGAGTGGATACGTTCATTAAAGTTCACTCCATTATTTCCTTATCTTCAAAGGATATTGGAAGATCTATTAAAAGAACAAGATTCTTGAAAGCTTTTTACAATGTCTACTTATTGGAGTAATTCTAGTTTCCTTTGTAGTGTGTACTAGGTTCATCTTAAAATTTTTCAATGACAACAGACATGTAATAGAAATGGCAAGTATAGCAGTCTTCTTTCAAAAAAAAAATGTTTGTCTTGTAGTAGAGAATGGTGGTAAGGCCAATCTGTTATTCCAATAACCAACCGGGTTGTGTATATGGATATGGTATTTCTTCCAGGACCATTTCTATGGAGATATATTTCATGCAGCTGGACTTCCTTTTAAATTAACTGCTACAATGACCTCTGTTGCCTGTATTAACTTTATATGTTTTATTTTTGTTTTTGTGTTTTTCACATTTTGAATTGAACCTCATCATGGTTATCACATTATGATTGGATCAGCGATGTTATTACTGAGGATGAAGTTCGTCGGCTGCAAGTTGCATCAGCTGACCAAGTACTCCAAGTTCTTTATCAGCCTATCAAGCATCGACATAATTTATTTTCCGAGGAGTTGGGCAACTTGGGCCTGCCATCAAATGTCTATTCTCCCAGCACCATTGCAGCGTTAACAGTGCTTCATATGGATAAACATGGTCTGATGATACGCTAAAATTGAGTGGGCGTCTTCTGTCCGGAGAAGCCAAGAGATGTTTGATTTACTAGAGTGGCCTATCTTGCATTGCATGAATACATGTTCTCAATGTTATATGGAAAAGTAGTTTTAGACTAATCACATTAGCTGCCCTGAACCTCATTGGAGGAGCAAAGAAGAGAATGGAGTCCACGCCAGAAAAGTGCCCAGGTGAAATTATTTCCAGTTCTGATTTCTGAAGTGCCACAGGGATAGGTCAGCTTCATATTGTGGAAACACATGTCTAGTGGGATAAGTGCTGATCTTAGTCATCTCATGTGATCTTTGGTGCAGGCTTTTCCGTGACTTTCCCGGGAGGGAACAGGGAGCATGGCTGGGATCCGTAGCATGCTATTCCGTTCTGTCCCCACAGGACAGTTAGGGACAAGTAATCTAAGATTCTTCCTGGATTTCTTCAGTTTCTGGAACTGTGCATATGCCTATCTGGTATGGCTGCTACTTCTTAGGGTTAATGACTTCTGAGTTCTGAAGTGTAACCTAGGGGTGTAATCGGATTCGGATCTAATCGGATAATTCGGATACCGAATTCGAAAAAATCGGATCCGGATGTCTTTTCGGATATCCGATTATCTAATCAGATTCGGATTCGGATATACATCCGATTATTTTTGCGGATTCGAATTCGGATATGGTATGAAATATTGGCTCCGGATTCGAATTCGGATTCGAATAATATCCGAATCCGTTAAGAATTTATGTTTTGATTTTAGGTCGTATAAATAGAAAGTTAGAAACCCTAGCGTTTTCCTCCATTCCTCAATCTCATCTCCCGTCGCCGCCCCCTCCCCGTCGCCATCTCCCTGTCGTCGCCCCCTCCCCATCGCAGCCCGTCACCGCCCCCTCCCTGTCGCCGCCCCCGTCCCCCTCCGACCCCGTGGCCGTGCCAGATCTGCCACCGAAGGCGCCTTCTTCATCGACTTGAGCCACGCGCCTTCTCCACCGGAGCCGCTGCCTCACCTGCGGCCGATCTGGGCATCCTGAGCTGCAGGACCGCGACTTCGGCTACAATCCTCGGCGTCTTCTTCCTGGAGTTCAGAACTTCCTCCTCTACTCCGACAAGCACCTCTACGGCTCACTCTGCTCCACTTCTTCTCCAACAACCGGGAGTAACCTCCCTCGACTGCGGCCAACTCCTTCGACCAGCGACCCCGACAACAACTCAGCAAGCAGTCTCCACAGCTTCTGTACTGTCTGGTTCAACTCTTGCTCTGCTCTTACCTCTGTTGTGAACCTACATTGCTATGAACAATGCACTGAGCCTAGATGTATGAATTGGTCACTCCTGTATTGTGATTGAAAGTCACATAATTAGTTTTTGCTGTTATGAACTGAGATGATTAGTTAGTAAATTGATTCAGCGCTGTTTAATTATCCTGAATGTTTTGCTATCTCTGAGTTGCATTGATTAGAGCTGTGTCTTGTATTTCACTCTGCTTCAGTAGATCTACATCTACCTTTGTGTTATTGGAATTGACTGTCATATTTAGGGTTCAACTGAAGTGGATTGCAACTTAGAGCAAATCGTAATCTTTCTTGCTATTTGTTTGTGTTTATTGTCCTCTGTGATTGATTGATGGGCTGGGTTTTTGAGGGATAATCTCTTCATTGGTTCCTCTGGTTTAAATCAATTTCAGAAGTCCTAAGTGCCAAATGTCATTTGGGAGCTCCTTGATCATCCCGAAATTGTTAGGTTATGTTTCAACTAAGCCGTCCCTATGTGTTCTGAAGAACTGACTCCTTGATTTGTTGTGATTTGAGCCAACTAGTGTTCTCAGTGATTTCAGTGCACTAATTTCTTTGAGACGAATGCTTGTCCTGTGTCTGTGTTTGCTATTTCTAGAGAGCTATATTCTGCACTAGCTGTTTTTCAAGATTTTGCATATGCTTGCATTCTTTGAGATTAATTGAGCTGTAATCTTATTTATGATGTGAATGCTTGTAGAAGATTATGCACAAAAGGTGCCTAGTACTGTGACACCGAACTAGTGGGAGTTTTATAAATATTTCTCTACCGGAGTCTTCCTTTAAATAAATCATGGACTCAGTCTCAAATAAAGGAAAAGACAAAGGAAAAGAGGTATTTTATTTAGACTTAAAATTTGCATGAGCTGAAACCTTAATATTGTGATTCTTGTAGCATAAACTTAACTTATTTAATTGTTATTGATCTAGATTGATTGTATGGCATCTGGAAGCGGCAGTAACAAGGGTCAAAGTGACAGTAACAACAACAAACAGGTAAATTTTGCACAAGCTTGATGTTTTGAATCCTTGTAAATTGTTATATAATCTAATTAATTTCTTATATGTGTAGAATTTTATTGCATCTGAAAGTACTAGTGGTACTACACCAACCAATGCTAATATTGAAAGTATTGTCAACGAGGTGGCATCACATGATGTTGGGACTGAGAATACTACTACTGGAAGTATATCAGCAACCCGGAATAGAAGTAGGCCTCCAAGGAGGAAGACTTCAGAAGTTTGGCAGCACTTCACGGTAGTGCAAGATGAAGTTCAAGTGAATGACAAGGTTGTGATGAAGTCTATGGCTAAATGCAACTATTGCAAGGTTAAATTCTCCGTTGATAGCAAACTTGGTACGACACATCTGAGATCTCACTACAAAAGTCAGCATGATAAGTCTAAACAAACTATTATTAAATTTGAAAAAGTAGGAGAGGAAAGTACTTTACAGTGTTGGAAGTACAATGAGAAAATTAGTGTCTATAAATATCATCTTGCAATCATCATGCATGAATACCCGTTTAATTTTTCAGAGCATGAGTACACTAATGATTTCATCACATCATTATGTCCTACATTTCCTTTGAAGTGTCGCAATGTCACTAGGAGAAATATAATGGATATTTTTAAGGAAGAGAAGAAGAAGTTGTTTGATTTTTTATCCTCTCTTAAATGTCGTTTGAGTTGCACAATGGATGTTTGGACCTCCAATCAAAATAAGGGCTATTTGTGTGTTACTTGTCATTTTATTGATGATGATTGGAAAATTCAGAAGCGGATTATAAACTTTATACATTTGGAAGGGAGGCATTCAAGAGCAAACTTGAGTAGTGTGTTTGTTAGAAACATGATTACTTGGAATATTGATCAGAAACTATTTGCTTTAAATTTGGATAATGCTTCTGCAAATGAGGTTTGTGTTAGGACTATTACTTCAACCCTTGAAGAGCATGATTCTCTTATTTGTCATGGCAAGTTTTTTCATGTTCGATGTGCAGCTCACATTATTAATCTCATTGCAAGGGATGGTTTGAAAATGGTTGGAAAAGTTGTCAATAACATTCGCTCCACAATTACTATTATTAAGAGTTCTCCTTTGCAGTTTGAGTTTTTTCAAAAACAAGTTCTGAGTTAGATTTAGACTCAACAAAGGGTCTCTCTCAAGATGTAGCTACTAGGTGGAATTCCACTTATTTGATGCTAGCAAATGCGTTGTACTATAAGAAAGTTTTCCAACGACTTGCTTTGCTAAATCCAGAAAAATATGGACATTGTGCTCCTTCTAGAGATGAGTGGGAAAAAGCAGAATTGTTGTGTAAGTGCTTGAAGAACTTTTTCAATGTCACTAAAATTTTATCAGGCTCTTCTTATCCAACTGCAAATTTGTTCTTCATAGAGTTTTGTGAAATTCACATCCTACTTATTGAATGGCTCCAAGAGGATGATGAGTTTCTTGCTTCCATGGCAAGAGCTATGAAGGAAAAGTTCGACAAGTATTGGGAATTAAGTAATGTGGCTTTGGTAGTTGCATGTTTTTTAGATCCTCGCTACAAAATGAAAGTGGTTGAGTTTTACTATCAAGAGATTTATGGCAATATTGATGTTGAGAAGATTTGTGATTTGAAGGTCTTTGTTGACAAGTTATTCGAAGCATATGCATCTCGATATAATGATTCTTCAGTTAGTGTTGTACAGCCTACCACTGGTTCTTATACTAGATTTTCTTCCCACCTTCATGACCTTAATCCTAATGAAGAGCCAAAGCGCAGAAAACTGAGTGCTTTCCTAAAGGATGTCAATGAAGAGAATCAAGAGAAATCTGAATTGGAGAGGTATTTAGTTGAGCCATTGTTGAAATGGCCTGAAAATGATCACTTTGATATTTTGGCTTGGTGGCATACTCAAGGTGCAAAGTATCCTATTCTTTCCTTGCTTGCACGAGATGTTTTGGCCATTCCTGTTCAACAGTTGCATCTGAGTCCGCCTTTAGCGCCAGTGGGAGAGTCATTGATAAGTACCGCAGTCGATTAGAACCCGAAATAATGGAGGCATTGATATGCACCAAGGATTGGATAAGGGCAACTAAAAAAGGTAATTTAATAAACAAAATTTTTATAATTATTTTTCTTATGTATGCATTAGTTAACTTGTTTTATTATTGTAGGTAAAATGGATGTTGCTTCAATTGTTCAAGAGTTAGAATTTGATGACATAAATGATAAAGATGAATGCGATGTATTAGGGTATGTTAAGTTGTCAACTAGACAACTACACATGCTTTTCTTTGTGTTTTTATATACTCTTGTTCTTCGATAAAAACAAAATTGTATTCTTGTTTAACTAAATAATTTTGAATCTTTTTATTTGCAAGTGATTTTCAACCATTTGGTTTGGCATGCAATTTCAGCTCTTTTGACCTCTTTTCATCTTATCTCTTTAATTTAGTGACGTATGTTGCCGAACTCAATTTATTAACTTAGTTCAGTTGTAATTTTTGAATGAATTTATTGGGTTTAAATGTTTGATGTGAACTGTTGCTATTTAGTAACTCTGAGTTCTAGTGTTGTGTGAGACTGAGTTATGTTTTGTGCAGCTTCATTGTGTTTGTCTCTGGCTCTGCAGTGTCCAGAAAACTCTAAATTGCAATGCTATTCCAATTTATCTCTGTGATGTATTTATGATTTATCTATTGAGATGCTGTGTGAGAGTTGATGAATTAGTGATTTTTGCTGAGTACCAAATATGCACTCTTGCAATTCTTCTCCTTGAATTTATAATGTGTGATATTAACTAATGTCTCCTACATATTTCCTTTAACTTGAAATTTATTTGACAATTTTATAGAAATAATATGATATTAAAATTTTAAAATAGCAGTATAATCCGAATAACATTTGAATTCGATCTGAATGAAGTAAAAATCTGATTCGAATTCGAATTCGATAACTATCCGATTCGTATCTGAATCCGAGTATATCCGAATTCGTATTCGAATTCGATTAAAGTTAATAGGATTTAGATTTGGTATGACTAATATCCGACCGAATTCGATCCGATTACACCCCTAGTGTAACCCATCCAATGATCAGTACATACTGACTTCCGGTGGTATCAGCTACTCAATTGAAGTACTCATTTGAGAACACATAGGCTTCCATTTAGATCAACTCTACCCATAGAGGATCCTCAGTCTGTGGGGAGCATGGATTCCCACGTTGCCAGTGATAATGTCATCGCTGAGCTCAGCTGCAGGGTGGGCCATCAGTTAGCGAATCCTCCATGGAAAATGTTTCGAATATGTGCTCTTGGTTTACTTGTTGCCAGTGTTTTCTGGACTCCATTACGTAATATCTATTGTTTTTAGCAGCTTTTTAATTTTGCCGTGTCATTTTTCCTGATGGTTTCATCCGTCCAGATCCACAGAGTCATACCCTGTAAATGTACGTCGAGGACGAAGGACCGGTTGTCCATTTGGTGAGTAAAAGATCTTATCCATCAAACCTGATGGGCTCCTATTCAAAATTCTCTAGTTCAAATTTTGTTTTGTGTACAAGGGTTTTGGTTGCTTTATCCATCTTCTAATGCACTCTTTACAATGGAGTTGTTTTAAATAGAAGTCCTTAACCCTGTGATCACATCAATCTGAAATATTTTTTAAAATAACCCAAAATAAAAAAATAATTACAAAAATGATTCACAATTTGTTGAAATTGCGAAACTAACCAGCTAGGTCAGAATGTGATAGAAGATCGATCAACATTTTTCACATCTTCATTGTGCAATAGAAGGTTTTTGTGCCGCCAAACCTTGACGACGACGAATAGAGTTTTTGTTGCATTATGTAGGTGCGACAAAACAAAAAAAATCAATTTCTCGCGATTACGACATAAATGAAATTAAATTTTCTATCGCGTTTTCAAAATAGAAAAGAGGAGAAATATCTTTTCTGTTGTGTTTTTAAAATAGAAAAGAGGAAACACAGTTTATGGTTTTTGTCGCGTATCATAGTCATGATAATTGATTTATCGCACCTAATTAGATCACTTTATAAATTTGCTAAATTGTGATAATTTTCGTGATTATTTTTTTTAGATTGAATTATTTAAAAAAATACTATCAATCTTGTTGGAACAATATGATGCATGGTTGACAGTGTGAGCTTTGGTGGAAAGAGATGAACCAAAAGTGCGCTTATCCCATTATTATTTAATTGCAATTTTCTGAAATCTGGGTAAGAAACAAGTGCATTTGAGTGACAGGTTTCGTTCTTTTGCTTTGGATCAAACAGAGAATTAGAAGCCTGATGGACTCCTATTTGTTGCATGTTCTGTTAACGAAATGTGTTACTCTAGCTGTGGTTCACATTTTGCTGTATTTGTCCTTTTGGCCCTAAGAGAACGTTATGAGTTACGGACACGGCCCCTTACAGTCTTAGCACGTTACTATGAATGCCACAATTTTTGGAGATTTATAGTATAAGAAAACAAAGGTAGTAGTAAAATTTTAAAACCAGTGATGTAGGCCTTTCCAGTATTAGCAGCCGAGGAAAAACATTTGGATTTGTCATAGAGAAAATTTCTTGATTAATCTTAAGACAAAATTTCTTTCAAAAAAAAAACTCCACATAGTGGGAAAACAACCTAAAAAAGAGAACATAAAAAAGAAAACACACATTAATATAGACAAGTCCTACAACATCAAACGTTAAAACCATGCTAATACAATGTCGTAACACTAGTGCACTACATTCCCGCCAAGAACTAATGCACTTCCTTTGTCATACATATATAACTTGATCAATCAAGAAACCAATCAAACCACCTTCACACACACACACTGAATCTATGACATGATTCATGCATTCACCCCACCCCCTCCAACCTGTTCCGGCGCCGGGGCCGGGCCGCCGCCGCAGCCGTCAGGGCGCACGCCGGTGACCGGGCGGCCAACATCTCCCGCGACGGCCGGCGGAAAGTTGAGCAGCGCCTTGGCCCCGCGCATGCGGAACGCAGCGCGATCGTACGCCGCGGCCGCCTCCTCGGCCGTGCCGAACGTGCCGAGCCACAGCCGCGCGCCGTGCCGCGACGGGTCCCGGATCTCCGCCGCGTACTTCCCCCACGGCCGCCGACGCACCCCGCGGTAGTGCTTCTCCCCCGTCTTGCCATGGTTACCAGTAGCACCACCACCTTGCCGCGCAGTACTGGCAGCCACTACTCTGCGCGGCTGCAGCGGCGACCGCGAGGTGGACATGGCCGACGCCTCGCGGAGGACCTCGAAGATGACCATGTCTTGGGAGTCGTTCTCGTTGAGGGGAAGGTAGCCGGCCTGAGGCCCGGCAAGGTCGGCGACGTTGCATTGCTCCAACGAGAGAGGCATGTGTTTGTTTGGTGGTGTGGGTTTAGCTAATTCTGTGGGTAGTTGTGTGTGGACGGGAGGGAGACGTATTGCTATTTGAATCCTTGCGAATGGGGCCAACACGTGACTTCAACTGTCTATAAACATTAAAGCATGCCAATTGTGAATTGGCGTCCCTTGATATTTTGTTTTTTTGGCTGCCCAAGAATCAGATCTTATACTATTTTAGTAAAATATGAGTATGTGATTTCTCAAATATTGTTGTATCGATAGTTTTAAACATACGTGATCGAGATAGACAAGAATATTTGCACGACTCCGTCTATCTCCATCTTATTATCAATAGTTTTTTCAATGAAACTTCTCATAGATGGCCGTTGTTTATATTGTTTGAATTATCAGATAAAAAATGCGATGCAAGATAGATGTTTTATGCATGTAGAGAGTGCATTCTTCGTGCATGACATGTTGAATAAAAAGATCAGTACTCAGGATTGAATATGAACCAACAAATTTCTCAATACTTCTCTCTAGTTTTGAATTTTCATGAAACAATATATGTAAATGAACAATACATACATGTTGTCATATGATAGACGGATAATAAATTAGATAAATATGTTTGTCTTATAAAATCTAAATGCAATATTAAGTGCTCATAAAATCACAATAATAACAACATCTTGCCATAGTTTTTGAGAAAATCTGTTGATACTTATAAAATAACAGTATGGTTATGTTAGATCATGTGAAATATAGAAGGGAAAAAAGTCATGCCTATTCGGAGAAATGCTCATTTGCCAACTCCTTACGATAGGCATAGTGACATGAAAACAAAAACCATTGGCCTATTCACATAGATAGCGATATAATTAAGCATGCATTTGTGCGTTTGTGTCAAAAAATTTCACATGGAAATGGCGGAGACGCTGAGATAGTGGCCCTTCACGTAAAGGTCTGCGTCTCCATGCTTGGCCGAGAAGGCAATAGCAAAAAAAAAAAAAAAGGCCTAAGAAAAACATGGGAAATAAAAGGAGTGGGCAGAGTCGTGTTGGAATTTGGCACGCCTTCTCAACATTCTGGATTTTCTGCGGTTGGAACTACTACCGTCTACCGTGCACAAAATTTACTCGAAATGGAATATATTGCTGGTTTGGTTGGTCATCTTGAATTGTGTAAATTGCAACACTGGTTCTCCAACTTGTATGATCTATTAATTAATTTTAATTGGTTAGGTTTTAAATTTACTTAATTATTCTCTCCAGTTTAAAAATTTTATATTTTTATATATATGATGATCAAATTTTGACCATTAATATATTTATAAATACTAGTAAGTGGATCTCATTCATCGCACATTTTTTAAAATAGTCATTATTCAGAATTAGTAATTTGTTGTCAAATATTGTGTAACACAATTTCAATATGAAGCAAATTTGCCACCTTTAATATGATATCTGTAGTGCATGCATGGGTCAAAGGGCTGCAAGATTATTGGTTTTATGGGATTTACCTACAATTTTGGAGCGCACAAAACATAAAGACTTCAAAATTATACTCAACCAAAAAGTTATGAATAACGGCTCTCTAAAATATTGATAGATGAAAGAAATATTAATGTGAGTTTTTCTAAAATATCAAATGAGAAATAAAAAAATTTGTTTAGTTTGTAGTGATCTTATGATTGCTTCAATTGAGTAATCATTAGTGATGGTTATTTATTATTTTAAAATTTTGGTACGTTAAAAATTGAAGGTATAACAGTTGGAAAGGTCTTGGAGTACGAAGCGGACGATGCTGCACTTGCTTCAAAGAGCGTATATGGAGTCTCGGGCCAAGAATTAGCACTCCCAATCAACCACAAGAGATTACTTTTTATTGAAACCCCCTAATCTAAACTATTGCACAGTTGATCCATAGTGGCTTGATTGGTAAAACTTAATTTCTCCGAAAAGAAGCGTGACCTTAAATTTTTTTTGTAAAGAAGCCATTCATCCAAAGAGCTCAAAAATTGTTTGACAAATGTTGTTATTAGTTGATTATACTCTCTCTGTGTTAGTTTGGTAAAATGATATTTTTGATCCTTCTATTTTACACAAAAATTTATTTTAATCTGTCTATTTTAAAAAAATTAAATTGTTCATTTCGCTATTAACATTCGTTTCTTAAAATTATTTCTAGTATTCTTCTAAATCTTATTTAATACAACTACTGTATATAACCAATATGTGTTTGATCGAATATGACTATCGAGAGAAAAGATAATAGAAAGAATAAAATATTAAGAAAAGAAGACACCAAAAGTTTATGATGTTTAGCTCTCCTGCCTAGTAATCCTTTTACTCGAATTTCTCTAAACTATAGCGGCTTCTTTTGTCACCGTCAAATGAACAACAGAAAGTCGTTACAGTTTTAAAAATCAATCTGATACTTTTAGTTAGTTAGTATCTCTCTATAAAAAGATAGGGGAGGAATCCGATCAATCTCTATAGTAATTCTTACTCCAACAACGAACATACTGGTTTGAAGCAATAGTGGAAGTTTAAATATGTTTTTCTCTTCTAAAAATGTGCTAATAAAATTCTGTGGAGGGAGATGCTAAAGTTGTGGGCTTTGCTCTATATTTATATTCGAGCCATGGCAGCATTTCGAACTGCGCCAAATCGTGTTGGAGAGTCCCGCGGGATACTGAAAGACACATCCCAGAAACCGATGTCTTTCTCTCTCTTCATTTGCGTGCGAGCATTTCTGTCCTGCTTCGTCGATATAATGCACACATACAAAATAGAATTTTTTTTTACAAAATAATCCAGATAAAAAAATTAATTGCAAAAATGATCCAGAGTTGTTTTTTTTTGCAAAAATAACCCACCATGTCAACCTGTCGAGTGTCTAGTACTCAACAAGTCTTCTGACTCCTATGTAACGGCATACTAGAGGTTGGTGATCATCGAAGAAGAACAGGGACTTGAACTCGTGGTCGAAGAAGTCGGAGAAACACTTGATTGTGGTCGTGGTCGTCGCGGTCGAAGAAGTTATAGTGGTCACGTAGTCGTCTCTTTCCTTCTTATTTTCCTCCTGATTGCAATAGAGCTTAAATCAGCCACATTAAGATTGTCTTCTTCCTCCTTTTTTCTTTTCCCTCTCTCGTTTCTTCTCCTCTGTTCATTTCTTGCTCTGAATTTCTCCTTTGTGCAACTGCCACCTCCAAATTGCCCCTCTCCCACACGCCATCGTAGATCCAGAGTCGCCTCGCCCTTAGATCCATCCCCAATCTACTGCCTCTGAGACGCGCCGCCGATTTGCACCCCCGCCACCAAACACCGCCACTCCTCAAACCCTAGATCTAGATCCGACGCAACCGTAGATCCCTACGCTGCTGCCTCATCCTCTCCTTTGACCACTCCGACACCACCTCCATCTCCCTCGAGCCACCTCGCCTTCTTTGCCTATTACTTTGCGCCTCCACACACATACATGCATCCACGCACTGCCACTCCAGATTTGCCGAATCTAAGCCGCTAGTCGCAACAACTACACAACCACTCCAACTTCTTCAACAGCGATGATCATGACCAAAGTCAGGTGCTTCTCCGGCTTCTTCGACCACGAGCTCAAGGCCTTGTTCTTCTTCTCCGGCTTCTTCGACCACGAGCGCAACACAACACGCGCTTGTCGAGTCTTCAAGACTCGACAGGCTAACATGACAAATTATTTTTGTAAAAAAATAGCAACTCTGAGTCATTTTTGCAATTAGTTTTTTTGTCAGGGTTATTTGTAAAAAAAACTCTACAAAATATACATGTTTTTCCGGAACATTTGAAGTTTGCATGTTTTGATCTAAATATCTAATTTACAATCTGGTCAGGTCACTGTGTTTCTATTATTAAGAACTTCCACACCAATCTAATATTGGATATTGAGATCATTTGGGAGCATAATAAAATTAACACATGACATACAACAAAATATTAAGTTGGAAAATCATATCATCATAACACATTATAAATATGTCAAGTTAAATATATATATTAATCAAATGCATATTTCAACAATATGAACCATCTTGAGCCATTTAATTATCTATTTTTTTAGTACTTTCACATCTCATTTTAAGTTTGATTTAAGTTAAAAAAATCATTTTGAGCCAATTCAGAAACTAGAGAGACTAATTTGATATTTTAAAAGTAAAGAAATTAAAATGAATTTTTGTACAAAGTAGAAGAACTAAAAAAAATGCTCTCATCCTTTTTAGTTTCTTACATAATTTCTATGAACTTATATAAGATTACAATGCCGCCTCTCCAGGAAATGTAAATCCCATGATATAGCTTTATTACATTGTTATGGTTCATACATTTCTCAACTAGTAGTTATAATATTAAGCTACCTGGGAATTTAAGTGTATATCAGTTTTACCCAAAAAATAATACCTGTTGGGGATCTGAGTATACATTGGTTAATAAAAATGAATTAGCAACAGCTAATTAGGGAGCAGAGACATTTTGTTGGGCAAGAAAGAAAAATAACTTGATGTGGAAAGGTGATGAAACCATAGCTGATGCTTGTTCATTCAATCCATTTAATATTTTCTATCATATCTTCAGTTGCTTGTAGTACTAAAATTCAATCACAAAGAAACCACAACGGTTTTGATCCATGGGTTACGCTAAAGAAACAATAGTAGAGCAGAAAGTCTAGCGTCTTAAGCTGTCATCAAGTGGCAGAGAAACAATTTGATATTTTCGATCAAGTACGTATAGAGGCGAACTCATCAGTATGGTCTCTTTCTAAAAGCAAAGCAAGAACCTGTAATTTGATCTTTTTGATAAAGTATAATTGAGCTCAGGGATGTGAGTATTTGAGATGAACTGAAGCACAAACTTGATAGTAGTAGTAGTGTCGCATTGAAGTTAGTAGGATACATGGGAGTAATACGCAGAGATGACCTTGACCCAACCATGGGCAAGACTCGATTGATGATTTGTTGTGGAATAGAGGTTTGGATAAACATTTCCTCCCATCATCTAGGAGAAACACAAAAACAAATTCATGAGAAACATGTTAAGTAGTTTTAAACAAAACGAAAGATGGTTGAACATGCTTAAGAAAATGCATAAATTCGAGAACTTACATTTTGTTAGCAAGCCATTGAGGCTAATGATCATCCATTCAAATATATGTCTCTTGAATTAAAACACACACCATAGTATGGCTAATCAACCTCTGATGCCACACACCTTTAAGTTTCGAAGCTACATGAGCTCTTTGTTAGCTGCAGGCTTCCATAAGAGCAGTAGAATAAAATAAGGAGCAATGGAACACATTAGTGATAAACATGTCAAGCAATTCTAGGCAGGAGGACATGCGATTGATCATAATTCAGAAACACATACAATCAGGAGAGATAGCGGGTTCGCCTGAATCATTTTTGTTAAGTTGGAGTGCATACCATAGTTTGGTTAATCAGCCTCCAATGCCACCAATGTTAAACGACTTTATGTCTTGAAGCAGCTACACCTGAAGAAAGCAGTAGAATAAAATCAGCGAATTTCATATGAGAAAGTTTAAACAGAATATTATATTATTTTCTGCAAAGTTGCATTGGTAATGCAATAAGTTTTGACAGTGTCTAGAGTCTTTCACAACCTTTCAACTTCAAGCAGGGCGCCATTTTTTTTTTTAAAAAAACTTGCCATGAATTACTGTTTGCATACACGGATACACTTGATGTCAGCGTAAAAAGAATTAACGCCTGGTCTGCAGCTAGTGTAGAATGTGCAAATGTAACTTTGATGTGACTTCCGCCTTTCGGTGGCATCACTTTGTCAGGCAGAAGGAACTGTCGATAAAATGAAATGGTAAGTAAAATGTTGAATCAATTAAAGATGGAATAAGCATAATAGTTAACATGGGAAATACATAGGATCACTGACCTAAAACTTCATGTAGAAATCATTACCACGTACAACTTTGGGGAGGAGGTGGATAAGATCAGACATTGCCACCTCAGTTGCGAGCTCCTGCTCCGGCTCAAAGTCTTCGACGACAACGACGGCGACACTAAGCTAAACTTGGTCATCAGGTATGGTTCACTCCAAGATCAGGTGGCGCCGCTCCTAAACACCGCATAGCGCTCCGGCCTCGCCGTCGCTGGGTTCTCGTTCCACGTCGGCAATGGCATATGCCGCGTTGATGTCTACCGTAGTGCCATCAAGGCCGCCCAGGAGTCTTTCGCCGCCGCCGCTGCCGCTCACGCGCGTGCTTGACATCGGCAGGGGGCTTCGTGCCCGGCAGCTCCACTTCCCAAGAGGCCTTCACGGTGATCAACACCACGCTCGTGTTACGCTTTGGCGATATGCTTAGTGTAAAGGTCATCACTGAGCCAGGGCGCTACTTCGTTGAGACTATGCTCACGCTTCTTCTCACCGGCCGAACAGCTGGACATGGGTTTATATTGTTGTGATAAGAAGCTGTATGATTTGCTAATTTGTTTGTTTATTGGCGCTGGTGCATATTTGTTCTTATCTTTAGTTCCGGTGGATCTCTTCATTTGTTAGATTTGGAGGCTGGATTTGAGTGCTTGGTTTGTTAGATTTGGAGGCTGGATTTGAGTGCTTGGTTTGTTGGGATTTGGTGTATTTAGTTTGTAGAATCTAATTTTGTTGTGTGAATATTTATTGTCATCAAAATCGCATTTGGTGTTATTATAAAAGATGAATGTTTTCGATGTCGTGCATATACGATGTTTTTAAATATTTTTATTATTATTTTTTAAATTCGAGAATGACTAGTTATAGAGTATTAAGACATATTTAGATGAGTGCATTTAGGAGAAAAAGAGTGAGTTTTAAACTATAATTCATTAGTTATTAAGTAGTATAGATTTAAATTGATTATAATGAGCATATTTCTCGTAAAATTTTTTCATAATATTATAATTTTATAAATTTTTACAAATCTATTATAATATAAAGTAATAATCAAAATTACATCTTGAACACTATATACAGTAAAAAACACCTATTTTAGACTAAAAAGATTACATCACCTAGATGGTTAAATAGTATAAGCAAAGAGACAAGTCACATTAGGGTATAAACTAACTTAATCGTGTAATTTTGGTCTTAAAAATACTCGATTGCTCCTGCAGGTCACTGTTAAGATGTCACGCTTTTATTTTTTTTTTACAATTATATAAATTCAGGAATATGACAGAGCTAAAATTAACTTTGGAACGTGTAGGCAACTACTCAATTTACTTAGAAAAATGTCTTCCGAGAAACATGGCATCGTCCCCGTACGATGTGCTAAAAAAACGTAGGCAAGCATGACGAAATAGAGGAAGGAAGGAATGAAGAAGCATTCAACGCGCAGTGAGAAGAAGCTTCCAAAGTCGTGGAAAGGGTTCTCACGTGGTTCTGGAAGGAGGTAGACTTCTTTTCCATCTCCATCGGTCAAGACTCTAGGGGTTCATTTGGATGGTTCGGTCGTGTTCCTTGCTTGCTCTCTTTTTTCCTCATGTTTCATTGCATGGGGGATTTGCGTAATTACGTTTGATCAGGGACTTTTTTGAGAAATAAATGTCATGGATTTTTTATAGCCCATTTTAACTTAACAATCCGTTCTAGTAAAAAATTCATTTAACAATCAAGTGATACTCCAGGACACCAACAAATAAATCGGTATTTTTTAAGTTCAAATCCACGTGAAGAGGTCAAATGAAGGTGGTTTGGTGGAGTTATGCTAAAGACAGTTTGGTCTGATTTATTGAGGGTTTAATTTTTATAAATTGGAGTCATGCTAACACATGACTTAAATTTTATATTTTTTTTCTTTATATTAAATCTCCAAGATAAAATTAAACTCCTCTCAACTGATTTATTAGACATATAAATTTGAACTAAATTAGGTTGAACAAGTCATAAGTCTTTTCTATTTCTAATTTAATATATGAAATACAGTGGGATGTTTTTTTTTAAAAAAATATTGAGTTCACATATATTTAGAATGTTAAATCTATGTTTACCAAAACTCAACCCCATTTTTGTGACTTGTTATGATAGAAACTAGGAGATTCGATTTCGACATGGTTGTATTTTTAAATGGAAAAATGAATTAGGATTGGCTGAATGAGTAGATTATCAAATCTTACCAAAATCTTGGTTACCAACTAAACGCTAGCCAAATTGGAATTACAAGCAAACTACATGGAAACATACCTACAATTGACATTTTAGGTCAAGTTTCTTGCCCCGCTATGGAGTTAGTTCGGATTTCATGGGACGCGAATCCAGAACAGATGGGAGCGAATCGAACGGCAAATGACGACGACTTCACCACCGAGTCGTCGCCTCGTATCCTCCGCTCCCGCCACTCTCCTCCTCCTCCTCCTCGCCGGCGCCGCCGAGGCCGCGCCGCCGCTCGTGGGGGTCGCTCCCCAAGGTGACTGATCTGCTGCTCCTCGCCTATCCACTCACCCCCGCCTGTTTCACCTCTTCTCTCGACTTGACCGAGTTGTTTTTCTGCAGATTTTGACTACTTCGCGTCGGAGGTGATCGCCTGCAGGGACGGCTCGGGCTCCTTCCGCAGGAGCCGGCTCAACGACGGGTACTGCGACTGCGCCGATGGCACCGACGAGCCAGGTCTCTCTCTCTGTCTCTCTCTCATGTAAAATCAACTGCGAATGGTGGCGATCTGGTTAGTTTCGTTGGTGTTGTTAGATCTGGGAAAAATGTTTCTGTGGATATTAGATATGATCAGAGTAGGTCATTTATTGCCTTACAAAGTTACAATTGCAACGTTACAATTTTCTTTGTGGCATTAAAGATTGGTCAATTCAAACAACAAGCACAAATTGGGGATAACAGTTTAACCCGAATAAATCATTAAGCTGTCAAACACTGCCCTATTAGTAATATCAATAACTATGTTGAAATGGGGCTGCTGTTTCGTTCTCGCGACTGTGGTCTGCAGATTTCAGCAATGGCTGCAAGCCTGCAAAGCCCATTTTTGTCTATTTCGGGCTGGCACAAAAATCCGCATCAAAGATGCAGCCATAACTAGGCATCGGCGTGACAGTTGGTGTGGCACACTATAGCTATGGGGGATTATGTGTTTATGTGTTTATGTTTGAAGTTGTTCATGCATTTCCTCTGCACATTGAGACAGCTCCATATATGGGAGGTGAACTGAATTGCATCAAATTACTTATTTCACTAGAGGTCATCCGTTTGAGTAACTATTTGTTATCATGTCTCACCATTTCCTGCAACACACTCATATTAAAACATTGTATTTCAGCATGACAATGTGCTAAGAAAAATAAGTCAACTTGTGTTACTTAAAAATCTGCACTATTTTTTAAAAAGTACGCTTTACTTGTTAACTGTCACCAAGTTACTCACCAGTGCAATATTATTCTTCATGTCTTTTGCATTTTGCAGGAACTTCTGCCTGTCCAGAAGGCAAGTTTTACTGTAGAAATATTGGAGACTCCCCTCGTTTCTTGTTCTCTTCACTTGTGAATGATAAAATATGTGGTATGCTTTTGCTTTTCGAGACTTCATGAATTTCAAGAGCATGGTAGTTCTGTTAGGACTGTATTTCAAGCCATCCTTCGTATTATCTGCATCTAGTTTGATTTTGTATCCTTCTTCCTATAGATTGTTGTGATGGAAGTGATGAGTATGAAAGTGGCATTGCTTGCCCAAACACATGTAAGAAAACAAAGGATGTTGCTGAGATTGATGATGATGGCAACCACCTGTCAGTAGCACATATAGATGATACTAATGTCTTTACCAGTAAACATCCACTTGACCTAGAAGATCTTATCCAGAAGTTAAGAGGTACTTTCTGTTCATAAAATGATGTTTAGATGCAGTTTTGACGAGGACAGGAGATGCATTTTTGAACTGATTCCAATTTTTCCCTGTTTTGCAGGATTGAGAATAGCTGCTGTCATTGAGCTGGGTGTCATATGTATTTTTGCTTGCTGCCTTGGTCGGCGGCGCACTAGAGCTCGCATGAGACAATATATTTTAAAATATTAGTATGCTTTGATCCCTACTCTTGTCACCGTGTTCTTTTTTTCTAGTAGAACTTTTGTAAAACAACATAAAGTATAACTGTCTTTACTAGCTGTAGAATACACGACACAGTCTCTAATTTTCCTTCTACTTATCTTATAATCTTGAATTTGTTCTGTCCGGTGTATTCGTTTGGTAAAGAACTGTACCCCCGACGACCTATTTGGTGGTTCCATCATTTGAGAATTGTACTCCAGGTCCCCAGCTGTGAGACTGATTAGGTGGGGCTAGACTCATATGTAGGTGAGATATTTAGTGGTAAATACAAAATATGAAAATTTTGTAGTAGTATAAAAAAATTTGGCCCTGTAAAAAGATATAAGGTTTTAAAGTAAGCTGTATGATTTCCTGTACTTGTAATGTTTACATGATAAACCACTTCGCAAAGCTATGTACACCCTGCAGTCTATATTGTGGTAACAGATTTGTGTCGATTGGAGCATCCTTTGTTGTTTGATAATTGAAACCATAGAAATTGAAGGTCGTTAGCAATTTTACTGATGTTGGATATGCCTCCCCTGCTTGGAAAGGTTGGAGATTGTTTTGCTTTGAGAGGTTCGAAACTGGTAACTGCATGGACTATATTTGGTTCTATGAAACTGTGATTGCTACACCAATCGAGTTGTTTGGACAATTGAGCAGCACCTGACCATAGTCAATTTTGTTATCATTGAGGACAAATGAGTTGTTTTCTTAGGTCTATTTGAAAAGTTGAACCGATAATTATTATTTAGTTTAGGTCAAATGGGTTGTGCACCTTTGGTTTTTAAATGTGGTATGGCTGTATAAATAACAAAATGGCTTGAGTATAATCTTGCAGGAACACATATTTAGCAGTATCTCTTTCATCAGCTTGTTAAAAGCTGTTGTAAGCAATTATTTTGTATGCAGTGCATTGTGATGCCATTTTTCTGGGAACAAAAGAAATTTATAAAAACGTTATGATGTTTTCAGGTTAGCTGAGCAATTACAGGTGGGAGATTGATGTTCTCATTGCAAGCATTGAGCTTCTAAAGATGGAGATGGGAGGAAAAGTGCTATACGGTTCCTCATTGAAACACCAACTGTTCCAAGATTTTTAGGCTTGGATGCCTTTATGAAGATAAACAGAATGCTACACGATAAACACGGTAGTAACTATTCTGTACTGGTACTTTGTATATGATTTGTGGCCCCTTGTAACTTTATACTTCTTCAACATTGGAGTTGCTAGTCAATTAGGCGGCCCTTTTGACAATTAGTCTATGGTGCTACATAGATGAAGAGAAATAACATGAATGTTGTTGTAAGAGAAATTAGTTAAACTTTTTTTTGAAGCAAATCCATCCAGCAAGGTGCCAAGTAAGAGGGAAGGGAAATTACTGAACTGTTCTGTATCTAATTTTGGCGATGAGCTATTTTTGAGCCGAGGGAGATATTGTCACTTGGAACCGCATAGTATTGTCTTCATGATGATCTCCTATGGTTCGGGGGGAACCCGTGGCATGACTCTGACTTGTCCTAAGGCTTGTTGGGAACAGCATCTTCCAGAAGGTGCCTGCATCAGCGATCTTTGTACTTAGGGCAGTCATCTATTTGTTCTCTTTTTGTGCATCAAGTTTGTGCTTGCTCTTTATGATACGTGCAGCAAGTATTTGACGTACTTTACGATAACATGTATCATAGAAAATGAAACATAGAAAGGCAATTACCCCTAATTGCTTCTATTTGTAGTCATGCTCATTAGACGGAGTTTGTATTTACCGAATTGACTTGTCTATTCCTACTCTATGTTTATTTGTATCTCTCTGTTATGAGTGTATAGGTCAAAGTATTAAGTGCATATGACAGAAATCTACAAATAAAAAAAAAACAAAAATACACACAAAAGAGCTGCCTTGGTAGAGGTGCAAAGTTTCGAGACCCAATTGGTATATGTACAATATAACAGGGATGTATCACGTGAGAATTCTCTTTAACATAGAAATTTAAAATAAAAACATGTATCGCGAGCTTGCATGGTTCTATTTTAAAGAGTTATAAGGTGATCTCCAACAGCGACATGAGTGGTTGCACGCGTCGACATCGACTTAGCGTGTTTGCCGTTTGCTCGACGTGATGGGATAGCAACAACACGCGAGAGGAGGGTGAACGGACTCCAGTGTGGGGCAACGACGACTCCACTGTCAGAGAAGATGAAGACGTTTCGCAACGTGGTTTTGCGGGCCCCACCTGACTTGTTAATTTTATAATGCTACTCGTGTGAAACACATACTGACATATGGGGTCAAGTGAAAAATGGGTCCACATGTCAGTGAACATCGTGTAAAACATGCGAAGTGAAAAGTGGGACATGTGGGGCCCACCTCTAGCATAAGTGCGTCCATGTCAGTGTTACGCACATTCATCCATAATACAGTCATAATACATGACAACTAGATTTTATGTCATGCGTTCTCACCTGTCAGTACGTAGGTTAGATTAAATTGCATCGCAAACGAGTGAGGCGCGTGGGGTCCACCTGACGTGTTTATCAGGTGAGTGTGCGAGCCTCGATCCATTCGTCCATACATTTGCTTCTAGCTGCAAGCTCTAACAGGCGGGCCCTTAATTTGGTTAACCCAACTAGTCATTGACACATAACCCAAACTTGTCGTTGAAGTAATATAAAATTATATTTAATTTTTTGTTGGTGCCTGTTTTGTACATAAAGACGTTAACAGGTGGGTCTGACGCTTTCTTGGCGCACCTGCCATTCTTTGTTTTGCCGTTGCATTTGTAATTATCATTGGAATTTAATTTTGTATGGGTCCTATCTATTAACGACACAATCATTTTTGTTGAACTTTAATATTTAATTATCACATCATTTAGAGTCAAATAAGAACGAAACAAAAATCAAGTTTGTTGGAGTCTAATCCCCGTACAGATACAGATTCCCTGTTATTAGTTTCTCTGTATTGGTTTTTCCCATACAGGGCTTTAGCCCATATGTAGGCCCACCATTTCCCGGGCCTCTAGGGTTTTACTTACATCTCCTCTTGCCCCGTCGCCCCCACTTCTCTCCAGCCTCCTCTATAAAACTCCCAAATCTCTCAACACCTCCCTCGCCGCCGCCGCCGCCACCGCCACCGAGGAGCCCCGCAACCTCCCTCGCCCAGTGAATTCGGCATTTCCGGCGAAGATGGTGGCCTTCAGGGTAAGCTCCCCTCCTCCCTCCCTCTCATGAGCTCACAAACGACGACGACCTCATCTCACGGTGTGATCTGACATTTGCTACGCGTTTGGTGTGCAGTTCCACCAGTACCAGGTGGTGGGGAGGGGCTTGCCGACCCCCAGCGATGAGCACCCCAAGATCTACCGCATGAAGCTCTGGGCCACCAACGAGGTCCGCGCCAAGTCTAAGTTTTGGTAACTCCCTCTTCTCTCCGCTCCGATCTGGTTTGGGAGTTTTGTTTTGGATTTTACACGTGACTTGTTTATTGTGTGGTTTTGGGGGCGTGCAGGTACTTCCTCCGCAAGCTTAAGAAGGTGAAGAAGAGCAATGGCCAGGTGCTCGCCATTAACGAGGTGACCTCTCCCGCCTACTCATTTTGATCTGCCGTTTCCATGTGCGTAGTTGAAATATGCGAATCTGACATGCTCACGAGTATATGATATTATGCTGTTTTAGTTTGTGTTTACGTGAGGCTACAAAGTATATATTGTTTGTTCTTTGAGTGAGCTGATCAAATAAACATGAGGATATAGAGACTCCACTTTTGTTAGCAAACTGGTTTGTAGGTTTTTTGCGGGGCTGTTGTTGTGTTGGCTTTGTGGATTTGTATTGCATAGTTTTGTTCCGGATTTGTGTATTGTGACAGATTTCTGGCTTACTTAGTCTTGCTTGACTCTAAGTTTGTCATTGTGATAGGTTGACAACTTGACATTAAGGTTACTTGAGCTTGTCATTTTGATAAGACTTGAGGAATTTTGTTATCTGTATTTTTTTTCAGCTAGTCTGCATCACTTTTTAGTATGTCTGCAGCTTGTAATGGTTTTGTTTGTGGTGTTATCCATAGATTTTTGAGAAGAACCCAACCAATATCAAGAACTATGGCATCTGGCTGCGTTACCAGAGCAGGACTGGCTACCATAATATGTACAAGGAGTACCGTGATACCACCCTGAATGGTGCTGTTGAGCAGATGTACAATGAGATGGCTTCCCGCCATCGTGTCAGGTTCCCTTGCATTCAGATCATCAAGACTGCGACGGTTCCGTACAAGCTCTGCAAGCGTGAAAGCACTAAGCAGTTCCACAACTCAAAGATCAAGTTCCCACTGGTGTTCCGGAAGGTCAGGCCACCAACCAGGAAGCTGAAGACGACCTTCAAAGCTTCGAGGCCAAACTTGTTTATGTGATCCAAGTAATCCTTACATAATCTGTAAGCCTGGACAATATGAAGTTGCTAGTTCAGATAAATCTTACTTATATGCAGCTCATTGTTTTTAAATTCTGGTTTGTAGGTTTATGCAGTGGCCTTTCTTGGCTTAATGAATCTTTAGTTATTGTTTTTTATCTTTTGATGCCTGATAAGGATAACTCAAGTTCTGCTTTGAAGTTATATTTAAATATCTCAAATGGTATTAGTTGCTTGCTTATTGCATGGGGTTGTGCAAATGTCAGCTCTCTAATAGAGTGATCTTGTTGAGTTGCCATATTTGTGTCAAGGTTTTGTCTTGTCAATGGTGATCTTTAAAATATATACATACATATGTTTAAGGTACTTGGAATTTTTGCTTGCAGATTTGTATCTTCAATTACCCTGGGAATTACCTATCTGAATTATTTTTATACGCCTTGGAAATTATTGAAGGGCAACTTTGCCGAGGTTACCAAGAATTAATTTGGTTTCCTTTTTTTCCCTGTTGCCAATATCATGTTAGCTATTGGATGTTTCAATTCTATTAACCCATCTGGTTTTGTGGGCGGACATCTTTGCCAACATTGTCTACTAAAATTACATTTTAAGTTCTCAGTTGTCAGGACTTGTTAACTTTACTATTATATGGTATCTTTCTGTTTCTTATTGTTTGAGCTTCAGTAAAGTACGACTTATGTTGTCATTTAATTTGATCTAATTTAGTGCTAGCTCATTGAATATGAGAAAAGAGCCTCCTTTTTTGGTTCTTTTTTTGACTATATCAAATTTCCAACTCGACATTTGTTGCCAATGCATATGGTATTTTGGAGTTATTTTCACCTGTAGTTTTGGCTAGATGGTATTTTGGAGTTATTTTCACCTGAAGTTTTGGCTAGATGGTATTTTGGATTTTGTTACCCAATGCGTGTTGTTTTTGAAATTGAAGGCCAACTTTGATGGGGTTATCAAAATATATTTTGGTTTCTTTTTTTTTTTTTTTTTCTCCTGATGTCTATATCACTTCTTTCTCCTGGTTGTTTTTACCCCATTGATCTTATTGGTTTTACTGCAGACATCCCTGCCAACACCATTTATCTGTATATGTTGCTTTTGTGCATTTGCAATACAAAATTCTATCTTAGATCCTGTCCAAGGCAATGATAGTTTTAATTTTTGAAAATCCAAGTACTGCAGTATCCTTTGATATATATGGTGTTAGTGAAGATTTGTGCTGAATAAATATAATCTGTTAACCTCAATTGGCTAAACTGTTTTTGAGCTAGCACCTTGTAACGTTTCAGGGGTTTTGGAAGTAGCTTACGTATATGTGTTATTGTCATGCTTTCCTTATTGTAATGTGGATTACAAATGTCATCATCTAGAGATGAATGGTTGACATGCTGTTTGAATAGCGGGTGGATCTTTTTATGATCAGTTTGAAATTAATGGAAATGCATTTGTGGCTGCTTGCTTGATCGTTTGTGGCGTCCCCTTCCAGGAGCTGGCAGATGCACCATATTGACGAGGCTCAAAATATCGTCTCAGCATTTGCCAAGACAATCAGCATTCATTCAGAGTTCTTATTGCAGTGGAGTTTTTTTTTATTAATAACTCAGATTTAAAAAATAATTATAAAATTAAGCCACAGTTGTCACATAAGCATGTCGAACTCCCAGAGCTCGACAAGGTGCATGTCGCACGAGTGCGTTCTTGTCGTGGTCGGAAGGCACGACTAGGTCTTTGTCGTGTCCCTCGACCACGACAAGAGCTTGTCGAGCCACTCGACCACGACAAGGTACCAGTACAGC
This sequence comes from Pharus latifolius, assembly GCA_019359835.1. NCBI lineage: Eukaryota > Viridiplantae > Streptophyta > Magnoliopsida > Poales > Poaceae > Pharus > Pharus latifolius. The sequence goes on from CM033319.1 coordinate 20,994,355, forward strand.
TTGTCGTGCTGTGAAGACTCGACAACTAAAAAAGAATTATTGCGGGAGCGAGGATTCGAACTCGAGTCAAATACTTTGCAACCGAGGGTTCTCACCGGTTGGGTTAAGACACATTTGATATAAGGACATTGCACATTTTAATATTGTGCAGCTTGTCGAGTTTTCAGAACTCGATAAGCTGCTGGTCCCCTCTTTATTCTTCTCTGGTCTCCTGCGCCCAACTCACTCACACACACATTCATTTGAAGCAGCAGCAGCACACATACACACACTTCATCTCATATCTTCCATCCTAGATCTAGCAAAATCTGTCCGATAAATTTATTCGGTGTAGAAGAGAAATTTGTATAGAATTGCGAGTTCTTCGAAAAGAGATAATTTTTTTTGAAATGCATTTAAGATTCTGTTAATTATGTTGCTAATGACGTGATTAGGGTTTATATTTATGTTTATATGTATACAAGAGTAGGTATTATGTTTTTAGGAATATGTTTAGGAAATATGTGCATGTGTATGTATGTTTGTAAAATAGGTTTTTTTAAATGTATGTGTGTATGTTTGGAAATGTATGTGTATATGTTTGAAAAATAGGGTTTTATAAATGTATGTATGTGTGTTTGGAAAAAGATTTTTGAAATATATGTGTGTATGTTTGGAAAATAGGGTTTTATAAATGTATGTGTGTATGTTTGGAAAATAGGGTTTTTAAATGTATGTGTGTATGTTTGAAATGTATGTGTGTATATGTTTGGAAAATAGGGTTTTATAAATATATGTGTGTATGTTTGAAAAATAGGTTTTTGAAATGTATGTGTGTATGTTTAGAAATTATGTTTTTCAAATGTATGTGTATATCGTTTTAGAAACTATGTGCATGTGTGTATGTTTGTAGAAAATATAAAATTAGATTATTTTTAATTGTGCACATGCATACTCTATATCTAAGAATTATGTTTTGTAAAATATATATGTGTAAGTATCTAAAAATTATGAAATTAGGTTATTTTCAATTACATGCATGCTCTATGTTTAGAAATTATGTTTTTGAAATGTATGTGTATGGTTTTAGAAACTATGTGCATGTGTGTATCTTTGTAGAAAATATAAAATTAGGTTATTTTAATTGTGCACATGCATATTCTGTGTCTAAAATTTAGGTTTTGTAAAATATATATGCGTATGTATTTAGAAATTATGAAATTACGTTATTTTCAATTACATGCATGCATGCTCTATGTTTAGAAATTATGTTTTTCAAATGTATATGTGTATGGTTTTAGAAACTATGTGCATGTGTATATGTTTGTAGAAAATATAAAATTAGGTTATTTTTAATTGTGCACATGCATACTCTATGTCTAAAAATTATGTTTTGTAAAATATATATGAGTATGTATTTAGAAATTATGAAACTAAATTATTTTCAATTACATGCATGCATGTATGCTCTATGTTTAGAAATTATGTTTTTCAAATGTATATGTGTATGGTTTATAAATTATGTGCATGTGTGCATGTTTGTAGAAAATATAAAATTAGGTTATTTTTAATTGTGCACATGCATACTCTATGTCTAAGAATTAGGTTTTGTAAAATATATATATGTAAGTATTTAGAAATTATGAAACTAGGTTATTTTCAATTACATGCATGCATGCATGCTCTATGTTTAGAAATTATGTTTTTCAAATGTATATGTGTATGTATGGTTTTAGGAACTATGTGTATGTGTGTAATGGTGTCATGTTATTTACGCGTGAGATGAATGTGTGTAGGGAATGGAGAGTCCGAAAATTTTTTGCATATTTTATGATGACGGCATAATTCACGAGGGGCAAAGCGGGGTTGATATGAGTCGTTGCCAGTATGTGACGGGCGAACTGAGCGTACATAACACCTCATTCTTAGAGCTGAATTTGTGGATCCTGAATATGTTTAGGAAGCGGTCTCGTGATGAAATGGCTCTAATTGAAGGGTTCATCGTTCGTGAGGTAGATAATGAGCCATACTGGATGCTGCGCGAAATTAAAGGGCACAAATCTTGGAGTTCTTATATTCGAAGAGTGGAAGACCCCCATGGCGGACTGTTCGGCCAGTTCGCGATGTATGTGTAGTTCTGTAACGTACGAGCAGCCGAGTGTGCGGCGGAGGGTGAGCCAAGCGTCATGCCCGGTCCTGCGAGATTCAGGGCTAGCGAGTGGTCGGATGTATTCTGTCATACTCGCGTAGATGTGTGCGAGGTACTGGATTGCCTTCCATCAGTGTCCGACGAAGATGATTCGACGGACTCGGAGGCATCCGATGGCTCTGATGACGATACTCCTGGTCCCCCGCAGGAGTGGCTAGATCACTCAGCATACAGTCAAGCTGTGTTGCCAAGGGATCAGGGTTCGAGGTGGTCTTTCGAGCACGGTGGTTTATAAGTAGAGTAGGAGTTTCAAAGCAAAGAAGATCTAAAGAATGCCGTGGCGAGCTGGTCCCTCGCAATTAACCGGCAATATAAGGTCGTCAAGTCAAACCCCAACCTTTTTGTCGCATCCTGTGTAACAACAGGCTGCCCATGGAAGATTCGTGCGATGCGGCCGAAGGACGACATCGGTTTTGTGGTGACAAGAGTTACCGCACACACATGCCTGCTCACAGAGGCGCTGGACAGACACAGGAACCTGACGTCGGCGTACGTCGGTAATATCATCCAGCCGGCCGTGCGAGAGAACATTTCGATAATGCCGAGAGAAATAATGAAGCAAGTTGCTGTTGATCGAAGGATACCGACTAGAGGTGGGGTGAATAGGCGGTTTTTAAATTTTTACTTTTAATCTAGTGATTAACAATCTAAATTGCAATAACAATGCTTAAAAGATATGAATGATAATTCAAGACAAGTTTTGCAATTTCTAAAGGATTAAGAACAACAATTCAATCTCTAGAAATATAAAGCAAGTAATAGAAATAATCGAAGAGATCGAATTTTTCCCGAGGTCTCGGAAATTTGCCGATTTCCACTAATCCTCATTGAAGGGCTCTTCGCTAGAGCTTATGCTTCGGTTTCACTAGGGGTAGCCCTTCTCCTCTACGGATAGGCGAGCTCCGAGCCTTTACAATCAATTGCCGGGCCTCTCCGACACACATCGTCGATAGAGAGATCGCCGGACCTCCCGGGTCGTCTAGGTGACGGCAATCACCAAGAGTAACAAGCCTAACACCTTGATTGATCAACCTCAAAGCTTGAAGAACAAATATGCAAATGCAATTGGCTTGAATTCAACTTCTCTCAACTAGCACTCAATGGTTTGCTAGGGTTTTGACTTGAAATGCAAGAGTATGAGTATGAGAGGCTTTGCAAGTTGCTACACAAGTGTTGAGAGCTGAATTTTGTGTGTGTACAACATCTACAAACAGTGGGGTATATATACTCTCAGCAAAACGGTCGTTTTCAAGAAAATTGGGCGAAAGTTGTACTGGCCGGACATTGTCCGGTCACTTCAGACAATATCCGGTCAGTACAAAAAACTTGACCGTTGCTCATGTGAATTTCAAGTGTCAATAGCCGTTTGAGAAATTTTGTGAAGGCCGGACAAATGGATTTGTCTGGACAAAACGTCCGGACAGATGTATTTGTCTCTGTTAACACTCTTGTTTATCAGAACATGTACACGCCGGACAAATCAATTTGTCCGGTCAGAATGTCTGGACAAATGTATATGTCTCTGTTGACACTTGAATTAAAACAACCCATCAAATGTATAGGCCGGACATATGTGATTTGTCCGGACAAATACATATAACTCTGTTAACACATGTATTTTCAATTTCTCAGAAAATGTATTGGCCGAACATTGTCCGGTCACTTCGGATAATGTCCGGTGCATTTCAGACAAAAGCCTCCGGACAAATACATTTGTCTCAACTTAACTTGCCGTGAAAATTATATTGGCCGGACATTGTCCGGTCACTTCGGACATTGTTCGGCCTATATCGGACAGATGCACCGGACAAGTTCATTTGTCTTTGATTCACGTTTTGCAATTTTCAGAGGATATTTCTATTGGCCGGACATTGTCCGGTCACTTCAGACACTGTCCGGCCAGTTCAAAACGAAAACAGGTTTGCTGAATTTTACTCAAATTCAACTAGAGGCTAGATGCATATGCAAATGAGTTTCTAAAGACCTCAAGGTTGATCAAGATACTTGTGCTAAGACTCCTATTAATAGTACGACCATCTAATCTAGAAATTTCCAAAAAATAAAAGCGCTAGGTTTATATACTTGTACTTTTGTTGAGGTTTTCGTCGTTTTTGCTTCATGGAGTCTTGATAATCTTGCTTTGCTCTTTCTTGATGCTTTCTCCTCTGATTATCCTGAGTCTCACACACAAAAGTTAGTCGCAAATCTTACGGATGTCATTAATCACCAAAACCCTAATTAGGGCTCAAGATTCAACAAGCTCCCCCTTTTTCGTGATTGATGACAACCGTTATGCATAAAATACATAGATATCAAGAATAAACAAGAATGAACATACGCATATAGTGCTCCCCCTAAATCTTACATCCAAATTCATAAACATATCCATAACAAGATATATGAGACGTATCAACACATCCATAAGAAAGATATCCAAACATCACTTTCATAACATATTCATACCATGTTCATACATCAATCCATATATCAAATATATCCATCATACGACATAACAACTACACATATCCATCATATGACATAACGACATAACACATAATACAAGCACTCCATAACATAACTCTCCCCCTTTGTCATCAAACATCCATAAAGGGAGAAGGCATATATACAAGTAGCATAGATACACAAGTACAAAAGGATCTAGGACTGCGGAGGATGATCGGAAGAAGAATCGCCACGACGATGACGCTGATACTGGCCTACGTCAAAGCGTCCCCGCAGCTCAGAGATGTCCTGACTCATAGAATCGATACGAAGCTCGATGACGTTGAGTCGATGGTCGATGGAGCTCAATCTGGAGTCAACCTCATTGAAGCGGGTCTGGAATCTCATGGACATTTGATTTAGACGCTCCATGATCATCATGTAAGGAGAGACATCAGGACTCTGAGAGATGAAGTAGGACTGTAGTGGAGAAGGAGCTCCCACTACCGGAGACATGTGCTCATCTTCATGAGCTGGTGATCCAACTTGGTTCTCGTAGCGAATAAGGATCCCCAAGCTACACGTCGAGATGGTAGCCCCATACAGAACACTCGGGTACTCCGTCGATTGTTCTGGTCATACCGCCAGTGCATCGAGGCATTTGCTTATTGTCGTCTGGTCATATGCGTGGATGGTATGTTCCTGACCGGGAAGTACAAGGGCAGTCTTCTCATTGCTGTTGCTGCGGATGCTAACGACCAATTGCTTCCATTGGTGTACACGATCGTCGAGTCTGAAAACTCAGAAAGTTGGTTGTGGTTTCTGGTCAACGTGAAGCGGACGGTTGTTAGTGATCGAGAGAAGGTGTGCATCATATCGGACCGCCACCGAGGGCTGCTCCATGCCATTGAGGTAATGCGCGGGGCCCCAGATGCTCCGTACAAATGGGAGGATGTGCACAGCCGTTGGTGCATGTGGCACATTGCAGCAAACCTTTTCACACACTTTCGTAGTAAACAGATCATGGATCTGTTCAAGCGGCTGTGCATGCAAAATCAACCGAGGAAGTTCCAGGCTGTGTTCAACAAATTGGAGGCGCTGACAGTGAAGTACTCCACGAGGAGGGCCAGTAATGCTGCCGATGATGCGAACGTGAGCAAATTCTCCCAATGGATTCAGGACAAGTACATCGAGAAATGGTCCTTGCTGCACCACGAAGATGGCCCAAGGTTTGGGATAATGACGATGAACCTTTCAGAGGTGTGTAATTATGTGTTGAAGGGAGTCCGGTGTTTGCCGGTGACTGCTGTAGTGGAGATGACATGGTACCGCACAGCCGAGTACTTCAACAACAGAAGTGTAGCCGCTAAAACGCTAGTCGACGATCCTATGAGAACCTTGCCAGATGTTGTGCAGTCCTACTTAACTGCTCGCGTAGACAAGGCCCAGCGGCACGAGCTGACAGTTATAAACTGACTGCACTGAATCATTCAAGTCCGCCTTCGGCAGAAGAACGTGAGCGGCCAAGTGAGGCCTGGACGGGTGCACGAGGTCATTCTTGGGGATGTCGCTGAGTGCTCATGTAACAAACCGAAGCTACTGCACAAGCCCTGCTCTCATGTCCTTGCTTCATGTGCGGCGCTCGGTGTGAGCCCTGCGCCTAACTTTTTAGAGTACTTCAGCCTTGATAACCTTTCAAACACGTGGAGTGGCGTGTGGAGAGTTTTTATGACGCTCGGTGACTACAGAGTTATCCCTGGTGGCGAGACTACCTGGATCCCAGATGTAAAATCTAAAGCGAACGGGTCCAGGGCGACGGAAGACACGCCGAATACACAACGACATGGATGAGTCACAGGGGGTAGCTCACGAGATAGGAAATGCTCGATCTGTAGGTAGCCCGGATATAGCAGGAAGGATTGTTTGAATGCACCCGGACCATCGACCTAGCCTTGTAATAATCTTTGTAATAAACTTTGTAATACACTTATCATTTGCATTGGATTGTTGTAATCTGTACGAAATATTGTAATATGATTTATGTTATGTTACTTTCATGTCGTGTGCTATCCATGGGTATGATACTTTCAATAACGGTTCCTGTTGTATGTTATGTTACTTTCAATAATGGTTCCTGTTTTATGTTTTGACAGGCATGGCTGGCGGGGATAGAGATCTTCCAGAGCTGCTGAGCAGTACATGTGATCGTGGACATCGCGGCCCCATCTTGTCCGAGGGCGGGGACTTGGAGCCGCTGGTAGTCCGTGCTCCCTTGGAGTACTGGTCTCTGCATGAGGGTTATATCCCCATCCTACGGGATGCAGGTTTATTGTCGTTCGCCCGTATGCTACAGATAGGTCAGCATCTCACACTGGACAGGTCGTTGATCACCGCATTGGTAGATCGATGGCGTCCGGAGACCCACACTTACCACTTCCGCTGGGGGGAGATGACAGTCACGCTGGAGGATGTGAGCATGCTGCTTGGTTTATCTGGCAGTGGACATCTCATCGTCCTCCGGCCAGCACACCTAGATTGGCGCTCACAGATGCACCTCCGATTCAACATCGCTAACCACGCTGACGAGATCCCGGCATCCAGGCGTGGTGTCCCCCACCGATTTCTGGCGCGCTACCGTGAGTGCCCCGATGATGCCCCCGCCGATGTAGTTCGGCAGCATCTCTTCGCCTACTTGCTGGTGACGCTGCAGTATATTTTGTTCCCTTCCACGCACGGTGACACTGTGTACACGTGGTTCATTCCTCTGGTCGAGAATATCGTCGATGCCGACGCAGGGGCCATGCCGCGTTACAACTGGGCGATGGCAGTGTTGTGCGCGACGTACAGGGGGCTTTGCGAGGCATGTTGCAAGACCGCAGCTGGATCATTGCTGTCCGCATGCCCTGTACTGCTATAGTTGTGGTCATGGGAGCACTTCCCCGTTGGTCGGCCGCGTTTACAACGGTCCATCCATCCGTACGGTGCGCCAGCAGACTACGAGAATTAGGTGGATCGGTCGACCATGGGAGCCCGTTGGCTGGGAGGTCGGCCGAGGTGGTCATCGTCACAGATTCACTGCTGTTACTTGGCGTACCTGGGAGAATTTGATCTCCTATCGGACGCGCGCGTCATATGGAGACCATGGACACCGGAGCACATCTCCCAGGTAGCACCGCATGGCATTTCCTCGCATTGCACCGTGGGCCAGGACTGCTGGCTTACACGTCGGCACATGATGTTCTCACATGTGGTGGAGCCGTATTTTCCGAAGAGGGTGATGCGCCAATTCGGGCTACATCAGTAGATACCGCCCCCGGAAAGAAATCGACAACGCCATCTCCCGCGGGAGATTCACGTGTATGCCTCGAACATTTTCTATATCTCATGTACGCACTCATATTTGTTTATTTCTTTGCTTTATGTGCATCGCGTCACCTTTTGCAGACAAACACGTAGAGGAAAACACTTCAACAACTGGCAGATCAAGAATTCCAAATGGGTCGACGAGTGGGAGGACCACGCAGCGATGGATGTTGTTGTGGAGGAGCGGCCGTATGACCCTGGGACGTACCAGGCCTATCTTCAGTGGTATGTGCCGCGCACCCGCACGCGACTCGCTCGTGCGGCCCCCCCTTCGCCGACAGAACTATCACATCAAGATAGTCTTCAACTCGGCCTTGATGTTCATTTCCCAGGCTGGATACATCGCTCGGTACGTTCGTCTTCACTGGATACTTATGTTGGTCTCTTATCTTATCTATTTTTCCATAGTTCCCATATGAGTTTCGCATGTGCAGGCTAACTTAGCGTTGGCCATCGACAGGCAGGCGGCAAACCTGTCATCTGGCTGGCGGGGAGGAATACACTTCAAGACGGTGGCGCGTGCCGCCCTACATTCCATCCGTGTAGCAGCACAACGACTCTTCTTCGACGTAACTTGTGGCCGAAAGACAGATGCATCGGTTCCGCATCGGAGAGGGGCCCGGCCACCTTGCCCGATGTCAGCTCGACCTAGCCTGGATAGTGCTCGACAGAGCACTTCGTCAGCACGGCGCAGTCATCATGACACATCGTCATCCTGGGGAGGTGACATACCGGGGACGTCCGCCAGCCTGTCTCGGCTTCGTCGTTCCTCGTCAATGCACAGTGCTCGACGTAGAGATCTGCATATTGGGGGCCCGTCGAGACATCGCACTCCCGATTCAGATGACTCTGATGATGAGGACGACATCCGTCGTCAAGACGAGGACGACATCTGTCGTCAAGACAGGGACGATGCGAGTAGGGCGTTGGCAGAGCGGCTTGCGGCTGACGAAGATTGGGACCAGGCTCATATTGAGCAGGCGGCCCAGGGACAGAGACACTCAGTCCCTGGGGGGTCTACCTCGGAGAGTTGGGGGGAGCCCGCCCACGACCACATGGATGTGCATGACGATCGTGAGTACTACGCTCCGCAGGGGGCCGAGCCCAGTTGGGTGGCACAACAGCGAGACAACGACTGGGTCTCGAGTATGTTAGGGTTGCACGACCCTCATGCACATCAGTACTACCAACCGGATGAGTTGGCGCCTAGCGAGCTCGAAGATCACCCTCCATCGACACAGCCATCTCAGGGTCATGCAGGTACTGAGCGGCATGGTCCTTCTACCGCGGCTGGGCGGCGATCACATGTGCCACCTGATCCATACTCACCATCGCCTTTTCAGAGAGATAGACATGGGCATAAGAGGGGTCGTCCGAACCCATAGCGAACATGTACTAACACTTTTATTTTCCAGTGTGTTACATTCAAAATGAATCATGCAGTTAACTAGATTTCTTATATATTTTTATTATATGTATATACATACATTCATATATATATATATATATATATATATATATAGATACCAGGAAAGTACCCAGGCACAGGTCTGGTCTATCTTGACAAGGTAAGGCTAAGGTAATGGTTCTAATATAGCAATGGAGATATGAGATCTATTAATATAGCAATGGAGATATGAGATCTATTGCTATTTTCAGAAACCAAGGATGAAAACCTAAACTAATGCAAAGAAACAAAATAAAGAAAACAAAGAAATATTAAACATGCAATGCAAGAAGATAAATAGTATTAAACATGTAATATAAAGAAGATAAACAGTAGAAAATAAATAGTAATAAAAAACAGTAAACTAGAACAAAAAGTAAAGAGATAATAAGAACAGAAATATACAAAAGGCACAATTATATTAAGGAAGCATAATACTTACAAAGGCAGAAGGCGAGTGCTTCTGCTACCTTCACGCACGTACAGATTCACGTTCGGTTAAACGTTCAAGTTCAGTACATGCGTTCAGTTCAGTACATGCCTTCCAGTTTTGTACAGATTTTACACACTATGACTCTCTATATAGAGTCTTTATTTAGTACAAACCTATTTACAATACTACTTAGATTTTATTTACAAGTGGAAGGTGAGGTGGAAGTGGAGTGGAAATGGAAGAGGGTGGTGTTCTCTTCTCACTTATGCTTGTGGACTTACTCTCTCTCAAACTTGTTGCTAAAACTTCTCCTACAAAACTTCCTTTTCAAAACTTGTTCTTTTTCCTCTTTCAACTTGTTCTTTTATAGGGGTCTTGGATGTATGTAGATCCATGGGAAGGACTCTTTCAATAGTTTCTTCATATAATTTGTCCTTTTAAATAGTATTGCCATATAATTTATCCTTCTTGTCTTCAAGTGGAGTGCCTTTTGACTCTTATGTCTTGTCAAGGTTGTCTTCATGTAGAATACCTTTTGACTCTTACATCTTGTCATGTTTCCATTATTGATGTATCTTGGAATATTTTAGTCTTCATGAGAGAAAATTTCATCTTCATCTTCGGATTTTGTTAATCCTTTAAGGAGGTAATAAAATCTGATGTCTCCTCCTGATCTTCTTGCTTAAAGATGGAATAATAATTAATCTTTTGAGAAGATGAGATTCCGGAGTCACTGGCTTGTGAGAATTTATCTTCTAAGCTTCGACATGGAGCCCTTGAATCTAATGGTTGTGGACTTTCTTGTATCATTTTGAACATTGTTTCGTAGACTTAAAGTTGCAGCTCAGCTTCTGATAGTCCTGGTTTCTTTAGGAGTAATTTCTTTGTAATTTTTTCTTTTAGGTTGATCATGTTAGATCTGTGCGACTTTGTTATGTTCCTTTTTCCTTGCACAATTGGTTTTATATCAAACTTATCCCACCATTTTACCTGATATTTTCTTATTATGGCAGCCGGAAATTGATTGTGACATAACTCCAATTCCCACTTCATGATCCAAGGCATCCCTGTCTCTGAACAGAACTGCATTAGGACAAAAGGATATTCCTTCAGATCTCTGGTGGATTCTTTTGCCACCTTCTTCATAACTTCTTCTGGAAGAATTTCTGGAATAGCCCCTATCTTGAGCCAGAAGTTTTTAAAGAACCATAGTGGTATATTGGATAATTTTTCTTTGAAGCGGATAAACCATGAATGCTTCATTTGAATATTTTGAAGTAGTATAACACTTTGCCATGCATCTTGATAGTCCCAATAATTATATTTGTTAGGACTATATGAATAAAGTGATCTAGATATATATGGGTTGGAAGCGGTATCCCATTCTTCCAAATCTATAATTTTATTGATGAGTAACTTGGTATATGTTGTTTCTTTGTCAATCCCCATAGTATGATATATTTGAGCACTTCTAGTTTCAAGCAAGATTGCTTCATAATATTTTTGATCTTTGCCTGGAGATTTAGGCACAAAATATGATTGTTTTGGAAAGTACTTGGTTATAATATTTTTGAGACCAAGATTCAAATCATTGAATTCCAGAGGCAATATATGTTCCTCTGTTTTGAGAATATATTGAGATGTATGCCCAAAATCTTGTGGCATCATTGAGGGTTTTTGAGTTGAACTCTCAGGATATATGTTGGAGAGTTTTTGTTTGCTGGGGGAATACTCAACCGGCCTCCCACTTGTTGATATATCCCTCTTTGGGGCCATGTCCCTGTAAAAATTCACGAGACAGGAAGTCTGGGAGTGAATTATTTTCTCCCTTAATATGTTCAATTTGAAAGTCAAAACATGATAATATTGCTTGCCATCTAGCAAATATTTGCTTTGAAACCAGATTTTCGACATCCTTTTGAAGGACATCTTTTGCTGCTTTACAATCGATTCGCAGCAGGAATTGCTTATTTAGAAGTTCTCCTTGAAATTTTGAGATGACCCTGACAATTGCCAAGATTTCTTTCTTGATAGTAGAATAATTTTTCTGAGCATTATTCCAAGTCCCCGAAGTGAACCTGACTAATTGCTCAGAGGCTCTCATCTTTTGTTTTAAGATACCTCCGAAGCCTATGTCTGAGGCATCAGTTTCAATAATTTTGAGAGCATCTTGATCTAATATGTGTAAACAAGGTAATTTCTTAACCTTGTTCTTAATCTGTCTAACTGCCTGAGTATGACTCGAGGTCCAGGCAGGAGGATCTTTTTTCAATTTATCAGTCAGGATTTTTCTGTCTTTAGCAAGACCTTCATAAAAATCTGAAACATAATTTAAACATCCCAAAAACCTTTGTAGTTGCTTTTTATCTTTTATTTCATCTGGGAATTTATCAGCAAAGTCAATAACCCTAGCAATAGGTGTGACTTGATCAAAACGAATTCTATACCCCAAAAATTGAATATCAATTTGGAAAAGTTTCATTTTTCTGGCAGATACTACGAGGCCATTGTACATAATAGTTTTGTAGAAAGTATTTAGATGTTTCCAATGTTGATCAATATCTTGAGAAAATACCAAAACATCATCTATGTAGACAATGATAAAAGATGTGTAGGGCAAGAAAATTTCATTCATTATTCTTTGAAACTCAGAAGGTGCATTTTTTAAACCAAAAGGTATGACATTCCACTCATAGTGCCCAAAAGGAGTGGTAAAAGCAGTTTTATATCTGTCTTCTTCTTTTATCTGAATTTGCCAAAACCCAGATTTCATATCAAATTTTGAATAAATTTTAGCTCCTTGAATTCTCCTAATTAGGTCTTGTTTATTCGGGATAGGATATCTAATCCATTGCAGTACTTTATTTAAGGGTCTATAATTAATTACTAATCTAGGCACACCCCTTTCTTTTTCGGCAGCATTTTCAACATAAAAGGCAGCACAACTCCAAGGAGAAGAGCTCCTTCTAATCAGATTTTTTTGCAAAAGATTTTCAATTTCTTCTTTGCAAATTTCAAGCAGTCTTTTATTCATTTGTATAGGTCTGGCTTTAGTGGGAATATCTTCTTCATTAAAATCAGAAATATAAGGCAAATCTACAACATGTTTTTTCCTATGCCAGAAAGCAGAAGGGAGCTCAGAACAAATTTCTTTAGTAAACTTTTCATGTAAACTTTTCTGCTTCTTTTGAAAATTAACATCATCAAGAATTTTATCTATCCTAATATTTTGAATCTCTGAAGAGATCTGCTGAATAAATTGCTCTTTGTAACATATGATTTCTCTAAGCTGATTTAACATAGTCTCCCTAGGTTTTGAACAAAATTTGATAGTAACATTCTTACCTTTAGTCTTGAATTGGATACCTTGAGTAGTTACCAAAAAGGGTCTTATAAGAGACAAAAATGGTGTTCCCAAGATAACTCCCTGTCTAAGATTTCTAACTAAAAGGAAGGATGTTTTGATACAAATTCCAGAAATGCAAACATGAATTTCAGGAATTTTATACCTCACTTCTAAAGGATTACCATCTGCTGCATTAATTTTATGAGTAGTTTTTTGAAAATATCTTAGAGGGACTATACCTTCTCTAATGCAATTAACATCAGCTCCTGAGTCAATCAGAGTTTTGTGTTTAAAGATATGACCATCAGGAAATTTATATAAAATCTCAGTATGCCACTTTTGTTTGAAATATTTTTCTATTGAACCAACAAAATCTTCAGAAGTTTCTTTTAATCCCAAATTATTTTGGAAAATGTTTTTAGAAGTACTAGGTTTATGAAAGTTCAAAATATAAGTTTTCCTTTTAAGATCTTGTAATTCTCTTTTTATGACATTTTGTTCTTTCTTCAGATCGTTGAGCAAAAATTGCTTTTCTTTAAAATCTGAAGTCTTCTGAATGTCTTTTTCTAAGCTGAAAAACTCTTTATTATGAATGAACCTTTTATCTAACTCCTTAGGGCTTTTGATCAAGGATATATATTTTTCCAATTGACTTCTCTTCTCTCCTGGACCTTGAATCGAATCAATTGTATCTAATATAAATTGCTCAATATTTGTAAGAACCTGAATACCTTCATCAGGGACTTCTTCTGGTCTTACAGTGAACAATTGTCTATTATATGTAATTTCCCAATCATTTGAGTCCAAACACAATAGAGATTGTTCTTTAAGATTAAAACATATATCATTTTTATGCTTCATATCTCTGTTTCTCTTTTTTCTAGAATCATACCATTCTTTTTGAGCTCTAAGACAGAGACTAAATTCTCCTATGAGGTTTTGCTTCCCAATGTATAATTTAGAGAGAATATAAACCTTATTATTAATATCTCTAAATTCTAATATGATTGCACATCTTATATCAATTAGTTGTTCTTCATCAATCAATATTTTATTCTTTCCTTCATAATTTTTTTCCAAAATTGCTAATATTGCCTTGATACCAAGGAGTAGCTCTAGTGGTGTTTTTGACAAGAGAATTGATACTTTGGTCAAGAGCATGATCTATTTTCATAGGATAGTTAACTGGGTTGTTAAATAGAATCATGGGATTTTCTTGCCACAAGTTTCTAATTACCACCTCTATTTGGTTAACAAGAGTATTTGAAGAAATTTCTTTTAGACCTCGATGATCTAAGAGATGACTTGTATGTATAGGTTCATCAAGGACACTTTCTTCTAATAAAGAGTTTGTATGTTTGGGTTTATGAAGGGTGCTCCCCTCTGACTCTTTTGAAGAACAAGCTTTTTTTAGAACCTGAACAGGCTCAGAAGGAAGATGATCTTCAAGAGAGATGTTCTGAAGAGGTTCAGAATGATCAATATTTTTTAATTCCTTTTTGGAAGTATGATCTGGTTTTTCATATAAATGATCTTCAACATGAATCCAAAAGGAATCCTCATACCAGTCAAAGAAAAATATATTTCTTTTTTGTTTTATCATATCAGCATACCAAAGATCTCTGATTTTAGTTTTAAAAGGTTCTTTAACTTTATTGAAAAATCTTTCTTTTTTCATTTTGTTTTTAGGTAGAGCAAACTCAAGTCTAAGAAGAGGTTTATCTATTTCAAAATCAGATTTAATAGTAGTTTCCCTGGAAGTCTTCCAATTCGCAATATTTTTTCCCGCATCCTCAAAACATATAGAAGAACCACTTTTAACCGACATTGTTTTAATGGACCTTTCCTGCTTGAGGCTATAGCCCTAATAACAGTGCTCAGAGTCTAATCAGTCAAGACGTCTTTTAGTACAGAAGAGAGAGTAATGGATAGTTTCCAGTCAACGGCAGGGACAAGTCCCACAATTAAGATCAACCTCGTTCCTTTGCAGTGTTCCTTTCGCGATTTACGCCCACCAAACGCCTATCACACGGCTAAAAGGGCGACGCTACCTCGGAACCCCCGACAAAGCCAACAGGGATCTCCGTCTGGACCTACTATACCAACTCTCCCTCCCCCCGGACGAAAAGACGGCGGGGCTGACTCGGACGGCCGGGCTCTGATACCAGGAAAGTACCCAGGCACAGGTCTGGTCTATCTCGACAAGGTAAGGCTAAGGTAATGGTTCTAATATAGCAATGGAGATATGAGAACTATTGCTATTTTCAGAAACCAAGGATGAAAACCTAAACTAATGCAAAGAAGCAAAATAAAGAAAACAAAGAAATATTAAACATGCAATGCAAGAAGATAAATAGTATTAAACATGTAATATAAAGAAGATAAACAGTAGAAAATAAATAGTAATAAAAAACAGTAAACTAGAACAAAAAGTAAAGAGATAATAAGAACAGAAATATACAAAAGGCACAATTATATTAAGGAAGCATAATACTTACAAAGGCAGAAGGCGAGTGCTTCTGCTACCTTCACGCACGTACAGATTCACGTTCGGTTAAACGTTCAAGTTCAGTACATGCGTTCAGTTCAGTACATGCCTTCCAGTTTTGTACAGATTTTACACACTATGACTCTCTATATAGAGTCTTTATTTAGTACAAACCTATTTACAATACTACTTAGATTTTATTTACAAGTGGAAGGTGAGGTGGAAGTGGAGTGGAAATGGAAGAGGGTGGTGTTCTCTTCTCACTAATGCTTGTGGACTTACTCTCTCTCAAACTTGTTGCTAAAACTTCTCCTACAAAACTTCCTTTTCAAAACTTCTTCTTTTTCCTTTTCAACTTGTTCCCCTTGCTTGAGAGACTCCTCCTTTTATAGGGGTCTTGGATGTATCTAGATTCATGAGGAGGACTAATAGTTTCTTCATATAATTTGTCCTTCTGAATAGTATTGTCATATAATTTATCCCTTTTGTCTTCAAGTGTAGTGCCTTTTGACTCTTATGTCTTGTCAAAATTGTCTTCATGTAGAATACTTTTTTGACTCTTACATCTTGTCATATTATTGATGTACCTTGGAATATTTTAGTCTCCATGGAAGAAAATTTCATCTTCATCTTCAGATGGTTGAGCTTGATTCCCTTGATAATTACATTCGTCTGGAGGAAACCAGTTTTCTAGCCATCTTACCATGGTTCTGTACAGACGAGACCAGTTTTCTAGCCATCTCATCACGGTTCTGTAGTTTTGCAGAGTATTGTCGTCATCGTTATATTCTGGTCTTATAATGTAATGAAGATTTTTGTTTAACCGAATATCTCGATTAACAAATACCCTCATTATTTGGTTCTGGAAAATCATTTCATAGTCAGGATTTATCTTGACATGCTGCTCGAGTTCAGAGGACTCCATCCAGTGCCTCCATGCTTTGTGGATTTTTTCATATGGTTGGTTCAGTATTTCTTGGTCTTCTTCTGTCAAATCATAGATTTCTTGAAGCGAGCTATCAAATTTCCCTTTCAGTACACAAATGTGATGACTTGCCGGCCTCAAGGGTTGTTGGAATTTTGGGGGAACTGAGCGAAAAAATATTTTGTAGCGACCTCGAAGATCGCTTATGTTTTCACAAATTCTTTTTACTACAAATCTAAGATCGGATTGTAGTATTTGATCTAGCGTTCCATAAATGGCCCGCAATAACCCTTGATCTAGGAGAGTTTGGAGGGAAATATATAGTTTCTCTATATGGACCTATCTCCAAACCTCTAAAATGTTTTAGATCTATCTCCGCCCTCAACACCAAGAATCGGTGTTTTGGTTGGAAACAAATAGTTGTATCTATGTAAAGAGAGGAATAATCTCTTTGTATAGCGTTATCCCATGAGGATTCTCTTTACCCAAATAAATATCTAAAAAATAATCTTGAAGTCCCATAAAGATTCTCAATTGTCTTTCTTTAAATTTTTTGCAGATTAAATCTGCAATGTCTTTACTGAAGTAGGATATTTCTTCGTCTGTTTTGAAGCTTAATCTATAATCTAAATGTTCAGCTGCAGAGTTATGCATGACCTTTTGATGTTTTATTATTTCCTTATTATATGTTAAACTATCTATAGATGAGTGCAAGTTTGATGACCCTTCATGCCTACTAGTATGAGGTGACTGATCTATAGAAATTTTCTGTGATCTAGGTGTATGATCTTCTGGGCTATTTTCTCTGCATGTGGATGCGAAGTAATATGCCAATGCATTGAGTACTGAAGCCTTGTCTGAGGCAGATCTGGATTGCCAAATCAAGTTTAGCAGCCCTTGTTGTATTTTTGTAGCAGGGAAGTTATGATTAAAATAGCTTTGTAGTGGCAGGTTCCATGTGCTGAATTTTATTAATTGATTGCCTTCTGGCTTCTCTATTTTCCTGAAAAAAGGATTATCTTGATGATCTAGAAAGATTTCTTTCGGCTTGGAAGAGAATATCATTTCAGCCCATTTGCCTTTTATTTTGGGTAACAGGAAAAATATTGCTTGCCATCTAGCAGATATTTGTTTTGATACCAAATTTTCGACATCCTTTTGAAGGACATCTTTTGCTGCTTTACAATCGATTCGCAGCAGGAATTGCTTATTTAGAAGTTCTCTGTGAAATTTTGAGATAATCTTGACAATTGCCAAGATTTCTTTCTTGATGGTAAAATAATTTTTCTGAGCATTATTCCAAGTCCCTGAAGTGAACCTGACTAATTGCTCAGAGGATCCCATCTTTTGTTTTAAGATACCTCCAAAGCCTATGTCTGAGGCATCAGTTTCAATAATTTTGAAAGCATCTTGATCTAATATGTGTAAACAAGGTAATTTCTTAACCTTGTCCTTAATCTGTCTAACTGCCTGAGTATGACTCGAGGTCCAGGCAAGAGGATCTTTTTTCAATCTATCTGTCAAGATTTTTCTGTCTTTAGCAAGATCTTCATAAAAATCTGAAATATAACTTAAACAGCCCAAAAACCTTTGTAGTTGCTTTTTAACTGGGAATTTATCAATAACCCTAGCAATAGGTGTGACTTGATCAAAACAAATTCTATATCCCAGAAATTGAATATCAATTTGAGAAAGTTTCATTTTTCTGGCAGATACTACGAGGCCTTTGTACATAATAGTTTTGTAGAAAGTATTTAGATGTTTCCAATGTTGATCAATATCTTGAGAAAATACCAAAACATCATCTATGTAGATAATGATAAAAGATGTGTATGGCAAAGAAATTTCATTCATTATTCTTTGAAACTCAGAAGGTGCATTTTTTAACCCAAAAGGCATGACATTCCATTCATAGTGCCCAAAAGGAGTAGTAAAAGCAGTTTTATATCTGTCTTTTTCTTTTATCTGAACTTGCCAAAACCCAGATTTCATATCAAATTTTGAATAAATTTTGGCTCCTTGAATTCTCTTAATTAGGTCTTGTTTATTAGGGATATGATATCTAATCCATTGCAGTACTTTATTCAAGGGTCTATAATTAATTACTAGTCTAGGCACACCCCTTTCTTTTTCGGCAGCATTTTCAACATAAAAGGCAGCACAACTCCAAGGAGAAGAACTCCTTCTAATCAGATTTTTTTGCAAAAGATTTTCAATTTCTTCCTTGCAAATTTCAAGCAGTCTTTTATTCATTTGTATAGGTCTGGCTTTAGTGGGAATATCTTCTTCATTAAAATCAAAAATATAAGGCAAACCTACAACATGTTTTTTCCTATGCCAGAAAGCAGAAGGGAGATCAGAACAAATTTCTTTAGTAAACTTTTCATGTAAAGTTTTCTGCTTCTTTTGAAAATTAACATCATCAAGAATTTTATCTATCCTAATATTTTGAATCTCTGAAGAGATCTGCTGAATAAATTGCTCTTTGTAACATATGATTTTTCTAAGCTGATTTAACATAGTCTCCCTAGGTTTTGAACAAAATTTGATAGTAACATTCTTACCTTTAGTCTTGAATTGGATACCTTGAGTAGTTACCAAAAAGGGTCTTATAAGAGACAAAAATGGTGTTCCCAAGATAACTCCCTGTCTAAGATTTCTAACTAAAAGGAAGGATGTTTTGATACAAATTCCAGAAATGCAAACATGAATTTCAGGAATTTTATACCTCACTTCTAAAGGATTACCATCTGCTGCATTAATTTTATGAGTAGTTTTTTGAAAATATCTTAGAGGGACTATACCTTCTCTAATGCAATTAACATCAGCTCCTGAGTCAATCAGAGTTTTGTGTTTAAAGATATGACCATCAGGAAATTTATATAAAATCTCAGTATGCCACTTTTGTTTGAAATATTTTTCTATTGAACCAACAAAATCTTCAGAAGTTTCTTTTAATCCCAAATTATTTTGGAAAATGTTTTTAGAAGTACTAGGTTTATGAAAGTTCAAAATATCAGGTAAAATGGTGGGATAAGTTTGATATAAAACCAATTGTGCAAGGAAAAAGGAACATAACAAAGTCGCACAGATCTAACATGATCAACCTAAAAGAAAAAATTACAAAGGAATTACTCCTAAAGAAACCAGGACTATCAGAAGCTGAGCTGCAACTTCAAGTCTACGAAACAATGTTCAAAATGATACAAGAAAGTCCACAACCATTAAATTCAAGGGCTCCATGTCAAAGATTAGAAGATAAATTCTCACAAGCCAGTGACTCCGGAATCTCATCTTCTCAACAGATTAATTATTATTCCATCTTTAAGCAAGAAGATCAGGAGGAGACATCAGATTTTATTACCTCCTTAAAGGATTAACAAAATCCGAAGATGAAGATGAAATTTTCTCTCATGAAGACTAAAATATTCCAAGATACATCAATAATGGAAACATGAAAAGATGTAAGAGTCAAAAGGTATTCTACATGAAGACAACCTTGACAAGACATAAGAGTCAAAAGGCACTCCACTTGAAGACAAGAAGGATAAATTATATGGAAATACTATTCAAAAGGACAAATTATATGAAGAAACTATTGAAAGAGTCCTTCCCATGGATCTACATACATCCAAGACCCCTATAAAAGAACAAGTTGAAAGAGGAAAAAGAACAAGTTTTGAAAAGAAAGTTTTGTAGGAGAAGTTTTAGCAACAAGTTTGAGAGAGAGTAAGTCCACAAGCATAAGTGAGAAGAGAACACCACCCTCTTCCATTTCCACTCCACTTCCACCTCACCTTCCACTTGTAAATAAAATCTAAGTAGTATTGTAAATAGGTTTGTACTAAATAAAGACTCTATATAGAGAGTCATAGTGTGTAAAATCTGTACAAAACTGGAAGGCATGTACTGAACTGAACGCATGTACTGAACTTGAACGTTTAACCGAACGTAAATCTGTACGTGCGTGAAGGTAGCAGAAGCACTCGCCTTCTGCCTTTGTAAGTATTATGCTTCCTTAATATAATTGTGCCTTTTGTATATTTCTATTCTTATTATCTCTTTACTTTTTGTTCTAGTTTACTGTTTTTTATTACTATTTATTTTCTACTGTTTATCTTCTTTATATTACATGTTTAATACTATTTATCTTCTTGCATTGCATGTTTAATATTTCTTTGTTTTCTTTATTTTGCTTCTTTGCATTAGTTTATGTTTTCATCCTTGGTTTCTGAAAATAGCAATAGTTCTCAATCTCCATTGCTATATTAGAACCATTACCTTAGCCTTACCTTGTCGAGATAGACCAGACCTGTGCCTGGGTATTTTCCTGGTATCAGAGCCCGGCCGTCCGAGTCAGCCCCGCCGTCTTTTCGTCCGGGGGGAGGGAGGAGTTGGTATAGTAGGTCCAGGCGGAGATCCCTGTTGGCTTTGTCGGGGGTTCCGAGGTAGCGTCGCCCTTTTAGCCGTGTGATAGGCGTTTGGTGGGCGTAAATCGCGAAAGGAACACTGCAAAGGAACGAGGTTGATCTTAATTGTGGGAATTGTCCCTGCCGTTGACTAGAAAATTATCCATTACTCTCTCTCTTCTGTACTAAAAGATGTCTTGGCTGATCAGGACTCTGTGCACTGCAAATCAGGCGATTGCCTCAAGCAGTCAGGAAAAGTCTGTTAAGACGATGTCGGTTAAAAATGGTTCTTCCATATGCTTTGCAGATATAGAGAAAAGTATTGCAAATTGGAAGATACCCAAGGTTAATATTAAAGAAATATATCATATAGGTGCTTTTAGTTTAAGATCTGATTATTATATAAAAACAATTGAAAAAACACTTTCTATTAGTTCCTTACATGAAACATTGCATCTTTTATCTGAAAATGAAATCGACTGTATTAGAGCTAACCCTCAATATAATTATCTGCATATTGGTTTGGTCCAAATTGCAATCAAATCCTTAACCAGAAAAGGGTTAAATATCTCTGTTCTGGCTTGTTTAAGAGACACCAGAAATAAAAAGTTCTCTGACTCTTTATTAGGACTAGTTGAAGCTAGTCTTAGCAATGGGCCAGTGTTTTTCAATACTTTCCCTGATTTTTCTGTTTCTCTTACAGATGCAAATATCAAAAAGGTTTTGACCTTAAATCTCCAAACATCTGGCTTTGATCTTGAACCTGGTAGTGAAAATATCTCTGTTACTTATCGAGTTTACTATAAAGCCATGACAACATTAGCCCCTTGTGCCAAACAACATACACCAAAGGGTCTAACAACTTTACTTCAAACCAATCCCAAAAACAACTCTATAACCCCAAAAACTTTAAAATGGGATGAAATCTCTCTCCCTGAGAAATGGACTCTTTTCCAAGTTATTGACCCTAAGCCTCTTCAACAAACTGAGTTAGAATCCTTGACTGAAACCCCTGATGGAGATGTTGAAGTGGTTTTCTCCTCACAAAGAAAAGCCTTCATTCAGTCAAGACCTTCCATGAGATATGAGAGGAGACCAATCAAGCCTCAAAATGTCGCCTTTGCCACTTATGAAGATGGCACTTATGAGCCTTCTGTCTCAGATTTTGAAGTCAATGTCATTGAATTTGCACAAAAACCCGAGTTTGAAATAGACAAACCTCTTCTTAGATTAGAGTTTAATCTTCCTAAAAACATGATTAAAAAAGAAAGATTCTTCAACAAAGTCAAAGAACCTTTCAAAACTAAAAGTAGAGACCTTTGGTATGCTGATATGATGAAACAAAAGAGAAACATATTCTTCTTCGACTGGTATGAGGATTCTTTTTGGATTCATGTTGAAGATTATCTGTTTGAAAAAAGAGAACAGGTCTCAGTTATCAAAAGGGATTCCACTGATTGGAAGACTTCTAATGGAGAAATGGTGGAATCAATTCATCCCCCTTTTGAATCTGTTCAGATATCTGAGAATATCAAAGCCTGTCCCCTTAAGGTTATGAACAAAACTTCCTTAGTAGAGCCTGCTAGGACAGAGCATGTTAGTCATCTTATGGAACAACAAAATTTTGCAAATGTTTCCCTGCATGCTTTGGGAAAACAAACTGATAGGATTGAAAATATTTTAGTAGAAGGTAGCAAACAAAATAAACCTGAAGTAAAAGTTAATATGCCTTCTAGCTCAAATTCTGCTTTACCTATTTTCATTCCTCAAAGTTTAGATCCTAATACCAGATTAGGAAAACAAAAGGCTTTTGGCTCACAAGACCTTATCTCTGAATTAACCAACAGAATGAATAGCCTAAAAGTTTACAAAACTATCAATCATATTTCTGATGGTGAAGATGAGGATAAGAATGAATTAGTAAACAAGATTTCAGCCTTTAAACCTGTCACACTCACTTCTAGGACAAGAAATTATTATCCTAGACCAACCTTTGCAGACTTACAGTTTGAAGAAATGCCTCAGGTCAGTTCTATGGTTTCTTTTAGTGGAAAAGAAATTGTAGAATGGAATCTTGATGGTTTAACTGAATATCAAATATTTACCCTTTGTCATCAAATGGTTATGTACGCTAATGCCTGTAGGGTCAATGGCAACAATGATAAACAGGTGGCAGGCATGATTGCCACAGGTTTCTCTGGTCAACTTAGAGGATGGTGGGATCATTATCTTACTCTTGAGCAAAAAGAAAACATCTTAGGGGCCATTAAGATTGATCCGGAAGGAAATGCTTTGCCGGGTAATCCCTCCGATGCCATTACCACCCTCTTATTCAACATTGTCTATCATTTTGCGGGAAACTATGATGATATCTACGAAAAGACTAGAGAACAACTGATCAATTTGAGATGCAAAACAATGTCAGATTTTAGATGGTACAAAGACACATTTTTATCAAAACTCTACACTCTTCCTGACCCCAATCAAGAATTTTGGAAAGAAAAATATATCTCTGGCCTACCTCCCTTATTTGCTGAAAAAATAAGAAATTTGTTAAGAAAAGAAGGAGGAGGTAGTCTCAATTATCAGTCTCTAGATATTGGAAGAATCACTCAAAAAATTCAGCTTGTTGGGGCTGACCTTTGTAATGATCTCAAAATTAAGGATCAACTTAAAAGACAAAAAATGTTGGGAAAAAGAGAATTAGGAGATTTTTGTTATCAGTTTGGTTTCCAACAAGATCTTTATGAAAAAAGAAGAAACCAAGCAAAAAACTTTAATAGACACCCAAAGAATGACAGATATAGGAAAAGAAAACCTAAAAAGATCCACAACAGAGAAGATAAAAACAAAGATATTACTTGTTTTAAGTGTGGAGAAAAGGGCCATACTGCCAATAGATGCTACAAGAATGGTTTTAAAAAGAAAGTCCAAGCTTTGCTTGAATCAGATCCCAAGGACCTTAAAGGAAAACTAGAAGAAATTCTAAATAACATTGATTCAGAGGCTGACTATACTTCTGATATAAATTGCTGTGAAAACAGTGAATGTTCTTGTTATGAGCAGGATATTTCAGAAGAAGAATCTGAAAAAAGTATTTTGGTCCTAACAAATTTTGAGCAATTTATTTTGGATACAATTGATTCAATTCAGGATTCTGAAGAAAAGAGAAGTCAGCTTGAAAAATATATTTCCATGATCAGTGGAAACAAAGATCTTGAGGTAAGATCAAACCAAAATAATGAATTCTTCACTATTGATGAGGTTTTTCAAAAGATCAGGAACTCTAGAGGAATTGGTAAGAAGCTTTTAATTGAGGATCTTTGGCAAGAACAAAATATTCTCAGGAAAGAATTGTTTGATCTTAAAATAAAAATGCAAATTTTAGAATCTCACAAACAAAATAATCTTGAAAACATTCCTAATATAGGGCCTGAGCTTAAAGAAAATGATGGAGATTTTATTGGCTCTATTGAAAAATATTTCAAACAAAAATGGTATACATAAGTCTTATTCAAATTCCCTGATGGTTATACTTTTAAACATAAAACTTTGTTAGATTCGGGGGCTGATATAAATTGTATCAGGGAAGGAATATTTCCTTCAAAATATTTTGAGAAAACTGCACACAAAGTTAATGCAGCCAATGGTGATCCTATGATTGTGAGTTATAGGATTCCTGAAATTTATATCTGTATCTCTGAAGTCTGCATCAAAACCTCTTTTTTCTTAGTAAAAGATCTCAAACAAGGTGTTATCTTAGGGACACCATTTCTTTCAGCTATTAGACCATTTTTGGTAACTGATAGTAGTATTCAGTTTAAAATAAAAGGCAAATGGGCTGAAATGATATTCTCTTCCAAGCCAGAAGAAATCTTTCTAGATCATATGGACAAAGTCTTCCCTTACAAAGAACATTTTGTTCAAAATATATTTATAGATCATCAAGATAATCCTTTTTTCAGGAAAATGGAGAAGCCAGAAGGCAATCAGTTGATAAAATTCAGCACATGGAACTTGCCACTACCATCTCGAGGGAGACAAAGCTGTTTTAATCATAATTTTCCTGCTACAACAATACAACAAGGATTGCTAAACTTAATTTGGCAATCTAGATCTGCCTCAGACAAGGCCTCAGCACTCAATGCATTGGAATATTACTTCGCATCCTCATGCAGAGAATATAGCCCAGAAGATCATACACCTAGATCACAGAAAATTCCTATAGATCAGTCACCTCATACTAGTAGACATGAAGAGTCATCAAACTTGCACTCATCCATTCAATCATTCCCTATAGATAGATTAACATATAATAAGGGAATAATAAAACATCAAAAAGTCATGCATAACTCTGCAGCTGAACATTTAATTCCTAGATTAAGCTTCAAAACAGACGAAGAAATGTCCTACTTCAGTAAGGACATTATAGATTTAATCTGGAAAAAATTTGAAGAGAGACAATTGGGAGTCTTTATGGGACTTCAAGATTATTTTCTAAATATTTATTTGGGTAAAGAGGATCCTCATGGGATAACTCTATACAAAGAGATTATTCCTCTCTTTACCATAGATACAACTATCTGTTTCCAACCAAAACACCACTTTTTGGTGTTAAGGGTGGAGATAGATCTAAAACAATTTAGAGGTTTGGAGATAGGTCCATATAAAGAAACTATCTCCCTCCAAACTCTCTTAGATCAAGGGTTATTGCGGGCCATTTATGGAACACTAGATCAAATATTACAATCCGATCTTGGATTTGTAGTAAAAAGAATTTGTGAAAACATAAGTGATCTTCGAGGTCGCTACAAAATATTTTTTCGCTCAGTTCCCCCAAAATTCCAACAGCCCTTGAGACCCGCAAATCATTACATTTGTGTGCTGAAAGGAAAATTTGATAGCTCGCTTCGAGAAATCTATGATTTGACAGAAGAAGACAAAGAAATACTGAACCAACCATATGAAAAAATCCACAAAGCATGGAGGCACTGGATGGAGTCCTCTGAACTCGAGCAGCATGTCAAGATAGATCCTGACTATGAAATGATTTTCCAGAACCAAATAATGAGGGTATTTGTTAATCGAGATATTCG
Source organism: Pharus latifolius (assembly GCA_019359835.1). Lineage (NCBI taxonomy): Eukaryota > Viridiplantae > Streptophyta > Magnoliopsida > Poales > Poaceae > Pharus > Pharus latifolius. The sequence goes on from CM033319.1 coordinate 21,020,492, forward strand.
GTTAAACAAAAATCTTCATTACATTATAAGACCAGAATATAACAATACTCTGCAAAACTACAGAACCATGGTGAGATGGCTAGAAAACTGGTTTCCTCCAGACGAATGTTATTATCAAGGGAATCTAGCTCAACTATCTGAAGATGAAGATGAAAATTTTCTTTCATGAAGACTAAAATATTCCAAGATACATCAATGGAAACATGACAAGATGTAAAAGTCAAAAGGTATTCTACATGAAGACAACCTTGACAAGACATAGGAGTCAAAAGGCACTCCACTTGAAGACAAGGAGGATAAATTATATGGCAATACTATTCAAAAGGACAAATTATATGAAGAAACTATTGAAAGAGTCCTTCCCATGGATCTACATACATCCAAGACCCCTATAAAAGGAGGAGTCTCTCAAGTAAGGAGAAAAAACAAGTTGAAAAGGAAAAAGAAGAAGTTTTGAAAAGGAAGTTTTGTAGGAGAAGTTTTAGCAACAAGTTTGAGAGAGAGTAAGTCCACAAGCATAAGTGAGAAGAGAACACCACCCTCTTCCATTTCCACTCCACTTCCACCTCACCTTCCACTTGTAAATAAAATCTAAGTAGTATTGTAAATAGGTTTGTACTAAATAAAGACTCTATATAGAGAGTCATAGTGTGTAAAATCTGTACAAAACTGGAAGGCATGTACTGAACTGAACGCATGTACTGAACTTGAACGTTTAACCGAACGTGAATCTGTACGTGCGTGAAGGTAGCAGAAGCACTCGCCTTCTGCCTTTGTAAGTATTATGCTTTCTTAATATAATTGTGCCTTTTGTATATTTCTGTTCTTATTATCTCTTTACTTTTTGTTCTAGTTTACTGTTTTTTATTACTATTTATTTTCTACTGTTTATCTTCTTTATATTACATGTTTAATACTATTTATCTTCTTGCATTGCATGTTTAATATTTCTTTGTTTTCTTTATTTTGCTTCTTTGCATTAGTTTAGGTTTTCATCCTTGGTTTCTGAAAATAGCAATAGTTCTCATATCTTCATTGCTATATTAGAACCATTACCTTATATATATATATATATATATATATATATATATATATATATATATATATATACATACATACATATATTTGTATAGATATATATACATATACATATATATGTGCGTATATATATATATATATCTATACAGTACGTATGTATGTATGTACATACATAAATACATACATACTATATAGATATATATATACATATATATACATACATACATATACATATACCTATATATGTTTATATACATACATACATACCTAGACATACATACATATACATACATATACGTCCATATACAAACTCCTGTAGTACTAGAACAATTAAAACTCCTAGCCCAGCTGGTGGGAACTCTCTTCTACCTCGTTGTCCACTTGGGTTCGAATCCCCACTGATCTTGATTTGGTTTCACAGGATAGATTTTGAGATTTTAGGGTTTGAGATAGATTAGAGTTGAACTGATCTTGTTACTGCTAAACATAAAAGTCTTCAGAAGCCAGATTCAATTCCATCTCTAACTCTCAGATCTATCAATCCTATTCTGTTTTCGAAAACAGGATTCTAATTACTATTCTAATTACCCTAAATACTTAGAACTCAGATTTAGCTAAATCTTGACCTAATCCAGATCAGATTATTCTTGGATTATGATCATGGGTATGTCAATACCTTAATCCAGAAAGTTGGCAGCCAAATCATATCATCTAAGCCTTTTTCACATATCAGTCCAAATTATATCGCAATTTAGTCCTTTATTTGATATCTGGAAACCCAAAAAGGCTAAAATCTTCAGATTAACTCCAAATTCAGAATTTCTTCAGCAAATCTCTTTCAAATGCTATTTGATACAATTTTCTCTTCTGTCCAGATTACAAAATCACATCTTAAAGGCCAGAATTCGAAATCGACAAAACTTAGATCTTATTTTACCCTAAAGTACCCTATTTTCAATTTATATCAAAAATCATCAAATCAAGCCAGATTTTATCAAATCTCTTGCTAGATGAGTATAAGGTATAAGTTTATACTCATCTGTAAAATCAGATTACAAATCAGTCCAGAATTCAATCAGAAATCCTTGCAATCAAGTCCTTGGCTCGACCACCTCTACTGTACACGACCTCGTCTACTGTTTGCGACCAGAGGAGTAGCTCAGTTCACGACCACTGTTCGCCATCTACCGCAGCGCAGTGTGGTGGCTTGTCGAGTCCTCACAGCACGACAAGCTGTGCTCGTGGCTTGTCGTGGTCGAGGGACTCGACAAGCGCTTGTCGTGGTCCAGGGACACGACAAGCCTCTAATCGTGTCTTCCGACCACGACAAGATGGTTCCCGTGCGACATGCACCTCTTCGAGCTCTGGGAGCTCGACATGCTTACATGGCATGTCATTTCTGTAAATTCTCGCAACTGTGGATTAGTTTTGTAATTATTTTTTTAAATCTGGGTTATTAATAAAAAAAACTCTCAAGTGTATTGCATTTTAGCAACGCCTATATGATTCTATCTTTGAAGGGAAAAATGATTTTGAGAGAATGCGCCACATCCACTTTACTTTCAAGAAATTCCCTTGGTACCTCTGAAATATCTTTTTATTCGTACTTATGTTAGTATGAGCATTTGAGATCATTTCAGGGCAAAAAGAGTTATTTCATAAGAATACGTAGGTAAGTCAAAAAAAAAAAAAGTTAACCCTGCATGAAGCCAATTTAACCCTAACGCGTAACCGGATGTTGTTGCTCCCAATGCCTCGTAACAAATCTTCAAATGTGGATGCACACCGTTATCAATTGATAAATTTAGATATTGAGGTGCATTAACTTTATTATTAGGATGTCAATAACGAAAGCAAAAATTCAAAATATGTCATAAAAAAGATTAATTGATCTCATTACATTGAAACTCCAAAAGATTTTCAAAAAATGTCATTCTTAATTTAATTTTTTAAATATGACAAGAATATCTCATGTCCATTTCTTCTTTATATATGTTTGACATTAATTTTATTGAGTCATTTCATTGAATTTGAATAAGTAAACCGTCGTTGTTGTTTGAACTTGAGGATAAAAAAGTCATTTTAACTCAAATCAACTGTTTTGATCTTGTCAAAATAGTATTTTTTGAAAGTTCTCAGAATTTCAGTGATATAAGATCAATTAGTCTTTTTTTAATGACATATTTTAAATTTTTACTTTTGTGACATAGACCGAAATCCTCATTATTATTATCAGTCATTGTTAAAATTGGTGTTTGTTTTTGAATCAAAAAATCAGAAAAAAAAAAAAAACAAGCAACAACTGCTCAACATGGCTACAACAAGCCCAAGATTTAACCAGGAGTTATCAGCCATCGAGTTTTGAATTCAGTATAGAGACTTTTAATTTTAAAAAAGAATTTTTAATTTATAAGATAAATTTGAAATTTAACATTGGTTCAATCTCAATTTATTAAAATATTAAAATTCAAATAGACAAATCAAACTTGTTCTACGATAGTTTCAGCAATTAAGACCGCTTATCGTTGAATGAGATCATTAGGAGCCATATTTGTTTTGTAGTTTAACACTTTAATTTTTTTTTTTTTCTAGCTGAAGGAGAAAAACATAACCAGAAGTCCCTGTCTGGAGACTGAACTTCCATCTCCAGCTCCCACCTACCCCGCTTTCCCACTCCAGCATCTCCCGTCCCGAGCTCACCCTCCTTTTCCCAGTCCTCTTACCTACCGCTCCCGTCTCCCTCCTATACATACGCATCCTTCATCCTACCCACTGTGTTCACCTCACACCAAAGGAACTCCAAGTCCCAATCCCTTGATGGCTCAAGAACCAGGGAAGCCCGATGAGGTATTGTTGAATATTGTTATTTCCATACACGATTCTTGGCTTCTGTAGTTTGTATGAAATTTCATATGAACATGAAGGTAAGGGTAAATTTTGGCGCCGTGCAGGTGGTTATTGGGCAAGAAATCAACGGCGCGAGGGTGGTCACCTTGAACCGCCCGCGGCATTTGAACGGCATCTCGGATAAAGTGGTGCGCTTTCTTGCCTTAATCTCCAAATCTTGGCTCGCAGGGTGTTGTCTTACAGTAAAGAACTTTTTAGTATTAGTTAGCAGTTGCCATTGCTGTATTGTTTTGTCCTAGTTTGTTTGGACTTTGGACCATTCAATTAAAAACAGGATGCCATTTTAAAGGATCACGTCCATTGGGTTTAGAAAAGTAGAAGAAGTTGATGGTGGCTAGGTAAACTGTTCATTCTAACATTTGTTTTAGTTTGTAGGTTTATCTTCTAGCCCAATTCTTGGAGAAATGGGAGAAAGAGGAGAATGCCAAGCTGGTCATCTTCAAAGTTAGTGCCTTTACCCTAGTACAGAAAAGTAACCCACCAACATGTCATGCTCAGAATTGTTAGTGCAACATATATAGTACATGGGCAACTTTTGTACTGCTCAAGGACAGTATAAATTGCGGCAAAAGTCGATTGCTCAAGCAAGATGTCTATTACAAATGGTAAGACAGAAACTCATGTCCAGCATAGAAGCATACGTATTTGTGAGATAAATTATAATGCATATACAAGGAAATTGATGCACCAAGACAAAAAACATGTAACCAACATTTGAACTTTCTTATAAAGATCAGTAAAAGCCAGGTAATTGTTCTGTTTAGAGGTGTCTCTGATAGTTAAAGAAGAAATTGTTCTAAGTTTGTTCCAGGTTCAGCAATTATCACAATTCACAAGTACATGAGCGAGCTGTATTGATGATGAACAGGGAGCTGGGCGTGCATTTTCTGCTGGTGGGGACCTAAAAATGTTCTATGAGGGTAAATCAGGTAGGTGTCACAATGGAACAATTGCAACATGTCCTTGAACATTTTTTTCCCTTAGAAAGTTACACTTCAATGTATAATTGGGTCTCTGCCATCATAATTTGACATTCAAATTGATGTAGCTTATGTCACTTGGATTTTTTGCAGATGACTCGTGCCTTGAGGTTGTATATAGGATGTATTGGCTCTGCTACCACATCCATACTTATAAGAAAACTGCGGTGATGCTTATTTTTACATGTTTGTCAGGCATTTGCTTTTTACCTCACTACAAAAATTCTGTTCTTAACTCTATGTTTCTACATCCCTGTAGGTGGCTCTTGTTAATGGACTTGTTATGGGTGGTGGTGCTGCTATGGTTGCTCCACTGAAGCTTGCAGTTGTCACAGAGAAAACAGTATGTAACATTAGCCACAAAATTTTGGTCCTCATTTAGGAATCTTATTTTGTGAATTTGTTCATTCAGTTCCCAATCATTGTGTATCTTTGTTACCTTCTTAAAATCCTTGTGGTCCTCTTGAAAAATGGCAAACCTGTACTGTTGGATGGATCTTTCTTGTGAACTACTATTTTGCAACAGCATATGAACATTGTGTAAAAGATTTGCACATGTAGTTTATAAAAGCCAATCTGCTTGATCCCTCGTGATGATTCCTGGAGAAGAGGACATGATCAGTTGGCTGTGGATGCACTTCCAAATTTCTTTGAATTTCTCAATAGTGATGGCCATTATTTTTGTAGGTCTTTGCTACGCCTGAGGCGAGTGTTGGACTACACACAGATTGTAGCTTTTCATATATCCATTCTCGATTGCCTGGATTTTTGGGTAAGGATCGATAGAATTTTCAATTTTCATTTTTGGGTTTAAAGGAGATAATTTGCATGCCTTACTAACTAGATAAATTATATAAATTAATATAGGCATGAGAGAGCTGGTTTTTACAAGCCAAATAGAGATAACGCATATTGACAAAGTTGTGTAAATGTTACTGAGAAACATGTCGCTATAATATCCATTGTAGTGTTTAAAGTGACATCCACTTAATGTATCACACTATGTGGATGTCACATTGTTCTGATCTGCTCATTCTTTTCTATTTGACCTCTTAGGGGAGTACCTGGCTTTAACTGGTGCTAGATTGAATGCAAAGGAAATGATCGCTGCCAGTCTTGCTACTCATTTTGTCCCTTCCGAAGTAAGATTGTGCTGCAGTTAATATTTCCTTTTCCTGTGTTTTTTTTAATTCCTCTACTCTATTGCAAGTAGTTGATAGTGCTTTACCTGTAGTTTGACCAACCAAAATGTTTGTATTTGCATGGCAGAAATTGGAAGAACTTGAAAAACGTTTAGTGAATTTAAACTCAGGTGATGAGTCTGCAGTACGAGCTGTCATCGAAGAATTCTCAACAGATGTTCAACCTGTTGAAGAGAGTATTTTGAACAAGTTAAGGGTGATCCAATCTTTTAAAATTGTACACGTACAACATGTAATGCTTTTTATACTTATTGCAAATAAACTGACACACAGGCATGTTACTCTTACTTTGATAGGCTCGCAATTATCAACAAATGTTTCTCTGCAGATACTGTTGAGGAGATCTTAAAAGCATTTGTAAGGCTCTCAAAACTAATGTTTGTCATATCTCACTTTTTCTATGATGTGAAATCTCCAACTTACTTATAGCTTCTCTCAGAGTACTTGGTTGATCTATTCTTTTACTTTCCTTCAGCTGTTGGTTGGTACTGATGTGTCAGCTATTGCTCATGCTATATTCTAATTTCTATAACATGCCAAAAGGTTTGTTAACACCCTGAGTTGCCACAAAATTTTCCACCTCCATCTTGGCCTTATAGTGCAAACTTACAAATCATAACAAGCTAATAATTATTCACAATTTTCATCTAGCACTCAAAATATGTTGCTCTCAGCTGATCTGCTTCAGCAGCAGGCTACTATTTTGTGCATCATGGAACATTCTAATTTGACAGCCCAACTAAAATTTGAAGAATCAAAGTAGTTAATTTTTTCTCTAGTTTCTTACTCAAGACAAACAGACTCGATGTTTTCACACTTCTAAGATTAGTATATTTCTGTCCTTTAGTCCTATTGTTAGGCTATGCAATTCACATGTTTGTTTGCTTATCATAAAGTAGTCGTTTCTTGGTTGCAGGAATCAGAAGCAAGCTTTGATGGAAACCAATGGATACTGCCAGTCCTAAAGAGTATGAGAAGATCATCTCCTACTGCATTGAAGATCACACTGAGATCGGTAGCAACTCTCATGCCATTTGTTATTTTGTTTTTTACTTTTGTCTTTGTAGCTTACATGTACTATATAGGAAATATTTAGTGGTTTTTACAAAGCGAACAATTGTTTTATTCTGGTTCACAGAATTACAGGATTACATTCTATGAATTTGTTTATGTACTGCTGTGAAGACTGTAGCTCTGCTTTTCTTTGCATAAGTTAATCGCAGTTGACCGATTACAATGTTGTGTACTACTCAGATTCGTGAAGGCCGGAACCAAAGTCTGCCTGAATGCTTGAAGAAGGAATTTAGGCTTACAATGAACCTGCTCCGGTCTGTCATATCTGGCGATGTCTATGAGGTATGAGCATATCCATATCTTTTGTTTCTTTTAGGAACTGATCTTTTCCATTTGTCTGATAATGCAAATTTGATCCGACAACAGGGCATCAGAGCTCTTAGCATCGACAAGGACAATGCCCCCAAGGTTCTCTCTCACACACAACACCCACATGCGCACGCACATGAGGGTAAACACAATATAGATTTTCTCACATTTTTATCTTGATACAGTGGAACCCTGCTACCCTTGAAGAAGTGAAGAATGAGGATATAGACCGTGTTTACCAACCATTCAGTTCCGAGCTGGAGCTCCAGGTCCCATCCGACGATTCCAGCAGGTGCCTCCATAGTTTTTCCATCATATACATCTTCCTTTTTCTTATAGGTTGTTCATGCTTTTGACATCCATAGCAGGTGGGATGGCAAATACGAAAACACGGTCTATGGAAAAGCTTCGCAGTGAGCTGTGCGCGAGCAGCTTGCTGCCTATGCAGCTTGCCAGCAACAGTACTCGAGAGCTGATTTAACATCTGTGTAACATTGTATTTGACTCAAAAATTGAAAAATACTTGAAGGAATAAAACAGATGTGGAGTCTAGTTGGTCTCAGGCTTGAAAAGTTGAATGAAAACCAGTCATTTATTAAGATGTACGATTTTGTTGTGTAAAACTTGCAACTTTGCTTAACAGTAAACACCATAGCCACTGAAAAAATGTAGACACGTTGGTTTTACCAACAAACAGGCCAATGGAATGGCAATACGATAAATTTGTGACCAACAAATGGATGTTACAAATATGGACTTTTTACATTCATGCTACAAGTATACAGCCTACAGATTTGAAGCTGTGAACATCCAACATCTAAGGTAAGGCCAACAAAAATGGAGTGTGGACACTTACGGAGACATGGACCATAAAATATATACTGCATCTTCCATCATGTAGGCCAACGGAAATGTACATTTCCCTTATTCTGTAAAGTTAAAAAACCTTTAAAAGGCTACAACGCCAGGTTTGCGGGAGGTTAAGAGGCAACCTGATGTATGAATGTTAGCCATCAAGCCGTTGAGGAATGTGCAAAAAAGATCTAATTATGTAGTGTCCGGCAAGCCCAGGTAGTCACGTATAAACTGCATATCAGGAAAATTCCAATTGCACGCGGTAACAATTGTAACGAGTAGATCTTCTCTCGATAGGAGCTGTCCTCACTGACAGTATCTCCTTCACAGCATTTGCTTGGGGCCTCCGAAACTCCAACATCATCTTCTTCAGTTTCTTTGCTTGAGTTAGTAGAAACACCACAAGTTCCTTCTCATACTGTTCAGGCTTGAATCCAACAAACTTGAACTGCGTTAAGTTCTTAGTTAGGCACTGTATCTTTGCCAGCCTCTTCTTGTGCTCAGCAAAACTTGGGGATGCATTCTCCTTGTGTGCTTCAGCAGCCTAGCATGCAGAAGGAACATGTATCAATGATGATTCTCTTGAGTAACTCAAGGTGATAGAAAGAGAATGTCAGTAATGAAGGTGATCTTGGATACCGAAAGATTTAATTCTCGTATGTTGGGACAACTCTCTAGCAGCTTCAGAAGGAAAACAAGTTCAGATTCACTTGAGAAATCCAAACTCACTGACAGTATCCTCAAGTCTTCAAATGAAACCCCTAACTTTGGAATCTCTTCATATTCAGATGATAACAACTACGAGAAATATGAGAGAACAATTTTGCACATGAAACAGCATAAGATCAGAGGGTCAAAGCAGAAGTGTTGACCAGTCCTCAATGTGAAAATAAAGAGAATGTAGCATAACACAACCACCATCCTATTTGGAAAATATAGAGATGACTACACACCATGCATGCAATGTAGTACACACATTGTATACATGCTTTGCTGCAGCTGAAACATGTCGAAGCTCAGGCACATTTTACAGGTAAAAACTTGAGCATCTATTGAACAGCAAACACACTTTAACTAAATACTCTTTACTTGGGTTTAGTTGTCTAGATTTGACAGTTCATATGGTTATATTAATTCTCAATTGGGCAATCATATTGGATCCTTGTATTATTATTAATTGGGCTATAGTATTGTCCCATGCAATTAGCTACTTATGTTGTGATTTAGATTTTCATAATGTTTTTAAAGCTACATCGCGTTGCATAACTTCAAGATTTCAGTTCTCTAGTACGTCTCAAAAATACACTTTACCTAGAATTATATATTTCTGAGTATGTTATTCTATGCCCATCTAAGTTTATCACCCGGAAGTTATGAGTTGAGATTATAATTTCCCGTATACAAGGTTTGTAGTGCTATCTCCTTCCTAAAAGCACCCTGGTTTTTCTTCAATGCTACAATGCCTGCACGCTTTCACAATTTCTGCTTTATGCCTAGTAACCAGACAATACATATCATATATAATTATCAAGGAATATTTAGCCTCAATATCTCTTTGATCAATCGCCACTAAGCTTCAATTCATTGCAATTGGCATCTAAGTATTTCCGTGTATTACCACTAGCAAATAATGAAGCACATCTTACTTTGAAGTTACTTAAGCATTATGCAAGTACATAGCAACAACAAACGAACCATACAACGCAAGAGAGCTCACCTTCATTGCGGCGCCTCGCAGCGTGAGGCAGACCAGCCCCGTGCCAGCCTCCAAGAATGGCCGTAGCTGGCACTCCAGCTTGCGCTGCAGGTGCGCGATGTGAAGGTAAGCCTTCCTGACCTCTGGCGCGGGCGCCAGCTCCAGCTTCCACATCTTGGGCCGCGTGTACAGCGTCACCTCCCTCAGCGCTGGCGCCCTCACCAAGGCGCCCTGCAGCTCCAGCGGCGGTCGCAGCACGAAGTTCCGCACCGCAGGCGCCTCCACCGTGACGCCGCCCCGCGCACCAAAGCCCGTGCAGTACACCAGTTGCAGCGTCTCAAGCGCGGGCGCGGACACGAGGATGGCCGAGAGAATGTCCTGATGGATGGCGACGCGCTCGAGCTTGAGTGTGCGGAGGCGGGGGCAGGTAGCGATGGCCCAGCGCGGGACGGCGCAGTTGGTGAGGGAGAGGACGGCGAGGGACCGGATAGAGATCGCGGCGCCGTGGATGCGGGCGCGGCGCGGGAGGTGGATGGAGAGCTCGGAGACGCCGTGGGCGGCGGCGTCGGCGAGGAGCGAGCGGAAGGCCGAGGCAGGGAGGTTGGGGGAAGGGGTGAGGGAGAGGCGGCGGAGCAGCAGCGGGGGGGAAGGCGGGAGGGGGAATTCGGTGGAGGACGGGGAGAGGGAGTCGAGGCGGGGGAAGAGGGTGGGGAGGTGGCGGAAGCGGCGGGCGATGAGGCAGACCGAGACGGCGAGGCGGGTAGGGAGCCGGGAGAGGATCGCGAGGAGAAGGTCGTCCGAGAGGTTCGAGAGACGGTCGGGGGCAGCAGGGGGATCGGGCTGGTTGGTTGCTGCCGCGGTTGTGGTTAGGGTGGTGGTGGTGGCGCGGCGGCGGCGCTTGCGCGGGCGAGGGGCGGAGGGGGCCATGAGGGGGGAGGTCAGGTGGTGGGTGGCGGAGGGAGGCGAGGGCGTGGTTGGCGGATGGATCGGGCTCTAGTAGGATTCTCTTCTCGATACCGTCGGATTTTGTGGAACTGTTGCGAGTGTATCGGACGAAACGACGGGGAAGGGGACGTGCACTATTCCTGCGCCAGATACGGGCTAGGCCGGGCCGTCGAAAAAACCCAGCTCCATCTAAGCCGCATGGATTCTATCAAGCCTGGCCGGGCTGGGCCTTATATCAGGTTGGGCTGAGCTGATCCAGTGATAGTATATGTTGTGTTAATAACACATAGGTCTTATTTGGGGTTTAATTTGGGTTTACCCTGATTTTAAGTTTAAGTTCACTCAAATATCCGACTTTCACAATAGTTTATGGTATAAATCTAAACTGCCCACATACAAAGAAATCTAAACCGCCCATCAACTGCTTCTTAATACAACCAGCCGACAATTGCTTCTCAAAAAACCTTAATCCTCCTAAATATGACTATATCCCGACACACCTCACACATGATAACACAAAACCCTAACAATAAAGCACAAATAAGAAAAATAGGGGACCATAAGTCACACTAATAACTTATTTTTGTATGGATACACCTCTAATCATCTAGGTGTATATGTGAGGGTCATAATTTTTTTAGGGTAAATTTTATAAATCTTGTAGAAGTCATTTCAATTCTCAGATAACCAAAAAAGTAATTTTAGATATTTGCATATCCACAAATATTTTTTTAGTAATTTTAGATATTTGTATAACCACAAATATTTTTTTCATTTGAAAAATACACCTCTTATTTAATTATTTTACTTTTAAAAGCACAATGTATGTCAATGACTATTTTTATATTATTTTTCCTCTCCATAGGCTTCTTTTCTCTCTCTTCTCTCTTTCTCTTGTCTTGATCTCAAGTAGTGGTAGCGGTGGTAACCACCAACAGCAGCGGTGGCAATGCGCCCTAGTCGCAGGTGCAACGGTAGGTATAGTGGTGGTTTACTGAGCCATATGTGATGAAGATGTTTTCTTTGATTTTTTGTTCTTGAGACTTCGTAAAACTCCCGGTTAGAAATTCTGATTAAACTGTGCTCTAAGTCATCGTCTTCAAACTTCACTTCTACTCTTCATGGAATATATGAGGACATGCAATACAATAGGTTGTGGTAGCGATGGTCTTCGCTTCGTCAGTCTCAATCATGGAAATGTCTAGCCTCATCAGCATCCAGACAGATATAAGGTCATATGGCTAGTTTCAATGGCACCTAGTCACGCAACTGTCGGGCTTTATCGGTTGCGGGCGGATTTGTTACTTTCGCTTTATCAATACCTGGCAACAAGTTTTTGTTGATGGAGACAACCTAGTGTAGTGCAGGGCGGAATTAACGTTCACCTCGTTGGTCATCGACGGATGCATGAATGAGTGACAAGATTTTATTAGTCTTGTACAATGCATATGTCGAACAGAAAAGGTGTTTTTGTTCAATAAAATTTACTCCCTTAGAAACGGGATATGAGCAACTTGATGAGCCAAGCGGGGCGTTGATCACTCTCCCAAGTCCAAATATGAGCAACTTGGTACGAAAAGTAACATGCTTAGTCATGCCTGGCATACTTGATCGAGGCATACAGTCACGTTCTACGGAAGACTCCAGTGAAACGCAACACATCTCTCAATTCTTGTTGTCATCCTCTGCGTTGCTATAGAAACGAAGACATAACCAAGACAAAATATTAAAAATTCAGAATTAACCTTATTAAATTTTTAAAACCATAACTAAAATATTAAAGAAAATTAAAATTATTAAAATTATGAAACTTTAATTAAAACCAACTGCAGATCTTAATATTATGGAAATTAAAATTTTTGGAATTATAATTATTTACTGAAAGACTCTTTAAGAGTTCCAACGTTAATAAAAAAAATACAAGAAATTCTTTATTAATCAAGAAAAAGAAAATATCTTGCCATGCTCAGATTACAAAAGAAATCTTAACTAACACAAACTTTACTAAATATTAATGAAAAATAAGAATTAAAAATTTTAAATATTAACTAATACCAACTCTAAAATTATATTAGGAAAATAATAAATTTATAATTATAAAATTTAAATTCTTAAAAGATTCTATACAAGCTCCTATGTTAACAAGAAAATACGAGAAATTCGTTGTTAACCAAGAAAATAAAAATATCTGGCTATCTATTTGATGCAACTCAATTATAATGGCTTAGATTTATGTAAGAAATCTTCAACTAACAAAATTTTAATACAACATGTAAAAAAATTGTAGTTGAAATTATTAAAATTTTGAAACCTTAACTAATTCAAACCATCTAACAAAATACTAAGTAAAATAAAATTCATAATTAAAATTATTAAATTTCTGAAACCTAAACTAATACAAACTCTAAAAGTAAATATTAGAAAATTAACAACTCAGAAATTAAATAATTAAATTCGTAAAAGACTATATAGGAACTCCCACGTTAATAAAAAACAAGAAATTTTCACGTTAAATGAGAAAAAAAATATTGACCATATATTTGAACCCTAGTTGTAATATTTCAAATTTACAAGAAATCGTTCACTAATACAAATTTAAGAAAAAAATATTAAAAACTTTGAATTAACATAATTTAATATCTAAAATCTTAACTAACATAAATTCTAAAACTAAATATAAAAGAAATTATAATTCAGAATTATAATTGTTATACTTCCAAAACCTTAAACAATTCAAACTCTATGGCTAAATATTTGGGAAATTATAAATTGTGTAATTAAATTATTAAATTTCTAAATTTTAAAAATTAAAGCTCCCACATTAATTGGAAATGACAAGATATTTATGTGTTAATTGAGAAAAAAATATCTAGCCAACTATTTGGTAGACGTTGGATGTCAGTTGTAGCTTGGATTTACAAAAGAAATCTTTCACTAATACAACTATAAGGCAAAATATTAAAAATTCGAAAATTAAAATTATTAAATTTATGAAACCTTAAGTAATAAAAATTTTAGAACTAAATATTAAGAAAAATTCAAAATTGAAATTTTGAAATGTAAAATTATTAAATTTCTGAAATTTTAACTAATACTAACTCTAAGTCGAAATTTCTAGAACATTTGCTGATAGAATTCTAAGGCAAAATATTAAAAATGTAGAATTTAAATGATTAATTTTCTAAAACTTTAATTACTACAAAAACTCTAAGACTTAATATTAATAAAATTGAAAATTTGGATTTAAAGTTATTAAATTTCTAAAACTTTAACTGATGGATACTCCAAGAGCAAATATTTAAAAATTAAAAATTGAAATTATTAAATTCCGCAAATTTTAAAAATTAAAATCTCCCATGCTACCCTGAAAAGACAAGAAGTTCTCACGCTAATCGAGATAAAAAATATTTGGTAATATATTTGTTAGGCTTAGACCTTTAGTTATATTGGTTCATATCTGCAAAAGAAAACTTTTAACTAATGTAAGTATAAGATAAAATATTAAAAGTTTGAAAATAATTTGTTGAATTTCTGAAATCTTAGCTAATACAAATTTTATGACTAAATATTAAGAAATTGATAATTTATAATTAAAATTATTAAATTTCAAAAATCTTAACTAATACTAAGATGAAACATTGATGAAATTAAAAATTTGAAATTAAATTTATTAAATTTAAGATAGGATATGTGCTTTTGTTTCTCTCTTAGTCATGTATCCTCATATATATATATATATATATATATATATATATATATATATATATGAAGAATATCATTTGCTTTTATGTATATTTTTAGATAATCATCCGAAACTATGTGTTTATGGTTGATTTGACTTGAAGAATTAGGCATATTAAATTTTGCCGAGAAAATAGAAATACTAAAAATAGTATATGAAATATTTCAATAGATCATTAATTAACATACATCTTGAAACAGTGCCTCCAAGTTGCGTATGTTGGCAGAAGTATGTTGGTTTGAATAGCTGATACTAAGCATTCTAATTATGAAATATATTGAAGGTACTAAATTTGATTATATTTATTTTGCAAGGAGACTTAGGAAATCAAAATAATGTTTACAAATTAAAATTATAAAAAAACTATATAGCCATAAAAATAATAAATAGAATAATTGGCATATAAATCAAGCAAACTCTAAAAATTTAATCATAAGTAATCACTAATCCATGCAAGTGGACAAGTCGACGATTAGTTTATAAAGATAGTTACACAATGGTACTCCCGTATGCAGACGTACATACAATAGAACTCCATGAAAATGATAAAAGCAACCTCGCATGATTCTTCCTTCTAACATTGTGTGCTCATGAGAACAACGCAGTTGGATTAATCAGCATCATGTGAATGTTAGATTGTTTTTTCGCTTTTCTTAAATGTACTTTTTTTTATTATATAAAAACAAAAGAATGAAGAAACGAAATCTAGCCAATTGTGTCTATCCCTATATTTCAACCTTAGTATGACTTATTACCACAGCCAAGTTTGTGAGATGTGAAGTGTTTCCTTATTTTGTAATGATATATACCTCCCCTTTGTGGAGGAGAAAACCTATATGTCAAGCTTGACCCTTCACAAATCCATGCAGATTTCCTTTAGAAAACAATGCACACGATTATTGACTTAGATTCGTAGTTAGCAAACTTAAATTTTTGGACTTTGTTGAATAAATCATCTTCCACTTATTCATCTTACTGATGTTTTTTAATTCAAAAATAAATTTGATGTCCATCCTCGATTTCAATTTATAAACTCATAAATTTAAACTGAAATTTGACCAAACATATCTTTAACCTTAACACCCATATGCAAGATTAGACTCAAACATTTTTTGCGTTTTTGAGTCAGATTGATCTCAATTCAGTCCATCCCAATATGCATGTCGAGTCGGTTAGGTCGAGATTGAGCTTGAGTCAGGTCAAATAGATAATTAGACCACGATAAAAAAAAAAAAAAAATTGGGTTAAGTCGGATTTAAGTTGGATTTTTAAAATTTTGAGTTAAATTGGGTGTAGAGAGACTTAAGTTCTGCACTAAACCCGCTCCGGAGCTCAGGTCGGATTATGCTCAACTCTAAGCAAGATATACCCTATGGATGAACAGAAATCTACAGAGATTGTAAACCAATGAAGTGCAACTGTACCCCAAAACAAAGTGGAAAGGAAGACAAGCAAGGCACTCCAAGTGTTCAAACCCCTCTTACCTTTCCTAAATATAAACCCCAGACCCTGCCCCACTTGGCAAACATGACCGTTGGCCTATGTCCCCTTCGGATCCCAAATAAACCCTCTGTCACTTTGGCCCCTTCGCCCCTAAGATATCCCCCAACATTCCCCCCTCCTCCAACTCGACCGTTTGCTTCCCACCCACGCGCACGTGCTCGCGCTCCCGTCGCCCTCCGCTGCGCCGACCAGAAGTCCAGTCTTCTCTTTGAGATCATCGCAATGGCGGCCGACTCGTCGCCGGCGGCGGCCGAGGCCGAGGAGGCCAAGGTGGAGGCGGAGGTGGAGACCGAGGAGGGAGGCTGTGGTGGCGAGGCTGTCGTGGTGAACGCGGCCGAGACGGATGCGGAGGCGGCGGGGCACCCCTACGACTTCCATGTCTCCGGGCCGCGGAACCTGCCCCCGCCAAACTGGAGGGAACTGATCAGATCGAGCTGGTAATTGCATTAGCTTTGGTTTTGTGTTCCAATATATTGTTTGGTTGGTGTAAAGGCGCGAGCTTTAGTGTTGTTGGTGGGTTGTGGTTACACCATGATGCACAAGTCGTGGTTTTTGTTTAGGACTTCTGTTTAGATGGAAAGGAAATAGATCATTATGGAAACAGTTTTGTAGAGGCTTGTGATTTGAGGATCTTAGGAAGCGTCATCCGATTGCACTGCTCTCAGAATGGAAGGAAATGTAGGCGTTTTTGAGATGAAAGGCGGTCAACCTGTTTTTTCTTTGGATTATAAACCATGCAACCTAATTGCAAACATTTTTGGGAGGTGCTACCTGAATTCTAAAGTTTCTTTTTTTTTTTTGGTTTGTATATTGCAAATTGCACTACTGTGTGGTGATCTACAAATTTGGATGGAGATATAATGCTCCATTTTTTTTCTAGGTGGTTGTAAAATTTCATGTTGCAATTATCTTCGCGGGTTTCGTGGTGATTTACAGTGTTTGGCATTGTAGTCCTTATTAGATCACTGTTCCTACAAGTAAGGTTTCAGGTTACTAGAAACAAAGTTTTCCCCTTGGGGATTACTTCCTGTTTCGTGAGCTATGGTCCATGGATATGCAAATGCAGCTACCTTTCCGTAGGGGATTATTGTTCTTAGAAGAAACAACCAAACACTAATATACAAAGTAGCGCTTGTCAAGTTTCCTAAAACTAACGTGTGCGGTCCCATGGTGCTTTCTTATTAAATATTTTGTTGTGCACGCGCTTTTGGTCTATGCCTCTGTGCTTTGATATGGGTAATTTAGGATCTAATGCCATCTACTTAATGATTAAGCTTTTACGTGCTTTGATCAGGTTTGCTGGTGAATGCTGGAGAAAATGTGAGAATTTTAATCAGATAGATGATTGTATTAGTGGAACATGATTTCATTTGCTTTTTCTTTGAATGTTAATGGTGGCTGTCGAACCATTGTATTAGTCGGAATCGTCTATTAGGAAAGTGGGATAATGATTAACTTCAACGAATGTTCTAGTTATATTTAGAGAGCTCCAGTTGATAATTGGAATGATCATGTTCAACAACTGCTTTAACGGGAAACACTGTAGCAGATAGCAATTGGATGACTAGTTTGGTCTTTACTTGAGTTGTTTATTAGGCTGCTTCCTTCAAAATGAATATACACTCTTGTGACACTTTTTAATATGCCAAAGGGACTTCTGTTCGTCCACTTCATCTTCCATGTGCTCCAACAAATAATGTATCTGCCATGCTGTTTGGAACTTGACTAAATTTTTAATCTGCCAAAACAGGCATCAAGTGCACATTCCATTTGATAATGATACAACAACTGATAATCTAGCACCTCAATTATATTTTATGCTGCTATGTGTGCTGCAACAAGCATGTTTCAATATACTCCCATTTGTTGCTGTAACCTTTTGTTTTAATGCCATCCTTGTTGCTTTAAATTGGTTTACAGGAAGGATCCAAATTACAAAAGGATGGTAATAGCCTGCTTCATTCAAGCAGTCTACCTGCTTGAATTGGACAGGGAAGATAAGAAAGGTGAAGATGGTCTTGCTCCAAAATGGTGGAAGCCCTTCAAGTACAAGGTAACTCAGACACTGGTGGATCAGAGAGACGGCTCCATCTATGGTGCAGTCCTCGAGTGGGATCGGTCATCTGCTTTGTCTGATCTTATCCTCATAAGGCCAAGTGGCGCCCCAAGGGCTGTGCTAGCTCTTCGAGGGACACTGCTTCAGAAACCCACCATAAAGAGAGACCTGCAAGATGATCTGCGTTTCCTGGTGTGGGAGAGCTTGAAAGGTTCAGTGAGATTTGTTGGCGCTTTAGAGGCACTGAAGGCAGCAGTAGAGAGATTCGGAAGCACCAATGTTTGCGTTGGTGGGCACTCCCTAGGAGCTGGCTTTGCCCTTCAAATCTGCAAAGAGCTTGCCAAACAAGGAGTCTTTGTGGAGTGTCATTTGTTTAATCCACCTTCTGTTTCACTCGCCATGGGTGTAAGGAGCATGAGTGAGAAGGCCAGCTACCTATGGAGGAAAGTTTTGGCAAGTCTGCCACTGAAGGAAGAAGCTTCGCTTGGCAGTGCTGAGGAGGAGGAGATTACTGGTAGTGACAAGAAGAGATTGTGCACGGAGAAGAAGAAATGGGTGCCACATTTATATGTAAACAACAGTGATTACATCTGCTGTCACTATAATGCTCCTAGCTCTTCCACTACAGCTGATGGTGTTTCAGATGAACAGCAACATAAGGCGAGTGAAGTCGCTGGAGATGTGGTTGCCAAGCTCTTCGTGATGTCAAAAGGCCCGCAAAGGTTTCTTGAAGCGCATGGACTACAGCAATGGTGGTCAGATGGTATGGAGCTGCAGCTAGCTCTTCATGACAGCAAGCTCATAAACAGGCAGCTGAAATCCCTATACACAGCAACAACAGTAGTACCATCTCCTGCAAAGTCGTAGAGACAGGCAAATTAAATCACCGTCTCGAGGGTCTTTAGAAATGCTCTTTCTAATCAGTTTGCGTCTATTAACTTCAAATCTATAGTTGTTATCAAAATATATATATTCATCCAAATAAATATGTTAAAACGGCTTTGTAATCTGCAGTATGTAAGAGGAATATGTGCTAATGTAAAACACATTTTATTTTTTAAAGCCATATATGATATACCTGCCTGCTGATTTGGCTCAAAGGTTACATCTGGGCACTGATCCGCCATTGAGCTGAAACATGTCGCACAAAATTTGGATCTTTCGAAACATGTTGCTTATCCCAGTTATTTCAGTTGTTTACACTGTACAATGATGCAATTATGCATTTATTCTAGTATTCTCTTCTAATATTATGGACATACATCAAGGCGAGACATATCTTATAAGAATTTTTTCTTAAAATAGAATATGTAAACTTATAATATGACTCGTCCGGCCAATACGAAAATAAATCATGCTTGAAACGTTAGCTTCCCTCGCTAGTGAATAATCTTCCGCAACTTAGCAAGTGGCAATGGAACGTCTCGCTTGCTAAGTTTTTTCAACACTAAGGCTGGGTTTGAACTTTGGAACAAATTGTTTGCGCATGACAAAAAAAAAAAAAAAAAAAAAAAATCATTAACGACTCCGCTGGGGATCGAACCCAGAATCTCTGGTTCCGTAGACCAGCGCCTTATCCATTGGGCCACGGAGTCCTTCATGACAGGTGTTAAGAATTATTTTAATTGATAATGTATTTCTAACAATAGACACCAGCCAGATTAAAATTAAATGCTTACTCTGCCTATTTATTGGGCCATCAAAGAATTAAGTATGGGTATGATGCAAGCACGTTACATATATATGTGATACAGGACAGGAAAGACGTGATTAGCATGTACAAGCCAATGTATAGAAGGGCGGTTGTACAATTGTACTCCAATTTGATGGAACAGATATTTTGTCCGTACAGGGTCCCGGACTACTGGTGAGCAGAGCAGATGGTCCGCGACTGCGACCATCTTAAGATGGACAGGGAGTCGCCTGGACGACCCCATCTACAGCCTTCAGCTTAAGCCGTGTCCTTCCGCCTTCCGGCAACCATAAGAGTGAGAAAGACCGGTGCGATGCGTGCAAACGAATCGTGTACAAACATAGAGGGCACTTAACTCGTTTTTTTTCTTTTCGCAAACTAGATTTATAGGCTCGCAAACTAAGGTAATGCAAATTTGATTTGAGATGAAGTTAGTAGTACCGGGTCAGGTTTTCGTTCTAGGCTGGTTCTGGGACTTGGCCTCCGATTGGTTTCGCAGGGATTCTGATTTACTCTTGATTTTTTATTTTTCTTTAAATTTTTATCAAATTTTTGTATTTCTTCAATATTGTATAATCATTAATTTACACAATTTTCTAACATAACATTATATGATTATTATTTCTTGTCAATATTATATTTCTTAGTTGAGATTGAGACAACAAATTATTATCCAACAACCAAACCATGAATAATATTAGATTTCAACAATCTATGCTTTTTAAATAAGCGTTTTGGCCATATCTCACAAACTACTCTTATCGTCAAATACTTCGATTTCAGTCGCATCACAATTAACAACCTTTCAAGAATATGATTAGTCTAAACTTAAAGCCATTCATCATTTATCATTTGCACTCAAATCTCAAACGATTTGCCCGCGCCGCAGAGGATCCATATCTAAGTCTAACCATTGCATGCACTGACCTTAAAATTCTCTCTGCACAACAGAAATCTGTAGAGTGTAGAGTAGAGAGCCTCAGAGACCCCAGAAAGAAGATTCTACCTTTAGACAGAAGAGAGCAATGCAATGCAATGGAGGGAAGCCTATGGGCCAAACTTTGCTTTTGGCAGTTCAATCATTTGTACCAAATGCTCTTGCTCTCTGTAGAAGCAATATATATAATCTCTCAATTCTAAAAGGCAAAGGCAAAGGCAAAGATAAAGATAAAGAAAGGACCCTGTCCAAACCAACCCAACAATCCAGACGAAGAGATGTGTGCCTTCTCCTTAATTCCAAGTTGGCATTTGATTTGTAAGGAATATATATGTTGCTTTGCAAAAAAAAAAAAAGTAATTAGTTCAATTTACAAATTAAATGCAGTACGGTCCTGACCAAATCATGCTTAATATAAGTTCTTTGTACTAATGACTATTCCCTCCTTTTTGTCCTTTTTCTCGAGTCATAATCGTATAAGCAATGGCTAATGCCCTCCAATCCTCTCTTGCCCTTACAAACTGCTAAGATCTAAAAAGAGACACGAAGAACATCTACTTCCATCACATAATTTAAGGGTAACCAGGAGAATTTTTTCTCTCCTTTAAAAAAGATTTTCTTTTTCACATTTTTTAAGTAGAAAAATCTTCTATAAAAATCTCTCTTGCGTTATATCCGATTGAGAACTCAAAATAAGACATGCATGCAATCTGAATTATAATCCGATAACTTTCTGCCAAGTGTCAAACATGGGAGAGGTGATAGACTAGTGGGTAGGGGTGGTTCACACTGAACACAATGCATCATATATTTGGGCAAATTAACTCCGCTTAGTGTTATCTTCATACTATGTACAAATTACTATTGGTAAAGTCATTACAACACCAATATCATCATCACCAAGGGATGCGAAAAAAGAAAAAGAAAAAAAACAACAAAAAAGAAAAATAAGAACACACCCAGATCAGATCAACCAGCATTCAATAACCTCCAAAAATTAAAAACCAAAGAATCTAAATAAAAAAGCTCTCAGCGGGCGGCCGACGACTGCTTGCCGGCGGCGTTGGCGACGACGGCGGCGATGTAGTGCACGGGGCGGCGGCCGTCGTCGAAGTTCTTGGCGTAGCTGGCGGCATCGTAGCCAAACGTGATGGGCCGCGCGGCCGCGGGGTGGCTGCAGATGCACTTGCTCTCCTGCACCAGCCTCCTCACCAGCTTCCTCCACGCCCGCTGCCCGCACCACCACCCGCCGCCGCGCGCCAGGACCTGGAACCGCCCCCCGCCTCGGGGCTTCCCCGCCGGCAGCCACGACGGCGACGCCATGCAGCCCACCGACAGGTTGGACTCGTCGTGTGTCGTCGTATCGCGCTTGGCCATGGTTGCCTATGACTGTGAGAGGGCAATGTAACAATGGAGACAGGAAGTGGGAGAGGTAGGGGAGGGGTTTTTGAGGTGGCTAATGGTTACTTATATATACATGTGGAGCTTTTGGAGATTGTTTAATGGCGGATTTGGAGAGAGAGAGAGAGCGATTCTTGTGGAGTAGCAAGAATGTACACGTAATGTGAGGGGTGACCTTGTCCTTGTCCACTTGTTTTATGCTGTGCGCTATGAATTAGGATCAAAAGGAAGATGGATATATTTTCAAATCGAATGTAATTAGTACTCATAATTTTTATATAAAAAATTATTTTAAGAAAAATATGTACTTAAAGAAAATGTGATAAAAAATACAACAATATAAAAAATACGATAATTTAAAATAAGAAAATATGACAATCTTAAAATATTACGGCAATCTAAAATGAAAAAATATACAACCTAAATAAATACGACAATCTAAAATAAATAAATGCAACAACATAAAAAAATAACAACATAATATAAAAAAATACAACAATATAAAAAATGTGACACCCTAAAATTTATTAGATCAAAATATATTAGTTGATATCGAAAGTGGAAGTAAAGTAGATAGTTTTTTTTTCTCTAGCTATTTCAATTAAATCTTCAAGGAAAATAATTTTACTATTTGATGTACTAGAACCGATTAGAAACTAGTGCATGGCAAGGAGTTAGTGTGTGAGGGAATATCGCAAGAAAGCTAGACTTTTTTCTTTCCCTTTGATTTTCCATGATAAGACCATGCAAAAGAGAGAGGGCGTAAATTTCACTACAAATCTGTAGCATAACACCGAAGAGCACATTCAAGCACTCAGATAAAGTAAACGAGTTGATTAGACGGTCACAAATCAAGGAACAATGTGGTTTAATGCAGACTAGCAATGAAAAGACGGCGTGGCCTAACATAGGTGTAATATTCAAATAATAGCCCACAAATCGGGTAGTGTGGTCCATGTGATTAGTCTAAATCAAACAAATAGACAAATCAAACAAGCAGGAATACGGTGACAATGTTGGTAAAGCAGTCTATTGCACGCAGACCACCCAGATGAAGCTTAGATGCCGATCGAACAGCCAAGAACGCGACGTCGATGTGGCCGCATTTAGAGATGACTTAGTGCCAGGTTGTATATTAACATATGATATAAGAATTTTTACTAACTTATCTTAATTTTACAACACAAATCACATATTGAGTTTAACAATTATAATTAAGTCTCTATCAATTAAATTTTGCAAATAATATTAATAAAAATCATTTTAATAGATATTAATAATTAAAAAATATATATAATTCATAGAATATCAAATATAATAACTGAGGAAATTTTTTTAAAAGTAAAGTATGTCAAAAATAAACTAACTTCAAGGCATTTATAAAAATTTCAATTCTTTGATTGGTTTTTATATCAACAAAAAATTACAAGTACTATTACACAAATTACATCCAAGAAATAAATTCCATTTCATTTCAAAATTTTAATTTCTGAAGTTCTTGTAAGTGAAGAATTCTATAGTCATTTTTCTTTGATTGTGAGGCTTGCTACTACATTTACTTTTATGTTTTTCTTATTTTGAAATTTTAGAGTAGATTTGCTATGTTTGTATTTTTTTTATTAACTTTTTCAAATTCTTACAAAATTCTTAATTTTTAATACTTTTTCAAATATTTTTCTTTAACTCTATTTGTAGAATATAATATTTAGGGACTTGATTGTAATTCTTAGATGTAATATCGAATTTGTAGTATAAAATAAAAAAGTGAGGTAAAATTAGAATTTTTGTGTTGATACGAGGACTAGCAGTGAAATTTACTTAAAGAGAATAGTGTAGATTTTGATTGCATCTATTGGTTTTTTTTTTGTTGTGTGTCCCTATGTATCTATTAGGAATAGCGGGAGTCCTGGTCCTAAATTAAATTTCAGTTTTGAGATATAGCCTAAATTTGCCCAATAACAAGAATGAAAATAGAAAAAATTATCACAGAAAGCCACAATAATGAAGAAACAGCAATGATAATCATATAGAGAAAAGACTAACGAAGAAATTACAAATTTTTAAGTATAACTTCAAAAGAATATAAAAGATTGGCGCTCTTAAACAACTCTGGTATCTTTTGGACCTCTCGACTATAATCTTTTTTAAGAGTCAGCTACTCAAACAAACCTAGTCTCTTTCACTTTTTGTGCCTCTTTTCTAGTCTGAATTGAACTCTCTCTAAAACATGTTTAGTTGATATTCCATAATTCTACTTCTTATGGATTTATATAGATCTTAATCCCAGTTTTAACTCACAGAAGGAAATATGTATCTAATACAATCTAACTAAAACTCTTAATAATTTTTCAAACCTAATACAAATAAAATAAAAAATATTTCCAACACTGTCAACTATAACGCTATTTTTTATCTGTAAGGTTGCATATGTGTTTCTTATTGTTATAAGTTGTGTAAGAGATTGTTGAAGATAATTGTAAGTTTCAACATTGAATTGAGATGGTTTAGTGGCGTATTGGAGTTTTGGGAGATGGTTTAATGGAGATGGGATAAGAGCAAGTCCTGTGGAGAAGTAAGAGTGTATACGTAATGTGTGGGATGATCATATATGTGCTCACTTGTCTGTCTCTAGTCAACTGCATGCACACCTAGTTCGCAATGTATTTTGAGGTGTTGAAAATTGGAGGCAGCTTGATCACAGGTCAACTAATATGATGAATATGTTTATGATTTTGAGATACTAGAGACTTTAACAAGATATTCAGACTTCTCAAACTTTAATCCAACAATCCAAGTGCTTCAAAAAGAGCACACGCCCGTGCGTATTAATTCGAGAGACACTGGATTCAAGCTCATATTTAGATGCATTCATACACTAGCACACCGGTGCCAGTTGATTCCATTCCACTCTGGCCATACTGTAGATGCATTTATACACGAGCAGCGTTACATGTGATGTTCGTTTAGAGAACTTAATTGAGGAAATCTTAGGCATTTGAACGATTCCGTCAGAAAAACCCTCAAATTTTCAATTTTTCATCAACTTTAACTTGACGTAACACACCGATGGGCAGTTTGAGCATAAGCCGTGACGGCGACAGAGGGCGAGCGCTGGGGGAGTGGAGATCATGTGGATTGGGTGCACCGAATCTGTATATCAATCAAAAAATACTAGCATCAAACCAAGCCGAATGCTGATTCGTGCATCCACTCCCCGAAAACATCAAATTTTGGTCTTCTCCAATGGACTTGTTGGTTCCTTCTATACATGTAACGGATTCCAACACCTCGTTAAGGGGGTTTTGACACGAGGAATGAGTGGTAATCACACTTTCGAAGCCATTATTGTTGCAAACCTAGGCTAATAATCAGTCTCATAATATAAGACTCCGTAACCTCAGACACAAGGATCAAGAACGGGGTGAAATCTAAGATAAAGTCAAAACAGCTTCTGTTTCACCATATTAGCCTAAACTAATCATATGCATGGACCAGAAAATTATAAAATTAAATGAAAAAAATATAAATTAGATCATACTACATCTATTTAAAGTACATCACAACAATAATAAAAATGATAAATTGTTTATGGTTAAACAACTCATTTTTTAATGAAGTTGTTAATAAAAGAAAATTCATATTTTACATTAATGCTATTGGAAATAACAAACTATCCGCAAGATATTATGAAAAATAAAATAGAAAAAACATCATCGTTTTCATTTGTAAACTTACATTTTGAAATGACGATATCTAAAAATTTGTATCTATACGCGAAATGGAGGGAGTACTATACTACTCTTGTTAATTACTTTAGAGGTTTTAAGAGACAATAATATCATTTGAATTTCAAAGAATAGAAATAGTAAAATCATATTGTGAGACAAAATGAAAGAAAGATATACTTTAGAACCTCTCTACTGTAAAGAGGAGTTAAGTTCGTGTCGCATTAACTTCTCTCACTCTAATGTTTGGATTTGAACATAGAAGAGAAGAATAGTAAAAAAAAGAGATCTATTTTATACTATTAAAGAATGTGTATAAAAATCAAAGTGTGGCCCCGCGCTTACTGCTGCTTGGAGCCGCAGTCTCCCCAGGCTGTGACGCCGCCTCTCGCTACCACAAAATTTTTTTTGTCTTTCAGCTCCTGTGCCGGTTAGATGCTTAACTGTTTATTGGAAAAATAAAATGACAACTGTATAGTATTACTACCGGTCCAATATTAGCAAATCAAAGTTTAGTCTGATAGCTACAGGTACCGTCATGCAGCAACTTGACACATTCATAAAGGTAAACCGTAAACCTTTACTAATTGCCTCCACATGCCTGTGGCCCGTACCATAATCCACCGGCTATTGCATTGCTTCAATAAACTACTAGCACTTAAACTCATGTAAGGGTTTTGGTCTAAGAACTTAAAATACACCTCACTATTATCTATCTCTCTCGACCATCAAATTATTATAAAATATATAGAATATATTGATATAAAGATGAAGAGAAAATTTCTCAAATCAAATAGGTCTAAAAAATATATATATCTATCGATTACTTATTTTTTTCTCCTATAAAATTGTGTTTCCATAAAACATCGTGGGTCTCCATCACATACATTTCTTTATGTTATATAATTTTTTCAAAATTTTCGAAAACTTGAAAACCTATGAACTTAGTATGTGTAGTAACTAGTAGCATAGTAGCAAATAATTTCCGTACATAATGACGTCTTAACTTGCTCAAACACTTTTGGAGAGAATTTCTGTTAAACATGGAAGCTGAAATATTCTACCTATGAAGGCCTACCTTGGGGCTGTGTTGGCTACTTCAATTAGTAACTAGACAAGAAATTGAAGAAAAATGTCAATTAAGCTGAAATAGATATTGCCTGTATCCTCCCATAAGAAACTGATCGCCATTGTGGCGAATAGCCCATGCCACCAGAAGTTGCAATGACATGAGAGTAAAGATAGAATGCTTAGGTCATCTATAACCTATCAATGGCTGGTTTAGAGCCACCCAAATACGATTTTTATTCTCTAAGAATTATCTCCTATTTGATAGATTCTCCACCAATATTTTTTCCAGAAACTAACAACTGAAATCTTCAGAATATGCAACCTTTTCATCATAAATTAAATTTAAACATTAGTTTTCTAATTTCATAAATCAAAAGGGTATGGTGGTAGAAAGTCTGAAAGATACAAAAAAATGCCAGGCAAAACATGAAAAATCTAATTTCTATGGTTATTTACATGTGTTAACGCCCAGATCTTATCCAACCTCAGTGCTATTAGATAAACGTATAAAAAATAAAGTGCACTCCTTTGATGAGCGTCATACTACATCCACAGCAATTCCATCACCATGAAGTAGGAATCATGGAGCCATCCTTTCCCTGCCAATCTTTGTCTTTGGTAAATAGCAGCCACATTAAGCAAATTGAAATTTTTTTGACATTGACGGTTTGTCCTCTGGTTAAATTGGGCTTGACTTCAGGGCCTGCGCATTGCAAAATTGTTATAAGCTAGCTGTTTGAATATCATCATCATATTGAGAAGCATGTTGTACCCTATGGATAACTGAACTTGGAAAAATGAAATTTGGCGTACCCTGTTCGAGGATGTAATAGTAGCCCTCCACTGGGGATTCTGTGTAGCTGATGGTCTATCCCTGAATAAAGTAACCACTCTTGCTTGTGCAGGTCTATCCACTGTCTGTCTATGAGGCATATCTCTCATGACCCACAGAACAAATGCAGATGGGACAGACGAGCCTACAAGAAATTTTACAGAAAAATGAATCAGCAGAGAATTTCCATCAGAACTTGATAAAATTAAGAAATGTTCATGTCAATTGCATTCCCAAGGATGAAATACCTAATGGGCATAAATCAATCAAGAGAACAAGAAAAAGAATAGCATATCAATAACAAAACTAATATACACCCTGCTTTCTATTTTGCTGACATCTAGTGATTTCCAGATGCCAAATGAATCTGACGTGCATAGGCAGGTCCCATTTTTGAAGCTTAATTTGTGCAACAAGAATCCAAGAGACATATTAGTTTTCTTTTTACCCCATTCCAGCTATCACATTGCTGGATAAGTTGATCACTAGTTTTGCATCTACTGTTGAGTGGAACAGCACCCGACAGATAAGGAGAAGCAAATGTGCAAATCATAGTAGGGTATAATGCACCACGGGGACTAAGAGCCTAAGAGAGGGCCAACGAAACGCCAGTACGCCACAAGATAGGAATTATGGCACTAACCAAGAAAAACCATGAGCAGAGACTGCAACGACAAGGACCAAAAAAAAAAAAAGAAAAAAAAATCAAACGCACACACCCTTGGGAAAAGGATCATGCATGCTCTTAAAAACGGTTAATCAAGTACCAAACACCAAGACATTCTTTGATACTTGATAGCCCCTAGGACAAATAAATATATGCTGTCATAATTGTAATCTTTACTTTTCCCCAAAGTTGGCAGCAGCAGTACGCCACACAAGCCAATAAGGGTGTAACTAGGACTAGTAGTAGAGGTTCACTACAACCTTGCAGGAATCACTAGATCTAGGCCTAATTTGACCTGGTGAAAGATGAAGTGTGAGTGCATAATTAATCCAAAGCATAAACTCATTGATGCACAACTACCACCATCTTCCTCCTTTTACCAACTTCAGCACCAAGACACACATGCTTGCAGGTGAGAGCGTGTATCCACAAGGCCACAAGAGATGCATGCATATTCAAGCATAGAAGCGGATGCACATCTACCTTATGGGAAACTGCAAATATACCACTTATTACCATGCTATATACCACATCTGCCCATATAATGCCAACAGTAAGCTGAATGGCATTCATCTCAAATAAAATGCCACAATTCAATTTGGTGTTATCTCTAGCCATAAAGCAATATAACCATACCTATGAAATAATATACAAACAATAGAACAGCACTGCTGATGGTGTTCGCATGTGTTGAGTACCAATACAGAAGCACCTGAGATATGAAGCATAGCAAATCGAAAGTTACTTCACAACTCTGTCAATCCATGGATTACTTGGAATTTTGTAGAATAAAACTTACTGGAACATTAGTAACAAGTGCCAGTATAGCAGAAAACGAGAAACAAAAAAGTGATACAGCAGCTAAACTAGCAACCTGCAAAAAAAAAAAAAAAAAAAAAAAAAGCAAGCATTGACATTTTATTTAGAGCACAGAGCTGAAACAAATATATACTTAACCATGTAAATATCTTTCCTATCTAATCATGCTAATCAATGGAAAGCAATACAAATATGTATATGTTTTGTTAAAGATGAGATTAATAGGCCTTATGCCTTTCCCTTTTATAGAGATTGAAGAATAGGATTCCTTGAAGAAATTTAGATAAACTTAACTGTCCTTGTGAAAAATGCATACCATGGGACAACAGTTGCTTCCACAAACAGAGGGTACAACAATGGATTTAATTAGATTAGAGTTATCAAAGTATATGGCGGCAATCGATCAATATGTAAACCATGTTCACATATAAGATACTGTGTTTGAAATCCAGGTTTAATAAATATGAATTACACAATAAAAATGTATATCTGAGAACACAAACAACAGGATGCTTTATCTATATCAGAACTCAGTTCTAAAACAATTGCTATTTACAATTTGATGAGTGGTCCATTTGATGGACTCAATGATATATGAGATCTTGATTAGTCTGCTTTCACATTATCGCATATATACCATTGAGTCCAGTAAATAATCGATTGTAGTTTGTAAAACAAAATGAGCTACAGATAGAATGATCTTGGGAAAAACAAGAACTACCTTCCACTTCTCAGTTGATACTGTTTCAGAACGTACTTTGGTCATCTTCGAGAATAACAATGCACCTTAACATTATCACAAAACCAAAATGAAGCACAAGAGCATGTTAAAACACTAGAGCATTACATTCCCAATTCAAGACATGCAAGAGCATCTACTATTGTTCAAACTCATAGCAGTCAATCAGACAATTAGCAAGATTTTGTATTGCATAAAGGGGAAAGTCCTTTTTTTGGTCCTCAACTTTGTGGTCAGGTCTTGTTTAGTCCAAAAACCTTTGGATGATACTTTTTAGTCCCCACTTTGAGGCTAGGTCCAAATCAAGACTTCCATTAAAAAATCAACATAATCCTTTAGTCTCCAAGTAACTGACAAGCGGGGCCCACCTATCAGTGACTTATAGGTTTAATTTGAACATGTCCTTAAATTCAGTGATAAAAGAGTACAGGGTGCCTTCAAAAGATTTAGGGCTTAAAACAGACCTGACACCAAAATTGAGAGGAAAAAAGGAACTTTCCCTTGCATAGGCTACCAAACATCCATTCAGACAAGGAACTAGATAGAAACAGCATATCTAGAACCTTCATTCAAAGAAGATTTAGTCTACTAAAGTAAACACAAAAAACGGAAGTAAAATAATCTTAAATTGGAAAATGTGGACTAAAAACAAACAGCATGTCTAGTATAAATAAAATCTGTGGAGTAATATCTAGGACATAATCAGAAACAGCCGCACTTCTACAGACAATTGTTTCAAGTATTGCTATGCTCACCATAACATACCAGAGCACCACCAAGTATAAGAACTACTACTGAAAATACGTCCAAGTACACCTGCAAAACAAATGTGAGTAATTTGTTTTAAGTAATCAAGTAACAAGTAATTGTATGAATATTGTAGGAATTGGTGAAAATCTCAAAACATTATCAAGTAAGCTAGTAGTGAATACAAAATAAAAAATGTGTGACAATTGACAAACATTAACAGCTATGACAAGTTATTATTTTCCAAAACTAATACACAGGCCAACATGTAAAAGATAGCCTTATAGCACAAGACAGATTACAAACAAAAAATTTAAGATTTGTTACTCAGCAACAGCATGAAACTATTCCTAACAATGTCTCAAGTTTTGCTTGCAGCATTCCAACTCATGCCTGCATTTCCCTTTAGGCCTGCATAGGAATGCATTAGTTGAAAAGAATAAATTTCTAGTCACTGCATTTCTAATTTATCAAAATTCCATCCCAATGTCCAAACAAAATCAGCCCCAGGTATCCTAATACCACCATGCTTTGTCTGGAACCCAGACCACAACATAGAGACAGAGTAGATGCAATTCAACTTACATTATAGATACTCAACATAGCAATATTGATATAAAAAGCTTCAGAATTATTTTCTGATAAATATGCTACTTTTACTTCATTTCATCAAAAAGTAGAAAGATATTGTAAAAAACAGAGATGCACAAATGCACACACACAAAGAACAGAGTGGCTTAAAAAGAACACTTTTGGCTCAGGCATCCTTCCCTGGGCTCAAGAACATCTTCCTCCTTCTACCTTGGGGCTTTGAATCTTACTTGATACACCCCCCCCCCCCCCCCCCCAGGAAGGACTTAAATGGGTTGCATGCCGACAATCAAAGTTATCACAATGCCCCAACAAAGCGAGGCATCTCGGTACCGCCTGAATACCTAAGACGCTTAGGCGACGATAAGGCGACAAATTGTTATATATAATATATTATAAATTGTATCATATTATATATTATAAACTATAAATACATACCATAAGAGATCTAGATGGAGTCTAATAAGGACCAGTTTGGCTGAGTTTGGCATATCAAATAAGCCTAGTAATTTGATAAATACGTTTTTCTATTTGTAAAACGCAAAATAGAAATACGTGTAAGGAATAAATAATAACTCCTCAAAGGATTCTTAGAATATTCCAATATTCTTTTCTCTTCTTAGATCTACTTTTTTCCTCTTCTCAGCTCTATCCAATCCCCTTCCTCCTCTCTGTTCTATCGGGTGATAGGCACTGTGACGAGCAGTGGGATTGCAACTGGCCGCAGACAACGTCGCGGCAGGCGATGTCATGACAGATAATGATATCACAACGGGTGGTGACGACAATGTAGCGACGGCCTGGGGGCGATGGCAGATGGCGACAACCTGAGCCTCATAAGGCGAGGCGACCCGACCTGGTGGCCAGTCTCCACCGACTGGACGCTTAGTTGGCACCTAGGCATCGTCATATTGGCAATATCCTAGATCTCTAAAAATCTCAGGAGATAAATTTTCTAGGATTATTGGCCAACACATAATTTTATTCTTCACAATACGCTGTTGAATACGGTTTTAGGGAGGAAAGAAATATACAGCCCAATTGTCAAACTTTGCAACATTTTATCTGCAGTAATTCCAAGATACTGAGGGTATCAGCTTTGATACAAAGATATTTTTCATAATTAGAGCAAAATAGAGCAGAAAACAATACTACTACAGGGCACATGAATTTGATAGAACCTTCTTACCCTTTTCAATAGTGATGAATCAATAGGGTTTTGTCCTCTACCAACCCAGATGAGGATGGCGAAGGTAAACATAATAACAAATCCCAGTACAAGCACCTGCATCATAAATATATTATTAGTTTAGTAATTGATTTTCGAGTAACAAGCATTATGTCATACTAGAAGCGCCATATGATTCAAGACGACGAAACAAGTATTTTAATCGAAAATTATGTTTTATACGATATTTCTGACAAAAAAACACTGCATTATCAAGAAATATATGGATCTGTATGATAAAGAACAATGGCATGCCAAAGTAGTCAATAAGTTGCAATAATGAAAAAGATTACCAAAATCACAAATTTTTGCCGGCTTCCAAGTTGTATTGCTGAGCAACACCTCCAATGGACATCAACAGGACTGACACCAGGTTTAGTTTTTGTTCTGTCCAGTAAAGCTTCATGGTAACTTCTTACATCTTCCTCATCTTCATCATTTGTCTGATGACACAGGTCAACCCTGTAAGATCATTATTTTTAGAGAAACATAAAATGAAATAAGCATGTGCAACTATGTGCGCTCACGCAGAGAGAGAGAGAGTAGCATCATCACGAAACTTAACCATTGCGGAGAAAGGGAATGCCTAAAAGGATTGTGTTGTTATATTGCAAAGAATAATAGCATAATTTTTGAAGGGTCACTAAAACACTCAAAATGCAGCTATACTCAATGTGCTAATGCACAAAGATGTAGTCCACATATGGGAGGAATCCTTTCATAGAAAACAACTTGGGCAGAGACTAGTATTGCTTCACCAGAATGAGCAGAAAGCCTCTGTCAGTGCAATTTTCTTGAATAAATCTCGAAAAATAACCTAGTGAAGATGTTTCACATTCTAATTTTTATCCATTTCTACAATGATATTTACATCCCATTATTACTGTAGACATCAACTTTAGTCGCCAAACACCATTGGTTTTTCACTTAAACTGCAAGTTGAAACTATTAGCAGGACTTGCACATATGACGCATCTACATCATGCAAACTTCCAATCTGGGCAGAGGCTTTCCGCCTCATTCTACCGATGGATCATAATTCAAGAATAGATCACCACCAAGAGAGATAATTATCCTGCCGATGGAACGACAGCTGTTGGCACGAAGAGAAGATCAGTCAGAGTTTCTCATTTCTGAATTTTAACTGGGCGCAACTGTGCAAGCATAAAAAACAGGTAATACAGCTTAAACAGTCTAAACCCATTACTAAGAAATTGTGTGCAATGGACAGGACCATCTGCTACAAGGATCATGCATTTGCAGAGTGTTGGCCATCTGCTCTTATTTTAAGAGGACAACCTCAACCTAAACTGATTTACCAGTCACGAAGAGCTCTGATGGGAAAAAAGAAAACCAATTTATTGTCCACTCTCAATTGAGGATACTAATTGAGTAATTTCCTTTGGATGGTTTAACTGATAACCACATAGGGCTATGCTACAGCTGTAAAGAATTTTTACTCATAATGGCTTAGAGGAAAGTGGGGGGTCAAGGTTGAATTCAGCAGTTTGCTAAAGAAACTGACTACTTTGACTCAGATCTAGTATTTCTGATGTGCTGTGTAATCCAATTAACCTTCCTTTCCAAGGTCCACCAGACATACTATACAAGTATATATGTACTGGAAATGGAAATCTTTAATGATTGATATTGCCAAGCAACTAAGAAAAACGATGTAGTCCCTCTCCTCATTTACTTTTGTTCCCAAAAAGACACCATGAAGCAATCGTTGCCTGTCAGTCACTTTAGTTGTTGAGCTGTAGTATGTTTGGTTGCATGGACAGCCACCACACAATGTCCTGATAGCATTAGGTCTTCAAGCAGTCGATGCAGCATTCTCGTCATGCTCAGCAGCCCCAGCCTACAAATGTATCTCAGCATTGGGGACAAAAACTATGATGGAAACATGGCACATGAATTGAGAAGCACTACAGATTCCAATTCCGGAACCATACCCGCAAATGATGGCCAAACTATATGTAATAATTGAAGCGTTCAAATTTTTCAGTGTGTTATGGACCAGCAAATGTCCTGAGCAGTATCTAGCGGCTGACTCAGGCAAATGAGTGCAAAGTAGTGTTTTGCAACATTTGTGAAGAAACTTTTTCATGGTATTAGTACGTTTCTTTCATCTTGATTCTTACACATAATAGGCTCAAATACTGTAATATTACTTCAGTAATTTATTAGTGACACTGATACTGATTATAATCATTCAGCCATGATGACTCGTTAGTGAATTCAGATTGTTGATGTCCATGCAAGAAACTCAGAGATATATAAATACATAATAATTAAAATAGGTTTTTTCACTGTACTGTTTCCTATAATGTGTCAGGCATATGATTTTATCAAACTGTGCACAGGTCAGAAGGAACAAGAAGGCATAGAAAGTTGATGACCACATATGCAGCCCATCAACAGCTGCAGTCACATGTACAGCTTATGAATTGCTTGTGCTCTCAACTCCCTGATAACCTGGCTGCATATCCAATCGATCAGCTGATACGCAGCATAGTTGCACATTCACTCGATGACTTCTGGCAGAGTTGAGATAGACAGATCAGGTCTGTAACCAGACAAGCATATTGCACAACTGGGTGTTATTGACTCCACAGACAAACAAAATGTAAGCGATTTCTCATGGTCATTACATTTTTGCTTCCAAAAATCCCTGAGGTGGAACTAATTTGTCGGCTGATAGGGTCCCAAGTATCAACTAGGCAAAGAAACAGTTGTTTTAATGGTTGATGAACCAAATCAGGTTACAAGGACATCCAGGTATAAAATTATTAAGATTGAAATGAGCATAAAACTAAATGCATAATAAGCATAACAGGAAGCAAAAGAAATGCTTGTTGACTCACCAGAATGACAGTAGCAGTAGAAAAGCAGAAAGAAACAATATCTGCGGACTAGCTGCAACTCAATGAGAATGAGAAACTGTTAGATCTGACATGAAAACAAAGGAAGAGAACAGGCCTTTGTAGTGGAAGAGGATTAAGGAGGAAGAATAGCAAAGCTCTACATCTTAGAACAACATACCCATGAGAAGAAAGCCACATCCATGTACCCAGCAACGCCATCTCTCACAGGTAGCAATGATGGTAGAAATGAAATATGCAAGGAACACTGTTCAAAGAATTGAAAAAGAAAGGAGTATAATGGTTCAGTTATAGAGCTGCTATGAGTACTATATTTAAAACTTTACCACTTCAAGTAATTATTGATTGGAAATCTCATTTCACACATATTATCATAATGCAACATCGCAACTAAAAGGTAAAGTATTTATTGGGTCATCTAAAACAGCATCCTATGGCTTCACTTTTGTGGCAAAAGAGGGGCATAATCTAGTAAAAGAATATGCATGCAATAAATTCAGCAATCAGCACTAATTAAAAGTAAGAACAAGATATTTGACTTTATCAGCAATAAGAAGAATATTAGAAATCCATCTATAATGCTAAGATAGTCACTATAAAACTAGGTTATGCAGAAATTAACAATATAGAACAGCAGTAGACATTTCAGAGACTTTGTGCACAAAAGATAAAGAAAAGGCATCTATGACATTGATGCATGTCTCACCTATGTTGCACAGGCCAATCATAAAATGGAATATCTGCAAGACATTAAGCATATATCATTAAAGATCTTGCAGCAGAGCTCATAGCTCAAAGGGAAACCAAAATCAATCACCACTTGAGCATGCTTTAAATCACAATCCTGAGTTCCAGCTCCAGAAGCCATTAACTTAAGTACTGATGTATTATATGCCACACCAAGGAGCTTTGTCATTGTAGATTCCAAAATAACCAGGAACTAGAAAAAGGCCTATAGTTTTGACAATCTACCAATGTTTGCTTCATGATTATTTATAACAGTAACATGCTTATGCATCAGCATCAACATACAACTACTTTTTGGTATGAACATTTCCAAACAAAAACAAGAAGCAGATGTGATACCTCCATATTTCATGTTAACCCAATTTACTTAACACTGGAAATTACAAATAATATCAAACAAGATAGTAACCTAACAGGTTAATAGAAAAGGAAGCTAGTGAACAAGACATCAATCGAAAAAAAAAAACCCATGCAATCCCATTTAATCATAACTAAGTTTCATGGGGTAGGTGGATAAAAGCTTAGTGTTATAAAGTTTGAGCTATCCAAAGTGAAAAAGAAAAAGAAAAGGGTAAGTACTTTTTAATCCTTGAACTCTAGGGCAGGAAAATTTTCAGCCTCAAATTTTCAAATGGAACTAACTAGCCCTTAACCTTTAGCTTTCATTTTCCTCATTTTGCCTCATCCTTTTCTGCACAAATGTGACAATTAGAGGGCTAAGTAGATCCATCTGATAGTTCAATGCATAAGATGGACCTCACCAAAGAGTTTAAGGACTAAAAGGTACTTATCCTATCCTAATAACCATACAGGAATTTTTCAGCTTAAGCATAAAGTCCCTACAAAATGACCCTATCCGATGGATGGACAGCATGAACAATATCACAGAGAAATTTGTCATACCTTTTGCCGAGTCCATCCAAGTTGTTGGTTGTGTCTGTGAATTCGTACTAACTGCACAATTACAAGGCAATCCTTAGGAACTGCCATTAGGAGTAATGTAATAAAGAAGAAATCATTGCAAAGGCAAGCTCAGGAAATTGTATAGGTTTGCTAAGTGGAGAGAGGAAATACTTATATGTGATAACTGATAATCCCCAAAAATCAGAATGCAATTATGCAGGTCGATCATATGGCTTCTAGGTTGCCAGAAAAAGAGCTACTATGTTGTTATTTTCTTTGGCCTAGGCTGCACATGAACTTATATGAAGTGACGTGTGCCATGTCTGGCACCGTTTTGGAGATCGGCCAGACACATAGAGCCATGTCGAACATTCAATGTTTCTTAGAGCATGTCCGAACTGTGTACAATGATGTGTCAAAAAAGTGTGAACACATTTTTGGTTCAAAAGAATAACATTGCCCCCAATAAGACACAGGTAGAAATAGCACACCATAAACAAATTGATATATTACTGTTAACACAACTAATTAACTTTATACTTTATGACAATGTAGTGTAGTGCATGCTCAGCAATAGCACACCATAAAAAAATTGATATCATACTATTAGCACAGGAATTAACTTTATGACGATGTAGAGTAGTACATCTACAAGCATTTGAAACAACTATGATTTGCCCAAATAGCATTAGTTAGAAGGGGAAATTACTCTTTAACACTAGAAAAATTTTGGATGTAACTATAGGACACTGATGTCTCAATGGCATGTGGGTTCTAAGACCCACATGTTAGCCTCACAATCAGTGTCTTATAGCATTATTTTATTTTTGTAGTGTCCTTCAGCTAACTTTCCCTAGTTAGAAACCTCTTTTGAAAGGTAACCTTGTTAAGGCTAGACTAGGGGTGGTAATGGGTTGGATTGAAATAAGTTAAATGGGTTAGGTTTAGAATGGACTAAATTTGGATTGGATCAATTGGGTTGAGAAATAAATTTGGATTGGATTAGATTGGATCGAGCTAACTCAAATTAAGGGTTAGATTAGATTGGGTGGAAAAATTTTGGGTTGAAATTGGGCTCAACCCAGGTTCAGCCCAATAAGTTAGCCCAATAGCATATTAGGGTTCAGTACTTCAACTGCTCCGTGGTTGCCTCCACTGCTCTACAAGACCATGAAGTCCATGACAACTCACCCCACCGCTCCTCATCAGTTCGCCTCCTCCGCGCGGCCCCTCCTCTAGTCCTCCCAACGTTGGCGCCTCTTCACGGTCTCACAAATGACACCTGCACGGCTGCACCTCCTCGAATCTCGCACATCACCTCCTCCTGACCGGCTCATCCACAACGGTCTGTACTAGATTTCTATCTTTCTTTATTTACATAAATTAGATTCCTATCTTACTTTATTTCTACACTAGATTCCTATCTTTCCTAGCATCGATGGATAATCATGTGATTGGGTAGCATCTTGTATCAATTTGTTAATGTTAGATGATGAATAGGTCCACAATCATGTCAAAGAGTTCCATAGGTACTATTGATCCCACAACATATGTGCCAGCACGTACCAAGAAAAGAATAAAAAAGATAGATGTTTGGGGTTACATAGAAAAAAAACTAGATGGTGAACTTAAGGCTCTTTGCAAATGTTGCTAACTGAAATTGTCTATGGAATGGACATGAATCACCTTAGAAATCATGCTGCTGTGGCATGCCAACAAATCCCAGAATCAGACAAAGCTAGATTCCTTCAAAGTTTGAAGAAACAATCATTTGAAGGAAGCCTGTTTGGGTTTAACCCAGAGAAGGCTCATGCATTAACAGCTAAGTTTTTCATTAGTGCCAAGTTTCCATTATGGAAATGTGATGACATTTTCTAGAGAGAGCGAATGAGCTCGCTTCAACCCTCTTTTAAAACATATGGGTGCCAAACAGTTTGGGATGGTTGCCTCCAAATAGACAAACCTGAGAAACAGTGGTCGTTTATTGAACTTGAAAGTCTAAACTCCCACGTCTAGTTGACATCTAACTTATGGACCTCAATCCAAAAGTTAGGGTACATTTGTGTCACTACCATTATATAGATAATGATTTTAAGCTAAAAAAAATAATATCTTTCAAGAAGATTCCATATCCCCACACACATTTGTTGTTCAGGATGTTATTACCCTGTGTCTAGTAGACTGGGTCTTGTGAGCAAACTATTTACCCGGACATTGGACAACGCAAGTATTAATTATCGAACTGCTAAGGATATATGGGAGACTATAAGAGGTGAATTTTTTTTGGAGCTAAACAATTTCATGTGCAGTGTGGTGCACACATCCTTAATATTCTAGTCGAGGATGGATTGAGGGTGATCCATCCAGCGATTGATATATACATGTCCTAGTTAAAACAGTCACTTCTACGACATCCCAGATGCACCCTTTCAATACCATTGCTGAAAGATTGGGTGTTGCAACTAAATTAGGTCTAGTCCTTGATGTACTGAATCGTTGGAACTCCACTTTTGAGATGCTTCAGGATGCACTAAGGTATAAAGCGGTTCTCCATA
Source organism: Pharus latifolius (assembly GCA_019359835.1). Classification (NCBI taxonomy): domain Eukaryota; kingdom Viridiplantae; phylum Streptophyta; class Magnoliopsida; order Poales; family Poaceae; genus Pharus; species Pharus latifolius. The sequence goes on from CM033319.1 coordinate 21,060,339, forward strand.
GATATGCTATTGAACACAATCTTGAGCTAAATGATGACGAGTGGGACAATGCCAGAGCGATTGGTGAATTTCTAGGAGTTTTTAATGAAGCAACAAACTCGTTCTCAACCTACAGACAACCAACAACATATTTGTACTTGAAGTACGTCTTATGTATTCGCAATGTGTTATTAGATGAGAATTGGAAAATTGATGAGTCATTAAAAGAATTAGCTCTAGTAATGTTAGGAGGTTTGAAAAGTACTGGAACAAACCAAACATGGTGCTTATCATTGCTATTGTGTTAGATCCGACAAAAAAAATTGATATTCTGAAGTTGTATGATGAGTTTGAGCATAGATTGAGAACCGTTCAATATTGGATTAAGAAATATTTTGAAGAGTTATGAATTATGAGACAATTGTCAAGAGAGATTATCAATGTGCAGTACTTCATGTCAATCAAGGTGGGTGTAGTTCTGTGCGTTCATCACTCCTCAGAAAAAGAAGAGTTGAGGAATTTGCTCAATATAACTCCCACACCAGAGTGAGACGTCCACAACAGTATGAACCAGACATCTACTTGGAGGTATGAACCAGACATCTACTTGGAAGAAGGCCTAGTCTTCATAAGGGGTGCTAAAAACTTTACTGTTCTGACCTCTGGTTGAAGAAAAATGCTGAGACATATCCTATATTGTCAAGTATGACACGAGCTTTTTTAGCAGTTCCGGTTAGCACAGTGTCCTCGGAATCTACTTTTAGCACCACTGGTAGACTTCTTGGGAAATCTCGGAGCCCTCTAGCACCAGAAACGCTCAAACTTCTTATATGCACAAAAAATTGGTTGATTGGGTTTCAGAATGAAGAACGTATAATAAAATTACTTGAATACATTAATGGAATTAGTATTCTATTAAATTTATCAAGTTGAATTGAGTCATCTCACATGCTATTAACACATCTAATTGCTTTTTTAATAATAGTTGTAGTTCAATTCTAGTTCAAACATAAATTCTGATTAGCCTACTTGCAATCTCATATGCAGGTGAAACACCAGAGGATGGTTAATTGTTCCTTGCATTTACAGAGATGCGACTTAGGAGAGTTGCATATGCAAGTTCATGATTTTTTTTGGGTATCAGACTATGGCCGGTTGTTGTTGTGTCTATGTGCTGATGTGTGGAGTTTCTATAATGTGAGATTTGAGAACTATGTTTATTTATTGAGCACTATACAGCATTTTGTGTGTGATATTTTTCATATGTTTTTCATGAATTTTCTGATTTATATATGAAAATGCTGAAGTTCTATGAATTCTACTGATTTATCTTTTGTTTTTGCTACACTTTTGCTTTCTTGATCACTTTCAAACGTCCCTGCAACAATCCAAGTTAATTTATGTATTTCTCTTGAGCACGAGTTACATCTACTGGTCTACCACAATGATGAGTCTATTGGGAGCTTATGAAGGCCTTAATGTGAGTTAGCATGAAAGAGGGTTGTTATTGAGATGGTATTGTGCTTGAAAGATGTCGGGTTGAACCTATATTGTGGAAAGGGGCTGGGTTCAAATATTAAGTGGGCTGGATTGGGTTAGGGTATTGGAATATGTAATGCGAGTTGGACGAGGATTAGGTTTTATTTTTTATAAAAAGGGTTGGGTTGAATTTGAATTGGATTTCAACTATTACCACCCCTAGGCTGGACACAATGTACAAGAAGACATCAGTAATACCATGTAAAGCATAAATTGTTCTTATTTTCTTTCCAATATTATAATTGGATTCTTTCCAATGATACAAAGCAAAAGAAAAAAAAAGGATGATAAGTACACTTTTTGCCCCAGCAATTTTCAAGGGGACCAAAGGAACACATAAATTTTAGGAGCAAATTTTTTATGCCATTATAAAATTTTGATATTTTATATTTGTCACTGGATATCTCATTAGTACATGACTCTGTCCCTACCTTATCAATCTCGCAAACCAAAATTTCAAAATTTCTATAAGAGCATGGAATAAATTTTTCCTAAATTTTAAGGCAAGGCACAACAGAAGCCTTTGATGAGTTTGAGGAGGGAGGCATGATGAGGCAAACTCAAACAATTTAAATTGAAGGTATGGAATTAAGGAGAATATAGTCAGCCTCAGCAGTGGAAGTTAGGGAGGAAAACATATGCTGGCCCAAGATTTTTTATTATTATTTGAGATCCATCAATTTATAACTTTTTGTAAAAAACAATTTATAACTTATATGCAATAATATTAGAGGTATTTTGCCTCTAAAATCAAATATAGTTCAACCAATCATGCACGCTATCAAATATTTAAATTATACATGACATGTACAACTAGTTGGTCAGTTCACCTTCCGTTAATAGATGACATGGGTTTCAAGTGTAAGGATATGTTGTCCCCTCCAAAGTTAAGGAGTGATGCACTTGATCCTAGAGTTAAAGGATCAAAAGGGTACTTACCAAAAAGAAATCATGAGTTTTTCATCATTCTAAGATAGATTTGCAGATTCCACATTTGTTTAAACACACTCTTGCATGCACATATAACCAAAAGAAAATAAAGAAAACTATTGTTTGAAGCAGTAGAAAGAGGCACTTGATACTTGGAATAGAACCAGCAGCGCATCACAGCTTTGTTTTTTCAAGTAAATCTAACTATGCAGTCTTGTGGATCTTCAATTTGCTAGTTCTTATTATCTCTCTCTCTCTCTCTCTCTCTCTCTCTCTCATATCTATGTGTTTAACACAACCAAATTAGAATATCACATTCAAATGAAGGACTTGACATAAATTTATGATAGCAATTGGTCAGTGATGTGCCAACAGAAAATACTATATATACATTACACATAATACGGTGATACGATACATAGTTACATACAAAACTGAAGATTCCGCTGTGATAAAGTACCACATCTAACATCACAGAACACTCTCTAGTGGATAACGATTACGGACTATACCCGAATCACTAAATGAATGGTAGTGCAACAATTTATGTAGCTGATTACTCTATAGCTACCAAATGCACAGAATTATCAGATACAAATGCCCGCACAGCTCCACTCCTAGTGCCACTCCCATCCAACACACATCACATTCAACACTCCCAAAGTTCTACTCAAAAATTGGGAAAAATAAACAATTAAACATTAATCACCAGCAACATAAAAGAGTATTGGATAGAACAGATCGAATCAAAACACCTGCATGAAGGCGACCGCGGCAATGGCGGCATCGATGACAGCGAGCGCCGCGTCTGCGACGACCATTGGCAGCGGCAGGCAGCTCCCTCCGTCACCTCCTCCGCCGCCGCCGCCGCCGCTGCCGGCTCCAGCAGCGAAAGATAGCCCGTGGCAGCGGCCCATGGTGACAGGGGAGGAGCGGGGCGGATCAGCACGCGGCGGAAGCGAGCGAGCGGGGCATCTCGCGGCGGCTCGGGAGGGCCAGGGCTAGGGTTTGGAAGTGGTGGAGGAGGAGGTAGAGAGAGCTGGAAGCGGGGGTGGAGGTGGAGGTGAGGAATTGACTGGAGAACGCGCACCTGTTGGATTGGAAAGGCGTCCGAGAGTTCTTTCCATCCTGTGGCTCTTTCTCCGGGCTTTTTTTATTTTTTATTTTTTTGTGCGCGTTCTAATGGATGTTCGGCTGATCCCACTCGGATGCGAAAATGGGGTCTGGAATCACCGCCCTGTTTGTCTTTAAAAATAAAAGCGAATTTTTTTAGAAAGGTCCATAAAGATCAGTGTTATTGAATTAATAATTATGTTTTAAAAAAAAGAGCAGTGTAATTGTAATTTGTAAAGAGAACAAAAGGTTTGTTTAAAATTATATGGAGCTACTAAACTTAGAGCATGTTTAGCGACTCTCATTGAAGCGACGACAGGTACAATTGTCTCATGATTACATAGAGTTATTTAATCAATGGCGTAGGATAATTGAGTTTAATAGAGAGCAGAAACATTTGATTATTGCATATGGATGGAGTTAGTACCTCAACATGAGGATGATAACAAGTAGCTAATAAACGAAAAAGAAATTTGAGGCATTCATTACTATACTATGTATTTGAACTTTTTAATCTGATTGTATTAATATCATTCAAGTATTATTTTTTTAGAACAAAGAAAAAACAGCTGCTCGAACTCAATTAGGTTTTATTTTTCAAAATCAAATGTTGAGAAAAGTCAAAATAGCTAAACTGCGAAACCAAATCAGCCGATGCACCTCACAAAAAAAAAGGTAAATGCAAATGTATTGAGTGTTAATTTTGTGTTAAATACTGTGTTATCTTGTGATGATTAGTGCTGCATACTAATATACTATATACAAATGTGTCCGCTCCTTTACTCTAATTTTATTGTCCAAAATTTTCGGACATGTAGAGTGCTGCTACATTGATATAAAAAATTCTCTCAAAAAAAACAAAATGCTCTATTATATTATTGGAAAAAATATGAACCCCAACAAAAAAAATGGCCCAACATTGTGTTTAGGTTTGGGCCACGCTTAGTGTTCCGGTGTTTGGAGCCAAGCCTAGTAAGACAGAGTTTGAGATGATTATGATTTGGCCCATAAAAAACACATGATGTGGTATCTTAAAATGTTCTTTCAATTTTTCTTCTGCTAATCTCACCCATCAGTCTATACCACTCCATCAGACCAGGTTTTAAACCAACTAATACCATTTTCTCTCTCTATTAGATAATACTCCTAAGCACCAGATAATTTCATTTCAGCATATGATTTTATCTCTTCGGCAAATCAAATTTACTTGGAGAGGGCAACCGATCACATCACAAGTCCCATCAAGAGACCAATTAGCTATGATTGGACACTAATCACCTGCATTAGCTCCTAAAGATCAAGACATCATCATGACTTTTCTCTCCTCTGTCTCCTAGATAAGCAAACCTTGGGAATTGCTCCCTTCTCAAGCTTGCTTTCGCTAGCCCTCAAGGTAACTTATAGCTGAAATTTCAGCTCATTGCTGGCTCTTGTTTGTTCTTGCTCAATCAAGCCAAAGCCACAAGCATATACCCTCAAAACAACAGCAAATACACTTACTTCCTCACCCCTCTCCTCTTATGTCTCGATTCGGCCGCCCTCCTCGCTCCTCGTTGGTGCAGATTTTGCCATCGCCGTCCACCGAAGGTGTTTCCTCGAGGAGTCCCCGATTTGTTCCAGTCATCTCATCGAAAGATCGCTGGGGACTCAATCGCGCTGTCGTTCATCTCCATCGCCAGCAGCATCCGCGCCTTGTCGTCGATTTGGCTGCCATCGGCCACTTCTTCGCTGGAGCCGCCTCCACCACCATTTCCTCCAACCATGGGTCGGCATCCGCTGGTCCTCGCCAGCCAATTTGGCCGGAGATGGGCAGCCGTAGTGAGCCCCCTTCCGCTAGAGCACCTCACCATCGCCAGCCATCGCCGTGGCCTCACCGCCTGTGCCACCTGTAACGACTCCTCCCCCCGCAGAGATGCTCTTACCTTGAGGGCTTGAGCCAAAATGGCAATGATCGCCGTCACTACTGTTGTTGCCCACTGTCGTGCATCGTCATTACCGCCGTCGTTCTTTCTTTGTCGCCTCACCGTTGCCACCCTAGGGAGATCACCCCAAGCTCGTCGACGCCACCGCTGGTGCCGCTATTTGGTCCTTCACTGGAAAAGCCCTATTCTTCCCTTTGTCCTGGTGTGATCGTCGCTGATCATGGTGTTCCGCCACCGCGCTATCGTCGCCGACCTCCTATCGCCGTCCCAGTGCCCAGGAGCTCCTTTTTACCTTTGTTGCAACTTCAATTGTCATCGCCTTCACTACTGCAGCGTATGCCTTGTTCTAGCGTTGTCGCGGCCAACGCCATAGTTGCCAGCGGCCGCCGCCGTCGCTAGTACCCCTTTCAGCTATTCCCTGAACAGCCTACGACCTGTGTAGCCTAGTGCCACTGCCAGGCGTCGTGTTCCTCGCCCTTTTTATCATTTTCGCCCTTGCCAGCCGCCAGCCGAGCCATGTTTGGTGCCAACCGCTGGCTTTAGCAGTGTCAGCCGATGCCCTTTCGAGCCCGTTTCTTTGTCTAACCTGTGCCGTCGTGTTCAAGGTGTTAAATCGAAACCTTTGGTCCAGAGACTTTTTTGAAGTTTCAAATTTTCCTTACCTCTGTTTCAAGTCAAATTTGATCCCGATCCTAGCCATTTTCTCCAGTATCAAGCCCCCTCTCGACCACTCAGCTATTCTATTCATTTTTGCTTGCATCCATGCATGCCTACTATAGTAAAATTCTGGATGCTTATGTGTTCCCGTAATTGTTGTGCTATGGGCTCGGTGTCTTCAAGGAGCATAAAGGAGTTACAGCTAAAATCATCGACGTGGCCGAGCTGGAAGGCAAGTCACTTATCCTTGAGCATGTTGGAACTTGATTTGAAGACCCTAATTTAATTTGATCTGCAAAATACTGTGCGTACTAATTTGATTAAAATGTTATATTAGAATCTAACTTTCTTGGATAGAAATCTAAAACTTGAACACCCCCTCTTCATTGATAACATATATGCTTTGTCACCCTCCCTAGTTACTAAAATTTACTGTTTTATTACAGTCTTATATGTATGTATCACTCATTCTTTTTTAATGCTCATAAATCATGGAAATGTTAACTGGGATGGCTATTTATTAAATGAGGTTGTGGTATTAAGGATGTTATGATAAGGGGCAGGAAGGTGGTTGATACGGTGGTGCATGGTTGGAATTGTGGATAACACCCCCTACTTAGAATAAATAAGGTTGAGAATTTTGTACCATGATCTCATGGTTGAATCACGTACTAACTATAAGTCTAAGTTTGGTATGAGACGCGCTTGATTAAGTATTTGTTGAGCATCTATTTTATTTTTGAATGGTGATCGTTCTAATTCCCTGTGATGGGATTGGGTGTATGGGGAGTTGTGAGGGGAGTGTTCGAACCAAATTCTATGATTGAATGGGAAGTTCTATAGGGGTTGTAACCAGAGTGTTTTTGGGATGGGGGATAGGTCCCACAATGGTAAGTGGAACTGTTTGATGTTCTTTATTGGGTAGAATAGAATTTATGTTGGCTTGTGAAAAGTCTTAATATCTCAACTCAGTCATATATAGAACTATACATGTTGATGATCCATGTGTAGTTCTGTCACGTTGATGATCTAACTGATAATTTGTGGGTGCAGTAATACACTCCTGTAGAGTTTAAGACATATTCGACTACTCTGTGCCATATGTGCTGGACTTGAAGTCTGTCATGGTAAATGACACTTGTAGAATTGATGAATATGTTTTTCTTATAAACTTGTGATGGTTGAAGAGAACCATCAATACAACTCATTTAATTTCATGTTAAGAGTAAAAATGTGTTTGTTGCAAATGTTTTTACTAACTCTTTTTACTTCTTCCTACAAAGACATTATAACACTGTGTTTTATATTATTAATATAAACCTATCCATGAACCCTCTACCATGTTTTTCCCTGTTCATATATATTCATAATTGCATTCGTGTACAAGTAGCTTGCTGTGTACTAGCATTCACCTTTACTCCATCATTGCATTCAATTGAAGATGAAGTCTATTCAGGTGAGGAGTCATATGGCTATGACCCTCAATGGGAAGACTATCAAAGTGAAGATTTTGAGTTTTAGAGTTACGATCCTCAAGTTGAGTCAGTCTTGCGGGGAGGGAGGTCCTAGTTTCCGCTGTAGTGTTTTGAATATCTGTTAAATGTTATGTTTGCCCTATCAACACTATATTGTAATTAAGCCTCTTAAGACCCTTGCCTGTTGTGTGTGCTTTTGTTAAACCTCTTTGTGTAATATTATGTATCTGTGAAATATGTAATTTGTACCTTCTGTGAACAACTGTGTTCTAAATAGTTACGGATAAATTAGAAGTGTTCTTTCAACCACTCCATTCCCAGACCCACTTAAAACAATGGGTCCAACACACGACTGTCGACTGGTCTTGTCGAGTTTAGCCAACACGACAATCACTCAGTCTAACTCATCTAAAATCGTGTATGGTTTGGTCCCACAATAGCCCAACCCAACTAGCATGCAAGCAACTGGGGTTTTTTGGGCGAACTTCACTTAGTCTACCTTGATCTAGGTTTTGTTGGAAGACTTGAGGTCTATAGATGCATACATTCCCTGGTGATTTAGCAACAGATAATGCTGCTTGGACGGATTGCTATTTGCACAATTAAGTTCACCGAACAACCTATTGGATCCTACACGTTGTTTTATTTGTTGTTTTCCTTTGTTACTGCGTAGCTGAACAAACAAACACCAGTAAGCGGCTCGATGACGAATGGTGAATGTGGACGCAAGTGATGTAACTTTATGATCTTGAAAAGCCATTGTTTCTCCATCGTGCGAATGCATGACCAAGTGGAGCATTAGATAAGCACTCCCTGCATGTGAAAATTTGTTTGACCACTCCATGATTGCGGTAGATTCACATGACCCTGTGTGATATTCCATGAGAACTGCAAGTTGGCAGCACATCATCGTGGTCAAGATCACCGCAGATTCCCGCTTACTTCCCTTATGCAAGCAACCACTTGCTCGGCTTTGGTCGAAAAGATTCCATCTTTTCACTGCAGGGCATTGGATGTTACGCTCCGCACTGATCTGTGCCGCCCAGACAAACTGGCATGCTTCCATTTGGAGGAAATACGCAGCATGCAGCAAGACCACCAAAGCTACAAGCAGTGCTTACAGGCTAATCTAATCCTACTTCTAGTTGGTGTTCCATAACAGGGGGCACATCAAAATTCCGGAGATTGGAGTGACAAAAGAACACTGACTATATCAATTGCAAAATTGGAAGCATCAGAATAGATACCATGGCAACTTTGCTTTCCAAAGCAAAGAAACACATAAACATAGCAACAAGAACCTTGAGCAACCCAAAAATTACATCTAACTCAATTCAGATCACCTCTACCAAGTAAAAGCCGCCGAAAAAAACTCTCTCGGGGGGGGGGGGGGGGGGGGGGGGGTGGCAGGATCAGATGTTACAGCCGCAGCAGAGGAAGAAGCCGCAGAGCCCGGCGACGAGGACGACGGCCTCGGCGGCGGAGACGACGTGGAAGAGCGCGTCGTCGAGGAGGGAGACGACGAGGCCGGCCTTCTCCTCCCACCTCCACTGGTGCGCCCTCGCGCTCCGCAGGCTCTGGAACCACCCGGCAGCCATTAATTTGGGAGCCTTTCGCTTTTGGATCCTGTTAGAAGAAGAAAGAGAAAATGATAGATTGATGGGTGAGTTGGTCCCCGAAGGTTTCAAGTTTCAAACTTTTGGAAAGGGGGAGGACAGTGGGAACATCGCCGGCTGGAGCTCGCTATGTTTTGGTTTACATAAAAAATACCAACTCAAATTTTAGTCACAATTAAATATATGGCATCATTAAAAATTTTGGTCCTAAACTAAACAGCAACCAAAACTTATAGCAGTCAAAATTTAGTCAGCTATTGGAGAGTCTGCTTGTCATAGAGATAATGAATATTTGGCCAAAAAAAAAAAGTTAAAATGTAGTTAAATGTTGGCTATTTTAGTTGATAAGTAAAAATTTAGTTGTGATCAAATGGTAGCCAAATTATGATGGCACAATCAAATTTTCATTTGAAAAATTGTGGTTATAAACCAAACATATCCTTAATTTAGTTTAAATTAGTCGAAATCTTATGTGATTGTATAGTTAGTCTCTATATTTTATATAAATATATCGTATGTCAATATTATATTAGAGAAAGTTAGTCTTGGATAAGATTTTCCACATTTATCTATATCATAATAGAGATAATTAATTTTGGATATAATTTTTCAGATGATGAATATATATATTATTATAAATATAATGAATTAAATAGGCCTTTTTTCTACTAGTTGATAGGAAGTTTCTAATATTTTTCCTTTTTATAGTTTATTTGGAAATTTATAATATTTTTTATGTAGGTCTAGAATTAATATGATGTATCCAATATCACCAAAATTTATTTATTATATAATAGATATATAGATTTATAAGCCGGTTCAAATTTGTAAGTTCAATAAGTCAGTAGTTGGCAACTTATTAAATATATTTGAGATTTCTAGTTTAAAAGCGACTTCATCTGAAATGATAAGACCAAAAATTAAGGAATATTTGACCAAGTTTCAGTTTTATCTTATAGATTTTTAAACTGAAAATACTCAGTTTATTTTAGAATTTATTATATAAATATAATCTCTTTTGAACTATAAATCTCAAATAAATTGAAATGGGTGAAACGGGTTTATAAGCAAAAACTCCAATAAAACAGTTTATTTAAGAAATTTAAATTCGACAAAATACACACTTAAACTCTGTGTTTAACTTGATTTCAGTTTATTTGAAAAACTGAAGCCTTAATAAGCGGGATCAAACGTGTCCTAAGCCGTGGGGTTGCTTAATTGGGTGACTTGGACAATTTTTTTAGTCTGGATTAGAGAGTTTCTTAGTACCTAAGGTTGTTTACTTGTACTCGATACTCTATTTGAATATACTGATTCAGAATCAGTGGCAGCTGTTTTTGTAGGCCATGTATCATTAACGCGTGCCAAAGTATACTGTATACAAAATAAAATATCTAACCAATTAAGGAAGGAAGCAAAATTAAATTAAATCGCTAGTGTTTCTTTTAATACTTCAAAATTTTGCAACTTAACGTTTTTAGGTCTTGCATAAATTTTTGGAAGTGAAATAAGTTATAATTCTATCATTTGTATTTATGATTAATATAATATAAACATTGTTTGCTTCCAAACAATTAATTATGAACTGAGTAATGACTATAAGAGTTTTTGAAGATAAGATGGTATTTTATCTCAAAAATATAGAATAACATTATTTCATGTATAAGTTTTCTTTGTTAAAGAACAATGAAATAAAAAAAACCGAATATAGTGTCCTGCGTGTAACTGGAATTTGTCATTGCACCTCCAAATATATATCATGTTGCAAATAATACTTGGACTGCTTAGTTTTTAAATTACATACAGGAATATACAAAAAAACTCAAGTGGCGTACTAACGATTTTTTTAAGCCAATGCCAGTAAGTTTGGTCTTGTGGCCCGCAAGCCATAATATGAATGTTTTTCTATATAGCAACGACTAGGAAAAAAAAAATATGTGTAAACATTATTAATATATAAACGACTACAAAATTTTAAAATTCCTCTATGTAATTTAATACTCAAAATATGGGTTTACAAATTTACATATTGTCCTATATTATGTATGAGTTTTAAATTTACAAATTTTCTTCCTTTTTGTAGTAGCTTGATCCAATCGATAGTTGTGATACTAGTTGTAAACTGTATGGCAAGTGGTACTCTTCAAGTTTCTTCTAGAAAATCATCATTTTTTGTGTGTTTAATCTCAAAATCTTCAAAATAGAGAACAAGAATGAATCAAAAGCAAATCAAACTTATTTCAAACAAAAACTAAAGTAAAACTAAGATTAATTGAGGTGATATAACTAAATTATTGAGATAAATAACGGTAAAAATACCATTATCATTGATCCTGGCAGAGGCATCAAAAATCTATGATATCCCGCAAGCGCACAAAAGTCTATTGTAGCTTTCATGAGTAGGGTTGTTGATCCTACAATGACACGAACATCTTCTTTTGACAATAGAATTTTTGAAATGGCAGATTAGTAGCAAGGGAAAATAATGACACTGTAAAGAAAGAAAAAGAAAGCTTAGATTAATTATTATGAATTGAAACAATCTCTTGGATTTTGGTTCATCAATTTATTGAATAAATTGTGGAGGTTGATTTTAGTCTCTGTTGTAATCAATTTTAGTTTTATTTTATAGGCGGCTATCTCTTAAAAATATACATCCCGCTCACATGATTCTACTACACCTTATCATCCACTGGAGTACATCTTGCTTTCATGACGCTACTACATGATTTGGTGAAGTCTTGCGCTTTGTGGTAACCATTTTCTCTCGAATAAATAGTTCAAACCCTAATTCTCTAACTGTCACTGTGAGGATTAGAATATAAACTAGATACAAGTTCACGGCTTGAGGATCCAGATCTTTCACTCCTCTCTCAAGATGGTGATCGATACTAACGACTAGAATTATACGGGTGCCTAAGTATAATCTAACATTAAACAAATCACTCCAATAAAACAAAAATAGAAAGACAATAAATAGATAAAAGAACAAAATCACCTCATATTTTATTCACGAATTGAATCCCCTACATCCGTGAGATTGTTTGGATTTTACCCCAACATCCATTCGGCGGACGTAGTCACCATCTTCACCATCTTGATTACAGAGGAAATAAACTAAGAAAAATAAAAAATTTGTGGAACTAAACTAAAAATATTGTGGATGGCAATAAGATGGATGATATCCCCTCCCCAACTGATGATGGGAGATATGATGTGATTAGCCCCTCTCCTTGTTTTTTAATAGCTCTGGAGTTCAGAAAACTTCGGAGTTGTTTTTCTGGTAGCACGACAGTCAATCAATTCTAAAATCTTTGCAATCATGAACTATTTGATTTTATCTGTAAGCCAGAGGTGCATACGGATTGCACATATGGATTAATTACCAACCCATATGGTAAACTATATGTGGCTTTATCTGTGTGTGTTGCCTTTGTTCAGTGATCTAAAACTCTATACTACTTACAATACTGGTTGTAACCAATATCTTAAGTGATATTCTTTGTGTTTCTTCAAGTTTCATCATCATTTCATGTGATTTTCGTCTTTAAACCTTCCAAATAGAGGTTTAAGAAAGATCAAAAGAAAATAAACTAATTTTGATATATTTAAACAAAATCTGAGACTAAATGAGGTGAATTAACTTCTTTATTCAGCAAAATTATAGTAAATAATGATGGGATATCACTGTTATCAACCACCTAGGCCAAATGGGATATGAAATCCGATCAGGGACACCACATCTCTATGCACTACACAAGGACCGGTAGATACGTCAGAGTTCCTCCTCATTCATCCCGAACCAATGCACCAGGGAAAAAACAACTATGAGAGATGCCAGAGATCTGTTGCACTAGGACTTGGTATAAGGAAGCCCTAGTGAAAAGAGATCGAACGTCATGCGCAAAAGGATGCATACGCAACGCAATCGCACAAACTCTAGAGTTGGTGTCAATGGCTAACCCTAACACGAGGAGAAAACCCTAACAAGTGCTAATAATAAAGGATTGAAGGCGACAACACTCTAGCTTGGTCTCCCGAGGAGCAAGTTTGCGAAGCGAGCCTAGTTATGTTTTTCAACTTTCTCATTGATCTATTGGGCTTGGGCTTCATTAAGAGCCTAAAGTCAATTCAACTCTAAATTTTCATTTTCAGGTATATTATGTACTTTATGAAATATTAAATTTTTTACTCATTGTAAAATACAAGACATATAGCTTATTTAATTTTGTTGTAAAATATAGATTTTTTTCTTATACCCTCTCTGATCCCTCTCATTATTTTTGTATTCAAGATATTTATGAATAAGGATAATTTAGTCATTTTTTGTTAATGTTTTTTGAATCTATAATCTCTTTAATCCGCACATGTGGCCAAAAAATGCCCTCTATACTTTCGAACAAAAGGAGTAATGTTCTACACGGTAAAGATATTCCCAAAAATGCATCATATAGGAAAATCAACGAATATTAAGGCTTGTTTGGGGGCTTATGTGAAAGCTTAATAAGCTATTTGATTATTTGACTACAATTTAGTTTATAAGCGAAAAAATTCAAAATATAGGAGAAGATGTAAAAAAAAAAAAAAAGGTCGAATGGAGCGGCTTCAACTCAGACTCATATATTTAAACTAAAGCCTCATTTATAAGACCTCTCGAAACGCATGCATTTGGCCGGTTATAACCAACTCGAGAAGCGGCCAAACAATAGCTATGACTCTATCACGGTATACGCATTCTGACGAAGCCGTCTCCAGGTATTAGTCACGCGCCCTCAACATACGCAAACCTGTTCAAGTTGAGATGATAAATTCCCCTAACCAGTCCAAAGCCAATCCTCGCAGCAGGCGGCCCGACAAACCCAAGTTTGGGAAGCCAAGGAGAGGAGGAGGAGAGAAGAGGTGCTCGAGTGATCGAGAGTTGGGGAGGGAGGAAAGATGGGAGGCGGGATGGAGGTGCACAAGAACCGGTGGATCGAGGAGTGGAACGCCGGCCGCGAGAACCTCGAGTTCAACTTCCGCTGGACGCGCCGCAGCCTCGCCGTCGTCGGCCTCTTCGGCATCGCCGTCCCCATCCTAATCTACAAGGGCATCGTCCGCGATTTCGTAAGTCCCCACCTCCTCCTCCGCCAGATTTGCTTCTTTCCCTCTCCAAAGCCTAAAATTTCCCGTATGTGTGTCGGTTTGCTTGCAGCATATGCAGGACGAGGACGCCGGTCGGCCGCACAGGAAGTTCCTGTGAAGGACAGACACCTCCTGTGTGCATCGTCCTAGCTGCACTTGGTGATGAAATTTCAAATTTCGTTCGGTTTGCCCCCGTGATGTCTTCTAATTATATGAAGTGATTTCGAATAACCACTCTTGTGAATCCAAGAGATAAACTGTAATGCCGTGTTGTCTTTTGAGATGTTGAAACTATTAAGATATATTGGATTTGGTAATTGGGGGGTGCGCAGTGGTGTCATATAATGTTGTTTATGTTTCGGGTACAGTGGGGATTGAAAGTGAAGGGAAATTGGTTTATGATTGGAACTAGTGAACAAGGATCGAAGAGTTTGGCTTGTAGGTGGAGTTTGTGCCTGTCTTGTTCACTCGTACCATGTGCTGGTGGCATTTTTCAATTGCAGTGTAGTGGCGTCAGCGCCTGTTTTTTAAGCCAGAGAAGCTGTTCGTGCAGTAAACATTTCTTGGCTTGGAATGGCCTCGGTGTGGTGGATGTCAGCACGAGCTAGTCGTAGAATGTAGTCCTAAGTGTCAACATGAAATGGGAGTTATTTGACAGAGAGTTGTGATTTTGTCCGTGGAAGAAGATCAGTTTCACCTATTAGTTCAGTGGGTTTGTTGAAGAGAGGTGAAGAGATAGGGATCTGTTTTTTGGGAGATAGGTTATTGGTCAAGAACATTCAACCAATTGATTGGATTTGAGTAGGTTTGATGTTGTATTGGTCATGTCTGCATAGCAACCCAATCTAAATAAACCCTGAAGTTTGAATAGAGCTGCTTGGATTGAGAGCTGTATTGAGAAGCAAATAATTTCTTGGCAATTTAGATGAGTCTGATTTCTAGTTTCATGATTATTCACTTAAGGTTTTTTATAAGCTTTTTGTTCATTAGTAGCAGTGGTCTGTCTAGTTGACATTTAAGACTAGGACTTGTGGAGCCCATCACTTTTGGGCTTTGACAGTGATATGCCTGATTATGCATACACATGGGCAAGCACAACAGTGGCCCGGTCTTCGCACCATAGAAACTTATAAGTGGTGATTTGTGACGGAACGTTGAAGTAGCCAACAAGAGTGCATACGCAACCTACAAGCCACCTGTTACCGAGACAATCACCCTTCCACGTACTGAAGAAACCAATCCAAGCAACCACATTGTATAGACGTGGAGCACCAAGTAGGTGAAACCAATGTTTTTGATGTGGGTAGAAAGATATGCACCACACTATGCTACCAACAATCATGGTGATAAATCAAATATAATTCACTCTATATGAGGAGGAGAAACACTTGGTGGATTTTTTTATTAATCAAATGGGTCCTCTCAATACATGGACTCATTACATATTTATAGCTAACTTTAATAATTCAAAGATAGTAACTATTCTTAGAAATAAACTAGGGCTCCTAAAATAAGGAAACAAACAAAATCTAAAATATTATATGATTATGTCACATGGACTCCTAAAGATAAGGGAACAAAAAAAAAATCTAAAATATTTGGATTACTGTAGCTCTCAAATTACTACAATTGTGACAGCCTGCACACCCCACCCCACTATCAAATGACTATAACTCTTTCCATAGACCTCCAAAGAATGCACCGTTTATTGCGTTTGAAAGTAGACCTGATAAGATTTCCAAATATATATGAGTTGGGCTCTTAAACCATCCAAATAGGTGCAGATTTGGCTTGTGAATATTTGACCAGTAGGATGTTGACAATTGCCTTCTGGGTTCATATCATTTAGAAAGCTGATTTGGATGTTTCTAGTATCCAACTCATATATATTTAGAAGGCTTATCAAGTCTACTTTTATACACAACAAACCGTGCATCGTTTGGAGGTCTATAGAAAGAGTTATAGCCGTTTGATTGTGAGGTGCATAGGCTGTCACAACTGTAGTGCAGTAGTATTTACGTAAACAGTAATCCGAGAGCTACAATAATCCAAATATTTTAGATTTTGTTTGTTTCCTTATGTTTAGGAGTCCTTGTTTATCTCTAAGTCTAGGTGCTATCTTTGAATTCTCAAAGTTAGCTATAAGTATGTAACAAGTCCATGTATTGAAGAG
The DNA here is from genome assembly GCA_019359835.1 of Pharus latifolius. Lineage (NCBI taxonomy): Eukaryota > Viridiplantae > Streptophyta > Magnoliopsida > Poales > Poaceae > Pharus > Pharus latifolius. The sequence continues at coordinate 21,076,864 of CM033319.1, forward strand.
AGACCCTTTTGATTAATGAAAAATCCACCAGGTGATATTTCTCCTTCTTGTACGGAGTGAATTATATTTGACTTATCGCCATGGCTATGGGTAGCATGGTGTGGTGTGGTTTCACCCAATTGGTGCTCCACATCTATACAGCGTGGTTGTGTGGATTGGTTTCTTCAGTACGTGGGAGGGCGATTGTCTTGGTAGCAGGTGCATGTAAGTCGCATATTCACTCGTTGTTGACTACCTCATCTTTCGGTTACTAACCACCAAGTTATCGAATTTTTTATGGTGTGAAGATCGGACCACCTTTGTGCTTGCGCATGTATATGTATGCTTGGGTATATCATCTAGCTTCATAACCGTGTGTTCTAAGTGTTGCAAAGGAGACTTAGGACTTCTGAAATTCGCCATTTCGAGAACTTGTATGGTAGATTTACTATCTGAACCATTATTTTCTGCATAGGACACAACAGATGCATTGTTTTGAGAATATTGAATGTCAACAAAAATTATGATGTATTGCATGTGAAGATCCCAAGCTGTCATTTGGGAAAAACTTAGCACAGTTGATTTAGTCTGCTTTGTTTTCATCTAGGCCAACTTCACATCTTTGTTGTAGCTTTGGTTGAATTACCTAGATTGAAGTGAACACAACCATCTTGTGAACCACTTTCAGTTCATTGTATTATGGGCATGCATAGATGGACTTTTCTGATTATCACATCTTTGGTGAAATTGAGTCAGGATGATTAAACAGGGTAAGTGGTAACTATAATCAGCAGTGGTAACCCCTTTAACAACATGTTTGTTCGTGCTGTACTAAGCATCTAGAATTTGTACCACAAAATATGACCTTTTGTTATTAGTCACTTCCTCTTGAGGACTATGTGCCCTGTATATGCTTCTGCTTCAGTTCCTTCAAGATTTCCAGTGCTTGTGGCATCTAGTACAATCATCATGAGGACATTCATCGTATGTTTTCCCTACTTGTTTATCTGCAATTTGTCCTAGTTAGAATGCTTAAACTACTGGTCTACTTCTATGTGTTGAATACGCTGATATATTCCCAAATGCTTTCTGAATATGGTGGTTGTTAATTTGTGATCAGCCTAAGTTTTGTCCCACTAATGCATTCTGCATCTGGTGCTTTGTTCTCTTGTCCGTCTAGGTTGGTAATTCATGCCCATAATTTTACCCATACCTTATATCAAAGTTGAATATTTCCTCTATTTATACTTTCCTATCCTCAGATGAGCATTTTCATGTTTATCTACTTAAACATATTCAGAAACTTTCAGTATAGATTAGGTTTTGTAATTGCAGTGATGATAGTATTGTATGTAGTGCTGAAACAATTGGTAAAGGTCCTTGACTAGAATTGTACGGTGAAAACATAGGATTGAATTGACTTGTCTATTTTACTTGATATGTTCTCAATAATGAGTCCCTATATGTTGAGTTATCATATATGTATCTTTTTTCTGCCATCTTGTGTGCAACATATCAATGTATCTTGCTAAGGCGTATCGCTTATGTTTCACATTTCAAAACTTGACAGATGCATGCAACCGGGTAGTAGAATATGGTGAAATCAAAACCCAACTCTCTTTTGGAGTTGCAAATTGCAATAGACTATTATGCTTACAGTAGAATGGTTTGTGAGATAACTGAAATTGATTGGTTCCATCATTAGCAAGTACATCGCCTTCGGACAGCAAGTCATCCGCTGTACATGTACTAGTCTTAGCCTGACGACAGGCAAACTTGTTCTTACAATAATTAACTATTCAAACTCAATTTCTGCAAGTCAACTGAGGAAGAGAAAAATAAAAGATGTGACCTCTTGACTGGTCATTACTGACTTGGTACTAATTATAATGAAGAGATTATTATAGGCTTGTGCTGATCTTAGTCGCAAAATAAACAATTCATTCTGTTCCCAAATACCAACATGCAAATTTTGTTGCCGTCCTGGTTTTAAGCTGTTTCCATGGTTTGCGCATGAACTATTTATATATATGGAAAGTAAAGGAGTGGCTAATAGCGTCATGTTGTGATTGTGTTTTTACATGTGCCTTTTTAAGAGGTGATTGCATGCTTTTAGTAAGTAGCTAGGTTTCCAGGATGTGGCTTTTAGAAAGGTCGTGCCGACTTTACTATGGCCAGTCTCATTGGGTATTATTCCAACTCTGAAGCATATACAGTGTCGATATGTTTTGGTTGCATTAGTTAACTTGCGCCATTTTTTGTGTGAGGACTTCTGCAGTTCTACAGATTTCAGCTTTCCATATATGGCATTGGATCCTCCTCTCTTTTAAGTCTTAGACATGCCTATACGGTTATATCTTTCTCCTTATTTCGGTGGATGGATTGAAATTTCAATAGTTTAGATTAATGTGGGAGAGAAATTAAGATGATTATTCATCTTGTGAGATTTTTTGAATTTTTCACTTGGCCTAATCTAGAGTATTGGTTTCTGATTATATACTAAAAATAGAAGGAAACACCCGTGCCTTTTAAATTGTAATGTAGAAGATATGAGACCTTTTGTATCCTCTATTCTTAAATCTAAAGACATGGTTGCACCTTTCTCCTTGTCTCATACGTGGTATTTGAATTTGAGCATGTTAGATTAATGTGGGAGATATTATTTGAATTTCTTAAGTGTTGATTTCTGCTGAGTGTGCAAACTCTCTCTCTTTCTCTATCTCATTAACTAATAGATGTGTAGGTAGGTGGAAGCTTATGTAAATCTCGGGTCACTTAGATAGTGTTTGGTTGTTTGATAAAAAAGATGAATGAGTGGTATATTATGAGTTAGTTTAAGGTGTATGTTTGGTAAATGTGGAATGAGAGAGTCTAGAATTTTGTTTGGTTGGTGTGAAATGAGAATGGGGTGGGATGTTCTAAGATTTTTTTGATATTATAATTGATTAGGTCAAAAATGAACAAACAATTGAATAGGAAAAATTAATTAAAGTGAGATGAATGTGGTACAATTGAATATAAGTAATTGAGCATAAGCAAATTAACACAAGAAATAAATATAAGTAATTAAACACATACAAATCAAGGTTATGAGTTATCTGATATGATATAAATGGATGGATGATTTAGTATATTAAGAGAATAATCTTTTATCCAGAATACATAATCCAGAATGGAGATAATCAAACACCTGCTCTCTCTCATACTGTAAATGGTCTAAAATCTGCAACCAAACACGTTGTAATGTTTTAAGTCACATGTTTATTGACTTTTGCACTTGCGTAGGAGAACATGAAGGGTGTGTTTGGTTGTCTGTATGAGGATAGACTGGTCTGTATCAGTGGGAAAGGCTGAATGAAACATGTTGTGAGATGTAGTAGAGATGTTGTTTGATTGGCTGAATTTATGAATCCTAGATGAATACTGAGTTTGCTTGGTTGACTGTATTAGAAGCTGGTTTTGGTTGGCATTATCAGGATGTTGGTTGACATTGTCTTGGCATGGGTTGACATTGTTCGACGATGTCTGGACACGGCCTGACAAGGATATGACAATGTCAGCTATAGACATTGATGGCGGCGATAGTACTCTGGTCGCTGCTTGTGGCGACTGCGTCACGGTATAGGCAGTGACGGGAAAAACTCGTCGATGAAGTTTGGGGTCTGGAATAGCCGGAGATGGCAGAACAACGGCGAAGATCAATAGTAGCAACAAGACATGGAGCACTGTTCCGGCATGGTTTTGACATGCGAACTGGGAGTGTTCTAGTAGGTTTTAGCTGGAGATGCAATTGGGAAATGAGTTTGCTTTGGTGAGGCATGGATGGAGGACAAAGTGGCATCACCAGATTTGGCCGGCGGCGAAGACGCGACACGGCGACGGCATGTCGGTTCATGGTAAAAGTGATTTTCATGCTCGATGCTTTGGTGACAGAATCCAGGTGGTGGGGAAGCTTCTTGGGATTATTGAACACTTGTTTATACTGATGTTGTGGTCGGCGGCAAGGCGACAATGGTCGGCGACGCATTGCGGTGAACTAACAGAGTAAAACAAGTACTTTGCTGTTGTGGGGTCAGTACAGTGGGTAATCATGCACTGGACGGCATCGAGAATGTTCGTAGGGACCTAATTCGGTGTGGATAAGGAGAATTGACAAGTGGTGGCGCCGGTGATGTTCGCGGTGACACGGCCATGGGATATAAGAGCCTAATTTGTGTACTTTCGCTACAGGGCCCCATTGTCCAATCGAGTTGGAGGGAAGCTAGAGGGGATGAGGGGAACACAGAAGATGAGGTCAATTTTGACGGTGCCCGATCGGTGTGGTCCGGTAACAGTGGTGTGACGTCGTGGAACAGGGCAGTCAGACACAGCAAATGGTGGGGATTCTTGGGAATTCTTCGGAAGAGAAATGTATTTATGATTGAGGGCAATGTTTTACTCTACTGGCTCGACTGATTTTGACAAAATTCTAGCGATTGCTGGTGACGAAATTCAAATGGTTGATACGGGAGTGTGGTATGGGGTAGAGTGAGAGTTTGGGTGGCGGGTAGGACTGGTGGTGGCTGGCGGTAACCCGTACGCATGCGACTAGACGACGGCGGATACGAGGAAGCGAGGAAGAAACGAACGTCCGATTAACCCCAAATTTTTATGGAGAATAGTAGATTCATACTGAAACTATTCCTTCAAGTTTCACCTTGATCAAATGTTCAAAATATCATCAAAACCATCGCAAATAACTCTGTGTCGCTGAATTCCAGCTTAACGTACAAGCAATATGGGCTAGGCTGAAGAAAACGAACGCCTCTCACATTTCCGCGGGCCAGACTGCGGAGTGCAAATTGCACCACACGGGTCAGACTCAAATCGGGTGTACAGGCAACCAAACACATAAAATTTGCATCACAAGATTAGACTTACCCCTCATATAGACAATCAAACACACCCGAAATGTTCAGGTTTGACCCAGCTAGTATTAGTGTAATGTGCACACCCACGGCTCAGAAAATCACAAGTCTCGTATAGCAGCTTTACATGGTATACGCAAAAGGGTGCCTTGGCTTTGCATCCGGGCAACCGTACTCGAAGTCGCTAGCAGCTCAGACTGGGTCTCAGCTGCCAACGAAATCGAATGACAACCAAACACAGCACAAAAGGCACAAAAGGCACAAAATACAACAACCTGTAGAAGCAACATTTCAAAGTCTTCACTTTTGAACGATCCACATAATAAATTAACCATAAATTAAACCTACTCCAAAAATTTTAATCTATTTTTCAATTTTAAATCTCCAAACTTTTTCTGTCGCTTAATTAACTGCTTAAAACCAGAAACAAAGGATACAATTAATACGCCCAATTAAGGACCGGTTCATGGCGACTTGAAGTGTTCGGTGGGCCGTATACGCGACATTTTGCGTGGATAAATACTATTTTCTGGCTATGCCAAGTTGCCAACGCGCGTCCAGCCCGCGTCTTCGCCTTTTTGTCAAAAAGTCCCTCTTAGATCCATTTCCCCTTTGGATACTTCTTGGACTAAACAGCAACGAGCGTAACGTTACACTACTTGCACCACCACCATGTCCACGCCACCGCCGCCGGATTCTACATCGCCAGAACCCCCGGCTCCTACTCCTGAGGCGTTGCCCCCTGCCCCCACGCTAGTGCCTTCTCCTCAGCCGGATACGCCGTCCCCACCTCCGCCAGATACGACGGCGCCGGTAACGCCATCCCCGCCTCCGCCAGATACGACGGCGCCGGTAACGCCGTCCCCGCCTCCGCCAGATACGACGGCGCCAGTAACACCGTCACCGCCTCCGCCGGTGACCACGCCAACGCCGTCTGCTGACTCTCCTCCTCCACCAGTTGTAAACCCCCCGCCGCCCCTGGATGGCGTCACAGCTTCACCGCCACCTCCTGATGGAGTCACAACTTCACCGCCACCTCCGGACAACTCGACACTTCCGCCCACAAATCTACTGTCTCCACCTCCGCCGGCGCCGTCGAACGCGTCGCCATCGAATTATTCGTCGTCGCCGTCGTCTTCAAACAGCACCGCAGTGGGCGTGGGCGTGGCCGTCGTGGCAGTAGTCATGCTTGGTCTTGTGGCCGGACTGATCTACTTCTGCGTCAGGAAGCGCCATCGCCGCCGCCAGCCACCGCCGGCTCCGACACCGCCGGGTATGTACGTACATATGCCGCGCCATGACACGCGCAATGCTATTCCACTATGTTACGTTGCTTCGTAGCTGTAGCCACGGCCCACGTTGACGTAACAATGCGCGTATTTAGCGCGCTTCCACGCCTTTCATCCCTGATATCACGGCTGTTATGATGGCGAGAGAGTGACATGGACTGTCGAAAAAAATTAAGATCTTTACAATTTTACTGAATAATTATTCCAAAAAGAATTGTACGTCCAAATGACATTGTCGAAATCACTGATCATTTCTCCCCTATGTTCTTGGGTCGATCACAGCTGGTTTCTACGACGCATGGATGCCGATGGCTCCGCAGCAACAATCCCACGCACCGTCGCCGTCGGCGACGTCGTCGCCCACCCCGCCGCTGCTGCACTCGTGGCAGAGCAGCACAGCCCCGTCCGAGCCCCTGGCGCCTCAGCCTTTCCATCCCTCGGCCTTCACCGGAGGCACATTCGCGTACGACGACCTCGCGGCGGCGACCGACGGGTTCTCGGACGCCAACCTGCTCGGGCAGGGCGGCTTTGGGCTCGTGTACAGGGGGACACTGCGCGGGAAGGAGGTGGCCATCAAGAAGCTGCGTGCCGGGAGCGGGCAGGGCGACCGCGAGTTCCGGGCCGAGGTCGACATCATCTCCCGCGTGCACCACAAGAACCTCGTGTCCCTCGCCGGGTACTGCATCCACGGCGAGCAGAGGTTGCTCGTCTACGAGTTCGTCTCCAACAAGACCCTCGAGTTCCACTTGCACGGTATGTACGTGGTCCGACGAATGCTGTAGAATTGGCACGTTTCTTGATGTTAATTTGGATTCTTGGAACTGATTGCTCGTCTCAGGGAGCGGTCGGGTGACGCTGGATTGGCCGAGGAGGTGGAAGATCGCGCTCGGCTCGGCGAAGGGCCTCGCGTATTTGCATGAGGATTGTTAGTTCTTGGCTCTTGCTTTGTTGTTCCTTTGAATAAAATTTGTAGCCTTTTAGTGTTGCTGCTGACAAAATGAGTTGGTTTGTTGTCAGGTCATCCTAATATCATCCATCGTGACATCAAGGCGGCCAATATCCTTCTCGACTACAACTATGAGCCAAAGGTGACAGCACGCACTTCATAGAATCATTGCTCACTTTATAGTTGTCTCAAAAGTGCACAATGTTCTTGCACAGGTTGCAGATTTTGGGCTGGCCAAGTACCAAGCAGGGGACAACACTCATGTTTCTACTCGTGTAATGGGAACATTTGGGTAAAATCATAGTACACTTGTGACACCAGGGCCTGTTTATATTGGAGAATTCCTATATGAAGTTTGAAATAAACCTTACATCGTGAGGAGAGTGGATATTTAGTTTCCTTTAAATTTTATTTAGAAATCCTCCAATCCAAACAAGCTCTTAATAATTTCCTATACAAGAACTAGGGAAGTAAGAGTAAAAAATTGTGTTGCAAAAATTTTCTGTCATAGATATTTGGCTCCGGAATACGCTACCACCGGCAAAGTTAACGACCGGTCCGACGTCTTCTCCTTCGGTGTAATGCTTCTGGAACTGATCACCGGAAGAAGACCTGTCATGACATCTGCATCTCACCAGGATGAGTATTTGGTTGCTTGGGTGAGTCCTACCCTGAGCCATCCTGTCCCGGTGGAAAATTTCTGGCCTACCTTTGGTTCTTAAAACTGATACTGACATACTGCACATACTTCTATTCAATTTGCTTCACTCATCTCATTTTCAGAATACAACAACTAATAATTTTTCCAAATCGTTTGTTAGAATTCAATGCTGTTGTTGCGTGTCTTAGTCTATTTATCTCAATAGTAAATATAGTCAAATATGGCCATATTCACTTGACTGTCTCCAAATTCCCTACTTTATGAATTGTCTGTCAATTTGTGTTGTGAAATGATAAAACTGTAACAAGTTGATGTTGCTGCATATAAAATGGGTAAAATTTATGTTTACTTTATGTCAATTTGTGTTGTCAAATGTTCTCTCAGCAGTCAGCACCACTGCATTGCTTCCAAGTAGTTGCCCCTTTCACCCATTTCATATGTAACACCTGGTTAAATATCTTCTGTTCTATAGGCGAAGCCACTGCTGATAAAAGCTATTAAGGAAGATAACTTAGAGGGTGTGATTGATCCGAGCCTAGAGACGAACTACGACGCATGTGACATGTCGCGGTTGATTGCATGTGCCGCCGCCGCTGTGCGCCATACCGCGCGGTCTCGCCCGCGAATGAGCCAGGTTCCTTGCTCTTCTCTTCTCTGCATAATTCTCAGTTTATTCAGAATGCATAGCCTTGCACTGCTCATTCTATTCGTTTCTTTCAGAAACTATAACTGTGCAAACTCAGACAGTATTAATTCAGTAGCAACTGACGACGGTGACATTTGAATGATCAGATTGTTCGGTATCTGGAGGGCGAGCTGTCCATCAATGACCTGAACGCCGGCGTTGCACCCGGCCAGAGCGCGATGCAGGGGTCGGGGGGCACAACAGAGCACATCCAGCGGCTGAGGAGGATGGCATTCGGGACGGGGACGGGAACCATCACTGAGTACACCAGCAGCGATTTCAGCGAACCGACAAGCGAGTACGGGCAGAACCCATCGAGTGAGTACACCAGCAGCACCGGCGACGCGTCGGAGATGGAGATGCAGAGGGCACGCAGGCAGTACACAGATTTCGAGGCACTCGAGGCCGCCACGGAGAGGATGAGCAGGCGCACCAGCAGGTCGGGACGCGCCGGCAGGGGGTTACACTGAACGCATTTGGTTCCGAATTGTAACTGTAATCTACCTGAACTGGCGTCTTACGGGATATTGTGAGTATAGAAGAGTTGAACTAAACATAAGTAATATATTTATTTTAGGAGTAATTAGAGTACTGACCAAATCTCTGAACCATCTGTGTTTTCAGGTTACAAATTGTCGTGCATTTGTGCGTGCACATGGTCGTGTAAAGATGGCGAAGCTGTGCCATTTTTTTTTTTTTTTGGTCCGTCAGTTTTCCAATTCATGCAATTTTTGTTCGAGTGGGAAGTTGTAACTTTGTAATCCCGTGTATAAGCGACTCTGGTAAATAAAGATGCAATTTGCTTGACTCTGGTAAATAAAGATGCAATTTGCTTGTAAGTACCCAAATATTCACTCAATTGTACACTATAGTTTGGTCATACCAGATTTGGAGTCAATTATTATATACTATTGAAAAATTCATTATAATTTTGATTAGTGAATTATCTTAGTAAATTATGAATAATTATGCATATGTTATTTTGAACGCAAAATTGTTATAAATTTCGATTAGTCGACCACTTAATGATTAATGTTTGGCATAACTCTGTCCGTCTGATAAATATATATTGTTTTTTACAACACTGTCGAGAGTACCAATTGAAGTGATACAAACAAATGGCAGCAATTAAAGAATACACTTATTAGTAATTGAAGAATTAAAATTTGTTGAAAAACTAGTGGTGATCAGAGATTAACTAATTTTACCATGATGAGACGAAGGACGTAATAAAACTCTAGAGATAAACAGAATGCCGTATTTCTATGAGAATAACGGTGCACAAAAAATATTTGACATATCCATAAATGATGTATTTTGTAATACTGTAAGTGGACAGATAATTGTAGAGTATTTAAACGTCGAGATCAAAGGAAACAAGTATAAGTTATTTTTCTGAAAAATGCCAAATTCTTGGATAGAAAGAAACCACCGTCTTGACCCATGTACAAAACTACATTGGAAACTGAAAACTTATCTAAACTCTAAAGACTCTTAAACTAGAATTGGAAAGTACTATAAAAAAAACTTTGATGCCTTCATTGATGCGTTGTGGACGTCTTTTTATAGTGAAGAGTCCGTTGTTAATATAATTTAGATTCATCTCGAACTCTATCTATTTTGAATATGTAAGAAATTTACTACAAAAATGGGCAAGACCGACTCAAACACAGGCCAGAACACAGCCTTTGTGCACGCAAAACACAACCTTTGTTTTGGCTCGTATTTTGTTCTATGGACACCGGTTTTGCCCAGGGTTTTGATCATGACCCGTTTTATGGGATGTTTTCCCTCTATCGTGTTAGTTTCTGCCCTCGATTATTTGTTTGTCTTTGTAACATCGTCATTTGTTCCAAATTTTATCAAATTTGTTGTATTTTGTTAGTATTTTCATTCAAACAAAGATTTTAATGCAATAATTCGTAAAGATGTGCAAGTAATGGTACCAAAACAATTCTTTTAGGGGGCTTGGTTTAAATTAATAAAATTCGCACTTTCGAAAATCTCCCCAAGATAGAATCTTATCTGTCCTCAACCAAATGATATGAGATTAAGCTTTTATCAAGAAGTCAAACAATAGTGAGTCAAGAATAGAATTTCCATCAATGGACTTATATTAGTAATGCACACATATCATAAAGTATTTTGTGATCAATCCCATAAATTTAAATCTAAATACAGGTGCATATGTCACATTCCAATTTTTGGTTGTGGACCCTAAAAATTCTCTCTAAAATATTCTCAGCTTTTCAATTTGGTGTCTTTCAATGTTCCATTATCAAATTTTGAGCCAGTCAGCCTACATCTTGAATCTTGATGCCTAAGCAAGTCAAAAGAATTTTAATTATAACCTTGCATACCCTAAATGTTCTAAAAACAAGTGTTAAAGTTCATTTTACAAATTGGTCCCTAGGTTTTCTTTCACAATTACAAAAGGATCCTTTTGGGAAATTTTAAATGCAAAGTATTATAAATAATAGTATATATGAGCCCAAATATATATATAAGGCCGAGATTGAATTATTGAAGTATTTTTTTTTCATGGATAAGCTATGTGCATTTTGGTCCAAAGGTTTTGAGTATTTGCAAAGAAGCCCTTGCATGAGTTTTTGGCATTTAAGAAGTGAAATGACTAACCTAACCACACGTAATACACTAATGCAACAGTATTTAGACCAAATTAACCTTATTTGATCAAATGCCATCTCATTTTCTCAAGCAAATTCTTAGAACACCTCATGCTTGTGAGTTGTAACATGTTTATATACACAAATTCGTGGGAAAATCTGCATGCTTCTTGGCATTCAGCATTTGGTAAGTGTTTAGAGCTCTTACCATCCAAATCCAGCAGCAAATTGCATCAAAATTAGCAGATCTAGCTCTAGTTCATCTGTCTGTCCGTTAGCTTGTCAGACTGCGTTGTGCGCGCTCCAGCACCGGCTAGTGGCACGGCACGTTTCCCGCGAAGCAGTCGTCGCCGGTGAGCCCCACCTTGCCATTCTTGCTTCTGGGGGTTTCCTGTTCACCACCGACCAGTCAATTCAGCGATATCATCGCCGGAAGACCTTTCCGGCCTTCAAACTAATTCAATCGCCATCGGCTCCAGCGACGTCCCGACGCCGCCGTGGATCATCGCCAATTCTGATCGCGTCGCCATATTTGTAACCACTCCAATTAGCCAGCCGTCTGCCAAGTCCTAACTTCTCCGGTGAACTCTCACCGGAGTTCACCTCGTTTCCTGTTACACTCGGTGAGGATAGTGTGGTTTTTGATCCGACCATCTCCAGCCAATTGGGAGCTGTTTGGTTGCCTGCTGAGCTCAACCTGGCCCAACACAGCCTGGCTGAGGGCAACCAGGCCCAATGCATGTATCATATGAGATAGTGTTTGGTTGAGGTTGGAGAGGCAAAAAATTTGAATTTTAAATATTTGAAATTTATATGGCAAGTGTGGTCTAGTTTTGTTCGAAAAAATGTCATGAATCCATTTTTAAAATCGGTTCGATAATAGGAGGTGTTAATCAAAAGATAAAAGAAAAAAAGAAATGAGAGAAATACTTACCTGCCCATAAGGACAGGGAGCGCTGGTTTTCTCGTCACTAGCGGTGGGCCATCAGCGCAGAACACAATGCGCTCTCAGCCAGGCTCGGTTGATACGCCAGATTTCTACGTGCCAGTGGAACCAGGCCGGAACAGTGAATTTACATGAGGCTAGCCTGACTCAAGAGCGTGTTCAATCAACCAAACAAGCATCGGCTGCATCAACTCGGCCAGGCCAGGCTAGATACGGACAACCAAACGTGCCCTTGGCCATTATTCAACCAAATTAACTATCCGTTCGTCGTCACCGAAGTCACCGTCGGCCACCTCGACGCTCCAGTTGAGCTATGAAAAGGGGAAAGTCCCTTGGTTCTGCCACATTCTTCGCCGTGCACGCTCCCGTTGAGGTCGTCATCGAATCTGCCGTTGCCGTTGTGTCTTTTGGTGTCGAGGGGATGCTCTTGGGTATCATCAGTGGCATGTATTGTTTTCTCGCCTTTGTTTTCTTGTTTTCCGTAGTCGGCCACCGTGGCCATGGGAGCCAGTGGCATGCACTCGCCGTCGGCCATGTTCCGTCCGTGCCTCGCCGTGGCCGCCGTGTCCGTTGTGTTCCAGGGTGCCTTTTCCCTCTTCTCTGTGGTTTTTGGTTCTTGCCATCGACCAGATCGCTGTCGGTGAGGTTGTATGCCTCGGTGGCTTGTCTGACAGTGTCCAGAGTCAGCTAGGGCTTGGCTAAAAGTCAGCCACTAGCATAGTCTATATTAGCCAAGGCCTTAGAGGCTTCTGATTTCAAACCTACTCGTGTTATCATGTTTGCCTTAGTATTTAGAACCTAACCATGTGATTTTTTTTTAGGTTTCAGTCTGTTCTGAAGAGATTTACTTTAGAAAAATTTAGGTGTTCAACTCTTTTTGAATCCTAAGTTGAGCCAAAACTGTAGTATCAAGCTTGAACTTCATTTTAGCACTATTTATATATAAAAATATTAATATAATTTCTAATTGATTAATTTGTTATGCGTTTGAATTGTTGTGACTAGGAGACGATCTTTCAGATCAGATCAACCAAAAGATCAAGTTTCTGAAGATTTCACTGTTGAACAGCAAGGTAAGTCACACACTCCTTGATTCTTTTGATCATCTCGAAACCTATAATTTGAAAAGTTAAGTAAATTGGTTTAAACTTAATGTGCATAATAATTTGATATGCAAGCTTATATTGAAATGAAAATGTTAGTTATTAATTCATGATAAATAGCCATTTTTGATTTGTTGAGCCATATATTTTGTTGTTGACAACCTGGGAAATTAGAAAACTACTGGTATATAGCAATTCCATCATGCAATAGTTTGTTATATTATGAATAATTATACCTTTCCAATGTTCTCATGCTCTGTTATTTATTAAAATTGTAAGAGAAAGTGATCTTGGTGAGGTGGAATGGTCTGAAAGACTGGTGGATGTCATGTACATCTATGGGTTCAGTGGTTTGATATCTCACTAGATACTTAAGGACTGAATAAATTATGTTATATATTCAATGACATATTAACGTATCAACCACAAGTTTATTGAAAAATTTGACTCGGTAACTTGTTATGTATTATCTTTGTCCTTACAAGGTGGTCATTCTCATTTTTAATCTAGAATGGGTGAAAATGTGAGATGTGAGGAGAGAGATCGTTTGAACTCTGATCTGGATTCACAGGAGTGAAACAAGTCTCACATAGTAAAGCAAACTATTAAAGTTCATTTGTCGGGCAGGAATATAAATTAATATCATGCTTGTAAAAAAGTCATGCTTCTTGAATTTATAATTGGTTTGAGTGGGTGATTGATGGAATCTTGTGAACAAAGTACTATCTCTTTGCAGACTTAAAGAAGTATTCGAATACTCTATAATCTCAAGTTCATGGGTTATGTCATGGTCAATGTATAAAAATTCATGTTGTGTGGAGTTTCAATTATTTGGGAAGTTAAGAATTTACCATTCCAATACTTAATTAATTTTTGAAAATATTAATAAATTGTTTTAACTATTGTACAATCTTTACAGAGAATTTTATTCCCTTAAATTATGTAATGTTATGATGTTTAAGAGAAAAACTTGAATACATGTTCCATGAATCTTCCATCATATTTTTTTCAGTCATAGATATTATTTGCATTCTTGTAAAATAGTTTGGTGAGTATCGAGTACTCAACCTTGCTAAATACACAATAGAGGAAAAAGAAGCTAATGACTTAAGGTCTTTGGAGGTTGACTCAAAACTATTTGAGGATATTGAGTTTGATCTAATTTTTTGAGGTCTGCGTGCCACACTTGAGTTCAGCTGTGGCAAGACTAGTTTTTGTGTGTGTGGTTTTTGCAAAACTTTAAAAACTTATGTTCGATCTTGTTGGTCAGTAATGTAAATATAATGTGTGCAAGATGTAAAACTCTTAATACTTTTGTGATATTTTGTATAGAAAGTTGCTAGGGATAAACCCTACTCCAACAAGGAGAATCTGTACTTCAAGCAGGTTCCCGATGGTATGGAGTCACAATTTTTTGCCTAAAAAAGGCAACAAAATTTTTTCTAAAACTTCTCATTGCAATGTCCAAAGGAACCACTCATCGATTTGCTTATTCTTAATGTGCTACTAGTCATATCAAATAAGTACTTTGGCATAAGGGATTGATAAAACCGCAACTAAAGCAACCAGATTTTTTTACATTAATTATTTTGAAGGAATAAAACATTTTGTGAGAAGACAATTAGTTTTAGAGATATGCCGGAAGTAGTGATCAAGCCATCAACTTCAAAGAAGGATTTGTTAGAAGTCCTAAATGCAGATAAAGGAATGATTGATCTTAGATAAACGTAATTTTTTTGTGGCCAAAAATTAAATATCAATATACAAAGAGTTTAAAGTTACAATAATTGGGTTTGATCAAACATACTAAAAGATATGCTAGCAAGGACTAAATTCATCCATAATTTACTCCTCTTTAACAGTTATTGACATGATTTCATTTTTTCTATTTTATTTTTTAAAAAAAGAAGACACAGAAAGAGGTGATCACTACAATACCCTCCTCAAGCTAGCAAAATAAAACATTGTTCTCAATAGAGAAAGGAAATATAAATAGATTAGCTGATGAATTGAGAGGCGGGGAGGGGGTAGAGTTGGTGATATTGTAATGGGTGATCCTGAAAAGTAAAAACTAAGGAAAGCAAAAGGAAAACTAAAGAAAAGAATAAAAGGAAAAATGGGGGCCATCACTCATTACTCATTAGCGTGTGGAGGTGGAGGTGGAGGTGGAGGTGGAGGCGATGGGTAATATGGCTGGTCAAGGTATGAACCGTTTGGCAAGATATGATCAAAGCAAATGTGGTAGCTTTAGATGCTATCCACATGGTAATAAGAGGGTGGTCATAAGAGGGTGTTGATGCGGGTGGAAAGATGGTTGTATGAAGCATCCACGGTCGTCCAATAGTAATGGAAGTCAGCCCTGAACCTTGTGATGTTGGCATTGATGGAGTCCAAAGAACTCTAGAGCTATGCAAAGTCAAATGGGTACTGGCCAGATGGTGGGGGCAATAGTAGGAGGTACTTTGCTCGTATCCCATGTAGGACAACGAGTTAGGCCTGGTGCTATTGGTGTAAAGAGGAGTTTTAAGGAGCTAGTTCTGCTTGTTGGTGACAAAGGAGGGTGGGGTGTCAGGTAAAAGGATGGACAACAAGCTGTCAACTAGCTAGCAGAAATGGTTGCCTGCAGGCCAGATAAATCACATGTTTTGGAGACATGCAAGGTGTAGGGTCCGAGCAGGGGCATGGTATTCAGTGGAAGTGGAGTCGAAGTGAAGGGAAATAGCAAGATGGGTGACAAGGCCGCCAAGCATGATGTGGGAGACTCTCTGCAGATCCGTCCCTAGGGCCTCAGAATGTCGAGCTATGTAAGCTACCGATGAGATATGGATATTGCCAAGCTTGGCTCAAAGAAACCCAATTTCGATTTCCTGAACAAACTTATTGTCATCACCACCAAAAATTGTTCTAGCCATGAGTCTCTGAAGGTAACGAAAGACGGGGTTTCTAATTTTTGCGGCTTTTGATGGGCCGCCCTGGAATGCATTATGCATCAGATCCGGTGAGTTTGCCCCAAATTTCAGAGTGGTTACAAAGGTTGTTTCCATGTAAAGCACCATGAGTTTTGAGTTTTAGCAGTTGGGCAAAATTGTCAATCGAGCACTCATGATCTTGATTGAAAATGCGGATTTTTACCCCTGCATTCTCACCTGGAGGGATCCCAATAGTGAATTGTTGAAAAGTGACAAGGATCTTCCAAACTACCTTGTTACATATAGGGGCCAGGGAGCACAAAGTGTGGTCTGTGGATCATGGACAGGACATCCTCCTCTATGCCTAAAGTGCAGATGGCATTGCAATCAAGATATTGGGTGGGAGTGAGTGGACAAATTCTTAAGATGCAAAAACCGAGTCAAATGCTCCTCCTTATGAAAGTAAATGTGTGGATGATTTGTATAGAGAACTTAGTGGCTCCAGCGAGCGGCGTGCTTGACGTTGCAGCGAGATTCAGATGAAGATGCTATTGTTGGAGTTAGAAGGCAAGATTGTAGATCTAGGTGTGTTGACGTGCGAGGAGGCAGAATTCGGAGTTAGATCAGAAAGTTAACAGTTGGATTTGGTAGAAAAATTACACACTGTTTATATTCTAGAAATTGGGTATGAAATTAAGGAATTAGGATCTAGTTTTAGAATTCTGATATTTAACTGCACACTAGATAATTGAATCAGTAATTTCATATCCAATTTTATAGAATTGAATTATAACTACAGATGGACTAGATGAATTATTATCCTTACTCTTAAGAATTTGATGGAATTCGTTTGTTTCATCTCTCAATGATATTTTAAAGTTTTGATTATAAATTTGAATTTAGATTTGATTTCTAAATACATATATTTGAAAAATCTTATATTCAAATTTGAAGATTAAAATTTGAAATTTAAATATCAAATTTGAATATTGAATTTAAATTTTAGATCTAAATTTGAGGGTGACATTTAAAATTTTGAATTTTAATCTTTTGAGTTTTGAATTTGAAATCTCAACTTTTGAATTCCGAATCTCAGAACTTCAGATTTCAAATGAAAAAAATTCAATTTATAATTTCAAATTTTGAATTTCAAAATTCAAAACTAAAATTAGATATGTCAAATTTCATAAATTCAAATTAAAAACTTTAAATTTTCAAATTCACCTGGGATTTAATATCCCAAAATAAAAATTATAAATTCAAATTTGAAATTCTAAAATTTCAAATTTCAAACTCCAAATTTTTTAAATCAAATTTCAAATTTGAAGTTGAATTTCCGTAATATACATATAAACTTGAGACAATTCCATTCAATTGAAGTAGTGATCATCCAAAACAAAATATGGAATTATGTCAATTCCATTCAATTCCAATTACAAATAGAATTAGAAATGAATTCACAGTTTAATTTCAATTCTTGAGATACAAATAGGGTGTTAAGGTTTTGGGGTTTGAGGGAAGCCAGAAAGGTTTGGAAAGAGAAATAATAGAGGAAAGAGAAATAATAGATGGGACGTGTACGAGAGAAGGAAAAGGGTATAAAAGGGGTTCAACAGTGCAAACACGGGCCAGAACAAAATCCTTTGCGCCCAGAATGCGATTTGTTCTGGATTATGTTGGGCTGTTGTTTGTATTTGAGTTTGAGCACACTTTGGATTTTAGAGATGCAACAACTCTATGTTTGATTCTTAAATATGAAATTGAGTCTGATTTAAAACATGAAAAAAGTGTCAATGAGTCTGATCTGAGAGAAATACAACCTCTGAATGTTTCTGCGAGTTAGATTCAGTTTAATTATGTGATTAAAGAGTGATTTGTGTATATTAATTATTCTTAACATCGATTAATAATTATTAAGAATAATTAAAATCAAATAAAAATTATTTAAATGAAATAAAACATTATTAATTTTGATAATATTTTTTCATCTTATATATTTTTTTACTTACACTAATCATACAATCAACAAAAAAATATCTCATCTCTACATGTACTATATTATGTACTAACTAAATATTATTTAATAGTGTGTTCCCCTTAATATTTTCACACATATCTTAATATGATGCAGAAAACCAAACAAACCAAACACACACCTGTTAAACCGGAGGAAATCGGAGAAATCGTATGCGTCCATCTATGTGGCCTGACATGTGGGCAGCACCCACACTTTCCCCTTCGTCGCGTCGCCCTAGGAAATAGCAGTGCCAAACAGATACAGCTCTCTAGGGTTTCTTCTCCCTCCCTCTCTCGCACCGTCGCACGCCACGCAGGAGCACGAGGGCCTAATCCCCATGGCCTCCCGTCGGCGCACCCTTCTCAAGGTCATCATCCTCGGCGACAGCGGGTGCGTAATTCAAATCTTTCCCCTTTGTTCTGTTGCGTCTCGTCATCCTTTTTTTTTTTTTTTTGGTGACTTCCTTCCTACTGTCCAGGGTTGGGAAGACTTCGTTGATGAACCAGTATCCTGCGATTCGAGTTGTGACCGGTTAATTGCTTTATATTTGTTGATCCGTTTCAGAAAGATGTGATTTTTTTAAAAATAAAATTTGGTCTGTGTTTTCTTGAGCTGTGATCTAATTCAGATATGTGAACAAGAAGTTTAGCAACCAATACAAGGCCACCATCGGTGCGGATTTCCTTACCAAGGAGGTCCAATTCGAGGACAGGCTCTTCACTCTGCAGGTACCCATTTTTTAGCATTTACTTTGTTTATGATTAGTTCGGTTTCTTTATGGGAACACGTGAGTGCAAGGTGGCCTGGTTTTGGGTTGAACAATGTATCTGACGTGTACTGTTGTTTGGTAAATGGTACTAATGATGAGTGCTTCCTTGTGTAGATCACAAATCTTTAAAAGTTTACATAATAACACCACTTAAAATTTGCTTTGCAAATTCTATAGATGCATTTTGTTTTAGGTGCTGTATGACTTCACTTCTTAAGGTCAAAGTGTATAGTTTTTGGACGTAAGTGGAAATCAGTGTACCATGTAATGCAGTAGTTCTACTTAGAAGAAACACACCACTTAATCTAATGTAGGGGTGGGGTTATGTTATTGATGCATGGGAATCTTCTCCCATAATCTGTTTACGGAAGTTCTATGTTCTATCAGGACACTTAGATTTTGTTGGAGGTGGAACTAAAATTGACAGTGTGTACCATTTTTGTGAAATGCAGTAGTTGTTGAGATTCTTACATCAGTTATTGTAATGATCTAACTTTTCTTTTGCACTCTACATATGCTTGATTGCTGCACATGTACTTCCCTGTGTGTTATGTGGCCTAGATAAATAAGGTGCCATTTGATTCGGGGTTGTAACCGTAATCGTAAATGGGTTTTATAATCTATTAGAAGTGGAGATGGAATGGATTATGAATGTGTCAGTTTGGATGTATTGAAATTTTTCTTGGGGTGTATTTTCAATATGAGTATTATGATTACGGAATAATGGAACCAAACTACAAGTAATGTATTTTCCTTATGAGTAATGGGAATATGGAGCAAAAATCTTTGAACAAAATGCCTCCTAAAGGTGTTGGGACTTGGCTCCACCACCAACATAAATTTGCTCCCATCCCGCTCTGTCTGTTCCTAATAATTTGAAGTTTATTCCACTAGAGATTAACGAAGACCCCAGTTCTTAACTAGTACCTTCTTGGTTATGCAAAATTGTTTTTTTCTATTTTAAAACATCTTGTTGAGGTTACTACCTGTTTGCCACTTAATTTCTATGCATGTGATCCTATTTGAGCTGAGCTTAGTGATCAGCTCAAAGCCGGTTTGAGTTTGAAGCCAGTTATGAGATTGGTTTGTTTTTAACTTGAGGTAGGTGCGAGCTGAGCCAAACTTCAAGCTGATCTTGTAATACTCATGACTAGCTTTGATCTATTTGCCTAGCCTTATCTGCTGCTTTATGAATTATGACGTTAACCATCTATATCTACAGATATGGGATACTGCTGGTCAGGAAAGGTTTCAGAGTCTTGGTGTTGCATTCTACCGTGGAGCAGATTGTTGTGTTCTAGTTTATGATGTTAATTCTATGAAATCATTTGATAATCTGAACAACTGGCGTGAAGAATTTCTAATTCAGGTAAAGATCTCCTGTTGTTGATAATTTGTTGACAGTTTCGTGTTCGGTCATGTCTACTCACTTTGGATGCCAATTTTCCAGGCTAGCCCATCTGATCCTGACAACTTCCCTTTTGTTCTGTTGGGAAACAAAATTGATATCGATGGCAGCAACAGCCGTGTGGTAATTATCACACCATGTTTTGCTCAACTAGTTTGTTTTTAAGCAATTGGCAGTTAACTGACATATCTATTATGTCTATCTTAGGTCTCTGAGAAAAAGGCAAAGGCATGGTGTGCCTCAAAAGGGAACATCCCTTACTTTGAGACATCTGCCAAAGATGGAACAAATGTGGAAGATGCTTTTCAGTGCATTGTAAAGGATGCACTGAAGAATGAACCAGAGGAGGAATTGTAAGCACGATTATTTTTTGCTCTTTATATTCTCTGTTCAATATGAATAACATTTACTATTGTGAAAAATAAATACTGATATAATAATAATATGGGACAACAAGTGAAACTACGAATAAGAAGGGATCCTACACTTATCCATTTGTAGAAAGCAATACGGAATACGATGACTGTCATTTGGCAAATTGTTTTTTCTTTTGTTGACCTTTGCTCCAGTTATTCTACAGAACAGTAGGGGACCAGTTGTTTTCACAAATACTATTTTTGATTATGTTTTAAGGTATTGATGCTTGGTGTATTGTTTGCAATATTGGATACTGTTCATCTTACAAAATATTTTCTTACCTATATCATTCTGAACTTCCTTTTGCCCTTCAATTAGCTCATGGATGTTTTATTTTGTGCTAGTGTGAATGGAAGCTTCAATTTACCATTCTTTTTGAACTGTTCATTTCCTAAGCGCTCCTTCCTGCTTGTGTAGCACAATTGAATGTGCTGAGCTAATCCTGATTTATGCTCTTGAAGGTACGTGCCTGACACTGTCGATATGGCGGGTGGCAGCCGGACGCAAACATCATCTGGCTGCTGTTAGACCATAATGCACCACAACGTCAGCAACCATTAGATTTGCATCATTTCACATTCCTGTGCCTATGTGATGTGATGTGGATCTGTGTTTCATTTGTGACCTTATCAACCTTCTCTTCTGTACGAGATGAAGGATTGATGCATCTGTCCTGAATTGTCACCTTGGATGTTGTGCAGTTTATCAGTACTATCTTATCTTGTGAATACTATCAGTGGAATAATAGAAAGTGCAAACTACAGTTTATCCTAATGCATTTTGTATGAAATGGAGTTGAGTTAGATATCTGTGTGTTCGTACGTTCTCATGGAATAATATTTATATCCTATGCTGCAGTCACCTTCTTGCCCACCTGATTGATTGGACAATTGGGATGGAATAAGGATTTGTTTTACTGAGCTTGAGTTTATTCGGTAAGCTCAAAAGTTGTTCAACAATAATTTTGTTTATTTGTCAACTGGTTGTAGTACGCGGTATTTGAGTTTTCTTGGTGTGGTATTTGAGTTTTCTAATTAAATATTAAAATTTTATTTTTATTAATTATATGTTGGATAGGTTATTTATCATTTTTTTTAAATTTGATCTCGTGATCTTATAATTTTTTATATCTTTAAAATGATTGTGTTAACCAACTCATCCTAGTCTCAAAAAAAAAAAATTGGTGTATTTGATAATAGGTGAAAAGAGGAGGAAAAAAAAGAGAGCAATAAGCAACATAAGCATAGGTGAGGAGTTGCTGTTTACTTGCTCAAATAATCTGAAACCTCTTTTAAGCCTCCAAAAATAAGTTGGGTTCAACTTCAGTTTACAAAAATAAGTCTAGACTTAAACTGAGGGTAAACATCCCTTAACTGAAGTAGTGCTGTTTCATCTTATGAATAACAAGGTCATTGTTAATATGGATTTCCTGGCATTTCTACTGTATGTGGCAAGGCATTTCCACGTGGAAGCTGGACTTCACAGATAGCTTTGTCTTTCAGTGTTTCACAGTGAGGAGATAAGAAATTAAAGATTGCACATGGCAGGCGACAAGGATCCCATATAATGGATTAACTTTTAATCCTGTTTTATACTTTTGATCTTTTCAGCCTTCACCTGGAACTTGTTGGCGATAGTCTTTTGGCGTGCTTGTTGTTGATGCCATTTTGTATTTTTCTTTTTCTTTTCCTTTATGGGTTGGTGATGAAATGGAGAATTTCATACCACACATCATTTTAATAAATAAAACATTCTATGTGAGGAAAAAAAAAGACCAAATAAGTATGGATTGGTTCAATTTAGTTATTTTGAATCTAACAGTGTAAATTTAGTTAGTTAGTTTGAACATTAGCGACTGAGTCGTAAGAATCATACAATGAATTAAAATGGGAAGCTGACTACAAGAGAAAGAGAGATTAAAGTTCAAAATGATTAAAATGGACCAAACTTAATTGATTTATGCACATCTCAATAGGTCAGGATGATGAAGTTGTCACTTGAAATTTCTCTCTGTATATTAAAAAATAATTATTTAATGGAGGATATGGTATATAATAAATCAACATTCAAAGTAGCATAGAGCCAATTTTTCTTTAATAATTTTGATCTTTTCCACTTTACTTGGAATTTGTCGATGATATTATAACATCTTGGCCTAGTTCACCCAAGAGATCTAAGACTACATGAATTAATTTTATATTGATAATTTAATTTGTGTAAATATTATATATAAGTCTAAGAAAATCACATATACTAATTGGATTAACCTTTTTAAGGAAACGAGAACAAAAATTTAAATATTGATATAGATAGATGTAACCAATGATAATCTTTTGGCGTGCTTGTTGATGCCATTTTTTCCTTTTATTTTCCTTGGTGATTGGGTGAATTTTTTTTTTTAGAAAACAGCCGTTAAAAGTATCAATTATATTGATAATCCCTATTTCTATTCTCCTAAGCACACACTAACCATCGATATGTACGTGGGTTGTGTTGGGCGATGAAACGGTGCATTTCACACAGCACATTGTTTTAATCAATAATACACCATATGTAAAAAAAAAAAAAAAAAAAAAGGCCAAACAGAATAAGGAAGTGGAGAAAGCAAATAGCATGGACCTAGGTGGAATCAGCTGCAGGTATAAACTACTACTATAAAGACGGCAAGCGAGGTGGATTGGTTCACTCACTCATGTTTTATTAAAAGAGTTTTAATTTTAGTTTAAAGATATTAGAAGTTTAAATTTTTCTCAAACAGAATATTGTAGAAGAGATTTCATAGAGAAATTTAAACTCATTTTGAATTAAGAAATACTGAAAATTTTAAATCCTTTTTCTTGATTTTTCTGTGAAACACTGAAAAACTATTTTTGATAAAAGAAAATTAAATCCTCTCAAATAGAGTTTACCATGTGTGGTACTCCCTTAATATATTTTTTCAAATATCTGTGCAGCTGGTTATTGCTTCGAGGGTCCGCCCTTTACTACTTTTGCATCTTTCGGTCGGATCCTAAAATTCGTAATCCCTTGTTGTGGTCCATCACTCTATTTGCTCCGTTTGAGGGAATCAGTTCAGTCACTTCACCGTTTATGGTCCCACACACGGTTTTTGGAACAAAAGGCACAATATTATAGTATTGTGCTGTTTGTAAACTCGTAAGTTACAATTGTCCGATCAATATATCAGACTAATAGTTATAGTTATCATATTATAATATTTTTGTCTATGCATCTTTCACTATAATATTTTTTGTGGAGTTGGATCTTCTGTTTTTAAGAATAAAAGGTTAAAGTGTGTGTTTCTGATCACCCCAATAATCTAATAGATGGTTTAGATTGACGTAAAATAGGATTTTAGATAGATAATCATTTTGTAAAAAATTCTAAATTTCTTATTCATCTTGATTTAGATTGTTAGTTTTTGGTCAAATAGTTTGAACAGATGGAAAGACACATGCCTTATTTTTAAAAATAATTCGTTTTAGCAGTGCGGTTGATCTGGAACCACACGTGATACTATTTTTAACGGTAGGGACCTGTCGCATATTAGTTATGCGGCAAGAGAGGCAGTATATGAGAATTGTTGGTTACTATGTCTATCTCACTCTGATTGTGCGGTAGAAGTTTAAAAATTATTTAAAAACTTGTCTACCACGTTGGTTGTCATGTTTATCTCACTCCGATTGTGCGACAGAAGTTTAAAAATTATTTAAAAACTTATTTGCCACACATAACTTGTGTCTGCCGCACTCTAATCGTGCAACAAAAATTATGCCCTAGTCTGTCACACTCTATAAGTGTAGTAGAGGTTTGCCGTAAAAATTGTTATTATGTATAACCACCGAAATCAACCACACTTTTAAAATGTATTATTTTTACAAATTCTTGAAATAGTGAGTCCTGTTTGTAAATTTACTGTTTAAAAAGATTATTTGCGTAAAAAAAATTGGCAAATCTCCATGGTGCAGCACCTATGCGATATCATACTTTTTTTTTTCCATATCACTCTAGGCTAGCGCCTGCCTTTTTGTATTGCAATGCAGATGTGAGAATAGCAAGTGTACAGTTTCAGCACATACACAGCAATGAACAAACTAGATAATGGATCGAAACAGGCGTTATTGTCACAAAAGATGTGGCCCTTTTAGAGCACCTCCACAACAACAATTATACTATACCCATAAAAAAATACTAGTCAACACCTAACACCTTAATATCCATTCCAATTGCCAAGTCAGGAGATTACCATGGGAGCTTAGCGTTTGCCCCTGGATTAGGAGCAAAAGAAAGCTACTTAATGTGGAGAAAAAAAGTTCTCCATCAAGATAAGGCCCAGCCCTCCCCAATTATTTAATTCCATCCATCGTGTTTCCACGTGGCGTCCCAACCCCTTCGGATTAGAATCCCGAGTTTTTTTAACCACAAGTCCACATGTCTCACCTCTCAACCCCTTTTTATACCCATACCCACCACTTCGTCCTCGCTTGTTTGGGCCTTCACCTTCTCTTCTTTTGTTCTCCTCTTCCTCCTTGCGACGACCACCTTAAAGGCTTAAATAATGGTGTTATACTTCAAGGCACGGCCGGACGCCGGCGACTACACCATCTACATGGGCGCCGACAAGAACGAGAACGAGGAGCTCATCAAGTACGGCCTCCCCGAGGACGTTTGGTACGCACAACACAATGCAATACTACTGCGACTTGATCGTTCCCTCCCTCCCTATGTGTCCGTTTTATATGTATTCTTCTCTTTATGATGCGTGTACCATAATATTAGTTTCATGCAAATCACGGAGATGTCCAATCATACAGAAGTGATGCATATACCATAGCACTAGCTTGGTATAAATCATGCACAATCATAAAGAAGTAAATAACGAAAGACACAAGCCTGTTTAATTAGCAAAATTCCAAGGAATACGATCTCTCCAAGGATTGTTTGTTACGCACAACACAATGCATTTGGGTGTGTCTTGTTTGTTTCCTCCTCCTCCGTGCGCCTGTCTCATCTTTGTTCCTCTTCCTATGATGCACGATGCCTGTAACATACCATTGGTTTGATGCAGATAACAAAAATAAATCATAATAAAGAAGAGAGCATAGAAAATCCCAAGAAAATATGGTTTCTTAGTGTCCTCGTGCTGTTCTTGGAGATTCTTGAAATGGCTTCCATAGCAGCATTGTACGGCGTGTATAGGTACGTATACTGCGAGTGTATACACATGTGTTTTTGAGAGGGAGTGTTTGTGGATTTGATGGATGACGAGGCATTGAGGAGGCTGGTAGGGACATTCCAACGCTCCAACTACCCAAGTAAAGAGACAACAAACTAACTGTCCTCGTCATCTGCAGTAGTAGCTTTTTATCTTGTTACTGCTGCTTTGTGCACTTCTCCTCGCAAGTTTCACGCCTCGTAGACTCTTGTTTGGAATTGCAGTTCTTTAGCCTATAATCTATTAACATATAATAGTTATAAACGATATTTTTTTATATTTTAATATGATATTATTGTCATATAAATGATTAATTAATGAAATAGAATATTCAAAAATAAATGCCGAATGTATTCCTATGTTAATTATTGGAAAGGTTAATACTTAAAAGTGGATCTTACTTATTTTATCCAACTAATTAAACTCCAGCGTATATTTGTTGCCATGTCAGGTTTCACGTTGATAAGGTATCTTCAGCGCATGTCTACTTGAGATTGAAGAAAGGCGAAACTATACAAAACATAAAGGAAGGCCTGTTGGAGGATTGTGCGCAGCTCGTGAAAGCACATTCCATCCAAGGTATGTTTGGTTGACTCAGGTTAAGTTCAACGGGAGAGTTTATGTCGAAGACTCTTGGGAGTCATAGTACGAAAAGTCGTAATGATAGTTGATTACTCAATAAATTAGTTTTTGAAGAGAGTTTTAGGTAAGAGAATAAAAAAATTATTTGTTTATTTGTTACAAGAGAAAAAAATAATTAAAAAATGACTCAACATATAAATAGAAGAAATACATAAAAAAAAAAATTGTTTAGAGTTTGACATACGACGAAGTGTCTGGCTCTTCTGGCTCGGGTTTGGAGAAATCCACGTTTTGGGAGAAAATACACTTGGATTTTGAAATTTTACCGAAAAGTTGGCGTCAGACCAGACAACGGGAAATCTGGTCAAACAACCAAAAGATACCACGTCCAATTAGTACTAGTCTATCTATTGTGTATAGTTCTCACCTCTAATTATGTTTGCACTAAACGATCGATATTTATGGTGTGACCTGTCGGATATTCGCATGTCCTATAAAGCTGCAACACCACATTGTTTGTTAGGGGCATCTCAATTTTGCCTTTTCATTTCAACAACTTTTTTCCTTGCATTATTGGTCCCATGTAGGTCCCTTGGATTGATTATCTTCTTGATTTGGAGTGTGTGATCCTAAAAACTTGATGACTATTTGAATGATGCAAGTGTGCTGTGTCATGTAGGAAACAAGATGAACAATGTAGAGGTGGTGTACACACCATGGTCTAATCTCAAGAAGACCCCATCCATGGAGGTTGGCCAAGTTGGCTTCCAAAACTCTAGGATGGTAATGTCACTTTCTGCTTATCGCTAAGTGATGCTAATTGTACTAAATTTTTGCTATAGAATCTTAGATGAAAGGATCGGGATGTGATAAATTATGAAGGGTGTAGATTAATTTTTGCAGCGTGCATAAATTATGGGGTTTTGAGTTAATCTCGTGTAGGACTAAAACATCATTCAAGAAAAGGAAAAATCAGTTAGAAGATTTTATAAAAATAAGATTTTGCTATAGAATATTAGTTGTGCGGTTGAATTGTGGGATTTGAACCGACATATTAATAGGACATTGATATCATATAGTTAAACTCAAATTTTTTTTGCAGTTTTACAATATAAATTACTTTTAAAGAAAAAAATGGTGAAACATCTGAGCGCTTCACAGGCTGTCTCTGGACAAAACACTCACCTGATGACCTTCAGAAAAGCCTTGCATTATTGCATTTAGCCTGGAGAAAAGCATTTATGAATGAACACTAAGATAAGAAGCCTTATGGAATTTAATTAGATTATCTTGCACATGTTGTTAGGAGAACATTATTGGATGGGATGATGAGAACACTGGGAGCTCAAATTGCTTCTGTAATTTTATCCCTCTCAAGATCTAACTCATCCTGATGCTTCTGTAATTTTGCGTGAACTAAAATTAGATGCTTTCTCATGTTGGTTAATCTAACTTGCAGCAATTCACATTATCTAATGATCATTGACAGGTTCGTAGATTGATCGTCGAGAAGCGCGTCAATGAGATCATCAACAGGTTGAACAAGACCAGGGTAGAACGCCGGCCAGACTTGAAAGGTACATATTATTGTTCTTATGTTTTGTGGTGATGCGAGAAAAATTGAAAAATTATCACAAAATTATGATGGATGGGAAGTTTTTTATCATGTTTTCTGGTGGTTTTTTTTCCTCGTATGTACACGTCACCTGACGGCACCAACATAGACTGCTAAAATCATTTATGAAATGCGACTAGTACATAATCTCAAATCAATTAAAATTCAAAAGCTTGATTGAACAAATAAAATAGTAGAGATGCATTTAATGTAATTTTTCCATCTTTTAACTACATCATGGCATGCATTACGATTTGTTATTTGGTTGGGATCCACAAATTTATCTTTGCAATGTGATTGTACAGCCGACAAAGATGCAGCGAACGCAGAGGAGAAGGCCGAGAGGAAGATGCAGTTGAAAGAAAAGGCAAGTCCTTGTGTGTGTTTGGTCAAATTTAAAATTTCAAGATAAACTATTTTATTGAGATTTCAATTTATAAACCTAATATTCCACCAGTTTTAATTTATTTAAAATTTCTACTTAAAAATGATTTATAAAATTTTGAAATAAACTGAGTTACAACTTCAATTTTAGCTGTGGCCAAAATGCCAGACACCCTCTTAGAAACAAAGGACGCTGAGTTAATTTTCTTGTCATGTTTGTGTATATGTATATTAACAACTAGTTGTGAGATTTGCAGAAGCGAAGAGAAGAGATAGAGAGGTTTGAGAAGGAACGGCAGGCGGAGATAAGGAGCTACAAAGGTCTAATGGTGGCCGAGAAGATGACGTCCAACAGGCAGATAGCTTCTGCCGGCAAGTCCCTGCAAGAAATGGAAGATGACTTCTTATAATTAAACTTCATAATTAAGTCTCCTAATATTGCTGAGACTGAAGAGATAGTGTGTGTATTATGTATACGAGTATAACATCCATGTGTGGCCTTGATGCATGAGTGAAATGATCGATCCTTCTTTTATAAATCTGTACATCTGTTTCCTGGAAGAATGAAGGCTACAGATGCGTTTTTTGGGAAAATTTCTTTCATGTACTACAAAAATTATAAATTATAGATTATAAAGTTGATAATATGTGATGAGATTCACATGTCAATCTCACAACCGGTAGCAAATACAAAAAAAAAAAAAAAATCCCTTTTTGCTTAGATGCAATATTATGTTCTGTGATGTGCTGCAAGCCGGAGCACAATTATAACTCAATTGATAAAGCATCTGGAGTCTTTTGATAGAAACCAGGATATAGCTCACAAGTTTACAACATTTGTATATTATGAATTTTCGAAAATAAAAAAAACCGTGTGAGTTTAAAACCTATACTAAATATGTTTCGGAGACTAAGCTAATAATATAGGGATTTGATTCCGCAATCTTTGGTATCCATGTACTTGTCAAGTAAGTCCTCTGCTACTCTTTAAAAAGTTGAAGAGTCACATAAACCATGCAACTGCGAATGTGTAGATTCCAGGATGACATAGCAGAAGAATATACGCATCTTTGTGCCTTTCGAAAAAGATCAAAAAGGGTATCTATTTAAGATCGCAACGTGAACAGTATTCTTTGTTTCGATAATTCAGGCGATTGCAGATATTTGCGAGGGACATATGGATGAGGATTAAGGACTCATCATGCATGTCAGTATCATGTTAATAGTTTTTAACGAACCATGCATTAAACTACATCACGTTAGCTTTCTACGGACTATATTATATTATTGGCTATATAGTAGCACGAAGAGTCCAATTCTACATAAAAAAAATCTTATAGAACTTTTAGAAGATCTGATGGGATGGTATAGACCATGGATATGAATAGATGTAAAAAATTATTTAGTGTGTGAATGGATTGTTTCGAACATGTTTAATATAGTTTAATTTATAAATCAGTCTAAATTTATAAATCTAATAAATCAGTATGGAAGGATTTAAATTTATCTAGGGGTTTTTAGTTCAAACATACTTCACCCTAAAAAATAGGATCGAAATTTAAATCCTTTATCCAACTCGATTTCAACTTATTTTAGAAGCTAAAGTCAAAATAACTTGGGCCAAACGCATCTTTAAGGAGTTTATAAATAGGGTACTTCTTTCTTCTATATTAAGACAATACTTCTGTTGTAAGTTGCAAGAATTTATTTGATTTGTGTCCACAAATCATCATGTTTTAAGTGAGGTGTGTCAAACTTAGTTAAACTTTTATTTGATTACCATAGTTAAGCATGAAATTTTTTTTTGTTATGCAACTTTTAAGACCCTCTTCCATATAAAATGTGGTGCCCAAAATGAACAGCACTATGTTACACATGTTTTTGCCAAATTTCATTTTAACCACAATCTTAAACTAAAAGAGAGCATCACAAATCAATTAATTCTAACTCGCTACAAGTTTGGTAGTGTTCATGTGTGGCATGCTCTAAGCCATTTGATGTTAATTTATGGAACCTGACAAAACAACCAAACTTTCAGATTTGGCACGCACTTAAACAAAATTAACATCACCATCATTCGGCGAGTTCTAGCTTCTAAATCTTCCAGATTTGGTACATAAAATACAATTCACATCAGCATCATTCGACGAGTTCTAAATCTTCCAGATTTGTGATGTAAAATACAATTAACATCAACATCATTCGCCAACCACGTTCTGAGTGCAGTACGCATATAAAAGAGGGGAAAAAACCGACGATCAGGCGGGTTGGACCTCGTCTGCCTGTTACAAGCTGCAGCCTGCTATATACACTAAATTGTAGGCCGGGATTAACCATGGGCCGGCCCGGCAATATGATATAACTATATTTAGTTTTCCGTTTGGGCACTGCGCCATTGCTCTGCATTTGGTAAAATGCTTTTTAACATATTATTTTTAATATTTTTCAATACTAGAGGATGTCTCAAATAAAAACTATTCTTAAAATAGTAAAATATAAACTAGCAAATTTGACTGTTAGATTAGATTTAAGGGACTAAGATCATCTACTAAAATCCACTTTCATATCTCAAACTTCAATGACTCCTTGAAATATTCCATTTTCATATTTCTGGCCTTCAAATTTTTGGTGGTATGGGTTGTGATAAAAGACTATTTAAATCTGATGTGACAGTTAGATTATAATGCACATTATTCTATTTTAAATTAATCTCTATTAGATACACACTCCTAGCATTTATAGTAACTTAGGGTCCTCAAAGCGCTGCCTTTGTGCCCAAGGTTTATGTTTCCTTAATAGGAGGTGTGTATAACTGTATAAGGGCATTTCTAACTGCTGGTGCAGAAGCAACACCAGCGGGCATGTCAATGCCAGTGTGGTACGAGCCAACACAGAGACCGGCGCAGTACTCGGTAGAGTGCCCCGCCGGTGATCCGCGAGCTCTAGCGCCTCTTGCAGCGCCCGTTTGGAGGCCCCTTGGAGCGCGCGGGGTTGAGGGAGGCGGTATGATTATTTGAACTGAACGAGTTCAGATGAAACGCTGACCGAAATCACGGTCCGCCCCACCACAAAACCCAACTCAACATCGCTGTCACGAGAAATCTACGTACAACGCCATGCGGTAAGCGATCCCTGAGCTCGTATTGTAGTACTACCCAAAATTTCAGCAGTCACATGACCTGTACAGCCAATAAAATCGTGCCACGTGCGTCGCTACCACTTAATCGGTCCATGCTTAGCTATTAGCTCGCACAGATATCCAAGCGAGACTTGCAGGAGTTGCAGGCTCCCTGCGCTCCCCAGCCCCCGTACCCTGCTCCCGAAAGCGACCGTCCGAACGTACCCAAAACCGAACATTTCATCCGTCCATCCGTTTTCAATCCAACGGTACAGATTTACCAGTCCCACCCACTGCCACAACAAAACCTCGGAAACTGTGCGTCTTCCCCCGTTTCCCACCTTTGAACCTTTCTCGTCCTCCCACGCGCGCACTGTGCTCTCTGCGTCCATGGCCGCCCTCACCTCTCTCCTCCTCCTCCGTCTCCTTCTTGTAGCCGCCGTAATGTCCGCCTCCGGCGGCGGCGCGCCGCTGGACCCGCAACAGCTCGTGGCCCTGCGGTCTCTTGGCCTCCCGTCGAAGGCCAACGTCGACCCCTGTGCCTCGGCGCCCTCGGGCGCGGTCACCGTGGCCTGCGACGCGGGGGCACCATACCGCCGCGTGAAGTCGCTGCTACTTTCCAACTGCTCAGCCACCACCTCCGTCTCCGCGGCCGCGCTGGAGGCTCTCGCGCCGTCCCTCCGCGCGCTCGGCTTCTCCCGCTGCCCCGCGGCGCCGCCACGCCTCCTCCCGCCGGAGCAGCTCGCTGCTAGCCTCCGCGCTTTCTCCTGCAATGCCTCGCTTCACCGCCTCTCCGCCGTGTGGCTCTCCCACCTCGCTAACCTCACCGACCTCGCCGTCACTGCCACGCCCCTCGCCGCCTCCTCCTCCGCGGAGCTCGCCGTCGTGGTATCCCACATGGCCCACCTCACCAGCCTCACCCTCTCCAACGCAAACCTCTCCGGCCTCCTCCCCCACCACTGGCACTGCCTCAACCTCACCCACCTCGACCTCTCCGGCAATCGCATCACCGGAGGCATCCCGCCCACCCTCACCCTCCTCGGCGGCCTCACCCACCTCAACCTCAGCTCAAACGTCCTCTACGGACTGATTCCCACCTCCATCGGCGACCTCATCTCGCTCACCACCCTGGACCTATCCAACAACTCCCTCTCCGGCCGCATCCCGGAAACCCTCACCACACTGCCCGAGCTCAGGGTGCTCAACTTGGGATCCAACCGTCTTAACGGCAGCATACCGGAGTTCTTGGCCGACATGAGAGGCCTAAAAGAGCTCAACCTCGAGAACAACGACTTCGACGGCATTGTCCCGTTCGACGCCGCATTCTTGTCCAATCTGAGGGTGTTTAAGGCTGCCGGGAACGGCAAGCTGTGCTATAACAGGTCAGTGTTGTCGTCAAAGATTGCGGTGGGGGTGGCGCCGTGCGACAAGTACGGGTTCCCGGTGCTGCCGCCGCCGGCCACGGCGAGGTCGGAGAAGAGCACGGACTACGACGACGGCGGCGGGGATGGCGACGGGGACGGCGGGGGCGAGGGGAGGAGGGGTGGGCCCAACGGCGTGGTTCTCGGGTTGGCCATTGGGCTGTCTTGCCTGGTCTTCGCCGTCATCTTGCTCGTTTGCATCTCCAAGGTCTGTGCGTGAAATGCGGGCGCGCGCACAGGTTTTGTGGCTTTTGCTTGTGTACTTGTGATGGTTAAAATCGTCTTTTGCTGTTAATTCTTCTGCACATATGCGTTATTGATTCCCTAGGATATTTAGGCAGTGTTACAGTATTATTACAGAATTTGTTTGTTGTGATTTCTTACGGTATTTCTATTTTATTTTCCTTCAACTTAACCGATCTAACTGTTAAGATTTATATACTCTTCTTCGTGTCACTCCCATCCCATCACATGTAACTTTGAAAAAGATGGTATAAGTTTTAAATAGGTATAAATATAATTTCAACTGTTATTTCTTTATAAGAAATCTCTCAGATCAATCTTATCCTAAAAAATCTGGTCTCCTCCTCAGCTCATTTTGCCGTACGTCCTCCCCATCGCCGGTCGCTGGCCAGGAGAACGGCGGCTGGACGGGCTAGCGGATTGTCGGATAAGTTTGAGATTAAATTGAGTACTTCTATTTTGAATTAAATTGAGTTGAGTTTTAGCCTTTGAATCTTGTTCATATAATTAATTATATTTGAGATCAACTTGCCTCTGGCCTTTGAGATGGCGTCATGGCATAGATTCATAAACCCAACAGGATTGTTGGATTTAGTTGAGTAATTCAGTGTAGATTTTAAATCTTTATCAGTCTGGTGCTAATGTACACTTTCTCTGCAAATTGTCATTTAAACTCTAAAATAGATACTATAATATGCGCAGCCTGGTGCCCCATGTTCAAGCTATAGGGCTTGTTTGGTTGATGGTTATTTTTGCGAAGTGAAATCTCGACTCTTTCAAATATATTTCGCTAGTGAATCCAATGTTTTGACAAGTTAAATGAATTTGCTATGACCAGTAGCCACATAAAGCATATTTTTAGCAAAATGTATGGCAGGGTTTTCGGTGTTACACAGCCAATCAAAAACAAACCAAAGGTCTTGGCTAATTCTTTCTGGCTCAGCTGCCTACCAAACCAAAATAGTAAGGCTGAAAGTGTTGCAACATCTCTCTTTCCGGCATTTGCTTGCCGTGAGTACACACAGGAAGTGTAAGCTTGGTGGGTGTGTTGATGAGTGGTAGTGTTCATGACATTTGTTTCTTTCTTGCATGGACTTTTCGAATTGGAGGCAGCCATCTTTTTTACTCATTTAGCCTTTAAGCCTATGTTGTCTGCTGATTTCTTATTCAGCGGAGCTGCAGTGTTATCATGTAGCATGGACTAGAAAAAAACATGGCATTGGTACAGTTCGTGAGTTGTGATGATATCATGATCTGTCATCTATGGCTAGTTCACTTGGGCTAGCATGTACGGATGAGAGTACCACTTTACTGTAGCACGAGTATTTGTTGAACCAACAGTCGGGAGGGAACCACGGGCAGAGAGACGGAGAGACCCTCGTCAGAAGGGCCGAACCAGAAAACGCAGACCATGGGGGGCCCAAGCCTCATGCTAGTGCCACACTCTTTTATTGCATATTTTTTTACTACTTATTATATATAAAAGCTTTCACTGTCTTTCTCATGGTAATTTTTCGACTCGGCCCGGTAGCTGCTCATATACACTCTCTTATTTCAGTGGCTTTGGGAACATCCACTTCCCTCTCAGAAGTCCTATTATTATATTGTACTAATTTCAGCATGCGAGATGCTCGTACTATTGATGGTTCTACTTTCGAATGTCACTGACAATCTTATTACGAAATGTACGTAGGTGACTGAAATTTATCTTTAATCTTGTTTTGCCAACTTGCTGCTGACAAAAATGTGATGTAGTGATCGTGATCCTAATGAACGTTCATGATTACATCATGTCATTTTTTATTCCCTTACTCATGAGACTTATGTTTGTGCAAGATCCACCACATTCCACAGATCGGTCCAGCTGATTCTGTCCAAGTAAAACACAATCATGGGAAACGAATCACAAACTAAAGCATGCACATAAGCACTTGAGTTTTGCCTTTGTATAGGCCACATCAGTGCAAGCCCATTAGGTATCATTTTTACAGCATGAATGCATGCATCACATTCTTGATATATGTAGGCAGATTAAAAATAGATCTGAGTAGATCAATAGCTCGCTGATTCAAAGCAGGCCGCCTCAAGCCGGACCAATTCAGCCCTTGGGCTTCAAAATTCAAAGCCGAGCACAGTTTAATCTAATGGAATTTGTTTCGGCCTAGTTGAGTTATATCACTAGGCCCAGTTGGGATAAAAAAACGTTTGGGCTTAATAATTATATTAAACATTTTTGTGATGCGATTCATGTGACTTAAAAATTATTAAGATAGGTTGAATGACAGATCAACAACTCATGATAATATGCTTTTCATCTCATATATTGCATCACTTATACAATCAACCACATATCTTATCTCAATCTGCTACCTCGTATAACTAGTCAAGCACCCCTAGATAAATCATTTCATTCTATCTAACTAAATGAGCATGTCCATCCAACTCGTTGGTATTATGCGAGTCATCCAGCTCGTTGGAATTATGCGAGTAACCAAATCGCCCACGTAATTTTAATGAGAACAACGGCACTCTCAGTTTAGACTAGTTGCTATGCCTCAGTTGCATAGTCACCTAATCATGTAAGTTGCACTAATGTGAGTGTTAGTGGAACTCATTAACATATGACATAACACTGACATGTTATTATTGCTCAATGCTTATAAAGCACAATAAATCATAAATTTTTTTAAAAATATATAAAATAGTTATAAATAAGTAAAAAAGAACCGTTACAAAAATGGTAAATAAGCCAATAAAAGACTTCTATAATACTCCAAGACTGAGGTGTGACGTGTTGGCTACGCTCACGCAGCAAAAGAGCTGTTAAAATTTGTTGGAATCATATGAAAAGCAATTGAAACAACTTGTCAAAAATCTATCACAAATCAAAAGTCTTGCAAAAAAATCAACAATTTTTTTTGACACGGTATAAAACAGTAGAAGTACATAGCATTCTTCCCCTTTACTCTTTCTATAGCTTCTTCTATGGTTCATACTTCAACAATGTGTATGCGTCTCCTCAGCCTTCAACACCAAAACTTCCAAATGACACAAACAGTAGCTACATTCACTTGGATTGGATGCACGCACCTCTTAATCTCTCAACTGTCTCCACATCAACAAACACATACATTTGCCAAATTAACATGGCTAATTTAACCCCCAAATCTTGGCGCACCAAGGACGTTTTTTTTTACATCACAGAGCTTCCAAACTGCTCCAATTAAAGATCCAAATGGCGCGGTCGCTTTAGCAGTCGATGGAGCCGCAGCTGCCAGTGTTGGCGGTCTCGGTGGTGCCCAAGAAGGGGTCGATCTTGACCCAGAGGAGGGAGAACACCGACGCCAGCAGCACGGACCAGAGCACGACAATGGTCGGCGTCCGGTTCTGCCGGCCCATCAGGCCCTTCAAGAACGGGTACAAGTGCAGTATCACCCACATCGAGAAGAACACCTTCCCGAAGAGCGGTCCCCACGACTCATATCCGCTGTTCAGCGCGTCCGAGAACCCGGCCACGACACCGACGAGGTTGAGCACCAGGATGGTGGTCGGCGGGATCAGGACAGTCGTCCACTTGAACACGTAGAGCTCGCCGAACTGTGTGTCGTCCGAGGCCTTGGCCGTGACGGTGAAGTTGGTGTCCAGGCCGGCCACCATCTTTAGGATACCCTGAAACACGGCGAAAAGGTGCGCCGACAGGCCACCGATGACCCAGAACTGCTCGTTACGCCACCAGTCCTCGATGCCGATGCCGCTCCACCGCAGCTCCAGGACACTCGTCACAATGATGGATATGAAGAGCCCCAGAAACCATATCGTTGCCGCATTGGACAGCTGAAACAACAACAGCAAGTAAACGATACTAAGCAATGCTGATTCGTAAACAGAGTCAAAGTAAGCTCTACGCGGCGGTTCTTACCGTCGGAATGATGAATTTTCCGGTGAGAAGGCAGATGGCGGGTAAGGAGCAGTAGGCGATGAGAGGAAGAGAGGTGAATGGATAGACGATGGTGTTGATGTAGGCTAGTCTTTGGAGCCATTTCAGGCGGCCGCCGCCGTAACCGTACCAGAGCGGGCAATGCCGGCTGAGGAAGATTTCGACGGAACCGAGAGCCCACCGGAGAACCTGATGCAGACGGTCAGAAAGGTTGATTGGGGCTGACCCCTTGAATGCCGGCCGAGTTGGCATGCAGTAGATGGATCGCCAACCACGGCAGTGCATCTTGAATCCAGTCAGAATGTCCTCTGTAACTGAGCCGTAGATCCAGCCAATCTGAGACAGAACAGAAACAGCACCTCATGAATAGGGAAAGAGCAAAGGTGTTTGAAGTACCGACAGAGCTCTTAGCATCAGTTGCATGTTCTGACATCACATTCGTATGATGGTGCAAATTATGATACAAGCTTTGCTCACCTCTTTGCCCCATTCAGTTTTCTCCTCATACCCACAGCTAATGACATGAATTGCTTCTTTAATTAGTGTGGACGGGTCTGCTGAGTCAGGCACGCCACCATTCTCCATAAGAGTTGATTCAATGAATACTGAAGACAGCCCAAACGACTTCTCGAAGCTCATCTGGGAGATCAGCATGGACCTCTCATATTCATCATAGTCTGCAAAAGCAACCGCATCATTCTGAGCATACAATTATTCAGGTTTTTGTAACCTTTTGATCCCACCAAGCATGTACACTTACTGTCAATTTCGCGAAGATTGAAAATGGCAGACTCTAGGTCTTCTCGTCGGGAGTCTCTATGGATTTCCTTCTCACTTTTCTCAACCTTCTTTGAGCGGCAGCAGCAGCAGCACCATGAACAGACTGAAGACTTTGGAAGGGCAGGCAGAGAAGGTGGTCCATAACCATAAAGTGCTTGCCTATTGAAAACACAACCAGTTCCCACATAAACTGGACCTTGGATGCCATCAAGCCCTTTCATGTTAACCTATATACCATAAGTATGAACAAAATAAGTTAACTGAGTATAAGTAAGATGTAATACAGCATCTCTGGCTTAGTACTTACATCAAAGAAGACAACATTCCTATTGGCATAACGATCACTGCGATCAATACCATCGAACCTCTGAGGGAATTGGACATAGCAGACATCTCTACCGACAGAAGGGTCCATCATAAAACACATTGCTTCACGAACGGCTTTGCTGTTGTTAACATAGTGATCACAGTCAAGGTTAAGAATGTAGGGAGCATTTGTCAGAACCGCAGACACTCGGACCTGTAATATTATAAATTTGTCCAGTCATTATGAATTCAAGGTAATTTCGTGGTAGATTAAACAGATAAATATGGTAGTTCTATCTGAACAACGCAGTTACCAGAGCATTCATAGCCCCTGCCTTCTTGTGATGCTGGTATCCTGGTCTTTTCTCTCTCGAAACATACACTAATCTAGGAAGCTCATTTCCGTCAAAGTCACGAGCACCAGTTTCACCAAGAAAAACCTGTGAATATGAAGGGATGAGAGTAAATTTACAGAATATGCTACTAAAAAACATGCCCACACGGTAACTACTCATTGGTTTTCTTGCAAGATCAACACCCATCATATAGGAAGGAGTCAGTTCTGTAAAAGAAACACTTGGAATTGTATAATTAATGCATGTGCAAAAGCATGGGTTCAGTCAATTATTTAATTTGAATATGGAATTTTTCTATTTTTCTAATCAACTATATTCTTCGACAGGTGATAAAAAAACTATAGGTACAGTAACCTTTGCAATACTAAGCTGGCATACAAATGATCAAATAAAGTTGTAGCGTGACATATGCAACATCTATGAAGTACTTGGAACTAGACATACTTGTTCTTTATAAATTTTGAGAAAAAGAATAGAAAAACTAGTTTGTAGTTGCTTATCTTATTATTAATGCAAAAAATGATATCTATAGAGAACTAGCCATAAATCATGCCTAGCTCCAATAGATTGATTTTTCAGTAAGAAAGGGAAGAGAGCAATTACCTGGATCATGCCAGGGTGGTCACGAGGATTGTTCCCTGGCCAAGGTGTCCCATCTTGCATAATCCAGCCTTCCTCAGGTGTCTTCTGAGCCTTGGCAAATAAAGCATTTATCCTCACCTTGTACTCTTCATAGTCCCTCTGCATGAAACACAATAGTTGTTACACAACCAAGAGCAAATTGTAAGCAGGCAAATGAAAGAGCATTACAATGTTCACAACAAAGATCTACCTTCATAGCCCTGCGTTCCTTGACGAAAGATGGGTGTATCTTGTCCTTCAAGTAGTCAATCTTCTGCGAGAAGTAGAATTCAGGGGCTCGTGGCTCAATCGCGTACTTCTTGCAAAATGGAACCCACCTCCTAGAAAATTCTGCAGTTTCCGCAAGTGATTCAAACGTGAGCATGGCAGAACCGTCATCAGAGACGTAGCACGAAACCTTCTCGACAGGATAGTCCACAGCAAGAATTGACAGCACGGTGTTTGCAGTGATTAGCGGAGGTTCTTTCAATGGATCCACTGTACTGACAAAGAAATCCACAGGTGCTAACCCAGAATCCTCTCCATCTCCGTAGCTGTAACCATACAACAATGATGAGGCTTAGTTGATAACAATGCTGTACCAGTATACATGGTTCTAGTGTATACTACTATCATACCGTGCAATCAGCCTATCAACATAGGTCTCTCGATTGATAGGAAACCATTTGGGGAATTGATCCAAGATCCAGGAGAAACCAAACCAGATCTCGCATATGACTGATGTCATCCAGAGACCGAAGGCACTGTCAACAGGGTTGGTGATACGGTAGTGAAAGAAGAGCCCGAGAACTATCAGCCGCATTATGATGACTGCCCTGTAAGGCGTGAGCTTGTTTTTCGATACAGGTATGACTTTCGAAAGTGGCTCATATGCATCTGTCAAGCTGCAAAATTGATTGGTGTTCAATTATGACCAGATATGCCGCCCTAAGTTTACCATTATAACTACATGAGATGACCAATGCACAAAATTCACATTAGAAGCAACAGATTTTGAATTTGATATTTATTTTATATTTTATTAACAAATATGCCTGATGTTAAATTGGTCCAGCAATAGACCAACCATGCCTTACACCATGTTGAAAGCACTTCATGCGATGGTCCACCAGTATATCAAAAGAGAGTACGGAACCATATTGGATTGATGTCTCAGACCTAAATCAAGCCATAGCATAAGGTATGAAGTCTGCTACAAATATCACCTGATGGCATATACTTGGTGAGATAATAAGTGCATGATCTTCAAGCATTTTCAGGAAGTGTTGGGCAATGCTAAGACATCAAGTTCAGTTTTAAATGCAGACACCTGGGAATCTAGTACATTTTTAAATACATCAGATTTGCCATAGAGAGTTTCCAAATGGAAGCAACTAATTTCTAAACTTGTTATGGTTATACCAAAACAAGGATCAACCAAAAGTAGTGCAAATATCAGATCCTC
Organism: Pharus latifolius; assembly: GCA_019359835.1. Taxonomy (NCBI): domain Eukaryota; kingdom Viridiplantae; phylum Streptophyta; class Magnoliopsida; order Poales; family Poaceae; genus Pharus; species Pharus latifolius. The sequence continues at coordinate 21,117,570 of CM033319.1, forward strand.
ATCTAATCAGAGATGATTTAACACTCAAACAGTAGAGGAACATATCAGTTCTTTTTTTTTTTTTGAAATACGAGAAATGCATCAATTCATCCATATATCCATACAGCAGAATATGTTATGAATGGACCACAGAAAGGGATTAGTAAATGCGTGCTTGGTTCTCACTCTTTGTCATCCAAGATCTGCTGTTCCACCGGCGGAGCTTGTGCTTTTGCCGCAGCCTTCTTGGCCGAAGATTTCTTCTCATTCTTCTTCTCTTTCCAGCTCTCCACCCGGTTCTTCCATATGGGCTTCCCAGAGTCATCATTCAACTCTACAAATACAATTTTCAATACTCCAATGACAACACAATAGAAAAAGAACACGAAACATATATTCTTACCACTTCCAATTCCAGATGCACTGCTGATGGTCCTGGCATGGCTGCTGATGGTCCTGGCATGGCTTCCTTCATCCTGCTCCAGCAAATTCCATCCCCAAATATCAAAATATTTTCCAAACAAACAAAATCAAAACCATCCACCACTTACTTCTAACCAACAAAATTCACCTTAGAGGAATCATGGCATAATTCAGTTGTTAAAACACTCGCCATTGTTATCAAACAAGATGTCACAGGTTTGATATCAGCTTTCGTTTAGACATTTTCCAGACAGGTCTGATCTAGTTCTTTCTAACTCAAATCTACACAAGCATACAAAAATTTCACCTGGCGATCGTTGAGGTGGCTCGCGATGGTGACCCTCTCACGCAAACCGCCGGCCGCCTGAGGCTCCTCCTCCGCCTCCTCTTCAGCACTCCCCTTACCATGATCTGAAACAGAGCACCCACATCAGAACAGAGTCCGTCCCAGTGTCCCCCTAAAGCCTCCTCCTAATTGAACGCACCTAGAGCCGCCTGCTCCGGTGCGGCGTAGTCCCCACCGCAGCGGGGACAGGTAGTGCGCCCTTCAGCAGCATCATCATTGAGGCAGGCCTTGCAGAGCGCGTAGGCGCAGCCGCGGCAGGCGGCGTGCGCGTCGTCGCCGCAGGCAGCGCAGGGCGGGGTGGCCGACTCCACCATCATGACGACGCCAACGCCGAGCGGGAGCAGCACAACACCGACAACGCGGGGCTTCGGGGGATCGAGAGGAGTGGGGTGGCGGGGAGGCTAAGCGTACCGGAGGTTGGAGGCGTGGTGATATAGGAGGAGGGGATGGTGCAGGTAGGTGGGGTTGGGGCGTCGGCATCGGCGGGTGGATGGAAAGAATGGAAGCAAACGGTGGAGGTGAGGGAGGTGTGCGTGAGGAGTTTTCGCGGGTTTTTGCGGGGTTTGGAAGCGAAGGTGATGGGGGGAGGGGAAGGTGGCTGTAGCCAGGTCGGAGGTCGTTGGTGCGGGGCCGGGCGGGACCCACCGGTGCGCCAAGGAGAAGAGAGATGAGATATCGTTTTTGACAGCGCTTTTGCTAACCCACAGCGAGACCGACTCGGAGAGAAACGTGTGGAATAATCGAAACTTGGTTTGCTGCATTCTCAGATGTTATGTCACTCTTTACGATCTCTTTTTTCGCTCGAGAAACTACACTCTTGACAGTTGAAGTTATCAGCTATTCATGCACGTTCTTTTTTCGACAACTGCCTTGGTCTTTCGTCTATTTTAGTCCCTTCAACTTTTTTTTAAAAACTTTTTAGTCTCTAAATTTTAAAAACTAAAAAATGTGCTATTTTAGTCCTTTGTATCAAAAAACTTGCACATCTATTGAGCATTCAAGTCACTGATAATCAAAATTTATCTGTCAGTAACTCTACGTGTTAGTAACTATAAACACTTATTTTGAATTTATCATTAAAGTTGGCGGCTAAAGTACGCCTATGAAGATTTTAGGTTTTAAAATATTGCAGGGTGCTTGAATGAGCCTTTCTATTAGTTCAATATCAATTAACTTGTGCAAAATCTCATCCCATAGATATTAATCAGTTCTATATATGACGATGGTTGCATATTAAGCGCACTATGACTGATAGCTTCGTATTTCCATGGCCTTACTAATGTTATATATCTTGATTGTATGTGGAGTAAAAGGACTTAATGTAGCTAAATTCGAGTAGAAGATCCCGATAACACAAAAATACAAAGCAGTGGAGGCTCAATGTACTTAAATTTGACTAGAGGGGTTTATTTGCACAAAAGTGCAAAGCAGACAATCCTTAACTGCAATTTTGTTTTTAGAAAAATAGAGATTTATGATGTGATTTTAGTTTCTACTCTCTCTATTTTACAATATAAGTCTAATTACTGTGTGTGTGAGAATTGAGATGCACGAAATAAAAAAAAATTATAGTGAACTATGATAATTTATTATTGGACCATCTACTTTAAGTGGGTCTGAGGATGGAGAGATTAAAGAAATACTCCTGATTCCCCACAACTACGCATGAAACAGTTACTTATTAATATGTACATATATACATATTACAAATACATAATACTACACAAAAAGAGTTTAACAAGCACACATATCAGGTAAGGGCCTTATGGCCTTAGTAACAATACGATGCCAACTTGTCAAATATACGGAGTTTAATAGTTTTGAAAATCTTTGCAACAGAAACTAGAATCTTTGTCAGAGTTTAACTCAGACTCGAAGATCGCAACCTTAGAACTCAAAGCCTTCTCTTTGATAGTCTTACACTCAAGGCCATAGCCATACAGCTCCTAACCTGAATAGACTTTATCTCCAACTGAAGCCAACGATGGAAGCAAGGTGAGTAGTTGTTACTTAGCAAGCCACTTATACAAATATTTTGCTAAACCCTTTTTACTTCTTCCGACAGTCATTAACACACTGTTATATAAACTTACTAACATAAAACACAGGGTTTTAGTGACTTTGATGGAAGAAGTAAAAAGAATTTAGCTAAATAGTTGTAAAGAACACATTTTCACTCTTAGCATGAAATCAAATAAGTTGTACTGATGGCCATCCTCAACCATCACAGGTATTTATCAACAAAACATGCACCAATACTGCTTGTGCCATTTTTACCATGACAGGCTAGTGGTCCAGGTAGTATGAAGTATGTGTATATGTCTTAACTTTACAGAGGTGTACTACTGTACTCATGAGTTATCTCAACTACTATGGTCAGATTACTGAATGTGACATAACTGTATCAAGATTTTTTTTTACAACCAACATAAATTTACGTTGCCTAATAAAGAACATCCAGCAGTTTCAATTACCGTTGTGGAGGACTCTCCCCCACCTGAAAAGTACTCATGTGACATCCCGACAATATTTCCCATCCACTCATGGGCATGGATTCGAACACTCCCTTCACAACTCCCCCTATACCATTCCCATCACAGGGAATGAGGACAATCACCATACAGCGATAAAATAGATACTTTGTAAAATACTTAGTAAGGCTTGTCTCATACTAAATTTGTGGTTAGTATGTGAGGTTCAGCCATAAAATCATAACACAAAATTCTTGTTCTTATTTGTTCTAAGTAATGGGTCTTATCCATAACCCTACCATGCACCACAGCATCAACCGCCTTCCTAACCCTTATCATGATATCCTTAAATATCACAATCTCATTTAACAAAATAGCCATTTTAGTTAAACATTTGCATAATTCATGAGTATATAAAAAGAGTAATTAATACATACATAAGACTGCAATAAGAATACTAAGATTATACAACCTAGGGTGGCAAAGCACACATACTAACACTTCAAGGGGGGTGTTCAAGTTTAGGTTTCTATCTAAGCATGATTATCCCAACATATTCTTGAAATCAACTTAGTATGCATAATGTTTGGGAAACCAAATTAATTAGATTTGTCAAATTAGGGTTCCTACATGGTCAATGATGAGTGATTTGCCTTCTCGCTCTAAAGCGTCAACACCTTTGGTCGTAAGTCCTTCGGTCCCCTTGAAAGCACTAGGGTCATAACCTACATGTGATAATTTACACACAACACATAAGCATTTTGTTGAGGGATAAGACTCCCCCAACAACAAAGATCTACATGTTGCAAACACTCCTGTGACTCGGGGTGATTGTATGATGAGTCACTCCAAATTTGACAAAAGAAGATGGAAACATAGAGAATTTATACATGTTGGGTTCTTGGGGAGGGACCTTAAACTTGTTGGAGTGTCCCTGACCTTAGGTCAATTGGAAGTCACCTTCGAGGGGAGAGGATCTCAAGGCACTATGAGTAGTTAAATGGTTGTATTGACTTTTCTCAATAATGAGATCATCCCACAAGTGTGAAGTACAATGGGAATTTATAGCACTAAAAAGGAGCTAAAGGTCGTTAGCGGTCTCCGAGACCGTGGGATGACGGGAGAGATTGTCCTTTGGCCACTTAGATCTTGCCGAATGGTTGACACATGGCGTCAAGAGTCCAATTCCTAGGGACTTAATCCAATGGGGTTTGACAAGCCAGACCCACACAGTAGGCCATTAATGGGGGGTAAGGTTCCTAATGGGACGTGGGGTGGTCCGATCTTTCGATGAGAACAACAACTATCGATTTGTGAAGACGACTCTCACGATCCGGCTACCAACCGTACACGACTGATACGCCCTGGTAATCGTTGAACCAATTTCGGATTGTTATCGACCGAACTAGAAGCACAATCGATCTGATCACGAAGATCTATTCCTGCAAGCGATCGAAGAACAAGCAAGAACAAAATAAACAAGCAATCTGAAATTGCAAATATAGATTGAATCACGATAGAGAGTTGAGGTTCCGAATACAGATATTGATGTTGATCTAACCGACCAAGAAGAATATCTCAATAGCTTTACGAAGGAAAGACTATAACTAAACAAAACCCACAGAACCCTAATGGTTCGGTCAGATTATAAAGAGGAGGTAAAAGAGGTAGGTGGCCAGATAAGAAAACCTGAAACCAATATGGACTCTTTCCCTACTCAGACTCTAACTCGATATATGGGCCTTAACCCAACCAAAAGGTGACGTAGCACCATAACATAACTAAAATAAATCTAGATAATTACGGTATGATCGACAGTCAGGCGGCAGCACCATTATCCCAATCAGTTGGTCGAACAACAACTCCATCGATCCGTTCGGTCCTCCAAAGCAACACCGAGGTTCCTGATAAGAATAAGATCACACGCATCAGGCAGCATCGAGTTCAAAGTATATGAATGTATTCCAATAAACGAATTTACCTGACAATTAAGTTGACGTGCGTGTGCTCTAGTGATCAGTCCTATTGATCGGTGAGAAGCAATAGAAGTTGTAGGACCGATAGCAGTGATGTCCTCATCAGTTCCCAAACGGTCGACGACTACCAGGGACATGGGGGCCCCTCGAGAAAAAGGACCCACCAGGGGACTCAAGAACCCCAAACGAGTGACGAGTACTAGGAGGCACGGAAACTCCTGAGAAGCAAGGACCTATTGGGGGCGGGACCCAGTGTGAGCGATGACCACCGGGGGAACGGAGGTCCCTGGGAAAGAAGGACCCCCTGGGGGCGAAGGACCCGGGGCGAGTAACGACTACCGGGGGCAAGGAAACCCCCTGGAAGTAAGGACTCATTGGTGGCTCAGGACCCCTCGGCAAGCGACAACCATCGGGGGCACAGAATTCCTTGAAAAATATGGGACCCGCCAAGAGCTTGGGACTCCTCGGGCGAGCAATGACCATTGGGGACGCAAGGGTCCCCAGGAAAATAGGATCCGCCGGGGACTCGGAGTCCCTGGGTAGACTACACCCATCGGAGACATGGGTTTCCCAGGTGGTTGGTGGACCTCTGGGACACCAGCTTAGCGCTCCCTCAACACATCTAGTGTCGTGGTATTGCGAATACCCCGGCAGATTTTGCGAACAATCCTAGTGAAGATTATGCGGCGCGAGCTGACCGGACGACCGGTCCTCCCCCGCCGGACAAACACAAGAAATGACACGAGGATTTATACAGGTTTGGGTCCCGGTGGGGGCCCTAGTCCTGTCGGTGCGCTCCCGACCGGAAACGGCTGGGGAGGCTCTCTCCGGGGGAGAGGCTTCCGGAGCACACCTGTTAGTTTTTTAGCTATTCCAACAAATGAATCACTTGCTTACAACTGAGGGGTACAAGGGCTATTTATAGCCCCAAAAAGAAGCAAAAAGACCTATCTACCCCGGAAGCCACCGTCGGATTGAGGGGTAGCAACGTTCTTCTCCCGGTCAAACGTCTTAGATGTTTGACAGGTGGTCGCTGATTCCAGAGGCGCTCCTCGCGTGACCTGCACGTGATAGACAACTCGAGACTTTACCTTTAGAAGGGCGATGAGGGCCGGGACATACGCCGGGGGCCAGGTCCCCGGGCCAAAAGGCGGCGCCCGGGAACGGCCCCGGAGGCCAGGTCCCCGGGCAAATGGCAGCGCCCGGGACGGCGCCGGAGGCTAGGTCCCGGGGGCCAAATGGCGGCGCCCGGGACCGGCGCCGGAGGCCGGGTCCCAGGAACCAAAAGGCGGCGCTCGGGGAGGCACTGGAGGCCATGTCCCCGGGCGAAAGGCGGCGCCCGGGGAGGCCCCGGAGGCCATGTCCCCGGGCAAACGGCGGCGCCCGGGACCGGCGCCGGAGGCCGGGTCCCGGGACCCGAGCGAATGGCGGCGCCCGGGCCCAGGACCGGCGCCAAAATGGCGGCTCCCGGGACTGGCGCCGGAGGCCAAGTCCCGGGGGCCGAAAGGCGGCGCCCGGGGAGGCCCCGGAGGCCATGTCCTCGGGCAAACGGCGGCGCCCGGGACCGGCCCCGGAGGCCAGGTCCCGGGGGCCAAGATGGCGGCGCCCAAGACCGGCGCCGGAGGCCGGGTCCCGGGGGCCAAAAGGCGGTGCCTGGGAAGGCACCGGAGGCCATGTCCCCGGGCAAATGGCGGCGCCCGGGACCGGCGCCGGAGGCCAGGTCCCGGGGGCCAAAATGGCGACGCCCGGGAAGGCCCCGGAGGCCTCGTCCCCGGGTGAACGTGATGCAACTTACCTGGACTTAATCTCGCGGAGATTTCCCCCAACATATAGAAAATAGAGTTTATAATTAGTAATTGTACATGCATGCAAGTAAAACTGAATCAAATGGTTGAGGGGTCGAGGGGAGACTCGATACTAAAGGAAACGAGTTGAGTTAGGGTTTGGATTCGACTTGAAACAGACGTTAGGAAAATTTGTAACTTGAAAGGAGAAAATTTCTAGACCAGAGGTTTAAGATTTAACACCTCGAACATGGTGCTGCTGGTGCAGCGAAGAAATACACACACTAAGACTTTGGTTGGCACCATATGCGGCTTGGTTGGTGGTTGACGGCTCCTAAAGACAAACTCAGAGAAACTGCGAGAACTGCGGTAGTTAGTGGTGACATTGGTGGTGCAAGTTCTAAGATAATTTGTGAGGATAAATTTGTAAAAATATGTTAGTAAGTTTATTAAATTGTAAGTAGATTTATATTGTGAAATATCTAAAACTAAAATATATATTTATATTATGAAATGAAGATAGGATATGCTATATTTTTTTGGTGATGTATTAATGCAGTGGTGTTTGGTTAGTTAAATGGCTCCTGGCTTGGCTTTGGGTTGTGTTTTTTTTAGCGGATGGTGTATTTTGTTGTTTGACATTCTTAGAAGGATGCAAAAATGCGGTCTCCAGCCCTGGGATAAACACTCAAATTGAGCATACGAGCAAGACCTAGCTGGTCACTCGCGTGATTAAAGGAGTGATTAACATAGATTAAAGACTATTAAAGTATACTAAAACTTTTGATTATATATTTTTTTTCTCATCTCATACATCCACCTATCTTACAATCTTAAAACTATTCAAATAATATTTCAACTCACTCCATATCATTTTATGCAACCAAACCAAATAATTTCTACTTCCATAACTTCATCTTGTCTTGACCAAACTTGGCTTGATGAGTTCATCCTATCGAGACATTAAGTCAAAAGTATATTGAGTATTAGATGTCTCAAATCAATGGTTAATATTGTTAGACCAGACAATATTAAAAAGAAAGAATTGTAAAAATTTAAAACTTATACATTATGGAGTAGTATAGATATTTCTTTGACTCAACTCACGCATCCACCTTCTAGTTGTGTTACTGGTCAAATTAACCAAACAAGCGAGCCCATATCACCCTCACATAATACTTACATCTTTTCAGACAATCTCAATCAAATTTGACCATATGAGCTTATCCCATTGAGACAGTAAAGCTACCTTTTGACTCGTGTAGACAACCAAATGCCCACCGTATCGCTGGATCATTTACTCCATGCTCCGCTGGAGATGGCACAAACTTGGGATTTTGCCTGGAGCCTACAGAACGCAAGTGCCTCGGACACCCATGAGGCCATGACCCAGCATTTCATCTGTTTAGCACACTTGGACCGCCCAAAATTGGATGCCTCGATTTTTGGCCCAAATCCTATGGAAAATACACCGTCCAATATATACAACTATCAAGCCACTTTGGACTCACATAGACAACCAAATGCCACCATGTTGTTGGACCGCAAGTGTGTGTGGTACGCGCACATTTTCCCTGTTCAGAGTTGAGACACTTGGACCGGCCAAAATTGGATGCCTGAATTAGGCCTAAATCCTGAGTAAAATAGACCATAAGTCCATAACCAATCCCGAAAATTTCTCATCTCAGCCCAAACGAGACCGCCAACGAACGATGTGACACAAACCACAACAGAATGGCCTGCCTTCTCCTGTGATCCAGGAAAGCACCTTCCCGGGTGCATAGGCTAAGAACATGTTTGATTTGAGGTTTCTAACAAGAATTTTCGCAAAAACTTATATCCAGTGGTTTCCACCATAACTTTTTTTTTATTTTATAGAAATCCTCAATTTCAAACACACCCTAAAGGCCCAGAGTATAGGATTAACAGTTAGAAATTTTTTGGCCTTTTCGTTTATCCTTGGGCCCTTTTGTTTTTTTACAATATATATTTTCTTTAAGGAATTGTTTTTCTTTAGATATTGGCATAGTCCGTCATTGTGGCTGTTCAGGACATGTAGACAAGAGAAAGTCATAGATCAAATTTTAAAAAATTCAAAAATAATCCACACAGTATATAATTAATGGAGATCAAATCTTGATTTTTAGCCAAACAACCTATATACCCACAAGACTTTTGTTGGCTTTAAAAAAAAATGTTTACCTGAGCTTCTACACAAGGATGTACCTGATTTGTGAATTGTTGCATTTTTCGTGAAGATGGGAAAGTATTGAGTATTTTATCTTCTTGAATTCAGCATCAATGGATGATAAAAGTGCATTCAATTATAAAGGGGAAAGGAGAAAGAAAAACCAAACACCACAATTGTTATTTTATCACACAATCATATCAGAAATTAGCAACAGAAAGAGTAGGATAACATGGCCTTTTCAATTTATTTATTCTATAACAGAAAGCCAAGCAATGCCCAAAAAATATTATTCACAATGTGGCAGGCATTTCTTAGGTGACATAATGGAATAAATTTAAAGATCTCCCGGCTAATTTAGGATGTGCTTAGCTCTGTTTACCCCATTCTCAACTTCTCTAAAATAAAGAATATTTTATATAAATAACTTTTTAAAAAAGAAAATTATAAATTTGACCCAATATTTCAAAAAATTGTAGAAATAACCTTTTTAGAAGTGTGATTGAATTTAGACTATGGCAGCAGAAGTGCGGTAAATCTCTCTACACACAACTAGTGTGCGGTAGAGAAAAATCAATAAAAAAATGAGTCTGCAACACTTCAAGGTGTAGCAGTAAATATTCAAATTTTTTTTATTAATTCAGATCAAAGTTTTATAGAGGAAAATTTCAATTCTTTCGATATTGATATCTTTTGATCTATAATTTGGATTGACAATCCGTTTAAACTGGTGAAATCGCAAAGTAAAAATGATTAGATCGACACAAATGAACTATCAATTGGAGCTATATATATCACAAGATATCATATATTATATCTTACGATATATAGCTCCAATTGATAGTTTATTTGTGTTAATCAGATCATCTCCGATTGATAATTCATTTGTGTTGATTAATCATTTTGGTTTCACGATTCTACCGATTCAAACGGATTGTCAATCGAAGTTATAGATTAAAAGATATTGATGTTAGAAGAATTGAAATTTTCATGTACAAAACTTTTAATCTGAATTAATAAAAGTAAATTGTTTAATGCTGTAGGGAGTACGACAGACTCTTTTTTTTTTTTGCCGATTTTCTATACTGTACAATGGTTGTGCAGTAGAAAGATTTACTGCACTCCTACTGTCACATATCACGTCCAGATTCAACCACACTTTTAAGAAAATATAATTTTTGTGAGTTTTTGAAACACTGAGTGAGATTTATAATTTTATTAAAAAATTATTTATATAAAATATTTCTCAAAATAAGTTAAAGACAGATGAAACATATGGATTTCAAGAGAGTTTCAATTTATATAGAGCTATCCTATAAGCCAAAGTCACTTCCACGTGCACCAATATATCTGGCATATTTCGCACATCTCTTCTCACCTTTTGAATTTAAATGGAATTAAAAAAGAAAAATCATAGCAAATAGCGTAACAATTTCTTAGAGTTTTGACATTAGCCATGTATCCAAAGCTCTCTCCTTGCCGATGCTCTGCAGTAAAAAAAAAAAAAATTTATTGACCAGCTCAGCGGCAACACCTTGCCAAGCGACAGGCGTGCGTCGTGCGTCGGGTCCCACTGCTCTCGTCTTTTGTGAAAGTCTTCTTAAACTCTTATTTTTCCTCTAATGTATAAACAATTTTTTATTGCTATCTCTCTAATGAATAAACAAGCTAAAAGAATATTTGGCTCTCAGCTTTTGGCTTATGTGATGCACTCTCAATCTCTCCAACATCAAAGTGTATTGGAGATATTTTAAACTCTAAGTTCTAAAAATTGGCTTATGTGAGAAATTAAAGGTATGTTTGATCTAATTTAACTTAATTTTATAAGTTGGTTTAAATTTATAAGTCTAATAAATTGATATAAATAGATTTAAATTTATTTGAGATTTCTAATTAAGAAAAATATCAGTTTAAAAGATAATAGAAAAATTTAAACACTCATTTGACTTGATTTTAACTTATACGAGAAATTGAAACCGGATAAATTAGCTAAACAAGCACTGGCCTAGCTTAAAGAGATTCTTACTCATTAGAAGGTGATATCATACGAGTAGATATGACGAGACATGCGGAGATGGTAAAATTTAACAAGTGCTGATAATTGTGGTCATATGTGTAGGAAAGAGCGCGAGGGTACAAATCGCCTAACGCCTAACGGGCAACGGCTGACGTGCGTACGGAAACGCGTGCGAAGTTTCCTGGCAATGCTTGTCCAGTTGCAATCTTATCTTGTCAAACGTGATGTGAAACGTGTTTTGTTTGCACCTGTCTACAAAACTTCTCTTATGAACTCATGAACAACGTCCTATGGTCCTTACTTACCTCTTGACTTACGTGCCTCTCGGCCTTAAGGCACCCAGAGTCTATTGGCCAGCCACACTGCTCCTCCTTGTTTTATAAGTAAGGTCGTTGGTATCCATGGCACCGACTATATATCTTTAAAAGTCATGTTTTTTAGCAAATTCATCATCCAGCTACCGGATAAGAAGGACAATAACATGCTAAAAATCATGTTATGCTTATCACCTTATAGTTCCATAAGGGTGTACATGTTTTATCATCCTTTTGTTTCTCTAAAATTTTTACCATATGCACAATTTACACTATAATACTGTAAATTTTAAGATTAATTATAAATTATTAGTGTCTCACCTACATATACATTATAATATTTATATCTCAATCTCACAATCAACAATTTGTTTTAAAATTTTATTTTTGCACTGTCCTCCAATTAATTTTTATATAGAGAGAAAATTTGTCATCCGCTTTGCTTGATCCTGGTTCGTGTGAATGCCATTTAATCCACAGGCTAAATCATATACTGACATTTAGTGGCGTACCACTCCAAAACAAGGAATCGCCCCTATATGTATCCGGCCATGAACAGCTGCCACTCACGCCTTCAGATCTAAGAATAAGTTATCATTTGACAATGCATGAATAATTAAGCAATATATTTCTTATTTCCTCACCGAGAATGAGTCAAAAATGAGTTAGTATATAGAAGCATTAACTCCATGACATCTTCCAAAGTAATACTTTATTGCAAATGATTGAGATCGATGAGGCTATTTATCGCGAAATGCGGAGCAAGAAACGGTCTATACACAAAACACATTGGCATGCATTAGCCGTTACATTTGAATATTGGGCTCACATGACATCATTAACCCAGCAAGTGTATCTCAACTAATCCAATTATTAACACGAACTACTAGACTTGGCACGTTTGTATTGCTCAAAACTAAGGGACCTTTGAGTGAAAAGAACTGGAAAACTTAAATGCTTTAAAGATATTAGAATTGTAGGTGTAGGCCCCATGTGATTGGAGAAGATAAGGCCCTCGAATTAATGCTTAAACTATATGGACTTAGATTAATGATTTTAGGGTTTGGTTTCCAAGTGTCGAGGTCACGTACATGTTTTTTAACTGATTTTAAGTGTTCGCTACACTCATGCGCTTTAGCCAGCTCAAGAGGCCATTAGTGTCATGTTAGAAAGATTAATCCACTTGTTATAATTAGGCAAGTGAACCATTCAGTAGCGTGGAGAATTTGTGGGGCGTTTGATTGGCATCTTTAGCCCCTACCAGGCTAACACCGTCATGAGGCATGCCTAATGCTGCCTCAATTTTGTTTCAATTTTAAAATTATCTTGCTAATAGGTTCTCTAATTTTTTATTTGATCAATCTCATAAGACACATCTCCAACAAGACTCATAATTTGTTGGTTTTACACATGAGGCAAATTGTGAGACAAATTTTGAAATGAAATGAAATTTATAATTTTTAAGTCACCGACTAAACACCATTTCAATTTTTATGAAATAGTACAATTGATATCATGCATGAGACAAAATTTAAAGTCACGAATGAAACAGCCCATGTATTCTCATTTAAAATACATGCAAACCACGGAGTAAATAGTGTTTGCTGCAAAATAAATAAGCATATCTATTTCTAAAATTCATGCAAGAGACAAAGAAAACATTGTTGGACACAAGTTAAATGGGAAAATGTGCAAGCAATTCCACATACTGGTGAGATAAACTGGGACAAGAGGAAACACGCAGTGGTTTCGGAGCACATCACATCACATCACATCACACATCGGTGATGCCGACATTGGCGCACGTGGGAACGCATTTTGTGGAAATTTTTTTTGGGACCACTCTGTCAGTCGGCTAGCTCCTCCTTGTTATACCCAATTCATACTGGTGAGATAAATAAGATTAAAATATCCATACCAAAATTAATAATCCTTACATGTCAGAGATAGACATGTATAAAATTTAGTTAAGAGTTGTGTACAGATACCACGAACTGTGCAGTGCGAGTAGTAAAAATTAACAGGTGTACGAATTGTTTTCTTGAAGTGCACATGGCTCATCAATGGACTTAGCCGGTGGAGCTCATCTAGTTTTGGCTGTACTCTCTCATAGGAGACCAGATTCTTTAATTCCAGATGTAACTGCCCGAGTTTAGTTTAGAGGATAGGCGAGTATAGCCATGTGCGCGATCTCGCCTCGTATTTCCAAGTTTTACACTTTAGATGTACTCCACTGTTTAGTTGTGGTGTAATGTTTCTATATTTTTTTAAAAATTAGCTTGTACAAATCTTATAATATTAAAATTAATTTTAGATAGTGAATAGTTGTAAATCAGACTCTTAATTTGCTTTAAAAATTATATAGTTCATGTTTTTGGAAAGTATTAGAACACTTCCCTTAGTGTTGTTTATAAGATTATTCATGTATGGAACTTACTGAGAAACTAAAGTGATTGGATGCTTAGCATGTAAATACATACTCTTTTCAGCCTAAAAAATTGTTTTTTTACTGTATATGATCACCAAAATACAATTTTAACAATTTTATTATTATTATATGTTGGCAAAAAATTACAAATTGTAATATTATGAAATTATATTTTATGATAAATATATTTCTATAATTTTTTTATGACCAATCTCGATATTTATAAACATATTAATGATCAAATTAGAAAATTTTGATTTTCTCCTATCAAAAAAGGACAATCTTTTGGATCAGAGGAAGTACAAGTTTAATTATGTAGATTCCTAACATATTCTTGTCTCATCCGATGTCACACCATGCAATCGGCAAATTGACTTAGGAGCCTATGGGGTTATTTCATCCATAGGTTTTGGGTAATACCACCTCAAATCTAAAAAGATTATTGTTTTTGTATGTGTTAATTAAAATTTTTTAACTTTGACTATTAATATATTTCTATATATTTAAATTGGCTATAAGAAAATTTTACGAGCACATTAATCATAAAAAATACTTTCATAATATTGCGATTTTATAAATATATATTAACATATGATAACAAGAAAATAATGATCAAAATTATATTTGAAAGACTATGTATAATAAAAAAAAGACAATCTTTTTGACTCGTGCGAGTGTATATAAAACAGCATGTTTATACAGCCAGTTACTAGAGTCAAATTCATTCATCCGCCATTGCAATATAAGCCTCTATTTAATGTCAATAGCAATGTTGCAAGCCAGTACCCTCGAGATTTATGCACTATGTAATTTGCAGTTGTGCCGAGACATGCGTATATACGTACATGATCAGCAAGAGTGTACACTCGTAGCGAGGGACTAAAATATCTTCGGTATGCGTATGATGGTGGGTTAATATACGAAAAATGCAGGCTAAGAAGCAACAGCATGGTTGGGCAGGGGGTGGGGAGGAGGTCGCCATCGCAGCCTCCACTAGATTAATCACTTCGCTGCGGGCACCCACCTCTAGTCTCCTTCCTAGACGTACGCAACCATTAGAGAGATCCAAAACAATAATACAAAACGTCAAACAAATTAACAACGTCGCTGTGTGTGTACACATCCCTGCCAAATTGCCAATGGGCAATGGCACCATCGTTTGCATCAGAATTGGATTTAATAAATAAATAAATAACAGCCCACGCAATATCCAGACACACACGATACATCATTGAAAGCTGCCCCCATCCGTCCCCATTTGTTCGCCACCATTTCCATCCTCTTCTCTCTCCATTAATTCCCCTCTATTTTTTCCCTCATCCATACACACTTTGACACTTCTTGTACTGATCACCAGAGATAACAAAAGTATATAAGTTTAGAAAGTATTAAGCCTCCTTGAGCTTGCCGAGATAAAGTAGGTGGGGTGATAGATGTCGTCGGTGGAGGACGGATACTGCAGCAGCGGCTCGCCGCAGGCGGACTCCGACGAGCAGACGGCGGCGGAGTCGCCCCGCAGCGGCGAGAAGCGCGCGGCGCCCTCGCCGTCGTCGTCTCCGCAGCTGCAGCCACCAACCAAGCGCAGGTACATATCTATGTACATGCATGCAGTTGCACGCTTGTTAAGTATCATTAATTAGCTACATACAGTGAATGATTAAATCTTTGGTTGTGTTTGTTGTTGTTGTTTTCCTTTATGGGAGTAGTCGGAGATCGGTGGAGAAGCGGGTGGTGTCGGTGCCGATCGCGGACTGCGGAGGCGGCGGCGACCGGCCGAAAGGAGGAGGGGAGGGGCCGCCGCCGTCGGACTCGTGGGCGTGGCGCAAGTACGGGCAGAAGCCCATCAAGGGCTCCCCCTATCCACGGTGAGCTATAGTACCATCTCTTATATAAACGTGTCAACCTCAAACTAAATCCTTCTCAAAGTTAACTAACTGTGGTTTTGCAGGGGGTACTACCGGTGCAGCAGCTCGAAGGGTTGCCCGGCGAGGAAACAAGTGGAGCGCAGCCGCGCGGATCCCACCGTGCTGCTCGTAACCTACTCGTTCGATCACAACCATCCGTGGCCGCAACCAAAGAACCACAGCCACCCTAGTAAGCCGTCCCCCCTACCGCCGGCTGAGAAGCCCGGGCCGGCGGCTGAGCCAGAGTTAGCCGAGCCGGAGACGGAGACGGAGCAAAAGCCTGTAAGTTTGGTCGAACCGGAGATCACGACGGTGTCGCCATCGTCGGCGGCAGAGGCGACCGCCGGCGACGAGGAAAGTTTCGACTGCTGGCTCGACCAGCACTACTCGACGTGGAACCGATCGACGCTGTACGCGCCGGCGCTGGACGTGGCGCCACCGCTGCCGCCGGAGGAGTGGGAGGGCGAGCTGAAGGGGGAGGACGCGCTGTTCGCCGGGCTCGGCGAGCTGCCGGAGTGCGCCTTCGTGTTCGGTCGCCGGCGCGAGCTCGGCTTGGCGGCCACCGCGCCGTGGTGTTCTTGATCCATCTTTTTATATTTATATTTATCTTTTCTTTTCTTTCTTTTTTTTTCTTGTTTCCAAAAAAAAAATGTCTTATCTTTTTTGGAGGTACATAGTTTGGACCATTAGATGGAGTTTAAGGTTTTTTTCCCCTTCACATGTCTGGCTTTCGCTTTCCAAGGTTATTCGAATTCAGAAATCAAAATTAGTTGTTTGAGAGATGGAGATGTGGCTCCAAAAGAGTTAAAAATGTGGGCATTGTTGGGCATTTCTTGTCATTTGTTTCGGATAATTTTAGAGCAAGTTAGGTTGGATCGCATAGTTACAAGCGTGAGGGTCCGAGTTAAAATGTGCATCGCTGGTTGGATGGTAGGTCGTTTACTAACAGGCCATCTATTTCAAATTTATATGAAAGAAGTCACATAAATTAAGTTGAAACTGAAATAGATTTAAAGGTAACTCTAATGATAATCAATTTTGATCTGTAAGTTGTAGGAGCTGATTGGTTGTCTATATAAATCTGATCTGGTTCAAAGTTTTGTTAGTTAGAACAGGTTGAAGAGATGTAATTAGAGATTATTTGGTTGGTTGTATAAAGTGATATGAGTTAAAATAAGATGCTGTTTAATTTGATTGTATGAGTGATGCATGTGAGAATGATTAAAGAGAAAAATATTGTCAAGAGTTATTAATTTAGTTTTATTAGTTTTAGATTATCTTCAATATATCTTAATCATTTTTAGTCCATCTCAAACTATCTTAAAAATCTTTAATATATATTAATCAATCTTCTAATGATGTGTTAATCAATCTTCTAATGATGTTATTAAGTGAGTCAGACCCAATGAGAAGATCAATTTGAGTTTTTTTATGAACCTAACTCAACTCATATAATTTGTATCCACCGATCTGAATCATTGGTACAACTCAACAAACTAAACACTCATACCATCTAAAGAATCCACATGGATAAACTAAGTGAGATTGATACGGGCAACCAATCAAACCTGTAGTGCACTGGTGCCAGTACTGGGGTGTTATTGGAGTGGTGGTTGGGAGAAACGAGCGCGCGGGCACATGCGGTGGATCGATGGGAGGCGTGCCGTGCCGTGCCGTTGCCGGCCACGGCCGGCTGCTTAGCTTGTCATTATGTGTGCGGGGCCCAAACCTAGTTAGTTGCCCTATATCTAACTCACTCTCCATCTCATTCGTACTATGAAATGTTAAATCTTAAATGCGCCCTTTGTGTTGATTAAAAAAAAAATGTGCCCTTGTCAAATCCGCATCCTATGGAATTCCGTTGGGATGACGTCAGATATCCATGTTGCACCGATGGTAAAAAAATCTAGATATTCATAGTTGATGATTGCTCCAATCGGCAATTGCAGAAATATGAACCTGCTGAATGAATTATCTGTGTCATTTGCCACCCAAAAAATCTCTACAAACACACTTATGTCGTGTTTCAGTTGAAAACTAGATCTATTATTATTATTATTATTATTACTATTTGACAAAAAATCGATACTTTTAATCAATTATTATAGAAAATTAGGAACAATTTTTTTCTATTTGAGATCATATCTTAATTTAAAATGTTCGACTACAGTAGATGATCGAGATTTGATGTAATCCATTACCATTATAATTACAATGGATCCTGTCGTACTGGTTGTACCATTGTACCTTGGAAACGAAGAAAAGTTAGATAATATATTCCTCAATGCCCAAATCAGCTGATTTGTACATTTGGGACCAATTGGTATTGATCAACTTGTCAAATTTATGATGATCAAGAAAGGCTAGAAAGTTGGTATTTGTAGGAGGTATTAGCAATGGCGATGAGGGCACTGTTGCTGCCGGTCGCGAGTACCAATGATAGGGGCACTGCTGGCCAGTGTGGGAGGGATCATTCAATCATCAATACTACTTTAGCCAAAAATATTTTGGTAGTATTAATATAGGGAGTTTTATTAAATTTTAAATAATCACATTTTTAAAAAAAAAATCAAGAATGAGCCATCTTACATTTTTTTTTTTCAATAATAAACCAAGCTGCACACTCTAAAACCCATGGTATGAGGGTTGCAGTAGGCCTGAGCTGGCCACCAAGAAGCTTGGCTGCTTTTGGGTTACACTTAATTATTGGGCTTAGCATGACAAGGCAAACACCGACCTGTTGATAAATATAGATGAAGGGCATATTTGTAAAAATTGAAACAAGTAGAGTCCTAAGTGTAAAGTGGCATGTATCCTTTTTGTATGGGGGGAGGGTTTAATGAAAATACAGTTCAGTTGTTTTTCCCCCAAATCAACATGGTATCAGAGCAGGTTTCCCATCCCTAGCCGCCGCCGACTTCACCTCCACGCTGGCCGCCACTACCGCTCACGGAGCTGCTGCCGCGCCCCTGCTACCACTCACGGAGCCGCCACCATGCCCTCGCCCACCGCCAGGAAGAGGGCCGCGCACCATCCTCCTCACGCCGCCGCATCCTCCACGTCACGCCGTCCCTACGCCGCCTGCCCGAGCCCGTGCTCGCACTGTGACCGTGCCCGAGTCCGCACGCCTCCTGTTCGTGCGCTGTGACTGTGCCCAAGCCTGCGCACGCGCCGCCCGGAGCTTCTCCTCCCTCGGTTGCCTGAGGTTGTGGCGCCCACCGTGGGGCACGAACCCGGAGCTCCTCCTCCCTGTGCCGGATCTGCGGCGCTCATGGCCGCCATCACGTGCTCCGCGCTGTTGGCCTTCTTCATACCGGACTTCTACTCCACACCACCCTCCTTAGACGTCGGCAGTCGCTTCTTCGCCTTCGGCTTCTTCTCCGACGGCACCTTCTCCTCCTGAGGTCACTCGCGGGCTCCGCGCGTAGCCGAAGGAAGGACCTCCACGAGGCACCGGCTCAAGAGGAGGCCAAGCCGGCGGAGCCTGAGCCGGAGGAGAAGACCGTCATGGTCGCGGAGGAGGACAGCGCCGAGACGGTGGAAGCAATCAAGGAAACTGTGGTGGCTGCCGCTGCTGAGGAGATATGGCTGAGGAAAAAGTGGTTGAGGAGGAGATCAGAATTGAGGTGATGGATAAGGACACGAAGAGGCTGTTGACGGCATTTGCAGATCTCCTCAAGACAACAGGTGTTGGATCGGCCTCTTCGGTGGGTCAAGTGCTACCACCACCACCTCCCATGCCTCCTAAGCTGAAGTTGATTCCAATCGATTTGAAGCTTGATGGTATAGGGACATATTTGGGTTGGTCTCGCTAAGTAAGGGGAGCACTTGCTGTGAGAGGGCTTGAGGAGTATCTGACAGGAGAGGTGAAAGTACCGACAGATAGAGGGTCCAGTGAGTGGCAGGCATGGAGGTCCACTCACATGACGATATATCTGTGGCTCCTTGGCTCCATGATTGCCTCACTTGCCAGTTCTGTTGATGGGTTAGAATCCGTGAGTGACATGTGGAGTAACTTGCAGAAGAGGTTTGCAAGTGAGGGAAATATCTGGAGGATTTTTCAACTCAGAGAGCAAATCAAGAATGCTACACAGGAGATCGCTCAGTCCAGGAGTATGCTGCTGAGTTACTCCAACTTTGGACGGATGTCAATTACTTTGAGAGGGCAATGTGCACCAATTCTCACTGTGGTAGATGTGAGATTCCCACTTATGCGAGGGACAAGTTGGACAGGACCATGACTTTCTTGCAAGGCCTCAACAATGCATTCTTTCCACGAAGATCTCAACTTATGGGCAACAAGGAGTTCCCCTCCCTTGATGAAGCAATCTCTGCTATGATTCATGAAGAAAGCAGGATGAAGTTAATGCCCGAAGTGTCAAACAATGCTGTAGCAAAGTCAACATTGGCGGCCTCAAACTCGAAGGCTCCTGGAGACTCCAAACAAGGTGTGGAGTGCTATACCTGTGGTGAGATTGGCCATATTGCTCTCTTCTGTCCTAAAAAGGATAAGGGACAGTCTTCCATGGGTAGAGGTCGAGGTCGAGGAGGCCGAGGGAGTCAAGGAGGTCCATATGGGGGGCACAGAGCCCAGCTAACTGCATATGAGGAAGAATCCCAGTCTGACCACTTTGGAGAGCTAAGCGCACATGAGAAGGAGATGATCGAGATCATGAGGAAGGCCAAGTCCCAAGAACCTATGGAGTTATGCAATATTCACTGCTGCCTATTTGATTAACAGAATGCCCTCACGAATTCTAGAGTGGAAGACCCCTTATGAAGTGTGGCATGGGAAGAACGAGTACATCGTTCCCTTGAAGGTCTTTAGGTGTGTTTGTTTTGTGAAAGACAATAGACCTGGAGTTGGAAAATTGGACCCCCACGCTGTGAAGTGTATGTTTGTGGGGTACTCTCCGACTCAGAAGGGATATGTTTGTTGGAGTCCAGTGGAGAAGAGGATTTATGTAAGCATGGATGTCACTTTTAGAGAATGGGAACCATACTATGGTACTGCATCTACTACTGATCAGGACTCTCTCATCACAGGAGGTGATGGTCGAGAGGGGGAGAGAAGCAATACAGAGCTGGTAGTAGAGTCTATCTCATGCCCTATTTAGACACCTTCAGTGGAGCTGCAAAGTGATGGTGCTGAAGATGACCAGGATGAGGACGGTGGTGAGGGGGAGTTGCAGGAGGAGTTGGTGAAGGACCATACACTTGAGGAGGAGCGTGTTGGTTAACGTGGTCTGAAAAGAGGGGATGACTTGATTGTGTACAGGAGAAGGGGGAAGAATACTGCTAGTGATGGTACCACTATTTCTGTCCCTCACTCCTCTGTGCCAAGTCCAAATCTCGAGTGCCTTCCTTCCTCGACACCTGAAGCACTCTCGTTGCTCACTGAGGATCCTTTAGATCCCAGTGGAGGCATGATCTCTCCTTGTGCATCTCATGTGCTTTTGAGGAGGAGTTCTCACAGTAATGCGGGGAATCCCCCTAACCGCTATGGTTTTGAACATGACATTGCTCATTTTGTCTCATACTCTAACATCTCACCTACACATAGAGCTTTCATGGTTTCCTTAGATTCTATCTCTATTCCCAGGTATTAGCAAGAGGCCAAAGAGGATCTGAGATAGAAAGCGGCTATGTTTGAGGAGCTTGATGCTCTTGACAAGAATTGTACCTGGGAGCTGGTGCCACTGCCAGTAGGGAAGAAGGCTGTTGGGTGCAAATGGGTGTTCACAGTAAAACAAATACCAGAAGGAAAGGTTGAGCGCTACAAGGCAAGACTGGTGGCCAAAGGTTACAGTCAAACTTATGGAACTGACTATGATGAAACATTTGCACCAGTGGCCAAGTGGAACACAGTGAGGACTCTAGTGTCGCTTGCTGTGAATTGTGGATGGTAGATGCACTAGATGGATGTGAAGAATACTTTTCTTCATGGTGATTTGCAAGAAGAAGTATACATGGAGGTTCCGCCAGGCTTTATCACAAAGAGGATTGCTAGGAAGGTGTGCAAATTGAGGAAGTCGCTATATGGGTTGAAACAATCTCCTCAAGTATGGTTTGATCGCTTTATACGAGCAGTGGTGAGTATGGGATATCAGCAATCTAATGCTGACCATACATTGTTTACTCGACATAGAGACTCACACATCACCACGCTAGCCGTGTATGTGGATGACATGATCATCACTGGGGATGACGAGGAGGAGATTGCTCATTTGAAAAAGAGACTAGCAAAAGAGTTCGAGGTCAAAGATCTGGGAAAGTTGAAGTATTTCCTTGGAATTAAGTTCGCTTATGGCACTGGAGGTGTTGTTCTCTCCCGAAGGAACTATGTCCTATACCTACTCAAGGAGACTGCATGTTGGGTTGCCGATCTGCGGTTACTCCCATTGATCAAAAGTCTAAACTGAATGCAGAGGCAGGAGAGCTAGTGGACCGTGAGAGATATCAGAGGCTGGTGGGTCGCTTAATATACTTATGTCACACTCGTCCTAACATCACCTTTGCTGTTAGTGTGGTGAGCCGCTACATGCATGATCCCAGAAAAGAACATATGGATGCAGTCTATCATATCATTAGGTACTTGAAGGGATCTCCAGGAAAAGGACTGCTATTCTAGTGTCATGGTCATTTGAAAGTTGAGGCTTATAGTGATGCCGACTGGGGGAATTGTGTTGATGATCGAAGGTCAACCTCTAGCTACTGCGTGTTTGTAGGAGGGAACCTGGTCTCCTGGAGAAGCAAGAAGCAATCAGTTGTGGCAAGATCTACAGCAGAAATTGAGTATAGAGCCATGGCTCAAGGGGTGACTGAGCTGCTTTGGTTAAAGATATTCTTGGAAGAGTTGAAGATGGCTCAGGGCAATCCACTGAAGCTTATGTGTGACAATCAGTCAGCTCTCAATATTGCAAACAACTTTGTCCAACATGATAGAACCAAGCATATTGAGATTGATTAGTTTTTTATCAAGGAAAAGCTGGAGGATGGAACCTTGAAACTTGAGTACTTCTGTTCTGAAGATCAAGCCGATGATTGTCTTACAAAAGATCTTAACTCCATAGGGTTATCGAAACTCTGTAACAAGATGAGATTGATTGATATTTTTCATCCATCTTGAGGAGGAGTATTGATAAATATAGATGAAGGGCATATTTGTAAAAATAGAAACAAGTAGGGTCCTAAGTGTAAAGTGACATATATCCTTTTTGTAGGGGGGGATGTGTTTAATGAAAACGCAGTTCAGTTGTTTTTCCCCCAAATCAACATGACCTAAAGCACCGAGTCTGAATAGGGTTGATCATACTGAATTTGCTCAATTCTAAACTGCATATCCAATTCCCTGAGTACTTCATTTGGCAGTCATGCAAATTGGTGTCAGCACAATTTCATAAAAACTTGCATTCAAGTGCTTTACTAGATAAAATGTTCTGCCAGCACTGCCGGGGTTGACATCATAGTTTCCGACATTAATCTCAACGGTCGGTGTGGGTGCTGCATTTTTGTGAAATTTGAAAGTGCAACTGATTGTTTTAAGGAGTATCTTGTTTTCGGCTTACCAACTGCCCAAGTATAATTGATACCCTTCGACAACTTAAAATATTAAGAGGTGTTTGATTGAAGGAAAAATAAAAGGATTTTAGAAGATTTGAGTCCTAAATTTTTTTGTGTGGTTTTTGAAAAAAAGTAATGATCACATAAATTTCTATTGACATTTTTTTGAAATGGGTTCTTTTAGATGAACTTTGGAGGAAACAAAAAAATAATGTCCAAACTCATAGAATTTTCCTTTATCTCTTGAAAGCAAACTATACCCTTTTTGGTCAAAATTTCTGTATTTTCTCATATGATGAATCCAAACTTTTTTTAATAATTCCTGTATTTAAGTTTTTTTAATTTCATTGAACATTTCACTCAATATATTCTTATATATTTTTTCTATTCTTATATTTTTTGTTTCTTGTATTTCAAAGGGTCCTAAAATTAAAAGAAATTATAGTGCTTATACTGATATGGGCGACAACAAATTTCGTGAAGAACACAGAAGTATTTATGAGAATTGACCCACATCAAAATTCGAAAATTCATGTACAGACACGAACCAATTGATCCATTCCCAGGGTATCCTCGTGCATGAGATTCAAATTAAACCATCAAATTATGGTGAAGATCATGATAAAAAATATACCGACCAAGGCCCCAAAGAGGGGAAGTCGAATTTTAAGCCATCCGGTAGGAAAAGCAAATTCTTGGTGTCACGTTGGCCCAGGCATTGTTAATTCCAACGCATAAAATACAAGAACATGTATTAGATTCGTATTCTGATCGTATAGCGATGGGTTTGGATCTAGCTCCAAATATTTTAGCTGTTCTCTATGCATCGCTCTAGCTAAGGAGGGATTCTATGAGAAGAAAGAACAAAAGAAAAATCCTAAATATTTCTCCTTCACATGCTCGCTGTCGAGTTCGATGGGCTTGCAAGTTCCATTACATGGCTTTCTCACTAGACTGATTTTTCAGTATTTTTTTATTATAAATATTTAGTATCTGATTTGTAGGATTATCTAGAGCGTAAGTGTCATATTTTTTTTAAAAAAAATTTACATTACTTATATCACACATCTAAGTCTGATTTAGCCTCCACCTTCTATTCCTACAAGATCAGTTCAAACATTTCGTAGATTATAAGATAGGGTGAGTAGAATTAAGAGACTCTTGACTCGATGTATATAGTAAAAAATTATTGTAGATTTATCTTTTTCTAGTTAGTTAAAATTATATCATATTTTATAATGTACATAGGCTTAGTGAAAAAGTTAAAATTCATATAATACACCAAAAACATGTTAATACTAAAAGATTTATACAAACAAATAGAAATAAATGGAGTTCGAGGTTATCAAAGAATAAAAACAATAAAAAAATTCGAGCAATCTGCAATTTAATATATTTGAAACTGGAACTTTTTTATTTTCCTTTTGTAAATAGCAGATTTTATCATAGTTACTAAAATATATAAGACCAATGATCAATCTACACTGCCATTTGTTTTAAAATATTATGCTTATAAAATATAGTCTTTGTTAGAAGTAAATGGGATTATGGATTATGTAGGTACTACGATTGATCTGACAAGCATAGATGCTCTAATTACAAACAAACAACTATTAGTGTAATGGAACAATACTTTGGTTCTGAGCTCTAAATTTTTTTTAGGGAGTGGCTAATGTGTATGTACATGTTTTTAAAAAATAAGTTGCACCATCTATATTCTTCATTTTTTTCTTAGTGGATTAGATATAAAAAGAGAAAATTGATCTAATGGTAGAAAAATGTCCATACAAGATAAGAAAAAAGAGTAAATGCACCTTAGCAAAACACTTTTTTAAAAAATCTTAAAGAATCTCTTGGCTAGCCTCATGAGCCCTAGGTGGACGCCCTTCTCATCCTGACCAAAGTCAACCTTGTATTCCTCCTCCTCTTCTTCCTTCTCCCGATATCCACCGCCACTGACACCACCATACCACCTCCTCTTCTCACCCGCCCGACCATGACCCTTCCATCACACATTTTCTCGTGGCCGCCACTGCTAGAAAAATTAAAGAAAGAGTTAAGTGAACTTTAAAGGATTAGATCTGAAAATAGGAATTTGATCTAAGGGTGAAGAAAAATACATACAAGATAAAAAAAAGATATTTATCCATTAGCAAATACCTTGATTTATAATGCAAACGATCAGTTTATAATTTTTACCTTACAATCAATAAGGAGGTGTTTGGAACATAGGAACAATAAATAAATTTTAGAGAATTTGAATCCTAGGAAAATTTTGGGGTGTTTAAAACAAAGGAATGAACACATAAATTTCCTATGAAATTCTTTTGAAAAAACCTCTTTTGAAAGAATTTTGAAGGAAACGAAAAATGAGATCCAACCTTATGAAAATTTTTCTTTGTCTCTTGTTGAAAGGAATCTATATTCTTTTTCCTTCAAAAATTCTTGTATTGTTCCTATAATGCATCCAAACATTTTCTTGAATAATTCTTGTGTTTAATTTTTTTTTTAATTACATTAGACACAACACTCAATTCCTGCAATTTTTCTTATTTTTACATTTTTCGTTTTCTGCATTTCAACCCGAACCCTGGCTTCAAGTGCAGAAGCACTCTCAATGTATCAAATATTTGATTTGCATAACATCAGCTTCTGATACGCAGATACAAGTAACATTGACTCCAAACCAGTTCTTACCGGTAATCAATCATATTGGTTTAAACAGAACGGGTCGAAAATAAAAAATAGAGTGTTATGTTAGAATATTGTATAAATTAGTACTATACAAGATAAAAAAAATATAAATATTTGATAAAAATACAAAAAAAAAACCAAACAAAGTCAAGAATGAGCTAAAACTACCGGTTCCCACCCTCCCAGTCAGGTATGGGAACCAGCTTTTAAACGGGAATCTGAAGCCTGCATGAAGGTACCACTACTATAATCAGGTAAATCCGTCGATTACTAGCTAACTTAAAGTTTAAATTAATTAAGTTAAAAGATATTTTAACTTGTTTCTCCGAAGCCATACAAAAAGTCTGACTGAATGGAGCTATTTTACAAATACTATCTCATGTATTTATTGGTGCTACACTTTTTCTCTTGGCGGGATGAAGAGCAGGGGCGTGGTCGCAGAAACTGATAAAATACAATAGGAACTGAAGGAACATTTTTCCTGCCACAGCATTAAGAGTTTCAGACTCATTCTGAACTTGCATAGCATATAAAGCATAAAGGAATAGGGCTAAAGTACATTTTTGATCCAAACAGATCATATTAATCTATCTATTTTTGAAATTAGATTGTTTTTGTTCTTAAATAGCAATATAAGTTATTTTGATGACGTGAAATACTATATAATACTTATGTGTAAAAACACATGATAAATATGAACTGATCGAACATCTCAATGATATTCTAAGCATCAACACAAGCAATATAACGTCTTTCACGATATCTAGGTCAGAATTCATGCTAACAAAGTTGTGTTACCAACAAGTTAAAAAAAGACGAAAATGAAATGATTTTGTGTTACGAACCTGTCAACATAGACAAAAATCATCATATCACCTATACGCCAAAAGTCATATCACCAAAATAATTTACATAACTGCTTACAGATTAAAAGATAATTAATTTTGAAAACAAAAAGACAAATTTAAGTTATTTTAAAGTAGAAAAGCAAAATGAGCCCATTACAAAATAAAGAGACGAAAAATGCACTTTTCCTGAAAAGAAAATTTACCATTCGTTAGAAACGACATTTGGTTACCTGTACTATAGCAGGCCCATATTGGAACAATGGAAAAACTGTAACATGAACATCATGTATCGATGAAAATGAAATGTTGCTCAGAACCTAGTGTTAACAAAGAAATCAGAGTAATAGATAAAATGCCATAATCAATCTGACAGAAGTGCAAGCTTGAGTTAATAGCTTCAACTGATGATTTAAAAGAAAACTGAATCAATCGAACCCTCAATATCACCACCGAAAAGATAACGAATAAATGTGTTACAGTAGAAGCAGCACACACATATTTGAAAAATGAACGAACAATGTCTTTACCCTAGTTTGAGCAACAGCCAACTCTCTTTAGTGCAGACACGTCATCTTTCACGTTTATTTTCTCCCCTTTGCTTGGGGCAGCCGAGCCATCCTCTGATGGCTCAACCGTCTTTCTGCTCACAATTTGGTATATCTGAGTTAGAACTTCAGCAAAGGCACTATCTACATTGGTCGCATCTAATGCCGATGTTTCCATGAAGTACATTGATTCAGCCTCAGCAAACTCCTTCCCATCTTCAGTTGAAACAGCCACCAAGTGACGGAGGTCGGATTTGTTGCCAATTAGCATGACGACAATGCTAGGATCAGTGTGATCTCTCAGCTCCCTTAGCCAGCGCTCCACATTGTCAAATGTAGCACGGCGAGTGACATCATACACAAGCAATGCACCTACCGCTCCTCGATAATAAGCACTTGTGATAGCACGGTATCTGACATGAGAAAAAAATTAAGCAACCAAACACCTCTACACAAGACAGATGCAAAAAATAGTACAAACACAATGACATGGATGAAGCATGTTTGCAATATGTAGACCTGCTCTTGATAATAAATAGCAGCAAAGATCTAGAATGACCAATAGAACACATATTCACAAACAATACATGCGGTCACTGGTCACCATGTTTTTTCACCCAAGAACAATTGAATGCACATTCATGTTGCAACGAAATGAGCCAACAATGAGATCTCTTTGAGCCTTAATACTTGTTTTGAAGTAATTATTGCTCCGTGAACCAAATAGATCTTATTATGAGAAAAATAAAAAGGTTACCAGTATAGCACAAGTTAGGCATAGAACGCAAATCAATTTTTGGTGAAAACCACCAGAAATCTATGAACTTCATTGATAAAATTACAAGATTGCTTGTGTTTTGCTTTCTATCTCACCACCCTAATCCCTGAATCAGAAGTGTCGCTCCCTATCTCTCATACAAGTGCATAGACATCTAAAGATGTGGTTCCTTGAGACAATTTACGATCACAAGTCATTTTTTTCTCGATTAAAAGTTAACCTACTTAATTTGGTGTCTACTCTATCTATAAAATGACTTACTCTCTAACTCATCTATGGGTTCACATATGAACCACATACATTTGAGCTACGTTTTCATTTGAATGATTCTCCAACAATTCAAATAACAAATCAACTAGAGGTATTTACAAGTTGCTGTGATTGAAATATTCTATTAAATAATAAATTCTACTGATATTGGAAGTACTACATTAATTCTGAATTCACATAAAAAATACTAAAAATTCCCAAATAAATTAAAAAAGAAAAAAAACTAGAAATTCCCAAAAAATATCTATTCCATTCGACATATTTATAACGATATAGATTCAACCTCTTAAAAAACATATCCACAATTATCTTTATCTCTATTATGATACAGATTCATGTGAAGAATCATCCAAAACCAACCATATCTCTATTGTAGTATTAAAAGATAACATGTCCCTATAAAATGTAGAAATTTTTAAATTATATAGAGAATAACCATGCAGTTACATTGGATTTCGGCTATTTTTTTTTATAAATTTACATGAAGTGTTGTGTTTACCATGTTATGATATATATGGATGTATATCCGTAGATTGTTTATGTATATCCTTAGATTGTATTATATATTTGGGTTTATCTCTTAATACAATGTGTGAGATTATCTAATTCTAACATGATATCAAAGCCAAACCTGGTAAAACCTAACCCTAATCTCACATGAGCTACTTCTACTGCCGTTGAGCCATCGTTTGCCATCGAGTTGGGCGCATTTGGGCCACTGTCCGCCATCCGTTGTTTGCAGTCTCGAGGCTGAGGTGTTGCGTCCTTAACCACCACCACCGTGCACCTATTCCACATGCGCAGATCTGTCGCCAAGCCGCCGCGAATCTTCATGATTTGCCACCGATCTTGCTTCCACCGCCGTTCGTCCGCATAGGGCACATCTGGGTCACTGCCATCTACATCGGATCATCGCTTAGGCTGCCATCCGCCATCTCACGTCCCGCCGCCCGTCGTTCGTATCTGACTCGCGCGCACGTGGTGGTGCTTCTTCGTTTCTTGGCTTCTACAGACCGCAAAGAGATTGTTTGCTATTTAGTGGAGATTTGGTCAACCGTTCAAAATTGCGCGCTTGGAGACACCCCAACTGTTGGTTATTGTTGAGCTATGCTCCAACTGTCGTTGATCTCCACTATCATTAAGCCGCTCTTGAGTGTTCATTATGAATTTTTACTAGTGGCACCATTAACACTCTTCCGGTCTCTGATGTAAAGCTTAATGGACAAAATTATCGTGAATGGGCATCAACGATTCGTATGCTTCTCAAGGGTATTGGCCTCTCATCTTATTTCACAGATGATCCTCCTGCTGCGAAGAACATTGAGAAAGATGTTGTTGCTTGGCGTCTCACTAATGATCAAGTTCAGTTCATATTGTCCCAGAGTACTAAAGTATCCATCAGAATGCACTTCATTAATCTTCCGACTGCTCAACAGATGTGGGAGTATTTACAGCGACACTATGTTCAGAGCAGTTCTGCATGTCACTTCTCCATCCAATAGCATCTTCAGAGTCTACAACAATAGGGCTTGTCCATTGAGGAGTTATATAATACTTTTATGAGCCTTTAAAGTCAGCTAGCCTCTATGGTGCCGTTAGGTGGTTCTAGTTGTACTCAGTGTGTTACCAAGAAAGATAATGAGGCACGAAATCTCATGTTTGACTTTATGATGCGTCTTCAGCCAAACTTTGAGCCCATTCAGGCTCAGCTACTTGGTTGTGTTACTTCTCCCACAATGGAGGAAGCTTTAACTACCCTAGTTGCTTAGGAGACACATCTTCGATCACTTTCAACTGTCTTCGATACACTCGTCTTCTTCTATTCTGGCTGCTAGATCGCTCTCGACTTCTGTTTTTGTGGGTTCACCAGTGATATGCTCACATTGTAAGAAGCTTGGCCATCCTATCCAGCAGTGCTTCAAGCTACATTTTGAGTTAGGGCCGCAGTGTTACTCATCTCATGGTGGTACTCGTGGTGGTCCTGTTGCACTTCCTCCTCTACCTATTGGTGCTTCTGCTTTTGCGAGTGATCCAGTCCCACTTACTGCTACTCAGATCACTCACCTTCAAGATTTACTTCAGCAACATTCTTCTCCTATGAACCCGCCTAGTGGGTCAGCTAGTCTTACTACAACATCTACTTCATTTTCTCCACCAAGTGTTGACCATTTTTTTTTGGATTTTGGATTCTGGCGCTTCTTTCCATATGACATTAGATGACTCCCAGCTTTAGTCATGTACTTCCATTGCAGATAGTTCTTCTGTTTAGACAACTGATGGCACCTCCTTGTTGGTCACTCATCAGGACACTCTTTCCATTACATGGCTTCATGTTCCAATTGTTTCTCTTGTGCCTCAGTTTTCTATATCTATGTCTGTTGGGTAGCTTATTGATTCAAATTGCTTTGTTGGTTTTGATGACTTCTTTTACTATGTGCCGTATCGTCAGACAAAAGGTCTCATTGGTACTGACCATCACAATAGAGGATCCAAGGGGCTTTACATATTTGATCGTCTTCATCTTCCATCGACTTTTGTTGCTTCCACTTCTCCTGCCTTAGCCTCAGTCTATGCTTCATCCACTAGCTTCCCACAATGACATCATTGTCATGATCATCTCTATGGCTTTTGTTTGTCCTCTTTGTGCATCAGGGTGTCTTAGATCGTGTCGTTGCTGACACTAATTTTGTAATTTTGTCCAGGTTGTAAGCTTGAAAAATAGCTACAACTTCCTCATGCTTAGTTTTCGAACTAATTATCCTTTTTGCTTTAGTTCATTCTGATAGTTGGAGCCTTGAGCTTTTTGTTTCAAAAGGTGGACACAAGTATTATGTTATTTTTATAGATATTATTCTCGTTATACTTGGGTCTATTTTATGAAACATCATGCTCAATTGTTACACATTTATCAGTCATTTACTCGTATGGTTCAGACTTAGTTTTCTACCACTATTCAGATTTTTAGTTCTGATTCGGGGGGGGGGGGGGGGGGGGGTTCTTATTTGCTTTTCGTCATTTTTTCTGATCAGGGAACTCTTCAACTTTTTTCCAGGTGCACATGCTCAAAATGGTGTTGCTAAACACAAATATTGTCATATTATTGAAACAACACATACACTTCTCATTGCCTCCCATGTTCCACATTTTTTTTGGGTTGATGCCGTTTATCTCATCAATATTCAACCCCCTTTGCATCTCAATGGCAAGTGTCCTGGTGAGATTTTGTTTTCCACTTCGCCAACCTATACCCATCTTAGTCTCTTTGGTTGAACTTGCAATGTTCTTCTCACGTCTCATGAGTGTACCAAGTTGACTACTCAATCGGTTAAGTGTGTTCCTTGGCTATAGTCTTGAGCATAAGAGTTATCGCTGTTATGATCCTTCTACTCGGCACATGCATTTCTCTCGTGATATCACTTTTCTTGTGGATAGACCAAGTTGACTTTTTTTCTTTCTCTTCCTCCTCTTCCACCTGTTGATGGTTCTTTTGACACATCTTTGGAGATTGTTTCTCCTCCAGTAAATCCTACTTCTGTGTCACCTTTTTAGATTCGTTACACTCGTCGTCCTAGGGCCTCTTCTAATATTCGGCATTCTGAAGTAGTTCTTCCTCTCAGATGGTTCGGTCAGTACTGATGGAGGTGACTTTGCAAATGATCCGCCGATAACGGTGTCTTCACCGTTCTCTCGGTATAATCTCCATGATCGTACTACTATTCCTAGACCTGCTCGTTATGATTTTCTTGCTCTTGGTGCTCTTCAAAGAGCCTAGTACATATCGAGAGACAGCTGGCATCCCTGAGTAGCAACAAACTATATCTAAGGAGTTTTTAGTTTTCGATCGTACTGACATTTGAGATCTTGTTCTTTTGCCTGCTTATGCCATTCATATCACCTGTAAGTGGGTGTTCAAGATCAAGACGAAGTTTGATAGTTTTGTTGAGCGATACAAGACTTGTCCGATTGTCCATGATTTTCAGCAGGAATATAGGCGTGATTATGATGAGACTTTTCCTGTTGCTCATATGACTAATGTGTGCACTTTGGTTGTTGTAGCTGTTGTTCCTTAGTGGACTATCTCATAGATGGATGTGAAGAATGGTTTTTATATACAGGAGGTATATATGCAGCCACCTTTCGGAGTTTTCTACTTCTGCTGGTCATGTTTGTCGTCTTCGTTGTGTTCTTTATGGTCTCAAATAGACTCCTCTAGCTTGGTTAAAGTGCTACAGCTCAGTGGTTCTTGCTGTTGATTTTACTGCTAGTGATCATGATTCTACTCTCTTTGTTCATGTCTCTGCTTACGGTCGAACGTTGATTTTGTTATATGTGAATGACATGTTGATCACTAGTGATGATACAGAGTATATGGCTTTCCTCAAGCAACACCTTAGTGAGCATTTTCTAATGACTAATTTAGGACTGCTACGCTACTTCTTGAGTATCAAAGTCACTTCCACTATTGATGGTTACTAGTCTCAGGAGTGTTATACTATTGACTTGATTGCTCTTTTTGGTCTTACTGATACACGACCTCTGCTACCCCTATGAAGCTTTATTTTCGGTGCATTCTACAGATGGTTCTCCACTTACTTATGCCTCTCGTTATCATCACGTTGTTAGAAGTCTAGTATATTTTATTGTTACTCGACTGGATATTTCCATGTCGTTCATGTGCTTAGTAAGTTTGCAAGTGCTCCTACTTCAGTTCACTATAGTCATACTTGTTCTTCGCTATCGTCGTAGCACAACTTCACGTTGTTTATTCTATGCTCGATTGAGTAAGCTCCAACTACGGACTCTACCTAAGCGAGTGATCCTATTGATCGATGCTCCATTACTGACTACTGGATATTTCTTAGTACTTCCCTTCTTACTTGGAAGTCTAAGAAATAGATTTTCATGCCTTGTTCTAGTGCTGAGGGTGAGCTTCGGGTTTTGGTCACTACTACTACTATAGAGATTGTCTGGTTTCACTGGTTATTGGATGATCTTGAGGTGTCGTGTACTGCTCCTACCTCTCTCTTATGTGACAATAAAAGTGACATCCAGATTGCTAATGATCCAGTGAAACATGAGCGGACAAAACATATCAATGTAGATGCTTGTTTTCCTAGTTCTCATTATTAGCAGGTGTATCGTCTGATCTTCAAGTTGTCGATTTCTTCACAAAGGCTCAGACAAGAGTGCAACATCAATTTTTTCTCGCCAAACTCCATACGTGTTATCTTCTTGATCCATTTTGAGTTTGAGGGGGGTGTTACAATATATATAGATATTGTATATATATGGATGTATATCCGTAGATTGCTTATGTATATCCTTAGGATGTATTATACATTTGGGTTTATCTCACAATAAAATATGTGAGATTATCCAATTCTAACAGACCATCGGCCTAGGTTTTGGTCTAAGAAGCAAAACCTGCACAAATGCATACATCACGCATGGTAGATGGAAGTTCTATATGGAAGATTTGCATGGGAAGCAAATAGACAAATATGTGTGCAACTTGGTTTCCCGCATCCATGCAACGAGAAGTTAAAAACCACATGTAAGTCAAAATCGGAGGCAATCCGTGTATGCAACAAAAGAGGAGATTTGTTTGGCTATTTTATCTTGGATGTGATTAAGAAGGCAAACATATTCTATCTCTATCCAAATTCCAACAACACGATGCTATAAATATAGAGGCACATTGCATAGTTCAAGATATGAACTACACACCCTTCAATGTAATTATTTTTGTATTTTGATCAACTATACACAAGCTTTATAGGTTTAGTATTTTCATCTATAGGGAATATTGAGAGAAAAGGATCGTCTTCGTGGCCCTGCCAACGTGCAAAGGCCTATTTATCATCAGTTGTGAGGGAAAGGATTTTTTTTGGTTGTCATGACCTGATGTCGCAAAACCAGACAGATGTATGTAAAGATTGCAACTACCTATCCAAGGAGAACGGACATTATGGTGATTTGGACTAGAATCCTGACAAGGAGTCAGGTGGAGATGTAGATGCAAGGAACGTGCCGGACTTTATAGAACTTTGCATGCTCTTTTCTATGTATTCTTTATTTTCTGCTGCATATGTGAGTTCTACGCTCTCATAGAGTCAATGGATCCCAACACATACAACATCCATTGTACTCCCTCCATTTTGCTATATAGGTCTATTTTCTTAAAAATTGTTGTTTCACAATGTAAGTCCATGAATAAAAATGATGATGTTTTATTTTTTTCTTCCTGTTTTACCCCTAATAATATTGTGCGGATACTTTGTTATTTCCCACAAAACGTGACCTATCTTCTAATGAGTGGGTTATTTAACTATAGTAACAATTAATTGTTTCTATTAATGTTGTATTGTACTTTAATCAGGAATAACATGATCTAATTTATATTTTTCTTCACTCAATTTTACAATTCATTGGTCTGTGTGCATAGTAGGGTTGGACTAATATTGTGAAATGGAGGAAGTACCACACACTAACTCGTTGCTATGTTATTAGGTTGACCCTCTATATTTTTAACATCTAACTATAATGCGAACAGATAACTGGCATATTTACATCAACACATTACTATTGGCAATTCTTCTACCTATGATTCGTTGAAATGTTACAAGTCTTATAATGTCCAATACTACTAGTCCCAATAAGTAAGTTACGGGGAGAAATATTTTGATTCTTTATAGCCTACTTGAACGAACATCAGCAAAACCATGTACAATTTCCCCTTAGCCACCCCAATTGTCCTTGTAGAGCATAGGCGGACTGAACTATTATTTGAGTTTCACAAACTAAACCATAACTTCTTAAATTTGCATATACTGCTCAGACACTAGCTTACACTTCATTAGACGCAACAACAATTTTTTCACAGGTTTACAAGATAGAGATTCAACATGGTCTTGCGCCAAATTATCCAAACAGCACAAGCATTTTCCCACTGATCTACCAAGGAAATCTGACCGCACCGCAACAACCACGACAAACACAGGTTTTCCACCTCTCAATGTAGAAATGGATTTCCCAACCACCCAAAATCACCCTCCATGAATAGCCAAGTGAAACACACATGTGAATGAGCTTCTGAACCACCAGTTACATCTCATTTCCCCCCACTGTTTCACTCCAAAACCAAGAATTCTGACCACCAATGTCAAAAGTTACCTGCCGATTTTACTCAAAATGTCGAAAGAAATGTGGCAAGAAAATATGTGCATCTCCAATGCAATCACCTAGCATCAACAATTTAACACCAATTTGGACAAGAAAATCAGCAATGCCGACAAGTGACAACCCAAGATCACATTTTTTTCACCCAAAACAAAGAAACAGGCAAGTAAGCCAAGCAGCTGCCCAGGATCAGAAGCAAATCTACACGCCAAGCACCATACCAAATCAAACAAGAAAACCCAATAAAAGAAACATGAGAAGCAAAAAAAACTCGAAATGGCTAAGAGGCAGGTGCGCGAGCGTACCTCTCCTGGCCGGCGGTATC
The DNA here is from genome assembly GCA_019359835.1 of Pharus latifolius. Lineage (NCBI taxonomy): Eukaryota > Viridiplantae > Streptophyta > Magnoliopsida > Poales > Poaceae > Pharus > Pharus latifolius. The sequence continues at coordinate 21,153,602 of CM033319.1, forward strand.
CCAAATCTGGGCCTTGACGACCTTGCCGTCGACCTGGAGGCTGCGGGTGGCGAACTCCACCCCGATGGTGGACTTGGACTCGAGGCAGAACTCATTCTTGGTGAACCGGGACAGCAGGTTCGACTTCCCCACGCCGGAGTCGCCGATGAGCACCACCTTGAACAGGTAGTCGTAGTCGTCCTCCGCCCTGTACCCGCCTCCCCCCGCCGCCGCCGCCGCCGCCATTCCTCTCCTCTATCCCTTGCCTCTTCCTCTCCGACGGGTGGGTTGGTCGGTCGGCTACAGCTTGGTTTTTGGATCTGGCAGGATTTGGGCACAGCGTCGCTGGCTCGCTGCGGAGTACGGAGCAGGAGCAGGAGCAGGAGCAGGGGAGTTGCCCAGTGCTGTCTGAGTATGAGCTGCTTTGTTTTTGCCTTGTGACATTTGTTGGAGAGTGGTGGTACTTTTCGCGGTTTGAACCCTGGGTTGTTGCTCTTTTGCGCAAAGTTCTATGCAGTTTTGGCCAGTTGCCACTTGTCCCCGCGGTTGTGCACGTGGCTGGGGAGCATCATTGGTTTAAGGGAAGATATTAATGACTATAATATAAAAAGTAAATTTGATTGTAATTATTATTATTTTTTTTATATAATGGTTACGGAAAAAAATATCTTTTATCTATCTTTATTTTTATATCAACCAATATATCTTGATCTAACGATCGTAATTTGATCAAATAAATTTTAAAATATCATATTTTTTATATCATCACATTTTCTTATATTAAGTTCTCGCATTTTTTTTAAAAGTTGTCATATTTTTTGGTGTCGTCTTTTTCTATTTTATATTGTCGTATTTTTTAGATTTGTGGTATTTTTTTTTATGTTGTCGTAGTTTTTTTAAGTTGCTGTATTTTTTTTATTTAATTTGTCATATATTTTTTAGGTTGTCACATTTGTTTATTTTAAACTGTCATATTTTCTTATTTTAAACTGTCACATTTTTTTTATCTGTTACATTTTTTAGAAGATTTGTTTTTATGTAAAAAAATATAAATACCATAGTGATGCTCTTATTTTTATATGATGAATTTTGATAATTTTTATATTTTAATAATGAAAATTTTAAAAATTGACTTACACCAATATCAAACACAAATAAAAAAAGAAATAGTAAGGTATTGTTAATTTTTTTTAAGAGATTAAATAGAGTCCGCTAATGTAGCTATATCAAAGACTTAAGAAATCACAAACTTATGTGATCAAATCTTATAAAGTCCATAAATAACTTATCTCACACATAGTTGGTAGAAATTGAACTCGATCATTTAGCCAAACAATTAGGATGCCACACTAGTTGGACTACCACCAGTTGGTCTTTTAATTATTATTCGATGGTTAATATTCTAATCATATTAGTTTGTGAGATATAGTTTCAGTTGATGATCCATTTATATTAATCTGATCATTATCTTGTGATATATAGTTCTGGTTGATGATCTGTTATGTCAATCTGATCATTTTGACTTCACAATTCACCGATTCAAACGAATTGTTAATCCAAATTATAGATTAAAAAATTGATGCCGAAAGATTGAAATTTTTTTTACAAAATTTTGAATTTGAATTAATAAAAAAAATTTGAAAATTTGTGTCTGCCGCACACTAGGAGTGTGGCAGACTGTTGGTTCTATTGCTTTTTTTTTGCTACACACTGGTTGTGCGATAAAAAGATTTATCGTACTCCTACTGTGACGTGTCTTGTCTAGATTCAACTATATTTTTAAAAAAATTATTTTTGTAAATTTTTAGAATATTAAGTCAAATTTGTAATTTTTTTAAAAAAAATTATTTATATAAAATACCCTAATGAGACATCGTTAGTGGGTGGTCTTTATAATGTCTCCTTTCATGATAATTGCATGGAAAGGGCTAAAATGAAAGAAATCTCATGGTTTCTTGTTTTTTGTTTTGAATTTAATTATCGTCCAGCGAGGCCTAAAAAATTGTGGGTTGGATGGGGCCTGCTGACTTGCTGAGCGGTGAGCTCACGCCTCGCGAGAATTGAGCTATCTCCTAAATAGCACTCTCTACTCCACAGCAGTTTTATTATAGTGTTTTTGACACAAATTACTACACAATTGAATAAATTTTTGGAGAATACAACTGTGGTCGTTATATAAACTGTTAACTTTTTTATTCTCCTAACCGCAATAGCCAAATAGTTGTCCGCTATACTATATAAGTCAATTTTTTAAAAATTTGGAATTTTTGGTTCTATACCATGGTGAAAGTAAAAATTCAAAATATGCCAAAAAAAGACTAAGTGGTCTCGTGCTATTGAAATCTCAAAATTTTTTGAACAATATCATTCTTAATTTAATTTTTTAAAAAGATAAAAATACCCCTATTCATTTCATCTTTATACATGTTTGATATTTTTTGAGACATTTCATCGAACGTGAATAAAACATTGTTTATATAAATGAGCAACTATGTTAGCTGTTATTGCTGTTACCGCACACACCGTGTAAGCCATCGTCGTTGTTTGATCTTGAAGGTAAAAGAATCATTTTTAATCCAAGTCAACTGTTTTAAACTTGTCAAAATGGTATTTTTCAAAAGTTTTCGGGATTCCAGTGGCATGAGACCAATTAGTCTTTTTTCGATAACATATTTCAAATTTCTACTTTTATCAATGATATAGACCAAAATACCCCTTTAAATTTCTACATGTATTTTCTTCATGCTTTAAGATCGTCTCTATATATGATCAAAACATGTCCCAGTAATTTTAATATGTTTTATGCATTTTACATGATTGTATTTTATAATCATGTTTAATTCATACGTTTTGAAAGTTATTTTTAAATTAAAGAATCAAACATAATATTTTAAAACTCAATATCAAATTGATAATTTTCTTGTGATACTTAGTATAAATAATTCAAACCAAAAACATAACCGATATAATTGTAAATACACGTATATTCTACTCAATAATATTCTTTACTATAATATTTTAGTTTCCAATAAAATAGTGAAAAAATATGTTAATTTTATATGATCTTATACTTAAATAATAATAATAAAATAATAGTTTATACTAAATCGCGACGAGTGGCATAACTTGTATGAATTTTTTTCTATTCTCAGCGCGCCTGACCGTGAAGGACCATTTAAGACCTTGGGATTCAGGCGGGCAGTTCGGCGCTCAGCTCGTGGTCCGGCCGGGTGGTTTGGAAATCGGAACGCCACAAACAATTAACTATTCCACTTACTTTCCAAAAAAATGAAACAATTAACTAATACTTTCTCCATTTGTAAATAGATATGATTTTAACTTCTAACATTATAAATAAGACATAAAGAAAAAATATTATAGTAGACTCATTTATTACACTTTATTAGTATCTCTTCTAATTCTCCAAATTACAATTTGTCTTTTCAAAATATTAAATAAAAGATATATAAGAAAAATGTTATACAAATCGCTGTCAAAATTGTAGAATGATATTTATTTGATAAAAAATAAGAAAACTAAAATGACATTTATTTAGAAACAACAAGTGTATCTTACTTTTTTTTTAAGTATGATTCTTTTAAGTACATACTATATTAACAACACACCCACAACACACATATATATAAAAGATCTTAACTAAAAGCACAAACATAAAAAGAGAGGGATAAGAAGTTGAAACAAATTGCTCTATAAATGATAATATCACTTGCAATATACACACTTAAAAACAAAAGATTTCAACCAAGCATACCAATACTCTACCCACACATACGGTGAATGTAGATTCAGGGACCGCCCAGTAGCATATCTAGTGTGCTGTTCACAGCACATCAAGCTTTCCACAGAAAATTAGGCCACTAAAATGAAGCTCAATGAAATTTTACGATGCACGACACGGAACTTCTCCTAAGGCCCTAAAAATTTATCGCCCACCCTAGTTCCAAACATTGGAAATTGATCAATGTCTTCTAAAAAACAAGATGTGTCTTCTGGCCTCCTTAAAGTTGTTGAATTGGTCCTCAGATAGCTGTCATGTGACAAGGAGAAATTTCAAATGTTATTTGAAAAATTGCAAAGATCTCAATTTCATTCTATATCAATCTCAAATATTATTCAAACAGTTCTCAAAAGAGTGTCTTTGTTTTCATTGCTACAACACTACAAAGTGATGTCTTTCCCCGAATGGTTGACAAATGACAATCATCTTAAAGAGTCAACTAACCATGCCTTTTAAATGCAGCAGCAAAGAAGGTCACTGTGTGACAGAGATCCTGAAACCTGCAACTACAGCACATCTGAGTCACGATCCAACTCATCATATCAGTGTAATCTTAGGGTTGGATTCAGATCTCACAACAAATGTACTAGTTTCTGGTGCGGGAAAGTAGTCCCCCCACCGCATTAGTTTAGATGCAGGTGACTAAAGCAGCTGCTCCAGCCTTACTGGACACTGACTGGGCCCACTGCCAGTCTGTCACGCACCTAAAAGAGATGTTAAAGAGCCAGCAGTACTCCCGGTGTGCGTGGAGCACAAGTTCACATCTCCAGAAGCACGGCTTGCATTCTACTTCTGCAAAAAACATCAATTCGCTCTTCATTTTGTGCTCAAATATGCTCAAACTGCTAGATAATTGTGTTTATTTCTTTACACAAATAGAGTGTGTTTGATTGAGTTTAAAGTTTTCAAATAAATTCGTTTATTATGATTTAAACTTTTCAATTGATTTCAGTTTATTTGAGGGTTTTAGTTTAGAGATGATTTATATTTGTGGAATAAATTCTAAAATAAGTTGAATATTTGGTCATAATTTTAAATTATAAACTCATAAATTTAAACTGAAATTTGATCAAACATCTTGCTATTGTTCAACTAGTCAATTACTGTTAATAAATGCCTATGATCGGCTATTGAGAAAAGATCAAACTTGTAATAACTAATAACATGGTGTTTAAAATTGGTACTTTTATTATACCGTACGAGGCAAAGGGAACTGATGATTAACGTCTCACGCACAATCAGAACTGATGATCAGCATATTACATATAGCAATGTGTAGAACGGATGGAGGACATAACATATTAACATCACTAGATCTGGGAATACGCTGGCATAAGAACAATGACTGATAAGGAGAGGGCATCTCACATCAGAGACCCATCAAACAGTTGAAAAATCATTAAGAAATGAACCAGGTCCAAATTTATTGGCGCTCTCATAAATGTGTGGATCAAATTTTTCTAATTGTGATCACTAATATATTTTTCTATATGTTTAAATTGACTATAAAAAAAATATAATGAGCAATATTTATCATAAAAAATACTTTCTTAACATTACAGTTATATAAAATTTTACTATTACATTATACTAAAAAATAATGATCAAAATTGCATATTGAAGATTGTACACAATCAAAAAACGACAATCTTTTTCAACTTATGGGAGTAAAAAAAAACTGTAGACTGTAACATGTAATATGTACACACACTCATGTATTTAATAAGCTTGAAAATGTAAAGAAAAAATTGTTTCATAAATTACAACATTACATATCAACAGTGTTTTTTACCATTCTCAACAAGGAATAAATGTCTTTTACGTTGCAGTTATTCTGCATAAGCGATTACAATGTACCAAAAATAAAAGAGCTCAATGCACAAAAGTTGAACTCTTTCCCTTCCAGTAGAAGGGCACCATCTGTATTTCTGATTCAATATAAAACGATTCTTAAATATCATATACTATTTCTGCACAATTCCTAGTGCAGATATACCATCTAGCATAAGCATGGAGCCTTTCTTCTCCTACCAATTTATCTCCTACTTGTATGACTTCTCAATCAGCAACCTCAGCTTGTTGTGGCATACTCAGCAGCCATGGAAGAACAGAACAGAAATGAGCCTGTGAAACCAAGACAACGCTAGCGATCTCCTGTGGGGTTTGCTTCCTGAAAATGTCAAACCATGAAATAGTCTGCTCTCTGAAAATGTGCAAGGAGTGAAAGTGTTAAAAGTAATTGTAAAATATGAAAAGAAGTCCAAAGAAAAGTGCCAATCAGATGTACCATTTTACCCCTCAGATAGTTGCCTGGCTATTCCATATTGAGCTCAGCCTCTATCATCTTGATCTTCAACATCATCGTCAAGGATGACATATTTTGAACCACCATTGGAAGAATGAAAGTGTGTGTCACCATTTTCACTATGTTGGCCTTTCTTAAACCTTTGGTACCTTCATATATTAGGAGATCATAGTAAGACAAGATGGTGCATTTTGATGAAAAACATATTACAAACTAACTGTTTGATTTCTAGCATCTAAATAATATGATCAGCAATTGCTTAAAGTCGCTCTATATCTTACATAATGAACTGTCAGGCCAAAACAAATAGTATGAATGCAATAGCTTATAACAAGGTTCAAACTGATAGGATGACAAGAGAACAAAAAACAAATACACAAGAAAGAAGTTCAAGGTAACAGTTTAAACCATATACAGCTACTAATTGTCTAATTGAATATTAAAGGCCAATAACAAAGGAAACTTAGTTTCTTAACAATCAGTTTCTTAACAATCACTTTCAAGAAGTCAATACTTTAGATTTTTTGCTAATCAGGGGTAATGGTGTAATACCCTATGCACATCCAGTCCATACAAACAACTAGGGTTTCGTCCTCATTCGTCTTAAGGAGTTCTCAAGGCATTATATACAATGCTTCATGTTACACCTCTCAATATGAGACTAGACTCATACACTACTAAGCCTTGTTGGGCCGAATTAGGACCGGGTGTACTCATCAGCCACATAAGTCCAGCCACACGTATATCATTATAGGAAGAAATGACCAGGATCAGTTCCCACAGGTGAGTTGCCCACCCTTCCATCACCTGCAGCATGGCACGGGTAGACCAAGGGTTGGCCATGATACCATCTATAAAACCCTAGGTGTGTTCAATCTATACTACACATGTAGGCTTCCGTCCACACTCATCTAAAAGGGTTGCCCCAATTGGTATGGATGGTTCTCTAATATACATTGTTTCTTCATGCTACACTTCTAGCATGGGATTAAAGCAATGCACTAGTTGGCCTCGCTAGGCTGGACTAGGCCAGGTTGTTATAAATGCGCATCCAGGATGGCATGGTGTGACAGTGTGAGCATGGTTTGTCATTCAAAATGACAGATGTCTCACATGTGGTACCACGGCCGTTGTCACTTGCCATACCAACTTGCACGCACATCACTTTTACATCAGCCCTAATAGATGGATGGTGTAAAGTGACATAACATAGCAAGTTTAAGGACTTGCCAAAGTAAAAAAATAATAATAGATTGATGAATTAAAGTGACAAAACAAGTTTAGTGGCTTCTAACTCAATTTACCCTTTAAATAAAGTTGTTATATGAGTCTGACATTGAATTTTTCAATTTTTTTGATAAAGCAGAGGTTGATTTGCCAAGATCAACAGGTAATATAATAAACTGCAGAATTGCAAGTATTTAAAATAGGAAAAACTTCAACTCACTTGTACAAGTTGAACAAACTGACACCAAATATTATTGTTGCCAGTCCAAGCCCCTTTAACCACGTAAATGGATCATTGAAGAAAAGAACTGCAACCTGTCAGGTTTTTCATACATAGTCATGCCCATGGACTAACATCATGAATTTATCAAAATAAATATAGCAAGAAAAATCAATTTCGTCATCGTGATTAGCTAAAGGTCGGAGTCCCTCTGAATAGGATAAAGATTACTACACAGCATGAAAGTTAAACAATATCATTTTGAGGGTGGCAAATCCAAATATAACTTTTTTGCTTGTGTATCTCATAAAATGAGATTATGTTACTTCTGTTTACTTATCCAGATCCTCATAACACTGCTTACATCCAACAAGTCCAAACCAGCATTTTGGCATGTCATTGGGTGTCATTGGGTTAGCTTGCTTCTGACCAACAAAATCGTTGGCCATGAGTAGTTCCAAAAGTGCCCATTCCTCTGTTCAACGTTTGTTTGCAAAGATGCAAGCTTCTACTCTGGATGTTTAAGCAAGCAACTAGTCATAAACAGTTGCAATCTACTTTTCAAGGCTTTTGAAGTTTCCAGTTTTTCCCTAACCAAATATCATACACACATGCACATGCACACCACATTATCTTGGATGCCACATTACGCCCAACAATAGGAAAATACTGAAGTTTTAAAAGAAGTTACTCTGTAAACATTGTTCTTGCTACTTGTTTGATCCCAAACAATGTATTTGCATATAGAATAGATAAGTGATCAAGAATCAACACTACCATGAATCAACGCATCAAACATTAGAAACATGATTTAGAAATCAGTTATACCAAAATAGTGACAGCTTCCTTCACAATTCCAGCTATGGTCACTGTAAGAGCACTTGTTGCAGAGACCAGAACATATTCTGTCAAGACCTGCAAATGAACAGATTTAGTGATCTCTTACAGGCATAATCCAAGGTATAAAGTCCACCAACAAAGAAATTTGAGATAATAAACCAACATTAGACTGAATTATTCCAAAATAAGAGACTTGCTGCAACTGTTCTCAATGCATCATAAAGTTTTAAAGTTAGTACGTTACATATTGCCAGGGTATTTGGGCGTAAATCTTATACCCCCCAGGAAAGAGTGCAGGACACATACCATGAAAAAGGCCAAAGCACCACCCAAAAGCATCAGCAAGCTGCTTCTTATTATGTGAGTTGAATTATCAAAAAAATGACTCGCTCTGAAGTCATGCCACGGATCCATGGAGAGAGAAAGAAATGCAGTTGCTATTGCCATCACCGGGGTAACATAGCTCATTAAGGTAAAGGGGTTCCTTAATCCTGCATAAAGGTGCCACGTTTCAGATTAGGTGATTCCACTAGAACAAGTCACATTCCAAATGACACTTCTTTGGATTTTTTTTTTTAAAAATAATGCTATATCTTCTTATGTGCAGGAAGAGTTGAAGGTAGTAGTGCAATTGCCAGAAAGCAGTTATTCTGCTTTCAAAGAAACTATATTGGCCTATCAAATCTTTCTGCACATCCAAACATTTATGATGCTCATTTGGCTGCTTTTCAGACATGAGCTGCTAATGCAAAACAAATACAGTTAGTAGTATTTTCTCTCAGGAACTCTAAACAAGCAAACTACTAAGACAGAAGGCTTACCATATTCCTCTTTCTTCAGCAAATTCGAGAACCCCATAGACAGAGGGATAAAAAGGGTAAGTTAGGACAGGAATGGAAAGAGTAAATGTAACATAATTATTTGAAGAATAACAGAACCTCATATTCTGTGTTTTGTTGAATAATAGAAAAAAGTAATAGAGACAAGAAAAGTACAATAAAATAAGAAAAACCTGTAGGAGAATCTGTGTCATGGACCAGCGGAAGCCAGACATAACAGCAGCAAGCATAATAAATATAAATCCCCAAAGATTAAAGTCCGTCTCTTTAGCAACTGCAACAAAGATTATCACCACAGTTAAAGATGAAGAAGCATAATACAAGTTGGGAACAATTTTGTGTCAGTAGTATCAAAAGATGCAACAACAAGACCACAAGTTACATTATCAAATGTCAACTCTCTAATTAAGTAATATCCTAGGTGAAAGGCCATTTCCATAGCCTTATCCACCAAAGCACAAAAGGAAATTACTTCCAATAGAATCTTGAAATTAGTTTATGGAAGTGTTACCTGTTAGTAGAACTCCAAAGGAAACAATCAGTATGATGCCAAGAAGATTAAAGCTGGGTTTCTCTAGCCTTCCAAACAAAGAAAGCATAGTTTATAACATGTCAAGTGAATCTACAGCCTACTAGAAGCACCATACACAAGAATTTAAGACAAAACAGGAGCAGTTGTTGCAAAGGCACAGATAGAATGAGAACACAAAAAAATTTGCATACAAACAAGAAAACAGAACTGAATGTCCGAAATTCCCAATATAAGAAACAATAGATCGTAGTGAAAGTTTCTAGCAGGTTCAAGCAAATGTTGTGACAGTAAGTAATGTTTGCTCATTGGTTGCTGCATTTTTATCATTTGCATATTACTACTTAACTTGATGCATATAAAGAAGAAAATATCTAAAACTTGGTTAAAAATTGGAACAACAAATCAGTCCCTATGACACATACATGTATTGGACGATTAAATCAGTTTGCAGCATAAGCAACCAAGAGGTACCAAATTATAACCGTTATAAAAAGAGGCTCAATTTGTTCAAGATCAAGCTGCATAAATCGATGCAATAAGAGCCCAAGAACAAGAAAGCACAAAACTAGAAAACACAAGGGCATGCACCACTGCAAAGAAAATAGCAACTGAACTTACCTGAATAGAAAGGCAAAGAGAAGAATGAAAATTGGGGCAGCAGATTTACACTGCATCACAACAAAGCATGTATTAGAATCTCAGCAAATAAGAAGCCTAAAATTTAGAATAACATATAATGAAATTCACCATTGTAGCAAATGTCACGGTTATGAAAACGAGTGAAATATTGCTCAAGTTTATATCAAGAGCAGTAGCCAAAGCTGTTGGAACAACTGCAGAAAAATACTAAAATTAATTTATCATGCTTTTTTGAAATGCTAACATAGAAAAAAATAAAAGCAAAAGAACAAACAAATTCTGAAAATTTTTGACTAAAAACATCTAGTCTATCCCCATGGTTTCTCAATTCGTCTACCATAAACTTTCTAGTTTTGAGCCCATGCAACTTTCTTGTGATTTGGCTTCATGTGCAATGCCAGAGTTGAATTTCTCATCCAGACAAACCGTGATATCTCATCCCATCACATTGGTCATCAAGTGGTTTGAGGACCAAATGCCTACATTTGCCCACGTTCACTGCCCTCCCACTTGATCCCCTAACAAGCTAATCAAAATGTGGCAAAGCCCAGCAGTTTAACGCTAACCTTTCTATTTGTCTATCCTGCCTGAAGCCCAAAATACCCAAAGTTGGTTTTGCCTGTTCAGTACCCATTTGCCACTAGTATACTACTAATTATAGGCACCAAGTTATCAGCTTCCTTTATCACTTGTTCCAACTATATATATAGAACAAACTAGTCATCAAAGGATCAAGCAGCATAACCATGAAGAGCAAATAAGCCACCTCGCACAAAGTAATCTTTCCACGTCATCTTACTCCACCCTCCTTCCAAGTGCCGATGCTGGAACCACACAATCACCCTCGACGCCACGGCCTGCATTGTGAAATGCACCGTGTTCATCAGGAACGGTGCCGGGAACTTCCACATATGCTTCCCCAACATCTCTTTATTATACCTAAACACACACATGCACACCCAAAAATGGAAAAAACACTAGCAAAATCAAACACCTTCAAACCCAATCCCACTAAATATTTGCAGACATGAAACCAAAAGCGCGCCTCACTCACAAGGTCAAGCAGGTGCTCAACGTGTACCAACTCACTATCAGAGAAACAATCTTCGCAACAAACCACGGCGAGATCGGGAAGCCCTCAGATCCCGGCGCCCCTCCCCCCTCAATGTCCATCGGAAAGTGGTTAGCTCTGCCGCCGCCGCCGGCGACGGCTGTGGGCAGTAGAGGCAGCTCGAACTCCTCAGAGTCGTCGCTGCCGGCGGCGGCATCAGAGGTGGCCCCAGAGGCATTGCTGGCCGAGGACACCTTGCACCACCGCGAGAACGACGGCTCCCTCCGGATCCCTCCCGGCTTGCGGGGCCCATTGCTCTGCTCCTCCGGCTCGCCGGCGCCCTCCTCGAGCTCGACCGCTACTAACGGGTCCTCCTCCTCCATCGGGTGGGGGTGGCCATCGTCTACGCAGTCTCCCATGGAAGGTGGTGGAAGGTTCTAGAATGGCTCGGATCTGGCGGGCGTGGGCCTTATCGGCGAAGAAGCATCGAGAAGTCGGGATCGGCGGCGCGGGGAAGTCCGGGTGGTGGCCGACGAGAATCCGCAAAAGAGGGGAATGTTTCTTTTATTTCAGTTTTTGCTGGATTTGGGTGGGAAGTCAAAATCCAACTCTAGTCAGGATGACTTCTGAAGCGGTTATGGTCTAGTAACTCTAGTTAACTTCCAGTTCCACGGTTGGTCGCTTCGAAAGAGGAGGAAGCTGTTTTTTTTTTAAAAAAAATTATTATATACCAATAAAATACAATATACAATTGATTTTTTTTTTTACTTTTGTATATACTTCTTAATTTTTTATATGATACTATATGCTATTTTTACTAACGGACGTTAGTAAATTATTAAATTAAGATAAGATCATATAAATAATCAAAATACTCTTGTAGATGGGGATCAATTGGATCTAATCGTGATTTTCACAAAACAGAAGTTTTGAAATGCTTAGAGATTTGTGCTGTTGCTTCGATATTTGTGCAACATTACAGCCCAAGAGAGAACACCGGCCCATCTGTTTCGGCCTAACAGCCGACATAGTACCATAGCCTGATAAGGTGTGGAGCAAGAGCGTCTGGCAATGGCCCTATCTAAACATAGGAATTCGATAGTTTTTTTTTTAGGAAAGAAAATATCATTCTCATTGTATATTTATTTTTCTATAAAATTCATGTGAAATTTGTACGTTTTAAACAAATCTTTTCTGAGTGTCAGATGCTCGACATTGAGCCCATGGGAATACCACATCTGCCTAGATAACACCATATGAGCCGGCATGACTAAGTGTGCAATGGACACTAATCGAATATTCAAATACATCTCAAGAAAGCTCCAGACTAGACGGTTTCGTGCCAGCACGCACGGACCAAAACAGCCTCAAACTCAAAATCTGGAGACGCCAGGGGCCATGGCCAGCATACGGCACAATCCACAAAGCTGAAAAGTTTTGTGAGACGTCCCGCCCCGTCCCCGATGGTTACGGTGGTCGATGACGATATCTGCCTGGTGCTTATGGGCAACGATCACGTGCATACTGAACAACTAAGCATCCATTCTGCATGAACACAGCTGAGATATATACTTGCTACGATTATTTGTATGACCAGATTAATTGGCTGCCAAAATAGCGCTCTTGCTGCACAGTAGGCAATTATAAGGGTGTCGAGCTACAGGCCAATGTCAGAAGCAAGTTGGCACTTTGGCAGCATGGAAGCATGTCTGCTACAGCTTTGGTGATCAGAACACAATAGTCTATCACTATACCTCAGTAGAGTTACTGAGAGACTGAACACTACTGTTGTGCAGTGATTGCGACTAAGGAAATGTCTGCCTAGTACTGAAGCAACGTTTTTTCACAGCACCCAGCTCAATCAGACAAATCACCATTAGCATAAGCATACATAATGAGATACTGTAGTGGAGTAGAGAGTAAGACCTTGAGTTGCTGTACCATGGCATTAGTGGATGGATGATCTGCTTGGGCGCATACTGTGGTACCCTGGCCCATTCAGTTCGTCCAAGATTGGCCTGTTTTAGTCCAGTATTAAGAGTTTAAGGTGGACTCCATGGGAATAGAGTCAACGACATGAACGCCGGATCAATTATTTTGCACGAAGCTCGGTTGCTGTGCATTGAAGAGTATCAGTATGTATGTGGTGAAGTCCTAGTATATAAACAGTTGAGAACTTCAGATCTAGACCCAACACAAGCCTGTGTGCCTTGTCTCCAGACTTCAGAGTTCAGACAAGTTCATCGTACTTTACTTTAGCTCAAGAAAACAACTGGTAACAAAACTTCCAAAAATCTCAAATTCCGTCAAATCAAAATCAGTGAAGTTTCATGTCAGAATACGCAACAAAACTCCAAAAAATCTCTTAACAATGCCAGAGAACAGTGCAAATATTTGAATTCTAGAAACTGGCGAGTTTGGAATCTATTGCCCTATAAGAAGCCAGATTAGAGATTTTAGAGGTACTGGAGAAGCATTTTGTAATCTTGTTACTCTACAGTGTTATTTTTGTCTTATTTTCCCGCTCTATGAGCCATTTCTGAAGATAGCAATAACAAGAGCCGCTAGCCACTACATTACAATACAAATTTCCACGCAGTACTGTACTACTCCAATGCATGCAGAACAACCAGGCCTCAAAGTTTGTGCATTCTGGCTTTTTAACAATCACGCGTGCAGACAGCCACGTACGTTTGGCAACATTCAAAAATGCATCCACATCTGCTCCACCAAGTGTCAAAAAAGAAATCCGCACATAGCAATATTACCATACTCATACAAGTGTAAGCAACTTCTATGAACAACTCGCAAACCCTACAGATGCAACTGATTTGATCCATCAACTTATGATCTAGATTAGTAATAGATCATAATCGGACAGTCTTCGACCACGTCCCATTCAGAAGATTTTACGTGCACGAGTAGTTTCACCAAATGGATATTCGGGTCAGCCCTGCGCCGGGACGGCGATCCGGCAGGGGTTGATCTCGAACCAGACCTGCCGGAAGACCTTGATGATGCAGTCATGGTGCTCGTCAGCGTTGAGTGAGAGATAGCAGGCCAGCAGCGTCTCCAGCTCATCCGGCCGCCCAATCCTCTTGCTGGCTATCATCTCCACCATGGACTCCCTGAACTCCTTCTGTGGGTCCCTCGTCCGCCGCACCACGGCGAACTTCTCCAGCTCCGACACCTCCGCCACCCGCCGCGGCGACCCCACCCGCACCCTCGCCGGCATCCTCCCGGAGAACGACCTCCTGCCGCCGCGGCGCCGGCGCCGGCGGCTCCTCGGGCGCGCCTCGGCGTCGGTGCCTGACGCCACCGGTGTCATTGGCTCCGGCGTCAGGGAGGCAGCGCGGGAGAAGGGGATGAGGTGGCCGAGCGGCGGGAGGTCGCGGTCGCCGCCGACGGAGTAGTGCCGTCGGCGGCACTGCTGGCGCGCGGCCGCCACGTTGGCATTGTCGTTGCCTACCGACAGCCGGCGCGGGGCAATGTCCGCGGCGGCGGTAGGGAAGAAATCCGCCGGAACGTTCGCTTGGCTTGCGCCTGCGCGCACGGTGAAGCAAGAAGGGAAGGCGGCGGTGTTCTTGGCCGTGGGCTTGGGTTTATAAGTGGCATTGGCATTGGGCTTGGCCGTGAGCTTGGAGAGCCATGAGAGCGGCGAGAAGGAGAAGACCCTGTTCTTGGTGTTGCCCTCTTTCTGTTCTTGCTGTTCCCGAGTGTATTGGCTCTGTAGATTTTTGTGGTGCTTTCTGATCCCCCACCTCATGGTTAATTTCCTGGTGTGTGTTTGTGAGCTGGGTTTGAGTGTGTTTGCAAGGGGGAGGGGATTTTAAAGTGGGAGGTTTCGGCGGTTAGGCTATTGGGAATGTGGGGATGGGCTGTGTGTGTTGTTACTTGTTGCTATTGGAACTTAGGAGTTTGAACTTTGAAGTTGAGGAGCTTTTTTGCTAAGCCAAAATAGTAGGTGAAAATATGTCTGCACTTTGTGTTGTCTCCTTTTGGTCCACGTCTCCAGCTGATTGATTCCGTGATTGGTGCTAATTTTTAGGCTTATAGAACTGCTAGGTGTATCCCTTTTTTTACTTAGTTTTTTCAGATTAAAAAAGTGCATACATGTATGACTGGGAATATGTTGCAACAATATAACCAGTTTAGACTCAAAGTAAATACTTTGGTGAACTTGGTGTACTGTTGTAAGGTTTGTGAGATGCTTTCTTATATGAAATTTGTCGATTCTCAAAGAGGTGCATTTGGTTGGTGGAAGGAAACAGTTTCATGCTAATATCAAATCATCTCATACAAAGGATAAATCAATACCAACTTGTGACATTATAGCATTCTATGAAATTAGTGTGGGATGGTTCCAATCCATTTCAGGATGGATAAATGCACTGTAGCAAGAGCACATTACGCAAATCAAATAGTGGCTAAAAATATCGGTTTTTATAGCTTTTCAACAAGTTAGCACTCAGCAAACAACACTAGCTTAACACTCATGCCTTGGTGTCAGTGGCGGAGCTAGCTAGAAAGAATAGCTAGTAGAGTCCCTTCTATATATATCAATTATGTTTTATGAGTTCTTCTTCAGAGTTTTCTTGGTATTTTATACAAACATATCTATATAAAGTTATTAAAATGTAGAGATCTAATAGGTGTGTGACCAAAATAAATTTTATCTAACTTCGTTATTACTCTGGAGCCATCAATACTTTAGACTCAAACAAAACTTAAATAGAAAACTTTCTATCCTATAAGATAATGAGATGGATTTGTCAATCATCCGATTATAGCAATCCATAAACAAAAACCTCTTATATGATACATTCATCTACTATCTATTTCAGATCAACCCGCTTATCCCCTTGCATGCAAAATTTAACGGGTAGATTTAGGAGAAACAAGAGAGTTTTCAGTACGTGCAATGATCTGGGCCTCATATGCGTGCATGCATGGGGTTTTCGAAAGGCCCTGGCGGCTTCGGCGACCCCATCAAAACACAGAACACATGCACGTCTCTCACTCATCTTTGCTTGCGCGACGGACTGGTACTTTTCTCTCTCTTTCGACCCAAAATCAAACACGGCAGCAGCAGACACGCGCCGCCGTACGTAGGTACAGATTGGGAGTTGCGACAGTAACGAAACAAAACAAAGTCGTCGGATGGCTGAAAGCCGCGTTGTGGTGGGTGGTGGGGTTCCCCCCGCTTTTTGCTTTTCTTTTTCTTTCGCTGCTGCATGCATTGCCTCCTGCAGCTTCTTTTCTTTGTTTGTTTGAACAAAGTCCCGCCATCTTATAGCTTTTTATCATCCTTGCCATACCTTTGCTTCTTTGATTCTGTGAAAAGCAACAATGTTTTTACACTTTTGTTACACTGGGATGTGAAAAATGTAAGTTCTGATAACATAGTAAAGAATTCATGAAATTTGAATAGTTAGATATACTTTATAATTGAGTGAAAATTAATGTCGGCTCCAACAAAATGAGGGAGAGAAATTAATAAAGTCATGGGCGAATGTGGCAGTATCTCCAATTGGATTAAGAGATGTTTAAATTGTAAATATCTATTTTTTATTTTACAAAAAAGATTATCAACTTTTTCTTTCAATCTAAATTCTACATCACATCTCTACCCTTCTCCTATAACACCACACCCACACCACTACACGACCACTCACCCCCTACATTGCAAGCCCCTATACCCATCACTTCTAGTTTTCTCGTCGCCTCATCCTCCTCCTAACAACTCCACTATTTTGCTGTCATGCTATAGTGCTACCAAGAAAACTAAAGAAAGACGGACAAATTCGTTAAATCTAAGAGTGCGCGATGGTTTTGATTTAAAAGTAAAAAATAATACATATAAAAATTACAAAAATCTCATCACTTACTCCTTAACCAAACTCAATTGATTATTGCAATGGGACCACTAGCAACATGAATTATGAAACATAGAACATCGCTGCTCCGTGATTCTTGTTGCTTCAGTTTGGACTTCTACGATGGATTTGAATCAAATCACATGATTAGAAAATTTTTCTTTTTGCTAACTATAGGTGTTAGTGGTGTCCCTCGTGTCATTATTAGGAGTTTGAATTAAATAAGATTTTTTTAAATTATTTTTTATTTTATATGTAAGAGTTTAAGTAAATAAAAAATTATCTCTTAACTCATTAATAACAATTGAAGTAAAATTCTAATTATAATTCTGATTAATTTCGATTAAAATTTAGATTTATGTATAATTAATGTTTTTATAATTTTATGTGTTTTCTCGTAAAAAAACACCCCATTTTCCCTTAAAAATAGGCATGCTTGTACTGCTATGTAATGGCTATTCATTACATTATGAGTCTTGGATTGCTGGTCCATGCAAAATCCTAGGACAACTTTTCGACACGTATCTTGATGAATGAAAGATCCTATTCGAGGGATTTTTGTACGACCAAATAAGAAAAAAAAATTTTAAAATAGACTATTTGTGAAAAAAATACAGAAATGCTAGCACAACTAAAACTTGAACTTTGAGTTAATCAGACCAATGAATGAAATTTGGCAACCCAAATTGTGAAGTGCTGGCACATATCCGTGTGCTGGGTTATCACAATAGCATTTAGTTGTTCATTTAATACACACTGATATGTGGGTCTATATGTCCCGCGGGTTTCAGTTACACACCCAATTCAGACCAAAACCGACATGTAGGGTTGGCCACAGCTTAATTTTGGTTATCGGTTGGGTGCATGACTGAAACCAGCGCCGACATGTGGGCCTAGTTTGGTCGCACACCTAACAATATGAACCCCTTATTAACTTTTGTTTTTTGGCGAAGTTTCATATTTAGTTTCGTATTTAGAGTAAGTTGTGTATTTGAGGTTTACTAAACATAGTCAAATATTGTCGCATTGATTGTAAAATTTAATTGAGTTACCTAGTTAATTTTAGAGTTATCGGAGAAGGAAAATTTGTAAACAATATCTGATTACTTTTTTGGGCATGTTGACCACATAATTTAATTATTTGTGGACATCGACCTTAGAAATAAAGTTTGGAATGGCTAAGAAAAAAATATTTTTGTGATCAATTTCCACTTTTGATATCAACCAATAGATCTTGATCTAATTGCCACAGCTTGATTTATTAGATTTTAGGATGTCGCATTTTTTTTAGATTGTTACATTTTCTTATATTAAGTTGTCCCATTTTTTAAAAATTGTCGTATATTTTTTGTTGTTATATTTTTTTGGGTGTCGCATTTTCCTATTTTATGTTGTCGTCTTTTTTTTTAGATTTGTCTCATTTTCTTGTTTATATTGTCACATTTTCTTATTTTAAGTTGTCATATTTTTTTATATTGTCTCTTTTTTTTAGGTTGTTGTATTTTCTTATTTTAGATTGTCGTATTTTTTTAAAAAAAATTTGTAAGTATTATCGTCGCCTTCGCCCAATAAAGTTTTATAGCAAGTGATGTCTCATATATTTTAAATTTATAGAATGATTATTCGAAAATGGAAATTTTGGATCACAAATTTTTTTTTGGAATATTTGCATCATACGATAGTCATGTTTTTTGGTAGTTTCACCCCTATAAAACTATCTCATGGACTAGATTATGGAGCCATTCATTAGAGTTTGTGTGTACCATAGAGAGGGTATAGTTTGTAATATACCATACGGTGCTGATCTTAGTCCTTTGGCCCATGTTTATGGGAAATGCTAGAACCATTGTAAATGTCTTTCAAAAAATTAAAGATGTGAGTAATATAGTTATTACAATTGAATCCTAGCACACAATATTTTGTTGGAGGGTTTGTTGCCTAAAGACAATGGTTTAATTGTCAGAAGGTTGAAAAGTGAAGTCATTGGGTTCATTTGTGAGGATATGGAAAATTCCTACCAAAGAAATAAGTCTTCATACTTTGCATGTAAACTTTTGCCACAATCAGTTCAAAAGGCACCCATTCAGTAGTAGGTACGCAATAGTCCAGGTGTTGATAGTAGTGAAGGGACCACACTAGTGCAAGGGCTAGCAATAATGCAACCATTCAGATTGTTGACACTAATATCTCAATCCTAATAGTTGGTTTTTCCAACCGCCAAGCATACATAACTAATGATTTACCCAAGTTAGAGGAGAATTTTAATGCTGAATATAGTGATCCATTAGATATGTATGACTTGCCAGAAGAACCAACATATGAGTATGACCATCTGAGTGAGTGGACTGATGCATTTACATTAAACTCAACTACGGTTCCTGGAGATCTGAACTTGAGGTGGTTTTATGATGACCAAGTTGTACAGATTGGGAAATTACTAATAAGTAAGAAGGATGCAAAGAAGCAACACTACATGGGCTGTTTCATTTAACAGTCGTTCTAGGCTGTCAAGTCAAGTACAAATCAGCTTCACCTTTGCTATTTAGCATACAGCCATATATTCACTTTGCTACTTGATGACAGTGTGATATGGCGGTTGTCACAATAGGAGTACATCAATTCTCTACACCCAAGATTCGATGTATTGGAGGACACAGGTTCCATCTTGCATTCTTCCATATGGTGGAGGGCACACGTCAGAGGGCGTCACGCAGTAGTTTGGAATGCATCAACAAGTTTCGATGCCATCACCACGGAATCTTCCTGATAATGTTCACGAATGAGTATGTATGCCTCAAATGAGTGTTTCTATTGTAACTATGCACTATGATATTGTCTCAAATATTATTTATAGGAGGGAGTGTGTCCAAGACAACTACATCACTTGGCAGTAGCGACATGTCAATGAGTAAACCAATTATGTGCATGAGTAGAGGGTGCATGAGCACAGACCATATAACCATGAAATATACATGGCATACCTTATATGGTATCGATCATGGACCAGGTTTAGATTAATGTCCCTCCCACCACCAAGAGCTGCCGAGCTCGCACCTCCTTCTACCATTGAGCAGAGGCTTGATCGACATCACATAAGGCATATTCAATCTAGTGTGCATATTAGCAATTGTTTTTAACGATACTTGATAAGTCATAATTACATTCCTAATTATATGTTCATCGTTATAGCTTGATACTATCTATGCACCACACTCGCATGTTGAGGAATTATGATGCAGACGTTGTCACGGAGAGGTTGTGTCTATTAGCCAGATTGAAGCAACGAGCAGGGCCTCGAGTATATATTGATTGATTTTGGTGTTATGCCACCATTTGACCTTAATATAGCCTCTTTACCTCATCCATGTCATTTCCGCCGCAGCCAGATCATCTGCCTACATCATTTCCGCTGCCATCAGATCATCCTTCTATGTCATTTTTGCCACCGCAGGATTGTCCATTTGGGTCACATCCACCACCGCTGCCCCACCACGTCCAACACTCGACGATAGTTCATTCGATGAAGACATAGACTTCACCACATAGAGGTACATTTTTGAACGACGGTGGTAGAGCGATGGGCCACGGAGAAGAGTTAGGGTCTTTCACAACAGCAAATCCAGGAGGGTGGTCCTATATGGCATACCGAGCCGCCACACGAGATGTAGCCATCATAGGTTCTTGATGCTCCTCTATCTACCTAGCCCATATAGGACCAACCACCTTTGCAGACCCCAATAGTTGCAAATCGTCAAGTTAGGGAGTGATGGGTGCCCGACCGCTCCACACCTTCTAAGACGGACGCCTTGGCAAAGAGGGAGAGGCATTAGATTTTGTCATGTTGTACTTAAACTTGTTTATCTATCTTGTTTTGTTAAACTAAATTTTTTTTTTGCACATGACAATTATCTTTTCTGCTTATATATATAAACTTTTCAACTTTTCCACTTTTTTAGCTTTTCCGCTTCCAAACTTTTTACACAGTTTTTCAACATAATGTAGCAACAAATTTTTAGCAACATGTCGAACCAATATTTTGTCATTACATCTCATCAAATTAAAATTTTCACGTTCACAACTAATAATAATCTTTCTGGTCCACCACTCTCGTCCTATAAATTCGCCCAAATCTGTCTCAATGTTGCACTCATTCTCTGTTACTAATCTCTCTGGTCATGGTGAGTGAGGATAACCGAGAGCGAAGAATAGGACCACAAAAGGTGAATAATAAATCATGTTTGTCTCAAATAAGTGCCTTCACATGCGCTTATCATATTCTCTTTTCATTCATTTTTAGGATGAAGGCTCAGTAATCTGTTTCTGTAACTATGTTGCCGAAGACTACCATAGTTTTGAAGATGAACGACTATGGGAAAATGTTTCTGGAATGTGCTAGGCAAGACAAAAAGATGTGCACCTACTTATAGTGGCTTTGACTCTAACTAGCACTGAAAGGCAAAATGGACGATAAACCATCAAGAGCCAATTTCAAGATGAAGTCAACATTTTGGAAATAATCTCGACCAATATACATGATTTTCAACATATGTATTGCTACAAACGCTCTAGCCATTGCTCTTGTCATGGGAACACGTCCTCAAGAACACATGTAAACTTCTACTTCTAAACATGTCTAAAACATTCTTGTGATACTCTTCCTACACATGTTCCTAAACTATAGACTTTTTTTATTAATAACCCACATAAAATAATCATTTACAAAACTAACCCGCAGTTCGAAAATTTTACAAAAAAGGACCTGCCACGTCAGCCTGTTTAGTTCTGGGCACTCGACAAACTACTTCTTGTGTGGAACAAGCTTATCGAGTGCCCAGAGCTCGACAAGTCTCTTGTTGAGTGCTAAGAACTCGACAAGCCTCCTCCTCGACTAGGCGCCATGACCAATAGACAAGCCGTTCTGCTCTTCAGATGATTCAAAAATATATACAACGGCGATAAACTAGCAAATGGCTTCTAGTCCAATGAGTTAAAACACCACCCTCTCACCTCCCTCGCCCTGGGTTTGAATCCTGTTGGCAGCAATTTAAGCATTTTTTCGACCAGGCGCCACAACCTGTCAAAAAAATATTTTAATTATGACCAATACAGGATTCAAACCCAGGTCGGGAAGGTGTGAGGATAGTGTATTAACCAGCTAGGCTATGACCTATTTATTAGTGTATTGCCACTGCATATGTTTTTGAGTCATGTGAAGAGGAGGACGGCTTGGTTGTGGTCGAGGAGAGTCTTGTCGAGCTCTGGGCACTCGACAAGCTCCTTCCACACGACAAGTAGCTCGTCGAGTGCCCAGGACTCGACAGGCTGACGTTGCAGGTCATTTGTGTAAAATTTCTGAATTGTGGGTTAGTTTTGTAAATGATTATTTTATGTGGGTTATAATTAAAGAACTCCTAAACTATATGATTTTAGATACATGATGACTTGATCTGGCCCTATGATTAGCTAGAATCAAATGAGTTTATTTGCAAATGTAGAAGTGATATTAAGATGAATACTTGTTGGACCTGAGTGTAGCTGAATAGACAAGAGACTAGAATACAATTATATGTCATAGACCTCTGCTGGATAAAAGAGAGAAGAACACTATTAATGTTAGCCTACAAGAGATAGATTGTCTCATATCGGATAAGATGGCACTCCAACAATTGGTTACTTTTTTCTACTTCAAAATTGTTCCAGCCTTTTTATGCAACTGTCACAATGGTATGTAAATTTATTTTTATTTTTGGTGAAATATTCAAGTTACTTACCCTCAACTCTTCCTTCACAGACTACAATATTTAAGTCTGTTACTATTACTTAAACCATATGCACCATATCCTACAGTGTATTTCATTGTTTGGAAGTTAAAAATTGGTTTGTTTTTAAAGTATATGGTGTTAGTTATCCGGCCTTTTGATCGTATGCAACATTGTTTTAATAATATACAATCTTGACTACATTACAAGCATCTTAAAAAGTTGTTCGGAAAGCCTATTTTCAAAAAAGTTCAAAACACTATTCTAAACAAATTTTCAAAAATAAATTCACAACAAATAAATTATCTTTCAAAAAACATTCTAAATAACTCAAACTATTGAGGTGAATAGATTAACACAAAGCAAACTAATTATATAAAAAGAAATAAACAACAAACAGATGTTTTAGTCGCGGACCTGATCAGCGACCAAAAACTAAACTGTGGGTGGGTTAACATGTTGGCTCTAGTACAAACTAGGTGCAAGACTGAACCCTACTGGCACCCGCGACCTATATGTCAGTGTTAGTCCACACTAGGTGTGCAACTAAAAGCTGCCATAGCAACTCGGCATGCGTCCAAGTGCAAGGGCAATGCAGGATGGGTTGACATATTTCAATCATTGCGCGGTTAAGGCTCAAAATTCAAGTCTTAATCGGGTTAGTGATTGAAAGTCATGTCTATAAAATTTTTTGCAAATGGTTCATTTCTGAAATTTATTTTGTTATTGAGTTATTCAAAAAAAAAAAAATACTATTCAAGGCATACTGTCAGGTTGCTCATCTCAGTTCAAATTCCCTTCCCCACCTCCCGCCCCCGCTCTTCAGGTGTAGCAAGCAATAGGGTCACTTTTAGCCATACAGCAAGTCCGGCAAAAAGGCCCAATCTAAAATTTAATATCATAGGGCAATTGCCAATTGTCCTTCTGTTACTACTTATTTGAACAGAGTAGCATCATTTGAAATTTTGAGAGCTGAGATGACATATAATTATTGGTAGATACATGCATGTTGTATCCATCATAGAGTGTGTTCGGTTAGTTTTCATAAACAGACAATCTAAATTTGGTTACAATCAACTTGATAATCAATCAATGTAATTTGACTAGTTTTTGCCACTTTTGAAGTATATACTATTTTTTAGTAGATCATTGGCAATGTTTTTTAGTGCCACGCATTTTGTTGGTTAATCTTCTCCTTTTTTTTTTTTATAATAAGTGGGTCTTATATCAACTACCACCAATCTTTAACTGTAATGGAGAACAAACCAAACAACTTAAAGTAATCAATTTTTTTATTTATCAAATCACATATTTGATCATGACTAAATATTAATTTGACTTTTCATAAATTGTAACCAAACGTACCCTTAAATATTTAATTAATTACAAAATCTGATAGATTAAAATATTGTTGTTAGAGCACTACAGAATACATTGATCCGATGCACTCCTACTTTAAGGACTATAATTGAGTGATCTCTCTGAATGTTTCCTACGTACAAGTGTTGTTGAGGTGAACAAAAGCACTAGGCTTTGTTTGTTTTCTTTTATGTATATCCTTTTGTATGTATTTGTTTTTAATGGTATATGATTTTTTGTGGTGTACATATAAACAAATACAGAGATAGAAAACAGAAAAATCGTGCTCTTCAGATACTATTCTTCTCTTGTCGGTTCACAAAAACAAATGTATATGACTTCGAACTCGTCTCTTGTTTACTATCAAACATATTTTGACACGTCGTTTTGCAAAATCCAAAACTGCCTTGACCTGGAAGCTAGAGCAAAGCCGGTGTGTCCGCTTTGGCTGTCAGTGCAAAATATTGCTCGTTTGTGTGCAAATTTGTCACGTTATGACACAAATCGAAGGCTTTTTCCCCTCTTCTTACATCTGGTTTTTACAAGTTCCGAGGTTCTCTCGTGTCCGAGAAAGACATCTACCAAGTTATCCAAACTCAATTAATTTACTACATAACTCATGCGTGTAATCACCGTAAATACTCCTGCTTGAGAACAAATCTCTACTCGTCATACGATACTTTTTTTGTTTATATGTTTTCAAGCTTTACATAAAACATCTTTAGTGATATTCAGTGCTTGAGATCAATACTATGTATGATGAGATAATCTTTTACTCCTAAACCCGATCCACCCTAACCCCTGAACTCCTAACTCTTCTTGGGTGGAAATCAATTCTGTGGCCAACTCATGTAACAATAACCAATCTTAACAATTGGTCTCCGACATAACAACGAATAGTCTTAATCACTGAAATATCACTTGATTATAATTTGATATATTTTATAGTGAAATTTAGAGGATTCCCCTAAGTTGTTCTTTATCACAACTAGAATAAAACACCCAAGCAAGAAGAAGAATGAAGAAAATATGGGAGAAAAAAACAAGAAAGTTTCATTGATCCAATCAACAGTTTTTGAGGCCCAATAATTCTGTTACACTGGATACATTAAAACCTACGGCCCATTTCGGTCGATGGACTGCCGTGACTTCTGTTCATTGTTTTCCCATCGAAGGAGACCCACTCCATTCTTTTACTATTTTTTTAGTAATACTCCCCCATTTCAAAATATAAAAACAGATATACTTATATATAAGAATTAAGAAATAATGACACCAAGGAAAGAGAGAAAATGATGGACTATACTGCCCTTATAAATTGCATTAAAGGAGGTTAGAGAAAGAATAGTATCATTTGATTTCAAAAGATAGAAGTGGAAAAACTACATTAACTTAGACTTAATTTTTGTGAGGGTGTTATGTTATGGAGCAAGAAAGAAAGTGTTGGAGGAGACTCCTGTCCCCTCCTGGACAGGTGCCACGTGTCAATACACAAGATAGGCACAGGGCCTCAGAGAGCCCTTGAGTTAACCTCGCTCCTTTAGAGTCAGGGTTCAAGAAAATTTTCTAGATTGGGTTCATCTCCTGGGTAAGAAGGCAAGGGCCAGGAGAACCCTCTAGGTTAGTTCTCTTCACCCTCAAGTAAGCCTCGCCCTTTGGGTGAGTCAGATCCAAGAGTCTTCCAGATTAGATTCACCCCCCATGCAAGGGAGAGTACAGGAGAACCCTCCGGGTAAACCTTGCCCCCTAGGTGAGCCAAGCCCTGGGAGAGTCCTCCAAAATAGTCTTGTCCTTCGAGCGAGCCAGGGCCTAAGAGAGTCTTCTGGGTTAATTTCGCCCCCCATTGAGGTGTAGTTCGGGAGAACTCTTATCTCTTAGCGTAACTTGTATCTGATGGGGCTCACAAAGACATGTGTCAAGGATCCAAAGTTTAATCTCAAAGATTTGACCACCTTACCCATCGTCCGACGGTCACAGCAAAGGATATTAAGGTCTTTAGATATTTCTTTAGCCTATAAATACCCCTTGTACACTCTTATTTGTAACTAAGTCATTATGTATTTAATACACTTAACTACCAATTGGTGTGCATGCGAGCTGCTTCCCTGCAAGGGAACTTCCCAATTGACTAACGTCGGGAGTACATCAACAAGACTAAATTTTTATTGAATCTCAACTTATATAAATCTTTATGTCAATTTTTTTTTATTGTTCAATTCGAGATAACCTGTTACATTGTCATTTTGAGTCATTTGTCTTGTAAGACTTGTAAATAAAACTTGTCTCGGACTCTTAACTCAAGACAGAAAGAGATTAAGATCTTATGTTTATATTTTGAAAAGAAAAGAATAACATATAATACAACTAGAATTAAATATAAAAAATAGGACGCAAAGTTAATGCTTTGTCTGCATCAATCTCTAAGGCGAGTCGACAAGGTATAAAACAAAAAATGCGACATTTGCCTCCCACCAAAGGCAGTCTACCGAAGACCTTGACCAAATTTATCGATTAAAAATTTTAAAATACACGTGTATCTTTTTGACATTTCGGGGCACGAGCCTGTGAACACGTCAAAGATTTCTTGGCGTTTTTTAAGTTTTTACGGGCATGCATGCAACGTTGTCACGTCTTCTATATCTTATATTATTGTTTTTTGTTTATGCATGCAAACGTAGTTGTTTTGCACCATTCGAGGTAATCTTGTAAGCAAAGTCTTGGTGAAATAGATGGTTTTAATTGGAAATGATGGCTCCACTCATATATTTTTTTCTAAAGTTTTTTCCTTTGGCACTTGTCATCGTCTTTATCGTGCCAACTTTATATGGTCAAAACTGGACTGCCGTGCACGATTTAGTATTTATCACTTTCCCTATAGGATTTAAATTGAGAAATATCTGGTGTATTCGCTCATTTTGATGTATTTTTGTGGTGTTTTTAATCTTATAAAAATTCTCATAGATTGCCAATTCTTCAAAAAGATTGAAATTTATCTGGTCCATTTTATCATAATTTGACATTAACATGAAACATGAGAAAATGTTTATGTGCTAGAATTTCTTGCGAGGCTCTATCTTCGTCTTGATTTTTGAGAATTCCTATATATGATGGCAACTATTAAAAAGACTTCAACAATACATTAGTGCTATAAGCCATTTGATGAGAAATTTTGAAGACTGTAAACATGAAAAAGATTTTTATGTACTAGGGTTTCTTAACAGTCGCTTATTGCTCCCCTTGTACGGTTCTACCTCTTCACATTCACCATTCGAAAACATGATTTGACCCCTTCAAACACAACGAATTATAGGACTCCGCCGATCATACAAACGACAAATGATCCCGAATTCCTGATGCCTACATTGAAAAGCAAAAGGGACAAAAAAAAAAAAAAAAGAGAGGGGGAGAGAGAGAAGAGGGAGGAAAATACCATGGACCCTACAAATCAAATAATTTAGTGTTTTTAAAACCGGAGCCGTCAAGTCGTTTCTATCCACACCAGATATATTGTTGGATGCCGGTCGCTCTCTTATCCGCAAAGTCTCGGCCAAAACCAATGTGCTCCTTTCGTTGGTCCTTCCGCTACTTTTCGCGGATTGCGACGTTGCCCCAAAGGAGAGAGCCACAGCTCGGGCAGGCCAAAGGAGCAAAATCTCTCGGCTGTATCTGCTATTTTAGATGTACTCGCGTACAGGGAAAATTAAATGAAGTGCGAAATCTAGTCGCTGTATTGGAATCCAATAATACTGCCGGAATGTGTGGTCAAAATCATGAGCGAGATCGTCCAATCTGTGGCTTGTCCTCGTATGATCATGTGGACTATGCAGATTTTTTACAGATTTGTTTGGTTCGTGTGTTCATCAAAAAAAAATTTGGACTAAAATTTGTTTGAAAATTATATTGACTGTTGTTTAGTCTGCATCTTCACAGTGTCTAAAAATTGAGTGTATAAAAAAATTAGATATACTTAACTAGATGTCTAAATCATGATCAATCAACAAGTCAACTTCATATTCATGCATATTTGATTGGACAAAAATTCTCATGACTTTCAATAAGTTTTAAATATACCAAAAACTAAGATGTATTAATGAGAACACAAACCGAACACATTCCGTATATATGATAGAGGAAATAATAAAGTATCTTTCTACAAATGAAGACAAAGGGCTTCAAGGATTTTTTTTCCCTCCTCTTTATCATCCTAAGAGCTATTCTATTATGCAAGCATTTGTTGTTAGCATCCAAACAAAATATAAATAAAACTATATCTTAAGGGCATGCACACTAACCAGGAACCACCTGTTCTTACTCCTCAAAAAGAGTAATTTCCAAGATGTGTTTCACTATTTCAAGGAAAATGGGTTTGGTGGGGTGGAGGTGGGGGTGATGGGTTGGGGTTTAAGCTAAGTATCAGAGTATGTAAGAGTTAAGGTTTTCCAATCTAACCACGTATGGCACAAAATTATAACATTTTTGAACTTTTTTCTTAAAATATAAAGACTTGGTACACAATTATCATAAGTCACACACAATGGATTAAAATTATCAAATCTACAAATAACCTATTTAATATATTGATAGAGCAAAATTCTAATATTTAACTAGATAATCTGGATACTGTATAATATATTTGCTTAATGCTGAACGATTTTTCTTTCTCTTGAATGCCAGATATATCAAATCTAGCAAGTGGATGTAGATGAGGTTCCTTGGGAGTTATAGGTCAACATTCAACAATGACAGCAAAAACAGATCAGACACACGAGGTAGGTTGGTTCAGCACCTGCAATGCACAACATGCTAAATCCTTCACAACTACAATCTGATCATTTGACTACATAATTACCCAATAAGCAGCCAAATAGAAAAAGAAAAAAGCTAGTACTTCTTCTGGGGGACACTTTTTTTTTTTTTTATATGTCCTCTTCTGGTGGACACTTGATACTCCAACGCTACCAAAGAAATAACACACGCAAACCAATTGTACCTTCATTGGTTTTTGCCTAGGTGCTGTAGACAAAAATTTCTGTCATATTTGCTACAGTTAAAAAACAGTGTGGTTGACATCCGGCCGTTTTGTCATATTTTTTATATCGCACTTTTTTATTATCATGAGTTAAATGATAGTCATAAAAGATATGACATGTCACATTTTATTTAGATAAAATATGATATTGAACTAACTAACTCTAAGAATGTATTTATGGTGTATTTGATCAAGTTGGAGCTTATCAAATAAACCAGCTTATGAGCTTATTAGCATTTTAAGTCCAAAATTTTGACTTATTCAAATAAACTCAAAAGATGTTTGGTAATTTTTTAAGTTTATAAGTTGAATGGTATGAGAAAAACTTTTTTTTTTATGTTTAGAAAGTGTAAAAGAGAAATACATTAAAAAAATGAATAGTAACTCCACAAAATTTCTAAATTCTTCTTTACATTCTTTCATTCCCAATTTGCCTTATGTGCGACGACGATTGCCCACAATGGAGATGACTATCGTTGGAGTTACGATAAAGACCGAACAATAACAACTGTAACTGTGTGTGAAGAGAAGGTGGGTTTGGGAAGTGAGAAACTGGGATCAAGCAACGGAAGCTTGACTTGCCAAATAAGTTGAAGCCACCATATAAGCTGTCGCGAGAAGTGACATGTTTGGTTGGGGTTTCAACTGATCGACCTGATAAATCACAGTTGAAATTTGATCAAATATGTTTTTAGTCTGATTTATCTTAAGTTTACAAGTCTAATATATTGGTGGAAGAAGACTTAAACTTATTTGTGGTTTCTTATTTATAAAGGATTTAGGTTATAACATAAACTCTGAATTTAAATTTATGTTTGACTTATGGTTGAAACACGAATAAATCAGACCGATTATACAGCATTTTCAGCCAACTCCTGTTGTGAGAAAAAGAAAAGGGAAAAAAGTTGACCCATGAGCGCGCTAAAAAGGAGTATGAGCTACCAAAGCAACCACCGGCCCTGCAAATCAACTCACCACCACGGCATGAAAACCCCATGAAATGTTTAAACAAGTAACACGAGGGACAGCAAATTGGCCCCCACTGACCCAATCCCTCGTGCTATAGCGATGGAGTCTCCGTTCACCCAAGAAAGAAAGAAAAAAAGTTTGACTGTACATCCAACTTGCCATTAGCTGCTGAATTTTGATATAAAATACAATCAATCATTAGCTACAACTTAGAATTTTCTGCTCGATTTAATATGCCACAATACAAACTAAAATACTCTTAGTGTTATACCACTATAAACCATACAAACGTGCAGATAGCGACATAAAATAACAAGCTCAAAAATTTTAATGGTACCAATAAAAATGTCGTGCACGATAACAGATTGCATTATGCACTAATAATACGTTGGGTCCACTTCCACAATTGACCACATCAAACTTTGTTTGTACCATTAAAACTTGTTTATTGTTTGATTTGTGATCAAAATTTGATATATCAATAAAAATAACAAATATTTAGATACTTTTGGCTAGTTTTTGCCAAATATCCGGCATGAAATTTTGCCGTCTCAAATTTAGATAGTCAAATTTTTTACTTCCTTCTCTATAACAAGTGGACTATACATTGATTAGTGTGATTTTGATAACTATAGAAATTATAGCTGTTTGGTTTGCAGCCAATTTTTTAGGCTATCAGATATTTGATTATGTCTAAAATTTAATTTAGTTTTTTTATGCGAGCCAAATATATCCTATAATTCAGATGTGTATAAAAATTTGCTTAAATAAAAAGGCTTGACGGGCAAATGCAAGTTGCTCTTCCGTACATGTTCATCATCTAGTCAAATTGCACTATTTGAATTGAATAGAATTGATTAGGGGGCAAGGCAAAGAACGCAAAAGCATAAATGATTCCTTCATATCCGAATAAAATCAGGGGATATGCCCCAAATTGCCAAGAAGGTGCACCTCAGGCTTGGCTTTTTATAAATATCTTATCTTTCTGCTTGGATGTAGGCTTTGGAGTGTATTTATTTTTGCAAAGCGTGGTCTTTTTGCACAAAGCATGCGTGCAACTTATACATACAAGAAGTGTGGGCCCTTCTCGTTGGTGGTCCAGACAAAATGATGAATAATTTTGTTAGGATGCGTACCTAACGAGGCCTAACGGTGATTAGTTCAGCCGTCCTGCCACTTAGACTGTTTGGTGAAATGTTAGGATTTTATTCCCACCAACACACCAACTATATATTAAGTCTTGATTTGATATTTGTAGTGTCTTCTAGAAATTTATTTAGTATTCTATTTTTAGACATGGTCATTTGCTAATTAATGACATTAAAAAAATATATTATTAGATATGACAAATATTTTGCATAACTACCACATATCATAACACAACATAAAATCACACCAAAATCCTAATACAATGTCTTGAGTTTAGTTATGAATTTTCTTGATTTTGATCCCACTAACATTCTAAACATAAATTCCAAATATGGTCCTTCAACTTGGCTCAAGCCTAATTTTTTTGTCCTATGTCATCCTTCTGCTATTAAAACCATGTGCTTTTCATCTACCACATAGTTTTTGCAGGTAGTATTTTACTCTTAAGATTTTTTGAGCTTTATGGATGGCAAATATGTCATATGGCAAGAATAAATGCTAGAAGTAGGGGAGAGGGAAAAGTATTTCCTCCAAAATGCCCCAATCTAGTGCAATAAAAGTAGGAATTGCAGATAGACGTATTGGGGGTTGTTGGTGGTAGATTAAAAATGCATTTTAGTTTAAAATACATGATTTGGATGATGATGTCTCTATCATCCATTCTTGCAATATATGCAATCTAGAAAACTCAAAAAATTTATAAGAATGGAATACCGTAGTACACATATAAGAATAAAGTGGGGTGAAAAGTGTATCATTTTGATAGTAGGAAGACGATTTTTTGAACATTTTTAAAATATAATAAAAAATGAACTTAGACAGTCATACCAAAATAAAAAGATCAAATTTAGATTTATCCATTCTGTATTACATAACAGGACATAGATTTTGTCAAACTTAAAACATTTGTGGAAATACTTGATATAACCTATTTAATCTATCATATGATCTTACATGACCAGCAATACTGTGCAAGCCTAGCGATCCTATTTAGTATCCACATATATAGTACGAAACTAGTCATATACAATGGACAAGGAGTATAATTTTTATTTGATCTGGATAAAGCAAGCTGACTAGGAGCTTACAGGACACAAGGCCTGAACTGGATTGGGCCATCGTGATCACCACGTCACCCATTCCCTACCCCATGGATTGCCTGACGACGACCCACCACGTGGCTACAACGGTTCATGGTCACACGTCCATCTCCAATCCATCGCCTGGTCAACATGGCAACCAAATTAGTAAATTACTAATCTACCCCCTTTTGTCATCGTTTATATGAAGTTATGAACCAGGGAGAAATATTGGGCCTTTAAAACTTTTTTATTGGGAAAATATCTTTCTATGCCTCTGCAAAGCATGCCAATTAATTTTCTGTTGTTGGAAAATCCCAAATATTCGGGGAGGATAGCATGAAACTTTTTTATAGGACAAAACCTTCCCTTACTTTTAAGAAAATCTTAGTGGTAGTGTTTTTTTGTAAAGGGTTTCATCAACTCCTAGAACAAAAAAGAAAAAAAATATTTTGCAACTTTTATATACAAAAGTAGTTCTAACTCCATGTTATTTCAGCTTAGAAATCAGGTGTCATAACCCCACAAAATAAAACTCTTATCTGGTTGAACTAAATTGGGAGTAAAGTAGGTAATAAAACTCTTATCTGGTTGAACTAAATTGAGAGTAAAGTAGGTATTTGATGTACAAATATGGTTACTTAACATTACTTCAAAGTGGATGAAATACTACATGTATCATTAGGACTTGAAAGAAATTCAAAACTCGTGAACAATTTAGACTCAGTTCGGATGAGATAACGAGCAAAGTTTCATTTGTAGCTCATGAGAGTTAATAAGTTGAGTCAAAATTAGCTCATTTAGACTCATATGTAAATTTGGTTCATAAAAAATTCTACTCTTCTTCTTCAAACACTAGATGCAAGTCGGGGTGAGCAACAGTCTATCTCAAAATGATGTGCAAGATCTATTTGAACACTTAAATTTACTAATTTGTGAGTGGTTTATGCTCGCATGTGAGACTAGTTGAGTTTGTCTTCTAATTGAGCTCAACTTGTTAAAGAAACCGAGTTAAGCCAAATTACAACTAGTTTGCTCAAATTTGATTTTGTTCATCTTTATATATCATAATCTTTATGTGATATAAAAATAACTAGAACCCTATCATACTACTTTGAGTGGGCACAACCGAACCATTTTGAATGTTTTAATCAATCCAAAAGCAATACTTAATATAAAAATAGGTACCCAATTTATTATTTTTTAATAAATTCATTATATAAATATTAATTTTATCTATCTTTTAATTCAAAAACTAACAAAATACTGCAATTTAAAGGAAATCTTATTACCAATCGCTAAAGAAACGCGGGAGTTGGAGCACGGGACGTGGAGCCGCGACACGCATGTCACACATGACGTCACCACTACCGCCACGTGGCCAGTAACACATCCGACACGTTTTTCTCGCCGCAAAGTGCCCCCACCCCTGTAACATGAAGAAGACGAAGGAAACATCCAATAAACCCCCGCAGAAACTAAAATTAATCAGAGTGTTTTTTAAAATCCGTGACACCGGTAGGGCCCTGGACAAATCTCATCCGTCCACACAGCAGGCGCAGCCCGAACGACCCACATCTGGGCCGTCCATATCGCGGGCCCTACACGGGAAGGTGGGGCGCGTGAGGCCAGCTGGCATCGGAGGGGGCAAGCACAAACCTTATCCTCTTTTCCCGATGCAATAGTCCCTAAACACGGCCCACTGAACCAACGCACGCCACGAGCCACGGGCCCACACGTTCAGTGAATTTTGGTCCACCGGCGCGTCATACGCCGTGGCCAACCCCTGCGGAATATACCGGGCTAGTCTCCCCTACTTCTTGCCTCCAGTTGCATCCCACTCCATTCCAAACTCGAAAGCCCACCACCTCTCGTAGTCTAGTCTCTCAGATCAGATCAAAGCGCAACAACTACCTAGGGTTTGGTAAAAGCCCTCTCATTTCGAGGATCAAGCGGGCTAGGGTTTCGGCGAGGCCTTCCTGTCCGATTCAGCCATGATGTCGCGGTCGTATACCAACCTCCTCGATCTCGCCGCCGGAAACTTTGCGGCGCTGGGCCCAGCCGGCGGGGGGAGGCGGCGGTCGGGGTCGTTTGGGATGAAGCGGATGTCGCGGGTGATGACGGTGCCGGGGACGCTGTCGGAACTGGACGGCGAGGACGAGTCGGAGCCGGCGGCGACGAACAGCGTGGCCTCCGACGTGCCCTCGTCGGTGGCTCCCGACCGCCTAATCGTGGTCTCCAACCAGCTCCCCATCTTGGCGCGCCGCCGCCCCGACGGCCGCGGCTGGTCCTTCTCCTGGGACGACGACTCCCTCCTGCTCCAGCTCCGTGACGGCGTTCCCGACGATATCGAGGTGCTCTTCGTGGGATCCCTACGCGCCGAAGTTCCCGTCGCCGACCAGGACGAGGTCTCTCAGGCCCTCTTCGACAGATTCCGCTGCGCCCCCGTCTTCCTCCCCGACCACCTCAACGACCGCTTCTACCACCGTTTTTGCAAGCGCCACCTCTGGCCTTTGTTCCACTACATGCTCCCCTTCTCCTCCTCTCCGTCATCCACGTCCTCCGGCAACGATCGCTTCGACCGAGGCGCGTGGGAGGCGTACGTGCTGGCGAACAAGTTTTTCTTCGAGAAGGTCGTGGAGGTCATCAACCCAGAGGATGACTACGTATGGGTCCACGACTACCACCTCATGGCGCTGCCCACCTTCCTCCGACGACGCTTCAACCGCCTCCGCATAGGCTTCTTCCTCCACAGCCCCTTCCCATCGTCGGAGATCTACCGCACTCTCCCCGTCCGCGAGGAGATCCTAAAAGCGCTGCTCAATTGTGATCTCATCGGGTTCCACACCTTTGATTACGCCAGGCATTTCCTCTCTTGCTGCAGCAGGATGCTGGGGATTGAGTACCAGTCGAAGCGCGGGTATATCGGGTTGGATTACTTTGGCCGCACCGTGGGGATCAAGATCATGCCGGTGGGAGTCCATATGGGCCAGCTGCAATCAGTTCTGCGGCTGCCTGACAGGGAGTGGAGGGTTTCTGAGCTGCAGCAGCAGTTTGAGGGGAAGACAGTGTTGCTCGGTGTGGATGATATGGATATCTTTAAAGGGATCAATTTGAAGCTTCTTGCGTTTGAGAATATGCTAAGGATGCATCCAAAATGGCAGGGACGGGCAGTGTTGGTGCAAATTGCGAACCCCGCTCGTGGGAGGGGAAAGGATTTGGAGGCCATCCAGGCTGAGATTCGGGAGAGCTGCGAGAGGATTAATGGGGAGTTTGGCCAGTCGGGGTACAGTCCGGTTGTTTTTATTGACCGTGATGTGCCTAGTGTGGATAAGATTGCCTATTATACAATAGCGGAGTGTGTGGTGGTAACTGCAGTGAGGGATGGAATGAACTTAACACCATATGAGTACATTGTCTGTAGGCAAGGGGTACCTGGGACAGAGACCACATTGGAGGTGATCGGGCCAAAAAAGAGCATGTTGGTGGTGTCAGAGTTCATTGGGTGCTCACCGTCGTTGAGTGGTGCCATTCGTGTTAACCCGTGGAACATAGAGGCAACTGCAGAGGCGTTGAATGCAGCCATTTCGATGTCGGAGCAAGAAAAGCAACTGAGGCACGAGAAACATTACCGCTACGTAAGCACCCATGATGTTGCTTATTGGTCGAAGAGCTTCATCCAGGACTTGGAGAGGGCTTGCAAGGACCACTTTAGGAGGACATGTTGGGGCATCGGGTTGGGGTTTGGGTTCAGGGTGGTGGCCTTAGACTATCATTTCACAAAACTTAATTTGGATTCTATTGTCATGGCTTATGAAAGATCAAAGAGTAGGGCTATATTGCTTGACTATGATGGAACACTGGTGCCTCAGGCTTCCTTTGGCAAGATGCCTAGTGCTGAAGTGTTGAGGATCATCAATACCCTCTGCTCGGATAGTAAGAACGTAGTTTTTGTCGTCAGCGGGAGAGGCAGGGATAGCTTGGACAGCTTGTTTTCCTCATGTCCAAAGCTAGGCATCGCAGCAGAGCATGGTTACTACCTAAGGTATGATTTCTCATTTGGTACATTCAATTCTTTTGTTTGAAAATACTGGGAGCAGGAGATGTTTTTTCTATGAAGATAGTAACATGGTGTCCAAGCATAAACGATGCCATGTCGATACATTGAGTTCATTGGATTTTAAGGGCTTGGTTTGTGAGGTGACTGGTCAAACTGAAATGATCTTGATATTTTTATTCTTTTTGGTTGTGAAACTAGGGGAGGTATAGAACAGGTAACATGAGACCAAAAGGGCAGGGTGGTTCTACTTAGAGCTGTTGATGTTGTCATTGCTTAACACTTGTATTGATATGAGGGTTTCTCTGCACATGCACGAATAGATAAGAAGCGGCTAAGAGTGTTCCCACCCCAAATATTTTGGTCTCCACGTGAGCTCATATTTTGTACTTTAGTTTGTTCCATTGTTTTACTATGTCTTGGCATTTGTTTTGAAAAGTTAATTCACTTCACC
Source organism: Pharus latifolius (assembly GCA_019359835.1). Lineage (NCBI taxonomy): Eukaryota > Viridiplantae > Streptophyta > Magnoliopsida > Poales > Poaceae > Pharus > Pharus latifolius. The sequence continues at coordinate 21,190,764 of CM033319.1, forward strand.
TTCAAGGGACAATATGAGCATGATGATCTTTATTAATTTTGCTAGACAGGACATTCAAATCTCTTTTGAATATTTTGCTTGGAAGAATCATAATGATTAGTCTCACCATGCTGCTATGAAATTGCCTAAAAAAGAAATGGATAATGAAAGCTGTGTCTAAACATGTGTAGGTGGACTAGAGATGAAGAGTGGCAAACCAGTACTCAGATTTCAGACTTTGGATGGATGCAAATGGCAGAGCCAGTGATGAATCTCTATACCGAAGCAACTGATGGATCCTCCATTGAGACAAAGGAAAGTGCTTTGGTGTGGCACCACCGGGATGCTGACCCAGGCTTTGGATCCTCACAAGCAAAGGAGATGCTTGATCACCTGGAAAGTGTACTAGCGAATGAACCAGTCTCGGTCAAGAGTGGTCAGTTCATTGTTGAAGTCAAACCTCAGGTTCATCTCCTTGATCTCTCAAATTTCTTCCATGTGGATTATTGCCATTTCACTGATCAGTTTTTGGCTTCATTTCTCTACCAAAGAAAACATATTTGTATATTTTTTAAGGACAGCAATGTCTACAATTTATAGTCATTACATAAGGTGATGGCCATATTTGTCAACACTGAGTATACCTAGTACTTTTTGTGTTCGAGCAGACAAGCTATTGTTTTGTTCTGGTTATATCTATGCAGCTATTATAGGTGTGATTCTGTTCTTTGCACATATATTTGCTCCGCATGTTTGCCATGTTTAGCTTTTTTTTTTTTTTTTCAGTTATAGAAGAGCTTTTAGGTCTTTTTTTTTTAGCTTTGGGTTGTTGAGCTTTCTGAAAGCTACTTTCCAAGCAGCAGTCTGGTGAAGACTTTGCTGGTGGCCTGCATACGCAACGTAGCAATTGGTGGAGCATTGCTGTAGTTCTAAAATTGGTGCTTCGTTCATTGTTGAAAGAGCACTTTTCTTTGCTTTCCAAATATTACAATATCACCTTACAGGGCCTTAGTTACTTTATCACCTGACTTACTTTCCACAATGTCTTCTTTCCACAAGTGTTTAGCTTTAGGTGATAGTGAGTTCAAGTAATGGCCATGGCCGTACTCTTTTTTTACTTTATCTACTCAACCTACTTTTTCCTTTCTCTGATTTGCACTGGTTTGTGCTTATGGTAATTCCTTTTGTCGCCTTGTGTTCATGCTGCAGGGAGTTAGCAAAGGAGTCGTGACTGAGAAGATACTTTCATCAATGAAGGAGAGGGGGAGACTGTCAGATTTTGTGTTATGTGTGGGTGATGACAGGTCAGACGAGGACATGTTCGAAAACATTGCTGATATCATGAAAAGGAGCATAGTTGCTCCAAGAACATCATTGTTTGCATGCACTGTGGGACAGAAACCAAGCAAAGCCAAGTTTTACCTGGATGATACATTTGAAGTAGTCACCATGTTGAGCGCGCTAGCACATGCTTCAGAGACAGACCCTGTGCATGAGTTGGCAGATAAGTTGGCTGGATCTGTGTCATCAATTGATATTGGTGATGAGGAGACATTGCTCGGTGATAGGACTACTGAAGGATCTCAGTCAGGATTTGTTTAATCTGCAGATTATGATGCATGATACACTCACTACAGTCTCATCCACAAAATTTTCTGATGGATATGAAGCATGGTGCTCAAGGAATGACTCCAGCAGGGCCTAAAAATGCTTTAGACACTAAGGTTCTCAATTTGTTGGACTTCAGAAATATTGTAGAGAAGATATGATTCTCCAGTTGGGCAAAGACATGACAGTGGTTGCTGCAAAGCAGAGGTTGATATGTCCATAGCTGACTAGCTATTTTTCATTCTACGTTTTCTTCTTCCTAGCTCTTTTTCCTCTGAAGTAAAATGAAAGCGTCACGCAAAGCAAGTGAACTGAACTGTATGGCTGAGATCATGAGAACACACGAGTGGCACATGTGAAAGGGGCCGGGCGCAGCTTGTGATTTCTTGTCTATTAACACGTGTAACACAGTGATCAATTTTTTGTTCGACTCGTAAGGTGGTAGCAATGTGAAAGGTGAGGTTTGATTCATTATTTGGCGTTCTTCTGTACTTGGCTTGCTTCCTTCGGATTGAGTTCTATAATTCTACATTGTACGATTTCTTCATTTGTGACTTATTTGCAGTTTAGCGTAGTTGGTATCCTTATTTGCTGTTTTTAAGGCTCAGAAATGTTTTTAGCTGGACGAAGTTGCGAAGTATGACTAAAATGCTTTAGGAATCAGTTCCGGCGTATTTAAAATAAAGTGGAGACTGGTACAGTCTCTGGTATGCCTTCAGTTTGGAGTGCTTGGTTATCGCCTTGCAGGATGTAACGAACTCTGAACACCGCTGACGGGCTGCGGCGTGCGGCCATGCCATGGTTTTTTTGACCATGTTGGAGAGCACTGATTTTCACCATATGGAGCAAGTCAAGTCTACCTGCTGCTGTGGCAAATTTAGACCAATAGGAACTCTGACACATGACTCGCAGCCCATCACTGGCTTCTAGATTGCACGGTTTCACTACAATGAACTTTGTTGTTGTTCTCTGGCGCCCAGCCTCTCCACTACAGCCATCACCGCTTGGCAGCCTCCACTGCGTGAGTTGGTTGAAACCAAACTCGACAAAAGTAGTGTTAGAAGTTTTCTGGGATCGTTGGATTTCACATAAATAATATGTGGAGTGGGATATATCAAGAATTATTTGCACGAATCTAAAGAATCTGAAAGTTTTTTTATATGTAGAAAATTAATTTTCGTTCACGTGGAATAAGTGATGTTTTTTTGGGGACCATGGGCGAATAATTGCTGGTTAACCCCTACAGGTTTCAAATTCGCAAGGGTGTGATCCAGTTACTATCATCGAGACTGACTACTTGAAGCCGAACTTTTTTTTTTTTAGACAACGGCAAGCACCAGTTTAATTAATTTAAGAAACACGAGGTTCAGCGAACAGTGCATATCTTCAGAACTTCTTTATTCATCTGAAATATCTCGGTCAGAGGAGGAAATGATTGTGTTTGTTATTCGGCATTTACTGGACTCTGGTCGTCGAATTTCGGGTGACGCATGTCTGTCGTGCTTGATAACAAGCCTCTCTCTGTGATCTAAAGACAACATAAAGTTGGAGGCTTTTTTTTTGGTCCATCTTATTATGCTGTAATGAGCAACGGTGCGAGGCAATGTCATTAGACAGTACACGCTTTGCTTGGAATGCTGGTAAAGTGTACCTGGTTACTTGGTATGTGCTCTGTACCATTTTATTCTCTTCCAAAGGGGAATAAAATTGTACGTTGAAACAACCATTCCAGTTTATTACTTAGTTATTAGTTGGCTTGAATTAGCAGCATTAGACAACTGCTGTTATCATCGACCTCACATCATTGACATCTCAAGTAAAGAAGTACATGCTACAGAGAACTCTATGGTCCAATTACTCTAACAAACAACATGAATTACTATCTGTGCAGAACATGAGTATAGGTAACGGAAATAATGGCGTATTTGACCTGGTTTAGGTGTCACAAATTGACATGTTGGGCTTATTGTGGATAGGTATGGGAATGGGTCAAGATGTAGCCCTAACCCGACTCAATTTGTAAACTCAAATGTCCAACTCTATTAAATTTTATAATTACCCAATCCAATCCAAACTCTCCAAATAAAAAACCCTAAATTAATCCAGTTCACTAGTTCAAATATTACTCTCCACTACCATTCCATAGACTTTTGTTGTTATTAATTTATGATTTTTTTCAAGATGTAAACTAAAAGCAAGATAATCCTATAATCCTACAAATCTTTGAGCCCCATTGTCTAATCCATGGTCTAATCTCTTTTTCTAACTTGTGCGCTAGTTCTAATGCTCAACCTAATCCAATACTTTTATTGTTAAGATTCAGTCCAACCCAACACTTTTATTGTTAAAATCTAACCCACTCCAACATTTTTCATTTTAAGGTCTATTTGAACCAAAATTTTTTTTGAATAGCCCGAAATGAAAAAAAATTATGAAAATAACCAGTCATATCAGCTTGTCGTGGCCTCAAGCCACCAAACCCCTCCATAGGCCCCTAAAGCCTTCTATCGCGGTTCGAAGGCGCGATAAACCTCCTGTTGCAGTTCCAAGGTGCGATAAATCTCCTATCGTAGTTTTGAGACGTGATAAACTTGCGGCTTGGCCAAACCCAGTGACTTGGCTCACGATTCAACATCGGCTCAGTTCGTAGGGTTGTCACAATTTGGAGCCACAACAGGCCCCTATATCACCAAACTCAACTATTTCTCCCTCTCACTATGCATTTCTCTCATTCTCACTCTCCTCTGTTTCCTTTCTCCGTCTTACTATTTTTATCATCCAATTCAAATATTTCTAAATCTAGCCATAATTTCAAGTTGGTGTAGTTACAAAAATAGTAGATCCAGTGATGCTCTTCCAAACGAGGTAAATTTTCTTGAAATCAGAGAATTTTTTGCTAATTTGTTGTTAATTGCATATTTAATAATTAAGTAGATGGTAGAAGTACGTCATAGTTACTATTATCAAATTAGGGTAGGTTGGAGAGTATGGCATGGGATTGTGTGGCAATTATTTTTTCAGATGAATATGTATTTAGTTGGTTAATAACCGTATGTCATAGTTGTGGTTATGATTAATTTAGAGAGTTAAATATTTTAGTATATATTATTTATTGGTTAGTAATAATGTAGTTAGTAATAACTGAAATAAAATTTACATTTAAAAATAGGAGATGATTTTGAAATTGTTTAAAAATTAGAGACGGAAAATAGTTTAATAATGCAAATAATGAAGGAGATTTTATAAAATATTTGTAAAACTGAGGAAAAATATTTATAACTCTAAAACAGAAGTTTTAAAATTATTTAATAATCAGAGAAATAATTCAATATCTCGAATAGTGTGTACAAAAATAGGAAAAATATGTATAAAATTGAGAAAAAAATATTTTTTATGACATCATTCACATGAAGTTAAATAAAAGTAACATTATTTTAAAAACTCAAAAATAACAAACATTAAATTCAGAAAATCTATTTGAAGACAATAGTAATTAGAAAAATCATAAATAAGAGGAAAAAATTGGGAACATCTTTTAGAAAATGCAAACAACCTGTAGAATAATTGGAGAAATCATAAATGCGAGGAAAAATTGCAAACAAGTTTTAGAGAATGCAAAAAAGCTATAGAATAATTGGAAAAAATATAAAGTTTGTCAGGGTGTAGCAATTTTTATACACATTGGATGTATTGGGTGCAGTAATTATATTTTAATGCTAATGATGTTAATTAAAGTAGTTTTATATTATTTTGGTTACATTAATTATGTGATATAAAATTATGTTAATTATATTAATTACGTTGATTATGCCGAGAATGGGGCAATCTGATAATTTTTCATATTTTCAGTGACGGTTTAATTCGTGATGACTCATACGGTATAGATATGAGCCGCTACAAATATGTGATGGTCAATTGGAACATATATAACACATCTTTCTCAGATTTGAAGTTATGAATATTTAGTCTATTTGGCAAGGTTTCACAACATGAGGCAACTCAAGTATTGCGTGAATTGAAGGGGAACAAATCATAGTACTCACTCGTGAGTAGAGTGAAGGACCTTCTAGGCGGATTGGGTAGCCGGTTTGTACTTTATGTGCGGTTCTGTGACCTACAACCGCCGCAAGGTCATATGGAAGTCAGCCCTACTAATGTCTCATGGGCAGGAGAAAGGAATGTATCAAGTTTGCCAAGATTCAGAGCTAGTTGATGCTTAGAAATGTTTTGCTACACATGTGTTGATGTTTGTGTGTTCTTGGAAGGTTTTGGAAGTGTGTCTGACGAAGATGACTTGACATACATAGAAGGATCTAATGACTCTAATGAAGATTATGTGAGGCTCCCTAGAGAGTGGCTTAATCATTCTGGATTTAGTTTGACAGTGTTGCCAACAGATTAGGATTCAAGATAGTTTTTGAGCAAGACAACATCCAACTAGAGTAGAAGTTTCCTACCATAGAAGATGTGCAAAATATCGTGGTTATATGGTCTCTCTCACTCAACCAGTAGGACAAGGTGGTCAAGTCAACCCCTAGTTTCTATGTTGTAGCATGTCTAACTTTGGACTGCCAATGGAAGGTTCATGCAATGTAGCCGAATGATGACATCAGTTTTGTGGTGATAAGAGTTACCGTGCACACCTGCATGCTTACCAAGGCATTAGACAACCACAGAAACATGAGTTCGGTATATGTGAGTAACCTCATCGAACTCTTAGTACAAAATAACATATCGACAATGCCAAGAAATATTATAAAGCAAGTGGTTGATCAGTGTGGCTATTGTATTAGCTACAACAAGGCATGGCGAGAAAAATAGAAAGTGATTGAAAACATGTACGACACATTCGAGGACGCATACAACACTGGGATGAGATTTCTTCACAACATCACATTGACGAACCAAGGCACGTTTGTGAACTTCTTTAATTAGCTAGCTGTTGGACCAGACAGCTGTCCCATAGAGAACTATAGTGTCATGCATCGTCTATTCTGGGCATACCGACAGTGCATAGAGGCATTTATGTGCTGTCAACCGGTGTTATGTGTGGATGGCACATTCTTAACTAGGAGGTACAAAAAGACACTTTTCATTGTAGTTACTGCAGATGCTAATGACCAGTTGTTTCTATTGGCATATGCAATTGTAGAAACTAAAACCATAGAAAGCTGGTTATGGTTTCAAGTCAACATGAAGTGGGAGGTAGTTAAGAATCAGGAGAAGATCTCCATCATTTTTGATCAAAATAGGGGCCTGCTCATAGCCATTGAGATCATGCACAGTGCCTCTGATCCACCTTACAAGTGGGAAGACGTGGCGAGCAGTTGGTGCATGTGATACCTTGCTACAAACCTTTTGACCAAATTCAGGAGCAAACAGATAATGGACCTATTTGAGAGGCTCTGCTCGTAGAACCAAGCAAGCAAGTTTGACACTATCTTCGCCAAACTCGAGGAGTTGACATTGAAATACACTTCGAAGAGAGAGTTTGAGGTGGGCCACGAGGATACTATCAATAAATTTTTGCAATAGAATAGCGACAAATAGAAAGAGAAGTGTCCCCTATTGCTTGATGAGGTGGGACAAGGTATGGCATAACGATAACAAATCTATTAGAACTCTGTAACTACATATTGAAGGGGTGCGATGCTTGCCATTGACCGCGATTGTGGAGATGATATGGTACCGTACCGCACAGTACTTCAACAACAGAAGCTTTGTAGCCAATCAGTTGGTTGATGATTCGATGAGAACCTTACCAGATGTGGTGCAAGATTACATGAATTTTCAGATAAAAAAAGGCACATATGCATGAGGTGTAGGTCATCAACCGACTGTATAAGATAATTCAAGTCTGATTGCATCAGAAGAAAGTGAATGAACATCTTAGGTTAGGAAAGGTTCATGAAGTCATTCTGGAGGATGCCATAGTGCGCATGCAACAAGCTGATGTTATTGCAGAAGCCCTGTTTGCATGTCCTTGTTGCATGTGCGACACTTGGTATAAGTCCAACTCTATACATGTCCGAGTATTTCAACCTCCATAACCTTAAGGACATTTGGACTGACATTTGGAGGATCTTCATGAAGATTGGCGAATACAAAGTAATTCTACTGGGTGAGATTACATGATCCAAATTTTCAATATTAGGAGAAAGAGACTTGGTTGTTGGAATACTTGTCCCTTTCATAATGACATGGATAAGCCACAGAAGGGGAGCACAGGAACTCAATGTGCTTGATCTGCAAACAAGCCGGCCACACCAGGAACAATTGTCTAGATGAACCGGGACGATCGATGTAGTTTTGTGATTTATAATATGATATGTCATGTTGAACGATGTCATAAGTCATGTATTTCATAAGCATAATATTCTTACACATTCTATCCTAAGTTTTGGCCATTTTTGGCTCTAAAATGCATTTGACTCGTCATTTTATGTGCCTTTTTTCAAGATATTGACAACCCGCTTCAACGAGTGTGTTCATCATGTTTTATGGTTTGAGTGTACCAAATTTGAAGTGATTCCGACAACAGATAAAGCTAAAATGAATTTTGAGGAATGAAAACTTGAAGAATTGAACCAGGGCACAGGGACCATATTCGGTTTGTTATGACATATTATTAAAACTACAAGAATTGGTTGGTCATTGACCCATGAACATAATCTAATCATTTCACCTCCTTATTTTGTGCCGCGGCCTATCTCTTTGAAAAGGAGAGGTGAATAAGGATCAGGAGGGACATGTGCTCTTTACCCGACTGTTGTAGAAGGTCCATAACGGTCTGGTTGTCTTGATGGCTGAGATGGCTGTGTGAGTTGTAGAGCATCTTGGATCTGACTCTTTATAACCTCACTGGGCTGGTAGCAGATGTGCGTAGGGATTAGAGATCCGTAGCATTTTAGACACCCAATCGTCATGCTCCCTCTATTGTGCCGCCCACTGAGCCTCCTCCACTTGTGGAGCATATATGTTCTGCTTCACGTCTATTTGATCTCAAGACTCATCAAATGCTAGCTGCTTTGCTAAAGCCTTACTAACAGCTAGGGCTGTAAATGAGACGAGCTGGAGTGAGCCCAGGCAGGCTCGGCTCGGGCTCGATAGTATACTGGGCTCGGCTTGGGCTCGGCTCGAAATATTCACGAGCTTAGAACTAGGATCAGGCTCGACTCGACAAGCAAATAGATGCAGTTCAAATTTATCTTTCTTGTGAGGTTTGATTGGGCTCGCTCAAGCTCGATTAGGCTCGGCTTGAAAATGTGAATTACAATTTAATTTGAGTTTTAATGGGCCGAGGTCGAGCGAGCTCGGGAAGGCTCGGGCTTGCTCGAATTTTCACTCGAGCTTCACCTCAGGCTCGAGTTTGACTCATTAAAGGCTTGAGCCGATCTTCGAGCCAATCTTGAATAGCTTGTGAGTTTCGATCTTTTTGTCTAGCCCTATTAACAGCCTCTTAAGCTCTTGCTAATATCCTTTTAGTCGTTAGAATCATCAAAATCATTACCTCTTGGCCTTGCATGTGTCGTTGACCCTCCTATCCAAAGTGCTCCATATCGACGAGTATACATTGACGATGAGCGTGGAAGGCAAGATTGGGTAGTAGATGCCCCCGCTATATTATTCCGGCCCCTATGCAGATGATGTGTTGTGTCGAGCAGGATATGCACTTGAGGTACTTGGACTTGTGGGGGATGACTATCTTGAGCATCAGTCATGCTACAGTACACAAATCTTGGGCTAGGTAGGTGCCCTGCAGTACGTCTTGGCACATATACATCAACTCCACACCCATTACTGAGGTCACGCATGAGTTGTCGAGCACTAATGTTGGCTACACGGATGGCGTTAGTGAATTGACTATGGCACTAGTGACCTCCGCGTGCTGTGCCACCCATAATCAATCTAGTCTGCCTCCCGATGGCAGTCATAATGTCATACTGAATAAGACAAGTTAGCGTTTGTTACTAAAATGAGTAAACATTAATAGAACCAAAGGTAGAACTATTGTCCGAATGTACTGAATGGTGTATCCGCCCTGGCCTATCAGGATCGAACCCTAATTGTATGTTAGCTAAATGAGGCACATGCCTTGGCATATCCTCAAGCACACAAGAAAGTCATGTGCAGGTATGTGGCAAATACCAGTCAAGATATGTCTGGTACATAATAGGATTGTATGGTTGACGCTCAACAACAACATCTGTCTATGCATGATCATTCCACTCCTGCACCCATCTAGCATTCCGGACATGCCAATTATTGGATTGCGTTCTTTTTCTTGTCTACCGACATTATTAGTAATGTTAAATATTGAAAATGCGATACCTAATTGAAAGGTTATGCATGCATGGGCGTACTTGTGGTCCTCCCTTAGAAGATGTTCGTTCTATTCTCCATTTGGAGGTGGGACTCCTGATATAGTCCGAACTGACGCATCACCCTCTTCGGGTAGTATGGCTCCACCATGTGCGAGAAAACAAGAAGACACTGTGTAATCCAACAATCATGCCCCATTGTGCACATCATCGATATGCTACGCAATGCAATGTCTTGTATGAATTCCTGTGTCCACAGTCTCTGTATACTTGCATCTTGAGTAGTAGATCGAACTTTGCCCAATACGATACGTAGCATTGATGAACCTGTGACATAGACCATCTCAGTCGTCCTCCAAGCTATCTTGTGCCCATGGTGGGTCGGTCCATCTAGTCATGGACGTCGTGAAGCACAGGATACGGATGGATCAACCGGTTTAAATGTAGCCACCTGACTGGAAAGTGTTCCCAAGACCATAGCTGGAGCAGATGGAAGCATGCGGACAGTAAGAACTCTGGCTCGCACCTATTGCATGCATTACACAACCCCCGCTATGTTGCACATCGGATGGACATAGCCCATGTATACGTGGTACCTGCTTGGGCTGAGCATCGACTATACTCTCCATCAATGGAATGAACTCTGTGTGCACTTTATCCCCATGTAGGAACAAGTCATATTGGAACATAACCATCAAGTATGTGAACAGATACTGTCGCACAACATGATCCAGTGTAGCAAGCGGGCACTCACAATATCGCAACAAAAATCTGAGGTGCGCCATGCCTAGATGTTGGAATTAGGGATGGCAACGGGGCGGGTAATACCTGTTCCCCGCGGGTACCCGTACCCGCGGGAGCGGGGACGGGGGAAATATAATACCCGCGAGTAATTTTAGAGCGGGTAAGCGAAATTAAAACCCGAACCCATAAACCTGTGAGGCCCCGAAATAACAAATCACAAATCACAAATTCAACCCTAGATCTATCTCCTCCAGACGAGTCGCAGCCGCCGCCCTCGCCATCCTCGCCCTCGCCGCCGCCGCCATCTTCATCCTTGCCACTGCCCTTGCCGCCGCTGCCACCCTCTCCGCCGTCGTCGTCTTCATCGTCGCCATCCTCGCCCTTGCCGCCGCCGCCATCTTCATCGTCGCCGCTGCCCTCGCCGCCATCGCCGTCTTCATCGTTGCCGCCGCCCTCGCCACCTCGCCCTCGCCGCTTGGCCACCCTCGCGAGTCGTGGACTCGTTGCTACCGCCCTCACAGTCTCACCGCCCTCTTCATCGTCGCACTCAGGTATCGGGGCCCCGGCGGGTATTGGGGCCCCCGGTGGGGGCGGAGCTGGGGGTGCGAACTATACCCCCGCTCTAAATCCACCCCGTTGCCATCCCTGGTTGGAATATAATCTGCCTGTTCAATGATGTTAAACCTGATGTGCATCTGTTGGCACCAGTCTGCACATGTTGGTGGTGAAATGATGGGAGCTCTGGTGGCAGGTAGGCCTAGGAGTATACTCACATCCTCCAATATGATCGTCATCTCCCTCCATCAGAAATGAAATATGTCTCAGGACACTATTGATTTACAAAAATGGTGATCAACGACCTGTCCAGTATGAGATCATGACCAATCTACAGCATACGGGCAAAGGGTAGTAAACCTGCATCCACGAGAATGAAGATGTATCCCACATGAAGAGGCTAGTACTCAATGGGAGCCCTCAGTATAAGTGGCTCTAGGTCTCGTCCTCGTGACAACAAATGTCCATTATGGGCGGCATCATACCTGCTAGTTGACAACTCTAGAAGCCGTATATCCGTGTTGGCCATATCTACAAAAATTATTTATCATAATTAACATAACTAACATAATTAACACCATTACCATACAAATTTTGCTATAGTAGTTTTAGCATTTGCAATTTAATCATACTTTTAGGATTTAATTATCTATACTTTAGTCTACTCAAATGAAGGTCGTCATTAGTGATCCCTTATGTATGTACAATCCCTTTTGTGTAGTTTCATATCTAATTTGTTCGTGTGTGTGTGTGTGTTAGACTTTATCATTCACACCAAAAAAAATATATAAGTTTTGGTCACTGCAATTTCCACGATAAGTAAAATTTTATTTTATACATGGCCTACTTTTACGATACATTGGCATTCATTTAACGACGAAGCATGCAAAACTGTGACCAAAATTTAGGAAGGACCCGATTATAGATGCTTAACAAAGGTAGCTGTACTAGACAAACTATATTCATGCTTCTTTTTCTCCGAGTTGGAACACCATTTAGCCTTACAGTAAGGATTGGGATTGCTCGGTTGTGGATTATTTGGGAAATTGAGCATTCTGCATTGAGCCTTTACTTTTTCCCACCACTGCCAGTATGACTTTGCATACTCATGCATATTGTTATCGGTCCACAGAACGAAGTCACACTTGGCTCAACTTTCTTAAGAAAAAACATGATCAATAAGTGAATACTAAGAAGGAAACTCACATCTCTATTTGTAGAAACCCTAACGTCTGCGTAGCCATAGTACCTTTGACAAGACATTGCTTCTTCCCATGAACTGTGCTCAACTGATGGCTTGTTGCAGTGAAATAATGGGAGTGGTTGATATGTTTTGCCGGATCATCCTCCGAACGATGAATCAGACGAAACCATAAGTTTAACTAATGTTGTTGATGGAGAGGATGAAGTCTACCCTGCCAGATGTAGAGAGAGTAAGTAAGCAATTGAATGGAGAGAACAACGAATATTGATAAACGAATGACGGATGTCACAAGTGGAATTGAGGCGAGTTTCATTTCGACGGGATGCGTCAATTCAGGCAGGCCTGTTAGACTAGATGTGACAACTCAGGCAGACTTTTCAGACCCGAAATGACAACTCAGTCAGGCTTTTAAGACCAGATGTGTCAACTCGGGCAGGTTTAGTCTTTTTAGACTTTTTAAGCTAGATGTGACAACTCTACAGTGATGCGAAACCTGAATACTAAACTCTAAATTGTAAGCACTAAAATTGTAAACCCTACAACCCTAAACCTCAAACTCTAAAACCATAAACTATAAACCCTAATCTCTAAACTCCAAACCCCAAACCATTAACTATTTTAACCACTAACTATTGCTTTGAGTAGGCGCGAGGAGAAAAGAGTGATGCTTTTGATGATAATAAAGTGAAAACAGACAAATCAAAGGTCCGGCCATGTCGATCTATTCGCCTCGCTCTCATAATTCTGCTACTTCAAATTGATTGTCAATCAAGGTTATGGATTAAAAGTGTCGATCCCCAAAGAATCGATAGATATAACAATATTCGATATCAGGTCATTATAATACAAACTAATCAACACTTTACATCTTACAATTTTTTCAATCCACTTATGATTTTTCAAATTATTCTACAACTTATTTTCTAAAACTTAATTACAATTTAAAAATCACATTTACCATTTTTCAAATTATTCTATAGTTTGTTTGCATTCTCTAAAACTTATTTAAAAATTTTCCCCTTAATTATGATTTTTCAAATTTTTTACAACTTGTTTGCAATTTTTCCTCACATTTTTCATTTTCCTAATTACTATTGTCTTCACATAGATTTTTTCCTACTTTAATTTTTATTTTGAATTTTTCCAAATAATGTTACATTTCTAACAATGTTAATGATGTGATGCAGAAAATAATTTTTCTCAATTTTATAAATATTTTCTCTAATTTTTTATGCACCTCTTGCAATAATTTTGTATGCGTTGTTTTAAAATTATAAATATTTTTCCTCTATTTGATAGATATTTTTAAAAAATTATAAATATTTTTCAATTTTTTCTTCATTGTTTGAATCATTTAATTTTTTATTTTAAAATAATTTCAAAATCATCACTGATACATTATTGAACTGCCTAACATCATCTCAATTAACATAATTAATATGCTACATTATTATTAACAAATAATATAGTTATTACATACAGTGAATATTTATACACTCAACTAACTTCATTATTAGTAACAGATTTACTAACTCACATTAATAACATTAACAGTGGAGGAGATTTCACCGATTAGCAAAAAAAAAACTTACTCACATTATTACTAACTACACTAACAACAAATTAGCAAAAAATTAATCGGATTTCAACAAAATTTACCTTGTTTGAAAGAGTCTCGCTGGATCTATAATTTTTGCAACTGCACTAACTCAAAATTACAGCTAGATTTGGAGATATTTGGATTCAAAGAAAAAAAGAAAGAAGTTGAGAGAGGAGAATGAGATAAGTGAGGAAATGCAGAAGAAAAATTGAGAAGACAAGTGTTAGATGAGAAGAGTGAGGAAGTGGAGAGGTAAGTGGTGCAGCAAAGCTACAATAGGCCTCTGAGTCCAGTCGGATCCGAGTGGGCCATATGAGGGAGTAAGGGAGAGGGGAGATGAGTTGGCGAGAAGCGGTGTGTTGGGTGTTGTGGTGGTTTGGAATTGTAACTTGTAGTTTGTTATGATTCTGAATCATAACTAGTTTATCCGTTCGGGTTCACGACAGGTTGATGTGATAAGTTATTTTTTCAATTTTACTTCACTATCAGTTAAATTTGTAATTTTATTTTTATTTTGAGTTATTTAAAAAAACTTTAAACCCTTCAAAACCTGTCCAAAAAATTGGGCACGCATTTGTGTCTGTGATTGTTGAGCCCGTTCCCATACCTAATTGTGGATAAGGTAAACTTATGTTGCTTCCGTTATAAGCCTACGACAAAGTTAAGACAAAACAAACCATAAACAGGCACAGGGCCACGAAAACTCTGCACAGTTCCATGCATGGTGCATAAACAAGATGCAACGCATAGGCAAGCATCCTGTCCAGTTATAGGAGATGCAAACCTCAGATGATCTGTCACGGTAGGAAATACGAATGGATTGGGATAGCACAAGGTTTGCACTGTGCAGAGAGCCAGATGGACAGATGGTTACGCAGGGCTGTCGTATTCAGCACTCTCTGGGCAGCAGGTCTGTTTGGAATCGGAGATTCTCGAGTTTTCCTGTTTCACATGAAAACTGAAAAAACGAGGCAGGCACGTAAATATTTCTTGCACTGATGGCTTGCAATTTTTGTTCTTACGCAAGCATTAGTACAGAAGGTCTTGGGAAATTGCGTTAGAACATAATAAAATGTAAAATGGAAGGTCTTGGGAAATGCTGCAAAAGGATTAGTACAGAAGGTTCAGTTCATCAAAAGATGCTGGTTGTGTTAAGCATTAACACAAAGATGATGGTTAAAGTAATTGTGAAATGATAGAAGCTGAAAAAAGAAAAAAAAAAAAGACCTAACTATAGTCGCTGTAGTCGTATTACCGACAGAATTCTAGTCCAATGCGTACCTGTTGAGTGTATCGAATTAAATAGGCTGCTAGAGACTATCGAGTATAAACATGTCTATATCTAACTTAACTGACCATCAGAAGGAAATTAACTGAGCACAGATCAAGAAGAGAAGACACAAGGACTTGGTTAAATTGGATATAGGGTTGCAGTTTATGTGGTTAACAATGGGGGGAAAGAACACAGAGATTGCTGCCGATTGATATATAGTTCAGCTTACATAACTGAAATTCACATTTAATAGTGAATGAAGTAGAGCCAGCTAATTACATAATTAGCAAAGATTTAAATTGTGCATCCCATAGTCAACAGTATGTGAAGATCCGAACCCTGTTGATCTGATAAGAGTTAAATACGCAACAGTTTTTACATTTGGCACAGGAGAAGGCCAGATTCTGTGTCTTATAAACATGATAAATGTATTCAATAATGGAACACATGGTAAGACAGTCACAGATTTGAGAAATGACAGAAAAGTGATGTATAATAGCATCAGATAGTTTCAACTAAACAGGTATGAAATGTATGATACAAGGTGGTGTAATAGTTAGTCACTAGAAAATTGTAAACACAACCGAGATACAAGATGCATTATTGAGAAACAGTATGATACAGCGCAAAGTTGCAGTCAGTCAATGTATCCCCCAGTCAAAGGTACCATGGTTATATATGATTCTGTAATAGGATCTCTTTCTTCAGCTACAAGGAAAAATATACAGTCATGTTTTCTCCACTGAGGTGAGATGCCCCAGCTTCTCTGTTATGTGCTCAACATTCTTCTTGCCCCACCAAAAGTTTCCCCTATCCGCTGGTTTCATCTGATCAGCTTTATCATATCCATCGCGCCGTTCAGATTGAGCTTCCTGGTGTGCATCAGAGGACCCAGGTTGCTCAGTAAGAAACTGCTGCCAAAAACCATCATTTACCCCAGCTGGAACAGCAGAAGGATCCTCGGCAGGTTGACCTCTAGATGAACCTGTTTCTGTAACAACAGGCTCTGAATTAACATCTATCTCAGACACCTTAGCCCGTGAATCTACACGAGAATGCATTTGAGGAGGGAGAGTACTTTCTTCACAGCTTGTGGACTCTGCTAAGTCATGAGAAGAGTGTGAATCTCCCACACCAGCTGAAGAAGTATGCATCTTTGATGGCGGTGATGGCAAACGGGGATCACTCTCCCCTGATGAATGGAGCTCTGTGGCGACAACAGCTGAAGAAGGGCCAGGAACACCATCATCATATGGCATGTCATTACCAAATGCTTCACTTGCTTCCTGAAAGAAATTCTCCAAGGAGTTCAAGGATGATTCCATCTTGTCAAATGATTCTCTGTAAAGTGCATGTGCTGGTGAGCTGGTCAAGTCCTGGTAACGCATAATCTGATTCCCCTGAGCATTTGCATCTTCGTGGAACGAAGTAGTTCTTGGCAGTCTCCTCTTCTTGTTGTGATGATCAGATTGCTCTAGAAAGCCAGAGAGAAATCCTGGTACCCTTACCATTTGCCTAACAGAAGCTATCAGATTCCTCTGCCGGTCCTCCACAAGAACCAACTTATCTTCCAAAGCCTGCATTCGCCTCTCCATATCAAGTTTCTTTTGTGCATTCTTTTCAAGCTCTGAGGTCAGTGCTGCATTATCACACTTCAGCCTATCAATTTCTTCCTCATATTCCCTCCTTTCTGCTTCCGCTAATGGCCCAGCACCCTGATTGTGCGATGAATGGCTGAATATAGGCTTGCGTCTATGAATATTTTTCAAACGGTATCGCTGCCCTCTAATGAAATCCTCATTTGCAAACTCCCATTGTTCTGGATCTACTTTTTTAAAACCCTAAATGATATCAAGCAGTGGATGTATGTTAGAATACACCACAAAGAAATCATGAACTGTTGCTAAACTATGAAGTATACCAGCTCACTCACTCATTATCTCCAAGTCAATTTGCTAATTTGACATAGGTTCGGAATAACTGCCATTTTGACATCTGTTACCTTTTACAGAAGTTTTCTACACAATCACTTACAAAATTCGTATTGGATAAAGAAGAAATTAACAGGGCACCAAGCTAGCTGATTTTCATGCAGTCGATATTTACTATGTTAACTTCCTAAATCATACCAACGAGACTAGTTGCCATCGATTAGAGTAATTTTGCATCTGTCGATCCTAGTGTAACAGTTCCAAAAGTTGCGGTTAAAGCTCAATAATCATCTATGACAAGTACCGGGGGTCTAGCCACTGCGCATGCCAAACACTAACCGAAGAAGTAACTCAACAGACAGATTAAGCGATCCCAGGTAAAGAGGTCACGGGAATGGTCAACACCAGGGATAAGTTACGGGATGAGCAGAGCTGAACTGACCCTAGTTGTGAAAGAAATCCAGAATGCTACGTGAAAACGAACATAAAACGCACTAACAACACTATCACACTCACCAATTATTTGGATTAGGAAGAAATCCTACACATTCTCAAGGCGCTGCAAATGTAATTACTGAAGTATCCTAATCAACCCGACAAAGCAATTTATGCAATTTATATGCAACTTATAAAATCCTATGAAACTACAGTCACAGAAGCTACTAGAGCCAGCGAATCATGAGCCCATGATCATGTAGGTTGACTTCATCAGTTCATGCACATCACCATTACCCCACAATACCCCATTCCACCGAGAGATTTGCCCCAATTCCCATCAAGCTCCAAACTTTCACACAACCATAGCCCAAGAAACGCAGGGGCAAGAGATCTCACGTATGTGTTGAGCTGCCGGACGAAGCTGGAGAAGTTGTTGTGCTTGAAGTACTTGGGGAGCAGATCCCGGCAGAACTCCGCCTGGTTGGCCACCACGAAGCTCGTGCCCGCCGCAGTCCACGCCACCACAGCGTCCGTCGCCGGGTCGTCCACCATCTCGTACGTCTTGCTCAGGAACGGCGGCAGCGACGCAGCCCCGCCGCCGCCGCCGTGTGCCGGCCCGTCCATCACGCCGACGAGCTCGTCTCAGGGCATGGCGGGAGCCTAGGGCTTGAGGCGAAGGTTGGGATAGTTGGTTGGGGGTTGGGGAAATACTGGGATTGGCGGAATTTTCCAGAAGGTTTAGTTTCGAGTGGGATTAGTAGTAGAGATGATTGGATTGTGGGGTGCAATGGGAACTGGAGAGGAAGAGGCGGGCGTTTAGGCACTGGGCGCTGGGTCGTGCTGTACTGGACGGGCTCCAGTGCGTGGTGAAGTTGGGTTAGGTAAGCCGTGACGTGGAGTGGTGGATGAGAAGAGCGCGCGGTGGTTGACGGCTTGACAAGTCCGGCGCGATCCGTGGCTACAGGTACTGGAGGAAACACCCCCACACATGATTCTATCGAGATTATCATCAGACAGATAATAATTATGACAATACTATATCTCCATAATTAAAATGAAAGTTCATTTTTACCCTCAAACATTCCAGCATTCTTTGTTTAGCACCATTCTATTTTGCATATTTGCGGTAGATCTAAACAAAAGACTCGGTGTTTGATATTAGACTGAGAATAAAAGTTGAAACTAGTAATTATATTTAGTCTAGACCGGTCCAATAGTAATTTTATAATTAAAATGATAATGTTGGCTCACATAAGTAAGATTGACATGAAAACAATTCGGTTTTTAGCACCCAGCTCCAACTTATTATCCAACGTGTTTTTATTATTGCTATAGATTTATTTTTATAGAATTAAATATTTGAAAATTTCCCCTCTGAGTCTTCAGTTCACCCAATCACTGTAGTTTCTTCTCTGCTTCAACACTTTGCTCCAACACCATTCTAGCATTTATGTGCCACTGCATCATCCAATGTTCTTAATTAACAGTTGCTCATGAAAATTTTAAATATTTTATTTTTTATATGGCTTTTTATGGTTTAAATGTTTTTGTAAGTTTCGAAATATCTATGGTGTAAAGACATAATTGACTTAACAAATTGACCAACAGCTATTAGCCAAGGAAGAAGTTTGAAAATCTTGTGATTTTACAGGGACACTTTAAGCTTTTTTAAAAAAAGAATTAAAGGTAGAGATTTTTAAATGGTACATACAGTCTTTTGTGGAGGGATACACTGATTTCCCTAAATATTCTGCTCTTACATAAAATCTAAAATGTTTCAGACTTCAATAAAAAGACCATGTTCACTTCAAGTCAACCATTTTCAACAGACCAACAAAAGTAGTAACGGAAAAAAAAATATTTCTCTCAACAACAACCCCATTGACAAAAGTGTAGGGACGCCTGCAATATATATAGAAACACATTTCATCTCTTCTCTTTTCGATATTTTCGTCTATCTCTCTTTAAAACTCTATATAAACGATCATAAAAATTTTTTCAAAAATTTGAGATTTTAAATATAAAATCAATCCACAATGCCACAAAATTTCAAATTCAAATTCAATTTACACAAGGATAAAAAAAAAAGACAAATTCAACTGAAAATTAATTCAAAAATAAAAAGATAAAAATTACTATTCATTAAAATTTATTTTTTCCCCTAATATACATCTATTTTAGAGTTAAAATTTTGTAGGCTACTTGGCCAACCTAATATATATCTTCTCTAATTTTTATAAAATTTTTCATAATTATTTACATAATTTTTTGAGACAGAATGCACTGGATATATATGTGCAAAATTTTGTGATTGTAGATATAAAATCAATCTATCATCTCATAAAATTTCAAATCCAAATTCAATCTACACAAGGAGAAAAAAATACAAATTCAGCTAAAAATAAATATGAAATAAAGAGATAAAAATTACTATTCACTAAAATTTTTTATTTTTGTTTCTTCTAATATACATTAAATTTAGAGTTAAAATTTTGTAGCCTACTTGACCTACCCAATATACACATTCTGTAATATTTATAGAATTTTTTAGACTATTTATATAATTTTTTGCAGTGAGATGTACGAAATCACAAAAGAAGTGGGATATATATATATATATATATATAAAGACAAATTCAGCCGAAAATTAATTCAAAAATAAAAAGATAAAAATTACTATTCACTAAAATTTATTTTTTCTCCTAATATATGTTGAATCTTTAGCCCTAATTAGAGTTTTGGTGATTAATGACATCCGTAAGATTTGCAATTAACCTTTGTGTGTGATGTTGGATCAAGGATGCCGACTAGAAGGGGGGTGAATAAGAGGCTTTAAAAACTTTAAAACTTAAAGCAAATAAAGAACAAATAATGTAAGCAAGGGAAAGAAAACGAACACAATGGTTTTTACCGAGGTATCGGAGACTCGCCCAGTCTCCACTAATCCTCGTTGAAGCACTCAAATCACTTGAGTCTTGCCTCAATACTCACGAAGAGTATTACCAACTAAGGTTGCTCCTTGTCCACTCTGGAAAGGCGAGCACCGATGCCTTGTACACACTTGCCGAGCCTCTCCGACAATCTCCGAACGGAGAGATCAACGGCCACGCCTCCGAACTGTCTAGGTGAGGGCGCTCACCAAGAGTAACAGGCAGCGAGGTCTTCTCTAGACCTCCAAACACGCACGGAGAAGCTAAGTATATGCAAATGCAAAAGAACTGAAACTCTCGGTGGATCGGAAAGCACTCGACTTGATCAAAAGATCAAGATTTTATATAAGAAACTAATGCTCAAGAGTGTATATGAAATGCTGTTGCTTGTTGTGAAAAACATATGCCCAAACCCCCTATTTATAGCCTCAAGAAGCAAATGAACCGTTGGAGTTAGGGCTGAAAATCAGCAACCCAAACTGACAGTCAGTTTGACTAACTGACAGTCAGTTTAGTGCACAACGGCCGACAAAATTTACGGACGAAAACTTTGCTAGCCATTCGTGGCCAAAACAGGAAAGCTGGAACCCACAACTGACAGTCAGTTACACGAACTGACAGTCAGTTTGTGTACTAGCTCGACCAGAATCAAATAGAAACACAGTAAAACACTCTCTGGTCGAAACCCCAACTGGCAGTCAGTATGGACAAACTGACAGTCAGTTTAGTACAAAAAATTTGAGACCAAACAGCACCCTCTCTGGACAATTGTCAGTTACACTAAATTGACATTCAAACTGACAGTCAGTTATGCAAACTGACAGTCAGCATGAACAAAAACAGCTATAACTTTAAATCCAGAAATTCAAAAGAGGTGTTTAATAGCTCGTTGGAAAGATAATTTCAAGGGTTACATTTTTGTCAACAGAAGCAAAAGCCAGATCTACCTAGATCTTTCTGAAAAATGCAAATACTCTTCTGCTGTCAAAAACTGAACTGAAAATCCAGATTTCTCAAATAAGACCAAAACCAAATCCACATAAAAAAGATGCGATGCAATGACCTAACATTCTCGGTTTGTGCTGGAGATAAAAAGAGGACTTTCGCTACCCCTCTTTATAGTACGGTTAAACTAGAAAAGAATTTCCTAACCGATCATCTCCACACGCCAAGATCGGTAAAATATAAAAACTTGTAATACCTGAGGTCTTTTGCATCTTCAAGATTTGCGTCTTGTCTCTTGCTCTTTTGCGTCTCGTGCTTCACTTTAAGTTGGGTTCATCTTGATCAACTTGCATTTCTTCCCAACTAATCCTGTAACAATCAATCTCAAAAAGCACGATTAGTCCGGAACACTTTGTTTTCATTAATCATCAAAATCAGGGTTAGGCATGAAGACCTAGATGCAACAATCTCCCCCTTTTTGATGATTGATGACAACAAGTGTTCAAAAATAAAATAAATGAAATAGCTCCCCCTGAGTGTATGCATCTCATCATACAAGATCATAAACTAACACATATACATCAGGGCATCTAATACATAAGCAAGTCACAGATGTGCAAATATCCACAAGTCATATCAGAACATACACATGCACATCAAGACATCATATATATATATCAATGTATCAGAGCTCAGGAACATCCAAATCATATCAGAGCTAAACACAAATCATATATCAGAGCCATAATCACATATCAGAACTACTCAGATAAACTCATCATACACAGACATCTCCATAAAACATCTCCATATATATAAGAGAAGACATCTGTTCATACATCAAAAGACATAAACAAAACTCCAATATAACTCCAATATAACTCCAATATCGAATAATCTATCCAAAATACTTCTCCCCCTTTGGCATCAAGCACAAAAAGGGAGGCAACCAAAACAAATCAGAGCCTAATGCTCATCATCTGAAGAAAATCCTATGATGTCTATATCTCCGGAGCCAGCTGGAGATGCAGACGGGTCGACGGCTGGAGATGCCGGAGGAGTCACTACTGCAATGGGAGCTGCAGCAACTGGAGCAGATGAGCCTGGAGCAGCTGGATGGGAGGCAGAGCTCGGCGAAGACACAGCCTGGCGGGCCCTCTTGCGAGGGACCGAAGAGTCGGACGCAGGCAGACGTCGCAGTATCTCCTCCTGCTGAGCAGCCAAACGAAGCAACATCTGGTGATGCTCTGCCTGGGTGCTGAGGATCTGCTGCTGGGTCTGGAGAACCTGCTGAAGCAGAGAAGGTGACGCCGCAGAAGATCCGGCGCCAGGGTCTGAAGCAGGTGCTGGGGCAGACTCCTGAACTGGAGCCTCATCCTCTGAGTCCCCCGCAGCATCATCATCAGATGCGGGAGAGTCAGGGCCAGCAGCTGGAGCAGGGCGAGCACCGAGCCGGCGATCAGCCTGACCCGGAGGATAAAAGAGCAAAGGATGATGGGGCCGTGGCAGCTCAGTGTCAACGGCCCGGATATGGAGAAGCACCGCCATGATATACGGAGTGTATATCAGCTGACGGCGCGGGGAGAGAAGGACGTGCTGAATCTCACTGATGATGAGATCAGCAACGTCGAAGGGCTCCTCCTGGAAGATAGAAATCAGGACGTGGAGCCCTAGATAGGTGACCCTGGCTCTGTCTCCGCTCATGGGGACCAGAGTGAGACGGAGGATCCGCAGAGCCAGGTCAACATCGCGGCGCAGGCCAGCGATGTGACGGAGCTGGAAGGGGCCAGAATAGAGCATGGCCACCTCCCGATGCTCGAGGTCAGGGAGAGTGTGGAGCTGGTGGCCAGAAGGAGGGCGCACCAGTCCAAGCGCCGACTCCAGCTGATCCTTCGTGACGGTGTGGACCTGGAGGCCTGTCATGAAGGTCATGAAGTCGCGCTGAGGGGAAATGAAGACGATGGAATAAAACTGGCGAATGGGCCCCTCAGCCCAGTGCAAAGAGGAATCCGCGACTAAGTCGCGAATCCCTACAGTGCCAAAAAGATCTGCGAGGGTGGCGATGCCTGTGCGAGAGGCGATCGTACCCCACGACAGAGAGTGGTGGGCAAAGATAGGAGCGCGGCTGTAGACGCTGGTAAACAGGTCTAAATGAAGGTTAGTGTAGCAGGTGAGCACCGCGCACCCGTCGCGACCAGTGGGTCGCGGCGACAGGTACGGGTTCACAGAGCGGAGCGTGCGAAGGCGGCTCGCGTGCCAACGTGAATAATCCACGGGCACGCGCTCAGGCGGAGGCGAGGGTCGGTTCTCAGACGTCTGACCCGATGAACGCTGGCTGTTTGCCGCATTCTTCCGTCGGGCCCCACGACGAGAGGGACCGGCCTGATCAGACATGACGAAAGGGAAACAGGAAAAACAGAGGAGAAAAGGAGAAACGACCTGACCAGACGAACTGAAGACGAACTGAAGTGATCGAGGAAGCTGATGCGAAGAAGACTGCCAAATTGACCACAGGAACGAAGCTCAGCACGGCCTGGAGGTCCTCGATCAAGGCACAAGACAAACGAGTGAGGTGCCGAGAGGAGGAGGCCGTGAACAGAGGAGCCGCAAGCCGACGAGGTCGAGATGGTCGAGGACGGTGGCGCCGGCGGTGAGAAGTTCACCGGCGACGAAAGGAGGCGCAAGGAGGCGGTGGCGAGGCACGGCGAGGCAGGGGAGCAAAAACGACGGCGAGGAGGAGCAAAAATAGTAACGGCGGCGAGAAAAGGAGGTGAGGAGACGCGAAACAGAACGGGGATTTAGGGTTCTCGATCCCGCAACTGACAGTCAGTTTGATAAACTGACAGTCAGTTCCAAACTCAGAAACATGGAACTGACAGTCAGTATACCATACTGACAGTCAGTTCACAGAACTGCGTTTTGAAACTGACAGTCAGTGTATGAAACTGACAGTCAGTAGGGGACTTGAACACGACCAGGAGCTACGACCAAAATCAAATGCACGTAACTGACTGTCAGTTTATGAAACTGACTGTCAGTTATGACACTGATTTCGACCAGAAACTAAGACTAGGCTCCTAACCACTGAACTGACTGTCAGTTATTGAAACTGACTGTCAGTTTGGTCAATTTCGACCAGAAGCTATCTACGACAAGAGAGGGAATAAAATAATAATATTTTATACAAACAAACACTTTTAGCACATCAACTAGCATTTGATATATCAATTATGTTCAGTTCACCCCTTAAAAAGCAAAATCTTGTTTCATCTAGGGGTTTAGTGAAAATATCTGCAAGTTGCATATCAGTTCTAACATAATTCACATCAATATCTCCTTTTGCCACATGATCTCTAATAAAGTGGTGCCTTATTTCAATATGCTTAGTTCTAGAATGTTGAACAGGATTATTAGCAATTTTAATGGCACTTTCATTATCACACAATAGTGGCACTTTATCAAATATAATCCCATAATCTAAAAATGTCTGCTTCATCCACAATAATTGAGCACAGCAACTACCTGCAGACACATATTCAGCTTCAGCTGTGGAGAGAGCTACAGAATTTTGCTTCCTAGATGACCATGATACTAATGATCTCCCCAACAGCTGACAGCTACCAGATGTGCTTTTTCGATCAATCTTACACCCAGCATAATCAGAATCCGAATACCCAATTAATTCAAAATTTGCATCTTTCGGATACCAAAGGCCTAAACTGGGATAGCATTTTAAATACCTAAGGATTCTTTTAAGAGCAGTTAAGTGACATTCCTTAGGATCAGACTGAAATCTAGCACATAAGCACACACTAAACATGATATCAGGTCTAGATGCAGTAAGATATAAAAGACTACCAATCATAGACCTATACAGTTTAGAATCAACCGATTTGCCGCTTTTGTCCATGTCCAAATGTCCATTGGTCGCCATGGGAGTTTTGATTGGCTTGGCGTCTTCCATCCCAAAGCGCTTGAGCAGGTCCTTCACGTACTTTGTTTGACTCACGAACGTACCGTTCCTGAGTTGCTTGATTTGAAGTCCAAGGAAGAAGCTCAGCTCACCAATCATGGACATATCGAACTCCCTAGACATCATCTCTCCAAACTCATGACAGAAATGTTCATTAGTAGATCCAAATATAATATCATCAACATAGATCTGACAAATGAACAAATCTTTTTCAATTTTCTTTGTAAAGAGAGTTGTATCAACCTTCCCAATTTTAAAACCTTTTGATAATAGAAAGTCTCTAAGACGCTCATACCAAGCTCGAGGAGCTTGTTTGAGACCGTAGAGAGCTTTCGACAATTTAAATACATGGTTTGGAAATTTAGAATCTTCAAAACCGGGAGGTTGTTCGACAAATACAAGTTCAAAAATTTCACCATTTAAGAATGCACTTTTTACATCCATTTGAAAAAGTTTGATATTAAAGCATGATGCATAAGCAAGAAGAATGCGAATAGCTTCAAATCTTGCTACAGGTGTAAAGGTTTCACCAAAGTCTAGACCTTCGATTTGAGTGAAGCCTTGGGCAACAAGACGAGCTTTGTTCCTAATTACAACACCATTTTCATCTTGCTTATTTTTGAAAACCCATTTTGTTCCAATAACATTATGATCTTTGGGTCTTTCAACTAGAGTTCAAACTTCATTTCTAGTAAAGTTATTAAGTTCTTCATGCATGGCATTAACCCAATCGGGATCATTTAAAGTTTCATTAACATGTTTGGGTTCTAAAGAAGACACAAATGAATGATGTTCACAAAATGCAGCAATACGAGATCGAGTTTGAACACCCTTACTGACGTCACCCAATATTTGGTCTAGAGGGTGATCCTTGGTGATGGTTTGGTGTTGCCTTGGTTCTTCATCTTGTACTGCTTCATCTTGACCTTGTTCTGGAGGATTAACATGAGATGATGATAAGTTCTGATCAACATTCTCAATGTTGACATCATCTTCTTGATCTTCCTCTGTTGGCTTGATGTCTCCAATGGTTATGTTCTTCATTGCTTCTTGAAGATCTTCACCTGAAACTTCATGAGATACTTGCTCCTTTTGTGAGCCGTTAGTTTCATCAAATTTGACATCACCAGATTCCTCAATACAACTTGTATTTTTATTAAAAACACGATAAGCTTTGCTAGTGGTGGAGTATCCGACTAGAAAGCCTTCATCTACTCTTCTTTGAAATTTACCACCAAAATTTCTTTTCTTAAGAATATAACTTTTGCAACCAAACACTCGAAAATAAGAAATATTTGGCTTGCGCCCAACAAGAAGTTCATAAGGAGTCAAATTCAGAAGAGGATGCAAATAAAGTCGGTTTATAGAATAGCAAGCGGTATGCACGGCTTCAGCTCAGAAGCGAGTAGGAGTATCGTACTCACTTAGCATAGTCCTTGCCATTTCTATAAGTGTTCGATTTTTCCTTTCAACAACTCCATTTTGCTGTGGAGTGTAGGATGTGGAAAATTCGTGTTTAATTCCAAGAGAGTTACAAAAATCAAAAAGAGTTGAATTAACGAACTCTCCACCATGATCACTACGGATTTTCTTGATGGATAATTCGAATTCAGTAGAGACACGTTTTGCAAAACTTTTGAAAACATCGGGGGTTTCAGATTTTTGGGAAATAAAGAAAACCCAAGTGTAGCGAGTAAAGTCGTCAACAATCACAAAACCATAATTGCTACCCCCGATACTTTGGAACTCAGAAGGTCCAAATAAATCCATATGAAGAAGTTCCAAAGGTTTGCAAGTCGAAAGAATGCGCTTAGTTGGATGTGAAGTAGCTACTTGCTTGCCCGCTTGACAAGCGCTACAAGGTTTGTCCTTTTCAAAATTCACATCCTTTAAGCCAACAACCAAATCACGTTTTAAAAGTTTTCTCAATTGATGCATACCAACATGTGCAAGTCGTCTATGCCATAGCCAACCTTTTGAGGTTTGAGAGACAAGACATGTTGACAGAGATGCATCTTTTGAGTGAAAATCAACCAAATAAAGATTTCCAAAACGAAAGCCTTTAAAGATCAAAGATTTATCTTTCAAACTTTCAACCAAAACTTCTTTTGGATAAAACGTCCAACTAAAACCAAAATCACAAATTTGAGCAACGGAAAGCAAATTGAAATTCAGATATTCGACCAATAGAACATTTGAAATAGATAGATCATTTGAGATTGCGATTTTACCCAAGCCGACCACATTTCCTTGACGGTTGTCGCCAAAGGTAATCTTTTGGTTCTCACTTGAGTTGTCTTCTATTGAGGTGAACAACTTCTTGTTACCGGTCATGTGTTCGGAGCATCCGCTATCTAACACCCAATGCCTCCCACCGGTCTTGTAGTTCACCTGCATAAAAAGAATTAAGTTCTTTTAGGTACCCAAACCTTTTTAGGTCCTTCAATGTTAGCAATCAAAGCTTTGGGCACCCAAATAGATTTCTTTCTTTTATTTAACATGGGTGCACCAACATACTTTGCTATAGTATAACCTTTTCTCGACTTTTGAAGCATGTAGCAAGTATCAAAATAATTAGGAGTCATTAAGGGACATGCTTCATGTGAATGACCGGTTTCATAGCATTTATGACAAAATGTGTTGCATGCTTTAACAAATATAGTTTTAGAATTTTATTTTCTTCCTTTCTTTTGAAAATATCCTAATCCTTCTTTTCTAAAAGAACATTTTTGTTTACTAAGGATTAGATCAAGAGATATTTTACCTTTATAACAATTTTCTAAGCCTTTTCCAAGTTTTTCAACTTGTGCCTTAAGTTCATTATTTTCATTTAAGATGTTATCATTAGACACACATGGAATGTGATGACTACTAGAGGAAGAATCATCCAAATTACATGAAGTTGAAGCATCTACCTTAGATGAGATATTTGTAACATCTTTTATGAGCATGCATTCATAAGATTCTTTAAGTTCGGAATATTGAGCGCGTAGGGAAGAATGTTCTTCCTTAAGCGCCTTATACTTCTTTTTAGTTTTTCCCAAAACTTCATTTAATTCGGTTATCATTTCAACTAAATCATCATAAGATGGATCGTTTGAATGTACCTTTTCATCGCCTTTGGCCATAAGGCAAATGGATGAGCTAGTTGAAGTGTTGATGTTGCCGAGAGCTAGTCCAGCCATCTTCTTGGAGCAACTTCTTTCGTTGTCGGAGTCGGAGTCGGAGCTCTCTCCGCCGGACATCCATTCTCCAAAACAAGCTTCTTTGATTTCTTCATTCTTCTTCTTGAAGAACTTCTTCTTGTTCCACGCCTTGTTCTTGTTTGGACATCTTGATGCTATGTGTCCTTTCTCATGACATCCATAGCAAATGATGTCCTTGAAGTTGTTTTGCTTTTGCCCTTTTGGTCGTGTGTCAATGTTGACACCTTTCTTATGCAACCTGCGAAGAAGTTTCTGAGTGTTCTTTACCATGAGTGCAAGGTCTTCATCGGAGGAGCCTTCGCTTGAATTGTTCCTTGAGTTTGCTTTGAAAGCCAAAGCTTTCTTCTTCGTCTCCGTTCGGCCGCTTCCTTCTTCTCCTTCTTGTGCATCTCATGGGTGATGAGGTTCCCATAAAGATCGGTTGGTGTTGTGGTCGATAGATCGGAGTTTGTGAGAACCGTGACCAAAGTGTTGAAGCTTTTCGGTAAAGCCCTAAGTATCTTTCTCACAAGCTCAAGGTCAGTAAAAACAACACCAAGACCCTTGAGTTCATTCACAATGTTATTTAACGAGTAAACATGGAATCCACGGACTCGGTTGATGACATGGTGAATGTCTCATATTTTTGCCTCACCATTAGCAATTTTGCCTCTTTAACCTTTGTAGTGCCCTTGTAAATTTCTTCGAGAGTAGTCCAAACCTTATGAGCAGTCGTGAGATTACTCACACGGTTGAACTCATTCAAAGATAAACCGGCAAAGAGTGCATTTTTTGCACGGGCATTTAAATGCAACTTTCTCCTATCGTCCTCAGACTGACTTGCCGGATCAACCGGAGGAGTAAAGCCGAGTTTAACAATATCCCATACATCAAGCCCCATGGCTTCTAGGAATACCGACATGCGCACTTTCCAATAAGGATAGTTTGTCCCATCAAAGATAGGCGCACGACCGGTATGACCGAGAAGAAAATCTCCACTTGATGACATCCTCTCTCTAGGCGGTAAAGCCTAATGAATTGAGAGACCAAGCTCTGATACCACGTGTTGGATCAAGGATGCCGACTAGAGGGGGGGTGAATATGAGGCTTTAAAAACTTTAAGACTTAAAGCAAATAATGAACAAATCAAGAACAAATAATGTAAGCAAGGGAAAGAAAACGAACACAATGGTTTTTACCGAGGTATCGGAGACTCGCCCAGTCTCCACTAATCCTCGTTGAAGCACTCAAATCACTTGAGTCTTGCCTCAATACTCACGAAGAGTATTATCAACTAAGGTTGCTCCTTGTCCACTCCGGAAAGGTGAGCACCGATGCCTTGTACACACTTGCCGAGCCTCTCCGACAATCTCCGAACGGAGAGATCAACGGCCACGCCTCCGAACCGTCTAGGTGAGGGCGCTCACCAAGAGTAACAGGCAGCAAGGTCTTCTCTAGACCTCCAAACACGCACCGAGAAGCTAAGTATATGCAAATGCAAAAGAACTGAAACTCTCGGTGGATCGGAAAGCACTCGACTTGATCAAAAGAGCAAGATTTTATATAAGAAACTAATGCTTAAGAGTGTATATGAAATGTTGTTGCTTGTTGTTGAAAACTTATGCCCAAAGCCCCTTTTTATAGCCTCAAGAATCAAATGAACCGTTGGAGTTAGGGCTGAAAATCAGCAACCCAAACTGACAGTCAGTTTGACTAACTGACAGTCAGTTCAGTGCACAACGGCCGACAAAATTTACGGATGAAAACTTTGCTAGCCGTTCGTGGTCGAAAAAGGAAAGCTGGAACCCACAACTGACAGTCAGTTATTAAAACTGACAGTCAGTTCGACCAAAACAACGACCAGATCAAATAGAAACTCAGATAAAAACAGCTGTGGTCGAAACCCAAACTGACAGTCAGCATGGGCATACTGACAGTCAGTTTAGTACAAAAATTTTTGGCCCGAAAACACACTCTCTGGACAATTGTCAGTTAACACAAACTGACATTAAAACTGACAGTCAGTTCAGCAAACTGACAGTCAGCCTGAACAAAAACAGCTATAACTTTAAATCCAGAAATCCAAAAGAGATGTTTAATAGCTCATTTGAAAGATAGTTTAAAGGACTATCTTTTTGTCAACAGAAGAAAAAGCCAGATCTGCCTATATCTTTCCATAAAATGCAAAAACTCTTCTGCTATCAAAAACTAAACTGAAAAACCAAATAACTGACAGTCCGTTAAAAACATCCATAACTTTTGATCCAGAAATCCAAATTGATAGTTTAATAGCTCGTTTGAAAGATAATTTCAAGGGTTACATTTTTGTCAACAGAAGCAAAAACCAGATCTACCTAGATCTTTCTGGAAACATGAAAAACACTTCTGCTATCAAAAAATTATTTGAAAATCCAAATCTCTCAAACCAAAAACAAATCAAATCCAACCAAAATGATGCAATGCAATGACCTAAGTTTCTCGGTTTGTGTTGGAGATAAAGAGAGGACTTTCGCCACCCCTCTTTATAGTACGGTTAAAACTAAAAAAAAAATTTCCTAAACCGATCAAACTCCAAACACCGAGATCGGTCAAAATAAAACAAATATTACCTCAGGTCCTTTGCATCTTTAATCCTTGAAACTTTCGTTTTGGTGACCTTGCACTTGCGACCTTGACTTCCAACCTTTAATTGCGACCACAGCCAACATTGCGACCTTGCGCTTGCGACTTTGGACCTGTGACCTGCAGATCTTCCCGGATCACTTGCAGACTTTATAGAAATCGCTCTGCAAAGAAATAGCTCAAAGACAAGATTAGTCCAAAACACTTATGTCATCAATAATCAAAATCAATCTAAAAGGGCCTAGATGCAACAAAATAAACTTGTCCGGTGCATCTGTCCGATATAGGTCGGACACTGTCCGAAATAACCGGACAATGTCCGGCCAATACAATTCCCGCGGCAAATTTAATTGAGACAAATGTATTTGTCCGGAAGCATTTGTCTGAAACGCACCGGACATTGTCCGAAGTGATCGGACAATGTCCGACCAATACATTTTTTGATAAGTTGAATATACATGTGTTAACAGAGACATATGTATTTGTCCGGAGAAATCACATACGTCCGGTCCATAAAAATTTGCTGTGTTGGTTAAACCAGGTGTCAACAGAGACATATGTATTTGTCCGGACAAATCAATTTGTCCGGCGTGAACATGTACTGTTAAACATGAATGTTAACAGAGACACATACATTTGTCCGGCCTTCACAAAAATTCTCAAACGGCTACTGACACTTGAAAATCTCGTGAGCAACGGTCAAGTTTTTTGTACTGACCGGACATTGTCCGAAGTGACCGGACAATGTCCGGCCAGTACAACTTTCGCCCAATTTTCTTGAAAACGACCGTTTTGCTGAGAGTATATAAACCCCACTGTTTGTAGATGTTGCATACACACGAAATTCATCTCTCAACTCTTGTGCAACAGTTTGCAAACCCTCTCACACTCATTCTCTAGCAATTGAAGTCAAATCTTGAGCAAACCTTGAGTGCTAGTTGAGTGAAGTTGATTTCAAGCCATTTGCATTTGCATAGTTGTTCTTCAAGTTTTGAGGTTGATCAAGCAAGGTGCTAGACTTGTTACTCTTGGTGATTGCCGTCACCTAGACGACCCGGGAGGTCCGGCCATCTCTCCATCGACGGTGTGTGTCGGAAAGGCTCGGCGATTGATTGTAAAGGCTCGGAGCTCGCCTATCCGGAGAGGAGAATGGCTACCTCTAGTGAAATCGAAGTATAAGCTCTAGCGAAGAGCGCTTCAACGAGGATTAGTGGAAATCGGCAAATTTCTGAGACCTCGGGAAAAACTCGATCTCTTCGGTTATTTCTATTACTTGCTTTATATTTCTAGAGATTGAATTGTTGCTCTTAATTCTTTAGAAATTACAAAACTTGTCTTGTGTTGTCATTCATATCTTTTGAGCATTGTTATTGCAATTTACGTGTTAATCACTAGATTAAGAGTGAAAATTTAAAAACAGCCTATTCACCCCCCTCTAGTCGGCATCCTTCGATCAACAATATACATCTATTTTAGAGTTGAAATTTTGTAGGCTACTTGGCCAACCTAATATACATCTTCTCTAATTTTTATAAAATTTTTCATAACTATTTACATAATTTTTTAAGACAGAATGCACTGGATATATATGCAAAATTTTGAGATTGTAGATATAAAATCAATCTATCATCTCACAAAATTTCAAATCCAAATTCAATCTACACAAGGAGAAAAAAATCCAAATTCATCTAAAAATAAATATGAAATAAAAAGATAAAAGTTACTATTCACTGAACTTTTTTATTTTTGTTTCTTCTAATATACATCAAATTTGAGTTAAAATTTTGTAGCCTACTTGACCTACCCAATATAGACATTCTGTAATGTTTATAGAATTTTTTAGACTATTTATATAATTTTTTGCGATGAGATGTGCGAAATCACAAAAGAAGTGGGATATATATATATATATATATATATATATTAGGATAAAAAAAAAGACAAATTTAGCTAAAAATTAATTCAAAAATAAAAAGATAAAAATTACTATTCACTAAAATTTATTTTTTCTCCGTGTGTGTGTGTGTGTATTAGGATAAAAAAAGACAAATTCAGCTGAAAATTAATTCAAAGATAAAAAGATAAAAATTACTATTCACTAAAATTTATTTTTCTCCTAATATACAACTATTTTAAAGTTGAAATTTTGTAGACTACTTGGCCAACCAAATATACATCTTCTCTAATTTTTATAAAATTTTTCATAACTATTTACATAATTTTTTGAGACAGAATGCACTGGATATATATGCAAAATTTTGAGATTATAGATATAAAATCAATCTATCATCTCACAAAATTTCAAATCCAAATTCAATCTACACAAGGACAAAAAAAATCCAAATTCAGCTAAAAATAAACATGAAATAAAAAGATAAAAGTTACTATTCATTGAAATTTTTTATTTTTATTTCTTCTAATATACATCAAATTTGAGTTAAAATTTTGTAGCTTACTTGACCTACCCAATATACACATTCGGTAAAGTTTATAGAATTTTTTAGACTATTTATATAATTTTTTGCGATGAGATGTACCAAATCACAAAAGAAGTGGGATATATATATATATATATATATATATTAGGATAAAAAAAAAGACAAATTCAGCTGAAAATTAATTCCAAAATAAAAAGATAAAAATTACTATTCACTAAAATTTATTTTTTCTCCTAATATACATCTATTTTCGATTTGAAATTTTGTAGGCTACTTGGCCAACCTAATATAAATCTTTTCTAATTTTTATAAAATTTTTCATAACTATTTACATAATTTTTTGAGACAGAATGCACTGGATATATATGCAAAATTTTGAGATTATAGATATAAAATCAATCTATCATCTCACAAAATTTCAAATCCAAATTCAATCTACACAAGAAGAAAAAAATCCAAATTCAGCTAAAAATAAATATTAAATAAAGAGATAAAAGTTACTATTCAGTGAAATTTTTTATTTTTGTTTCTTCTAATATCCATCAAATTTAGTGCTAAAATTTTGTAGCCTACTTGACCTACCCAATATACACATTATGTAATGTTAATAGAATTTTTTAGACTATTTATATAATTTTTTGCGATGAGATGTACGGAATCACAAAAGAAGTGGGATATATATATAAGGATAAAAAAAAGACAAATTCAGCTGAAAATTAATTCCAAAATAAAAAAGATAAAAATTACTATTCACTAAAATTTATTTTTTCTCCTAATATATATCTATTTTAGAGTTGAAATTTTATAGGCTACTTGGCCAACCTAATATACATATTCTTTAATTTTTATAAAATTTTTCATGAATATTTACATAATTTTTTGAGATAGAATGCACTGGATATATATATCCAAAATTTTGAGATTGTATATATAAAATCAATCTATCATCTCATAAAATTTCAAATCTAAATTCAATCTACACCAGGAGAAAAAATACAAATTCAGCTAAAAAGAAATATTAAATAAAAAGATAAAAGTTACTATTCACTGAAATTTTTTATTTTTGTTTCTTCTAATATCCATCAAATTTAGAGTTAAAATTTTGTAGCCTACTTGACCTACCCAATATACACATTCTGTAATGTTTATAGAATTTTTTAAACTATTTATATAATTTTTTGCGATGAGATGTACGAAATCACAAAAGAAGTAGGATATATATGTATATATAGCATAACTAGGTAACATGTGCCTAGGCATAATCAAGCTATTTTGTACCTACCTCTGTCATCGTCCATCTATCTCTAGATTTGAGTTCTCATCCCACCTCCTGTTTAAATAAACTAACCTTGTTTTCTCTCATAACCAACTAACCAGCCAGTACTATATAGTTCCTCCATCTCTCTCCCTCCTCCTTCTCTCCAAAACAACCACAAGTTACCTTTTCCAATCTGTTTGATGTTTCTTCTCTTTCCGAGTGATATTGGTATATTTTCTTATTATGGAGCAAATTAACAGTGATATTTTTTTAATCAAATCTGAAAAAATTCATAGAAGATTTGTTTTGTTCATTTTGCAATTTTTGTCAGGAATTTTGGCATCATGTGTAGTAAACACTTGTATGCTAAATAGCAAGCACATATTCAAACTATAGCAAGTGTAGTATTGTTGTTATTATGAAAATCTCTTATTAGTTGTGGTGTTTTTTTTGTTTGTAAGTGATGATAAAAATGTTTCATAAGTAAGAAGCAAAACAATAGAAGTGTTTTTTGTATTAGATTTATTTTTTTTGGAATATTTTGATTTGTAAATTCTAATTCCTCATCGAAATTCTAACTTTATATATGGCAAATTTATGTCTAGAACGAAATAATTTGATATCAAATTTACAGAAACATAGGACATGGCGTATGACTGTGCTATTTGTTATTAGTCCCCTCGATTTTTAACATGGATGATGTGTTAGTTTGTATGGAGCAAGCAAATAATAATGTATTTTTTGTTGGATCATTATATTTTGTATTAAATCAGGAGTTTTTTGCAATAATTTTTTTGGTATGCTTGGATGGTCTCACTAGATGGTTTATGAAAAACAACATATTAGTTTGTGTAGTAACTGTGTTTTCAACGTGTAGCAATTGTATATTTGTATAGACAATCTTCTTTCAGAAATAACCAAATGATTATATACTAATCTTGTTTTGATAATGTAGCAATTATATATTATTTATGTATATTAAACTTTTGTTAAAAAATTTTACTCTCATGGTGGAGACTCCTACTAGAATTACGTGAAAGAATGGTAGCAATAGTAGCAACAACTATTACAACATCATTAAAAAAAATGCAACAATTGTACAACAGTTACATAAATCATTTTCAAAACAAATTATAGCAACCAATAAAAGAATGTAACAACTTTTTATCACGAAATATATTGCAAGTATACATTCAAAATATAGCAATTAATTTGGAAACGGAGAACACAACAACAGGTAGGCTAATGCCTAGCTGAAGACAAGTTTAAGAGGATGTGATCTGATGTTAGTTGGTTGTGAGATTTGATTTGATGGAACTTTTAACATTATTTTAGGTGATGAGTGGTTGTGGGTGGATTCGGAATGAGATTGTGTCCATCCAACGGTGGATCGGGCGAGTACAAACTAGTAATTTTATATTTAGATATAGACTAGTTCCAATATATATATAAAAAAAAACTGGCTGCAGGAAATCTGCTAGACATTTCATGAAGAAGGAATAATAGAAATAACATGTGTGTTACTACACAGCCATTGGATGTAGAGAGAGACAGAAATAAGGCCATAGTAGCCTCCACCCCCATCCTACAACATACATCTGGGAAATGATAATGTTGCTTTGCTAGCCACACACTCCCCCTGAACCCTGAGTTTTCGACCAACTCAAGCCGCTTGCACACTTGCTGCGACTACCCCTCAGCAAACGAATTTATCCTTGATAGACGCTGTCAGTGCTTCTACCTCTTGCTCTCCCTGATTGAAGATGTGCTGCTTTCTCTCCTAGATTCTCCAAAGCACCAATGTGATCAGACTATCTATTGTTTTATGCCTGTTCTTTGGAATTTTCTTCGACAAGATATGTATCGTGAAACCCGGTTCGAATTATTTGATTTTGGTCAAGGTATAAGCCACACCCTCTGGTATATAAAGATTATAACTTTTAAATATATATTAGTCATATTTAGTTTCTAACTTTTATCACTAATATATTTATAAATATTTAGATTCACTATAAAAAATTTATACAACCATATTTGTCATTAAAAAAATACATCCATACTATTATAATTTTCTAAATTTTTACTAATATATTATATTAAAAAA
Source organism: Pharus latifolius (assembly GCA_019359835.1). Taxonomy (NCBI): domain Eukaryota; kingdom Viridiplantae; phylum Streptophyta; class Magnoliopsida; order Poales; family Poaceae; genus Pharus; species Pharus latifolius. The sequence continues at coordinate 21,227,872 of CM033319.1, forward strand.
TTTTCATCCACAGTTAAAACACAACGACGATCTTCTTGGATTAAAGGAAGTATGCTATATTGATCTATATGTTTGGAGTTGATAGGAGCAAGTATATTGTTAACTAAGCACATCTCTTATGACGTCTGGTTTTTTTTTTCTCGTACAACATATTTATACATTTCAAGTGTTGCGTTTTCCTTTTAGCCAACAAGCTTGAACATTTTTTTTTAAAAAAAGACAATGTTTTACTTTGTACATAATTTTTTAGATGTAATTCAACTTAAATGTACTAAGATTATGCATGGAAATGAACAAGATGTACATTTTTATTGTTAACATTATTTGCTAAAATGTATAATCTATTGTACTAAACACATAACTTAAAGTTACACTTACATTTTATTAAATATACAATAAAAAACTGTTACACATCACAAGAGCTCTGCTCACCAAACATCTTAGCATTCTGTGATAAAAGGGAGCACCAGCCATCACATAACAGGCGAAATTTACAGAATGGAGACCTTGTGCTTTCAATCATACCGTATTAAAAGACTAGTCATTGGCAAGAATTATGACTGCAAAGAAATTCAAGCTTGGGAAAACAAATCAAATTACAAAGATTTTACACTCCATTCCTTGGACAGATGCAAAGATAACAGGGTCTACAAGGCTCTACATTCCTATCCTTTTGCAAAATCATGAGGAAAAGAGTTTATGCGAGGTTGCTGGTGCTGCATCTGTTCCAATCTCCAGGGGGCCTCTAGTTAGTCTTCTCTATTCTTTTGTCCCTGATAGGTAGTGGAACAGGTTTTTGAGCTTCATGAGGATGTTCTGATCCTTTGTACACCTTAAGGTGAGTAAATAGTCTTCTTCCCAGCTGCAGCCAGAGCAACAAGATTCACGTAACAAAGATATTTGCAGGAGAACATCGGAGTTCAAACCACCAACCTACGCTATTCACTAATGCATTTGTCTGAGAGAACCATAAGCAGATCTTTTAGAATGCATGCTACAAATTCTAAACAGTCGTAATTGTTTGTACATGAGCAAGACTCCCATGAATTGTGGTCAAGGGTAAATGCATGTGCAAAAACCTGCGCTTTCATGCAGGCGCATGCATGAAGCATGTACAAGGTCAGGGCCTCGATGCACCTAAGAACAGATGCTCATTGGCACATTTGTGTGCAACATCAACCATCATGATTATCTCAAATCTTTCCAAACAGATGCTAGCTAGCTGATAACACAATGAACATAGCTTTTTGGGCATTATGATAGAATAAAACATATTCCTAACAGACACAACCAACTACATAAGGAATGCAAAAAGATGTCTTACCCTGCCCTTAGGAAGCATGCCACGCACTGCATGTTCAATGATTCTCTCCGGAATCCTTTTCTGAAGCTGATCAAAAGTTTCTACTTTCATTCCACCAGGTCTTCCAGAGTGCCTCCTGTAGAGCTTCTGTGAGCGCTTTTTACCAGACACAGAAACCTTCTCAGCATTAACCTGTTAGAACATTGAAGTAAGTTATACATGATTTTCAGGCAGCAGCTCAAGGATGTTATCACACTGGTAATATATATCTAGTAATGAGTCTTCAGAGAGCTGCACTAGTGTCAAAAACACCATGAACACAAACATATGGTATCTGTATCAAAATGGCTTTTGATGCTTATTTGTGTTAGGATTCCCTCCTATCTCTTTAATGGGAGTTTAAATTGAGTTCTAATTAGAGTCCTGGTTAATTCTAGTTTATTAGTTTGTTTTTATCTCTAAGGCTTACGTCAATATAAACAGTAGACATTTTTGAAATTTCATGTGTTTCCTTCTAAAATAAAAACTCCTTTTATCCTTACAATTTGATTCCACTGTTGTAAACGTATAACTTAACATAATAGACTAACCACAGGAAAAGCAAACATACCACAATAACAAAAGCCCCCATGTCCACACTTGGAGTGTATGTGGGGAGATTCTTTCCTCTGATATGTATTGCAATGGTAGATGCTAGCCTGCCCAGAATTTTGTCCTTTGCGTCAACAACATACCATGTCTTCTCAGTAGTTACATGATCTGCAGCCTTAGGATACCATGTTGTGTTCCATATGTCCTGCAAATTGAATTGTTTGATCAGATGACCATATAACATAGGTTACATGAAAAAAAAAAAAGGTACCAATGCATGAAGATTATAAACATAATAAGTGAGCTTAAACAGTAACATGGATGAACAAACGGATTGGACAGTCAGAGTCAAAACGGTATTGAGCGAGCACAACACTTGTGTAACAAACCAACTAATAACAGAAAAAATTTCACTGTGCCTTACTGGCTTCCTTCTTTTCTCAATTTATCCCTCTCCTTTCTTTTAATTTCGTAAGTTCACTTCCTCTTCTTGTAAACTCAAATCCCCCTTTTTTTCATAAGTTTCAATTTAACTAGCTAATTTTGTATGCTACATTCTATGCCATAAAACATGTAAGCGTTTACTCAGATTGTTCACGATAAGAGGGGATCTGATTGAAACTTACAAACAAGATATAGTCGATTGATGTAGTTGAAGAAGCAGTTATACAAGAAATTGAGAAAAGAAAGACAGCTACTATGAAAATTGCTCCAAGAACTAAACTACAAACCGTAGATTACAACGCGTACCCAGTCCTACGTTATTGCAAATTTGCCACTTCAAATGTACGAATAAACTGCAGCACAACAAATATATTCCAAAAGGTTTGAAGCAACAGTGATAGGCGTGTGTATTGAGGGAAACAAGGGAGTATAATACGGGGCCACAGAGCTCGTCGCCTTCGAACATGAAGCGCTGCTCGCGGGGGACGAGGGAGGCAAGCGGCTGCCGCTTCTGCTTATCGCTCTGCTCGCACCGCACGGCCACGGCAACGGCGGCGGAGGCGGCGTGGCGGGGCGCGGGCCTGGCGAGGCGGCGCTGGCGGAGGAGGGGCCTGTCGCCGGCGAAGGCGGAGGAGAGGAACGCGGAGGCGGCGATGGCCGTAGCCATTGGAGCGGGCGGTGGTTGTAGTACACTCGGTGCAGTGCGTGGGCTCTGGGCTGGGTTTGGGTTTAGAGAGACGCTGCTGCCATTTCGCTCCGAGGAGGGGGAAGAGAGTGTGGATAAGGAGATAGGAAAAAGGAGGGAGGGAAGAAGGGAGGGGGATGGAAGAGGAGATGGGCTTTATGGGCTTCCAGGGAATTCAGGGCTGGCCTACCATGATCTCTTTTTAGGTTCTGACACAATAAAAGGCATAAATTAGTATAATGGACTAATGGTGTATTTGGGTGGGCTAAACCATCTCCAGTAGCTGGCCATATTTTTATCTGTTTCAGTTTATTGGATACTTTTAATTAAAAATGGTTAAATTTTAAGAAATAAACTCTAAAATAAGTTGAATTTATGATCAATTTAAATTTGGTCAAACACCCCTTGAGTATTGAGTGTATATTTGGTTCCAAAGAGTGCCATGTAACAACTCTTTTTATAAAAAATATGGAAGTATAACTTAAGACATTTTATTTATGTTTTTCTTAGATATTAGGACTTGTTAGTTTGTGCGGTTATTTAAGGGTGTGTTTGATTATGCATTTTGAATCATCTTATATAACATAATAGGAGTGTGAATATTTGATTGTTTTCATCATGAATCATATATTTGGATGAGAGATAAAAAAAAATATTTTTCTAATATACTAGACCATACATCCACTTGTATTGTACCGAATGGTTCATCTTCAGGATTCTATGTAGTTTCGGTTTGTATGTATTCATTTCTTATTTTTATTTGCTTGTGTTCAATTATTTGTATTCAATTATACCATCTTCATCTCATTTTTGTTAATTTTATGTGTTCAATTATTTTTTCATCTTTAGTCTCATCAATAATAATATCAAAAAATCCCGAATCATCACATTCACATCCTCATTCCACACTAACCAAACATCCACTTTAAACTAATTCATAACATATTATTCATCACATCCCATGATAGATGGTTGAACCAAACAACCAAACACTACCTAAAGGAGTAGAAAACCACAAGGCCATCTGATCAAATTCTAAGAAAACCACAATTTGTGGAAATGGATTCTTGATATTTAGTCAGCCAACTCAGATGTCACACCAGTTGATCCGTTTGAGACCTAGTCTTGGTTTTCGCACTAGACTCGCCCAGATTCTAATATGCGGAATAATGTGATCTTACTCGGAATTACTGAAACCCAAAAGATGATTGAAAACACAGCTCAAAGTAATTGCACAACTCTTTATTTCAAAGAAGGCTTTACACGTCGAACGTTAGGCACACTTGCCTACGTCGAAGGAACTATAAGTGTCTAAAACTCAAATAAATTCTATGACTCTTCGATGATCTAAACTAGACCTATTACAAGGTATTTATAGTTCAATCGTATGAGTACGTATCAGACTCAATAACCTAAACGTATTAGACTCATATAACTAACTAACTAATCCTAAACAGATAAGCTTAGTTATATATATTCGGATTGGATTACAATTCCGAACAGAGAACAAATTCCTTTTCATGGTCGCGAACCAATCCATGGTGGTGAAACCTTTCCGAACACGGTTAAGGTCGCGAAGCCGTATGCGATCAGGACTTGGTCGCGAATCCGTATGCGATCAGGACTTGGTCGTGAATCCGTATGCGATCAGGACTTGGTCGTAAATCCGTATGCGATCAGGACTTGAAGATCCTCCCGGATCACCAGTTGAAATACTACCTGTTGACAAACATATTTTATTTAAGTTAACCTCTATTGGATATGGTCAACAAGCTCTTTTTCAATGGATAGAACTAAATATTCTCTTCATTTGATTAGTTCAAGAACTTTGAAATATTTTAGGAAAATTTCATTCGTACCACTGGAAAAGTGTGTATTTTTATATTCACCACTTAAAAAATCAACTCTTTTTTACCACCGAAATGTCAACCATTAGTCAGCAGAGTAAATAGCATTACTCTTGTCAAGTGGTATTTTTACTTTATAAATGGAACAAATATACTTCTACGAACAATCGTAAAAAAAATCTCATATTTTAAATAAGCAATTTTCTTGCACCAAAAATATATTTTTTTCTATAAATAAACCTCTACATGGATAAAAGTATATCTCTATAGATGAAAATACCATTTGTTCTGTTGACTAACAATTGACCAAACGACGATAGCAATACAAAATACCAATGCATTTTTCAATAGTAAATAAGAATTGATTTTTCAGTAGTAGATAAAAAATATGCACTTTTCCAACGGTTCGGATGAAATTTTCTCAAATATTTTTGCCATATCTGATTAAAAAGTTAGGAAAATTTCGTTTGTACCATTAGAAAAGTGTGTATTTTATATTTATTGAAAATTTGACTCTTTCTTGTTTATCATCGAAACATGAACTAGTATTTTGTATTTCTTATCGTTGTTTGATCGACCACTAGTTAACGGAGCAAATATAATTTTTACCCCCATCAAGTTATCTTTTATCCATGTAAATAGTGCAAATATACATATATAAAAGATGTAAAAATCTTATATTTCAAATAAACAATACTCTTGCATCAAAAATATATTTTGTATATATATATATATATATATATATATATATATATATATAACTCTACAAAGGTAAAAGATATATTTCTATAAAGATAAAAATATCATTTGCTCTCTTGACTAGCGGTCACCCAAACAGCAATAGAAAATACAAAATATTAGTGCATGTTTAGTGGTAAATAAGAAAGAATCAATTTTTCAATAGTACATAAAAATACATATTTTTCTAGCGGTGTAAACAACCCTAAAAATTTTCTTCTATGTAGGACAGGTAAAAGATACGGTCTAAATGGATCAAAAAAGGATAGGGTCCAAAATAGATTGAGAATAAATTAGATTTGTATTAAGTTATGATAATTTCAAAATAGAATAAGATAAGGATTAGGTTAAGGTAAGAAAAATTAGGGTTCAAATAAGTCCAACTCTAGATTTAATTTATAAAACAATATGAGTACTAATTCTTTTTTTCTTTAATTTTTTATGGTATCTAAGTTTTTTTTGGAGTCCAAATGGGTCTCTTTTGGGGGTTGGACCTTAAGAATTGGAATGGCAAGTTGGGTGAGAGTTAGATTGGAAAAGAGTCAGGGTGGATTGTGTTTTAGGATGATTTTTTGGATTGGGTTGGGGTTGGATGTTTGCAAGTGATATATTGATTAGAATTATGTTAAGATAGGATTTAGACCGATTCTATGTGATATATTCAGACACTTTCTTTTTTATGTACGTGTATTTTGCACCTCAGTTTTTTTTTCGATTTTAGAGTAGTGGATTGGTACACCTCTTGAAAGACATAAAATGACAATAACATAACGAATTAAATTTTGAAAATCTACGAATAATATATAGTTTAATATAACTTTGAATCCTGGTATTTAGTCAGATGGGATTGCTAGCGTATAATGTTGTAAGCCTGGTGCAGTCGCCGGACTGTGCGGGTCCTTTACCCAAACGACTCTGCGGAAACCAAAGTTGCTGCCCGCCAGTTGATTCGGTGGGAACCGGGAACTTTACTAGGATCGTGGCCAGCGAAGAAATGAAAGATCCAAGCGGAGCGGGACAACCATTGCCCATATGACCATATCGGCCTTCCTGTCCATCTTCCAGCGGGCCGTGCCACGGAACGGGGACAAGGGTGCAACATCGCAGTCGGGGTAGTGCGGGCCGCCGGAAGCGTCCGTCAAGCTGAATTTGAGTGGAGCCTTCCGCGTGGAGTCGGTGCCTGGCAGGTGCGGGCGGGCGGGCGGCGCTGTGTCTCGCCGCCATCTTGGCAAGTTAACCGGTATCCAAGCCACAGATGCGTAACGGTCTCCTTCTGCGTGCTACGTGCCGACGTGCGGTGGAATAGCTATAATAAAGTGTGTGAGCTTGCTACCAACCCGACAAGTTCGACAGCGGCGGGCTTTCTCGATGGAGTGAGGAAGCCGTGAAAACGGTAGTGTACAAATTATGGCCAAGTAATTTTCATCAACACAGCTAAAGAATTATCCTTCTTACAAAAGAAAGTGGTGTTTTTGCAGGTACCATCCAGATACAGCTCTAAAGCAACAGATTGATGGGTATGGAGAAGGTCCGTGTACAAGCAAGTCATCATGTCTCTAGAGAAAGAATGAAAAAGAATAATTTACAGCAAAATTGTGGATCAAGAAGAATACAAGATTAGAATCACGTGTAAATGAATGGTTAGTTGACTATCAGGAAATGAATCATAAAAAATCACGTTGCAGAAAGCTCCGAATTCGTCTTGATCAGAAGAGGCTTCACTTTCCTCGTGTGTCCCAAACTGTTCACAAGATCCCTCCGAGTGCATACAGGAAACATGCTGATTCCCGGCACATTCAGACGCCATAAAACATATGGAAAACTGAGTTGATCCCGAGAAGTGAAGCGAACCACTTCGTTGAACCAATCACACATGAAGTGGTTCGTCCTTGCGGTGTGCTCCCTCACAATAATAGAGGCTTCAGCTAAAGCTGAAACGAAGCAAATCACTTGATCAGATCAATATGCTGTCATAACAAGCCTCCAATACATGTCTAATAGAACTTGGATTGAAGATTTTACATGCCAAAATTAAACACTGACCTTTTAATCCATGGAGTCTTTTGTCACCTGGCATACCATCTTGACGATACTGAGTTAATTGCACCTCTACTTCTTCAGGGGTAGCCTTGTGCTTTTGAACAATAGCTTCCCCCTCGTCATAAATGTTGCTCCGGGCTCCATGTTCGGAAATAGCAAAGGTAGAATTTGTCCTCCAAAGAACTGCTTCTAGTACTCCTATCGGATCCCTTCGGAATTGGTATTTAGAGTCCACCCAAATGGAGTATTTTGCTTCTGAGAAAAGGCGATGACTTAACATCTGCAGAAATCATGTTGGTATAGATCATCCCCACCACCAAATGCATCGAATCATACATTTAGAAAATCACAGGCATATCTTTCCAACATTTAAGCCACGTCTATTTACATTGCATCAAAGCAAATTGAAGCCGGCAAAAAGGATAGATAATTATATCCTTACCTTTGGTATCTTTCCATTTAAGCGTTGATCGACAAAAGGGAGGCCCCTGACAACAATAATGCGCCACCTACCTATCATGCCGTTGTCACCTATTACTCTTCCTTCAGCTTCCTGGGTTGATAGCGTGACCTCATCCCAGAAAGCCACATAGCAGACCTGCATGACACCACAAAACCATCCAAAATCCATACAGAATCATGGAATATGATGCTTTACTTTGGCATTGTCTTTCTGAAAATCTTTGGTGTATGGGAATACCTTGTCAAAAGAAGAATTTGCCATTCCAATAGGTTGGTATAGATCATCCCCACCACCAAATGCACAGGTAGACACAACAACTTTACAAGCTTTCATATATTTCATGTCATAATCAGAAATTTTGAAGCCACCATTGTCACTGTAGAAACCACAGTGCACATTAACAGTCTCATTCACCTGGAGAAGTAGAGGAAACACATTAAACAGGTCTATGGTGACATAGCGCAGGCCTGCAGGGGCAGTAAAGTAGTACATCTACCCAACCAAAAGGAAGAATGCAAAACTAAGAAAATAACAGCTTCACCACAAGACAGGGAGCCAAGCCAACATCCTAATGCTACGATGATTAGTGAACAAATATGCAAGCAAGCAAACAGCACACGCATGCACACACCCCTTCATGTATGCACTCACAAACCCACCTTCACCATGAAATATGAACCCAAGTAAACATCCTAGTGCACACACACATGTATGTGTGTGCATGCCCACACACAAAAAACAGATTCGCTGTTAGTTAGCATTAGAACCTTGAAGCTCTCTTCTCTTTCCCGTAGTGTCTGAAATCCTGTAAATAAATTAAACCTTGTAGCTTCTGCATGCTGCAGTAAATATGTAGAGTTCGCTTCAGAGTGGTATGTGCCATAGTCGTCGTCATCAGATTTGTATACGATCCTCTTGAGCACATGTTCAAGCCCTGCATCTTCGGGAAATACCAAATTTGCTAACCTTTCAGGACTAAGGAGCTTCAAGCAAGCTGTCAATATCAAGAAAACAAAAAAACTAATCATGTTTTGCTTGATTTCAATTGTAATTAACCAGAAGCAGTCTAATGGTCAAAATATTATTGAACAAAAAGAGCAAGACAATACTAGCCAGTGAAATATAATGTGCTCTGCACTTTATCTGAGCTAATTTACTCTAGGCATGAAATTCAACTAAACAAATTTTAGAACTTTGGGGTGTAACAACATTCTCATGCTCCCATTCAGCTCAATGTAGTTATTTTCTCAAAGGACACAATCCAATGTGCCAAGTCAAATTGTCATCATCTAATGGATATTGGGAATGCTGCGGTCAATAGCAACATAAGTGCAATATATTGTGCAATACAAAAACCGACATTTTGTGTCATTTTGCAACATTTTCTAAGCTCTTTGGTACCATAAGCAGCTCCTATTCTGGAAACGTGATCTGCCAAATTTTCTACAAACTTGTTGATTGTCTAAATGACTCTAACAATAACATACCACAATGCTCTTTCAAAAAAAAAAAAATCATACCAACATGGTAGTCAGCATATCAAGCCAGTATTAGCACAAAGCACTGCAGGCGACACAAATACCTATCTATCCCTGCTTCAGTCTCCAAGTTCTTGCAATTACAAGCAGAGCATATTGCTACAAGGGACACTGTTCAGTATATCATGACAGCAAGCAAGCAGCTTTCATTCTTTCCCATTTAATTTATCACTTCTTCTTCCTATATTGCCACAAACAATCTCGTCTGCAGCACCCGCCAAACCATACTCGCATTACCACCACAGTCAAGTCCTACGGTGTAATCTTGCGTGTCCGTTACACACACTTCCTTCGAACCACTACAATGTGGCAAATCTAAATACAATCTATATGCATCGATCGAGATGGGACATGGGGCTTACGCTCGCGTACGCCACGGACGAGGCGCGTTGTCGGATCGAGCCGGCCGAGGCTGGAGGCCTGCCGAGCCGGGGTGGAAGAGGCGCGGAGACGCGAGGCCTCGAAGAGGAGTAGCACGACGGCAGGGAGGAGGAGGAGGACGGGCCACCAGCGCGCAGCAAGCCGCGCGGCCCGGCGCCCCACGCTGCGCGTGGCCTTCCGGCGGCCGGGGCGGGCGCGGCGAGGCGGCAGCCCCGAGACGGCATCGTCGTCCGACACAGTGATGGAGATGCTTCGGATCGCGGACGACGGCATCGGGGAAGGCGTGGGGCGAGAGTGGGGGTGTGGTGGTGTTGGGTTCAAGTGGTTGGGCTCCGAGTTCATTTATGTGGGTCTGGACTAAGATCTTGGGCTGGTCAAGGCCATATTGCTTTTCGTTTTTTTTTTCTTTCTATATTGCAGGAAAAAAAATCTTTTATCAGGACGTCACTCTTTATGGTCGGGTCCATATACAGTCAACCTCAATTAACATGTTTTATTCTGATTCGAGGGATCTCATTTTTTAAAATCAGGTTAATATACAGTCAATCTCAAATTGACATATTTTATATTAATCTGATGATGTAGAAATGAGTTACTAAATCAGATACATCTTAACCAAAAATCTTTCCTTCTGTCTTAGAGGCATAGTGCAATCACAAAGTGGTCTTACAAAATTTATCTTCCCTCCTACATTCTATGTACATCAATTCAAAACCTAGACTTTAGGACTTGGTTAGAACATAGAAATGAAAATTCTCAATAGATTTTTTTCCCAAAATATCTCAAAAATTGCCGTGTTCTAAATAGGGTCTTAGTTAAGTAACTATAATGGAGCATTGTTGCGCTCCTTCCAACCATCCCGTGGTCTTCATCAAGGTGACCCTTTATCCCGTATCTATTTCTCTTTGTGGTTGATGGTTTGCCTGTATTACTTGGTAAGGAGATTGAGGCGAATCGCATTCAAGGTCTCCAAGTTTGTAGACGGGCTCCAAGCCTCCAAGTATTACTCATTTGTTATTTGCGGATGATAGCCTTCTCTTCTTCAAATACGAGGCGAGCCAGGCTCTCAAGATAAAGGAAGTTTTGCAGGCTTTTGCAAATGGCACGGGCTAATTGATTAATCCTACTAAATGTTCTATTATGTTCCCAGCTTGTACCCCTGCAGAACGTCAAGAAGAGGTGAGATATATTTTACAGGTGAAGCAAGTTAATTTTGATGCAAAATATCTGGGATTTCTTGTACGGATAACATACATATAAAAAACAGTTGAAAATAGCACAAAACAAAAAATATTTACAGAACCAACAAAAATTGCCAACCCGATTGACAACTTTCAACAAATTCGATAAGTCGACATTTGGTATGGAGACTTGGGCCACCTCATCAATCACCACGACCAATCGTCAGCCCAGATAGTGATTGATCGAATTTTCCTGTTGACTGGTCAAATTTGTTTGTGATTGATGCGTATATTTCGTGATTGGTCTAATTTCTCTCACTCAGGTGTTTTTTAGGGCTGTTCGAATGCTTCAGTCGCCAGGGGTCGGATTCGTGCTCAATATATAGCCTCTATCAATGATCAATTCGTCTGACGGTCAGTTGGTCTTTCTACAGTTACCAATTGGGCCAGCAACTAAAGTCCTAGGTCGACATCTAACCTAGCGGTTGAGGTCTTTTTCGGATAAGTTGTCATTGGGTTTGACGACTGAGGTCAATTCTGTAATTTAGTTTTATTCTGTGTTATTTTTTTTTCAATTTTTTTATATGTTATCTATACAAAAAAATTCAGTATCTGGTGCTCCCAACTCCTGACGGCCGAATGAAGCGTGGAGTCCTCCAACATATTCAGGAGAGATTTGGCAAACGACTTGCAGATTGGAGTGAGATATATTCTGCTGGAGGCAAGGAAGTCCTAATTAAGTCGGTGGCCCAGGCGCTACCAACTTATTGTATGAATGTTTTTAAGCTTCCTGCCATTCTTTGTGATGATTTGATGAAGCAAATCCGGCATTATTGGCGGGGAGCCGCAGAAAGTGGTAAACACAGAGTGCATTGGTGCGGGTGGGAATAACTGACAAGGGCGAAATACCATGGGGGTATGGGCTTTAGAGATTTACGCCTTTTTAATCAAGCACTACTAGCTCGGCAAGCTTGGAGGCTAATTCAATTCCCAGAAAGTTTATGTGCCCGATTGCTGAATGCCCAAGAGGACACTTCGTGGATACTGTTTTTTCTAGTAATGCTTCCCCGAAGTGGCGGGCAATTGAGTTTGGTTTGGAATTGCTGACGAAAGGACTGATCTGGAGAATTGGAGATGGCTCAAGTGTCAAAATCTGGCGGGATAATTGGATCCCAAGAGCACACAACCTTCAGGTGATGGGAAAGAAACGAAGGAATCCACTGAAGTGAGTCTCAGAATTAATTGATCATAGTAGAAAATCATGGAACTATACTCTTATAGATGAAATTTTCCATCAGCCAGATGTGACTGAGATTCTCAAGATAAAGATCCCTGCATATATGTCTGAAGACTTCTTGGCTTGGCACTACGAAAAAACGGGTGTTTTTACACTGAGAAGTGCTTATAGGTTGGGATGTCAACTGGAGCTCTGTGGAGATATACCTGCATGTAGTGCAGCACCGAATGGAAATAGAGCTATTTGGAAAAATGATTGGAACAGTCAGGATCCTCCAAAGGTAAAGGTGTTTGCTTGGAGACTGGCAAAGAATGCTCTACCGACAAAAGCAAACAAGTTTGTTCGAAGGCTGGAGCTAAACAGGACCTGTGACCTTTGTGGCGTGGAAGAGGAAGATAGTTTTCATGCTATGGTCAGGTGCCCAAGAGCGAGAGCAGTCCGGCATGCGCTACGGGATATCTGGCATTTACTCAATGAACCGATGCTCACGTACATGGGCCCGGATTGGTTATTGGTACTTCTCGACTCACTCTCGGCTGATGAAAAATCCAAAGTACTGCTTATGTTTTGGAAAATCTGGATTGATAGGAACTCTATTCTGCATGGAGCTGAAGCCTTGTCGATTGAAGGTACAGTGCGCTTCCTTGACGGTTACTGGGGGCCACTATCTAACATCCATCAACAGCCGATTCTGTCGAATGGCAAAGGTAAAAGGACATTAGAAGCAGGGGAACCTGCCACTTGCAAGGATAGTCCTAATGAAGTGCAAAAGGAAAATTCTTGGCAGCGACCGAATCTTGGCTGGTCGAAGGTGAATGTAGATGGATCCTTTGTCGAACAAACGGGGCAAGCTGGAATAGGAGTTTATCATCCGGGACGAGATAGGGGGCAGGTGATACGCTTTTCTTGGTGGGTCTTATGCAATATAGCTGATGCAGTAGAGGTCGAATCTTAGGTGTGCCGTGAAGGGTTTCTGCTGGCAAGCCACTAAATTCAGACGCCGATTGTACTGAAATCAGATTGTGACTACATCTGTCAACGTCTAAAATCACCCACTGAAGATGGGTCGAGAATTGCGCATGTAATCTATTGTTGATGCAGCAGTTCAGAAAGGTAAGATATCAAACATATCAACAAAAATCAAAATAGGGTAGCTCATGAACTGGCACTTTTTTGCTAGGAAAAGACTGGATTGTGCTGTCCTCATAGCACATGCCTCACAATCTCACGCAACTAATTTGTGAGAAATGTATCCTTCACCCTGTTTGATTATTTTATAAGATCTTTTTCTTCTAAAAAAATTAACTATATATACTATTTAGTCAAGTTACTGAATTTGCTATTGGCCAGTTAATGGCTAGTTTAGTGGTTTTACACAAATAATCATTCAATGAAGGAAAAAATGCGATTGAAGGATCCCTTTACATTCGACTTTCGTAAAGCAAATTTCTCTACTTCAAATTTATTAAAGCATATATTTCTCTGTATTATTTAGATCGCTCAATTGGGTGTATTAAAACTATTAATATATTGGCTGAGTGACTGGCATATGAGAACTATTGGAATTGACACGTAAAACACACTATCAGCGTCTAATACTTCAACAAAATAAATGACAAATTTAATAAAATGGTCCAATTACACCAAACCAAGATAGTAGAAAGGCATGAATTGCTCCAATTTTAAATAAAAAAACCTACTTGAAACAAAAAGAGAATTATACTAAAGGAGCCTTTCATGCACGCTTGCTTATTGCCAAAGTAATTTGCTATTGCGTTTGAGTAATAAGATTACTGCATCTTTATATCTACCACATGAAAGCTTACCATTATCACGGTCTTTGCATAATAATGTACCAAAACTCCATTGCATTTTCTTCACGTACGACTTTAAAGACCAGTTACTCGGCCTTATCACACAGCATGACTTTAAAGACTAGTTAGTCGGCCTTATAACACACAGGCACAGGAAGCCAACTCTGCGTCTCTGCCCCACAAGGACCCAGACTTGCGAATGGAAAGCTGCATGGCTCATGGAAACGGCGCGTGGCGCTTCATCTCCTGGGGCACAACGTCCACCGCAAAGCCCCTGCCGTGCCGGATGCAGTAGTCAGCTTCGCCGGGGTGGCCCGCTGCAGGCTCCTCGACGTCGGCCCTTGACACCCGGAGCTCCTCCGTCGAGAACCCGTACTTGTCGTCGCGCTTGCGCACCAGGTCGGGGCGCACCGCGGCTATGCTCTCGGCCTGCGGCGACATCATGAGCGCGGGTGCGCCGAGCGGGAGGCGGTCGCCGCGGTCGACCTGCCACGTGCACCAGAACTTGCCGAGCGTGTCGGCCATGTGGTCCAGCTCCGGCTTCTCCAGCATCCCCGGCACGCGCGGGTTTACCCACAGCCCCGCCTTGATCTCGGGCGCGTGCGAGTGCCACAGCCTCTGCTCCTCCGGCGACATCGTGTCAAAGATCTTCCTCGACACGATGTATTCGATACCTTCCAAGAATTAGTTCATGATCAGTGCGTAGATGTAATAAAACAGCGGATGCAACGGAGAGATATATGTACCGATGAGGCGCGCGTCTTTCTTGTCGGAGTCGTAGACGGCGCACTGGAGCACGTCCTGGTTGAGGCGAAAGACATAGTGGTGGGTCTCCACCTGACGGCGCGGGTCGTGCGCGTACAGCGCGAACGTGCACACGTGCTGCTTCATCTGCTTCACTGGGCGCAGCGACTGCGTCATCGCCGCGCCCTTGTCAAGCAGCACCGACGATGTCTTCGTCGGTTCCCCCGGCGGCACAGGCTCTCCGCCGGTCGAGGCGGGCGTCGGGAGAGGCGCCTCGTCACTGGACGCCATCGGGACTTGGGTTGTTCGATTGTGTGGAGGCAGCTGGTGAAATGGGGGGTGTCTCGGTGGGTTTTAAGGTGGGAGGCGGGGAGGGTTGCTGCAGGACACGTACGAGAGAGGTTGGGTTCGACGTGGCAGATGGCATGCAGAGAAGGTGGCAGATGCGTGATGCAGCTAGAGCTCCAAATGTTGCTGCGAGCGGGGCTCGGGCTTCTGAAATTGCTAGAGCTCCAAATGTTTCCGTGGGTTTTAACGCTGGACTGATTTCATTTATACATGTGGCTTATCCAACTAAGTTCAACTAGTGAGTGTTTCTATATTTTTAAAATGTTAGAAAATAATCATTCGAGTCGTAATCTAAAAAGTCCTTTAAAGTTTGTCATGACTTTTACACTGAAGCTTACATAATTATTTTGGGGTTTATTCAATAAGAAGTTCTTATTTCATTATACACATTATAAGATAATAAAAAGGGCTTTTGAGAGTTATACAAGCTATAAATGTGATCAACTATTTTATTGTAGGAAATTAAACTAGACTAAAATGGCTACTACTTCTAGTTAAAAAAAAAATGTTTTCCCATTATATATGAACTCCAAAATATAACTTTGCCTATTATATTTTACAATAATATGTCGATAAATTATAATATTATAATATTATGAAATTATTTTTTATGTCAATTATATTTGTATAATCTTATATTCAATCTAAATATATATAACTATATTATGTCAAAGTTAGAAAAAATTAGAATTTTTTTAAGATAACCTAAAAGGAAAAAAATTCCGCAAATAATTCAGAATAAAAAAATTTGAAAAATAACAATAGTCGTTAAGTGGGCTAGCTATTTGCCACAAAATCCCATCAGTTGTCAGCCCAATTGGCGACTGATGGGGGTTATAAAGTGTACCTAAAGTTCAAACCTGACCATTGGTGATCAAACAACTGAAAGAATAGAGAGAGAAAAAAGAAAAGATAAGGAGAAAAGGGAAAAGTGGAAGAGAAAAAAGAAAAGAAGAGGAAGAGGAAAAGAGAAGAAGAAAGGTATAGAATTTTTAAACCTCTAGAAAATTAGTGTAAATTTAATTACATATAGTCTTATTTAAGTTTAAAATGTAGATCTATTGTAGAAATGCATAGAAAATTTGTGGATAATTTAAATCTGTTGTAGAAAATATAGATCTAACGTATATATATAATTTAGATTTGTTGTATAATTATAAATCTGATCTGTAGTTGTGAATTTTAGAGAAATAATTAGATTATTAAATTTTGAATTAATAATTTAAGAAATGCAGATCAGTTGTATGAAATTTGTATATAATTTATGGATAATTTAGATCTATTGTAGGAAATATAGATCGGATGCATCCATAATTTAGATCTGTTGTACAATTATATATATGATGTTTATATAATTTAGATTTGTTATACAATAATAAGTAAATATTGTCTCTAATTTTCTCTGACAAAAATTGTTGATCCGCAAATTATATTGGAGATATGATAAATAATAATTTGTAATATTAAACCTTTTCACTGTAGACAGTGTTTGAAATAAGAACAATTTATATTTTCCACGGGGATCAAATTAGTAGAAACGGACCATATAGTGATGACCTAAGTGGTTGTGATCGTACATAAATGGTTTTGGATAATTTTAGTACTGTTAATTTTGAGGAGCTTGAGACCCGAGTCCTGGACATCTTACATATCGACCCAACTTTATACAATGTTGTCATAGAGACATTGATGCCAACTGGTGGAAGAAATTGTTAGAAACTGTGTAAACTTAGAGGTGACAGGTTCTGGAGCTCTTATGTTAGGAGGGCGAGAAACCCTAATCATGCACCAGATGAGTGTGTACTATATTTGATGGTTAAAAATAATGTGCCAAATATGAATGTAAACAACGGAGCAGCAGAACAGTTAGTCAGGGCATGGGAAGGAGCGCAATATATGAACATTAATGCAACCATGTCACAGGATTTTGCAGATAGTCTGAATGTAGAATTCATGGGTGGTCATTTCTGACCTGAGGATGAGACTTACGTTGACAAAGGTGAAGATGAGAGTATGTAATTCTCGAACAATGAAGGTTCAGAGGTCGATCCAGACTATATGGATTCCTCTAGTGAAGAAGAAAATTACTATGGGATGGGACCTGCCCAACAATTGCTAGATCCACGTGGGTTTGATTCTGCGCGAATCCAGGATGATAGTGGTTCAGACTAGGCATCTAATGAACACAGATTAACATTAGGACAACATTTTCGAAGCAAGGATGCGAAACAAGCCGTGGTGATATGGGCCATGTCACTATGTCGGTCTTTCAAAGTCGACAGAACAAATCCGCATCTCTATGCAGTGAAGTGCTCGGTGGAGAGATGTCGATTTTATATTCATGTTGCCCGATACAAGAACAGTGAGCATTTCGTTGTTTCTAGAATCATCGAACATGACTGTTTAGTTACAAAAGTCTCACAATGCCATAGAAATATGTCCTCCACATTCGTGGTATGTGTAATTTTGTCGAATCTCCATGCAAATCTCGAAATGGCACCGAAATAAATTGTTGGTCAAATCAGCGACACATTTGAGTATAGCATTCGGTATGGAAAGGCATGGAGAGCTAAACAATTTGGTCTCAAGATGCTATTTATATTTTTCTATGATCCGTATAACTACATGCCCAGACTTATTCAGCAAATTGTTGACATCAATCCTGGTATTTTGATGGACATGGTTCAGGTCAGTTGTGGACACAAACGGTGACATAGTGCCTGAAGCTGAATATATGGAGCGTATATTCTAGTCGTTTGGGTAGGTAATCTTTGTCTTCAAGTACATGCGACCAGTAATTTGTATCGATGGCACATTTCTAACTAAAAAGTATAAGGGCCTTTGACAGCTGTTGCTGCAGATGCAAACAACTAGCTACTTTCCATGGTGTACGCCTTAATAGAAGGCGAGAGCACAGACAGCTGGTTATGGTTTCATGCAAATCTAAAAAAACTGTAGTAAAAGATAGACGGAACGTGTGTATAATTCATGATAAACATAATATTCTGTTGAGTGCCATTGATTTTATGTTGTCCACTGAGAACTCCCAGTACAAATAGAATGACATGATCAGCCGGTCGTGTAAACAACATCTTGCGGCAAAGTTCTGCACCCATTACAAATTGGACGGCTAATAAAGAAATTTAAGAAATTGTGTGATCAGAACCAGTGTCATAAGTTTGAACAAATTTGGGACGAACTAGAAAAAGAGACTTCAGATCTAGGTAAAGGTCAAAGAACAGAGGCAAGCAGTTCCCAACAAGTGACGATGAAGAAAAATATTGTGGGGAATACAGATGTGCCGAGGCGACGCAATCGGAGAACAAGAATTAAGAAATTTAGCGAATGGATTAGTGACAAAACTCTTGAGAAGTGGTCACTAATGCACGATGAGAGAGGTGCTAGGTATAACATAATGACCACCAATATGAGGGAGATGTACAACTTGTGTTGAGGGGGTGCGAGGTCTTCCACTCACTTGAATTGTGGAGTTACCTGACATTGCATGGCTAAATACTTCCACGAGAGGAGTACAGTTGCAAGAGCACTATTTCGCGCAACACCACCAAAATTTCCTCACGAAGTATAGAGATACTTAGAAAGGAAAGCCGCGACCACCTAGAAGCTTTCAGTTGAGTGTATTCTTGACAGTAGAAGGCAAACATGGCTCATTTATCGGAAGAGTAAGAATGTTGGGGTGGATACATGCGGCAGATTAAGGTGTGATTTTTTAAGACGGCATCAAATGCACCTGTAACAAGCCAATTTGGTTGCATGAACTGTATGCCCATGTGATAGCAGTGTGTGTGCATGACAACCAGTCAAACGAGACGTACCTATCAATTTACTATGGGTCATGATACCTTGCTAAAACATGGACTGCAGATAGCTGTTGTTCAGGCCATCACAAATAGTTATTATTTAGGCTAGGAGAGATCCGATATGTGTCACCCCCTATACTTGGAGTGGGAAGGCCCTGGACGACAGTGGATACATCGAATTGGCAATGACATAGATAATGCAGAATGCGACGGATTGCGAAAGTGTACCATTTGTCGACAGCCTGGCCACATGAGGAGGACATGTCCTGTTGCATCCGAACATCCTGGAACTTAATTCAGTAATATTGTGCAATACTTACTCTTTCTTCTCCAGTATTTGATTTGTAATTTATTTTACATGAAGTACTAACTTACTGTTCCTGCTTGCAGACATAGCTCGCGATCGTCAACAGCTTCTTGAGTTACTTGACTTGTACTACGATGAACGTCATCGGTCTCGAGTGCTGAGGGATGGACAAGAGCTGCAGCCCTTCCTATTGCGATCACCCAACACGAGCTAGCCTCTCGACGGGAGATACATCGCATGACTAAGGGCAGTCGTTCCTTTCATCAGGA
The DNA here is from genome assembly GCA_019359835.1 of Pharus latifolius. Classification (NCBI taxonomy): domain Eukaryota; kingdom Viridiplantae; phylum Streptophyta; class Magnoliopsida; order Poales; family Poaceae; genus Pharus; species Pharus latifolius. The sequence goes on from CM033319.1 coordinate 21,247,623, forward strand.
CAATTACCAGAGCGGAGTCTTTTAGGCATGACCGCTCACTGGTATCCACTGTGGCAGACAGATGGAGGCCCGAGACACACATTGTCGGTCTGCCGATTCGCGGACAAGCCTGAGTACCACCACCCATTACTGCAAGATGGGATGAGACGTTCAAACAGAGGTTTCATCCACTGCTCCTGGGTCAGGAGCCCTTCCACCATGATGTCAGAGTTCATGCAGCTTGGCTCGCTCACTTCAGGATTTGTCCAGCAGATGCCGACGAGTATACAGTCAACTGACATTTTGAGGCGTATCTCCTGCACCTTTTCAGTGGCATCATGTTCAATGGTATGGTTAAACATATTATATTTACAGCTATTTCAATTATTACATCTAATTATTACCTTTGTACTTGTCTATAGGTATGCACGGCGACACCGTCAATCGTTGGTTAGGTGTCCTCTACTTCTATTATGGTCATACGAGCACCTCCCTGTTGGACGATCAGTCATCACCGAGGTGCCGGTGGCTTTGCCAGAGTGGTGCCCCGCACAGGGATGAGGACAACGAGATCGATCACCCAACCATAGGGCATCGTTGGTTGCAGCACAAAATACAATGGGCTACCGTCTAGGTACACGCATGTTACAATGCGTACAGTGGCGAGTTTGAGCTGCTCCATCCATCGCGGGTTATATGGAGGCCCTAGACGACTGCCTAAATCGAGAGCACAACACCAGGAAGGATCTTGTCTAATATGTAGAGGACCAGGACTTATGGCTCACCCAATGCGTTCTTGTCTTTAGCCATATGTTGGAGGTGTACGCTCCATGATGAGTGGTGTGTCAGTTTGGCCTATTCCAGTTGATCCCCCCTCCAGACACTGCTCATCAATTGTCGCACGACCAGCACGTGTAAGTTCGTGATCATCTCAGTCCAGAGTGTTTTTTCTCCATGAAATACTGAATAATTTTGTTTTGTTCGCAGGCAGACCCGTAAGGGTAAGAAGGCTATCAGTTGGGCAGATTGACAGGCTCCTTACACTCGTCACTGGGAGCAGACAGCAGCGATAGACGTAGTGCATCAGGAGAGGCCATACGGTGCCACGACCTACGGCCACTACCTCTGATGATACCTTCCACACACTAGTGCTCGCATTGCCTCATATCCTCCAGTGCCTACAGATCTGCCTGCTCCGACCGTTCATCAGACATACGACCGACATCACACAAGCAGGATATATCGCCAGGTACACAACAATAGTCTGTTTTTTTGTTTGATATTGTTTTTACTGCCTCACATTGTCTTGTGGTTTCGCAGAGTGATCATCTCCGTATGATCTCTTCGTTGACATGGCCGCTCCTCGAGCGGAGGCATGCATGTGTCCCTATCACAAACGAGGAGTACGAGACGGCCATCGCTAGCATTGACTGGATCGTCTCCCAGCTTATACTCGAGAGTGGCGGCATTCCGTCGATAGGTGTTGCACCACCACTGCCACGGGCCCCGCCTAGACATACACTGTCGGCCGCTCATCGTCCCGATGCAATGGGGCCATCAGGTGTGGCCATCAATACCCCGATTTATCTCAGTGTGCCCTCGCCCCGCTTTGACCGAACAGGTGTTCCACCCCATTTTGCGTCGTCGTTGCATGGTGGTGTACGGATCTATGAGGGGGCCCGTGTGCTGCCTTCCACCTCCATGTCCGATTCTAACTTGATTACGTCGAATTGTCGTAGAAGAAGGTGGACATAGGGATGGCAACGGGGCGGGTTTGGGGCAGGGGTATAGTACTGCTCCCCACCCCCGTCCCCTAACTCACTCACCCGAAGATAGTTCGTATCGAACTTTTTCTCAAAAGACCTACGGTTTTCAAATTATCACATATCCTAGGTCGCACGAAAACGTCTATTGACCCGAAAAATACCCAAATTGTGCATTTTGTGATTTGAGCTATTTGGACCGGACTTTCTTTCATGTCTTGGTTGGGAGTAGTATTTCAAACTCATCCAAGTCTAGAGATTTGAGAAAAATCAAAGTTTCATCAAGAATTGAAGTTTTCGTAAAAATCGTTTTAGTTTTACCCGTTGTACCCCAAAATCACTTTTTGAGGATTAAAATCAAGATTTTTTCAAAATAAAATCTTACTAAAAGCTATTCATCTAAGTTTCTGTCATGATATTTAAACCTATTATGGAACTTGATTCATTTTTGAAGCAAAACTTGCAAAATTCAAAAAATTCAGAAGTTTCAGCAGTTTTTTTTGAACTGTCCGGACTTTGTCTGCTTGGAGCCGGATTCTGTCCGCCCAAACCAGACTTTGTTCGGCCCTAGCAGACATTGTCTGGCCTGTGTGAAACTAGACGGTTTTTGAACTTTTCTGCTACTGCTTTCTCTCCTTCCCTGTTTTGGTCAGCTTTTGCTTCCATTTCTCCCCATATTTTCTGCATTCTTCATGATTCATATGATGGTGTTTGAAATGCCTTCGATTGTGATTTTGGATATTAAGTAAAGATTATCTTCATGATTTTGGAGCATATTCAAATGAATTGGAGATTTGAGTATTTTTCTGAAAACTTGAACTCTTCACTAGGTCATATGCTTCTCTCTACCTTGTCACCTAAGTTTGTTTTCATCAAACCTCTTTTTGGCATATCCTTCATTTGTATGTTCCTTTTGTGTTCAATGCCAAAAGAAATGGAAATTTTTGAAGATTAACATTTTTGTTTCAAATTGAGTTTGATTTAAACTCTTCAAAACTTTTCCTATCTCAAATGTTTTTAAAATTTGAAGATTGCCACAATCATCATCAAAAATTAATCGAGACATTATGTTTTTGTGTGTCAAATACATATTGATGACATGACTCGCTTCTACTAATGAATCCTTCCATCAAGATTTTTGTGAGATGATGATTAGGAAAATTGAGATGCAAACGATCGGAGAGCTAAAGTCACTTCCATGCACGACAAAACAAGCAACTCAAGAACGAAATATTCAAGAGTAAATTCAAGCATGTGAAGCAATTACTCAAAAGCCTCGAGATGGAAGATAATCAAGCTATCACAACTCTCAAGGCTACAAATAGACATCTCGACATGGAAGAACACGAAAAAGCGGTCAATTCTAAACTCTATCGATCTATGATTGATAGTTTTGCTTTCTTTTACCGCATTTGGACTCGTCATCATATTTAGTAATTGCAAATATGCTAGAATTCGATTATTTCCTAAGGAATGTCATATGATTGCCATTAAATGCATTTTTAGGTAATTGAAATGCAAGCCTAGATAGATTTTTGATATTAGAAAAGTACAAATCTTGAATTACATGATTATTTGGATTCGGATCTTATGACTAGTTTCGAATAGATGCCATGCCACTCTTATGATATATTGAAAGTGTCGTAAAGATGGTGAACAATTTAAATTCAAAACTCTCACTTAGAGTATATTGATTTACGTCATCATTATACAAGAGACTTGGTGGCATAAAGAGAATATTGAGATCAATCATGACAAACATGCATCTAGCGGATATTTTCACATCAAATTATTAAATGCATCAAGATTTTGGATGATTGAGAATGGATTAAATGTCATCGATATAAATGTCATCGATATACTCATTATGTGTTGATTGTCTTGCTATCCTTCTCCATACTTTGAATGTGTTTTTAAAAATCACTTGCATATCTTCTTGTGATCTTGTTTTGAATGAAAACCATTTCAAGTAAAAATCAGTTTTTCTTAGAAATCTCTTACATCTTGTCTTAGCAAACTTAAGAGTGAGTCAATGCCCCCAAAAATTTTGTGTGTCAAAATTTGAGTTCTAAATCCTTCTTTTTTGTGTTTGATGACAAAGAGGGAGAGTGTTTTAGTGTTTTAGAGATAAGCTTTAGGGGGAGAGATTTTGAGAGATTTTAGGAGAGTTTGGGAAAGACTAGAGATAGTTGAGTTAATTGACAAAGGGAGAGAGATATTATTTGATATCATTAATATTGATATTTGGGAGAGATAATTGAGTTAGAGAAATTGAGATAGTTGATGTTTTGGAAGATGACTTGATTGAACTTGTGCTCAATTGTCATTTATATCTCTTAACTCAAATGATTAAATGCTTTGCTCAGTTCTGATATATTATTGCATATATTGAGGGGGAGCTGAAGAATCTATTTTGAATTTATTGAGATTATAAAGGTTGTTGTCATCAATCATCAAAAAGGGGGAGATTGTTGGATCTATGTCAATCTAAGTATCTAGGTTTTGATGATTAATGACGATTTGGATTAATCCATAATGATTAATATTAATCTAGATAATGACAGCTTTGAGGATTAAATGACAACTTGTATAAATCCTAGTTTGGCACAAGTACATTGAATTGTTAATGTTAAACCCTAGAAGTCGATGACTCCCGGTTATGATTTAACAATTGATGCATATGTTGAGGGGGAGCTCTGTGGTTGCATCAATCTTGTGCTAAGTGTAAATTGGAATTGTTGCATCTAGGCCTTCATGCCTAACCCTGATTTTGATGATTAATGAAAACAAAGTGTTCCGGACTAATCGTGCTTTTTGAGATTGATTGTTACAGGATTAGTTGGGAAGAAATACAAGTTGATCAAGATGAACCCAACTTAAAGTGAAGCACGAGACGCAAAAGAGCAAGAGACAAGACGCAAATCTTGAAGATGCAAAAGACCTCAGGTATTACAAGTTTTTATATTTTACCGATCTTGGCGTGTGGAGATGATCGGTTAGGAAATTCTTTTCTAGTTTAACCGTACTATAAAGAGGGGTAGCGAAAGTCCTCTTTTTATCTCCAGAACAAACCGAGAATGTTAGGTCATTGCATCGCATCTTTTTTATGTGGATTTGGTTTTGGTCTTATTTGAGAAATCTGGATTTTCAGTTCAGTTTTTGACAGCAGAAGAGTATTTGCATTTTTTAGAAAGATCTAGGTAGATCTGGCTTTTTCTTCTGTTGACAAAAATGTAACCCTTGAAATTATCTTTCCAACGAGCTATTAAAAACCTCTTTTGGATTTCTGGATTTAAAGTTATAGCTGTTTTTGTTCATGCTGACTGTCAGTTTGCATAACTGACTGTCAGTTTGAATGTCAGTTTAGTGTAACTGACAATTGTCCAGAGAGGGTGTTTTTTGGTCTCAAATTTTTTGTACTAAACTGACTGTCAGTTTGTCCATACTGACTGTCAGTTGGGGTTTCGACCAGACAGTGTTTTACTGTGTTTCTATTTGATTCTGGTCGAGCTAGTACACAAACTGACTGTCAGTTCGTGTAACTGACTGTCAGTTCGTGTAACTGACTATCAGTTGTGGGTTCCAGCTTTCCTGTTTTGGCCACGAACGGCTAGCAAAGTTTTTGTCCGTAAATTTTGTCGGCCGTTGTGCACTAAACTGACTGTCAGTTAGTCAAACTGACTGTCAGTTTGGGTTGCTGATTTTCAACCCTAACTCCAACGGTTCATTTGCTTCTTGAGGCTATAAATAGGGGCTTTGGGCATATGTTTTTCAGAACAAGCAACAGCATTTCATATACACTCTTGAGCATTAGTTTCTTATATAAAATCTTGATCTTTTGATCAAGTCGAGTGCTTTCCGATCCACCGAGAGTTTCAGTTCTTTTGCATTTGCATATACTTAGCTTCTCGGTGCGTGTTTGGAGGTCTAGAGAAGACCTCGCTGCCTGTTACTCTTGGTGAGCGCCCTCACCTAGACGGTTCGGAAGCGTGGCCGTTGATCTCTCCGTTCGGAGATTGTCGGAGAGGCTCGGCAAGTGTGTACAAGGCATCGGTGCTCGCCTTTCCGGAGTGGACAAGGAGCAACCTTAGTTGATAATACTCTTCGTGAGTGTTGAGGCAAGACTCAAGTGATTTGAGTGCTTCAACGAGGATTAGTGGAGACTGGGCGAGTCTCCGATACCTCGGTAAAAACCATTGTGTTCGTTTTCTTTCCCTTGCTTACATTATTTGTTCTTTATTTGCTTTAAGTTTTAAAGTTTTTAAAACCTCCTATTCACCCCCCCTCTAGTCGGCATCCTTGATCTAACAGGAATGTCATGTGATAAATTCAGAAGTTTGATAACTCCTTCATTTGTGGTATCGAGATCGATGCATATGTTGAGAGGGAGCTCGGTGGTTGCATCATGCTTATCTTTATCATGATTTGAGTAGTATGGATTGTGTGCGTATGTCTTTGTCATATACGATTCTATATGATTGTATATTTCATCTCTTACTATCTGTTGAATATGGTTTGTCATTTCACCGGAAAGAGAAATTGTTGAGCTAACTCCTGTGTGGAGTAATTTCTTTGGTGGTGATTAATGACGACCTATATATGAGACTAACGTTGTGCGTTGAGTGTATGTGTTGTAGTCTCAGAATGGTCACGAGATGAAAGCAAGCAAGAGAGTGAAGAGGATGATGCCGACATGAGTCATCTCGAGCGAGGTTAATCTTAGCAAGGTCGAGCTTTGCGAGGACAAACTTTGAGGGATCGAGCTTCACCAGGTCGAGCTTTATCAAAAGATAAAATCCAAGATTAAAGATTGTTTTCTTAGGATTTTACCAGTCTTAGTGTTTGGAGGTAGACCAGGTTGATATGATTCTTTTTACTAGTTTGACCGTACTATTAAGAGGGTTCAGAAACTAGTAGCTTGAATCTATCTAGTGCGGAAGCTCAAATGCATTCATATTATCTTGCACTAGTGTTTTATCGCCTCTTGCATTGCTAGAGAGTCTAAATGTAGTTTGTGGTACATTAGATAAAATGCTTTGAAAACCGCACTTAGTCTTGACCGCCAGCTATTTAAATTGGTTTATATTCTAGAACTGGTCGTGATCGTATTTGTACATTCTGATCGTATCCTTGTTTGGAGCGTGGTTGTGGTCATGTCGCCCGTTTGGCAGTTTTCTGTTTAGGGTTTGGTCGTGGTCGTAGGAGTTCGAGTTGGTCGTACCAGTTTTCGGCTCGCTTGCATACGCTCGACCAAATCCACTGGACCACCTGTTTTTGACCGGATGTTCGACCTGTGTGGTCGTTGTCGTTGCTGAGTGGCAACAAACATATCCGCTAGAAAATAGACAAACTGCATTTAGAAATGACATTTGTGTCGGACATTTTGGTAGCAGGAAGGTTTTTGAATTTTCTAGAGATATCTAGACCTTTTTAGGTCTTACTTCTATTGACAAAATTGTAGCCCTTTAAGTTATCTTTCCAACAAGCCAAAAATCATTTCAATCGGATCTCTAAATCAAAAGTTATGCTTTTTTACTTTCAATGTGCATTAGCCGAACTTTGTCCGGGCATGGCCGGACTTTGTCCGGCTTATACAAATTTTTTCAGCCTTGTGCAAAATGAAACCAGAGATGTTTGCATCCATCCGAGGGCTTTTGTTCGGACGGGCCGGACTTTGTCCAGTATGACCGGACATTATCCGGCCTGTACAAATTGTTTGAGCCGAGAGTTAACAGAGACAGATATATATGCCCGGGAGCTTTTGTCCGACATAGCCGGACATTGTCCGAAATGGCTGGACATTGTCTGGCCTTTACAAAAAAATTCCCCAACGGTAACTAATGTTTTGCAATAGTCGAAATTTGTTGTATTGGCCGGACAATGTCCATCCTATACAAGATTTCGCCTGTTCGTGGCAAATGGCTAGTTTTCTTTGAGGGCTATATATATCTTATGATTGCCTTCATTTGGGGTGGCTCAAGGACTTGATATTTCTGTTGAAAAGCTAACCAAGACATTTCATATGTGATTTTGCATCTAAAGGCTAGAATTTGAGCCAAAATCCTTAGTGGATTTGAGAGAGAGTAATTGGGAGAGATTGTGAGTGTTGAGTGCACTTCATCTCCATTTGCAAGCTAGTGTTAGAGTGTTGAGCATCTCATTTGCATCATTGAGTTTCTAGCACATGATTCGTTCAAGCGAAAGCGCATCCAACTTGTTACTCTTGGCGATCGCCTTTGCCTAGACGGTGTCGGAGGAGAGTCGCGATCTCTCCATTGAAGTTTGTCGGAGAGGCCGGCAAAAGTTTGTGAAGGGTTTGGTGGTCGCCTATCCGGTGTAGAAAAGGAGAAATCCTAGTGAAATATCCTTCGTGGATATAGAAGCGAAGCTTACATGTGAGCGCTTCAACGAGGAGTAGGGGAGACCGGGCGAGTCTCCGAGACCTCAGTAAAAATATTGTGTCAATTACTTATATCGTATTCATTTCATATTTGTCTTGACACAATTATTTAAATCAATCTAATTGCTTGTTGTATTGTATTTTCATATCGATCAATTGCATCTATATGTTAGATTGTTGTTGCATGTTGAATTACTTATTTCATATGGTTGAATGCAACTAATTGATTAGATAGTTTTAAACCCCTTTGCAAAATCTAGGTTATCTGAAATATCCTTTAAAATTGTTTAATTGAAAAGAAATTTTAAAAACCTCCTATTCGCCCCTCTCTAGTCGGCATCCTTAATCCCACAAATAGGAGATATTAAAAAATAACCCCAAAAGACAGATTTAAATTCGATCACAGAATTCAAACACAAATGACAATATTAAGTACATATACTTATAACAAGAGTACTGTTCGAATATCAAATAGCACAAGTAATAAGATCGAAAACAACTTAGATACAACAAAAGATATGATTGACAGACATCCTTATCAGCGGAAGTAAATCAGCAAGTAAAATAGAGCAAGAAAGAGATAACCGATGACACGATAATTTTTCTCGAGGTATCGGAAGCTTACCGACTTCCACTAGTTCTCATTGAAGCACTCCACATAGGAGTATTTCTTTTCTCCTCCTCGGATAGGTTTAGCACCAAATCTTCACAACCGTATACCACGTCTCTTCGACAAGTCCGTCTGTGAAGAGATCGCTGGACTCTACTAGTCATCTAGGTGACGACAATCACCAAGAGTAATAAGTATAGCACAATCCCTTGATCTACTTCGTACACCCGAAGCTCAAGATGCTATGCAAATGTACTCTCTCGATGTTTAGAGTCTTTTGCTCTTTGCTAGCTACAACTAGCGGCAGCAAGACTACTCTGAGTTCTTTGCCCTTTACTAGCACCAACTAGCGGCAAAGTAAATGATCGGAGTTCTTTGCTCTCTGCTAGCAACAACTAGCAGTAAAGTAAATGCCCTCTGTTGGCAACAACTAGCGGCAAATTGAATGCTCTCAAATGATTTAGAGTGAATGCAACTAAGCACTTGAATGCAACAACATTTGTCTGGCATCAGCACCCTTGCTGAAAGCCACACAAGCTGTATTTAAAAGCCCTCAGCTGGAAACTAGCCGTTTGCCTCTCTTCGGCAAAACACACACTAGCCGTTTGTCCAAACTTGACAAGATGTCTACCAGCCGCTAGCATTAAATGCTCTTGTCAGTGACCGTTTGAACTCAAACTTGCTGAAAAAGTTTGGTTCAAACTCTAATGAATTGCAGTCGGTACAAAGAATATTCCCTGATCACAATCTTGTTGAACTAAACGACAGCCAGAACCATCTGGTGCGAACACGACAGAGTTCAGTAAGACAGGATCGGAACAATGCAAATTTGACCACACGCAATTCCCGGTACAAGCGCGACCATAACCAGTATTAGCTGATACAACCTTGATCAAGTTCAATGCTGTTATAACGTGCTTAGTACACTACAATTATGACTAGGTCTTGATTCGACCAATGACCGAAGGTAGTGGGACCACATCAGCCCCAAGACCGACACCACGACCATTCAGGCCACACACATAGTCACTGTGACCACAACAATCAAAGACGCAGCCACGAGACCACGAAGGTTGCATACATAGTCGTTTCGACCACTAAGGTCGCAAACACAGTCTAAGAATCACGAAGGTCTCATGGCCGGTCACTAAGACCTCCAAGATCGCAAACATAGCCGTGAGACCACTAAGGTCGTAGACATAGTTGCTAGCATCACTAAGATTGCCAGCACAGTCACTGAAACCACGAAGGTCGCAGACACAATCCCTTAGAACACTAAGGTTATAGACCGATCACAGACTGTGCGACCATGGACAATGAGAACATAGATTGTGTGACTATGGACAGAGAAAACAAAGACTATGCAGCAAATGCCCAGAAATATGCAGATAATCTTTAAGCTCGCATCTAAGCTATATGATATGTATTTTGAGTTTCAAGGTGCATAAGATAAAACAAGCAGGCTATACTCCTCTTAATAGTACAACCATAAAATCTAAAACCGAAAATTTAAACAAGGTCGACTGTACCAAGGAAGAACGATAGACAAGCCTCAGTCTTTATCGCAGATGACCATTAGAAGAACTTCATTCATTATCGCCTGTCATCATTGTGAATACTTCGATCATAGAGGTCGTCTTTCTCAATGTTGAGACCATAGATGCTGCGACTTTGGATACTTTCATCATATATGTCGCAGTCATTGATTTTGGTCATCTTCCTTGTGTCTCGAGGGTTCTTAGCATTTTACTTCATCAAGCTTGATCTAAAAATCTGGCAACACTTATAGTAAATAGGTTAGGTCTGTTAGTTGTCATTGAACATTTAAACTTTAAAGCTCTATTTGAACTCCCTCAATTCCTGAGTAGCTTATCTTTGACAATCTCCTCGCAGAGTTTGTACTCGACAATCTCTCCAAAGCTTGATCAAGTTTGTATTCGATAATCTTCCTTGGGGTTTGTCTTCATATGTTCTGAGGATTTCCAACTTGTTGTTTTTGATCATGAACTCATCGTGCTTAGATCTGCAACTCAACAATACTTAATAATAAAACATGTCAGTTCAATATATTTTCATTAACTGGTTGTTGTCATTAATTCTGTTCTTTGTCATTAATCACCGAAATACTATAAATCTTAACTAGGTTTATATTCAACACCTCCACCATCGGAGGACCTTGTGGAGCATATCCCACATACAAATGCTCCTGATATAGGCTTTGACCGGATGAGTGACCCCCCCCCCCCCCCCCCGTTCAACAGCCGTCGCAGAGGACGGTGGTTCCGCGCCGCACCTTCTCACCATCGCCGTTTCAGTGGGACTGGAGTCATCATCTGAAGAGGGGGTGACATTAGTATTTTTTTCTAGCAAATGTCTTATTAGCTGTGTGAAACAAGATTTATGTTTTCATGTATATATTATATTTGTCTTTTGGAAGGTATGCAACTGCTTTAAATTCCGTCATAGTTCGTGGAAAACTCTAGTTTTTCTACTTTTTTATGATTCAGCCTTTCTACTTTACAACTTTTTTTTTTTACTTTTCAGCTTTTGTACATTTCATCTTTTGTACAGATGCGTCCAATCAACGTTTAAACTATTCAAGAATTTCATTTGTATAAATTAGGTCATTGAGCTCCAAACACACAACTTACACTTTCCTCACTAGCCTATCTGAACATAGCGGGTAAGAATAGCCGTGATCGAAGAAGAAGACGCACCAAGATAAATACATAATCAACTCACCTAAAATAAGTGGCTCTTTATGTGTTACTTTCTTGGCTATTCTCTTTCGTTCATATGATGAAGGACAAAATTCAGGACTATGCCGTTGCAATTGCGGTTTGTTGCCGAAGATTACTACATCCTTCATTGAGTGTGACTACGGAAGAAGATTTTTCGAGTGTCCTAGGGAAGATACTCATAAGTGTACTTTCCTGCTTTAGCTCAACCCCAAATGGAGCACAAGACTGCACGTACGATACTCTATCTTCTCTGTAGAAAAAAGAGACTTGATGAGCAGCTCGACTTTAAGGAGGAGCTATCAGTCAACATGCACGATGTTTAACACATGTGTTGCTACACACGTTTTTGTTTTTGCTCTTGTCATGGATACACGTACCCAACAACGCGTACTTTGGAGGAGTTCAACTGGTCCGATGATTCTTCCAACACAGATGAGTTTATGTGCAAATGTTGAGGTAATATTAGAGTCAGTATATCTTGGGTCTATGACACTGCGAGTAGAAACTATGTACATTGCAGCAGCGAAAAGGAGAGGGATAAATGCAATTACATGTCATTGTTCGACCCGGAGTGGAATGAGGTATAGAATAACACTATAAATACTCTTTTAGGCAAGCTGACCACTCTTTACTCAAATCAAGTACGCTCTGAAGTTTGATCACCTTTTGTTGATGTAGATCTATCTCCAATTGTTTTTGTAACTGTCACAGATGCGTGTAACTTTCTATTTTATCTATAGCAACAATAGTTTCTACCTGGACACTCTCTATTAGTTTCCTCCTCTTAGATTCTAGCTGATCTAGTTATTGTAACTTCTTCCCAGTCTTCAACTTTAATAAGTACTTCACTTCTACATACTTGTTTCGAGCCATTTCCTTACAAACCTAACATGTTAGGTTTTTTACGTTTTCAGTTGCTTTTTGATTCCGCTATTTCTTTTATAACCCTAACATTTTATAACTCGGAAACAAAACTCAATTCCGCTATTTTTTTTTGTTTTTAGTTGCTTTTGATGTTTATTTTTTTCCTTAGCAAACCAACAAATTAAACCAATCACAATTATTTTTCTCCTTGGCTGGCTAGGCGATGATGCATGTATGGCCCTTTTTCGGTTATTTTTGAAATTCTTATTTTTTGGGTTATTCATAAAAGAATATTGTTGTTTTTTATGTTACTTTTTTTGGTGTTATTTTAAAAAAAATCACACACTTTCAGACTATTTTGTAATTTTTCAGAGGAATTACACCAGTTGCTAGCTAAACTGACGACTTGTACTGGCGATTGATAAGCTGGCACAAGTCGCCAACTCAACTGGCAATTGGTGCCTTTTTTATTTTTGTTGTGTTATGTTCTGTTTTTTTTTGTTAAACATTATCCTTATAAAAAATTCAAAAAATTAACACATGTACAAAAATATATTTTTTTAGATTTGAGGGAGTATAAGACAGAGTCGATCTTCATCCATAATGAACTGCTACTTCTGTAACTAGTTCAATTTGCATATTTATTAATTAAGGCTCTCTAAATTGAAACCTGCTAGATAACACAAGTTCACACTTGCTCCTCCTTTGGCACAACCATATGCTCATCAAACACCTTCTGCTGTGGCTTGTACTTGTACCAGCTCGACCAGAACAAGTAGTTCAAGAAGTTGAGAAAGCTGAGCACGGCGAGAAGCCAGAAGAAGAGGTCGAGGTGGTTCCGGTTGATGTTGTTCCCGTTCAGCCACCCGCCGCTCGCCGTGTTGCCCTTCGTGGCGGCGTTCACCGCCTGCACGAGTATTGTGCTGAAGAAGTAGCCGAGCGACATGGAGCACCACAGGAACGCCGACGACATCGACTTGAGCGCGTCCGGCGCCTCCGAGTAGAAGAACTCCAGCAGCCCCACGTACGTGAACAGGTCGGCGATGCCGAACACGGCGAACTGAGGCCCCAGCCAGAAGCAGGTGATGGGCAGCGGCTGGACCATGGGCACCGCGTCCAGCATGCCGTGCCTGACGGCCACCTTCTTGCGGCGCACCTCGACAACCGCCGCGATGGACATGGAGACCACGGACAGCACGAGGCCGACGCCGACGCGCTGCAGATGGGGGATGCCATTGGGGTGGCCGGTGACGCGGCGGGCAAGCGGGACGAACATGTGCTCATAGATGGGCACGGCGGCAATGAGGAAGACGAGTGGGATGATGGGCAGCGTCGCCGCCGGCATTTGGAAGTGCTTGCCGATGTACGTGTCCATGGTGCTCCCCTGCTGGATGGAGAACGTCTGGAGCTGCGCCAGGCAAGTGCTCATGATGATAGTGCTGCAGAAGATGGGGATCATGGCCAGGATCGTCTTGGCTTGCTCCACTTGCGTCACCCGGCATTGCCGCCACGGGTCTGGCGCCGCCTCCGTCGTCGTCTGAACTATCGCCGCCTTGTCCAGAAATCTGCTCAGTACGTACATGTTAACTCACGTATTCGGAAGGTAGGGCAAGCATGAATTTTGAAGCATTTGCTAGTTATAAATCCCATATAATTTGAGCTTGTGATGAACTAAACAAGTGATGGAATATATAACCTGAATAATTTGTCTCCGTGGGGCACGAATTCCATGTCAGGGGAAGCTTTGCTTCTCCTTATCTCGTATAGCTCCTCCGGATTCTCAGGGACCTGCAGCTTCCTGTTGCTAAACGCAGCAACGTACACCTAAGGAGAAACATAAAAAACCACTTTGAGTAGTGTACCTATTTCGCACGTGTAGTTTAAGGTCACGAAAGGTCATATTTTAGCTCAGGCATGACTAAGCAAATATGGCAAAAGTGGTGTAGCTACTTCGAGTGTGTTTACTGTTTAGTCTGACAGAAGACCACATTTTAGTTGTGGTATGGCTAGGCGGTAATTTTTTTGCTCCTAACTTTAGCTAAAAAAGCCACACGTTTATGTCTGCAATAGGCAGGCCCTTTGCTTATGATTTTGTGGCATACTTAACTCAACTATGGTCGTTTGCGACTTGAACGCAAACACGCTGCGTCTTTGTCTACGTCTCTTTCAACTTTCAAATAAACCAGACTATGTATCTTCCAACCTGCAAAATTTCAGTAAGTGCACTGCTGCCCTGCACGGTGGGGATCCGGTACCTCGGCAGGCCGGCGAGGAACACGAGGATAGAGAGCGTCATCACGCCGGTGGCGGCGCCGAACCCCTTATCCCAACCTTTGTTGTTCTGAACCCAGACCATGACCGTCACGCTGATGGCTCCGCCGGTGCACAGGCTAAGCAGGAGCCAGTTGAAGAAGCTGGACATCTGGGTCTTCTCCCTGGGGTGCTTCTTGTCGAACTGGTCGGCGCAGTGCACCGGCAGGCTCGCCTTGATGCCCGCGGAGCCGATCGCCACGAGGTACAGCCCGACGTAGAGGTGCACCTCGTTGTTGCCGCTCACCCGCACGCAGGTCGGGTCGATGGGGCTGCTGCACGGCGGCGGCTTCAGCGACTTGGAGTGTGCCTGGAGAGTCATCAGCAGGAGCCCCTGGAGAAGAGGAAAAAGTTTAGAGAAATTGCGAGCATGCGTAGTAATTGGAGGATGTATGTGTACTTTCAGAAAAGCAATTTTGGTGAGTACTGTCCTATTGTATTTTTGTAGTTCGGTGAGTGATGGTGTTAAAGATTTTGATTTAAAGTTTCTGACTAAAACATTATGTGGGGATCGTCCTTACCTAAATTTTTATATGTATTCATTACATATGATGGTAAAAGAAAATTTCTAATTGTTTTAATATCTGTGCATCTCAATTGTAATAGTAAGAGAAAAGTACCATTATAGTCTTATAATTTTGGTTTTAGCCCATTTTAGAATTTCAATTTTCTGTAGGGCAAAAAAAAAAGAACCCCTCGATTTAGACTTTAGTCCGAAAAATCATCTTGTGTTATTAACATAGATTCAGGATCCCATGCAGCAATAACAATAGATTTTTTTAAGCAGCGACAGTAACACAAGACTTAATACTTTTTTCATTAGGAAGTTTTCTTGAAGGTTTAACTAAAAGCACACTTTCAAAAGTTGATGTCGAAAATAAGACTTTAGATAAAAGTCGTTTGACTAAAATATGATTTTTCCCCTAATAGCAAATCTCTCTTTTAAAAACTTTTACCCCATGTCAGCATTATTAAAAAAGATGAAAATTTTCACAAATACATTTCGTAGATACACTAGTCGTCGGTCCATGCAGTTGCAAACGACCATATATTGACTTTCACAATAGATAAGAAATAACATGTTGCGAGTTCATTTACTATCTATTGTTTCTCTAGAAAGAATATCTTTCTGCTACTATTGCAACATTTAATTTTGAGCTGAGGTAATATCATCTTAAGTTATTATCTACGTAAAGTTGATAAATTGACAAGGAAATATAGTATGTTGGGAAACCAAGTTATTACTCCCACTAATCTAAAAGGATTGTTGTTTTTTGATTGGTCATTATCAAATTTTTCTAATTTTGACAATTAATATATTTGTAAATGTTTATATAAACCAAAATAAAATTATACAAGCATATTTGTCGTAAAAATTAATTATATAACACTATTTTTAAATATTTTATCAACATATTTATTATATAATAAATTCTGATGATATTGGAAACATCACATTAATTCTGACTTTACATAAAATACTCAAAATTCTCACATTAATTATAGAAGAAGAAAAATTGCTAGAAATTCTCACGTTAATAAAATAATTCATTATTTTATAAAAGTATAGTTTCATTATCTGAAAAATCATATTTAAAATTATTTTTATCTCTATGATGATATAAATTCATGTGAAAATTATATTTATCTCTATTATTATATTAAAAGATGACATCTCTTTATAAAATATAGATAAAATTTTGAATCATATAAGACTAGACACATAATTTTGTGTACGATTTTAACTAGTTATATTCAAAAAATGATTGTCAAGGTTGTATCTTGGAGACCTTATACAATAAAAAACGACAATATTTTTGGATTGAAGAGAGTATGTTTGTTCTTGAATAGTTGTCCTTTTGAATATTAAAATTTGTTCATAAATAATTGTCATTTTATATAGCATATAGTTCTCATATTATCTTTATTTAATACTCTTTCAAAAAATGTAGGTAGTTATTTCATTGGTTCATTATTTGTTTTTGTGGTAGATAAGTCTTTTGTAAGTAGTTATTGTTTGAAATTAATAGGAATATTTTTTATATGTAGTATTCAAATTATGATTGCTTTACTAGTATTAAAAAAAAAAGTGACAACTGTTTCATAACAGAGTAAGTATCTCACCACAAGCTCGATCACACATGATATGATGACGGTCTTGTATCGGCCGAGGAAGGTGTCCGCGAAGACGGCAATGGCGACGGCGACCATGTAGCTGGTGCCCATGTAGTTGGTCAGCAGGTTGGAGCCTTCGGCGAGGCTGATGTGCATCACGTACAGGAAGTAAATGATCAGGTTCACAGCCAGCGATAACGAGGCAAGATTCTCAAGCCCAAAGCTTGCTGCAACACACAAACAAGAAATTAACCTCATGTTTAGGAGCATCATGGTGTGAAATCTCATTGTGATGAGCAAAACAATGCCTAGAAATGAATCAACTTTTTAGGAGCAGGAGTCACCAAGGATGAAGAAAGAATTGGAGACGCCGCCATGGCGCCCCCGCAATGCAGGCCTCCCCCTCCAATCAACCATCCCTTCAACTACTTCGTGCTTGTCCAGCTCCTACACAACAAGCCATTGGCTCACATGCATAATTTGAAGATATATGAATATGGAGTGATGAGCAAGAGATGGACCAAGAAAAATACCATGGTGTCGATTTTGCTGTTGGCTTCGGCTACTTCGCTCAACTCCTTGTTTTCCTATACATCAAGATTTGAAGATAGATATCGCACAAAAGTGAGAGGCATTTACAAGATCATAAATATAAATTTCAGAGTTTGGCCGGCAACTATCTAAAGTAGGAAAAGAAGAGAGAAAAAAAAGGATGCATGAGCGATACTCCGGCGACCACCCTCCCCATCATGCTCTCACTCCGTCCACCCACCGCTGCCCTTGCCAACTCCAGTACCGACGGCCACTTCCCATGTCACTGGTTCAGCAAATTGCAAGGCTTCTGCCAAGGAGCTGAGATGGAAGAATTCCATTTCTAGTCCCTCTTCTGTCTCCATTGGCGCGCCTAGTCCTCTGCACTCTGCAGACCGTATCTTCTTCGACGATCCTTCTGATGTGTCAGCAGAAAAGGTTGATGTAGCGGTGCAGCTGGCCTAACTGTCCAGGTGCATCTTCTGCTTTGTCACGTTACAAACATGCATTCATTGCATGCAGGTGGCCTCCCAAGTCCCAACTATCAACGGAGTTAAGATGGAGCTACCTAGGCATGGGAATAGGCTCAAGAAACTCAGAGCCAAATCGTTGGACAGATTTATGAGCCAGGTTTTAGAGGGTTCAAATGGGTCTTAAAACGAAAAAGTTGAGTTATTTGGAGTGTGTGGAATGAGTGTGCAGTAAGGCAGGAGAGCCAAACATCGTGGGTCACTCCTTGAGTAGACGAGGATTTATGTTGTAATAGAGGGTAGTTTCTCTTAAAACAGGTTCAACTTGTTTTTGGTACCTGGTGCTACTAGTGGACAATTAATCTACTATCTAGTTTTGTAAACTCTAAATTTTGCTTCTTCTATAAAAGAAACATGCAGATCTCCTGCATGCTTTCAATTATCTAAGCTAACAAACAGAAAGCTGCAATTGCTGAGCCTAGCAAAACATCTTTTTGTTACTAATGAATCCTTACTAATTCTAGGATTATTCTGTGTTCCCCATAACATTGTAACCTTATGTTGTTGTTCTTGCTCAAGTGTCACTAGCGGTACTGATGAAATTTGGAGATATTAGATTTTTCTTTCATGCAACTTCTTTGATATGTGCAACTATGGTTGTTGAAAATTGGATCAGAATATAGCAAATTCGGTCCATATAAGAAATCAGAATTCGACAATACCATTTATCTTCTCCTGCGTAAGCCATTTTACACTTAATAACCTGTATCTTAGTCCAGTCGTTTTATCATACATATTAAGCACTTAAGAAAACCTCAACCAAATAACCATGTCATATGCTTGCTTATGAATATGAAATGATAAGCAAAAGATAGACCAAGAAAGTACCATGGAATGCACTTCGCCATTGGCTTCAGATACTCTGCTCAGCTCCTCCTTTTCCTATCAACATTTTAAGAAAAAACACACAGAAGTGAGAGACACTAACATGATGAGAAGTAGCCAAGGAGGAAATTTCAGTGAAAGAAATGAACTACCATTTTGGCCAAGAACTATGCAAGGTGCATGGACAGACAGAATGCTGCAATTGCTAGGCCTTATAAAGCATCTTCTTGTCACAATGAACCGTCCTATGATTGTTCTGTAATACCCATAACATTGTTACTTTATTTGTTTGTTCTGCTAAACTACATTCATAGAGCCGACCATTAAATATGGAGATCTTTCATTGTTTTATATGTACAACTACTTTTGTGGAACATTGGACCAAAAAATGTAGATAATTTGGCACCATTTATAAAATTGACTCCCAATCTGTAGTGTCTAAACCACCTAAGGAGACACACAATGTGAAGTCTCTTAACCACCTGGGGAGACTTACAAAAAAAAAGAAAAAATTCGTCGATTCTATTTTACTCTTACTAGTTTGTTTACTATTATAACTCTTTTGTCGCATATATTAGGTAGTTTGGTCGTACATACTGAGTGTTTTCCAAGGATAAAGATGTTATTCGCTGCTTTCTTCATGATCACATCACATTGCACAGATCAATTCAGTACAAAGGATAGTTTAAAAACTTGGAAATAACACGCTTTGGCATCATGCTTAGCTGAAGCTGATCAAACCAAAGTATGATAAGTTGATGACTACAAAAGAAAATGACACGTACAGCAACTGAGACGGTGACATATTATTTGAGCATTTCTTCAGGAAGAGCCGGTACCTGTATATTTGCATCTTCTTTGAAAGCACAATTTTGTTTTACCATTCCACAATCCACGGAGACGTCAAGAATGTCCCCGCGGAAGTACCAAGTCAGAACGGGCAGGAGCTAGATTTACTAAGACCTCCGCAATTTATATATGCTTAAACTGCAGTACACAATTACATCGTTGCTATTGTTATTGGTAGAAGAAAATTTTCTGTTGGGTCAGTTCGAACTCTAGTTTTATGCAAGGGTTGACAATGTCAGAGGATTGCCATTTGTCAATCGAACAAGCAAAGGTTAAAGAAGTCAAGTGGTTTCGTTTTTGTTACATTCGGCAGCATCTCCACAGGATGAGATGCCATATGATTGGTATAATTAAGAAGCAGCAGCAATAACAACAACAGAAAGGTGTTTACGTTTACAGTGACTCGTTGTAACCATGGCTGTAATCTCTTCTAACTTTGTTCCCTTCTTCCACACATTTGGTGGAACAGACAGGCATAAAACACCACCAATACAAAAAAGGTAGGAGCAAATAACAAAGTAATATGTAGTCTTGCAAGGAGACATGAGTTAAACAAAGGCATCAATTCTTATCTTCATATTACAAAAGATGTGATCAACTCTCTTGATCCACACAGGAGAGTATGATTTTGATATTATTACTCTGTCGAGTAATCAAGTAAAGATTTAATCATTTTAAGTGGCAGAACAAACTATAAGAAGTCGATACTCGATACTGCATAACTTACCAGCTGTTATACTTGTACACTGTCAAAGAGGGTCAGAGCTCAAACTGTAATCATGCAAATGCAGTAATCAGTCATGTTCTAGGATGAAGATTGCTGAACTTTCAGGAATTGTTTCACCCATACTGCACAACCTAGATGGAATTCAATAAACATTCCTGAACTTTTGAGAAATTGTCACCAAACCATAACCTACATTACATTCTAATGGAGTAAATTTTGAACAGAAGAAAACACCAACACAAAATTTATATTAATACAGCACACACTTCCACTGTTGCAACAGTGGTAACTGGGTCAGATCAAACTTCTGTCGACTGGACATGAACATCCGGATGGCTCTTCGCTCGCAGCATAGATAACAAGAAAACAAGCTTGATTCCATATCATGTAATATGAAAAAGTGTACATGAAGAACAAAAGAACATATGCTATCTTTGAACAGGATGCGTCATAGCAGAGTGAATAAATGAATGCTTTCGACACTTGGTCAATAATTCAATAAGGAGTATTTTGCACGCACAACAATTCTGCCCTTTTCCACACCCAGCTTTGCTCCTGTGACCAGCCAGTGACCAGGTGCATCTTGCGGGCCCTTCAACATCTCTGTCATGTCAACAATCTTCACGAGTTTAGCATTATCACTGGAGGATGAAGTTTCATCTGTTTTATGCATCGAAGAATTTGATGGACTGTGATCCCACACTGATCTCCTAATTGTGCACCCAGGGACTCTAGAGAACAGGAGTTTAAGGTGAAGGACACTCTTTGCACCAAAGTCCCACACTCCCAACTGTGCTCCTGTTACAATATAAACACCAGACAGGTCTGTGATGTTTGTTTCAGTATACTCTATTGGTGCTGTGCTGACATGAGCAAAATTCTTCCACTTGATTGGTTCAAACCACCGACTATCCTGCTCTTCAGGGCCTTGCCATTTGGGTGGTCCAATAGTAATATGAGAGTCCCAATGGGGTAGAAGGATTTTTGGTAATGAGCCAAGATGCTGCAACTGAATAGCCAGACGGTTCTGTTTGGTTCCTTCCAAGCACAGCCTGAGGCCAGTAACTGGTTTACGACCAACAGAGATCTGCATGTATTTTATTGGAAGTCTCATGTGAGAATTAGAAAAACAGATATCAAGATGGGCATTTTACAATAGATTAGAAAATAAAAAAAGAATGATGTTCTTATGTATATGGTTGAACTGTAGCCTTCACATCTCAAGCAAATTGTTCTCAAGCTCACTAGCAGAAGTCTTTTTGTTTCTATTTTTGTCTCACATACATAGAATCCAGATCAGATCTGGTGAGTGATATTAAATTAAGCTACACAACAGTGAAATTAGAAAATTATTATACTCCTATATTTAGCTCTGAGGGGCAGCCTCTACCTGCTCTGTGCTCACGAAGAGCTTTGGGCCCATCAAACTAAACTGAAGAGATGGGCACACGGGTTCCTTTCTTTGGTGACCAGCAATACCCAGTGGTGCGGGAGCCCAAATTAGCTGTACTTGGAAATCTAAGAAGTACTGCAGCTCTTCGATCGGAGGTTTGTCTGGAGAACAACACTTATCAAATCAACATATTGAAAAGATACCACATAGTATAATAGGACAGAAGCAAGGAAGAACAACAAGCTCTCTGATAGAGAAACATAGCAAAACATTTATCTACAACAGCATTTTTGTGAAGCCTCACTATTATATTGGTGAATCATGCTAGACTTTGGAAAAGGACAAACTGTTGGTCATGGCAACTTACTTAATCACCGCTAAATATAACTCCAAACAGAAGCCAACTGAAAAGGGCACTTGCTACAGTAATATAATCTCACAAGTAAATCAAACGTGGAAAATGTGCACTCAAAGTATATATACAAAATAAAAAAACTAGAAGCATGTCTTACATGTCAAGTATAGATCGATTGCACGAGCTAGATGCTTCTTTCCAGGTATATCATCAACAAGAGAGACAATAGGGAGAAATGTCATGCCTATGACATCTGGTGCTGAGGAAATGGTTTTTATCCAATCGATAAAACTCTGAACAAGATCGCAACCTCCCCTCCTCCTAAAGATTACAGTCATATCCTGTAGAAAAGGTCAAAATATCAATCAAGGTTTACATAGATTTCTTTTTCCCCCTATGCATGACAAGAATTAAGAACTTCTTGCTAGCTAAAGAGGTGAAGTGCAGAGTTATGATATCAGACCACAGCCACATGAGCAAACAAACAAAGCATATATGCATGCTTTTTACATTATTGAAGAGGTGATCTTTTCAAACATCTTAAAATTGCCATGGTAGCTACTTCACAGGATTCTTGAAGATGTAGACAAGCAAATAGCCATGACGCCGAGGGAATCCTTGTGGATGATGTGCACATGACAGCTTAACCATTTAAGAGTGTCTTCACAAGCTTCTATTCTTATCAGTACTTACAAATGAAAAAGATAAGGAATTTGCTAACAAAGGGTCCTACATTGCCTTAGTTAATTTAAAATGACAAAACAATAGTGCAAGACCGGTAAGGATTTGCTAACCTTCTCACTGTAATTGATAGGGGAAGCATTTGAGTTGTTTTCCACGTTCGAAAATCTTTCATTCCCAATTTCTCTCACATAGTTTTTGAACTCCAGTTCTGACAACTGGGACGAGGAATGTTGCTTTATGTATACTTCATCCTTGCCGCCAACAGTAACAGAAGTAATAATGTGGGTTCCATGGTTCTCGATAAAGCTGGATAGAAGTAAATCAAGAGTGAGCTATTTGCTAATTAGGGGTGGGCAATGCAAACAATCAGAAAACAATGCTAATGACAGTATCAAATAAGATGATCACCAACTAACCTCGCCAATGCCAACGGATCCCAACCATATGGGATGGCGCGCTTAACACTTTCCTGCAGAACTAGTTTGGAACTTGTAAGCTTAACTCTATAAAGAGGCACAGAATAACCATCAATCGCGAGGGACTTTGTTGCCGCGGCATCATTCTTCCAAGAACCAGTGAAGCTGAACAGCGAGTTGAAAGCACCCAGTGGTACTGGTTCCGACAAGCCCGCCTTCCTGTTGAAATGTTCGGCCATCTAAACAAAACAACCATCAAATTGTCAGATTCGCTACGATTCACATCACCCCACATGGAATAGAAGTTACAGAACACGGTATATGTGTGTACGATCCGATCGAACCCCCAATTTGGAAGAGCTTTTTTCCCTCACCATCTGGAAGCTGCAGACAAAGGGATCGGCGGCCGCGGCGCCGACGGAAGCGGGGCGGTTGCGCTCGGGGCTCCCGTGGTAGGCCTCGACCTCGACGTCGGGCGGCACGCCGCGGAGGACGCCGCCGGCGAGAGGGAGGTCGCGTGCGCGGGCGTCGTCAAGCGCCACCAGCCGCCCGGCGCCCTTGCAGTAGAGCAGGCGGTGGTCGCCGGCGGCGTCGAGGCCGCGCCCCACCGCCTGCAGCGCCGCCTCCAGGGCGGAGCCGGCGAGGCTCATGGGCTCCTCCTCCGCCTTGGGCTCCTCGGGGGTGCTTAGTTTGGTCGCACTCGCATCAGGCGGTAGAGTTGGGGGTTTTGGAGTTGTGGTGCTCTTGTGCGGAGATTACGAGGAGGAGGAAGAGGAGTTGGGGAGTTTGTCGTCGGCTGGAACTTTTGACCGCCGCTAATGTTTGCGGATGGGGAAGAGGGACACGGTTTCTATGGGAAGAAGAGAACCACGGAGAAAGGGTGGTAGTTCGGTTTGACTGATTTTTTTTTTCATAATTATTTTTTAAAAAAACTGGTTTTGATAAATCCTATATACCCTCTAATCAACCCCTAATCTTTCCTCGTGTGCACATATACATCAAGTCATCAACATAATGCATCAACTAAATACATATAAAAATTAAAATAAAAAGACCAAAATTCAAATCCATAATCATCTTTTACGTAAGCATATGCTCTGGCTATTCGGATGAAATATGAGTGCTGTTTTTTTTTTTTCACAAGATCATCGTGAAAGGATTTTTCTTCGAAGTATTTTAAAACATCTTGATGCTGAATTGCTGACTATCGTGCAGTATTTTCCACACGTTTTAATTGCTAAGTTTAAGATATTAAAATATAGGCTATTAGTCTTCTTATACAATAAACTTGTTTCAACAAAAACAAATTCATTCTCTTCTATAGTGCGAGTATGCCTATATACATGTTACATATAAAAATAAGAGAACATATAAATATAAGAGAAACAATATACCTTATTAATTCATAAATAATTACAAAATACAAGTCTCCTTTGAGATCTTACATATTCTTATTGTGCTTATGGAATTATATCTCGACATATAGGAGATTGAACGATTTTTGATTCTCAAGGCTTCATAAAACTCCTAATTAATTACATCTGTAGATCGAATTCACATAATACTTTCGATTAAGTTGTACTAATAATCATCATCTTCAAACTTCAAATTTTCCCTTTATATAATGCATTGCATATGTCTACGCATGCAACTATGCAAATCTATAGTCCCGTTGGTTTATGGTGCTATTACAAAATGTGGTTTTCGCCTCATCAGTGCCTAGCTTAGGTGTTGTTCAATCTCATTGATCGTGAATAAATATATGTCTTCGCCTCATCAGTGCGAATATTAATGGTGTCCGACCTCGTCAGTTACAGATAGGATGTGACATTCGTTTCGTCAGTCTCAGTGACATGTTGTATGGATGATAATGGGTTGTGATAGTATCTTGACTTCATCAAATTCTAAAAATGCACATTGCATAATATGGAGGCACATCAAAACATTCATCAATGGCCTTAAGCGATGCTCCTAGAATAGGGCATAGATGGCTCAATCATCAGAACAACTTCTAGTTGTCTTGCTAGTCTTAGGATAGATTTGAAGTGACATTCCTTGCACTTCTTTTAGATCCAATCTTTTGGTATGAGTAGAATGAATATGAGGCGACATACATTGCATTTTTCATAATTGAATCCACCGGCACAATGCACTAGGCTCCCTTCACTCGGCTAGATGGGCTTTTTTTGACCTCTGATCGGCATGAAATCCGGTGGAGTTGTTTATGCATGAGTTTTCTACTGCTCATAAAAATTTGAGGTCGATTGGACTTCTAGATCGGAAGTTATAATCAATTCATCGCAAGCACATCAAGTTGAAGTTCAACAAGACATAGCTTGTTTGCCACAATCTTTTGGAGACCTTATCAACTTTTGATCGAGATGAAACTTGGAGGAATTATTTCATCACGAGTCTTCTATTTGTAATAAAATTTTAGAGTCAATTGGACTTCTAGATCAAAAGTTATTGATCTTGTAGTATCATCATATCAGACTAGAATTAAACAAAACAAACCCTGTTTGTCACGATTTTCTGGAAGCCTTCCTGATGTTTGATCAAGGTGAAATTTGGTGGACATAATTCATCACAAGTCTTCTGTCTACCATAAAAATTTGAATCCAAACGGACTTTTGGATCAGAATCATCAATTCACTGCCAGCACGTCAAACTGAAATTTAGCAAGACGCCCACTATTTCAACATGGATATGGAACGACGCGTTGTGTTCGCGCATTCTCCAAATTTGACCTCTAAGCACAATGGATCGGCTCCCCTTTACGGTTAGATAGGGGTCTTTATATTAATATGAACTGACGGTGGCAAGATGAGAAGAGGAAGAGCAATTCAAGATGGTGTCACCATATGATGGCATGGCTCCGCCTCATACTATATGAATTTTACTGTGCTTTCCTTCGAGATGGTGGCTCTAATTGCACACAGGGAAATGCACCATCGCTCCTTCGTTGCATGATGGGATGGTATCATCAATGGCAAAATTGAGATCTTGCACCGTGACCAATAAGTGCATACAACTAATTCTTGTATGGTATAGGCATGTAGATATATTGTATGGAGATTTTTATGTTGACATGAATTATTGAAGCCTCCCATGGAATATCATTGGAGTCACCCTTGTGTAAATACTCTATGTCAGGCATAATGTATATTATGTCAATGAGAGGCACTCACCATGAATAGTTGGAAAATTGCATTTTTGGAATTTGCATGCATAAATCCTGGTGATCATTTTGCAAACTTTGTGTAACTCTTCTACTTCTAGAAAAAATTCTGGAATTCTTGCCCGATAATAAGCACTGGCAGGTTGGTGAAGCATAATCCTAACATGAGGGAATGCTATACACTTGGTGGGTTCTCCTCCGAGTAGAAAAAAGAAGGCCATAGATGCGGCTTTTCTATTCTATTTTTTTTTTTTACTAGGAATCTAAATCTTAGATGGATCTAAAGGTTACTTAGATTTCTTTACTATATTTAGTACTATTATTATATGACACATGGTTTTTTTATTGGATAACTACGCCCCAGAGCCCAAGGTCTGAATTTTTTACAATAGCACTCCTACTCACTTATAGATTTTTATCCAAGACTTGTATTATTCGATGATGCTATGTGAATTACTAGAAACATGTGGAATGTATGACTAATTCAATAACGAAAGTTTCATAAGGGAACTAGAGCAGGCTACCTTTGTTCTATTATTTGGTAAAAAGCGTCCTTTGATTACGCGAAAACGATCTCGATCTGTGATTCTTTAAATATCCATGATTATCAATCCCAGTAACGATAAGGTAAGAACTGTTTGTTGTATAGAATGGGTTTGAAAAACTTTGATTTTGTCTCCATAGCCTCAAACGTCGTGGATGAAGGAGAAAAGAAAACTCTCACGCACGAGTAGGATTGCAAAACCTTTTTTTTTTAGGAGAGCTCATTTATTTATATAGGATGGGAATGATTCAAATCTTTAATATTAAAAAGAGAATCTAGATATTTGAATTTCTTGAGGGGGATATTCTAAAAAACAAATAAGCTAGTCTTTATCTTTTTTATTATTTTATTATTTTTGGATGATTTTCTTTAATATTTTTGGTCCACATATTCAATAGTTTCGCACTCCACTTGGTTGTACACGAAAATGTACGTTTGAATTGAATACAAACCGATCCGACACGTTATTCGAGTGCCAAAAAAATACCAACTTTCCCAGATAAAATTATGTAGGCAAATTATATATGTTGCATTCGTCTCAAAGAGGAGAACACAATAAAATATTTATTTGTCCAATTTGGAGCACCAAAAAAAGTTATGATCATTTTTATGTTTCAACTCATGGTAGACGTTTGGCAAATTGCAAACTTTCAAATGTACAATTCAAGTCACGATAGCACATTATTTAGGTTAATTATCTGTAGAGGATTCCGAAAAATCCTGGAACCACTCATTTTGTTAAAAGATCCAAAAGTTATAATCAATTTACAATTAAGTCCCTGCATTAGTTTCACCAAAATGGACTTTCTGTGTTTTGCGTTATTCATGCTACACTCTTATATCAAATATATGAGTCATGTCACAAAATTTTTAAAATAACAAAGAACACCTTATTCCGACAAGTAACAAAAAATTAAGACTATTTATGAATAGGTCCTTTAAGACAAGACGGACAGTTCATTGATTATGACTTAAATTTATTTAGCATGGGAAAAATTATGTACCATTGTATTCGTATTAAAAAATAGAATAATTTTATATTTATTTGCTCCTGCAAGTAAATGCACGAAGATTTTTCATTTTAAGTCTTGATTAATTGTGATTCATATATTATAAATATATGGCAAGTTTTGTTACAAAATTTTGTCTAACACTCATATTATTCTCCTTAAAACAAACTCTTCTTTTTAAAATTAAAGAGACGTGAATGTAAGATTATTCACGCCTTAATTTGGGCCTAATGAATTCTTATCACTGGGCACCGGCTTCTCTCTCCCTCAATCGTGCCATTTTTTCTCAGTTGTTACTTTTATTCCCCCTATGCTTTGCTGTCCTTCCATCTCCTACTTTGTTTTTTTCCCTACAAATGGACCGTATCTATGTGTATTTTTGAGATATTGCAAATTTCATCTGTACTTTTATTTTTAACAAAACACTGCATGTACTACTCAAACTATATAAATTCACACCTCCCGATTAAAATTAGACTAACAAAAATTATTGGAGACAGTAATTGAGCGAGTTGCCTATTGAGACGCAACCGACTCCCTAATTGCCCATGACATTCCTAAATCCCAATTTCTAATCTGCTCGCTGATGCTGGCAACACCTGAACTCTTAACACGGGAGGCCATGATGCCCTTGCCGCAACGCCGGATCTGAGGATGCCATGGCCTGTGACCCACGCTGCCTCCCGGGGGAGCAAACACGTGTTCATGACGCTGAAGCAATCGAGCACAAGACAACACAACGTTCTTTTGTCACCCGACCATCCAAGTAATTAGGATTATCTTTGTACCATATTATGTCTCCGTTGCATGTACTATGATGGGATTTTTAATTTTTCTTATTGTGATATGTTTCTTGCTAAATCAGGCTGTCTATGTTAGGGATGATGCTTTTCTTTCATCTTGGATTATGTTCTCTTTAATATTACTAGTGCATTTGTTCTGTTTATAATATTGTTGTGTATAACGGGTTGGGTTGGTTAATTTATGTTAGGCAAGATTATGATCTCTTCTTGCTTATGAGACAACTATCTTGTGTTATGAGACAACGGATAAAAGCAATAAACTTCGATGCATATAAGGTACAAGAGTGGAAAGGCAATGGCTCATCTTATAAAAAAGATAAATGAAACAACATAAAGGGGCAAGACAGTCTTTTTATGTCTTTGTTCTCACGTACATATCACAACCACCATTCCAATTGATACGAGAGTTGAGAATCAACATAGATTAAGAACCTCATACGGTGTTTTACCAAAAATAAAAATATAAGTGAAAATATGCAATAGTTAGAAAATACAGGTGGATAAGATACATTTTCCCTATGTATAAACCTTAGAAAACCTGATATTATGTAGGTTTCTATGCATCATTGGACATTGCATTACTGTATTAGGAGTAATTGTCCGAGGCTACATAAAAATCTTACAATTTTGTTGAGTGTAATATGTGTTACATGTATCTAACGCGTGCTAATTTGAAA
Source organism: Pharus latifolius (assembly GCA_019359835.1). Taxonomy (NCBI): domain Eukaryota; kingdom Viridiplantae; phylum Streptophyta; class Magnoliopsida; order Poales; family Poaceae; genus Pharus; species Pharus latifolius. Next base: position 21,276,927 of record CM033319.1, read on the forward strand.
CTCCTATAATAGCAGGCGAATATATGTAGAATGTTACAGAAATCTTACAAATAAATTTGATAACACTTATTTAACCATGGGAGCACTCAACCTTACTATTATTATTGTTCTGATGGTTGGTTCGGAAGAACAAAGCACAGATGTTTGGTTTGAAATTGTAATTGTAATCATAATGTGTTTTAAAATATATTAGAGTTGAGAGCAAAATGAGTAAATACAAAATATTTTTAGTTCAAGTGAGCAATGGAATGAAATGAGATAGTTTTGGAATACATCTAAGTAAGATGTATTAGGAAAATATAGTATAATATATTTTTTAATATATGTATTATGATTACATAGTAGTTTAATCAAATAGTAGATAATATATTCTCATTACGTGTAATCAGAATACAGAGTAAAATTTATGAACCAAACACCACCTTATCGTATTTTATGGTTGAGAGCTATTTATCTTTTCATAAAACACATAACATTGAAAAAAATGATTGGCTTCTTGATAAAATTTAATATATAATAAAAAATCAAAATTTCAAATTTAGTGTCTTCTTTTTAAACAATATCTAGTTTCAAATCCAATGCTTCCTTTTTGAACAATTTCAAACAAAAGTATTCCCACAAAGATTTACTGTGAAAGCAATGTAGATAACATTTATGTCCTGATGAGCAAGGTCATTGTGCACGGACAACTCACAATCTCACATGTTGTGGAGCCACACATGAAAGATTGACAAAGTTTACTCTTGAGATTCTTAAGGATCGGATTTGTATATTTTTTCTTAATGAACAAAATATACATATTTTTTTTTTCAATTTGGACTATTAAATCAAAAATTAACTATTTAGGTCAAAATTGGTGAAAATGAGATGATTAATTATCTCAATTTTTATATTAATTTAAATTATTTAAATTTTAATTGAACAGTTGAGATTCTAATAAAAATATTGTTTATTTTTTCTTAGGTAAGATCGAGGATACCAGTCGCAAAGGATGTTCTTGTGTGTGTCGTTTCTACACAGGAAAAGTGCTTTTGTAATTTCAAAATGGTGTGAATGTGTCGTGTCTACGCATTCAAGGAAAATACATTTGACTACGATATGGTTGCAAGCGTAAAAATAAAGTGTTGAGTGTGCACAATATTGATGAAAGGAAGCATTCACGCAGATTTAGCTTTTGCTAGTAATCAAAATGATGCTCTCCATCTGGAACAAAATACATGTCATTTGTCTTGTATGCTGGTCAAATTTTTATTTTTGACTATTAATATATTTATAAATATCTAGATTCTAGATTCTCCATAATAAAAATATATGAGCATATTTATCACAAAAAGTATTTCACAATATTACAATTTTACAATTTTTTACCCATATATTATAGTACAAAATAAGGTCTAGAGTTCATCTCGGAGAACGTGCTTAATTAAAAAAAGTCAAGTATTTTGAAATAAATAAGTAATTATGTCATGTGTTATTTGGTTTCTGAATTTTACTTTATATTCTAATTATGTGTAATAAGAATATATTATATACTATTTGATTAAACCACTTAGTAATCATAGACTCATATTCAAAATATGTTTCAATACATTTGTCAAATACATCTCACTTGAATGTATTTCAAAATCATCTCATCTCATTCCATTACTCAAATTGAAAATATTTGTGTATTTAATAATTTTATCCTGACTATTTTAAAATCTATTACGATTATGATTACAATTTCAAATCAAATACTATTTGAAAATGACACATAGTGGTGCCTAATATTTTTTAGCTATTTTTCCGACAAACATGTCACAATCACTGGATATGAATACTACACCAACATATGATAGCCACACTAAGTTCTGAACGCACCGGTAAACCCAGCGAATCCATATCATATGGACAAATCAATGTTCAACTCTGGATCGCTCCATGGGCCAAAATATGCATGCAATGAAAATACTTGATCATGATAGGGTTGTGAATATGTAGAATATTAAGTACGCGCGATGTTCGCAAAACGAAGTCATTATGCACATCACTTCTGTTGGAATAGAAATGTTTAGTCTTTGTAGTCTACATGTAGAAAGCTAGTTTGGTTGAAGTAATAGATACTGATTAGTTTTTGCTCCGAAAGCCAATGGCTTGCTATGTTTTCTTCAATACGCAAGTGCAGTCACAGCATGGAGATACCACACAAGACATGAAATAGTTGCATAAATTTCCAAAAACTCTAATGTACTTCTTTCGGTCATTATTTATAAAAAAAAACCTACTGTATAGGCGTGTAGTCTGTTCTTTAAGATAAAAATACTGTATCTTGCATCTAGTTAATCACTCTCTTATCAGAAATCCCTCTAATCATACAATTAGATGGATGTAACACAATATGTACTCTCAAGACTTGTTTCAGAAAAGGATGCACGTCATGTGAGCCTAGCCCATTGATGCATGCAGTTAACTAGCCATTGCATCCACCAGGCTAGGGAATGGTGCAGCCAATGAGCCAACCAAATACTAGTTCACACTGACAGTGACTCCTACATCAACCATGGACCTATCAACCAGTGTCACAAGGGCACCCTGGTTAAATTTGTGGTAGGGTGCTAACTGTTGCATCTAGACCTTCATGCCTAACCTGATTTTGATGATTAATGAAAACAAGTGTTTCAGACTAATTGTGTTTTTGAGCTATTTGATACAGAACATGTGTTAGGAAGACATGCAAGATGATCAAGATGAACTCAACGTGAAAAAGAGATAAAACACAAGTTGCAAGGTACAAAGACGAGACACAAATCGCAAGATTGAAGTTGCAAAGGATCTAAGGTAAAATTTGTTTTTATTTTTACCGATCATGGTGTTCTGGAGTTTGATCAGTTTTGAAATTTATATTTTCAACCGTACTATAAAGAGGGGTTGCAATTCTTCTCTACATTTTCAGCATAAACCAAGAAACTGTTAGGTCATTGCATTTAATTCTTTTCGGTTCGATTTGATTTGGTTTTTCAAATGAGTTTTTGACAATAGAAGTATTTTTACATTTTCTAGAAATATCTAGACTGATATGGGTTTTACTTTTGTTGACAAAAATATAGCCCTTTAAATTATCTTTCAAATGAGCTGTAAGACACTTCAATCGGATCTCTGGATTAAAAGTTATGGCTATTTTTATCCACGCTGACTGTCAGCATGTGATGTTGACTGTCAGCATGAAATGTCAGTTTTCTTTGCTGTCATTTATCCATAGAGCATATTTTTTGAGCTGAAATTTTTTGACCTATGCTGACTGTCAGCATGTGTTGCTGACTGTCAGCATGAGTTTCGATCTCAAGCTGTTTTGTTTGTGAATTTGTTTTAACTGGTTGTTTTTGTGGTCGAAACTGACTGTCAGCATGAACTGACAGTTTCCATATACAACCACAAATGGCTAGCTAAATTTTATCCGTGATTTTTGTCGAGCTGAGATTATAGACACTAACTGTCAACATGTGTTGCTTGTTGGATCTAGGTAGATCTTAGTATCTAGTTTTTGATGATTAATGACGATTTGGATAAATCCATTGTGATTAAAGTTAATCTGAAGATGTCAGTTTTGATGATCAAATGACAAATTAGATAAATCCTGATTTAGCACAAGTGAATTGAATTGATTATCGGTAAACCCTGAATTGGATGTTTCCTCAGTTGTGGGTTTGATATTGATGCATATGTAGAAGAGGAGCTCGGTGGTTGCATAAAGCTTGTGCTGATTGATTGGTCAAAATGTAATATGTTAAATCTTGAGACTGATGACTCCAGTTGTGGATTTTATATCGATGCATATGTTGAGGGGGAGCTCATCACTTTGGTCATCTAGGTTGATTGATATCATGACATGAGTAGTATAGATCGTGTGCGTATGTGTTTATCATCTACGATCTATATGATTGTATTCTATCTCATACTCATTTGCTACTTGTTGAATATGGTTGCGTCATTTCACTGGAAAGAGAAACTGTCGAGCTAACTCCTGTGTGGAGTAGTTTCTCTGGTGGTGATTAATGACGACCTATATTTGAGACTAATATTGTGTATTGAGTGTACGTATTGTAGTCTCAGATTGATTGCAGGATAAAAGTGAGCAAGGACGTGAGGAGGATGAAGACGATATGAGACATCCTGAGTAAGGTCAAGTTTAGCAAGGACGAGCTTTGTGATGACGAGCGTCGAGCGATCGAGCTTCACGAGGTCAAACTCCACCTAAGGTAAAATCCAAGATTAAGGATTGTTTTCTTAGAGTTTTACCGGTCTCGGTGTTTGGAGACAGACCGAGTTGATAGGTTTCTTTTTACTAGTTTGACCGTACTATTAAGAGGGGTCAAAAACTAGTAGCTTGAATCTATCTAGTGCGGAAGCTCAGATGCATTCATATCATCTTGCATAGTATCTTGCATTGCTAGTGAGTCTAAGTATAGTTCATGTGCATTAGATTAAATGTTTTGAAAACTGCACTTAGTCGTGATCGCCAGCTGTTTAAATTGGTTTATTTATCTAGAGCTGGTCGTGATCGTATTTGCATATTCTGATCGTATCAGTGTTGATACATGGTCGTGGTCGTGTTGCTTGTTTGGTGGCTTTCTGTTTAGGGTTTGGGCGTAGTCGTAGGAGTTCGGATTGGTCGTACTAGTCTTCGGCTCGCTTGCGTACGCTCGACCAAACCCTATCGACCACCTGTTTTCGATCGGATGTCAGACCTGTGTGGTCGTGGTCGTTGCTGAGTGACAGCAATCACATCCGCGAGAAAACGGCAAAATCCGTATGTGCAAATACCCCAAATTGCATTTGAGATGATTTTTGGATTGAACATTTTGATAGTAGGAAAGTTTCTGAGTTTTCTAGAAGTTTCTAGAGATTTCTAGGTCTTGCTCCTGTTCATAAAATTCTAGAGCTCTGAGCTATCTTTCCAACAAGCCAAAAATCACCTCAATCGGATCTCTGAATCAAAACTTATGCTTGTTTTACTGTCAGTGTGCAGTGGCCGGACTTTGTCCGGGCATGGCCGGACATTGTCCGGCCTGTACAAATTTTTTCAGCCTTTTGCGGAGTGTAAACAGAAACATATCCATCCGTCCGGGGCTATCTGTCCAAAGTGGCCGGACATTGTTTGATATGGCCGGACAATGTCCGGCCTGTACAAATTTTTTAAGCCTAGAAATGAAACAGAGACAAATGTATTCGTCCGGGGCATTTGTCCGTCATGGGCGGACTTTGTCCGAAATGGCCAAACATTGCCTGGCCTTTATAGAAAAATCGTCCAACGGTAACTGACACATTGCAACAGCTGTTTTCGTTGAACTGGGCAGACACTGTCTGAAGTCCGGCCTGTACAACTTTTGGCCCGGTTTTTTGCAAACGGCTAGTTTTTCGTTGAGGCTATATATACTTCGCGTTTGGCTTCATTTTTGGGTGCTCAAAGACTTCATTCTTCAGCTGAAAACCTAGCCAATTGAGTTATATATGTGTTATTGCATTTAGAGGCTAGAATTGAGCCCAAATCTAGAGTGATTTGTGAGAGAAAGCAAAGTGTGTGAAGTTAAGAGTGCTTAGTGCATTTGAATCACCATTTTCTTGCTAGTGCTAGAGTGTTGAGCATATCATTTGCATATTTGAGCTTCTAGCACTCGATTTGTTCAATTGAGCGTGTCCGGCTTGTTACTCTTGGTGATCGCCTTCGCCTAGACGGTGCTGGAGGAGAGTTGCGATCTCTCCAATTGAAGTTTGTCGGAGAGGCTGGCAGAAGATTGTGAAAGGTGTGGTGCTCGCCTATCCGGTGTGGAGAAGGAGCAACCCTAGTGAGATATCCTTCGTGGATATAGAAGCAAAGCTCCGAGCGAGCGCTTTAACGAGGAGTAGGGGAGACCGGGAGAGTTTCTGAGACATCGGTAAAAATATTATATCAATTGCGTAATTCTTATTTGCTTTATATTCATCTTGACACAATTGCTTATATCACTATTGTTGCATGTATTATTAAATATTTCATATAGTTGAATACAATTAGTTGATTAAATTATTTTAACCCTCATTGTATAATCTAGTTCAATCAATTATCTTGTTGAAATTAATTAGTGGGAGAGAAAATTTAAAAGCCTCCTAATCACCCCCCTCTATTCGGCATCCTCGATCTTACATTGCTGACTGTCAGTATGTGCTGTTTTATTTCCATATACAACCTCAAATGGCTAGCTGAGTTTTCTCTGAGATTTACTTCTTTCTGGTCGTGACATATGCTAACTGTCAGCATGCACTGTCACTTCTCAGTGTTGCATCTAGGTCCCTATTATTGTCGATTTTGATTATTGATGACATTAAGTGTTTTTGACTAATCATGTCTTTGAGTTATATGTATGCAGAAATCTAAGAGTTATTTCGCCTAAGGTCGCAGTATTGCCAAAGTCGCAAGCACAAGGTCGGCAAGTAGAAAGCCGCAGAGACCTAAGCTATCTGGAGGATCTGCAAGTCGCAAGTGTTGGATCAAGGATGCCGACTAGAGGGGGGGGTGAATAGGAGGCTTTTAAAAACTTTAAAACTTAAAGCAAATAAAGAACAAATCAAGAACAAATAATATAAGCAAGGGAAAGAGAACGAACACAATGATTTTTACCGAGGTATCGGAGACTCGCCCAGTCTCCACTAATCCTCGTTGAAGCACTCAAATCACTTGAGTCTTGCCTCAATATCCACAAAGGATATTATCACTAATGGTTGCTCCTTGTCCACTCCGGAAAGGCGAGCACCGATGCCTTGTACATACTTGCCGAGCCTCTCCGACAATCTCCGAACGGAGAGATCAACGGCCACGCCTCCGAACCGTCTAGGTGAGGGCGCTCACCAAGAGTAACAGGCAGCGAGGTCTTCTCTAGACCTCCAAACACGCACCGAGAAGCTAAGTATATGCAAATGCAAAAGAACGGAAAAACTCGGTGGATCGGAAAGCACTCGACTTGATCAAAAGATCAAGATTTTATATAAGAAACTAATGCTCAAGAGTGTATATGAAATAATGCTGCTTGTTCTAAGAAACACATGCTCAAAGCCCCTATTTATAGCCTCAAGAAGTAAATGAACCGTTGGAACTAGGGCTGAAAATCAGCAACCCAAACTGACAGTCAGTTTGCCTAACTGACAATCAGTTCAGTGCACAACGGCCGACAAAATTTACGGACGAAAACTTTGCTAGCCGTTCGTTGTCGAAAAAGGAAAGCTGGAACCCACAACTGACAGTCAGTTACACAAACTGACAGTTAGTTCGACCACAGTCACGACCAAAACCAAATAGAAACTCAGTTAAAAACTTTGTGGTCGAAACCCCAACTGACAGTCAGTATGAACAAACTGACAGTCAGTTTAGTACAAAAATTTTGAGCACAAAATACACCCTCTCTGGACAATTGTCAGTTTAAACTAACTGACATTCAAACTGACAGTCAACATGAACAAAAACAGAGATAACTTTAAAACCAGAAATCCAAAAGAGGTGTTTAATAGCTCGTTGGAAAGATAATTTCAAGGGCTACAATTTTGTCAATAGAAGCAAAAGTCAGATCTGCCTAGATATTTCTGAAAATTACAAATACTCTTCTGTTGTCAAAAACTGAACTAAAAAACCAGATTTTTCAAATAAGTTCAAAACCAAATCTAACCAAAAAGATGCAATGCAATGACCTATGTTTTCTCGGTTTGCGTTGGAGATAAAGAGAGGACTTTCGCCACCCCTCTTTATAGTACGGTTTAAAACTAGAAAATAATTTCCCTAACCGATCATCTCCAAACTCCGAGATCGGTAAAAATAAAATCTCATAATACCTGAGGTCTTTCGCATCTTCATGATTTGCGTCTCATCTTTTGCTCTCCTGCATCTTGTGCTTCACTTCAAGTCGGGTTTATCTTGATCATCTTGTATTTCTTCCCAACTGATCCCTGTATCAATTTATCTCAAAAGCACAATTAGTCCGGAACACTTTGTTTTCATTAATCATCAAAATTAGGGTTAGGCATGAAGGCCTAGATGCAGCACTTATTTCAAATGAGGCTATGTCCAAGGAGAAGGACATACATTCCACCTCCGAGCATATTAAGAATGAGGATTTCATTGTGGAGGATCGGTAGCTTTCTAGCAAGCTCAAAGACGTCATCGACTTGGTTTGCCTAAGAAAGACAAAGGCGAACTCTTGCAAGAAGAGCTCAAAGAAAGCTAGACAGAAAGCGTCAAGATCAAAGTCTTCATCTCACGACAAATCTATATGCCTTATGGCATGTGACTCGACGGTATCAAATACTAACTTCTCTAATGATGAGCTTATGGATATGATTGTAGAGTTAAATGACTTGCTTGGCAATATGAATAAAAGTTTTTGCACTTTAAAGAATAACTTCTCATTTTTGAAAGTGGAATTTCAAGAGTTGAAAAGTTCTTATGATTCTTTGCTTGCCAAGGAAGTTATTAGCTCCACAACTACCTTAGATGATAGAGTTGCTTGTGACTTGCTTATTGATCTATCCTTAGAGTCACATACTTCCACTTCACATGACTTAAGTGTTAATTCTTGTTTAGACTCAAATACTAGATTTGTGGACACTAGTACTTCATGTGATAATTTGTCTATTGATTCATTTATTGATTCACATGCTTGTACAGTTGTTACTAGTAACTCACACCATGATTTATCCAGTGACTCATCTTTATGCCATGGTGTTAGTACTAGTTGCTCCTCATTTGATATGTCTAGCTCATCTAGTGATTCTATTGCTATGCCTTCTAGTTCATGATCTTTGTGATGATATGTCGCCATGTTCTCATTCGCATCATGCTTCATGTGTTAACACGGTATCATCTCATGTACATAAAATTGAAAATGATGAACTTAAGACTAAAATAAATAGATTGAGTCATGACCCTACTAGATATCATATGAGTAGTGCTATGCTTGTTAAACCCCTTTAGATCATAGATATTCATTTAAAAAGGAAAAATTAAATCATTCTCACTCATCTAGTAAGAGGTATCGCATATTTCACCGCACTCATACCATTTCATTTGAAAAGCCCTGTTGAACTTCATGTTCCGCATGTCACTTAATAGGGCAACATTCGCATGAGTGTGTATTTAACCCTTTCAGAATTGGTTCTTTTGACTCTTAGTTGATTTCTTGTTCTAGAAGGGGTTTAATTGCAAAACTTGTTGATTTCCATTTTCAAAAACATAAAGATAGAGCCATTTGGGTACCAAAAGATTTATGCGATAAGGCCAGAGGGCCTCGTAAGGTCTGGGTACCTAAAAGGGCTTGAATCTTGATTACAAAATCCTTTTTGGAAATTTTTTTTGCAAAATATGTGTCATGCATTAAAAATCATTTCTGTAAATTTTCATTTCAATTGGATTTGATTTGAGCAACATTTGATTTTTCACAAATCAAATCTGAAATCTGCATCTTCAAACTTTTTGTGGTTTTTGACTGATTTTTCATTTTTATATCTCTTAATTGGTTGGCTTTCTGAAGAAAGTTTATACATGATATTTTGATTGGTCATTATTGTTATTTCATTTCAAAATTTTTGGAAGATAACTCAAGTGAAAATCAAAAAATTATCTTTGGCGTCAATCGTCAAGGAAATGTGGTAGGCTTGGGTAAAATTACAATATCGAATGATCTTTCTATTTCAAATGTTTTACTTGTTGAATCTCTGAATTTTAATTTGCTTTCCGTTGCACAAATTTGCGATCTTGGATTTCGTTGCACATTTTATCCCAAAGAAGTTTTAGTTGAAAGTTTGAATGACAATTCATTAATTTTCAAAGGCTTTCGTTTTGGAAATCTTTATCTTGTTGATTTTCATTCAAAAGATGCATCTCTTTCAACATGTCTGGTCTCTCAAACCTCAAAAGGTTGGTTATGGCATAGAAGGTTTGGACATGTTGGTATGCATCAATTGAAAAAGCTTTTAAAACGTGATTTGGTTGTTGGCTTAAAAGATGTGAATTTTGAAAAGGATAACCCTGTAGCGCTTGTCAAGCTGACAAGCAAGCAGCTACTTCACATCCTATTAAGCGCGTTCTTTCAACTTGCAAACCTCTGGAACTGCTGCATATGGATTTATTTGGACCTTCTGAGTTCCAGAGTATCGGGGCAACAACTATGGTTTTGTTATTGTTGATGATTTTACTCGCTATACTCTGGTTTTCTTTATTTCTCAAAAATCTGAAATCCCCGATGTTTTCAAAAGTTTTGCTAAACGTGTTTCAACTGAATTCGAATTTTCCATCAAGAAAATCCGTAGTGATCATGGTGGAGAATTCGTTAATTCAACCTTATTTGATTTTTGTGATTCGCTTGGAATTAAACACGAATTTTCTACCTCTTACACTCCACAGCAAAATGGAGTTGTGGAAAGGAAAAATCGAACACTAATAGAAATGGCAAGAACAATACTAAGTGAGTATGATACTCCTATTCGCTTTTGGGCTGAAGCCGTACATACTGCTTACTATTCTATTAATCGGCTTTATTTGCATCCTCTTCTGAACTTAACTCCTTATGAACTTCTTATTGGACGTAAGCCAAACATTTCTTATTTTCGAGTTTTTGGGTGTAAATGTTACATTCTTAAGAAAAGAAATTTTGGTGGAAAATTTCAAAGAAGAGTAGATGAAGGCTTTCTAGTCGGATACTCCACAACTAGCAAAGCCTATCAAGTTTTTAATAAAAATACTAGCTGTATTGAAGAATCTTGTGACATAAATTTGATGAACTAATGACTCACAAAAGGAGCAAGTCTCTCATAAAGTTTCAGGTGAAGATCTTCAAGAAGCCATGAAGAAGATTACCATTGGAGATATCAAACCAAGAGAAGATGATCAAGAAGATGATGAGAACATTGAGAATGATGATCAAAATGTATCATCACCTCAAATTGACCCTCCAGAACCAAGTCAAGAAGAAACAGCACAAGATGAAGCACCAAGACAGCACCAGACCATCATCAAGGATCACCCTCTAGATCAAATATTGGGTGACGTCAGTAAGGGTGCTCAAACTCGCTCTCGTATTGCTTCATTTTGTGAACATCATTCTTTTATATCATCTCTAGAACCTAAACATGTAGATGAAGCGCTTAATGATTCTGATTGGGTTAATGCTATGCATGAGGAACTTAATAACTTTTCTAGAAATGAAGTTTGGACTTTAGTTGAAAGACCCAAGGATCATAATGTAATTGAAACAAAATAGGTTTTCAGAAATAAGCAAGATGAAAATGGTGTAGTTGTTAGAAACAAAGCTCGTCTTGTTTCACAAGGTTTTACTCAAGTCGAAGGTTTAGACTTTGGTGAAACTTTTGCACCTGTGGCAAGACTTGAAGCTATTCGTATACTTCTTGCTTATGCATCTAGCTTTAATATTAAGTTATTTCAAATAGATGTAAAAAGTGCATTTTTAAATGGTGAGATATCTGAACTTGTCTTTGTTAAACAACCTCCCGGTTTCGAAGATTCTAAATTTCTAAACCATGTGTTTAAATTGTCTAAAGCTCTCTATGGTCTCAAGCAAGCTCCTCAAGCTTGGTATGAGTGACTTAGAGACTTTCTTTTATCAAAAGGTTTTAAAATTGGGAAGGTTGATACAACATTGTTTACAAAGAAAATTGAAAAAGAATTGTTAATTTGTCAGATATATGTTGATGATATTATCTTCGGATCTACTAATGAATTTTTTTGTCATGAGTTTGGAGAAATGATGTCTAGGAAATTCGACATGTCAATGATCGGAGAGCTAAAGTTCTTCCTTGGACTTCAAATCAAGCAACTCAAGAACGGTATGTTCGTGAGTCAAATGAAGTACGTGAAAGACCTGCTCAAACACTTTGGGATGGAAGATGCTAAGGCTATCAAAAACCCCCATGGCAATAAATGGACACCTCGACTTGGACAATAATGGAAAATCGGTTGATTCTAAACTGTATAGGTCTATGATTGGTAGCTTGTTATATCTTACTGCATCTAGGCCTGATATCATGTTTAGTGTGTGTTTATGCGCTAGATTTTAGTCAGATCCTAAGGAATGTCATTTAATTGCTATTAAAAGGATCCTTAGGTATTTGAAATGCTATCCCAACCTAGGTCTTTCATATCCGAAAGATGCAAACTTTGAATTAATTGGATATTCGGATTCTGATTATGCTGGGTGCAAGATTAATCGAAAAAGTACATCTGATAGCTGTCAGCTTTTGGGGAGATCTTTAGTATCATGGTCATCTAGAAAACAGAATTCTGTAGCTTTCTCTACAGCTGAAGCGCAATATGTGTCTGCAGGCAGTTGTTGTGCTCAAATTCTGTGGATGAAGCAGAAATTTTTGGATTATGGAATTAAATTTGATAAAGTGCCACTCTTGTGTGATAATGAAAGTGCCATTAAAATTACAAATAATCATGTTCAACATTCTAGAACTAAGCATATTGAAATACGGCACCATTTTATAAGAGATCATGTGGCAAAAGGAGATATTGAAGTGAGTTATATCAGAACTGATATGTAACTAGCAGATATTTTCACCAAATCCTTAGATGAAACCAGATTTTGCTTTCTGAGAGGTGAATTGAACATTATTGATATATAAAATGCGAGTTGATCTAAGATAAATGTCTGACTTTCCTGTCCTCCCGCCTTTTTGTGCTTGATGACAAAGGGGGAGAGATTCTTGAGTTCCTTGCTTCATTAAAGACATTGTTTATGCTTGGGGAGAGATTATGGAGAAAGATTCTTGAGATATCTCATGATCTATCATTATAGATTCATCATTGTAGACTTACTCTCAAATTTCAAATGACTCATATGGGTATTTATATATGCATGCATTTAGGGGGAGTTCTTGAATATCTGTTAATTATGCATATACTTAGGGGGAGTCATTTGATTTTATTCATTTAAACACTTGTTGTCATCAATCATGAAAAAGGGGGAGATTGTTGCATCTAGGCCCATATTATTATGGATTTTGATTATTGATGACATTAAGTGTTTTGATCTAATCATGTCTTTGAGTTATATGTATGTAGAGACCTAAGAGCTATTTAGCCTAAGGTCGCAGTATTGCCAAAGTCGCAAGCACAAGGTCAGCAAATAGAAAGCCGCAGAGACCTAAGCTATCTAGAGGATCTGCAAGTCGCAAGCACAAGCTCGCAAGCCGAGGACGAAAGCACAAGGTCGCAGTGTCGTCAGAGGTTGCAAGTCCAAGGTCACCAAGATGTGCAAAGGACTTAAGGTAAAATGAGTTTTTATTTTGTATCGGTCTCGGTGTTTGGAGGTTGATCAGTTTATAGAAAATTTGTTTCTTAGTTTCAACTGTACTATAAAGAAGGGTTTCAAATTCTCTCTACATTTTCAGTATAAACCGAGAAACTACTAGGTCATTATATTGCATTTGTTTCGGTTGTATTTGATTTGGATTTTCAGATGAGTTTTTGATAGTAGAAGAGTTTTTGCTTTTTTTAGAAAGATATAGGCAGATCTGGCTTTTATTCTATTGAAAAAACGATAGCCCTTTAAATTATCTTTCAAACAAGCTATCAAACACTTAAATCAGATTTCTGGATCAAAAGTTATGGATATTTTTATCCAAACTCACTGTCAGTTATTTGGTTTTTCAGTTGAGTTTTTGACAGCAGAAGAGTTTTTGTATTTTCTAGAAAGATCTAGGCAGATCTGGTTTTTTTTTGTTGACAAAAATGTAGACCTTTAAATTATCTTTCAAACTAGCTATTAAACTCTCAATTTGCATTTATGGATTTGAAGTTATGGGTGTTTTTATTCATGTTGACTGTCAGTTTGCTATGTTGACTGTCAGTTTGTGTTAACTGATAGTTGTCCAGAAAGGTTGTTTTTTGAGCTGAAACTTTTTGAACTAAACTGACTGTCAATATGACCATGCTGACTGTCAGTTTGCATTTCGACCTCAATCCATTTTGTTTGAGTTTCTGTTTCAACTGGTCGATGCTTTGGTCGAACTGACTGTCAGTTTGGGGTTTCAGTTTCCATATACGACCACAAACGGCTAGCAATTTTTTATCCGTAATTTTTATCGGCCGTTGTGTTTGTAACTGACTGTCAGTATGGTAAACTGACTGTCAGTTTGAGCTGCTGATTTTCAGCTCAAGCTCTAACGGCTAATTTGATCCTTGAGGCTATAAATAGAGCCTTTGAGCATTTGTTTTATACATCCAGCAGCCTTGCATTCTTATACACTCTTGAGCTTTAGTCTTTTACACAAAATCTTGATCTTTTGATCAAGTTGAGTGTTTCTGAGATCCACCGAGTTTTTCAGTTCATAGCATTTGCATACTCATAGTTTCTCGGTGCGTGTTTGGAGGTCTAGAGAAGACCTTGCTGCTCGTTACTCTTGGTGAAGGCCCTCACCTAGACGATTTGGTGGCGTGGCCGTTGATCTCTCCAGTTCGGAGTTTGTCGGAGAGACTTGGCATATTGTAAAAGGCATCGGTGCTCGCCTTTCCGAAGTGGACAAGGAGCAACCACTAGTGAGAAATATCCTTCGTGGATATTGAAGCAAGACTTAATTCACTTGAGTGCTTTAACGAGGATTAGGGGAGACTGGGCGAGTCTCCGAGACCTCGGGATAAATCGTTTGTTCGTTCTCTCTAAATTATCTTTTAATATATTAATCGTTTTTGGTTCTTCTCTTTGAAAAAGTTGTTCTTTTATTGAAAAGATTTTTAGCCTCCTATTCACCCTCGTCTAGTCGGCATCCTTGATCCTACAAGAAGAAGCAGCACAAGAAGCACCAAGGCAACATCAAACCATCACCAAGGATTACCCTCTAGATCAAATACTGGGTGATGTCAGTAAGGGTGTTCAAACTCGCTCTCGTATTACTTCTTTTTGTAAGCATCATTCGTTTGTATCTTCACTAGAATCTAAACTTGTTGATGAAGCTCTTAGTGATTCTTATTGGGTAAATGCTATGCATGATGAACTTAATAATTTTTCTAGAAATAAAATTTGGACTTTAGTAAAAAGACTCAAGGATCATAATGTGATTGGAACAAAATGGGTTTTTAGAAATAAGCAAGATGAAAATGGTGTAGTCATTAGAAACAAAGCTCGTCTTGTTACTCAAGGTTTTTCTCAAGTTGAAGGTTTAGACTTTGGTGAAACCTTTACACCGGTAGTAAGACTTGAAGCTATTCGTACATTTCTTACTTATGCATCAAATTTTAATATTAGATTATTTCAAATGGATGTAAAAAGTGCCTTTTTAAATGGTGAGATATCTGAACTTGTCTTTGTTGAACAACCTCCCGGTTTCGAAGATTCTAAATCTCTAAACCATGTGTTTAAACTGTCTAAAACTCTCTATGGTCTCAAGCAAGCTCTTCGAGCTTGGTATGAACGACTTAGAGATTTCTTTTATCAAAAGGTTTTAAGATTGGGAAGGTTGACACAACTCTCTTTACAAAAATAATGGAAAAAGAATTGCTCATTTGTCAGATATATGTTGATGATATTATTTTTGGATCTACTAATGAATATTTCTGTCATGAGTTTGGAGAAATGATGTCTAGGGAATTTGAGATGTCAATGATCGGCGAGCTAAGCTTCTTCCTTAGACTTCAAATCAAGTAACTCAAGAACAGAACGTTCGTGAGTCAAACGAAGTATGTGAAGGACTTACTCAATAGCTTTGGGATGGAAGATGCTAAAGCAGTTAAAACTCCCATGGCCACTAATGGACATCTTGATATGGACAACAATGGAAAATCGGTTGATTCTAAATTCTATAGGTCTATGATTGGTAGTTTCCTATATCCTACTGCATTTAGGCCTGACATCATGTTTAGTGTTTGCTTATGTGCTAGATTTCAATCAGACTCTAAACAATGTCATTTGATTGCTATTAAAAGAATCCTTAGGTACTTGAAATGCTACCCCAATTTAGGTCTTTGGTATCCGAAAGATGCAAACTTTGAATTAATTGGTTATTCAGATTCAGATTATGCTGGCTGTAAAATTGATAGAAAGAGCACATCTGGTAGTTGTCAACTTTTGGGGAGATCACTAGTATCTTGGTCATCTAAGAAACAAAATTCTGTAGCTCTCTCCACCGCCGAAGCGGAATATGTGTCGGCGGGTAGTTGTTGTGCTCAAATTTTTTGGATGAAGCCAACATTCTTGGATTTAGGAATTACATTTGAAAAAGTGCTACTCTTGTGTGATAATGAAAGTGCCATGCAAATAATCCTGTTCAATACTCTAGAACTAAACATATTGAAATACGACACCATTTTATAAGAGATCATGTGGCAAAAGGGGATATAGATGTGAATTGCATTAGAACTGAGTTGCAACTAGCAGATATCTTCACCAAACCTTAGATAAGAGTAGATTTTGCTTTCTCAGAGATGAATTGAATATAATTGATATTTCAAATGCTAATTGATATGTTTAAGTGTATTAAAATATATTTTATTCCCTCTCTGGTCAAAATTTGCTATCTGGTCGAATTGGTTGCCCATGCTGATAGTCAGCATCCCAAACTGACTGTCAGTTTCAAAACTCAATTCTGTGTACTGACTGTCAGTGTTGTACACTAATTGTCTGTTCCATGTTTCTGGTTTTTGTGCTGACTTTCAGTATATTACACTGACTATCAGTGTGTGTCCCCAAAACCCTAAAACTCTCGTTTTTGTTCATGTCTCGTCCCCTCCTTCTCTCGCCGCCGGTGCTTCCTCGTCGGGCTGCGCCATCACCTCACCGCCCCGCCGCCTCATCGCACCGCCGCCGCACCGCGCCACAGCCTCATCGCGCCGCCGCCTCACCGCACCATCTCACCTCGTCGTGTTTAGGCGCCGCGCCGTGCCTCGCCTAGGGCATCCGCGCTGTGCTTCCTCGTTGTTGCAGCCTCACCGGTGTCGTACCTCTCCTCGCCGTTCCCCTACCTCACTGGTCCTGTTCGCCGCCGTCTTCCCTTCAACGTACGTCGGCTTCCCTGTTCGGTTCTCTGCTCAGGTCTCTGTTTTTCTGCTCTCTGTTTTCCTTTCGTCATGTATGATCAGCCATCTTCGTCTCAATGTGTTGCCCGTCGAAAGAACGCTGCAAACAGCAGTCATTCAACGGGTCAGCTGTCTGAGTCCCATTCTTCGCCTCCACCCAAGCGCGTCCCTGTGGATTATTCCCGATGGCATGCAAGTCGCCTCCGCACCCTTCGCTCCACAAACCTTATCTACTGCCACGTTCCACTGGTCACGACACTTGCAGCGTTCTCACTTTCTACATGAACCTCCACCTTGACCTCTGGACCAGCATCTACTGTCGTGTCCCCATCTTTGTCTACCGCTCTCTTTCTTAGCAGATGATTGCCTCTCGCACAGGCATCGTTTCTCTAGCGGATTCCTTCGCCTTTGTTGGGATCAGAGATCTCGTCTTTGACTCGTCTCTTCACTGGGCCGATGAGCCCATCCGCCAGTTCTATGCCACAGTATTTATCTCTCCCCAACGCGACTCACTGACCTTTATGACAGGCCTCCAGGTCCACACTGTCATGAAGGAGCAGTTTGAGGTCGCTCTTGGACTGGTTCATCCCGCTTCTGGACACCGGCTCCACACCCTTTCTGATCTTGAGCATCGGGAGGTGGCCATGCTCTACTCCGGCCCCTTCCAGCTCTGTCACATTGTTGGCCTGCGCCGCAATGATGACCTGGCCCTGAGGATCCTCCGTCTCACTCTACTCCCGATGACTAGAGACAGGGCCAGGGTCACTTATCTTGCTCTCCATGTCTTGATCTCCATTTTTCGAGAGGAGCCATTCGACGTCGCTGATCTCCCCATCAGTGAGATTCAGCATGTTCTTCTTGCTCCCCGCCGCCATCTGGTGTATGCTCCATACATCATGGCGATGCTTCTTCATATCTGGGTCGTTGACACTGAGCTTCCTCGGCCCCACCATCCGCTTGTCTTCTACCTTCCGGGCCAGGCAGATCGGCTTCTTGGTGCTCGCCCTGCAGCTACAGTTGGACCCGCCTCTCCTGCATCTAAAGACGATGAAGCGAGTGAGTCAGGTGATGAGGCTGCAGCACAGGCAACAGATCCGGCACTGACTGGAGATAGGAGCACCGGATCCTGCTCCCTTTCTCAGCTCCAACAGGTGATCCAGACTTAGCAGCAGATCCTGCGCACTCAGGAGAAGCATCACCAGATCTTACTTCTTCTGCTTGCCCAGTAGGAGCAGATTCTGGACCGTTTGCCCTCATCTGGCGCGTCAGTTCCTCACAAGAGGGCCCGTCCAGCTCCCTCCTCGCCAGGATCAGCCTCAGGACGTGCTGCACCAGCCTCCGCTGCTCCAGCTTCTCCAGTGGATCTCCAGTAGGCTCTAGAGATATAGCCATTTTAGGTTTCTCTTCTAATGATGAGCCTTAGGCTGTGCTTTCTGTGTCGGCTCCCGCTTTTTTGTGCTTGATGCCAAAGGGAGAGAATTTTGTATGACTTTGTGGTTTGTTATGGATGTTATGGTTGGATATTTTTGTATGATAGTATGAATTTTATGTTTTCTTATATGGATATATGGACGCCTTCTCCTTCTTATATGATGTTATGGATGTGATGTGGATGGTTTATATATATATATATATATATATATATATATATATATATATATATATATATATATATATATATATATATATGTGTGTGTGTGTGTGTGTGTGTGTGTGTGTGTGTGTGTGTGTGTGTTGAATGATCTTGACTTATGATCAGGGGGAGATTTATGATGTTGATTTGAGATCTTATGCATATACTCAGGGAGAGTTATTCATTTTTTATTACCAAACACTTGTTGTCATCAATCATTAAAAAGGGGGAGATTATTTGACGTAGGCCTTTATGCCTAACCTGATTTTGATGATTAATGAAAACAAGCATTTCAAACTAATTGTGTTTTTGAGCTATTTGATACAGAGCTGTGTTAGGAAGACATGCAAGATGATCTAGATGAACTCAACGTGAAAAAGAGATAAAGCACAAGTCACAAGATACAAAGACAAGACGCAAATCGCAAGATTGAAGTTGCAAAGGATCTAAGGTAAAATCTGTTTTTATTTTTACCGATCACGGTGTTCTGGAGTTTGATCGGTTTTGAAATTTATATTTCAACCGTACTATAAAGAGGGGTTGCAATTCTTCTCTACATTTTCAGCATAAACCAAGAAACTGTTAGGTCACTGCATTTAATTCTTTTCGGTTAGATTTGATTTGGTTTTTCAGATGAGTTTTTGACAATAGAAGTATTTTTGCATTTTCTAGAAATATCTAGGCTGATATGGGTTTTACTTTTGCTGACAAAAATATAGCTCTTTAAATTATCTTTCAAACGATCTATAAAACACTTCAATCAGATATCTGGATTAAAAGTTATGGCTGTTTTTATCCACGTTGACTGTTAGCATGTAATGCTGACTATCAGCATGAAATGTCAGTTTTCTTTGCTGTCATTTGTCCAGAGAGTGTGTTTTTTGAACTGAAATTTTTTGACCTATGCTGACTATCAGCATGAGTTTCGACCTCTAGCTGTTTTGTTTGTGAGTTTGTTTTAACTGGTCGTTTTTATGGTCGAAGCTGACTGTCAGCATGAGTTGACAGTTTCTATATACGACCACAAACGGCTAGCTAAGTTTTATCCATGATTTTTGTCGAGTTGAGGTAATGGACGCTGACTATCAGCATGTGTTGCTTGTTGCATCTAGGTCTTTATGCCTAACCTGATTTTGATGATTAATGAAAACAAGCTTTTCAGACTAATCGTGTTTTTGAGATATTTGATACAGAATTTTGTTGGGAAGACATGCAAGTTGATCAAGACGAAACCAATGTGAAAAAGAAAAAGCACAAGTCGCAAAGTACAAAGACGAGACGTAAATCGCAGGATTAAAGATGCAAAGAACCTGAGGTAAAATCTATTTTTATTTTTTCTGATCTCGGTGTTTTGGAGGTTGATCGGTTTAGAAATTTGTTTGTGGTTTTAACCGTACTATAAAGAGGGGTTGCAAGTCCTCTCTACATTTCCAGCATAAACCGAGAAACTGTTAGGTCACGGCATCTTTTTTTTTGTTGGATTTGATTTGGTTTTTCAGATGAGTGTTTGACAGCATAAGAGTTTTTTCATTTTCTAAAAAGATCTAGACAGATCTGGCTTTTTCTTCTGTTTACAAAAATATAGCCCTTTAAATTATCTTTCAAACGAGCTATAAAACTCTTTAATAGGATTTCTGGATCAAAAGTTATGATCATTTTTATCTATGGTGACTGTCAGTATGCAATACTGACTGTCAGTCTGAATGCCAGTCTGTTTAAACTGACAATTGTCTAGAGAGCATGTTTTTTTGAGCTAAAATGTTTTGAACTATGCTGACTGTCAGCATGTGTTGCTGACTGTCAGCATGAAGTTCAACCTCGAGCTGTTGTTTTTGAGAATTTGTTTTAACTGGTCGTTTTTGTGGTCGATGTTGACTGTTAGCATGTGATGCTGATTGTCAATATGAGGTGTCAATTTTCATATACGACCACAAACGGATAGCAAAGTTTTAACCGTAATTTTTGTCAGCCGTTGAGGTAGATGCTGACTATCAGCATGAGTTGCTGACTGTCAGTATGTGTTGTTTTGTTTCCATATACGACCTCAAACGGCTAGCTGAGTTTTTTCCGGATTTTACTTTTTTCTGGTCGTGACCCATGCTGACTGTCAGCACATGCCATGGTGACTATCAGCATGCACTGTTTCTTTTATTTGCAAGCTCCAACGGCTAATTTGATTTTTTGGGCTATAAATAGAGGCTTTGAGCTATTGTTTCATACACCAAGAAGCATCTCTCTCTTATACACACTTGAACATTTGTTTTAGAGTTAAAAAATCTTGATCTTTTGATCAAGTCGTGAGTTTTGTTATCCACCGAGTTTTCTGTTCGTATCATTTTTGTATATTTAGAGTTTCTCCGTGATTGTTGGAGGTCTATGAGAGACCTTACAATCTATTACTCTTGGTGAACACCCTCACCTAGACGGTTTGGTGACGTGGCCGTTGACCTCTCCTGTTCGGAGATTGTCGAAAAGTCTCGGCGTGATTGTAAAAGGCATCAGTGCTCGCCTTTCCGGAGTGGACAAAGAGCAATCACTAGTGAGAAATATCCTTCGTGGATATTGAAGTAAGACTCATTCATTTGAGTGCTTCAACGAGGAGTAGGGAGATTGTGCGAGTCTCCGAGACCTTGAAAAAAATCCTTGTGTTTATTCTCTTTCTCTTTTAATTGTGCAACATATATTCATTTGTTCTTTCTTTGCAAAAGTTGTTTTCATTTGAAGTTTTTTTAAAGCCTCCTATTCACCCCCCTCTAGCCAGCATCCTCGATCTTACACGTGGTATCAGAGCGTGGTCTCTCAATTAAATAGGCTTTACCGCCTAGAGAGAGGATGACGTCAAATGAGGGATTTCATCTCGGTCATACCGGTCGTGCGCCTATTTTTGATGGGACTAACTATCCTTATTGGAAAGTGCGCATGTCGGTATTTCTAGAGGCCATGGGGCTTGATGTATGGGATATTGTTAAGTTTGGGTTTACTCCTCCGATGATCCGGCAAGTTCTTCAGATGATGACAGGAGAAAACTACACTTAAACGCCCGTGCTAAAAATGCTCTCTTTGCCGATTTGTCTTTAAATGAGTTCAACCGTATGAGCAATCTTACCACCGCTTACAACGTTTGGACCACCCTCGAAGAAATATATGAGGGCACTACTAAAGTCAAAGAGGCAAAGTTGCTCATGATAAGACAACGATACGAAATATTCACCATGTCGTCAACTGAGTCTGTAGATTCCATGTTTACTCGGTTGAACAATATTGTGAATGAACTCAAGGGGTTAGGAGTTATTTTTACTGACATCGATATTGTAAGAAAAATGCTCAGGACTCTTCCAGAAAATTTTGACACTCTAATGACGGTACTCACCAACTCGGACCTGTCGACCATCACACCTACTGATCTCTATGGGAACCTCATCACCCATGAGATGCATCGAAAGGAGAAGAAGGAAGCAGCCGAACCTTCGGAGACGAAAAAGAAGGTGTTGGCTTTCAAAGCCGGCTCCAAAAATGACTCTTATGGTAGCTCCTCCGACGAAGATCTAGCTCTTATGGTAAAGAATAATCAAAAACTTCTTCGCAGGTTACACAAGAAAGGAGTCAACATCGACACACGACCAAAGGAGCCAAAGCAATCGAACTACAAGGACATCATATGCTACGGATGTCACGAAAAGGGACATATAGTCTCAAGATGTCCAAACAAGAACAAGACTTGGGACAAGAAGAAGAAATTCTTCAAGAAGAACAATGGTGCAACCAAAGAAGTTTGTTTTGGAGAATGGATGTCCGGAGGAGAGATCGAGCTCCGACTCTGACTCCAACAATGAAGGAGGTTGCTCCAAGAAACTAGCTGGACTAGCTCTCGGAAACATTTTGACTAGTCCATCCTTTTGTCTTATGGCTAAAGGCGATGAAAAGGTGAACTACAAAACCAGTGGAAAAACATTGGGTGCTAGACAGCAGATGCTCCGAGCATATGACCGGTAACAAGAAGTTGTTCACCTCATTGGAAGACAACTCAAGCAAAAACCAAAAAATCACCTTTGGCGACAATCGTCAAGGAAATATGGTAGCCTTGGGTAAAATTGCAATATCCAATGATCTTTCAATTTCGAATGTTTTACTTGTTGAATCTCTAAATTTTAATTTGCTTTCCGTTGCACAAATTTGCGATCTTGGATTTCGTTGCACTTTTTATCCAAAAGAAGTTTTAGTTGAAAGTTTAAAAGATAATTCTTTGATCCTTAAAGGCTTTCATTTTGGAAATCTTTATCTTGTTGATTTTCACTATAAAAATGCATTTCTTTCAACATATCATGTCTCTCAAATCTCAAAAGGTTGGCTATGGCATAGAAGGCTTGCACATGTCGGAATGCATCAACTTAAAAAACTTTTAAACCGTGATTTGGTTGTTGGCTTAAAAGATGTAAATTTTGAAAATGATAAACTTTGTAGCGCCTGTCAAGCTGGCAAGCAAGTAGCTAGTTCACATCCGATTAAGCGTGTTCTTTCAACTTGCAAACCTTTGGAACTGCTGCATATGGATTTATTTGGACCCTCTGTGTTCCAAAGTATCGGGGGTAACAACTATGGTTTTGTTATTGTTGATGATTTTACTCGCTACACTTGGATCTTCTTTATTTCTCAAAAATCTGAAACCCCCGATGTTTTCAAAAGTTTTGCAAAACGTGTTTCAACTGAATTCGAACTTTCCATCAAGAAAATCCGTAGTGATCATGGTGGAGAATTCGTTAATTCAACCCTAGTTGATTTTTGTGACTCGCTAGGCATTAAACATGAATTTTCTACTTCTTACACTCCACAGCAAAATGGAGTTGTGGAAAGAAAAAATCGAACATTATTAGAGATGGCAGGAACAATGCTAAGTGAGTATGACACTCCTACTCATTTTTGGGCTGAAGCCATGCATACTGCTTGCTATTCTATTAATTGGCTTTATTTGCATCCACTTCTGAATTTGACTCCCTATGAGCTTTTTATTGGGCGTAAGACAAATGTTTCTTATTTTCGAGTGTTTGGTTGTAAATGCTACATCCTTAGAAAAAGAAACTTTGGTGGTATATTTCAAAAAAGAATTGACGAAGCTTTTCTAGTTGGATATTCCACAACTAGCAAAGCCTATCGTGTTTTTAATAAAAATACTAGTTGCATTGAAGAATCGTGCGACATAGAATTTGATGAAACTAATGGCTCGCAAAAGGAGCAAGTGTCTCGTGAAGTTTCAGGTGAAGTTCTTTAAGAAGCCGTAAAGAACATTACCATTGGAGACATCAAACCAAGAGAAGATGATCAAGAAGATGATGAGAATATGAGAATGATGATCAACATGTATCATCATCTCATATTGAACCACCATAACAAAATCAAGAAGAAGCAGCACAAGAAGAAGCACCAAGGCAACATTAAACGATTACCAAGGATCATCCTCTAGATCAAGTATTGGGTGATGTCAGTAAAGGTGTTCAAACTCGCTCTCGCATTGCTTCATTTTGTGAGCATCATTCTTTTGTATCTTCTCTAGAACCCAAACTTGTACTTGAAGCTTTTAGTGATCCTAATTGAGTAAATGCTATGCATGATGAACTTAATAATTTTTCTAGGAATAAAGTCTGGACTTTATAGAAAGACTCAAGGATCATAAGGTAATTGGAACAAAATGTGTTTTCAGAAATAAGCAAGATGAAAATGGTGTAGTAATTAGAAACAAAGTTCGTCTTGTTGCACAAGGTTTTTCTCAAGTCGAAGGTTTAGACTTTGGTGAAACCTTTGCACCAGTAGCAAGACTTGAAGCTATTCGTATACTTCTTGCTTATGCATCAAACTTTAATATTAAGTTATTTCAAATGGATGTAAAAATTGCCTTTTTAAATGGTGAGATATCTGAACTGGTCATTGTGGAACAGCCTCTCGGTTTCGAAGATTCAAAATTTCCAAACCATGTGTTTGAACTGACGAAAACTCTCTATGGTCTCAAGCAAGCTCCTCGAGTTTGGTATGAACGACTTAGAAAATTTCTTTTATTAAAAAGTTTTAAAATTGGTAAGGTAGACACAACTCTCTTTACAAAATGATTGAAAAAGATTTGTTGATTTGTCAGATATATGTTGATGATATTATTTTTGGGTCTACTAATGAGCACTTTTGTCATGGGTTTGGAGAAATGATGTCTAGAGAATTTGAGATATCAATGATCGGCGAGCTAAACTTCTTCCTTGGAGTACAAATCAAGCAACTCAAGAACGGTATGTTCGTGAGTCAAACGAAGTATGTGAAGGACTTGCTCAAGCGCTTTGGGATGGAAGATGCTAAACCAGTTAAAACTCCTATGGCCACAAATGGACATCTTGATATGGACAACAACGGAAAAGCGGTTGATTCTAAACTTTATAGATCTATGACTGGTAGCCTGCTTTATCTTATTGCATTTAGGCTTGGCATCATGTTTAGTGTTTGCTTATGTGCTAGATTTCAGTCAGCTCCTAAGGAATGTAATTTGATTGCTATTAAAAGAATCCTTAGGTATTTAAAATGCTACCAAAACATAGGCCTTTGGTATCCGAAAGATGTAAAATTTGAATTAATTGGTTATTTGGATTCAGATTATGCGGGTTGCAAAATTGATAAAAAAGCACATCTAGTAGTTGTCAACTTCTGGGGAGATCATTAGTATCATGGTCATCTAAGAAACAAAACTCCGTAGCTCTCTCCACTGCTGAAGCAGAATATGTTTCGGCAGGTAGTTGTTGTGCTCAAATATTGTGAATGAAACAAACATTTTTGGATTATGGGATTACATTTGAAAAAAGTGCCACTCTTGTGTGATAATGAAAGTACCATTAAAATTGCTAATAATCCTGTTCAACATTCTAGAACTAAGCATATTGAAATACGGCACCATTTTATAAGAGATCATGTGGCAAAAGGGGATATAGATGTAAGTTATATCAGAATTGAGTTGCAACTAGTAGATATTTTCATCAAACCCTTAGATGAGACCAGATTTTGCTTTCTCATAGGTGAATTGAACATTATTGATATTTCAAATGTTAGTTAATATGTTAATTGTATTAAAATATATTTTATTCTATCTCTGGTCAAAATTCTCTATCTAGTCGAATTGGTTGCCCATGCTGACAGTCAGCATCCCAAACTGACTGTCAGTTCCTTGCTTAGGATCCTAGTCGTAGCCTCTGGTCGAAGTCGTCGACCATGCTGACAGTCAGTTATGTGCTTCAGTTTTTGGTCGTAGCCACTGGTCAAATTGATGACCCACACTGACTGTCAGTTTCAAATCCCAGGTTTCTGTGTTGATAGTCAGTGCTCCACACTAACTGTCAGTGTGCATCCCCAAAACCCTAGCACTGTTTCTTTTTCCCGTGTCTCTTTGCCTCCTCCTCTCGCCGCCGCACCATCGCCTCACCTCCTCTCGCCGCCGCACCATCGCCTCACCTCCTCTCGTCGCCGCACCTCCTCGCACCACGCCTCACCTTGCCGCCATGCTGTGCCTCGACGTCCCCGGTCGCCACGACCACATCTCGCCGTGCGCTGCCGCGCCGCACCTCGCCATGACCACAACTTGCTGTGTCTCGCCGCCGCACTTCGCCGCCGCACCTCGCTGTCCCTCTGTTTTCCGCTGCTGAGCCGTGGTCGTCTTGTCACCTTGCCGTGCCTCTGCCTCACCTCACTGTGCTTCTAACTCACCGTCCCTGCTTGCCGCCGTCATTCCTTCGACGTTCGTCTGCTCTGTTTTGTTCTCCACAAAGGTCCCTGCTTCATCTCTCTGTTTTTCTTTTCATCATGTCTGATCAACCCTCGTCATCTCGACTCATTGCCCGTCAGAACAACGCTACAAACAGCAGTCGTTCAACGGGTCAGCCGTTTGAGACTCGCTCTTCTCCTCCGCCCGAGCGAGTCCCCGTGGATTACTCCCGGTGGCACGCTAGTCGCCTTCGCACCTTCCACTCCACAAACCCATACCTATTGCCGCGTCCCACTGGTCGCGATTCCTACCAAGTTCTCACCTTTTTCACGAACCTGCAGCTTGATCTCTAGACCAGCATCTACAGCCGCGTCCCCATTTTTGCGCATCGCTCTCTTTCTTGGCAGACGATTGCCTCCCGCACAGGCATCATCTCCCTGGCGGATTCCTTCGCTTCAGTAGGGATCAGAGATCTCGTCTCTGATTCCTCCCTCCACTGGGCCGATGAGCCCATTCGCCAGTTCTACGCCATAGTCTTCATATCTCCTCAGCGTGACTCGCTGACCTTCATGACAGGCCTCCAGGTCTACACTGTCATGAAGGAGCAGTTCGAGGCCGCTCTTGGACTGGTTCGTCCTGCCTCTGGATGCCAGCTCCACACTCTTCCTGATCTTGAGCATTGGGAGGTGACCATGCTTTATTCCGACCCCTTCCAGCTCCGTCACATCGCCAGTCTGCGTCGCGATGTTGACCTGGCCCTGAGAATTCTTCATCTCACTTTGGTCCCTATGACCGAGACAGGGCCAAAGTCACTTACTTTGCCCTCCATGTTTTGATTTCTATCTTCAGGGAGGAGCCTTTCGATGCTGCTGATCTCCTCATCACTGAGATTTAGCACATCCTTCTTGCCCCGCGTCGCCAGTTGGTGTATGCTCCATACATCATGGCGATGCTTCTTCATATCCGAGTCGTCGACTCTGAGCTCCCGCGGCCCCATCATCCTCTTCTCTTCTACCCTCCGGGCTAGGCTGATCGCCGTCTGGGTGCTCGCCCTGCAGCTGCACCTGGGCCCGACTCCCCTGCATCTGACAACGATGTCGTCGGTGAGTCTGGAGATGAGGCTGCAGGACAGGCAGCAAATCCGGCACCTACTGGAGACACGAGCATCGGATCCTCCCCTCTCGCTCAGCTCCAGCACTCTTTGGATCAGCTGCTCCAGACTCAGCAGTAGATTCTGCGCACCCAGGAGGAGCATCACCAGATCCTGGTTCGCCTTCAGGATCAGCAGGAGTAGATTCTGCGTCGTCTGCCAGCGTCAGCTTCCCCTGTCCCTCGCAAGAGGGCCCGCCCAGCTGCACCTTCGCCTGGTACAGCTTCAGGCTTTGCTGCACCGGCCTCCGCAGCTCCAGCTTCCACTCCTCCAGCTTCACCAGCCGTTGACCCTGGATCACCAACAGGCTCCGGAGATACAGCAATCCTCGGCTTCTCTTCTGATGATGAGCTCCCGCCTTTTTGTGCTTGATGCCAAAGGGGGAGAATTATTATGTCTTTTATGTTTTCGATATGGATATATTACTATGTCTTTTATATGTTATGGTTGGTTGGTTATGGAAATGTTTTTGATGTTTCTGCTGTATGGATGATTGACCATTTGTTATATATGATGTGTTTTTGTTATGGATGATTTCTTTATGGATATGGATGTTATCCTTATTGTTAATGGCTTATATATTTGTGATGATTGGTTCTTTGATATATTGATTGATTTTTATGATGTATATGGACTGATGATCAGGAGGAGAGTTATGATGTTGATTTGAGATCTTATGCATACACTCACAGGGAGTCAGGGGGAGTTACTCATCATTTTTTATTTTATTTTTATCAAACACTTGTTGTCATCAATCATCAAAAAGGGGGAGTTGTTGCATCTAGGCCTTTATGCCTAACCTAGTTTTGATGATTAATGAAAACAAGCATTTCAGACTAATTGTGTTTTTGAGATATTTGATACAGAGCTTTGTTGGGAAGACATGCAAGTTGATCAAGATGAAACCAACATGAAAAAGAAAAAGCACAAGTCGCAAAGTACAAAGACAAGACGTAAATCGCAGGATTAAAGATGCAAAGAACCTGAGGTAAAATCTATTTTTATTTTTATTGATCTCGGTGTTTTGGAGGTTGATCAGTTTAGAAATTTGTTTTGGGTTTTAACCGTACTATAAAGAGGGGTTGCAAGTCCTCTCTACATTTCCAGCATAAACTGAGAAACTTTTAGGTCACTGCATCTTTTTTTTTTGTTGGGTTTGATTTGGTTTTTTAGATGAGTTTTTGATAGTATAAGAGTTTTGCATTTTCTAGAAAGATCTAGGCAGATCTGGCTTCTTCTTCTGTTTACAAAAATATAGCCCTTTAAACTATCTTTCAAACGAGCTATAAAACTCTTTAATAGGATTTCTGGATCAAAAGTTATGGCTATTTTTATCCATGGTGACTGTCAGTATGCAATGCTAACTGTCAATCTGAATGTCAGTCTGTTTAAACTGACAATTGTCCAGAGAGCATGTTTTCTTGAGCTAAAATATTTTGAACTATGCTGACTGTCAGCATAAAGCTCGACCTCGAGCTGTTGTTTTTGAGAATTTGTTTTAACTGGTCGTTTTTGTGGTGTGATGCTGACTGTCAGTATGAGGTGTCAGTTTCCATATACGACCACAAACGACTAGCAAAATTTTATCTGTAATTTTTGTCAGCTGTTGAGGTAGATGTTGATTGTTAGCATGAGTTGCTGACTGTCAGTATGTGCTATTTTGTTTCCATATACGACATCAAACGGTTAGCTGAGTTTTCTCTGGATTTTACTTATTTCTGGTCGTGACCCATGTTGACTATCAGCATGCCATGCTGACTGTCAGCATGCACTGTTTTTTTTGTTTGAGAGCTCCAACGGCTAATTTGATTCTTTGGTCTATAAATAGAGGTTTTGAGCTATTGTTTCATACACAAAGTAGCATCCCTCTCTTATACACACTTGAGTATTTGTTTTAGAGTTAAAAATCTTGATCTTTTGATCAAGTCGTGAGTTTTGTGATCTACCAAGTTTTCTGTTCGCATCATTTTTGCATATCTAGAGTTTCTCGGTGATTGTTGGAGATCTAGGAGAGACCTTGCAATCTATTACGTTGACCTCTCCTATTCGGAGATTGTCGGAGAGGCTCAGCGTGATTGTAAAAGGCATCGGTGCTCGCCTTTCCAGAGTGGACAAGGAACAACCACTAGTGAAAAATATCCTTGGTGAATATTGAAGCAAGACTCATTCATTTGAGTGCTTCAATGAGGAGTAGGGGAGACTGGGCGAGTCTCCGAGACCTAAAAAAATCCTTGTGTTTGTTCTCTTTCTCTTTTAATTGTGCAATATATATTATTTGTTCTTTCTTTGCAAAAGTTGTTTTAATTTGAATTTTTTTAAAGCCTCTTATTCACCCCCCTCTAGTCGGCATCCTCGATCCTACATTGTTGACTGTCAGTATGTGCTATTTTATTTTCATATACAACCTCAAACGGTTAGCTGAGTTTTCTCCGAGATTTACTTCTTTTTGGTCGTGACCTATGTTGACTGTCAGCATGTCATGCTGATTGTCAGCATGCACTGTCACTTCTCAGCTCGTGCACAACGGCTCTTTTGATCTTTTGGGCTATAAATAGAGACTTTGAGCAGATGTTTCTTACACCAAGTAGCCTCATATTCACATACACACTTGAGCTTTAGTTCTTAACACAAAATCTTAATCTTTTGATCAAGTTGTGAGTTTTGTGATCCACCGAGTTTTCTGTTCGCATCATCTTGCATATCTAGAGTTTCTCGGTGATTGTTGGATGTCTATGAGAGATCTCGCAACTTATTACTCTTGGTGAATACCATCACCTAGGCGGTTTGGTGGCGTGGCCGTTGACCTCTTCTGTTCGGAGATTGTTGAAGAGGCTCGGTGTGATTGTAAAAGGCATCGATGCTTGTCTTTCCAGAGTGGACAAGGAGCAACCACTAGTGAGAAATATCCTTCGTGGATATTGAAGCAAGACTCATTCATTTGAGTGCTTCAACGAAGAGTAGGGGAGATCGAGCGAGTCTCTGAAACTTTAGGAAAAATCCTTGTGTTTGTTTTCTTCTCTCTTCCTTTTAATTGTGCTATATTGTTTTTGTTCTTATTCTTTGCAAAAGTTGTTTTTAATTGAAAAGTTTTAAAGCCTCCTATTCACTCTCCTCTAGTTGGCATCCTCGATCCTACACGTGGTATTAGAGCGTGGTCTCTCAATTAATAGGTTTTGCTGCCTAGAGAGAGGATAACGTCAAATGAGGGATTTCATCTCGATCATACCGGTCGTGCGCCTATCTCTAAGCAACCGTCACCGGCGTTCGTCCCTACACTGTCGTATCATCGCTATCGTAGGTGTAATCTTCTTTTATTGATAAGAGTGATAATAGATTGAAATCTAATCAAAATCCAATCCAATGTTTTCTAGTAAAAATTAAAATCCCACTCTCATCCAAAATATAAGGTTGTCTCTAATGGCGGCACGATCGTCCGTGTGTCGACAAAGGCAACTGTGTGCTCGCCGCTTGCTCGGCGTGATGGGATGCACGCGTGCTTCGGGCGGAGACGAGCAACGGACAAGCATGCGGCGATGAGCGCGTTGCCATTAGAGACGAAGACAGCGCTTCATAACGCGTTTTTGCGGGCCCCACCAAAATTAAAACTATCTAACCTTACTCACGAATTTTTAAACCTGATAAGTGGGTCCACGGAAGAAACGGCCCCATTGTTAGTAAGAGGTGTTTTTTGTGCACACGTGAACAAACTTATAGCGTGGGTCCCACTACTGCCGAATTTACTTTGTGTCAACGCACACGCGCATCGTCCGTAATTCGACTCGTCTCACTGACAGCTAGGCCCCACCTAATTTGTCGCCATATTTCAGTGGAGTAAATATGGGGCGCGTCACAGTAAAATCGATAAAAAGTGGCCCCCACCACCGAGTTGAGTGATGCTGTCTCGTTGTCTTCACCTACGCGTGTGAGTTTGACGCAATCTCGCTGATGGATGGGTCCACATTTTCTCGGGCCCTCTTGTAAGTGAGTGAAATAGAAATTTGACCGTTGTATTTATATTTTAGACATCATTTTTCATTTTAGCCCTCATTTTTTAATATTTGCATAAAGGTCTTTCCACTTGACTGCCAATGTTTAATGAATCTTGATTTTTTTTATTTTGGGTCTCGAGTTTAAGCAAAATTGCAGATAGGTCTTACACTGAGATTTAATTATTGCAAGAGTGTGGGACTCACGCTAAGAGCTAAATAAGAACTCAATTGTTGGAAACTTGATTCTTATTTTGGCTCTATTGGGATTGGCCTCACACACGTGACAAAAAATAAGAGTAAGTCTGTTGGAGACAACCTAACACATCTTATAAAATTCAATCTAATCTAACCCACTTATTATTCAACCAAATCCAATTCAATCATTTCTCTTGACATGGATGGAATTCATTTCTTAACCCATTTCCGATCCAACTCTAAAACACCTATTTAAATATATAAAAAGTGAAGTGAGAAATAATATGAACCCAAATTATATTATAATAATCCAATATTAATATATTATCAACCTAAAATTTTTCACTCCAATCTAATCCAATCTTTTTTAAAATCAAATCGATTTTATTTGTCGACCCATTTCAATTCATCCGAAAACTAGAAAGAGAAAATACAATAAATACAAAAACCCATTTAAATATCTAACGCATTATCACCCCGGTCTACCAGTGCCGCAGTGCGTCTGCCTCCTCCGCCCCACACGCCCAAGGTTACGTCCGGTCTCTTCCTCGCGATTTCTTAGATCTGGAAGCGCCTTTTGAGAGGTGAGATTTTTGCATGGGTTTTGTGATGGATTTGTGGGCGGTTAGGGAAATGTTGAGTTATCGGCGAATTGAGATGGATAGTGATAGATTTCGTCTACCAGTGGGTCTGGAAGTGTCTCGTGATAACTTTGATGCGATTTCAGATCGATTTCGATGGATTTGGGGGGTGATGTAAGGTCTGGAGCGCGGAGTGTAGGATTACGCATCAGATTGGGAAGGAATTTATTAGGCTATGGTGCAATTTGAGATGTCCTGTATATGACAAATTAGTACATTGCTTAATAACTGGCAGTTACATTTGCATGGAGAGATGACATCGAAGTTGTGAACCTAGAGCTATCGCATAAGGATTGGGATTGGCAGTATATAAGGGAAGCTACACTCATGCTAATGGTGTCATGGAGAATTTTGAAGTTTCGTGGTGCCAGATCCCATACTACGTGTTTTGGTAGTGTCATATAGCCAATTTTCCCTTGAATGTATGTCTAGTGTGATATTTAGTGGGCAGAGATGTGCAATGCACGTGCACAATTACTAGTGAGGCATAATATATAAGTTGTGAACTACTCCTGTACAAGGTGAAATGGTACTAATATCCTCTTTCAATGTTGCATGGATGAAGAGTACAATGAACTAACAAACAGCAAGTAATTGAACTTTATTTATGGAGAAGTTGGTTTGCATTAGATTTATTGACAATCAATATCAAGATGATTATTGCTATAGATCTACCATAAGCTTCAAGTTACTTATTTTGTTTATTTAGTTCGATTCTCATTTCAGTTGAAGCCTGCGCTAGACATATTCTGGATGATGAATATATATTTGCGCAGGCACAAATATGGAACTTCTGGATTTCCATAGAATTTAAGTATTGGATTCAGTGATTTTTCTTCCAAATAAAGCTGGGATGAGACATTGATGATTACTTTATTGGATATTTAACTACTAAATAGTTATAATCACAACGAAAGATTTCATCTTCTAATCAAATACACAGATGCTGTACTATATTCCATCAAGAAATTAAGTACTCTAGAGCTTTTTGTGTATATATCCTGGTAGTTAAAACTATATTTGTGCTCCATACTATAGTGCACATTATTTGCAAAGTTTTATGATAGAAGGACCATCCAAATGATGCAATGGTCTATATTCTCTATTTCCTGACTTAAGAACTTTCTGGCCTGAACCTTCTTCCACCGGAACCTCCTTCCCTTTGACAGTTGAAATATGTAGCACCAAAAATGTCAGGGTGGTATTGGCGTGCAATTGAAGTTGTGTCGCATGTCTGGTGCAAAAACTGTCCCCCTGCCAAGTTGCCAGAACAGCACATATACCATGCGGTGGATACCAGATCTTGGCTCTGGTCTCTCATAAAATACAAGCTCTTGGCCTGCAAGAGAGTCCCAGCATTAGCTACTTAAGAATTTAGGTAATTTTTACATCGGCTGGAAGCAGTTCCACATTTTTATCAGTATGTAGATTTATCTTCTGCTCTAGACAAATCAAGGTCACTTATATATAGATATGTCACCACAGTGGCACCACTATCTCATTGTTAGTTTGTGCTATCAAACAACTCTTTGCTTAACACCAATTATGAAGGATTCTCTAAAATATGGAAAAATTGGATCAATATAGAACATCTATCGCAATGGCATGTGACTTTTCAGCATATATATAATTGGAAAGAGCACAATATACAAACACAGCAACATAGAGTACCAAATTTCGTTGTTAGACTCGACAAGGTGGCTGGATATTCGTAGTGGCCTAAAAGGTATCAAGTGATTAAACCACTAATATTAAATAGTACTCTTGTTATGTATGATAGGTTTCCATCTTAAGGTAGGTTCTCATGTGGTTTACGTGATCTATTTCGTAGTTTCAATAATGAGTGCTGACCTACCAATAAGTGGAAAAGTTGGAGACTCAGGAAAACATATGTACTCCAGTCTAGAATATGAAGGAATGGTTCGTCACTTGTTTAACATTATTTAAAAGATTCAAATGTTAAAAATGGACTTGTGCAGGCTCAAGGTGTTTATTATGTTGAAATTCATTTCTAGCCTTTTTTTTCCCTAGAAGTCGCTTTAACTGAATTTATTAGACCTTTTGATTGTATATATTCACGGGCTTCATATCTTGCGGGTGTCTAGTTCATCTTCAGGAAAGTTGGTTCATTGTACATAGCTGACTTACGATGCTTAGCCAACTCATGTAGCATTTATTTTTGGATCAGTAATTCATTAACTAGTCATAGCTAGTCTATGTTGATTATGTGGCATTTAGCACATCCAAGGAGAACAAGGACAACATTTTGCAGTCTACAAAATCCTGCTGTAACATAAAACTAGATGGAACAGATGCTATGCATGAGATTGTACCAAAGCTGGCTCCAGTTGTCCCTGGGATATCTGTCACCATCCTACACAGAGACAAGACTATATATTTTGGCTATGACAATAAATTAAGAGGGCGAGAGATCCAAAGGGAGAAAGAGGCTTTTTTTTGTGGGGCGGGGGTGGGGGGGTTTGAGGGTTGTTTGTTCTAGTTTCTAATGGAAAAGGAAAAGACATTTTGCAATTGACTTACCAGTGCAAATACTCCCTTAGTGACAAATTACTTGGGCTTGGGGCATCTGGATCCACCAATATCTTGTCAGGATGAAGAAAAACAAGTTAAATAGATGAATTGAGGTTCTGTTAAATTTCTTGAATAATAGAACCACATTGTCAAATGACAAAAGATTTGGCATATCTTGTCCCACATATTAGCATATCTGTCTTAGCTTACCAGTGAGTAGAACACCCTAAGATCACTGCCACCAACATCAACTCTTGGCTTACTTGCAACTGCAGATGGTCTCAGCTCGGTACCTGTCAGAAGTGGCCTATTGTTGTAGGTTATTCTTAGGGGGATGGTTGGTGTAAATTGATCCAGCACATCCAGAATGACACAAGCGAAAACTAAGGGTTCCACGACAGCCATTTGTTGAACAAGGAACAAGGATAACCTGCTAGTAGTTTGATCCTGCAGTTTATGACCTACCTCAATGTGAACTTGGAGAAGCTGTCTAAGCATGAACTACTTATAAGGCAGGCATGAGGGTTGTCATAATCACCTTTCCCAAAGTTGGTGATACTAGTGTCATACCATGCTGCCATGGAATTGAGCATGTCTGAGTTGTGGTTCATATTTGTTGATTAGGTCATGGGCCCAATGCAGTAGTTAAGGCACAGATTTCTCCAGTTCTTACATATAAGCCGTTCTACTGCTAGCATTGTTTTGGTTTACTGGAGCAAATCTGGCAGATGTGGGTAGTCTATTGCAATTTATCAGCTGTTCCTTTTGGTCATTGGCTCTTACTATCTTTTGAGAATAATGTGGGTAATGCTCTTCAAAACTTTTGCTGTGTTGCATGACCATATAGATGTATGTTTTGATATTTACTGATTTATCGCACACTAAGTATAAACCTATGCCATCTTTGCTTGGCATGCTACTAGTGTTTGTTGTTATATGTAAATATTGGACACTTACAGTAAGTGCTTTGTTTTGTCTAAGGATCATGAACTTTTTTTTTCCTTAAAATTGAGCCATTACTTTCTACATCTCATTAAATAACTTTATTATCTAATACTCCCTCTGTTTCACAATATAAACTTGCTTACTATATATATGGAGATTAAGATGACATAAATTGAGAGGAAAAGAAACTACAGTGGCTTATAGTGCTCTTACTAAATAAAATTTGGAGAAGTGTGGAAAAAACATAAATGAAAGAGTGAGAAAAAATATTTAGGGGGAGGTGGGGGTACAAAGTTACAGAAGATGTATTACATAGTATATTGGGATTGTATGTAAACTTATATTGTGAAGCAAAGTGAGTATTATTTTGGTATTGTGTGAAGTTGATTAGGAATTTTGTGAAATTTTAATACCCTGTAGCTTGTTGCCCACGACTGGTGGCTGATTTTCAAGAAAGAGAAAAGACATTTTCGTTTTTAGGGGAAAACAGGTGCTTGCTCATTAGCAATTTCCTAAAGAGACTATAGTTGATGTCAGATTCTGCTAAAGCTGAAAAGATGTTTTGTCTTGGACTGAGCTTGATATTAGTACATTAGTACTAATTTTGATGCTAGTTACTTTATTTCGATAGGCTGGTTGAATTGTTTGGAGGATTGTATCTTGACTGTAATGTGTTGCTTTTCTTCAAAATATATTCATAGGATAAAGAATCGGAGTTATTACAGCAGTACTTGTTCCCATATCGTGCTGATTTCAACTTGATTTTGACCTTGCCTCAAAACAAGCTATGGATCCCACCATGTGGCGGTGGACTTTTTGATATCTGGTATCTGCTATGAACTTGCCATCATATTGTGCCGCTAGTAGGTCATCGGTGCAGTTTTTTCAGCACACTCATACAGATTCTGCCTGGCACATGGACTTTTTGTGTCGTGCATCTAAAGTCTTTTCATGATAAGGATTCTATTTTCTGCCCAATGCTAGAGAAAGTAGAATCTACTAGTTCTTTTTTCACATGGAGGGTAAAATGTGAATATATACCTTAAAGCAGGGGCAGAATCGGATTGTATCAAAGCAGATCATAGAAAAAAACATGTGCATGTCCATATTT
Organism: Pharus latifolius; assembly: GCA_019359835.1. Lineage (NCBI taxonomy): Eukaryota > Viridiplantae > Streptophyta > Magnoliopsida > Poales > Poaceae > Pharus > Pharus latifolius. The sequence continues at coordinate 21,313,878 of CM033319.1, forward strand.
TATTACACGTTGCAGATTTTAATTAGGATATACAATGGATTGGATAGGTATCTTAGTTAAACACAAGCAGGCCTGAACCAAATCTTGAAAACGGAGGGTATCGTTAGTTATATCAATGAAATGAGTATCTTTATGTACCATCTACATGGCTCAAGAATTACATATAACATTTAAAATAATTGCATTTAGAAGAAACTTACATTTCTATGTGAGTATTATTAAAACATTTAACAATTCAATATTGGGTTCAGATCTTGTTGGATTTGTATGCTGGAAAACTGGATATAATTCATATCCATTTGCAGCATAAAGGTTTTGACCATTGGTTCTCAGCGTCCAACTTTTGGTGGCATTTTGCTGTGGTTGTGGTTGCATGATTGCGCACAATATCTGATATGCTTATATGACGCTCAAAACTGAAAGTGCTATGCTCCTTGGTCCATCGGTGATTTTCAAAGCTCAAAGTAGGAGCATCTCTTGTGTTGAAGATAACAATGTTCTCCAAAAGACAAAAGCTCAAATTGGAGAACAATTTGAGCATTCCTTTCTCTTTTTTGTTAGCCTTATGGGGTGGACAACATTTACCTCCCGGTGCTAGTTTGAAGAAGCACATGTTTCTTGCAGATGTTGATAGTCCAACCATAGTCTAAATAGCTTTTATTACTTATCTGTGACTATCCAGATCTGGTTTCTATATATCTATTAAAGTAATCAATATTTTCTAAATATGAATAGTTGTTCACTGTTCAGTCATACTTTTACCTCAGATTCTTGCCATGTCCAAGGCTGCATCAGGTAGCTACTGCTGCTTTATTGTTCTTATGCATTTCTTTAACAGGAATAGCTCAGCTTCTTCCACTCTGAGTAAAGATACCATATTTTGCATCTTAGATCCACCATCTATAAGTATTCTCCTTCCTTGTGTCATGACGTTATGTATGTGTGTGTGTGTGTGTGTGTGTGTGTGTGTCTCTCTCTCTCTCTCTCTCTCTCTCTCTCTCTATATATATATATATATATATATATATATATATATATATATTGGTTGGTTATTATTCTAACATGATATCATAGTTAGGATTTTCGAAACCCTAGATCTAGTCTTGTTTGTACTGACTAATCCCAGAGCCGGTCATCTTCGGCCAACTCCGGTGCTGTCGTCATCCGCTCTAGTCGTCCTCTCCGTCGTTGCTCGTGCTTCTTGGATGCACCGCCACCTCTCCAGCTCGTGTCATCGCCTCAACGACCAGGTCTGCTCGTGTTGCCGGCCGCTGTCGCTTCCCGTGCGATCTGGACCAGATCTGGCCCATCTTGACGCCGCCGCCTCCTTTTGCCTTGCAGCTGCTCGCTCTGCCACTGACTGTTTCGTCGTCCGTTTGACATCACACCAATCGGAACCGCTAGCAACGTCGTTGCTTGCGCAGCGCCACCGCCGGCTGCTTGCTCCGCTGGTTGCTTGCACTCCCACAGTCAACTGCTCGTCCCATCGCGTCGGCTGCTTCTAGTGCATGGACAAGAACAACCTTAGCAATTAAGGAGCTTGGGGGAGTGGAGATAGGAGACAAGAGAAGAGACACTCTGCTCAGTGGCCTCTGCCTCAATATTATATAGTTACTGCTGTCTATATAGTGTTGGGTTGCCACCGATTGCTCGCTGTTGTGTTCTCTCCTTAGTGCCACTGCATGTTGCTTTCCCTTCTCACTAATTCATGGCCTTTAGTAGTTTTCACGGCAGTGGTGCATTTCTAGTCTCAGATATCAAACTAAATGGTCAGAATGAGATGGAAAAGATAGCTGTTCTAGCCTAGCGCACTAGTGATGATTGTGTTATGGGCATTATGTGCCACAGTGCTGAGATCTCTGTTCGGATGAGTTTCATCGATCTTCCATCCTCCATATTGATTGGGGAGTATCTTCAGCGCCGCTATCAATAGAGGAGTGAGACACTTCATTTCTCTCTTCGATAGTCTTCAGGGTTTACTGTAGTAGGATCTGTCTGTTGAAGAATTCTATAGTATGTTCACCTGTTTCTCACATCAGTTGGACTCCATGGTGCTCTCTGCTTGCTCTTGTTGCACTGGATGTATAGCCAAGGAGAGATATGATGAGCAGAACCTCATATTTGACTTCATCATGCGTCTTTGCCCAAACTTTGAGCCCATTCAAGCTCAACTTCTTAGGTGTCCCTTACTTCCTACTATGGCTAACTCTTGTTATCCTGATTGTTGAAGAGACTTGTCTTCGCTCCCTTATTGGATTTTCCTCTGTGGTTCCCCCGCAGTCTGTTCTAGTAGTTTCTCTTTAGATGGCATTCTCTGATGTTATTGTTACTCCGCCAACTTCTTCTACCCAGGTTGTCTACTCTCATTGCAAGTGGCCTGGACATCGTGTTCATCGGTGCTTCAAGCTACATCCTGAGCTAAAGCCACTGCGTGCATCGTCTAGTCATGGACCTGCTGCTGCATCTTCTCCAGTACTTGTTGCCTCTTCAGATCCACTTCCTACTCAACTGAGTCAGCTTCAGACAGATGAGTCATCTATATGCCCTTTTTCAAGAGCATTCGTCATCTATACCCTCTTATGGTGGATCTGCTAGTATTTCTGTTTCCTTTCCCTCTGTGTCAGGTACTGTACTTCCTTGGGTTCTGGACTTGGGGGCCTCCTTCCATATGACGTCAGATGGCTCTTAGTTAGCATCTTGTCAGCCTGTTACAGATGGTGTCTCTGTTCAGACAGCTGATGGCACCTCTTGTACAATCATTCATTAGGGCACTTTGTCCACCCTTACTTTATTATTTCGGGTATGTCTCTTGTGCCTCAACTCTCTATTAGTCTTATGTCTGTTGGACATCTCATTGATATACACTGTTTTGTTGAGTTTGATGACTCTTCGTGTTTTGTGTAAGATTGTCGGACAAAGACTCTTGTTGATACTGGCTATTGTCGTAGAGGTTCTCTAGGTCTCTACATTCTTGATAGCTTGAGTCTTTTGTCATCCACCACTGTTGTATCCACCACAAAGTCTTCAATGTTTGCTTTTGTTGCTGCATCCTCTATCTCCTTCCCTCAGTGGATCATCGACTAGACCATTTATGTGGTTCTCATCTATCTACTTTAGCTTGTCAGAGTGTCTTAGGTTGTGTCTCTGTTGACATCAGTGTTGACTATATCGTTTGTAAGCTTGGCAAACAGCTACAATTTCCTTATACTTCCATTACTTCTAGGTCTAGTCACTTTTTTGTTTTAGTTCACTCTAATGTTTGGGGTCCTACTCATTTTGTTTCACAAGGTAATCATAAGTCTTATGTTATTTTTATAGATGATTATTCTCTTTATACTTGGGTTTATTTTATAAAACATCGTTCTCAGTTGTTATCTATTTATCAGCCTTTTGCATGTATGGTTTATACTCAGTTTTTGCTACTATTCAGTTATTTCGCTTTGATTTCGGGGATGAGTACTTGTCATCTGCTTTTCGTCAATTCCTCTCTGCTGAGGGGACTCTTTCACAACTCTCTTATCCTGGTGCTCATCCTCAAAACGGTGTTGCTGAATGCAAACATCGTCACATTATTGAGACTGCTTGTACTCTTTTGATTTCATCTCATGTTCCTCCTCATTTCTGTGTTGAGTCTGTTTCTACGGCTGTCTATCTCATCAACATACAGCCATCCTCGTCTCCATGGAAAGTGTCCTGGAGAGCTCTTGTTTCTATCTTCATTGGGTTATGATCAGTTTCGTGTCTTTGGTTGTACCTGCTATGTTCTTCTTGCCCCAGGTGAGCACACCAAGTTAATTGCTCAGTCCATTAAGTGTTTTTCTTAGTTACAGTCTAGAGCTTAAGAGCTATCGTTGTTATGACCATTTGCTCAGTGCATGCGCATTTCTCGTGATGTCTCTTTTGTGGAGGATAGATCTTATTTTTACTCTTCTACTTCTCGAGCTTCTCCCATAATCTCTCTTTCCTATATCTACCTCATATTCCTATGCCAGACAAGTCACCTGCTTGCACTGAGCCTTCTCCAGCTATGCCACTTCCTGTTTCTATAGTCTTCTCCTCTATCTTCATATATGTCCATGTTTCCTTTCCACTACACTTGTTGCTCTAGGGTTCCTATTGATCCTCAGTCTCTAGGTTCTTCTCCTTTTGATGTCATGGCTAGTATTGAGGGTGTCCTTACTGACGATCCATCACCTACGTCATCCCTCCCAACTTCATGGTATGCTCTTCGTGATCACAGCACCATTGTGGCTCCAGATCGCTATGGTTTTACTGTTGCAAGTGCTGTATATGAGCCTAGTACCTATCAGGAGACTGCAGTTCTTTTTGAGTGGTAGTTGGTCATGTTTGAGGAGCTTGCAACGTTGGATCATTCTGACACTTGGGATGTTGTTCTGCTACATGCTCAAGCTGTTCCTATCACCTGCAAGTGGGTTTTCAAAGTCAAGACAAAGTCTGATGGTTCGCTGGAGCGCTGTAAGGTTCATCTTGTTGCCCGAGGTTTTCAGCAGGCCTATGGTCGTGACTATGATGAGACCTTTGCGCTTGTTGCTCACATGACTACAGTTCGCACGTTGATTGTTATGGCCGCTATTTGTTTCTGGACTATCTCCTAGATGGATGTGAAAAACACTTTTCTTCACGGTGATTTATAGGTGGAGGTCTATATGCAACCACCTCCCAGTGATATTGCTCCTGTTGGTCATGTCTGTCACCTTCGCTGAGCCCTTTATTGTCTCAAACAGGCTCCACGAGCCTAGTTTGAGCGTTTCAGTTCGGTTGTTCTTGCTGCTAGTTTCTCTCCTAGTGCTCATGATTTCATCTTATTTATTCATACATCTACACGTGGTGGCACCTTGATCTTACTATATGTGGATATGTTGATTACTAGTAATGATGTGGAGTACGTTGCTTTCGTGAAGTGCTGCCTCAGTGAGCAATTCTTCATGTCTGATTTGGGTCCTTTCAGCTATTTTCTAGAGATACAGGTTACTTCTAGGGATGATGGTTATTATCTTTCTCAGCAACGTTATGTTCAGGATCTGCTGGCTCAATCTGAGCTTACTGATACATAGACAGTTGCTATTCCTATGTAGTTTTATCTTCAGCTTCGTCCCACTGATGGCGCTCTACTCGTGGATCCTTCTCGCTATCGTTGTCTCGTTGGAAGTCTTTGTCTATCTTGCTGGCATCAGGCCTGACATTGCTCATGCTGTTCATTTGTTTAGCCAGTTTGTCAGTGCACCCACTTCAGTTCACTGTGGTCACCTGCTTCGTGTGCTCCATTATCTGTGTGGGACTACTTTGCGTTCTTTTCTATGCTCGTTCGAGTCAGTTTCAGTTTCATGCTTACTTTGATTCGACCTAGGCGAGTGATCCTCTTGACCGACGATCCATCATTGGTTATTGCATATTTCTTGGTACTTCTCTTCTTACATGGAAGTTCAAGAAACAGATTGTGATACCACGCTCCAGTGCTGATGTTGAACTTCATGCATTGGCCACTATTACTTCAAAGATTGTCTGACTTCGTTGGTTATTAGCTGATTTTGGTGTGTCATGTATCGTTCACATGCCCCTTCTTTGTAACAACACCAGCGCTATCCAGATTGCCACTGATCCCGTGAAGCATAAGTTGACCAAGTATATTGATATGGATGTATCCTTCACACGTTCTCATTGTCAGCAATCGACTATTGCTTTTCAGTATATGCCTTCTGAGTTTCAAGTTGTCGACTTCTTCACAAAGGCTCAGACTCAAGAACAAAATTGCTTTCACCTCTCCCAACTTTATGTTTTAGATTCTTCTGATCCATCCTGAGCTTGAAGGGGGTGTATATACATGTATAATGTCCTAATGTATATGACCCAATTTGACTCTTTGTATCTATATATACTTAGATTTAACCTTAAGAATATTGGTTGGTTATTATTCTAACAATGTAATTCTCCAAAGTAGTGCAACTTGAATTGTGAACCAGATGAACCGAGCTGCTGGCAGCCTGCCACTGACCTGAAGCTACGTCAATTGGCACATGCACTAGCACAAATGTTGGGTATGAAATTTGTTGGAATTCCTGGTATTAGTTCTGCAGGTAATATGATACAAGAGCAATGCTTCACCTACAAACAAATTCTTACAAAATCTAAATGGAGGGTGTATATCAGATGTAGGTGGGTACTGATCAAAGGTAGATATGGACGTGAAGGGTAATTGAGGGTGTGGATCGATTTTTTAAAGATTTTGTAAGGAGTTCTTTCGGATGGTATAATTTGTTTGACGCTTGGACATGCAATGATAGATTAATTGCTCCTTTTACAGTACACATGCATGATGCATGTACTCTCTTATGTGTTCAATTGGGCTTTAGTCTTGCAGTAGACGCGGTTAGCATGGCAGAAAGTTATAAACCAACGTGCCATGCAACTGTCTGGAAGGAACATGTACCGAAATCTGCTGATTCAGCATGTACGAGCTTTCTGAACTCTATGTTACCATTGGACTTGGTCTGGGTTTATAACGTGTATGCTCGAAGTAGGGCAATGTTGTACATTTGACCGGTGGTGGTTAGCAGTATCAGCGACTCGGCGATACATCTAAATCGAATAGGACTTTTATGATGAAAAAAAGGTGTTGCAGCTTGAAAAGGTATGAATGGTTATATCCATTATATGGCCTTTCAGTTTTGGAGAGAACACGCGTCTCCATTTTCTTGAAGAAAGGTATGGACCCTTTTCATAAGAAGCAAATATTAGGAGCACGACTGAGGCAAATACTGGAAGTAGCGATGGCAATTGGCAAGTTGCATTTCTCCTAATAAATGTAGTCATCTTTGTCCATGTGGGTTTCATAATATGTTTTCTAATTATTTCAGAATTTGTGAGAACTTAAATATATATAAACTCGTTATATGTAGTGCATATTACATGTAGCTTCAAATTCATGTCCTTTTCTTATGTGTGAAATGTAAGATCAGTCGAAGAGCTACCCTTATTCCTTCTTTGATACTGGAGTGCTAAGTGAAAACAGTTCTATTAAAGGTTAATAGCTGTTGAAAACTTGCATAATCAAACCATCCTACTATTAAAGGTTAATTATCTAGTGGATAATTGGATTGAATCGCCAACGAAGGCCAGTATGTTACCATCTAGACTACGCGAAGGTCTCCTTCCAGCTACGTCCGTGTGTACATCCGCTGCCAAGCAAAATACAAACACAAGGTCACTTTCATATTACACAACCTTGTTTGACGAAACAAATAGAAAGAAGAATGGACCTTATCTCACTTCTAGATGGTCTAAAACAGTTCATACGTACCTTGTGTTACTGCGTCACAATGACAAATCCAAAAGCCATTACATTCTCACAACCAACCCAACTTTTGAAGGAAAAAAGATTCTGACGAGTCCTTATCCCATCTCAACAATCTAATACGTCTGACAGCAACGCGCCAAAAAGCTATTGTCCTATCACAATGGTGACAACATACTAGCATCGGTTTGAGCGTAAAACCGCTTCAACTTTTTTTATAAGTTTTCAATATTGTTTAGGATTGTGATGTAGGATTCTTGTTATATCGAATGATATAATTATTATAGTAAATATTTGTCATATTTAATAAAATATTATAATTGATTTAAAATAATAATAATAAGATCTTATAATTATATAAGTGATTATAAAGTGTCCACAATGAACACTAATATATCAAAAAGAGTATCTCAAATGCATCCATCCAATAGGTCTTATTCTATTTTTTTAATAAAAATGTCTTACACCTACATGCTCTACTGTTCATAATTTCGTTTGCAGTTTCAGTAGAACTAATCAGATGATTCCGAGGGGCTCCGAGGGGCCCTGGACAACATGTTTAAGTCGTTTCTTGTACGTGGATGGGAATCAGTTTTGATTTGTGCTAAAAGCTTGTAAGCATGTCTATAATACCGGCTCTTCAAGCGGCACGCGGCTATGGAAGCGGCTGGTCGAGCGTCTCACACAATGCGTGAGCAAATTCCATGACGCTCGACCATGCGGTCGCCACGCGAGGACAAGTTTGCGAGCCCACTGAGTGTGCGTTGGTCGAAGCGGTTCTGTTGGAGTTGATCGAAGGCGCGCGCGTACGTATTTTGTGGGGTCCGCAAAGTTCCGACAAAATCGACACTTCACAAAAAAATAATGACTGACAAGTCGACCTATTTTATTGCTGGACCCGCATGTCATTGACTAAAATTAGCTGTCACGCACAGTCTCGAAGCATGTACAGTGGGTCCCACCACTACTGCAACGTGCCAATTTTTAAAATTTAACTCGTATTCACACACCGAACATGCGTCAATAACAGGTGGAACAACAAGCAATGGACCGCAAGTCAGCGACCGCGAATGAAAACTTAGTTGATAACAAGGCAACAACAGTGGGTCCCACCACTATCGCGCATTTAATTCAATTCAACTCACGCGTTTAATTCAATTCACTTCGGACACCGTCACTGATTGGTGAGGCAACTGCTTGTCGGACCCGCATGTCATTGAGAAAGATTCTTTTTTTTAATCCGATCATTGCAGTTCGATTTATTTACTTTTTTCATCCCAAGATACTGACAGGTAAGTCATATATTTTTTAGCCCACATATCAGTCACATTAGATATGTGTCTGTAGTGTTTGCAGCTAATTTTGTGTTTTAGACAGTGGGACTCACCTGAAGAGTCTTGCATTAGAGAGAGACTCTTCAGGTGTGAGACAAATCTTTCCAACAGTCTTTGTATTAGAGATTAAGAGATTCTTCGAGGAGATTCTTCGCTGACGTGGCGAGAAATATTCTCTTATAAAATTTTTTGGAGAGACTCTTTACATTAGAGATAGCCTAATTTGTAATGTCTTGTAAGATTTAGAAGCAAGAAATTCCAAGTTACCGAGCTGTCTAATCCCGTGCGTCAAATGCGGATCGGACGGTGGCCAAAGATGTGGTAGACGGCCAGATACGAATCCCAAAACACCGAAGAATTCAAGTTCGTGGTGAGGAAGCCAGCTCAGCCGCCACCCCACCCGGTCTTTACTCAGATTCCCAGTTGCCCACCCAGCTCCCCTCCCCCGAATCCTCTCATCCTTTCCTCGCGCTCTACTCAATTCCGTCACAGAAGCCTCCGATCTAGTCTCCAGCTCCAAGCGAGGATCCTAAGGCCATTATTTTCATGGAGTCGAAGCCCTCAACGCCAACGGCGGCGGCGGCGCCGCGGTTCAAGCTGGGGAAGCAGTCATCGATGGCCCCCGACCGCAGCGGCGGCGGGGGCGGCGGCGACGCGGCGGAGGCGGAGGGCGACCTTGCCCTGATGGGGGACATCAGGCTGATGTACCTCGCGCACGAGGGCGACGCGGAGGGGATCTGCGTGCTCCTCGACGGCGGCGCCGACCCCAACTTCCGCGACATCGACGGCCGCACGGCGCTGCACATCGCCGCCTGCGAGGGCCGTACCAACGTCATCGAGATCCTCCTCGCCCGCGGCGTGCACGTCGACGTCGAGGACCAGTGGGGCAGCACGGTGCGGCTACTTTTTTTTCTTTTGCTTGCTTGCTCCTATGTGTGTTTGCTTGCGGTGTAGTGATGGCTCGAAGGACTGGTTGCTTTGTTGATTTTTTCCTGTTATGATACTTATATGGACCTCAAAATTCGTATTATATATGCAGGCATCTAACTTTTTACCTATCATTAGACTATTGAAGTCGTTGATTCGAATGAAGCCTATATTCTCACGGTTCATGAAATTATGCGGAATTGAAAAGTGAATCTGTGAATGCATCTCGAATTCTGGACTATACGAGAAAATTTTAATGCGGATTTTTTTAGATTTTTCTGAGCTGCCGTAGTGATTAAGTATGGCGTTCTTATTTGTCAGCCTTTGGCGGATGCAATACATTACCAGAATCATGAGGTGATTAAGCTCTTGGAGCAGCATGGCGCAAAGCTTAAGGTACTTATGCTGTACACGTATTGCTTCTACCTGTAGTGCTTTTCGTGTTCAATGGTTCTGAACATTCTCTGCCTTTGTTGAAGGTTGCTCCTATGCATGTTAACAATGACCGTGAAGTTCCAGAATACGAGATTGACCCAGACGAGCTTGATTTCACTAACAGCATCAATATAACTAAGGTTTGTATATCTCGGCTTTTTCACCTATGAATAGCTATCAGGGTTTATTTAATATTTTTTAATCAAATATATAAACTATCATGGTTTATTTAATATTTTTTAATCAAATACATAAATTATCAGGTATACATTTACAACTAAATCAGCATATCAGTACAATTGGTTGACTCTGCCAATTGTATGTTATTGAACTCTTTGTTCTAGATCTTACTTTTGAATGTACATTTCTGGGAAACTGTCCTGTTTCTCTATCAAAAGTTATTTGTGATTTAGATAACAATTTGTTGCCATCCTATTTGCTTGTCAGGGTACATTTCGTATAGCAACATGGAGGGGTATACAGGTTGCTGTTAAGAGGCTGGATGATGATCTAATCATGGACGAGAACAAAGTGTGGGTTGGTTGGTTGCATTGAATAGTTACATTTGATACTGATCTTTCTTGTCTTTGTTTAAGTGAATCATATCTCCCATCCCCAAATCATATTTATCTTACAGTTTGGATGTATCTCCTTCCACAGACGGGCGTTCAGAGATGAGCTTGATTTGCTGCAGCTAATACGACATCCAAATGTTGTACAGTTTTTGGGTGCTGTAACTCAAAGCAGCCCAATGATGATCGTCACTGAATATTTGCCCAAGGTTTGTATGCGCTTTTGGACAATGCTTTTGTTAAAATTACATTATTCTGCTTATTTGATTATCTCTACATCTGGGGCCCATTTGTTAATCACTCTGGAAGCTGCTGTCCCAGGTACCTTCATGTGTCTGATCTAATGCTTGATTCTATAGTAGTTCTCTGGTCATGCATAGTGAGTAGTGATAAAATGCTGCTGTCTTAGTTGAGTAGTAATGTCAAATCAGCCTTATCTTGTAACTTTTTAAGTTTGTTTACAAATTTGGAACGCAATACTTTAGTGCAAGTGTGCAAATGTAACATCCATTGAGCTTCATGGCATTTGTTCTTTTTCACAAAACCATGCTTCTTTAGGCCTTGTTTGGTTCAAGGTTAAAATAACTAGGTTAATTCATCCTAACCTAGTTAGGTTTGCTTAACCTTGATTTTTTTATTATCAACAAACCCAATTAAACTAAAATATTATTTGGTTTAATTAATTGGGTTAAATTGATTTGATGTGAATTCTACAAATTTTCCCATGATATCATAGAGAGAGATAGTGAGATCCAATTCAGTTATTCAGCTTTTGTATTGGCATATGGAGAAGAGATAAATAGAGTTTGTTGGGTTAGTTTTATTCCACCTTTTTATTGGGTTAGCATAATCTTGGGTTAAGAGGACTAAAGTGCTTTGACCGAGTTAAATTAACCTTGTCTAACACAAAAGTGTTTGGTGGGTTAAACCCCTAACCCACTTCTTAACTCCAAACCAAATGTGGCCTTATAGATCAAGACAAGCTCATAACTAGATGTTGAGTTCTTTCTATTTAGTCAAACCTACCTGCAATATGATTTCAACAAGGTATAAATGTGTAGCTTTATGAGTATCCGAAATGCATATCTTTGTTCTATGAATTATTCAGACTTTTCAAAATGTTTATTTGCAATGCAGGGTGATTTGCGTGCCTTTTTGGATCATCGAGGATCTCTAAAGCCATCATTAGCCATTAAATTTGCACTTGATATTGCAAGGTTTGCACAATGTGACTGAAACTCTATTTCTGTTTCCTTTTTCATTAGTTTGAAGTAGAGTCTAACTCGTAGTTCTTTGAGAAATGCACTAGGGGAATGAGTTATTTACATGAGCATAAGCCCGAAGCGATCATCCACCGTGATCTTGAGCCTTCGTGAGTAATTCTTCCTTTTTCGTCAAAATTGTTTGCATGCTGCTTGCTATATACTGCGTGAAGTGCTTCAAGTACCTGAATTATTAAAGACTCCCTATTTATTGTAAGACAACAGTAACATATTGCGGGATGATTCTGGACATCTCAAGGTAGCAGATTTTGGTTTGAGTAAGATGCAAAAATGGAGAAGAAAAGTTAGAGAGGAGAGGCCAGTTGCTTCTCAAGACAATACCTGTGAGATATTTTATTGTTTCTCATACTAAGTCGGTGCTAAATTTGTGCCAGCTTTTGGTTTCCGGCAGTTGATACTCCTGTATATCTTGAATCTCATATATGCACTGATAAATGTCACCAGGCAGGTACATAGCTCCAGAAGTCCTGCGAAATGAAGAGTATGATACAAAAGTGGACGTCTTCTCATTCTCTTTGATACTTCAGGAGGTAAAGTTTGTAAAAAAAAAAATATCTGTATTTTTATAAGCTGCAAATGATTATTGTATTGGTAGTTTGGTTGCCATATATTTTATGGAAAATTTGTCTTGTCACTAAAAATTTTTGTAATTGTAGTTTGTGAGATTGACAAGGTGGGATTAGACTCACATGTCAGTGAAATATAATGGCAAATACAAAAGATGAAAACATTGTCGTGGCATGAAACAATTTACCCCATTTTTTATGCCCTGTTGGCATTGTTAAGCTGTTACAACTTTGATTGGGATTATTGCTGTAAGTTTTGCTCTAAATTAAACATTGACACTCAGTTCTACTACAACTACTACTATAGCCCAGAACAGCGGTTTTACTAAGTACTGATAGTTCATTTTTTTTTTCAGATGATTGAAGGATGTCTCCCGTTTTCTAATAAGAAAGATGATGAGATTGCAAAGGCATATAATTCTAAGGAAAGGCCGCCTTTTAGAGCTCCTTTAAAGCATTATGCTCACGGTTTAAGAGAGTAAGCATCATTAGTTTTTTATATCATAGCAGTTACTAATTTCTTAAAGAGTATTAGCATACTTATTTGTAGGCCACTGCTAGCAAACAAGCTTCTGCAATCCATATTCCAACTATTTTGACTATCTGGGTTTGTGAACTTCAATGTGCTTTTTCCTCGAGATGACACTTTATATGGCTTTGTTTTGTCTATTTCATCCTGTGTTGATTTGCATGTTGATGTGGAATTATTATAGGTTGATTGAGCAATGCTGGAGCGAGAATCCTGCCGACAGGCCTAAATTTAGAGAAGTAATTGATCAGTTGACCATCATCCAAGAGGAAATAGCTCGTAAAAACCGTTGGAAGGTAACAGTTACTGTTTTATGTTATATTCTGGTTTAAATGATAAAATATGCTCCTGTAGTTACTCCGCTTTAGCAAAATAAAAGAAAAAATCTTATGTTCTTGTGCTTCAGCTGGTCAGACCCCTCAGATGTTTCCTGAGCTTGGAAGCTGTGTTGAGGAAAGACCGCATTGAGGGAAGTAGCCGGTCATCACGTTCATCCCGGTCAAATATTTAAGCATCAGATGGAGCTGTTGATTTTGTTGATTTCATTTGGAAGCAACACAATGGTATCACTATCATATCTCCGTGTATTTAAATTGTCTTTACAGAAAGAATGGTTTGGCTACTGGTTACTTCCCTGCTGATTACAGTTTGCTACGCCACTAAGGCTGGAAATCTGAGGATTGTTTGGATGCTGCTACATTACCCCACGTACAGGTTGTTATTATTGAATTGTGATTTGTTTCTTGGAATGACAATAAGTCAATACAGCTTGCGGAAGTTGCTATCAGCCACTTGGAACATTCCTCCTTTTTTTCTTTTTTTTTTGTGTGTGTAATATTTGTTTAACTTTGTCACTGAGCAAATCTGTTGTGTACTGATTAACATTTTTTTATATGCAGCATTTGCTTTGTTAAAAAAATCTACATATTGATATATACTTTTAGATCTAGCCTATCACAGACTATCTCATTTCTTTTTTATTTTCCGTTTCAGAAGCAAAAGATTGTATATAAATGAATGACATTTTATATTTGAGTTGAAATTTGACCGTTATTTTATTTGACTACTAATTGTTTAGATGCAAGTTAACACATCTATTATGTTAATCATATGTGTTAGAGATAGATATGAAATGTTCTTCACTTCTTTAAAAGTAAAAACTATGCATTGAGATAAAACAACATTTAAAAGAGAACAGAAAACTATTATATTTAGGGATACTTGTTTTCATGTACATCTCACATTCTTCATTAAAAAATTTAAATTATTTTTGATGAGCTCATTTTCGGTTTTGTGAACAACGATGGATGATAGATGGAAGCATAGGCATTTTCGGTTGGTAGTCAATTTTTTATCAAGGAATTTTTTGTTTTGTGTCACTAAGAAAATGTTTATTTCGAGATATGCCACTAAAAAGAGACGAATTAGTTATATGCCATTGAAATTTAAAATAGTTTTTAAAAATGCCATTGTCGTCACTTTATCAATAAAGTTTGACTTTTACTTATTGAGTGTGTCAGATTTTTAAAAAATACCTATTATACTCTTGATCTTGAGAAGCAGCCGCTTCCTTTGGTTCCACACTGTTGTCCTGGTCAGATCCGCTGCCTCTACTCTCTTTTCTCTCTCCTCTTTGCTCCCTTCTCGCCGCCACTAGATCTAGTACTGCCACCATCGCTTATGTGCTGCCTTCACGCCGCCACCCTCTTGCTTCCACCTCACAACCATGCTGCCACTAGATCTGCGCTTAACCATTTGCACCGTCATCATTGCCCTAAACCATGTAGCTTCTAGGCTCCTAAAGAGTGTTTTGGTAATTAATGACAATTACAAATGTTGAACTAACGTTATCTGTTAAGTTGTGTTAAGATCAAACTCAAAAGACAGGATAATGAAAAACAAAGAAAGAGCTACATGATGAAGAAAGGACTTGAGCAAAGAGGCAAAGGTACGGAATAGGATTTTTTCCATTTTATCGGTCTAAGGTGATTAGAGAAGAATTTTGACCGGATTTTAGGATAGTCGCCGTACTATTAAGAGGAGTATGTGGTGTATCACAAAATACTTCATCTATGTGCCACAAATCATAAAATCAACTTACATTGCATACTAGAAAGTCATATACTTTGAAAATGCTTGTTTCAACTCTTTTCTGCCAAACTCTGTCTCAGTCGGTCCGACCGTTTGTTAGACCAGTCTGACCGAATAGACGGACTGACCGAGTAGGGTTTCGGACTAACCGACGTTAAGTCAAAGTGTAGTTTATTCCTTTAAAAGGTCGGTCTGTCTGTAAGTAAAAACCTAGGTCAGTCTCCTAGTACTTCATGACCTATCTTTCTGTTGTATTGTGTTATAACGGTCTGACCGTTTGTTAAACCGGTCTGACCGAGAAATCGGTCTGACCGTGTTTTTGTACTACGGTCTGACCGTCTGGCCGGTCTGTCCGTATTTATCGGCCTGACCGTATAAAGTGTCCAGAAACTATGTCGTCTCTGGACAGTTTCACGGTCTGACCGAAATTGGCTCCGGTCTGACCGTGAGTGTGCCTGACAAGAGCAGGTGAGCATTTATTGTACCTGTTTAATGCCGTTGCATTTGCGGCGATCTGACTGAGATTATACCTGCGGTCTGACCGTCAAGTAATCTTTTTCTCCCAACGACCTGTAACGGCTATATTTATTGTGGGGAGTATATATACTCCCATGCACGACCCTGTTCAACACTTTTGGCATAATTTGAGCATTATCATCATCCTTGAGAGCTTAAGCAAGTTTCATACACTATAGGGTTCTAATTCTTGAATTTGTGAGAGTGTGCATTTGAGATCTTCTAGTGCATTGCATTTAGATCACTCAATCAATCGTGTGGCACTAGAAGAAGGTTAAGTGATCATCATCGGCTTGTTACTCTTGGAGTTTGCCGGCTCCTAGACGGCTAGGAAGAAGGTTTTGGAGAGCTCTTCAAGGAAGATTGTGAAGAAGCCTCAAAACGTGTTGTGAAGGGTTGAGCACGCCTTGCCGGGGCGGTAAAGTGCATCATTAGTGAACTCGAGGTTTGGATAACTCATCACACTAATCCGGCTCGAGATCTAGGTAACTTTTCGAGAGAAGGTTGACTAGATAGAGGAGCGGTTAGAGATTTGAATTTGCCTCAATGTGGATTAGGGGTGATCGGCAAATCACCGAGACCACGGGATATATCCTTGTGTTAAATTGTTCACTGTTCATCTTGTTTTAGTTGATTGCTCTCATTTACTATAAATTGCTTGATTAATTGTTAATTTATTAAAATCGTCTATTCACCCCCCTCTAGTCGATATCCTAGATCCCTTTCAAACCACCCCGCCTAAGCTGCCATTTGACCGACACGACCACTTCCTCCCTTTTCTCCTTCCTCACACACACACACATCCACATCTAATCGCCGCTCACCAACGGCGACTTCAAGCCGTCTTCTCCATCCCTGGTCACAAGTTCATGGCCCCTACTTCTTCCTCAATTCTGGCTACCTCAAGCATCTTTCTTGGCGTCGTCTTCATCAATAATTAGCAAACCAGCTTCCGCAAGCTCCAGAAGGCATCAATCTCAACACCTGTTGCTCTACATCAACTCTACTATAGGATTGGGCAACAACTTTCCTACTCATTTATCCTCTCCCTTCTAATTGCTCTGCGATGACAATTGCAAACTGATTTTCTATTCCAATTTAAGTTTTGTTTATTTTGATTCTTTTCTATGATGGTTGAATGCAAATGACTCCAAATCAATCGGAGTGCTGGGAGGCGAGGTCAGCAACGGAGGAGAAGCGAAGGAGGCGCGTCATGCCGGCGTGCAGCCACAGCTTCCACGCGAGGTGTATCGAGCGGTGGCTTGCCGGCGGTTGCCACACTTCCTCGTGTCCTACATCGCACCATTGCTCCAGTTCCTCATCGACGCTTGCGTCGTGCTCTTCCTCGTCCAGAGTGCCTCAACTACATCTACATTCATGTCAAGTGCATCAACCTCAAGCCTAATTCCCCGATGAAAGTATATGATTTGTGTATATGTCAATCGGATCAAAGTTTTGGCATTTTGTAAAAAGGTATTACAATCATTTTTGCTGGTCAAACGTATTGACCTAACATCGTCAGAGCTCCGTCCTGTCAGAATGGCATTTATAGAAGAAATTTCAAAACCCAGTGGCAAACAACCAATTAACCGATTTTTAGTGATATTTCTCGAATTTCCGATTTCGCAAGTGGCATAGACTGAAATCTCCCATTTATCAAAGTTGGTAGTGCAAATATGATTTCACACTTGTTTATTTCATAACCAAACTAATAGAATTTGATTAAGATTTAACTATTTTTCTTACCATTTATAGTTGAATGAATGATGGATGATTTGTCCATCATATTTTTTACTATCAAATTTGATTTGAGATCTTTAGGTTACTATATGAGTTGACTATGTATCAAATACGCAACTGCAATCAATTTTTTTGTTAATTCCATACAGTCGGATATAATCACATATTATTTTAGTTAATTTTGGTGGATAAAACATATCCCGTGTTTCAAGTACATGACGGAGGTTTCGTGTATAATCACAAACAACAAAACTGGACACAGGAACTAGCACACAGGTTGTTCAGAGCTCCATACGCACACATATCTTCTGAGTTTTCCACACAAGAACTATAACACGTTACTGACCTCAAAACTTATTGCATTCGCACAATTATTAGAAAAGAACACAAAAAGGCTAAAAGCTTGTGGTCGTCTTGAACCAATATAACTAGGCTTGAGCAAGAGTGCGTATATCCATTGGGTGGACGTCGGACGGCAGCTGCGCGCTGTAAGTTCTCCGGCCAACGAGGATGTTCGCCGCCTCCGTCGGATGGAAGGCGTCCCAGAAGAGATACTCGTGCCTGTTTGTGCATGGAGTTTGGAAAGGCAGGCATGTAACCTGCCCATTGTTCCGCCCTACTCCACAGCATCCTCTGTTTGTCACCTTCAAACCTGAAAGATTTTGTTGTGCTCAGTACTATTATATGCAGTTGAGTTCTTTTGGAACACATGAACATTATAATGAGCAGGGATTGGACCAAAGACTTAGTCCTAATCTTATTTTTATCTTTAAATTCAAATAACTGGATTAATTTTAAATTGGCTCCACTAAATTAATCTAAAACCCAACCGAACACAATCCAATCACTAATCTTATTTTGACCTATTTAGACCCTTAGCCTTTAGGGCCGGCCCCAAACTACCTATTATGCCCCTTCATCGTTAAAGAACCAATTTTTTTATATTAGAAAAAATTGGGATGTTGAGTGACAAATATTGACCTATTACATTACTCATCCATTTAATTATGACTTTATCCAACACAGTTCCGGGCCTCATTAAGAGCACCTACCGTTAGATCCGGGGGCTCTCAAGATGTCCTCAAAGATCCCATAGCCATTGATGTAGGTGAAATGCGCCCCCGGCAGCGTGTTGAACTGATCCACCAGATCGATCAGCATCTGGTTGAAGATCTGGATGGCACTGTTGATCCGGTCGACGCAGGTGACGCCGTTGGGGCTCAGCTGCGCCAGCTCGTTCGGGCTGCACCCAACCTGCCCGACGCCCATCAGGGCCACCTTCCTAGCTCCGTAGTTGTACAGTACCTGCACAAGGAGGCGTCAATCATCACATTTCATACATGTTTGTTGGGCTGTTAAAATAGTTTGACCTCACGATCCATTGGAGCTCTGCTCGAGTTTGGTGTGACTCAAACTTAGAACTTGATCTCAAGTTCAAACTCTATTTTGAGTCGAGCTCAAACATACTTAAACTTGAATATATAAATTAGTCAAGTTTAAAGTCAAGCAAAACTCAGGTTCACTTAAATTTAAACTCAGTTATTATGAATTGTGAATTGTTGAGTTTAATCGAGCCAAATTCGAACTTGGTTGAGAACTCGAATTCTAGTTTTAACAAACTCAAACTCAACTCAGAAGCTCACTCTTGCAAAAGTTTGTTCTAGTTAAATTAACACATTCGAGTTTTCTTCGAGTTTAGATCCTAGTTTCAATGAACTTAAACTAGAACCGCTCTTCAATAGTGCTCAAATCAAGTCCTCTATATGTTCGCTCGAGTTCGACTTGTCGATAGCACTAAGATGTTAATGGTACTTTCTCTGATAAAAAAAGATTGTCGTTTTTGATAAAAAAAAAATAAATTTCTCCTATTGATATGTTTATAAATATATAGATTGTCCATAAAAAAATTATACAAGTATATTTGTCAAAGAAATAATGTTATAATATTATAATTTTTTCCAATAAAAAATAATAGTTAAAGTTGTAATTTGAAGATTATGTACAGAACAAAATAATCTTTTTTTTTTTTTGGGGGGGGGGGTGGGGTGTGTGTGTGTGTGTGTGTGTGTGTGTGTGTGTGTGTGAAGGGGAAGGGGAAGGGGAAGGGGAAGCAGTTAATAGTAGTGTAGTATACTGACCCTGAGCTGCTGCGAGTACTGGCCGATGAGGACGTCGGCATACTGCTGAGGGGTGTACTGGCTGCTGGTGGAGTAGACGGTGGGCATGAAGTAGTTGTTGAGGTAGTCATTGCTGCCCATGCCCACCGTGAATATGCACTTGCTCAGGTGGTCCGCCGCCGAGTCCTCGTCGCCCAGGATACCCACCAGCTGCTGCACGGCCGCCTGGTAATTCTGCAGCTGCCCGCCGAAGCTTATCCGTGCACCCTACGTACAAGCATACGTATGCGCGTATGTACGTGTTGCGCAACATTAACCTTTGAAGAGGTTGTTAACCTTTACAGGAAGCACATTGTTGAGTAGTTTGTTTATGTACCAGTTGTTGGCCGGTCTCGTCCCGGATTCCGGCGGCGGCGGAGGCGAAGTTGACGCCGGTGAGGAGCTGATCATTGCTTGCGCCGGCGTACGGGGGGATGAAGTTGTCGAAGCCCAGGAGCTGAGCTGCACGTACGTAACGTGAATATATAGTATGTAACTGTATATATTCAGATTTTATGTACATGTAGTACAATGTTGAGAGGGGGAGATAAGAGGGTAAATAGAACCACGCTGGGAAGATTAACTAACATGGCTCCTACCGAAGGATAATTAAGTAAGATTTTTTGGTCCTTTTAAAGGATGGCTCCTACCCACCAAACACTACTAATAATTTACAACTTTTTTTCCCCTTCTCTGTCCTTTTGAGTTTCGGCACACAATTAATTTGTGACTAGCTGTCAGCTGTGAGCATTCATGGATCTGACATCGTTGGTCAATTTCGACGGCTGCGATGCATGCAGTTACTCATCAACACTGGAAATAATAGAAAATTCATCGAGCAGTGTTAAAAGTGCACTATAGAAATCTCACAAACTCTTTACAAAATCTTACCCTTTATATTTTCAAATACATATTATTTTAGACTTCTAATTTTATTTTTAAATACATATTATTTTATAATTTTAAGACACACTTATACATCACTTTTCTTACATATTTTTCATTTAATATTTTAAAAAAACAAATACTTTTATATGACTCAGAGAGTTGGAAGAAATACTACTAAAATGTATTAATGAGATTATTAAGATTATTTTTTCTCATATTTTATTTTCTATATAGGCTATCAAAATGATATGTATTTGAAAATAGAGAGGATAATAGATACTGCTAGGTGCAAATAAGAGGTATGTTGGTGCAGATCAAGGTTCAAGAATAGTTATTGAGATGTGAGGAATAATTGAGAGTGTATATCATCTTTTTAAATGTTTTATAAGAAGTTTCTAGTGCAGGGGATCTTTTAAAAAAAATAATTATAAACTTGAGGAGAAGTGGGAGCTACCATCAAAATGCTTTTAGAGGCTCCGGCTCTATGACTCTGGCTTATTATCATTTGGAGTTATAATTACAATAGCTCCAGTTTCTCGGAAAAAAAAACAGTTGGAATTGGAGATACTATACTCAATATTTTTATTGTTATATGAGAACGAGTTTACACAAAAGTTTAAGATAAAGAGAAAAAATTAGATAATCTACTCATATTTTAATATTCTTTTTCATGTCTAATTTATATTAGAGCTACGTCGATATGGACTCAAAACTGAAATCTAGTTTCTTTGGAACTCTCTTAATCTAATCACTGAATTTTTCAATTATTTTTGTCATAAATTGCCACAATTAAGTCTCAAATTGAGGATTTTTGAATTTTATACACTGATGAATTCACTCCAAAATTTAAATTGATGAAGAAAGACAACCAATTTACTTATAATTCAGTAGTTTCTTTAAATGTTTCTCACAGTAAATCAAGCAATGATTATTTTCTTTTTCTTTTTTTTTTTGTCCATTTTTACTTCATGCCAAATTTGACCTTTATAACCCTACGTGCTAAAATTTTAAATTTATAAGTTTAAATCACAATAATTCAAATTTTGAATTTTTAGTTCAAAATTTAGGCTATTATTTTAAGGATTGAAAAAATACTATATTTTCGGATTTATTTTTCTATTTTTTACATTTATTGGTTACTTCAGGTAGTAATATTGCATCACAAGAGTGTATATTGTACCTTACGGACAACGGATTTTTTTTTTAAAAAAAAAAAAGTGCTGTGTACCATACGAAGCCAACCATAAACTTGTGTCACTACTGCCATAATTTTTCTTCCAACATATGTTGATGTGACAGTTAGGGGTCGTCATCACGGAACTCAGATTGGCATGACATCGTATAAAATAGACACTTACTCTTATGATGCATGGCTCCAAAACACCTCCAACTCTAGTCAGCCTCTAATCAAGAAAATTACACGTCCTTACTCCAAAGGATAGGAAAACAACAACTAAAACTTCTTTCACCACGATGAAGTAACCAAGCAGCTGCTTATTTAACTCACACACAAGTGAAACAAGAACAACCAAGAGCAATTCGTAAGCTCAAGGAATGCACGTACGTAGGAACAAGTCATTTGATCACATACATAACAAACAGAAAAATATAAGTGTTTCGTAACACTTAAATTAGAGTTGCATTTGATTAAAACTACAATTGTAACTATAAAATCTTTTAGAATTCATTAGAATTAGAGGTGAAATGATTTATGAACATAGCGATCACAAATAATAATAAACAATATATTTTCCTCATGAATAATTAGAATGAATAACAAAATCTATTAAGTCAGACCACTTGTAAGTGGACAAGAGAGTGAGTGAGAGAGAGAGAGAGAGAGCGCTCTCACATATGACATCGACGGTGGTCAAGCCGTTGCTGAACCGGCCAGTGGCGCCGCCGGGGAAGTCGATGCCGTAGGGCGGGTAGTTGGCCCTTGCCAGCGACGCGATGTCGTTGTTGTTGCCGTTGTCGACGAGCGAATCCCCGAACACGAAGTAGCACGGCACCTGCGGCGCGGCCCGGACGGAGCCCAAGAAGAGCAGCAGCCACCAAACGCGCTCCATTTCTGCACCGCACCAGAAGCTCTATAGGATCCAAGTGTGACCGACACATTGAGATGTATTTATAGGGCCCGATCAAATCAAATGGTAGGACCAGCGGCTGCAGGAGTGAACTGTGCGAGATTGGGCTCTGCATGTGAATGGTTGGGGCACTCACAGCTGGGTCGAGGCCTGCTTGCGTGTTGGCCCGTGGGGCCATATTTATTACCACGCGGTGGGTAACGTGCTCGCTGTGCGGCTGGGGGGGTGAGAGAATGAGAGACTGTAACAATGATACTACAGGTGAGTACTGAAGGGAGATTGTTTACTTGGCATGAATTCGTCCCCGGGTGGGGAGTTACAGTTTAGAGCCGTCGGCGTACATGCACACGTCCACTCTGGCGGAGGCAGAAATTTTGTGCATTATAAGGTCCTTTGCAGTTAAAAATCATTTGAGGGGGACCATTACATGCATAAGACAATTTTATAGATTTATTTTGCTTTGTCTAAAGAGTTAATCTGGTTGATATGTCTAATTTTTTTAGACTTATATACTGAATTGTCAATATAAATCTCTTGGGCCAATTGGACCAAGATGTTCAATTCAAATCCCAAACCCACCCACCCCCTCCAACGCTCGATCACACCAATCAATACACACATATACTGTTGTAGGTGGTAGATGATCAAAAACAATCTTCTCAGGTGATATGTGCGTCTATTTGGTGCTCACGACATGTTACATGACACAATCAAACTAAGGATTAGCTTTCATACCATCTGTAATATATCATGTATATCTATCCATACCAATACTCAAATTTTTATTCTCACTTTGATTAGAAAGGTCAATCTAGTTGGTATGACTGGCCAGTCTGATTTGTACACCATACTTGCACAAATCGAACTGTCAATATGCCTCTTGGGTCAGCTGGATCACGGTATTACATATATACTTTAAAATTTCTGTAATCTAATTTTTGAAAAAGTATAGAAACCTGCTCATATACAAATAACATATAACATAATAGCTTATCTGCAAAATTCGGTGAGTCCTGTGCATACACCTTGCACAAAGACATACATATTAGCATTGTACTATTGTTGCCTAGTATTGATTTCCAAATGATTTAGATAAAAGGAATGGTGCGTTATTTGTCCTATGGAGGATACAAATCCCTATCTATATATGATTAAAGCCTAATCCACAAAATTATATAACTCCGTCTATTCATAAATACCTGTCATTTTTGTCAAAAATTTACTTATAAATAATTGTCACTGACGTATTTTCCCATGACACTCCTGTTTAGTACTCTCAAGGAAAAACTTATTTGAGAACTATTTTTACGTGTGGACCCAACCATAGCATTAACCAATCTGCATTGACCCAATGGTTTAGGAGTTCATTCCTCATCCAAAATCTGTAATTTCACCATCTCATCAGTTATTAGTAATTGCCCCTAATTAGTTGTAGTACTCCAAAATTCAAAGATTCACAAATAAATAGATTAGTTCATGTAGACATCTTTTCAAGTAAAGACTTAGTCTCATATAAAAAAAATATAAGATTCATCTTTTTCATATTAGAATATATAAATAGATGGTTGAGATGTATTTTTAATCTTTATTAAATATTTTTGCTCATATTATGTAATTCAATGATTGAAAAATTATTCTCAATACAGTATTAGTCTTTTAGAAGACCAGGTCTTCGTGTAAGATTTTCGGACACCTGTGCGTTCACTCGAGTATTACCGGTAGAGTTGTTACCTTCCTTTTTTATAGGGAACAGTGAAAGAAAAGTCACGACTCATGACGCCCGAGCAAAGCCGAAGTACTTATGAATGCAAAAATGGCCTTTCTATTTGAGGCACGTCATAGCCATTGCATCAATATATATGCACGACGCTGTGTAGCAACTATATGGCTGGTATATACTGTTTATTAATTATACTTGGACCGTGAAATATGAAATTGTTACAGCTAAATATGATTGAAAAAATGGAGTTTGCTGAGTTCAAAAGTATAAATTTTGGGGTTATTTTTTTGTGCTATTAATATTATTGTGGTATTAGAATCCCACGATAGATTTATCTTACATGAAATATGTGGTTTTGTAATAAGATAAAGATTAGATTTTCTAATAGGATCTGAATTCTAGTTTTATGTTTGCTTAGAATTCTTCTATACTAGTCTAACTATAAGTTTTTTGATCTACAATAAAAAAATATTTTTTCCTTTAAATATAATTTGTTATTAGAGCAAAACCCATATTAAACAAACCCTAATCCTTCTCACCACGCATTGTTGCCACCACCGCCAGCTACAGCCACCATTGTGCGCCACCCCCACCACACATTGCTGCCGCTAGTCGAACATCGTTTGATCTTTTTTTTGGTTGCCAATCTGGCACTCCGATGCCCAGATGTTGCTTCATTCGCCACACATATTGACTCTAGGATCTGAAAGAAAGCCGTGACCGCGGGCAAAGCGCACAGCAAGTAGGAGATGTTCCAGCTTTTGTTAGAGGTACAACCGAAGATAGTGACGATCGGCGCTGGGAATCCCAATTACTACGGCTGACATTAAGGAGTTGCTTGAGAAGATTGTTGGGATGATTGAAGCCAAGACAGAAGTGTGTTCATTGTTCGGTCAAGAATTGGTACTACAAACCAACAAGATACAAAAGTTGAAGCTGCTGTCGAATGGTGTGAAATTGGATGGGACCAAGAATTATTTAAGTTGGTCACGAAGAGCATTGATCATTCTAAGGACGAAGAGTATTGAGCACTATGTAGAGGAGACTTGTCTTGAGCCCATAGACAGGGCGAGTACAGTATGGAGGACTTGGAATACCATAATTTTTTTGGTAGTGGTTTAGTTGATGACCTCTATATTCCCAATCATAACCCATATGGTGGAGGCCATCTCTACAGCAACAGCTATATGAAAAACCTTGGCCATGATGTACTTTGGAGCAAGGAATATGATGATGATGGCTAAGATTCACGATAAGATAGCAGACTTGAAGTAGGGGGAGAAGATAGTTCAGGAGTATGCCGCTGAATTGCAGTCTTTGTGGTCAAATTTGGACCACTATGATCCTCTGACATTATGAGATGCTGAGGATATCACTGCAAGTAAGGCTTGGGTTGAGTGCAGGAGGGTCCTATACTTCTTAAAGGGTCTGAATGTCGTGTTCGAGCATGGACGGGCCACTATATGTCACCAATCCACTCTTCCAAGTCTTGAGGAAGCTGTCTCCGTAATGATTTTGGAGGAACCTCGCATGAGGGTGATGTTAGCTAGTGCATCTACTCCTGTTAGATCTGTGTTGTTGGTTCCATCTCCTACTGATAATAGGGAGTGTTACAGTTGTGGGGAGTGTTGCATCTAGGCCATTATGCCTGATTTTGATGATTAATAAAAACAAGCGTTTCAGACTAATTGTGTTTTTGAGATATTTGATACAAAATTTTGTTGGGAAGACATGCAAGATGATCATGATGAACCCAACGTGAAAGAGAAGAAGCACAAGTCACAAGGTAAAAAGACGAGACGCAAATCACAAGATTAAAGATGCAAAGGACCTGAGGTAAAATTGTTTTTATTTTTACCGATCTCGGTGTTTTGAAGGTTGATAGGTTTAGAAATTTATTTTGAGTTTTAACCGTACTATAAAGAGGGGTTGCAAGTCCTCTCTACATTTCCAGTATAAACCGAGAAACTATTAGGTCATTGCATTCATTCTTTTCGGTTGGATTGGATATAGTTTTTCAGATGAGTTTTTGACAACAAACGTGTTTTTGCATTTTCTAGAAAGATATAGGTAGATCTGGATTTCACTTCTGTTGAAAAAAATATAGCCCTTTAAATTATCTTTCAAACAAGCTATAAAACACTTCAATCGGACCTCTGGATCAAAAATTATAAATATTTTTATCCACGCTGACTGTCAGCATGTGATGCTGGCTGTCAGCATGAAATGTCAGTTTTGTTTACTGACATTTGTCTAGAGAGCATGGTTTTTGAGCCATATTTTTCTTTGCCTATGCTGACTGTCATCATGTGTTTCGACCTCGAGCTTTTTGTTTTGAGAATTTGTTTTAACTGGTCGTTTTTTTGGTCGATGCTGACTGTCAGCATGAGCGACTTCTTTCCATATGCGACCACAAACGGCTAACAAAGTTTTATCCGTGATTTTTGTTGAGCCGTGGTTTTGGACGCTGACTATCAGCATGTGTTGCTGACTGTCAGTTTGTGCTGTTTTGTTTCCTTTTTGACCTCAAACGGCTAGCTGAGTTTTCTCCGTAAATTGCTTCTTTCTGGTCGTGACCCATGCTGACTGTCAGTATGCACTGTCACTTTTACAGCTCGTGCACAACGGCTCTTTTGATTTTTTGGGCTATAAATAGAGGCTTTGAGCAGATGTTTCTTATACCAAGCAGCCTCATATTCATATACACACTTGAGCTTTAGTTCTTAACACAATATCTTGATCTTTTGATCAAGTCGTGAGTTTTTGTGATCCACCGAGTTTTCGGTTCACATCATTTTGCATATCTAGAGTTTCTCGGTGATTGTTCGAGGTCTAGATAAGACCTTGCAACTTATTACTCGTGGTGAACGCTCTCACCTAGACGGTTTGGTGGCGTGGCCGTTGATCTCTCCATTTCAGAGATTGTCGGAGAGACTCGGCGTGATTGTAAAAGGCATCGGTGCTCACCTTTCCGGAGTGGACAAGGAGAAACCACTAGTGAGAAATATCCTTCGTAGATATTGAAGCAAGACTCATTCATTTGAGTGCTTCAACGAGGAGTAGGGGAAACCAACGAGTCTCTGAGACCTCGGGAAAAATCCTTGTGTTTGTCTTCTTCTCTCTTCCTTTTAATGGTGCTATATTGTTTTGTTCTTATTCTTTGCAAAAGTTGTTTTTAATTAAAAAAAATTTTAAACCTCCTATTTATCCCCCTCTAGTCGGCATCCTCGATCCTACATGAGAAGGGACATCTTAACTATTATTGCTCCCACCTGCGAGCATCAGGAGGACGTGGTTGGGGTGCTGGTAGTGGCAAAGGAGCTACTCAAGGTGGTCGTAGTAGAGGTCGAGCTGACCCTAGTGCCAATGTGGCTATGACAAGCTCCGAGCAGCCTAAGATTGTGGAGATGACTACAGATCAATGAGAGAATTGGCAGAAGTTCAGTGCACAGGCAGAGAGCTCCAAGAGTAAGGACAATATTGTTCAGGATTCTTCTGCGCCCACTCCTTTCGATAACTTTGCCAACTATGCACACATGGACAAAGGTACCTAGGCACTTGCATCTACATATAGGAATTCTTCTATAAATTGAATTGTAGATTTAGGAGCCTCTAAGCATGTCATTAGTTCATTAGATGCTTTCACCTCCTCTACTCCTCTTGTTCAAACTAAGATTGTCCAAACTGTTGATGGAACCTTAAAATTCATTCAGGGAATTGGTTCAATCCAGTATAATCTATCTCTTACATTATTTTCTATTTTGCATGTTCCCTCATTCCTAGTTAATCTCATTTCAGGAGGAAAGCGCCTGATCAAAGAGGATCTTAGGGAGAGCAACAAGTTAAGGGGGAAGAATGAGTTCAGCCTAATTTGATTGAGGTAGAACAGTCCATTACGCCACATATTTATGTCCCAAGTCCCTCTCCGGTTCCTTCTTCCTCCGTTTTCTTGTCTTCTCCTAAGACAAGTGGTAATGTGCCTTCTATCTCTAATCCTTTTATATCTAAATTGCCACTTGCTCAATGAAGGGAACCTCAAGTCAATACTGAAAAACCTCCAATCCTATTTGGCTTTGAATATGATATTGCTAATTTTATCTCATACTCATATTTCTTCTGCATATAAAACATTTATTGCATTTCTAAAATCAGTGCCAATTCCGAATAATTAGATAGAGGCAAAGCAGGATCCTAAATTGAGGGGTGCTATGTTGGAGAAGTTTCAAACTTTAGAGAAGAATAAGACGTGGGAACTTGTTTCGCTTCCTACTGGAAAGAAGGCTGTGGAGTATAAATGGGTGTATACGGTAAAGCAAATTCCTGAAAGACAAAGTGGATAGATATAATGCTAGACTTGTTGCAAAAGGGTATAGTCAAACATATGAGATTTACTATGATGAGACCTTTTCTCCTATGGCGAAGATGAGTACTGTGAGAACCTTGATATCTCTAGGAGCTAACTTTAATTGGCCTCTACATTAGTTGAATGTTAAAAATGCATTCTTTCATAGAGACTTGCAGGAGTAGGTGTATATGGAGATTCCACCATGTTTTGACACGGAGCAAACTGTTGGGAAAGTATGTAGATTGAAGAAATCCCTATATGGGTTAAAGTAGTCTCAGAGAATTTGGTTTGACAGGTTCAAGGGTACAGTATGTAGTGAAGGGTAATCACAATATAATGGAGATCACACTGTGTTCTATAAGGACACTAGTTCGGGTGTCACAATTTTAGCTGTCTTTGTGGATGATATTGTGATTACTGATAATGATTCAGGAGAGATAAGCTGCCTAAAGGACAAATTGGGGAAAGAGTTTGAAGTCAAGGATCTTGGACAATTGAGATACTTCCTTAGGATTGAAATTGCTCGGTCTTCCAAAGGTATAGTTCTTTCTCAGAGGAATTACGTCCTTGATTTACTGATTGAGACAGCGATGCTCGAATGTTGACCAACTTCTATCTTGATTGAATAGAATCATAAACTAAGTGCTCAATCAGGTGATCCAGTGAACAAGGAGACCTATCAAAGGATTGTTGGTCGTCTTATCTATCTTTGTCACACAAAACCTGAAATCACATGCCCAGTGAGTGTGGTCAGTAGATATATGCATGATCCTAGGATGGAGCATATGGAGACAGTCTATCAGATTCTGAGATAGTAAAAAAAGAATCCAGGAAAATGTCTTTGGCTTAAAAGACATGGGCATCTGAAGGTGGAAAGATACTATGATGCAGATTAGGTGAATTGTGTGGACGATGGGAGGTCTACATCTAGTTACTGTGTCTTTGTTGGGGGTAATCTTGTGTCGTGGAGGAGTAAAAAACAAGAGGTTGTGGCTAGATCCTACTACAGAGGCTAAGTATAGAGTTATGGCTATAGCTTTATGCGAGATGATATTGTTGAGGAGATTACTTTTTGAGCTACGTGTGTTAAGAGATGGTCCATTATTGCTACATTGTGATCACAAATTTGCTATCAATATTGCCAATAAGTCAGTACAACATAATTGAACAAAATATGTGGACTTAGATCGCTTCTTCATTTGACAACGATTGGATAGTGGGATACTAAAACTAGACTACATTTATTCTAGTAACTAATTATCACATTGTCTTACAAAAGAATTAGGATCTAAACATAACATTACAATATATAACAAGATGGGCATGATTGATATTTTTAGCTTATCTCGAGGGGGAGTGTGGCTTTGTAATAGGATAAAGACTAGGTTTCCTAACAAGATTTGGATTCTTTTGTAGGCTTTTTGATCTATAATAAAAATATATCTCAGTGTTTTTTTCTAAATATAATGGAACACGTGTTCAACAATGCGAGCTGACCGTGTAACGATCACCATGTGCTGGGCAAGCATAGAGAGAATGACACGAGATTTATACATGTTCAAATTCCAGTGGAAACTCTACTCCTGTTGACACGCTCCTAGTGTAAGCTGGCTGGGGAGGCTGTCTCGCGGGAAGAGAACTCCTAAACACACCTATTGACTAGTTTGTATTGATTATGAATGAATTCAAGTTATAGATGGGGATATACGAGGGGTATATATAGACCCCAAAAGATGCAAATGACTAAATTACCTTAGTTTGGACCGTTGGATCCAGGGCGAGATCGTCCTTTTGCTAGATACAACACACAGAACTTTGATACATGTCCTTTACAGTCCTTGAGGTGTCTTTGGAGGCAACATCTCCCGGGGGCCTAGAGGACCCCAGGGTATCCTTTGACTCGGAGGTTTGGGTCCTTCTAGAGAATTGGGGCTGGGGAGCCTCGGTCCCTCCTAAGCATCGAGGCCCAGAGGTCTGAAGACCTTTTCGAGTGTCCCTTGGTTTGGAGGCCTGTGTCCCTCTCAGGGAAACGAAACCCAAGAGTCAAGGTCCCTCCCAGGGGATCGAGGCTCAGAGACCTAAAGATCTTCCTGGGTATCCCTTGGTTTGGAGGCCTAAATCCCTTCTAGGGAATTAGAGCCCAAGGGCCTAAGTCTCTCTCAGGGAACTGAGGGCCCAGAAGCCTGAGTCCCTCTCAGAGAACCAAGGTCCAGAGGCCTAAATCCCTTCTGAGAAACCTCGGCTTGAAGGCTCGAAGACCTCCTCTATTGTCCCTTGCCCCAGAGGCTAAGTCCCTCTTGAGGAACCGGGCCTGGGGGTCCAGAGGTCTGAAAATCTCCTCAAGTGTACTTTAGTCTGGAGGTTGGTCCCTCCCGAGGAATTGGGGCCTAGGGGCCTAGATCCCTCTCAGAAAACTAGAGTTCAGAGACTTGAAGATCTCCTCAGATGCCCCTTAGCTTAGAAGCCTGGCCCTTCTCGGGAGGTTGTGGTCCAAAAACTTGAAATTCTCCCTCAACACATATCATACTGACATTCTTGACAACTACTATGGGCATATATTATACACCTATTTTGTTTGGTCGATATTGTTTAGTATTAGTTTTTGAGTACTTCTTAGTTAACTGATTAGCCCTATATTTTCTAAAAAAAACATGATAAGTTAAAGTTCATAATCTAATTGATACGACATCTAATTGCTTTACTAAACACTAAAGTTCAATTTTCAATGTCCACATAATCTCTTTACAATCTAAGGGATATTTTACTGACTTTGTGCTTCAGCTTATTTCCACGAGAAACACACGCCCTCTCCGAACACCTCAGCTGATAAGCTGGATGGATCTCTAGCTTCAGCTTATTTATGCGTTTAAGTTGCAGCCATGATGGTGGAGGAGGTTCTCTGGCTTATTCGCGAAGGTGCTCATCGATGTCGACACTGACGCCGATGCGGATAAAGCCGATGCTGACACTGACGCCAACGAAGTTGATGCCAATGACGAGGCAGTTGGGGACGATGCCGACGCCGAGGAGGCAGTTGGAGATGATGCCGACGACGACGCCGACGCAGTTGTGGAGGAGGCAGCTTTGCATAAAGTCCGTGAGAAGACCATGATTGAGTTGGGGATGAAGCAGCAGATGTGGTCGAGGGGGGGCTTTGAAAAAGAATCTAAAAAGAGTATGAAAAACAATCAAGTAATATTTGGATGAGTTAATATTCATGTTATAAACATATTTCTATTTTATGTTTTACAAACATATGAATGTATTTTTCAAATTTTTTGACTTATAAAGCAAATCTTGTCAAACAAGTTATAAACTAATCAAATAAGTCAGACTTTTGGTCTTATAATAAACCCAAAAGATCAATTTATCTTATAAACTAAACTCAAACAAAATAACTAAATGTTTAGTTAGGTGTTTCGGCAATTTCGCATCATGACAGTGTCTTGAAGTGTAGTCGATGAGCCGGGAGAGACGGGGAAAGTAATAAGGATCTGGCGAGACACACCACATGACAACGATTCCCAATTTGATAACAAGTACCATGGACCCACACGGCCTTCGTAGATTTTGACTTGTTAAACTGACACACACACACACCCCCCGATCCCATCACCAAAATTTAATGCACCGTTCTGGTAGAGATTGCTTGACTTTGATCGACCGGAGCATGCAAGGCCCAGCAGAAGCAATATGGCAAGAAGCCCCAAACTTCACATGTCTTGGATCAACCTTTTTTTTTGTCGTGTTCTCCTGCTTCAAGCAGTTGAGGCCATTGAATAATGTACGCAGTGCTCTTTGCATGAAGCGTTCACAGTTTGGTTGTGGCGCGTAAATGCGTGGGCAATGCGGTATGGAAAGTCCCTACAATACCACATGTCTGCCCGAATCAATGGGGGATAGTTACTTGCATTAATGTAGGTAGTGCTAGATCCAAATAACCGGTTTCGGGGGAGAAAATTGGAATCCTCTAGGCGGCAACATCCCGTTTCTCATGCACCTGTCATCGCCTACCGGCACCATTCATGGTCGGCGGTGTCATGGCTACCCCCACCTCGCTAGGGCTACAGGTTTAGGGGATCCACGGAAGGTGAGACTGGAAGGTGTCCTCAAAATTGGGAAAATGAGTTCGTGTTCTCTGGTTTTTCCAAAAAGAATTTCATGTGGAACTCAAGTTTTCTGTTTCTTTTGGACGTGTGGTAATCACTTTTATCATTTGCCTCCTGTACTATAAAAAAAATGTATTTAAAAAAAATATGTAAAAGTAGAACTCATATGGGGGCCGAAGAATCTTTGCCAAGAAGCCCACTAAACCTGGCCCATAAAGTCCATTCGGTACGGGTTTTGTGAAATAGGCCTACCGGCCACTGGACTTGTTTTGCCAACACGAAATCTTTGAACCGTCCAACCCAATCTCAATAGCAAAAGAACATGTAGGTAACCTTGACACGTTAAAAATCCCAAATTTCCAGAGAAATCATACGGCCTGCCAAGTGCAGTACTACGAGCAGTCAGTCGCATTTAGATTGATAGAATAGTCGGAGATTATTTTTAAGTGCATATTGTCGAGACTAAAGAAAATGCGTGATATATCTCCAGAGTAAGTCACGTCTAGTCCCCGCACGTGAAAAAAACTCAGAACTTCTCAGTCCTCACAAAAGAAAACATAGAAAAGAAAGGAAAGAATCGACCAGCCCATACAATCTATCCAATTAATATTCCTAGCCCTTTTGCATGACAGAACCATAGATATTTTGCTGCCACGTATTTCGTTATCAAATCCACAGAACAGAGCAGAACTGTGCCCCGTTCTCCCCAAATTAACCTCATAATCTTTTGGAGTAGTTCATACCAAATATTTGCTTCCTTTTCTTTCAGCATGTGGAAATTGGAGCATATCCAATGTAAGATTCATATCCTACCTTGTAGTTCAAAAAACACACACTTTTCTCTTTATTTTGGTTATTTTATCATAAATCAAGACTTAAAATTAAGATCGGTGCATAAAAAATTGAAAAATTCTAGTGAGATAATAACCACATTAATTTAATTCTAATATCGATCTAAACTATCCAAATTCCAATCTAATGATTGAAACAAAAAAAATGCATAACCACCTTGGAAACCATACAATTCCATCCAGTGCTATCTTGCCATTTATTATGTTATAATATAAAATTTTTCGAAAAAAATGTGTACATGGAACATACAAGTTTAATTAAGCAACCTACATAGAATGGTGACCTTTCTCCGTCCCAGCGAGGTGGCTAGCTAGGACTTAGCCGGGACAAAGTCACAGAACCCAAACCTTTCGGACGAACGGTGCGACCAACCAACAGTCCGGCATCGTCTTGCCCGATACATCAATATATTTTCTACTGTGACGAAACCCCATATAAGGAGATATTTTCCTGCCACCCATGCATATTCTTGGCACGGAACAGAACAAGTGCACGCACCCACACCACTTGCATGGCAGGACGTGACCCCAGACGAGCCCGCCATCCACTCCCAAAGATCCGTGAGGATTTGCTGGCTGATTTACCTGAGTCAGAAAGGTATATTCAAGAGAGTTGTTTAATTATAAATTAATTTTTTTTATTTTAGTTTTTACTATTTGAATTTTGATATATCAATCTATATACTATGAAAAACAAGTAAGAGATGGAGATCCTATCCGGCATCATAATTTGCTGCGCCCTCTCTTTTGCAACTTGGCCGACGCAAAGCAATAACCAGATAGATTCCGTCCTGATCTGATCGATCTCGCCTCCCCTAGTGTTACTTTGGTGCATGACAACTACTTGTATCATAGTACGTGCGTAGGTACGTGTGTGTGTGTGTGGAGAAAAGAAGATAGATGCCCTCCCACGTACCGTTGCTTTACGAGCAAAGCGTGCGCGGATGAGATTTGGCGAAATCCGAAAAGGTGGTGGGTGCATGGTTTATGGTACTAGGAGAGAGCCGTAGCCGTAGCCGTAGGGCTCCTGCACGATTTCCGAGGAAGATTTGGCTCTGGCGAGGATTGCATGCACATGCATGGGTGACGTTGGTAAGATCTCAGGAGAGGATGTTACACCACCACCTTGGGATATCGATGGCGTGGGTCCCCTGGAGATCACCTCTCCAAAGAGAAGCCCTGAGCTGTCGAAAAACCGGGAGCGCGCTATCTCAAGGACGTGGATTCTCTCCGGTAACTCCAAAAGTGTAGGGTTACATCGTATTCGATTTCTCCAACTTTCTTTTTTGTTTAGATCATGACAATTGATTTTTCTTTTTCGATTAGACAGTTCACGCACAAAAAAAATAAGTGCATTTGTCTTTTGGAATGCATCTGCGAGATGCTTTCGGCTCTATTTTGCTGATCTAGAAATCCATGAGAAATATCAAGCTAGCAAACTATGCCATTTTAGACACCAAATTGACAAAAAGAAATGTTTATTGATGTCATGCCTATGCCTATAGTAACAAGTTGATATGTCTTAAACCTCGCATCCTACTAGAGGCAGAATTGCAGGGGGTTGGGGAGTCTTGACCTTTACTTTGTGCATAGGTCAGTATTAAAAGGTAGTTAACTAGTGGGTGTCTTTTCTAACTATCTAATTAAAAATGAATGATTTAATTTGATACGAAAAAGATAAGATATTGATGTAGTTAATCATCTCTCGAATAATTTAAATTTTTCACTCACTTTAATCTAGATTTTGCATTGTTAATAATTGAAGTAATAGTTCAAATGAGAGAAATGCTTATTACTTTTATTATCTAAGGTAGAAGATACAAAGACTTGCAAGCCCTTCACGTGTGCATAAGTTCACGATGTAAAAGTATATAGTACATTTGATCCCTTATAAAATTCATCTTTTTACTATATGGCTTTCTCACGAAAATTTTATTGGTTAACAACTGTACATAGAAGTGCATGTACGTCCTCTTTATCCTGCCATCCAATAGGTACATGTTTTTCTAAAAAGACCAATATATACTTTATATTTGGGTTCACATATTTGGATGACAGGAGTCATTCAGATTATATACTTCTTCGCAAGAAATTTAATTTAGAAAAACCACCACACTTAGATTAACTATTTATTCATAAGGGATGCTAGAGATGAATGAGTTCATCTGAACTCAATCCCCTCAAGGTCAACATCTGGCTAGCTAATATAAACCAGTGTAGCCATATATATGACACTATTTGAGATCGATGGTTAAACATCCTTATGAAATATAAACAGGAAAACAAAAAAAAAAGCAAATTTATATTTCAAAAATTGTGCTTTGTAAGATACTATAGATCGATTGTATTAGTCTTGGTTCCATTTGCACTTGTATTTTGCGCACATCAATCTTACCGAGAGAGGCCATTTCTTCGGTCTTCGTTCAATAAATTCAAGACCATTTTACGTACGTGCAGCCGGGATGCTAATTAAGGACGTTACTAATCGTGCATGCAAGAAAGAAAGTATGCGCTCGTGGATGCAAGTTGTTCACGTATCGGCAACAACAATAATAATAGCCGACAAGGCTCACACGTGATGGGCGCTGACTCGCTAATCATTTCGTACCTTCCTCAACTGCTAAAATTAAACTATGACAGCGTATTTAAACAAATCGTCCCGTAATTACCCAATGGTTTAGGCTTTAGCTAGTATGCTACCTTACTGCCACAGCAAAGCAGGCATAATCTAATGACGAGATGACACGAAAAGTGGCGCTGCTGCAAGTAGCTTTGCACTGGGTGTGTCGTCACGTACATCTTAATCAGTACACTTTGTAGTACTTTATTTCAGTGTGTTTTATACTTAAATTATGTTTGCAGGAGCTTCAGCTCTAACTTAATACCATCAGAATTTGATTTTTTTTTCTCAAACAATGAGTAGTTGAAATCATCTGGTTGTTAATAAGTTGATGTTTTTTTTTAATATTAAAAAGTTGAAGTCTCTCTTTCAACTTATATGAGAGAAGAACTTCTAAAAGAAACTAAGTTTTACAAATAGGTCTTAGGCTTTGAGTTTATTAGTGAAATTCGCTAGCTAGCCACGCACCAACTTGGTCATTGATCCAATAAATTCGTACGAACAATGACAAGATATGAGTTGTTTGCACAACACTTTATCTTATCTTCTATTTATTCGGTTCTTTCTTCCTTTCTTTTCAAGGAATGTATTGCTTGATCTTTTAACAACTCGAAAGAGTACGAGTAATACCTGGCCGAACAAAAGGCCCCTTACGTGTTACGTTACGTCTTAACGTAACATATGGCATGCCCACGAGAGCGTGCGCTCAACTTGCTATCTGTGAGGCATGGTTTTAGGGGTTTCCTTTTGGTGCGCGTCGAGACACGTTTGTCTATTAAGCAGGATTTTTGGTTGAGGTTAGGACTGATAAAGATGCTATCTAAATGGGTCTATAAGAATCGGTTTCAAAATGAGTTGATTTTATATAGACCTCAATGTATTAAGAATAAATTAAGATTGAATTGGTTAGAATTATTTTAAAATAGATAGATAAAAATTAGATTATGATAGAAAAAATGAGTCCAAATGAATTTAGATCTAAAGTTCAATCTACAAAACAATATAGGTGTTTATTCTTCTTTTTCACTTTCTATACTATTTAAATCTCTTTATAGTCTAAATGGGTTTCTTTAAGTCTAAATAAGTTGAATCTTAAAAGTTGAAAATAGGTAGGAGCTGAGTAGATAATAGATTAAAAAGGGTAGAATTGAATTATATTTAAATACTTTAAAATTGAATATATACATAGAAATTAGATTAAAATAGAGTTTAGAACCATCAGTACCTAATTGAAGTAGACACGGCCACCATTGGAAAATGGAAGTAATTATATGTCCGACTTAAGAAACTTGGCATCTTTGGTTCCGACATTCAATGACCTGTCGGTTTATGTTGCTGCACGTGGCTCCAACTTGGTAGTTGACAAAAGTGGGGAAGTATATCCCTATCTTTGTGAGTTTTTTTTATAAATAATTCACATAAAATAAATAATTATAAAAATAACCTACAGTTTCAAAATTTTACAAAAATAATCTGTCACATCAGCCTGTCGAATTCTCGAGTTCTGAGAACTCGACAAGTTATTGGAAGGACTTGTCGAGTGCACAGGATTCGACAAACTGATGTCGAGGCGAGACTTGTTGAGTGCCCAGCACTCGACAGATAATTTATCGTGCTCTGGGCACTTGACAAGTCTCTCTCACGCGACATATAGCTTGTCAAGTTCTCAGAACTCGACAGACTGATGTGGCAGGTTATTTATGTAAAATTTTGAAACTATAAATTATTTTTGTAATTATTTATTTTATGTGGATTATTTATAAAAAAAAACTCCTGCCTTTGACATAGTCACCGCGCATAAAATGGTATCTTTTTCCTTTCAAACTATCGGACCAATAAATTATTACAATATCTTAACTATAGTCTCCCTGCTACATTAATGTTATTACTAGTTACTACAATAACTATATCTAATCTAATATCCCGACGATCTAAAAAGAATATTATTTTTAAAAAAAATCAATTTTTTTAACTTTATCTACTAATATATTTAAAAATATTTAGATTGATATAAGAAAATTACACAAGCATATTTATTATAAAAATATTTTCATAATATTGTAAATTTATAAAATTCTATTAATATATTATAGTGAAAAATAGTGATCAAAATTACATCTTAAAGACGGTACATAAAATAAAAAAATAATATTTTTGGATCGGAGAAAGTACGTGCCACTGCAGATTCCCTCCCCGCCTTTCATATTGCATGACTAGCGAATTAAATTCTTTGGCAAAACATATATAATGGTGCTATTTTATGTAAAACTAAAATATAAAGGTGTGCAAATCAGATTTGGTTTAATTTTATCTGCAGTGTGGACTGTAGAGTTTTCATGTACAATTATGACATGTACTATGTCATGTCAAGCATTAAAAAGGGAATACATACATATAAACTCCCTCCGTTCCTTTACTTATCATCTTAACGACTTAACCCCAATACAGTATTCAAGAAGTGATGCAATGTAATTTTATCCCTGATTTTTATGATGAATATGGTAGTTGTATTTTTCTGTATCTTAATAATTAAAGATAAAATAAAGTATTATCTCCATTCTTAAATAGTTATCACTTTGGACAACAAATTTTATTCACAGATAGTAGTCATTTTGTATTTTCTAAATGTTTCTTTCTCATATTACCCATATTTAATATTCTCTCAAAAAATATAGCTAACAATTATTGATTCTTTATTTGGTGGTAGGTAGATGAGTTTTTCATGAAACTATTGCTCAAAGATAATAGGGTCATTTTTGACATGTAGTAAAAAATTATGATTGTCTTAATTATTAGTTTTTTTAAAAAAACTGATAACTATTTGAGAACATAGAGAATAATAGTTACTAGTGTATTTTAAAAAAA
The DNA here is from genome assembly GCA_019359835.1 of Pharus latifolius. Classification (NCBI taxonomy): domain Eukaryota; kingdom Viridiplantae; phylum Streptophyta; class Magnoliopsida; order Poales; family Poaceae; genus Pharus; species Pharus latifolius. The sequence goes on from CM033319.1 coordinate 21,352,824, forward strand.
TAGAATCATATTTCATCTAGAAATGTATAATAATATTTTTTTTTTAAAAAAAAAAAGATAAGTAAAAAAGGAATGGAGATGATAGTTTTTATTGATCTCGGGCAAGATAAAGCTGGACTGATATTTCGTTTTTTCAGCTTGTGATACATGCATGATCAATGATAGATCGTTAAAGCGCACATAGGGGGGTTTTGGACGGTGCGATTGCGACGCACCACTACCAGGACCGTGGTACCTACCATATAACTCCCCTTTGCCGTCTACCGAGGTTCTCCTATTTTCCATCCATACTTCACTGTCCCCTTTAATTGTTTTTATCTTTTCTCTCTTTTTTCTTTTGAGATTCAAAGCCTTTGTGTGTATGTCATCCACATCGCTGTGTCATAACTCACAATCCATTGCTCCTTTATTTTGGGAATACGTCGGCAAATTTAGTTGGAACTTTGGAGCAGACATGTTTAATAACTTACGTCAAAAAAGAAAAAAAAAACAAGTGAATCCCTACAATTATCTCTATGTATATGTATACCATGCATAAAGGCATTTAAGATTCCAAGTTGGAACTTTCTAAAAAGAAATTAAAATTCTCAGAAATTATGGGGAAAATGTTTAGATTTATTTTTTTCAAAATGTAATTTTTTTGGTATTTATAGAATTTTTAGAGAAAATAAAAGAACAACTTACTTGCATTACAAATTGAGAATGAACTGCAGACCAGGGACATGCAGCAAAAATCACTCAAATTTGAGTCTGAGTTTTATTGTAGAAAACTACTTTCCTTCTAATACTTACTCGAATAAAAAAAATCCGAACCAACAGTGAGGTTTTCAACAATTTATACTAAAGGTTCAATATTCAGTATGATGCTACAAAAAATTTATATTTAACTACAAAACATTAATGCTCGTTGATATAAACAAGATTCTATTTTTACACTATCCTTTGGCTAATCTTTCCATTAATGTCTCTATCTTCTATGATTAAGCCTTATTTGAGCAGTTGGATTACCATGAGAGACTTTGCTACAAACAAGATTTTTGTCGATGTCTTGCGCCTCTCACTAAGTAGTCATAAATTTCGACTTTTTGAAAGATAAGTTACAAATTACACATTGGACCAGCTGGGCACTCGCCAAGCAAAATTCATAAAAAATTCGGAGAAGTTTTGATAATTCATACATAGTAGTGGTTGTTGGATTACCCATATGGATCACACTTATTTACACTGCCACTAATAGATCATAGATGCATCAATTAGTGGTGTTCTGTTTGATGTTTCATAGTACTAGGGTCTACGAAATTTTCAACTCTACCTGAGGGTTTTTCCAATTTGGCATAAAAAATTTCGGAGAAGCTTTGATAATTCATACGCAGTAGTGATTATTGGATTACCCACATGGATCACACCTATTTGCACTGTCACAGATAGACCATAGATGCATCAATTAGTAGTGTTCTATCTGATATCTCATAGTACGGGGCCTGCGAAATTTTCAAACTTTGCTTGAGCGTTTTTCCAATTTGGAGTCTAATTTGTCATAAAAGAGGCATGCTTATGACTAGTTGACGAGGGACATGTCGGAGCATGCTCTCCCTTGTTTCTTCATGGATGAAATAACACCGTTAGTTCGTTTGTAGGCCAGCTCTTTTTAAGTCAAACCATCCACTCTAGTGCTCTAACCACCATGTTTTCTTTCTTTCGTTCTTGAAATGAAACCATGATGGTTTTATGGATGTCCTATATATTTGCGTGTTTTCGGAGACTTGGTGTATTGCATGAAGTCATCTCAATGAGTACATTATAAAAATTTCAATATTTATTTTAAGTAATATTACATTTTTTTAAATTTAAAACTAGAGCAATTAGAGATAGCTCTCATGAATCATGTAATAGTTCAAATATTAAGATTGTTTATTATTATGCGAGAGGCCACTACTTAGAACGATTCATATATAGTAGAAGACTGCAAATTCGTGATTTGAGACATCCAATCAATATGAAATGAATCATATTCATCAATCCACATTATGGATGTTAACATTGATAGTTTTCCTTAGAAATACACTAGTATTGTTATCTTCTTACTATCAAACAGATAACAATCCTCTCATGCTAACCACACAATTCAAATTATGAGTTTGTATTATCTCATTTTATGAAGAGTTCCCACCTAATACATTCCCTACACTATTAGTTAGTCAAGCTCCAATATATATTTCTTGAATTATATTTTTCTTTGTTTTAAAAAAAATTTCAAGCCATTACCTTCGAGCCATTATTGCTGCTCTGAGGTAAGCCCTTTGGCGACAATTTACTCCAAATGACACCAGCGGATAGGGGTTGTAATGCATTGGATTGAAATGAGTCGAATGAATTGGATTTAAAATAGGTTAGTTTTGGATGGGTTGAAATGAATTGAGAAATGAAATTGGGGTGGGTTGGATTGGGTTGACTTAAAAAAAGGTTGTATTGAATTAGAGTAGAAAATTTTGGGTTGATAATGGGTTGATATTGAATTGGAACCCACAAAATAATTTGAATTTATATTATTTCCTCCCCACCTCATTAAATACTTGACATTTTTTGAATGAATGGTCTAGATTTGGGTTGGAAATGAGTTGAATCTATTTTTAGGGAAATGATTAGGGTTGGTTGGATTGAAACAGTAAATGAGTTGGATTGAATTGAGTTTTATAAGATTTGTTATTGGTTAGATGGGTGTTGAATTTTAATTTTTTTTAAAAAGATTAGGTTGGATTTGATTAGACTTCAGCCTATTAACACCTCTACCTGTGCAGCATTATACATTTTGCCCGATAAAGCACATGGTACGTGCATGCATTTGGGTGTAACAATATATTGCGAATATAGCAGTACTCCACTATCCACTACCATTTGCCAGCCATTGGAGAGCTAGTACGTACGCAAGCTCAAAAGAAGGAAACCAACTCACCCTTGCAAGATATCGCCGGATCTATTTGAGACCACAATGGGGTATAACCTTAGAACCTTTTGCCTAAAGCAATCCCAACAAAAGGAAAAAAATTGCAATTATCTATAGAAAAATTCGAAATGTTATAAAGTTCTTGCGAATCAAATGCTTTTCTGGAAAGAGTATACGAAAGCAACCATGATGACCATCTTTTGCAATCTTTCTAGGTGCTTATGACAAGCGTGTGTGTGTGTTGATATTAAAATGAATACATGCTAATACATTGGCTTGTGTATGTATTTTAGTGATCACATCATGCATACATCAACCGAAGACTTAGCTCCCAAGGAAGAGTTGACGATTTTTTTTTTTCAAATTTGTTACTTGCATTGGTTAATTGTTTGGATAGGAACACATAAAGTGAGGGCAATGGCACACACTAAAGTAGTAGTTAGCTTTGGAAGGTCTCCACATACTGGAATTAAAAGATGGAGAGGCTAACGATTATTGAGTGCACTAGGCTTTAGTCGCATTCAAATGCCATCTATTTAAAGTAGTTTATTTTCCTTCATAGAACAATGGAGACAAATTTATATATGAATGCAATGCAGTTCTCAAATATTAGGGTAAAGTCTTTTCTTTTGCATGTATGGTGCGACATAAAATTATCTTGTTTAACACTAACATGTTCAAGTCCAACAATTAAATTATCTTGTTTAACTCTAACATGTTCAAGTCTAATAATTTTTGGACTAGATGATATATTAAAATATAACAGATGGAGAAAAACCAATTAGATGGGGAATGTCTGCAACTATGCAATACTATAAATATCACTAATCTAAAATTTCTCTATTCTAAAAAATGTCTCACCGAGTTTTTTTTTTTTTTTCAGGGAGACGTCTGAGTGATCGAGTTGAATATGACCAGTTTGTGGATGTACACTCTGCTCAAACAAAACCCAAATTAAAACGAGGAAATTGCTCCGCTCCATCAGTGGATTGGTAACATTGTTCACGAATCTTGATGGAAAAATGAGAGATTTCACTAGATCTTCAGCTCAGCACCCTTGCATATATACCTAGGGTCATAATAATATGTGAGTGATGCTGCACAGGCTTTACATGATCTTTGCACCCACATTGGCATCACGTGAGCTGATAGCTTGGTGGTTGGGTCTGGCCTTTTGGAGATTTCAACCCGACAGATGTATCTTCTTCGGATTTGCAGGGCTTTCAGTTTTCCCATCACGAGAGAAACGCTAACGAAACCAGTCAGTGCCTCCCCTCCAATAATCTGCACCTCTATCCATTTATCCCAGATCTTCTGCGTTCCGGGCTCCAATATAACTTACTGCGGCGTTCTTATTCTGTTTATGTTTGTTTGCCCTCCTTTTTCTACTGTATGTGTTGAGGTCTCGTTTAGTTTGGATTAAAATAACTAGGTTATTTTAAGTTTAGAATAACTAAGTTAATTTAATCTAACCCAAGTATATTATCTTAACTCAGATTTTTTTTGCCAATAAATCTAGTTAGTCTAAAATATTGTTTGGTTTAATTAATTGCACTAAATAGATTTGATATAAAATGCACGAATTTGTCTTTTGTATTATAACAATATTTTGTATTTTTCTTGTGTAGAATTCTTTTTACGATTCATTATTTTGTTGTTATGAGTATCTATAGATGAGATAGACTTAGTTTACATGAATTAGTTTATTCTACCTTTTTATTCGGTTAGGATAACTTGGGTTAAAGAGTTAACTTATTTTAACTAGGTTAAACTAACTTCATCTAATATGTATATGTTTTGGGATTAAACCCCTATAGCAACTCTTAAGCCTTAGCCAAACGAGCCCTTGTAAGAAATTTTGAGTTGTGAAGTGTTTGGAAAAAGGAATGATCACATAAATTTCTTATGAAATTCTTTTAGATAGTTTCTTTTGGAGGAATTTTAAAAGAAACAAAAAATAAGGTTTAACCTCATGTTTTTTTTCCTTTGTCTCTTGTTGAGAGCAAACTATACTCTTTTTTTTTTTTTCTAAATTCATATATTTTTCATGTGATGTATCAAAAACATCTCTTTTGAATAATTCATATATTTAACATTTTCTCAATTTCTATATATTTTTATTCCTATATTTTCTATTTCCTACGTTCTAAACAGATACTTAATATAAATCACGAAGTCTTACAACTTATAATAAATCACGAAGTCTTACAAATTATAAGAAGAAACGAAAAAGGAACATTCAGTTTCAACCAATAGCCTACTACTACTCCCACCGGGAAAAACTTGCCGCTTCAATATTTTTATATTGATCATACAAACACCTCTTTCAAATAATTTTTATATTTTATAATTTCAATGGATTCAATGGGACATGTCATTTAATTACTGTAATTTTCCTAGTCTGTATTTTTTGTTTCCTGCATTCTAAACAATTCTTGAGAGAGAATTTAATTCTATCGGATTGATAAATATATAAATTCTCACACAACAAAATCCCCTAGTTAAAACGGCAAGTTGTTGGAGATAGTAGCATGCATGTCGTTTGGTGCATGCATCCTAAAGCAAAGTTCCATAAAAACACACAAGTATCCAATTAAAAGTCCTGATTTTGAAAAGCTAATATTTTGGCCCCAAGTTGGCTCTTTGGCAGAGAATCAAAACGCGATGAAAGCATGTCGTCCATTTTTGTTTCCGTATCAGATTCCCGACGTACCTCTCTCTCTCTCCTCGCCTATCCATCTCGCCCAGCCATTCATGAATCTTGGCCGTGCCTTTCTGCTGTGCTATCGCTACCTTTCACAGGCTTCGGATGTGCGCCCATTGGACATTTCACTGCACAAAGCTGAGCCAAGAGGAGATAACGCAAAGACAACATACACCGTGATATTCGAATGAAGATTTTAAAAATAACAGCGATTGTTATATATCAGTGCATGCTGTTTTAGAATATTTTAATGCTTACAGTTAAGATCTAACGGAGAAGCGACCACATGTGCACCAACCTTTTGGAAAATAAGGGCAAAACAAGAAGCGGTGTGGAATATTCCACGACTATTTCGGAAATGCTAAAAATGCAACGTCAACTTTAGCATATTACACGGGTGCCACTGAATGCCATGGTGGAGAGAGAATTAGGATCTCTTTTTTTGGGCGTTATTGATCGTCGACAGAAGTTGATATTGGACTAGTCAATCCAATTTGTCATTAACGACTTTTACCGTAGGTGTGTTTTCATACTCTTCCCACTTGAGCTTCTCTATTAGTCAAAATGTATATGCAGTCAAGTATTTGCACAAAGTCCTCCATTTTTGTAAAAATCAATCAAATATTACTTTGTATGCTAGTTTGTATAGTTTATCAAACAAAGCTAGTTTATCTTAATGTGTGGCATGGTCGCACAGATTCCTAGTCTAGCTGGTGGAACATACATAAATAGTAGATGTAATACTAGAAATGGTTTAATGTTACATTTTCAATTTAACATATTAAATTTTAGTCAATCTCTTGGAATATTTTCTATGATTGTTGCACAACCTCATTTCGAATTGTTACAACATTGTAATATTTCATTTGAACTCTTGCATCGTTTCTCCAACACATGCATGCCTGTTTTTAGAAGTTACTACAACATAATATACGTACTAATTCAAAGGAAATACCACACTTAAAACCTAGGAGAATTTTCATAATTATTCTAATATTATCTAAGCTAATATCACCACCCTAATACTAGCTACACTTCCATCCTTAACACTATTTTTACAGCAAAATCTCCCGGTTTACAACCCAGGTTGAGCTTATCAAATTTGGTTCGAAAGAAAATAGACACATAAAAAGCCCAGCCAAATCCAACCTAGCAAAATTTTTTATTTTTGTTTTGCCTTGACTGGCTCAGTACGATAAGTATTTAGGATTGGGCCTAATTGTGAGGGTCCAAAAACTTCTTAGTTTTTTTGTCAGATCGGCCTAAAATAATACTGCTCAGAACGTGTCTACTTAAATGATCTTGGATCTCCAAAATTTGCAAAAGACAAATATGTGTATATACATCTGTACTTAAAATAATCAAATACTGCGTCAAAGAATAATTGACAATGACTTTTAGTGTAAGCGTCAGACCATAACAGTAACAAAACAAAGTTAAGTTAAGATGCACAATCCAAGCAAGCGTTTCGTCCACCAAACACGATTATATTGTGGCAACATGCGTTTCATGCATATATAGCAGCCAACTGTTACAAACAACATCTATTATTGCTATGGAAAGTTGGGTACTCCCATCCGTCTAAAATAGTGTCAATTTTTTTTTGACTGAGTACAATCTTTAATATGTAATTTTGATTATTATTTTTTTACTATAATATATTAAAAAAATTTCTAAAATTATAATATTATTGAAGTATTTTTTAGACAAATATGTTCTTATTATTTTCTTTTAATTTATTTAAATATTTATAAATATTTAGTGGTCAAAATTAGAAAATTTTGACTAATATGCATATAAAAATAGCTTTTTTTTTAGACAGGAGAGAATATTGAATTTGTTATTTTTATATCCAGTATATAGCTTAATATTTTACATATACTGCCTATTACATAAGTGGATCAATTGCAAAAACTTCAAAGTGCAATTTGGTCATTGCCAAAAGAAAAGTATGTTTGGGAAATCGCATTTTCTATAAGTAATGCAGTCTACATTGTACTTATTCTGTCAATAGATGGGTGATATGCACAAATATTCTGATTCTTTAGTTCTACCATGTAGGCGATAACGTTTCTACAGTACGAAAAGGCACTTCAACGCCAAAAAGGAGCAACAATGCATAGCCTGACACGCCTCCAGGGCATGTGTACTGCCTCGGGATAGGAGTCTAGAAGACATAAGTATCTCATATTACAGAATAAAATCAAAAAATACAATCACAATAAATAAATAATAATAACTCCTTCGAATAGAAATAACCATTGTCTTATAAAAATAATTTTTAGGGTAAAGAATTGAAAGTAGAACCGAAATAAAGAGAACAAAAATAATTATTAGATAGTCGCACAACGAGATTCACTCATTTTCTTAGAAAGAATCTCCTTTTTCGACAGCGCAGTCTTAAACGACATCGTAGTTGAAGTCTAGTATAGAGTCTAACCTCTCTGCACACGCACCACATGTAACTAGTCTATGAGTCTCATAGACTAGATTAAGCAAACAATGAATTTAATCACAGAACCATGCATCGGCAAGTAACAACTACATTTGACCAGAGATTAATGTAGATGACTTTATAAAACAGTTAAGTGAGACATAAATCATATTTTAAGACTTAAATTTATATTGATAAGACCATTATACTTGTTGGCGAATATTCACATTTAGTTTAATTCTGTAAAGATGTTCCATATCATAGTATCTATTAGACACAACAATTGACACCAAACACGAACTCTACGTTTCTTTTAACGCATAATTGGCACTAAGAAAATGAACTTTTGACCTTATAATTAATAAAGAGCCCGCCTAAACATATGCATCCGCACTAATATGCATAAGTCACTGTAGTAAACCGTATTAACTGCATCAACCACTTCTTTCACTAGCCATGTGGATTATGTTAACCATAAAGTTATTTAATTCAGTCTATTCCATTCTAGAACCATGACGGTTACGGAACAAGCATTAGACACTCACCAATTAGGTTATTAATTAACAAATTAAATCATGTCAACCCAACAACTGGAATAACTATCAAAGATTACTTACACAATTGTTATCCAACAACAAATTTAAACCATGTAACACATTAACAGTCTAGACACATGCATACTACTGACCAAGTTAACAGATTAAAATATGCAAAGTTTATATATGATAAATAAATAATAGATTATAAACAAAATAATGCATCAACAAACAAACATGCATCAAGATTGACGTATGCAGGCTTGCCTTGGTCAAAGTTTGGATCTGCTGCTTCCTCTTTGTATGCTCCAGCGTCGGACGACGAATCTGATGATCGAATCGAAACACAAATACTTTAATAAATACTTAGAAATTACTTAATAAAATACGAAAGGTCCTAATCTACGATTTTGGGTTTGTTAGGGTTTAGATCTAAAGTCTAAATTGTAGATCTAATAGCTAGAAACTATTAAAACGGGTCTAGGGAGTGATATGTAATTAAAATAATTACTATCGGGTTCCTAAGGCCTTAAAACTAAACTCTAACAGATCCAGGGACTTATTTGTAAATAAAATATTACAAAGAAACCCTCAGATCTAAAACTTAAACTACTCCAACTCTCTCTCTCTCTCCCCTCATTGATTCACATACCTACACGCGCAGGCTTGTCACCTCAGGTAATGGCGGATCCGACAGTAATGATAGCAGTGGCTTCAGCAGCTTTGGCGACCCAACAACTCCGGCGGTGGCTGCGACGGCACAAGGAACACGACGATGGCGGTGGGAACGGTGGTGGCTCTTCGAAGAACAAGCTAGGTTCCTAAATGGTTGCATTGGTTGGCTTCTGTTTCTCCCCTTTTATTTATAGTCTTCCCAAACGCAATCTAAATCAATTGAAACTACTGATTCTCCAAAGATTTGGGTTCATCTCTAAAGATTTGCCATCATCCTTGAAGATTTGGCTCTATCCAACTCTATCTCTAATAAACTCTAGTTTGAGCACGATTTGAGTTCGGTTGAACTCGAATGCGGTCAAAATGAAGTTGGATTCAAACCTAGGATTAGGGATTCGGAGAATTTAGGGTTTGATTTGGGGAAAAACTTACGGGTTGTTACATCATGCATAGAATTACTCAATATATAAGTCATCATCAAACAAATAAAAAAACTACAGCATTAAGTCAAGACTCAGTTTACCTTTGGTATTGTGTTACGTTTTAGGAACTCTAGTTTCTACTATATTATATTTTTGTATGTGACCATTATTAGATAATAGTCTTTCTCTTATGTAATATAAGATATATAATTTCTTCAATCTTATTGTATAATATAGGACATATATACAAATTTATACTATATTTTCTAGTCTATCTTTATTTACTTCTTCACTTTTCTATCATTTATGACAAATCCTCATATTAGGTTTGTCTCTCTCATTTTTAAAGTAGTTATGAGGAAGGATAATTTAGCATTTTCCCTCCAATATTCTCTTGATCTTATAAATTCCTCAATTTGCGTGAGTGGTCAAAATATCTCTTATACTTTACAACTAAAGAAGTAATATTTTTTTAGAGATGACACCTATTCTCTCTGTTTTTTTACTTGTTGTTTTAGCTTTTTACATAGTTTTAAAGAGTAATATAAAATCACAATTTTATTGATAGTACTTGTGATTAATATGATAGATGTGTTGTTTGTATTCAAATAGTTAAATGATCAAGTAGAGTAATGATTATGGATATATTTTAGGAGGAGAGTGGTTCACATTTAACATTTTAAAAGGACATTGTCTAGGGGTACAAAAATTTTTTCTAACAAAAAAAATTGATATAGTATATTTTATAGGTATTATATTCTATTACGCTGTGACATATCACACAGTAATAATGTCAAAGAGAGTCCAAACAGTGGACATGAGACTTTTCCGCCCAGCAGCAACGGACCCAGGGCAGCAAGAGGAATGTGTTCCAGACCCCCGCACATCCACACCTTTCTACTCCTCCTTTTGTTTTGACAAACTTTTCCTTTGACCACATGATAATAATACAACACTAAAATGAAAAAAAAAATATACATGGGGTGCACCGTGCGGCCGCTTTAAATTGTTCGCCTCGCCACAATATAAGCTAGCTAGCTGGCGTGAGCTGGGGGATTCCTCCATCCATCCCGTCTCCTCCATAAACCATAAGGCCCTCCCATCCCCACCTGCACGCCGCGCCCGCGCTCGCAAACAAGCCTGCGAGTTCGAGGCGTCACGGCCTTTTGTGCATGTTGCTCGCACGCTGTGCTGTCCGTCCTTTTCCTTCTCGCCTGAACCTTCCCATTGTGAGCCACCGCTTGTGGCTTAGCGCGGCGCGGCCGGAAGAGCTAGCTACGCCGCCTACGAGGAGTGGAGCGGCAGATTAGAGGTGAAGTTTGGTTGTTAGTTTCACTCGTGGCAAAATTTTCTCTTTTTTGTTTTTCTCTCGGACAGCGGTCGGCGGGAAGAACGTGAACGCGGCGGTGGGGTCCCAGCGAGATTTTGCTAGTTCCATTTAAGTGGAGAATACTAGAGATAAACCCAGTCTAATTTTTTTGTGTAAAACTTAGGCCGATGTGGATTATAATTTTCATGTTTAATGGAAAACTAGAGACCTGCATTAGTCATATCACACTTTATTTCTTTAAGAACATATCAATCTTATTTGTTAGGACGTGTTTGGGAGATCCAAAACTATTCTTTTAAAAAATAGAGATTTGCTCTTTAAAAAATAGAGGTTTACTGGTAATTATGATAAAACTAATGGAGTATTTGACACTTTTTAGAGTGATTGTTTATGAACTGAAAAGTGGGCTTGCTTTGTTAGAAAATTTGATTTTAAGTAAAAAAAAGGAGATGAGTTGGAGTTAAGGACGGATAAACCAAATAATCTGAAGTATGTCAGTTGGGGTTTATACTATCAAATAAGTTTAAGCACTCATTTAAACTGCAAAAGAAGATATTTGTTTGGCATCAACTCAAACTTATTGCCGAACACATTCTAGTAGAACTCTATTGGTTGGAGTCATCCGTGAACAAGTTTTAAGTCACATCTCTATTGAGAAATTTGAGTCTTTTATACCTCAAAAACTTGCTGACTTATAGAAAACATTTATGCTATTTGGAGAATATTTGGTGTGAATAGTGTGACTAAGTTTCCGGTAATTTTTTCTTTTGGAAATGAATTAGTGTGTAGCTACGGTATAAAATATTAAGTGATGGAGTTTTGTCGAAGATGTTAAATCATGATCGGTGTGGCTACAACATAAATGATGAATTAAAACCCGAGGATTTTGTGCACCATGGCCTGCCAGGCCCATTCCCACTGGTCTCCCGGCCCTACTCCCGTCTATCCCACGGGTCCCCACCCCACCTCACGGTTTTAATCCCTCCCCGACGAGATAAAACGTGCTCCTTGCTCGCCAAGCCGAACCGGCAAAGCCGTTGCGTCCCGACTGCCATAGACAACTCCCCCCCCCCCCCACTCATGCGGCAGCTATTTATTTCTTTCTATTATCGCAGCGCCGTGGCCGTCGCTCACCACGTGTGGCCTCCTAATGCTGTAGGCCGAGGCGGCGCGTGAGCTCTGACGCCGGGCAACCGCCGCCGCGACGTCCGCCGCAACGCCATGCCGACCTCCTCCTCCTCCTTCTCCGGCTCCACCTCGCCGACCCGCCCCGAGAACATGGTCAGGGAGGGCGCCCGCCGCCGCCCCCTCCTCTCCTCAGGCGCCGCCTCGCCGGACGCCATGGATACCGACGGCGCCGAGCCCGCCGCGGCGGTCATGCCTGATTTCTGTTTCCACGCCGCCTTCGCGGCCGGTGGCGGTGGCGGTGGTGGCAGCGGCGACCAAGACGCCGGCGGCGCTCCGCCCGCCGCCGCTCGTCCGCCGCTCGCCGGCCATCGCGGCGGCTTCCGCCGCAACGGCCTCCGGGGCATGAAGCAGCGACTCCTTGTTGTCGCCAACCGCCTCCCCGTCTCCGCCAATCGCCGCGGCGAGGACCAGTGGTCCCTCGAGATCAGCGGCGGCGGCCTCGTCACCGCCCTCCTCGGTAATCTAATCTTGAACAAAACCTCAATTTTCTCCCAATGTGATGCGATGGTGCCATGCATGCATTAGAATTGTATATAGTTAAGAGCTGTTATCATTAAAAATCGTTTTTTTACTGATGGCTCAGGCGTAAAGGATGTTGATGCGAAGTGGATCGGCTGGGCCGGCGTCAACGTCCCCGACGAGGTCGGCCAGCGTGCTCTTACAAAAGCACTTGCCGAGAAGGTTCGTCACATTTGAGATAAATATGCTTGTTCTGTCAAGTACCAATCAATAGAACAGTGGTGTAATTAGAATTGGTTTGATTTACTGATACAGAGATGTATACCGGTCTTCCTGGATGAGGAGATAGTGCACCAGTACTACAACGGGTACTGCAACAACATACTGTGGCCGTTGTTCCACTACCTGGGGCTACCGCAGGAGGACCGTCTAGCAACGACGAGGAACTTCGAGTCACAGTTTGATGCGTACAAACGCGCAAACCGGATGTTCGCGGACGTCGTGTACCAGCACTACCAGGAAGGGGATGTCATATGGTGCCATGACTACCACCTCATGTTCCTGCCCAAGTGCCTTAAGGAGCATGACATTAACATGAAGGTTGGGTGGTTCCTTCACACGCCGTTCCCGTCATCAGAGATTTACCGGACACTGCCATCCCGCTTAGAGCTACTGCGCTCTGTGCTTTGTGCTGATTTAGTTGGGTGAGCCTGTCTTTTGTTTCTGTGTTAGTTATGCTTCCCAGTGATTTTCATTGTGGAAGCAAGTCTTAGCTGAATTCTTTTTTCATGCTGAATTCATGCGTATGCTTATGCTTATTTTATTATGTTAGACCACTAAGTTACTTTCAGGAGTTTGACTGTGCTGTTTTTATGCATCTGTCGCCGAATGAGTTGAAAATTTGGCCTGGAATAAGTTGTTTTCCACGTTTACGAACCAAAATTATATGGAGAGTTGTGTAAAATTCAAGTCAGTGAACTTTGTGGTTCAGACACTCACTCAGATAATATATGGTACAATCACATATGAAGGGGAATGGTCTATGAAATAGATGGTTGGAGGTTCTTGGAATGTTTACTGAGAAAGAGGGCCGCAAGATTGTGATATTTTGTGATGTATTGCTCTCAGGGAATAGAATATACCAGTGCTGTAGGATTGGTGAATGTACATGTGTTTGAGCCTGAGTTTGTTTTGCCCTAGTCCAACTTGACTGTCGCCGATAAAGTTTAGTGGCAACACTGTCTCCTGTTTCAAATTCTTTGTTTTTTTGAATCTCCAAGGGGTTATCCTCAAAGTAGATAGATAAATGAGCTACACAAGGAGAATGCATAAGGTTTAATGTCTTCAGAACTTAAGTTGTAGTTATCAGCTATCCTGTGCTGCAGGAGTTGTTTTATACTTATTATTACTGATGTTCCTTTTTCAGTTTTCATACATATGATTATGCAAGGCACTTTGTGAGTGCTTGCACAAGAATACTTGGACTTGAGGGTACCCCAGAGGGTGTTGAGGACCAAGGAAGGCTAACCAGGGTGGCAGCGGTACATATTAAAACTTCTCTTTTTAATTTGTTATTTTATCTGAATTTTTTTTAAATGGTTTCTAATATTATTGCTATATTTGTTATGTCTTATCTCTGACACTATGAAGATTTAAAAATTATTATTTTCATTATGATATCTACTCACTATTGTTACATCGAAGATTTGTAAATTATTTCTGTTATGCTTGCAAACTAATGATTCTTGTACACTCACTTGGCTAAAATCTTCAGTTTCCCATTGGGATAGACTCCGAGCGTTTCAAGCGAGCACTGGAGCTCACACCAGTTAAAAAGCATGTCAGTGAATTAACACAACGCTTTGCTGGTCGGAAGGTATGAAGACACATCTTTTACTTGTAACTGTTTGTGAGGCTTTCCTTTACAAAAAATTATGAAAAATACAAGTTGGCCATTCTAGGTTTCTCATGCAGCAGGTATCTCTTTTTCATGGACTGTCAAAAAACAGATATTGACATCAGTTGACCCCTTTATTTTAGATTTCCATTTCATTAACCTCACAAAGAATGATGACAAAATCATTCATCCAATTTTCAATCTTCAAAACTGTAAGATCAACCTGTTCCATGGCATGAGCTCCTTCAAAAGAGGGCTCACATGAACTATTTGGCCACCAGCCCCTTTGTTATCCACCATTATCTATTGATCTATTCTGTGTTCAAACTGCTTCCGAGTTGTGCAATTTTTTAACAGGATGCTTCAGAGATTTTATCGCTTTTCATTATGAACTATTATAAGCTAAGCACATAGGTTATTCACAGTGATCATATACTGTAAGCATCTGTTTATACATCTATTTATGCATTTACATCACTGAAGACTTGTCCTCACACAATAAAATGCATGTCTAGTTCTATGGTTTACAGTATTCAGGTAAAGCTTTATCTCGTGTAATGAAAATATAAGAAAGAGATATAGATTAGAAACTGTGCAAAAATTCTTAGGCTGTTGAATCATTGAGAATGGTTTCCAGATAAATTGTCTTCTTGAGTGACATGCTGCCAAACATGTGCAACATATGAATTTCTTCCGACAAAATAAGTTCCATCTCATTGATGTTGAAACTACCTTTGTCAATAAGCCCAAAATCAAAATCCTTGAGCATCTGATTTTTATTTTTTGGGTGTAATAAATTTGAGAACCTGGATAACTTCCTCATTGTATACACGCAAAAACTTGTATGATGTATGAAATTTGATGTTCAAAAGAGATATAGATGCAGACACCACATATTCTGGGTCATAACTGTAGAATTGCTTCTTATTTTGTTTATAAAATAGAGCTGATCGGCTTTATGGGCAATGCACATTCCATTTGTTGTAAGTTGACCAATTATATACTTCTTTTAGATTGCAAACACTACTTTTTGTGAACATGATATCTTCTCTTATCTAAATTGATACAACAAAGTCCACAAAATAATCTCCACCAGTCAAAAGTTTATATGTTATGCATTTCATCAGGCATCTGGTTGGTGATTCAGGACTGTTATCATACATATAGGAGGAAGGAAACAGGTAGTATAGACAGTCAGCTGTTATCGCTTCTATATATTTGATGAAATTTCCTGCACCATCGATCTTTCCACCTGAAATAGGGGAAATCAAACTTAGTGTCACTCCTATTAAATGTTTTTGATTTATCAAGTCCTAAAGCTCTCACCCATGAAATGATTAGTTGGCCTCATTGTTCACTCATGCCTTATACTTCTGTTTGATAAAGGTGAACGGATCCATGTATGGATCAAAAATCAAAATTGGTCTTCAAAAGAAAAAACAATGAATAGTATGTTGAAGTTATTTTACTATATTTAACATATTGGATTTATGGAGTTCCTTATTCATTGTAAATGGTTTGATTGAACTTTACCACGCTCCATAATTTTTTTTTTGAAAAGTCACTCCATGATATTTTAGAACAATTATTATCTATATATAATTTTGTTTTTTTCTATTTCAGTAAATAAATCAGGAATAGTCAGTAGCTTCTTGGAAGCCTAGCTTGGACATGATTTCTATTGGAACCAGCACCTCCTTGTAATTTCTGATAGGCTACTGCTCTTCTAATTTCCAACTTGCTTGAGCTTTTCTTGTAAATTTTTTTAGTAGTGTTAAGTAGTCACTTGAAGAAGACTGCAAGGAAAATATAAAAGTTATGCTACTTATTAGTCCCGTTACTCTAATCCAATTCCGAAATATGAATAAAACTCTACTGTTCAATGTTTTTCTGAATGTTTTAATCAAGAACTTCTTGACAACCTTCCCTGAGAAGACTCAGATATATCTGGTTCACTTCTTTTGAGTGGAGGATGTTTGCAACACTTGCAGAGTTGCTGCCTCATGTTTAGGCATGAGAGAGTGCTAAGAATGCTGAGTGCCTTTCGGATGGTCCTTTCATTGTTGTATATCTGTCATTCATTCTAACCGCTGCTACCATAACTTTCATTCTGTACCTCCCAACTCCAATCTTTATTATCTGTGCAATGTTGTCTATAATTGTAGTAATCCTTTTTGTCAGATCATAAGAAACTTTGCATTAGACTTGTGAATGCTTTGATAGATGCTACAGTTCAATAATATGTTAAACACAATTGCCTTTAACCTCTTGTTACAAGCCAAATTCATTTTGCTTACATGGCACCACAGAGTTCTATTGTTGGACCTTAACTATTCTAGTATGTTTCTTTGTATTTGACATTCTCTATGTTTGCGTTTTGTGTTCTCTATTGTGGCAATAATTTGCTTGCTTGCATAGGCTACCCCCTTTCCCAAAAGAAACAAAAAAAAAAAGAGGAAAGGTCCAAGAAAAGGCATGAGTAGGAAGCAATGGTTTAAAAGGCCTTACTATGTACCTCTTTTGCTTTTGATTTGTCAATTATGTATGATATGTTCCTTGCTGATGTGATAGGTAATGCTCGGTGTTGATCGACTTGATATGATTAAAGGGATTCCACAAAAGATTTTGGCCTTTGAGAAGTTTCTTGAGGAAAACCCGGAATGGAATGATAAAGTGGTTCTACTGCAGATTGCTGTGCCAACAAGAACTGATGTCCCTGAGTGTATGAGCCATTTCTGTGTTTTTGCTAGGCATGCATGTTCGCTAAAATATAGTGAACTTTATCTTTCAAAAAATATTTTAATGACCACGTTTCTTGATTTTTTGGTGCCATACAACTAGCTACATTATAAAGTTATAAAATGTCACACCAATGTAACTGGATCATTTCAGATCTGCTAATTTTGTATATGTGCCGATGAGCAGATCAAAAGCTTACAAGCCAAGTGCATGAAATTGTTGGGCGTATAAATGGCCGATTTGGAACATTGACAGCTGTTCCTATTCATCATCTGGTTTGTTTTTCGTTCCCCTTACTTTTTTTCTTGGGGTTATCTCCATGTTTAGGCCATTTTACTATGTAACTTCATCTTAAAACTTATCCAATTCTTCTATAGAATAGGCACACAAGTGCCGACTAACATTTAAGACCCCCATTTCGATGTATTTTCTACTGGTCTAGGGCTCAATGCATTTTCTATTGAACTACATCTGAAGCATCATTAACTGAATGTGAAGATCTGCCAATCTTGAGCATATTTTGTGTTGCATGTGAACACTACGAAGTAAACTGTTTTTCTCTAAGATAATGTTTTTCTTACAGGACCGCTCACTTGATTTTTCTGCCTTGTGTGCTCTTTATGCGGTCACGGGTAATTATTAGCAACTTCCCTCATAGAGAAATTTGTGCTTGATAAGTAACGCTTTGTCACCAATTGTACTTCTCACTTCCATTATTATATGCTATTTTTTAATTACTGGTTTTTTTTATACTCAAAGAACCATATCCTCTGTTTGGTCAGATGTGGCTCTTGTAACATCACTGAGAGATGGAATGAATCTTGTAAGCTATGAATATGTTGCATGTCAAGGAACAAAGAAAGGAGTTCTAATATTGAGTGAGGTAAGTGATCAATTCCAAATTATTTGAAATTTGTTGGTAGATTCTGACATTATGCAGTTGTGTTACACACTTTGCATGTTCTATGTTGTTTCTTTTGCTGTGAAATGTTATTATGGTTTCCTGCATTGCTGTTACTCCAATTTTCAGTTTGCTGGGGCAGCGCAATCTCTTGGAGCTGGTGCCATTTTAGTGAATCCTTGGAACATTACAGAAGTGGCAAACTCAATAAAGCATGCTTTGAATATGACATCCGATGAGAGAGAGAAACGGCATAGGCATAATTATGCTCATGTGACAACACATACGGCACAAGATTGGGCCGAAACTTTTGTGTGGTGAGGAAGAATGCCAGTTTTTCAGTCGACTAGATGATTCTATATGTATATACGTATTTTATTTCTTACTGTTCTTGAGTTTTTAATGGTCAAATCGTTTCTTTTGCTGTAGTGAGCTAAATGATACTGTTGCTGAAGCTCAGCTGCGGACAAGACAAGTTCCTCCTGTACTCCCTAGTCGAACTGCAGTTGAACAATATCTACAATCAAAAAATCGTCTGCTCATATTGGTAACATTGTAACTTTTTTCTTTGCTGTCCACTGTGATAATTGTAGCTAAGTTTCTTGTACCATTGTTAAGTGCTTCCGATACAAGTTAGCTTGTTTTTCTCATATGCATAATATTAAGTTAGCTTATAAGATAAGTTTAGGCTAGGCCAAACAAGAAATAAGTAATCTCATCTTATACTCTCTACCTTTGGGAAACAGCACTATTACCAAGTGTCCAGTGATTTTCTTTTTCACTTCCCACAAAAAAGGAAGGCTATGTTTATTTATAACTGATCAGGTAATTGACTGATCTTGCATTGCTGTCTGCTTTTGTGATGGCTTCCTCAATTGATGAGTAATAATATTTTTTTCATCATTTCATATGATCATATCTTTAATTGCACTATATTGATAACATTATTTGTTCTGTACTGCATGTATTTGTGATGCAATGTAGGGTTTCAATGCAACATTGACTGAACCAGTTGAATCCTCTGGGAGAAGGGGTGGTGACCAAATCAAGGAAATGGAACTCAAGTTGCATCCTGAATTAAAGGGCCCTTTGAGAGCCCTTTGTGATGATGAACATACTACTGTTATTGTACTCAGTGGAAGTGACAGAAGTGTTCTCGATGAAGTAATATTAGAAGACTTCTGATTTGTCTTTTATGCTATATATAATTCAATAGAATATATTTCTCATAAAAAATTGCATATCCCTTTCCTGCATGTAGAACTTTGGAGAGTTTAACATGTGGTTGGCAGCAGAGCATGGGATGTTTTTACGCCCAACTTATGGAGAATGGATGACAACAATGCCTGAACATCTAAACATGGATTGGGTCGACAGTGTAAAGGTGGGTCTGCATGGTGAACAGTCTTACACCATTTGGTAATTACCACTCTGACATAGGTTGGTATGCTTCCAGCATGTTTTTGAATACTTTACGGAAAGAACCCCGAGGTCTCATTTTGAACACCGTGAGACATCCTTTGTATGGAATTACAAGTATGCGGGTAAGTGCTTAGCTTACTTGCATGATTCTAATTTCCGAACAAAATAAAAGGTACATGATTCTAATTCCCATGTTGCCTGTTTCACAGATGTCGAGTTTGGAAGGCTTCAAGCAAGAGATATGCTGCAGCACTTGTGGACAGGTCCGATATCAAATGCAGCTGTTGATGTTGTCCAAGGCAGCCGGTCAGTTGAAGTCCGATCTGTTGGAGTTACGAAGGTCAGTCTCATCCTTCTTAAGTAGAAAAAGCACAAAGGTTTTGAGGGTTATGCAAATAAATTAAAAGAAAAGGCAAATGGCAACAATTGTAGAGTGTTAACCATTTTTTTCCAGTTAATTTTATAAAATAATCCAATTCTTTCTCCAGGGTTCTGCAATTGATCGAATTCTAGGAGAGATAGTTCATAGCAAAGGCAAGGGTACTCCGATTGACTATGTTTTATGTATTGGTCACTTCCTTGGAAAGGTAATTCTTGAATTTACTCTACTGAGTTTAAGTTCGTATTTCCTTTTAAGTGCAACAAGAAGATCCTATAAAAAAAAAACAAACCAAACAAACATGAGACTAGAAAAAAAATTATAAGAAGCCTGTAGATGAATAAATCACTATTAAGGAGAGTATCGGTACCAATTTGGTGTTTTACCCATCCTGTGTGTCAGAAAAGGTTATAGTTGTCTTGTATAGGAAAAGAGTAATTTTAATGAAATATCTATTATGGTGTGTTTGAAATAGATGGGAATCAATGGAATTGTGCAGGATTTTAATTCCTATGGTTCCATTTCCTTGGGTTGTTTGGAACATAATGTTGGAGGGAAGAACTCATTATGAATCTCCCTCATTTCCATGCATTGTTGTAGGAAAGAGAAAAAGATGGGTTTAAAGGAAATTCTTATTGTCTCTTAAGCATAAGGCACGAACCAACCAAACCTCATCCCTTTATTTTTCTTTTATCCATTGCACTAAGGAAGGAAAAAGAAACAACCCACCTCAAAACGTTCTCTAGAAACACAAATTAAGGACAAGAAATATTCATCTCAATAACAAACATGTTTCTCTTTTTTATGTTATGAAATCAAAATATTGAGATCCTAGTAGTCCAAAAGAAACATCCAAATCATTGGGTCAGGATAATGATAGACCCGAAAAGGCCAGGAGTGCAATCCATATTCATGAAGAAACTATTATGGATACACCATATTTCAGGATAGTTATCTACGAGACCAAATCCTAATTAAATGAGTAATATTGTAGTATATCTTTTGAAGAGTTAGGAAATGTCAAAAACAACATTTTGGAATTTCCTGCACTTCTGCAATTCATCAAAACAGATCAATTTGGATGATTTCTGTGTTCTACAATTAGGGTGAATCCACTTGTCCCTTCAGTTCATTCCTGTATTTTTCCTGCTCGTATTTACTTGTTGCCTTGTATTTTTCTTATTCGCATGTTTAACTTAGTATGCTGATGGATTTCTACTTTTAGGAGAGCATTTGCAAATACCCAAACTCAAATGTTCAATTCTTGTTTTCAGGATGAGGACATTTATGTCTTTTTTGACCCTGAATCTTCATCTGAATCAAAAATAAAGCCAGAGAGTGGCTCACTATCTCTTGATAGGAGGCCAAATGGAAGGTCATCAAATTGCAGGAGCAATTCCAAAAACTCGCAGCCCAGGATACAGAGGACACTGGATGCATGCGAAAGGTCATCTTCGACAAGCCACAGCAACACAAATAGTCACCATGATTGGCGCGAAGGGTCATCGGTGCTTGACCTCAAGTGCGAGAACTACTTTTCTTGCGCTGTTGGGAGGAAACGGTCCAACGCTCGTTACCTGCTTAACTCATCAGAAGATGTAGTTTCCTTCCTCAAGGATCTAGCAGCTGCTGCTGCGTCAATTCACAATGGCTCCCAATCTAGTGCCGCTGGTTACATATTCTGGGAAAGGCAGTAAAAATCTCAAGGGAGTAAACATCATGTTTTACTTTACCAGAGTTGAGCTGACCCTGAGATGATGCTCGTTTCTCCTGTGTGCACCAAAGTTGCACCAGTTTCTGGTCAGCATGGTGTAAAACTGAGCGCGAAGTTCTATACTATGGTAAAACAGCCAGGGTAGCTAATGAAAAGGAAAAGATTCAGAGGAATTCTTCGCTTTCTAGTTCGGTCTGCACCTGGTCGAAACTTTTGATGGATGCATGTACAGAACCTGACTGCCAAACTGAACAATGCAGCAACTAAAATTTTATCTGAATTTATTCACTAATAATCTAAATCAATTTTGCTTTTTTTGGTTCTGATTACTGTTCAATCTTGTTGTTTCACCTCTTTGCCCTGATGGAAATTCCTCCAATATGTTATGGGAATAAAAAATGGCATGGTAGTAAAAAATGGCTATTGCCTCAATTGTGCAAGGAGGTTATTGCCCTTTTGACACTTACAGCAATGCAATTTAAGTGTCTTAAAGGTGTAGCAATAATAGATCACAAGATCAAATCTTAAAAAATTCACAGATAATCTGTTTAATATGTAGTTAATGAGAATCAAACTTTGATTTTTAGCTAGAGTTTTTAGCCAGACAATGGTAATTACCTGTATCATCCCTAACTTTGTAAAATCAAAACACACGAGGATGCTTACAAGAAATTCCAAAGCAGACACAGGATTGGTGCAAGTTTGAACGGGATCAAATAATACACCAAAGTAATTTAATGAGATGCTAATTTAGGACATGCAAGCAACCAGATATTTGTATATCCATCAGGGCGGATCATACGTAGGATAACTTGGTGTGTGGGGCTTCTCAACCACATTCTTACAATACTTAATCTTGGTACATGATCCGGCCAGCTTGCTCATGCATTCAAATAAGGCAATTTGGCATTTTTATTATGGCATTGCTTTTGTCAGATGTCACTCGATAAGCTCTTCTCCAACCCTTGCATCCAAGCTCTAATCCTACAAAATCCGGATAAAATAATAATTCTTGCCATTAAAGAATTTCTAAGCTCACAAATGGCATTATTAATTTCTTTGATAAGCAAAATGAATTTCCCAGTCAAAGTCTGATAGACATGTATATTACCATGGGATTCATATCTTATACTGCCCAATTATAACAATAGATACCTTGTAGACCCCTAGTATACAATTAAAAATTGATATTTCAGACAAATACCAACTAGAAACTACTTTACTTCAAATTTTTACCATTTTTATTCTGATTGACTAATTTCCGATTGGATAGTAGAGATGTTCTGAGATGTCATAAAATACCACTTGGTTATAATAGGACAATGTTGCATTAAAACCCCGATAACTTGGCATGAGTTGCTGCTATCTTGCAAAGATTCCAAAATCAGGAACGAGGAAGAGTGCCCCCTACGTCACTTCGGAGCCCAAGCAATGAAGCAGCAACGCAACCCCTCCCTGGACGCGGTTTCCTCCTACGAATATAAGTGTCACCCCATTACCCACAACCAAACCCCCCATCCCCCCACAACAAAATAAAAAAGCCATGGAGGAATTCCAAGAAGCAGACATCTTGTGGCCCGAAACAGCACTGTCACGGCACGAGTTCTACGAGGCTGCGTTCCTCTCTTACGAATCATTCGACGAACCGGCTGCTTTGGCGATTTCAGTGTCGTGCACGTCACTGTTTGATCGTTCTGAGGGGTTTCTATTGGCCGAGACGTCCACGGTGGCGAGTCAGATCGCCTCGGCGGAGGAGTTCCAGGAGGCGGACGTGCTGTGGCCGGACACGGTGGACGAGCGGCGCGAGGGCGGGAATTTCTGGTGGCTTTGGTGTGATGGTGGAGAGGTCGACGGGCATGTAAAGCTTGAAGGTTGGAGGCCCATGTCGTCTCCTATCGATATACCTGCCAAGGTCATTGCTCGCTGCCGCTCGACCGTGCCGGTGAATCGTTGGTAGCTTGTAGTTGTGGTTGCCGTGGAAATGGAGAAAATTATGTGAGAAACTATATCACATGTGATCTTTATTAGAAATGATCCAATCATAAAAATTGATTTTTCAACCATATTTCATTTACAAGAGAGGTTCTCATAGAATTTTATTTCATATAACGATAATCTTGTTTCTAGTGTAGTCCTTAGTGAGAGAGTTGAGATGCAATATTTAGTAAATATTGTATTGTCTATCATATGTTTGGTTTTCTTTTTTTTTTTTTTCTTCAGTGTTTTGGGGAAGGGAGAGAGATAGACAGCGAGAGGAAAGTGATTAATTTCTCTTTTTGTCTATTGTTTTTCCGAAAAATGTATAGAATAAACTTTGTAATTTCTATGAGGTGTTGCTTGATATAGATAAGAAGTCTGTACCATTTCTAGTCTTTCTCAATTTTTTTTTTGAGGGCGAGACATTCAAGAGATGTTAGTATCTCCCGTGAAATAGTAATTTAATCTGACTATTTATTTTATAAGACTAGATTGGGTATTTTGTTACAAACAAATCTATTTACTCAAACTATTTGGATCCTTGTAATCTCAACTTCTATTGTTCAATTAAAAAAATAAACTTCTGATCAATTAAAAAAACAAACTTTGGATCACAAGATCCAAACTCCTGCCTCTTTCTTTTGTCTTTTTAATTCTTTTTAAATGCATGTATCATGTATTCATTCAATAAACAAGAAAGAATCATAGATAGATTGTAAATCAAGGCCTTGGAAAGAATTAAAAGTTTTAAAAAAATGCTAATATATATATTTTTTATATCTAAGATTTCTTATCTCGTCTTTCCATCCTTTCCTAGTCAATCCTATTATTTTTGTTACTTCTAAGTTTAAACTAATCTATTTTGCCCATCATCATGGAGGAGATGATGAAGTGAAGAGATGGATTTGAAGAGACCTATAAGAGGAGATAAAGAAGAGGATTTGGACATGAGAAATTTAGTGAACTTGTATAATTATTATAATATCTAATACCTATTCTATCTATATAATATAGGTGGAGAAGATATTAACAATTGAATATAGTAGTTTGAATGATTATAGAAAATTTGAGAGGACTTTGGAAGAACTATTTGAGGGGAGTTTTAGTTTGTCCAAATGGGAAAGATCAAAAAAGAATCTTGTGATGATTGATGGCATTTGGTAAAACAAAAGCTCTATTCTTGTCTTCCTTGTGTTTGTAAGATTCAGATACAGGGAATCAGGGAATCAAGTTTAGTTCAGCTTAATCTGCGCACATTGGCAGCTCGGTGGTACAATTGCTGCAATTTTAATCTTTTCCATATCTTTTTAGAAATAGTTTCTATGTAGGCACAAGACCTTGCCTAAAACAGTCTTTTTTTTGACGCGTAAAAGGGTTTTGTTTATACATGTTTACATCAAGTCTATATTATGTGAATAAAAAAACTGTTCCACCAAGATCAATTAACTTTCGATGACTTTCTCCTCCTGCAAGAATCTAAGATGGATTCTTGACACACACACATATATAAAATACTAATTCCATTTTCTGCTGGAGTTCTCACATTAACAAAAAATCAAGAAATTTTTATGTTAATCAAGAGAAAAAAAATCTGATCATCTATTTGCTGGTCTCGAGTTATAATGGCTCAGATTTATGAAAAAATCCTAAACTAATTCATCTCTAACACAAAATATTAAAAATTTGGAATTAAAATCATTAAATATCTAAAACCTTAACTAAGACAACTCTAAGACAAAATATTTAAAACTATATATATATATATATATATATATATATATATATATATTACTAATTTTAGACTCCGTAAGAGCTCTCATTTTAACCGAAAAATCAAGAAATTCATAAGTTAATCAAGACAAAAAAAACATTTGACCATCTCTTTGGTGTTTTGAGTTATAACGGCCCTAATTTATCAAACAATTCCTTAACTTATACAACTATGGGACAAATAATTAAAAATTTAGAATTAAAATTATTAAATTTCTGAAATCTTGACTAATACAAACTCTAAAACTAAATATTAATGAAAAGTAAAAAATACTAATTTCTTAAAACCATAACTAATACAAACTATAAGACTAAACATGAATAAAATTAAAATTTTAGAATTAAAAATATTAATTTCTCAAAATCATAACTAATAAAACTCTAAAACTAAATGTTAATAAAAATTTAAATTCGGAATTAAAATTATTAAAAATCTGAAATTTATAAATTCTTATCTAATACGCTCTAAGACAAAAAAAATATTAAAAATTTATAATTAAAATTATTAAATTCTTGAAATCTTAACTAATACAAATTGTAAGACTAAATATTAATGAAACTACATTAACTAAAAAATCCAAGAAAGTCTCCCGTTAATAAAAAAAAAAGATGTGACCATCTATTTAGTGGTCTCAGGGTTAATCGAACTCTGATAAGACTTGGAACTATAAAAGAACACTTAAATTATATCTCATTAATGGTCATCAAAATTTGATAGATCAAGTTTATTAAACTCTCTCCCGAGTTCTCAATTTATGGTAGATTTGATGGTCTTACAATAACATGTAACACACGTTTATTTGCTTAATTAAAAGTAAGTATTTGTACTTTATTCTATTTAATGAGTTATTTTTCTCATATTTGTATGCCTACAGCTATAGTTCATTGTATTTGAGAACTTGCATAGCTATTGTATGAGTATTTTAATTAGTTATTACTTGTTTGCTCTCTAATTATTATTATTTTTAAGCAAGAAGAGTAATTAAGTTTTTACAAACCACTTAACAAATAAGAAGTACATGTAGCAATTGATCATACGTGACTTTTGATTTGTTGCGGTTCTATTACAAAGCAATCACATGTAAATTATTGGATTAAAAATTGATTGTCTTACTTGAAAATATAAGGAAGACACCCATGTTTTTGAATTATTTTTTGCATGCAATTTTTTTTATCACAATAGACTATTTTTTATCTCAAGTATTCACAAATTAAACAACTCTCTAATCTTTCCATACAATCGATCTTTATAGAAGTAAAAAAAAAATATGAAGGTCAAACATAAATTTCAAACACAATACAAGTTATGAATTAATTGAGAGTGTATAGCTTTGTATATACAAGGTAAACTTTTCAAATTCATAGTTCGATTAAGCTTTGTAATATTAGAATTCATTTTGTCCAAGTCTTTTTTTTTTATTTGGAGTGAATAGCTTTTTTGTTTTTATTCTTAATTTAGTTTATATTCATGTGGATTAAATTTTTTGTGTTGCTAATTCTATTAAGATTATTAATTTTGAATACTAGCTTGTGCAAGTGTGAAAACTCGAGTTTTCCTGACTAGCGGAGCAGGTCAAAGCGTTCGAGCTAGGAACAACTACGATCTAGTCGGGTCGCATTGTTGATTATGGTGCTTTTAATCTGTTGCTGATAACATGATCGTGTGATGAATGTCCCAAGAACGGGTATTTCAAAATTAATTAAGGATGATAGTATTAATAGGAATACTAATGATATTAATAACAATATTGGTGGTACAATTAATAATATTAGTAATATTATATTTAAATAATATAAATTATTTTTGAAAATGACTAGGGACTCGTTAGGTATTAGTGAGAGACTATTTTAATTAACTATTTGAGGATTGATTGGACAGTCGAGGCCAAGGTCGAGATCGAGTGTTTCTAGACTTTTCTGTTGCCTAGGTAGAATAGAAGCCTAATTAAGCGAGAAGTCTAAAGCAGAAAAAAAATCTAGCACCACAAATTGCCTTAGTCCTAGTGGTACTTCTACACACAAGACCCCAAATAAACTAGATTTCCAAAAAGTGAGCCAAAACCAAATTATATTGGCATTTTTGCATAAACCCCCTACAGACAAGCCCTAAATTTTATTTCAAACGGCCCTAACACCTGATGCATTGGTACTATTGCATAAAAGTCCCTACAGAACCCAAAATGTACAAAAAAAACTTTCCTGAGCCCACTAGTATTGCTATTTTGTATAAAACCATTAAGAAAAACTCTAAAGTTCCTATTCCAAAAAACCATAGTACCTACTGCATTGGAAATATGTAGAAAAGCCCCTACAAAAAACCAAATTTCAAAAGGTGACCAAACTAGTTATATCGATATTTTGCATGCACTTCCTTAAACATCCCAAAATCCTAATTAAGTCCCTATAATTTGAGACAGTTGTGCCATGCATGGCTAGAAATTTTCTATAGCATCTTCCTCTAACCAACATAAAACCATGCATGCATACAGAGCACCACGCACTTCACATACATAAGCCCTCATTTTGCTGTCTTCCTCCTTAGCACATGCACGACACACAAACAACACATACACACCACCTCTGTTCTTCTCCAGCAGCAATAGCAGCAACATTAGCATAGTTAAGATCATCTAAAGTTGCTTGTTGGCTTAGGGCAAGCACACAAACATACACACAAGTACACAAATATACACAAACACATATGCATACACATACACGCATATACGCATGCATACATGTACACACAGATTAGTAGAGTAGAGTAGTAGTAGTGGTGCTTGGAGAAGACTGCTAGCACAAGTCCAATGGCTGGAGCACTACAACGGCCATGGTAGTCACTGGCAAGGCCGCGACAGGGGCCAGGGCACGGCAATGGCCATGGCTAGTGTGTGTGCGTGTGTGTTGTAGCAGGGACAAAGCCAAGCGTGAGGCGCATGGGTGCTAGTACGCAACAGACGTGCACAGCAGACACACAGTCGTGTGGCAGAGCAGGTGCTAGAGCTGCAGTACATGTGGGGCGTGCAAGCAGTTGGGTTGCAACAGCAACAGCAACAACAATGAAGCACCTGAAGGCTAAGGCTAGTAGACTTAGAACCCTAGGTTTGGGAGTCTAGGCGTGATTGTTGGTGCGAGAAGCAGTGTCAATGTTGATTTGGACTCTAATCAAATATACATTTGATACAAAATTGTTCAACGAAATTTTGTTATAAAACTTATTAGTTGCTTATGGCTTGTGGGCTTATTTGAGCAAAGGGGGTTAAAATGTGAACATATCTATGCAAAGGTTTGAGGGAGAAAATATATATATAGGTGTGTTTTATTTTCCAATATGAACATAAGAATATATAATTTTCCCTAAGAAAATAAATTCCAGCCATTATCGATGAACTGCTGGCCTACTGCGAAGAACCTATTTGTAAATGTGCCTTAACTTTTTTGTTCCTTGTTAAAACAATGTGTTATATATTATTTTAGAAAACTTATGACATGATGGATATATTCAACACAGGGTTGTGGCATGAATGTCACAAAGACAATGCAGCCTATTCCAGTCAAACTGATGCAGGGACATAGTCCTAAATTGATTCTATTTTTGGTTTCTTTAACAAAATGAGTAGTTCGATGATGTTTCAGAATATTCTAGAGATGGTTAACCTATATACTGAACCAATATGGCATAAATGGTACATTTGAAGGTTTACAGCTTGCCCGAATATTTTTCAAGGGCGGAAATGTTAAAACAGCTATAAAGTTTTATTCGGTGTCCAAATAAAACAAATAAATATTTTATCATACTCTCCTTGTCAATACGAATGCAATGACATATAATTTTCCTTTGTAAACTTTCATCTCTATAGTTGATGTATTTTTGGGACCTAAATAACATGTCAAATTAGGCCCGAGTTAGGTCTGATTGCACGAAATTTGAGTCACATCAATTATGCTCAAATTAAATATTAAAATAATTTAATTTAATGCATAATTCGAACTAAAAGATAAAAGAGAATTATTATTTACAATTATCTTATCACCTCTTTGAAATAGTCATATTCTTGGAATATATACTCTTTAGAAAATTCAAAATCCTATATTATATCCTTGATGTTAAATGATTTGAACGATCCCATACTCTCTATAAATAGAGAAGGATCTCTATCTGTTGGAGGTTGGATTTTCTCTTTTCCTCCCCCACAAAGAACCCTACTAAGTAACGTCTCACAAGAGTTCTTTGTTTCTTCTCTTTTTCCACGAGCGAGTATTCAAAGCCATGAAAGTTACTAGCAATGGTAAGTGCCACTCATTTGTATATCATACATCATGTATTGCATGAAGGGTATTTGCACGAGCAACGGCTCGATACAGAAACCATCCAATTTGAGGGGGAGATGGTCATTCGTTGGTACCTGTGCTAGCGAGTTCATTAAGTTGAAGAGAAGCATGGAGCAATATGATGAGGAGTTATGATGTCGAGAAGTTGTGATGTCAGCTACAAGGTCCTAATCACCTATACAAAGACAGCCCAAGTTCAATTGACTGATAGATCGAATAACGGAAGGTGCAAAACACATCGCTCCAAATCCCTTCTCATCGTGCCACAGGATCAGATATGAGGGAGGTGCAAGACGCATTACTTCAGGTCCATCCTGAAATTATTAAGTCAAGCTATCTAGAAGTTGTCTGATGTTGCGATAAATAGCGAGTCGCCTACTGAATTTCAGCCTAGTATGCTGGTGATGTAATGATGATAATTTATGATCTAGAAATCCGATCAGCCCCAACGTTTTATGGAAGACAACAAACTGGTGATGAAATAACACCACAAAATTTCACCTTAATCAGAGGTTGGGAATGTTTCCAAAAGATCATTACAAATGGGCTATGTCCTGCTGAATTCCAACCTAACATATGGGCGGTGTATTGATGATAACTTCTGATTAGAAGTCCGATAGACCACTAATTTTTATGAGCAACAAAAGACCCATGAAGACACAGCTCCTCCAAATTTCATGCCATTTAAAGGTCAGAAAGGCCCACATCCAGTCGAGTGAGGGGAGCCCAGTTCATTATGCCAATGGATTGAATTATGGAAGACACATGACGCATCAACCCAGATCCATTCTAGTTATGCCAAAGGATTTGATCTGAAAGAGGCGCAAGATGCGTCACTTTAGATCTTTCCTTAAGATTATCGAGGCGAGCTGTTTACAAGCTATCAATCATTGAGCCATCCATGTACATAGAAATAATCGAAGCCTCGAAAGATGTGTGTTTGCTCTATGCCATGTGCATCTCCAAAAGTCGACAAAGTCAAGATTCTATCACAACCCTATTACCATCCATACAACATGTCGTCGGGGCACTGATGAAGCGAATGTGACTATCCTGTCTGTGACTAACAAGTTCGGACACCATTAGTGTTAGGCACTAACAAGGCAAAGGCATCCATCTATTCGTGACCGACGAAACCGAACAACACCCAGGCAGCGCATCGATGAGGCGAAGGCCGCATTTTGTAATAGCACTATAAATCGATAAGGTTATGGATTTGTACAGTTGCATGCATGGGCATATGTAGTGTGCATATATCGAGGGTAGATTTGAAGTTTGAAGACGACGACCATCGATAGCTTAATTGGAGGTCTTCTACGGATCCAATCTGCAGATGTAATTAATCAGAAACTTTACGAAGCCTTGGAAATCATGAATCGCGCAATCTCCTGTATGTCAGATGTACTTTATAGACGAAATGAGAATATGTAAAATCCCAAAAGGGATTTATAACTTGAAATTCATTGTGAATTAATAAGGTGCCTTTTTTCCTTATGTTTAATGTGTTCTCTAATAATTGATGTGTATACTTATGTATATTGATATCCTGCAACTTAGAAATTTTACCTAGAAGAGATTAAAATTTTCTCAGTGAAACAAAAATCTATAGTGTATTTAGCTTAGTTAAACTTTAATGTAAGTGTGCAAAAAGAAGTGTTTTCTTCGGCCATGTTAGTGGTAGTGTTTCTTTCGCTATTAAGAAATTACTCAGTATCAAAGAACACTTTATTTTGTTTGTTTTCTCAAAATAAAGCATAGCAAAGATATTTTATTTTGTTATTCATTTCTTATGAGCTAAGAAAGAGAAATAAATATTTGTAAATAGAACTTGATTCCATGACATCGTTATTTCCAAATAGCAAATTACAAATTTTATTTCGGCCCACACTCCTGCACAAAACCCCTTAAAGGTCTAGAAATTTTGCAAAGGTCCAATAGATAAGAATTTGTGCTCATAAGACAAAACCAATTTGTACTCTGTTGCCACAACCACAAGACACAAATGGATATGAATGACAACTCACATGAAAAATCCAACTTGTAGAGCACACCAAACCTATACACACCCCCACCTCCTCCTTCCGTTCACATTATGTAGCTTCTAGACCCCTAAAGAGTGTTTTAATAATTAATGACAACTACAAATGCTACACTAACATTACCTGCCTAGTTGTGTAAAGAAGAAACTTTAAAGACAGGTTCATGAAAGGCGAAGAAAGAGCCTCATGATGAAGAAAGGGCATTGATCAAAAGGGCAAAGGTACGAAATAGGGCCTTTTCCATTTTTACCGGTCTAAGGTAATTAGAGAAGAATTTTGACCGGATTTTAGGATGGTTGCTGTACTATTAAGAGGAGCATGTGGTGTATCACAAAATACTTCATCTATGTGCCACAAATCTTGAAATCAACTTGCATTCACTACTACAGAATTGCTTTTCACTATCGGTTTAAAATCGTCTCTACTATCGGTTCTCTTACCGCTAGTGATCGGCACGATAGAAAAAACGTAGCACAACTCTATCGGTTGCAAACCGATAGTAAAATACCTATATTCCAATATTCACTAATCGTGAATGATAATTTCTTCTATCGGCTCAGTGAACTCAACCGACAGTGATGTTAGATTTCTTGTAACGGTTCTACACTGGAAACCGATAGTACTGTTAGTTTTCCTATCGGTTAGTTACTCGACACGGTTAGTACTAGAAACTTTCTTCTATCGGTTGTAGGATATGAACCGATAGTATTACAAAGGATTATTAACAGATACAACAATACAGAGAGACACACATTGGACAGATTGAATCTAATTATTCAGAGATTGAATTTATTCACAGATACACTAATACAAAGATATACACATGCATTGGACAGATTGGATCTAATTATTCACATATTAGGTTTATTCACAAATACACCAATAAAGTACACACATACACCAATATAAGTACACACATACACCAATTAACACATTCAATATATATTACACAAGTCATTTACGATCGATCGTTGATAGCCACTTCATCCATCATATATTGAGCCCAAATTTGTCGCATCTGCTCCAATTGAGGCAACTCGTATTGGTCTTTCAACATGGCGCTCTGCATGCTTGTATGAAGTTAGGAAACTGATTTCATTTCAATTACTCTTTCCTAAAGACTACCTGGTTCTAATCGCGTTCAATATCAATTTAAGAAACTGACACGAGCGGCAAGAACAATTTTAATCGGGTTGGTCAAGAACACTTACAGTTCGTGGAGTGGCCTACGATGGCGTGATGCAGTGACCGGCGGCGGTGGAGAACCCAAATGCAAGCGGCAATGGTGGTGCAGGAGCGAAAAAGGGTTTTCCGCGTGCGAGTAGAGACTTATTTGGAAATGTGTTTGGTTGGACTGGAGGGAAAACTCCCGCGCGTTTAACCCATTATAAGGGTCTTGTACTATTTTACTATCGGTTCAAAAACACAACCGTTAGTGAACTTTCCTCTCTTCTAAAGGTCCCCACTGTCATAATCATTATTATATATGACGGCCTTTTACTATCGGTTGAATAAACAAACCGATAGTAAAAGTTCATCTTTACTATCGGTTCGTACACTAATAACCGATAGTAAAAATGTAATTTTACTATCGGTTCAAAAACACAACCGTTAGTGAACTTTCCTCTCTTCTAAAGGTCTCCATTGTTTCTTTTACTATCGGTTGAATAAACAAACCGATAGTAAAAGTTCATCTTTACTATCGGTTCGTACACTAATAACCGATAGTAAAAATGTAATTTTACTATCGGTTCAAAAACACAACCGTTAGTGAATTTTCCTCTCTTCTAAAGGTCCCCATTGTTTCTTTTACTATCGGTTGAATAAACAAACCGATAGTAAAAGTTCATCTTTACTATCGGTTCGTACACTAATAACGGATAGTAAAAGTTTATCTTTTATATCGGTTGGTACAGTACGAACCGATAGTATAAAGTGAGTAATTTTACTATCTGTTACGAATGAAAAACCGATAGTACTATTTTAATATATTATATCGGTTGGTACAGTAATAACCGATAGTATAAAGTGCGTAATTTTACTATCAGTTAAAAATGAAAAACCGATAGTACTATTTAATATATTATATCGGTTTGTACAGTCATAACCGATAGTATAAAGTGCGTAATTTTACTATCAGTTAAAAATGGAAAACCGATAGTACTATTTAATATATTATATCAGTTTGTACAGTAATGACCGATAGTAAAAAGTATTTGCATTTTACTAACGTTGGACTAGTGTGTAACCGATAGTAAAATGCCTCTTTTCCGCCGCTGTCGTCCTATTCTATCGGATTTTTCCCAGATTACTTATAACCGTTAGAAAATATGGGTTAGTGGAATGCACTTCTGTAGTAGTGATTGCATACTAGAAGGTCATATACTTTGAATATGCTTGTTTCAGCTCATTTCTGCTTAGCACTGTCTCAGTCGGTCTGACCGTTTGTTAAATCGGTCTGACCGAATTCACGGACTACCGAATAGGATCTCGGACTGACCGACATTATGTCTTAGTATAGTATGTACCTTTATAAGGTCGGTCTGTCCGTAGTTAAAACCTAGGTCAGTCTCCTGGAACTTCATGACCTATCCTTCTGTTGTTTTTGAGCTTTTACGGTCTGACCGTTTTATTAGACCGGTCTGACCGAGAAATCGGTCTGACCGTGTTTTTGTACTACGGTCTGACCGTATGGCCGGTCTGTCCATATTTTTCGGCCTGATCGTATAAGGTGTCCAGAAACTATGTCGTCTCTGGACAGTTTCACGGTCTGACCGAAATAGGCTCCAGTCTGACCGTGTATGTGCCTGACAAGGGCAGTTGAGCATTTATTGCGCCTGTTTAATGCCGTTGCAATTGCGGCGGTCTGACCGAGCTTATACCTGCGGTCTGACCGCTCGGTGATCTTTTTCTCCCAACGGCCTATAACGGCTATGTTTATTGTGGGGGGTATACATACTCCCATGCACGGCCCTGTTCACAACTCTTGGCATAATTTGAGCATTGTCATCATCCTTGAGAGTTTTAGAACATTTCATACACTCTAGGGTTCAAATTCTCTAATTTGTGAGAGTGTGCATTTGAGATCTTCTAGTGCATTGCATCTAGATAATTAAATCAACCTCGTGGCACTAGAAGAAGGCTAAGTGATCATCACCGGCTTGTTACACTTGGAGTTTGCCGGCTCCTAGACGGCTAGGAGAAAGGTTTTGGAGAGCTCTTCAAGGAAGATTGTGAAGAAGCCTCAAAACGTCTTGTGAAAGGGTTGAGCACGCCTTGCCGGAGCGGTAAAGTGCATCCTTAGTGAAATCGAGGTTTGGATAACTCATCACACTAATCCGGCTTAAGATCTAGGTCACTTCTCGAGAGAAGGTTGACTAGATAGAAGAGCGGTTAGAGATTTGAGTTTGCCTCAACGTGGATTAGGGGTGATCGGCAAATCACCGAGACCACGGGATATATCCTTGTGTTGAAATTGTGCTTTGTTCATCTTATGTTGTTTATTTGCTCTCATTATCTCTAAATTGTTTGTCTTATTGATAATTTGTTAAAATTGCCTATTCACCCCCCTCTAGTCGATATCCTAGATCCCTTTCACATTACCATCTCTCTCCCTTACTCCCCCTCTCTTTCCCTTTGCCAAGGATGAGGATGGCAATAAGGGGCATCTAGCAGATCACCCTAAAAGCCTCTCTTCTCCCCATTACCATTTCTCTCAAGATAAAGAGCTAAACCCTAAATTTTGTAAATTTTAGAATACCCCCAAAATCCATAATTTTGGCTTAATTTGGCTTTGATTTGGGTTAGTTTTTGTAAGATTTGCACTAAGGTGTTAGATATATAACCCTAGAGTTTGGATTTGTAGTTTGATGGTTAATTTGGTTTTGATTTGGGGAGAAACCTTGATTTTAATTTTGAGGGCAGCATGTAAGTGTTGTGTAGGCAAAAATTAGTAAGAATGGTAACTTGATTTTTTGTACAAGGGTAGTGGCAAGAGAAAATGGTGGATTATTATCCTAGTCTTGAGTCCATTTAATTTAGTAATGTATGAAAAAATTGATATGCTTATGCATACACTAAAAGAAATAAAATGTTGTTGTTGGTGAGCTTGATCTTGTTATTAATTTCATTTGTATAACTTGAATCAACTAAAGAAGTATTTGTTTTTTCTCATGTCTAAGTGAACCCAAAGTCTCGAACGTCTTTGCATGCACAAGTCGGGAATATGAGGATTAGTAATGCATCGTTTTTATAATGTCCTTGAATTTTCATTTCCTAGAATTGTTTTTAATTTAGTGTATCTTTCTAAAATAGTAATCTAACTTGTCGAAGGGCGACCATTTAAACTCAGGTGTTAGTGGTCATCCAATTTCATAAATAATTGTACATTAATGCTTGATAATATTGTATACATATTGTTTGGATTATTTTCTTAAAAAAATTATTAGTTGCATATTTCTACAAATAGGCACGTGTTTAAATCTCGAGTAGTTAATATTGCAATTAAGATGATCAATTATTATTGGTAACCAACCGGCTGGTTTCTTCAAGATACCAGATGCGAGGAACCAATATTGGATTACCACGCTTATAAGCTGAAGTGTTTGGCCCTCGTAATGGCCTAACACAACAAGGATAATAGCTCAAGGCCTTCACACTCGTTGGAATTCGCTAGGTTACGATGAGAACATTGTCCTTCGAACTAGGCAAGTCGATCTTCATTGATCATGTTGTAACAATGTTGTGCATAATATTTTTATATCATATGTGACAATTTTGATATGGTTGATATTACAATTAAGGAACCTGTTTTCTAAATTTAAATCGAATCATTGAGAAGTTTAAAATGAAGATGGAAACGAAAAGAAAGATTCAATCTACATAATTGTCGGTTGATGGAGCAATCGCATTCCGTTTATCTGGAGAGGTAGAGGAGCTCAAAAATGTATTGTGTTGTTTGGGCATGATACAGCTCTCCTACACAGAGTAATACTTAAGGCATCACCAACTGATTGTTAGTTTCTTGCGTATTACCACTAACCAGGTATGAAACAAGCGAAGTCAATTACCTTACTCGGAAACTTACCTCCACAATGGATGTATTGCATATGGTGAGCTAAGAAGGTATTATCTGAGTGAATGAATGAAATACTGCAGGAGCGGTCTGCAAGTATATGTGAATAACATTGCATGAGTGGTCTACAAGTGTACAGGGGTGAAGTAGCAATTAAAACCAGGTACAACGGCATGATGAACCCCATGTCGGGTAGAGGTTAAGCATACGGACAAGTGAAAAGTTTTGTCCACTTAGTCAAGCTATGCACTTAAAGCAGTACAGTGTAACCGGTTGACAGGTCGACTGAGAATTTCTATGGATAAAGATGTACTCCTCTGCAATGTTAAAAAGATGTGAATATTCACTCCTAGTCCAAGACGAGAATGGCGACGATGATGGTTTACACATGTTAATAGCAGCAATAGATTTCATTAAAAATGGTTTTGTTGATGAAAAGAGAAATTAAAAGATGT
This sequence comes from Pharus latifolius, assembly GCA_019359835.1. NCBI lineage: Eukaryota > Viridiplantae > Streptophyta > Magnoliopsida > Poales > Poaceae > Pharus > Pharus latifolius. The sequence continues at coordinate 21,390,212 of CM033319.1, forward strand.
CTTATATTGCCTTGTTGATGATCGATAGGCATGCCATTCTATTTCTTATTACCTCGACTTGCGAAGTACTCAAGTATTCACTCTTGCTAGCTTATTACATAGCTTACCTGAAAGGAGGCTGGTGGAGTCTCAACTTAGATGGTACGCTAAACCTACCCCACATGATGTTGTTAACGTGCAATAGAGGAGACGACAAGTGGCAACACTACAAGCAATCAGTAACATTTAGTTTGGTTCCATACTTCTGTACCACAGTTGTAAAAAATTATAGCAATGCGGCTGTACTCGAGGGCGATATTTAAGAGGCTGCGGGCCAATGTGGAGTCTCTAACCACTAGTACAGAAAAGCTTTCTTCTATCGGTAAAAAACACCCTTCTACTATCGGTTTTCGTACCGATAAAAATAGACACGATAGAACAAGATAGAACATTTTCTATCGATAAATAACCGACAGAAGAACTTCACAATTCTATCGGCATATTAGGAATACACCGATAGAAAACCCGTCGTAGTCTGACGTTTAGCAGTGGGAAAAGTACCACTATTCTAACGGTTAATTACAAGATTACCGACAGCAAAAAGCTTACTATTCTATCGGCACCTTATGAGTGTACCGATAGAAATCCCGTCGTAGTCTGACGTGTAGCAGTGGGAAAAATACCACTATTCTAACAGTTAATTACAAGTTTACCAACAGAAAAAAGCTTAGTACTCTCTCGGTTGGAAATGAGATAACCGATAGAAAAAATCTTAGTACTCTCTCGGTTGTGTATGAGTTCACCGGCAGGAAAGATCATACTCTTCTAACGGTTAATTTCAAGTTTACCGATAGAAAAAACCACAGTAGTCTCTCAATTGTGGATGAGTTCACAGGCAGGAAAAGTCACACTATTCTGACGGTTAATTTCTAGTTTACCGATAGAAAAAGTGGTAGTAGTCTCTCGGTTGTGGATGAGTTTACCGATAGAAAAGTGGTGGTAGTCTGTCGGTTGTGAATGAATTTACCGATAGAACATTCACATATACAGTACGTTATTTACATTCACATCTACAGTACAGATGCAATACATTATAGATTGGATACACAATACAGTACAGATGCAAAGAAGGGTAAATTCACAAAACAGATTGACACATTAGACAGTTATTCACATTTATTCACATATATATGGACAAATACAAATTGCAATCCAATGTGGACATTTATTGACATATATATTTATTCACATGTATATAAACAGTCTATGCACAGAGTACACGAAAAAGAGAAAATTATCATGGTGGATGGTTGGGCGCAACTTCCTCCATGACATATTGAGCCCAGATTTGTCGAAGATCTCTAATCTTTGCATTTTCGTATGAATCTTTCGACATGGCGATCTACAAGCATGTGTGAATACTTAGTAACTAACGTCCTAATTTAGAACGTGATACCCAATTTTCAAATTTGAGTTAGCTATCGATGCTTACCTGGGGGAATTGGGCAAAGTTTGTCTGCACTAGGTCGTACATGTAGCGTAACAGATAAAACCCGCATTTCCACGATTGCGGCTGCTGATGGCACTGAGATAATTGCATATGCGAAGACATGTTAGCTATTGTTTCCATAAACTAATTAAGCATAAACAAAAAGTCTCGTGAGTACCTCATATTCTTTCCAAGCTAGTAGGGAGCCCTGCGGTGCGGCATGTCTCCCTCCAGCTGACACATATTTATCAAAAGCCCTGCATTTCAGTTAGTATTGCCAGTTAATGTATTATCATTAGCTAGTGAGGTGAAAATTTAAATCAAACATATAAGTTACTTACGCCTCCATATTCCCCTTGACCACATATTCGATCGATAATCTGTCACGCATCGAATCGAGGTAGTACACCTCGTTCCTCGGCGGACAGATCACGATGAGGATCCAGTGGCCCCTGCATTGTACGTAAAAGAGGACCGCTAGCTCAAAGTATATCTCAGGTGTAACATACAAGATCGAGTTAAATTAGTATGAAATGCACTAACCTTTGGTGGTACGGCACCAAAATGAACTCCCTGTCCTGCTGTGCCATCAGCGCCTTGGATATGTACTGCTCAGCGTGCGCGGCGTCGAGCTCTAGCATCGTGAGGCTTATTTTCTCTGGGTCAAGGAAACCCACCTTGTCACACGCAGCCTCCGATGCTAGCCTGTACATGCACCTGCATGCAAAGGACGACATTAGTATTGCACAGAAAGTAACTACATTTCAAATGAACTACAACAATGCAGAGTTAGCAAACAGAGTTAGAAAACAGCAATACATAGTATCAGCAAACTCACAGGACTCCAGTTCGTATGATGGACATATCGAGCTCCTGCCAGTTGTAGAGGTCGAACAGATCCTCGTGTACCACGGATATACTCCCGGGCTCACTGTGGAACTGCCCAGGCCTGTAGGGAACTAAGAAGTTCAGATTGCGCCGAGCTCGGTGTATGTACCACTCGTAGAGGTCTCTGGTTGATCGATCCAATTTGCGCAAAGCTGCCTCCGACATGAGTGGGAACCCGTTCCTGAACCTCTCCGGCTGTCCCTGTCGCCCTTTTCCCTTGCCTTTGCCCTTGCCTTTTGCCGGGGACTGAGCGCGTACCTTCGAAGGCAAGGGCGAGGTGATGGCGGCTTTCTTCCGAGGTGAAGGCGTGGATGCGCTGGGTGGGGTTGAGGCCGTCTTTGATGTGTCCAGGGTCGCACGAGATCGGGCCTCATGCCCCGAGTTGGGGGCGCAGTCCCCTGGTAGCCCAACGGCAGTCCACTTCAATTAATGAGCACGTATGTTAGATTATGCAAGTTGAGTGTACTGAGTAGGATGTAATCTAAAATGTGTAGGATTTACCGGTTGTATTAGAAGACACTTCTTGGGCCACTGTACGTAGGAGCCCACTGCCTCAGCAAGTGTCTGTAGTTCCTCTGTTGGGACTGCCAATGGAGAATCGTTGTAGCCCGGCATGGCCATGTCCACCTGTACCTTTGCAAACCCCAACCGCAGAGGTACGCAATGGACCCGGACATCCGGCCCAGACGGATATACGAAGCCGTGTCCAACCACTTCCTGCCTGTCGCCTAGGTGATTCAGTAGGATGCAACCCTCCGGCTTCTGCAAATTTGTAAATATTAAAACAGGTTAGCGAAACAACTCTAACAGAATGGGAGTGGCATCAACTTAAGTACACAGATGAAGGCTTGCAGTACCTCAAGTAGATCCACTGGATCCGCGAGGACCTTCGAAGCGCAACTGCTTATCCGACCCCGCGGGGTACCGTCGCCCTAGGGTTCCGCATCTGCACTCTTGCTCAGCAATGCATCTCTCAACCGTGCAAACTCTTCCCTCATTTGTGCGACCTCAGACTGCACCTCAGACTGCATCTCAGCCCGTATCTCCGCTCGTACCTCAGTCCGTATCTTATCGGAGAGCTCCGCTTCCTTTTCCTTCCAGGAGCGGGCCTTCTTCCTCGGTGGAGCCGGATCTGCGAAACCGGCCTTCCACGACACAATGGCTCCCACGGCCCGTGTCCGCCCGGGATGCTCCTTATTTCCTAGAGCCCGGGTGAGGATGTCGTTCTCCCTCTGTGGGGTAAAGAATCCCTCCACTGCCTCCTTCTCAAAAGAGATCTGTTACATTTAAAGGTACCTTGTGAGACAAATTGCCTTATATACACTTGTGCGCACATAGTTTACGAGGTTAGCCAACTTACCATTCGCCTCACAACATCGACGTCCCCAGGGGTTGCGAATTGCACAGACCCGGTGGATGACACGGACCCCCTCCCCCTCCACCATCGCTTGCACCTCTCATCCCGGATCTCGGAGAGCGGCAACTCAGGGGTGTCGATGACAGGATTTTGCTCGTCTTCCTTCTTCCACTGCTCCTCCTTCCCCGCATAGCCCCAAGATCCGAGCCGATGCGGGTGGTCGTTCCTCTTCTGGATCGCCCTATTCTTATCGCTAAGGGCCTTGAACTCCTCAGTCCCCTTCTGCTTGGTGAATTCCTCCCATACCTCCTCCGATATGAAGGGGTACTTCTCGCAAGGAGATTTCCCCGCAGCGAGGAAGTTACTGACGAGCCAGCTCTTAAAGGTTTTCCATGTTCCGTTCATGTCCTTCAAGCAGGCCGTCCTAGGTGTATCGTCGGGGATGTTCTACTTAGCCTGTTTTCAAAAAATGCATACAATTAATCACGAGTTAGTTAAACTTTAGTATAAGCCAAGAGAACGTGATTACGAAAGAGTTCAGCGATTTCAGTTAATTTAACCTTCACTTCCGCCCACAACCTATCCCTCTCGTCCACCGTCACGTCCTTCCAGCTCTGCACGGTGATCTTCACCCTTTCTTTCGCCAACAGCCCAACGTAGGCCACGTACTTCCCAGCATTCTTTCCAACCGGCCTCCCAAATTGGTTGAACTCACAAGAAAGATCCGTGCGTTTGGCCAAACGGCCCAACGTCGTCGCGCCTCGTCCTACCCTCTTGCGCCGGGATGTAACAGCTGCATCTTCAGTTACGTTGGGGTTGGCCTTGGTCGAACCACTGGTACCATCCGATGAAGACGACGACATGTCTTTCCCTACAAAACCATCAACAAACCATCAAAAATTTAATGGAAACACAAACCAAATCATTTTACAAAGAAAAAGGACCTATTTTAAATATTTTTTCCATCGGTAAACACAAAAGCTACCATGCAATTAATACAAGATAAGATTCTATTTCTCAGCGTTTTCGTCTACACATTTTCATATAGGAAGCAGGCAACATATGGCAATTAATTCTTCTTGGAGTTCCATAACTCAGCCCAGGACTGGAATCTAATTAGGGCTGCAAAAGGAATGTCCGAACAAAATAATACTAAAAGAAATACATGAATAAATTACTTCTTGAACTGTTCAAAAATACATGAATAAATTTTGTTGATAAGCCACTACTCACTGTCATCACATAACATTCTCAATGATTTTCTATACTAATAGTCATGGGCCAGCATTATTATTTCACACGTAAATATGCACACAAGCATCTAAGTGCCACTGTGCATAATCTGACAAACCTAATGCTAATGGAATATAAAGATATTGAAGTAGCACAGAAAGTAGGTCACATCCAAAAAAGGAATAATATGGTCTATAGCACCTTCTCTTGGTTATCTTTTGCATTACCTGTATGCAAGTCATCAGGACTTCATCACATCTATTAGTTTGGGAAAAGTCATATATGACATACAGGTAATGCAAAAGATAACCAAGAGCTGATATGCATTTGAAACATATACATCGAAGACCCATCCACATTGCCATATATTCATACCAAGAGAGTAAAAATTCCCAACCAAACTAGTACGTACATTGCATGCCTCATGTCCTTCCAGATCCAAAGTTTTAATAGTACGTTGTTCAGAAATATTTTCTATCGGTAAACACAAGAGCTGCCGATAGAGCAGACAAATTGTTTCTATCGGCAAATACAGGAGAGACCGATAGAATATGTGTACGAACAACTCCAACATAAAATGTGCATTACATGGCAGTTGCATACAATTGATCACACATACAGCAGTATAGATAAGTTAAAATCTCAAAATAGGTTCATTACAGCACTGGAACATATTATGTCAACCCTAATTTAAATCAACATTGCCTGCGGAATGTACATAATCTAATACAATAGGGAACCCTAGTGTAATTGTAAAACTCGAAGAATTAGTACGTACAAAACACTAGGATCAAATAAGGAAGATGCTGGAAATAGAACGACGAATTAGGGTATTTACGGCGATCAGTGCTGGTGATGGAGAGGGGGTGTAGAACGCAACGGCGGCCGGCGAAGGACGAAAATAAGAACCGGTGGCAGTGGCGAACCAGTGTCCAGTCGGCGATCGTCGTGTGGGAGAGAGGAAGTGAGTGGTCGCGGCGGAGGTTGTGGTTTTCTTCGCTCTCGAAGAGACGCAGTGCTCTAGGTTGGAACTGTTCGACTGAAGGGAAACTCAAGGGCCGTGTACGAGTAATAAAGTAGTGTATGACATTTTCTATCGGTACACCAAAAATAATACCGATAGAATTATGTCCGTTTCTATCGGTATAACAAAATAATACCGATAGAAACAGTAAATTTCCCGGAAAAATATTTGAATTAGTGGATTCCTTTTTTCTATCGGTATAAACAATAAATTCCCGAGAGACCAATTTTCCCCAGAAAATTTTTTTAATTAAGTTTACGAGATTATAGTATTGTGTTCCATTTTTCTATCGGTAAAAACAACAAAATACCGTCAGAAAATGAAAAGGTAAACACAATTTAACATCAAACAGACCGTGCTTGAAAGCTGCAGAATGATAAAGAAAGTGGGAAGATAGCCGGAAAATTGGAAAATTGACATCAAAAGAAATTGTTCATTCATTATTGTTTTATCACTTAAAAAAAATTAAAACCCAAAATGCTAGGTCAAGGGGTGGTCTTAGCCCTGGCTGCATGTAGAATAGAGTCAGTTTGACTTGTAGCCAGGACACAGGACTCCTCTAGCGACAAGTTGTCCCTAGGATCAACTACTACAGCGTCGAGAAGGCCTGCGACCTCCCTCAGCTTCGTTATGGTATCCTTCATAGTCAAACCGCAGCCAGCAATGGTCATATCCGCAGCTTTCTTCTCCTCACGAAGACGCCTCGTCCTCGCCCTAGCATTGTCACCATCCGTCTTCATGCGCTGAATACGCTGGAAGAGATCGTCAAAGTCAAGCCGTAGCTGAGTGTGCTTGTCCGTAAGGAGCTTGTGCTCCTCCTGGAGGGCCCTCAGTTCGGCCTTCACTTTGCCAGTGTCTTCCACGGCTCCCATTCCCTGTGCAAAGCAACAGGTCAAGAATGTAGTGAACATGGATTAACAATACAGGGGTAAACCCAGGAGATTTAGAGTTCTTACCGGGGAGGGCGTGGCTGACGATCCCATGGAGGTTGCCATTGTGAAAGAGAAGATGAGGAGTCGAAGCGTTCGAGGATTAGAAAAACAAAAAAATACCACGACGCATGGCGAGGTACTTATAGAATTTCCAAGGCGACGCATGACGACACGGTTGAGAATTCAAAGCGCCAGAGTATTTTTCTATCGGTACAAACAGAAAAAAACCGTCAGACAACAAATACCGTGAGACTAACAAATTTATTCTAACGGTACAATATAATAATACCGATAGAATAAGTATACCTTTCGCAGCGAAACTTTCGAAGTGCCTGAGACACATTAAAGTAGCGGATGTCCTTTTGTATCGGTAGAAATAACAAAATACCGTCAGAAAAATTGATTTTTGGAGAGCTTAATTTGAAGAAGCAAGAGGCTGCGATGATATTTTTGCAAGTGCTATTTGAAGGGAAGAATTAAGTATTTACAGGATAAAGGTACTGTACATGTTAGAACTCATGCTGTGGAGTAAAATTGAGATATATTAATGCTGTGAACTAGTTTATCATTAAGTTCTAAAGAAAAATGTACTGCCTGATGTATTAATGATAAGTTCCTCACCTTGCTGCAGAACTTGTGGGCTGTTTGCTTGGTATTTATCCCTGAAATAGAAATTAATCATCAATGGTTCTCAACCCATAATCCTTCTTCGTGGTCATCTCGCAGATACGTTGTTTCGTCGATATCTTCAGTACGGATAGATTGAATGTCCTCTAAAAATGGAGGTATTTCATTGAATTGGTTATACTCCTCTTCGTCGACAACATCTTCGACCCCAACAATACGTCTCTTGCTATGGAGGACAACATGCAAGTTTGGATTGGCCGGGTCAACGATGTAGAATACCTGTGTGGCTTGCTTTGCAAGTATGAATGGATCGTCTTGGTGTCCGACTCTACCAAGATCGACGAGAGTAAACCCGTAACTGTCAACTTGAACACCTCGAGAGATTTCGACCCATTGGCATCGAAACAGGGGAATCTTAAGTAATCCGTAATCGAACTCTCATATTTCGTCAATAGCACCGTAATATGAGTTCAGCGCCCTTACTGACCTGGCATCCTCGGAAATAGCAAACAGTGTCACTCCGCTACATTGCGTGCTACTCTTGGCGTCTTGAGCTCTTGTGTAAAATGAATACCCATTGATGTCGTACCCCTGCCAAGTCCCTACAGTGAATCTTGGGCCTCTAGCCAACCATGTCACAGTTTCACTTACGGAGCCCTCGGCAGCTCGCGTAACTCTTTCTTGGATCCACTCAGCAAATTTCCTGTTATGTTCTCTGCTGACCCAAACGTCTGACTTCGAAGGATTCTGTAACCGTAACATTACCTTGTGCTCGTGTATGTATGGCTCGACCTCCGTCATGTGTTGTAAGACCCAAAAATGTGATTTTGCGTACACATCACGAGCGGGGACGATAGCTTTGAATCCAATCGTTCCGATTCCCTGAAGCCTACCCTCATGTCGGGATCTAGGAACGCCAATTGGGTCAACCCCGGCCATATAATCTGTGTAAAATTCAATCACCTCCTCGGCGGCATAGCCTTCCATGATACTCCCCTCGGGTCGACGACGAGTCCTTACGTATCCCTTCAATACACCCATAAATCTCTCAAATGAATACATGTAGCGTAGGCACACAGGTCCACAAAACTTAATTTCTCTGATAAGGTGAATAATCAGATGGACCATAACATCAAAAAAGGATGGAGGGAAATACATCTCGAGCTGACAAAGAGTTGTAACCACGTCGCGTTGCAAAGCATCCAATCCATCCGGATCAATTACCTACGAGGACACAGTTACGCCAAATATTCATATCAGAAAAATCTTCTAATTAAGCTCCACAGATGGAGGTAATAAACTTATAGTACGAGTGCAAGTACTTACCTTGCAAGATATTGCGTTGAAGAAATAACATAGGTTTGTGATTGTCTCTCTGACTTTAACTGGGAGAATGCCTCTGATAGCAATGGGAAGCATTTGTGACATCAGGACATGACAGTCGTGGGACTTCGTGCCAACTAGTCTTAAGTCCTTCATGGACACAAGTTTTTTCAAGTTCGCGGAGTACCCACATGGAACTTTAACACCGTGCAGGCACTGACAGAGTTCTGTTTTTTTCGCTCTTGGACAACGTATAGCAGGCCGGAGAGAGGTATGTACGCTTTCCATTCTCTAAAGGTGCAAGTTCAGACCTTATCCCCATTTCCACCATGTCACGACGAGCTTTCACACCGTCCTTTGTCTTTCCTGGAATGTTCAACAACAAACCAATCAAACTGTCACAGACATTTTTCTCTACATGCATGACGTCAATGCAATGTTGAACTTGTAAGTGCTCCCAGTACGGTAGATCCCAGAGAATCGATCTCTTCTTACAAACATTTTTTTCTCGAGGTTTAGAATGCTTACCGAACTTAGCTTTGATGTCCTTCACGCGCGAGTAAATCTTCTTACCGGTCAGAAACACTGGAACTGATCCCTTCTCAGGCTTCCCATTAAATGATTTCCTCTTCTTACGGTACGTGTGATGCACAGGAAGAAACCTGCGGTGACCCATGTACACTGTTTTCCAGCAGTTTCGCATCCACATGCTCTCAGTTTCATCTAGGCAAATAGGGCAAGCCTTGGCTCCTTTCGTACTATACCCCGACAAATTGCCGTATGCCGGAAAATCATTTATGGTGCAAAATATCAGGGCCCGCAAGATGAAATTCTCTTTCTTGTATGCATCCCACACCTGCACCCCCTCGCTCTACAATTTCTGTAAGTCCTCGATTAAAGGCGCTAGAAACACGTCAATATCATTTCCGGGTTGTCTGGGTCCTGAGATTAGTAACGCCATCATGATGTACTTGCGCTTCATGCATAACCAAGGAGGAAGATTGTAGATGCATAAAAGAACCGGCCAAGTGCTGTGCCAACTGCTCATATTACCATGTGGGTTCATACCATCTGTACTCAGCCCAAACCTTATATTCCTAAGTTCGCCGCCGAACTCAGCAAATGTTCTGTTGATGTTTCTCCATTGAATAGAATCAGCTGGGTGTCTCAATTTTCCGTCTTGTTTCCGGGCTTCAGCATGCCAGCGCAAGTGCTTCGCGATTTTCGGATTTGCAAACAGCCGCTTCAATTTAGGTATCACAGGCAAGTACCACACTGTTTTCGCCGGAGGTCCTTTCTTTACCTCGTGACGCTCACTGTCAATCCGGTCCCTACGCGTATACCTCGATGCGCAGCATCTTGGACAAACATGCAAACTGGAGTACTCGTTACGGTACAACACACAATCATTTGGGCATGCGTGTATTCTTTCGATTTCCATTCCCAACGGACACAACAGTTTTTTGGCTTGGTAAGTAGATCTTGGCAACTCATTTCCCTCTGGAAGCATGTCCGCTAGAAGATCTAATAGTGCCGTGAAACTCTTATCACTCCAACCGTTGCCTGCCTTCAAGTTATATAATCTCAGCACAGAAGACAGTTTTGTAAATGTTGCACATCCAGGAAACAGAGGCTTCTCAGAGTCAGCAATCAGTTTTTCAAATTCACAGAAGTTGTTTTCGTTGTAATCTTCCTCTACATCACGTAACATCTCATCTAGATTGTCATCATCATCATCATCATCATCTCGTGCACATCGGAATGAACATTATCACAATTTGGATGATCATCGATATTATTGCAATCCACATCCGAGTCCTGCAGATTGGTAGTAGTGATGCTTGTTTCCTCAAGATCTTCGCCATGCCATATCCAACGGGTGTATCGCGCGTTAAAACCACGACGAATCAAATGACTCTTAATTTGATTAGAGTTGCTAAACCTCTTCAAGTTCATACAATCTGTACAAGGACAGAGCATATTTTTCTCTCCCTTCCTCTCCTTTTGTTGCTCAGCAAATTTAATAAACTTATTCACACCATCCAAATATTCAAAAGTAGTACGTTTTATTCCATACATCCTGATCCGTTTGAGACCTAGCTTTGGTTTTCGCACTAGGCTCGCCCAGATTCTAATATGCGGAATAACGGGATCTTACTCGGAAATACCGAAACCCATAGTAATTGCACAACTCTTTATTTCAAAGAGGGCTTTACACGTCGAACGTTAGACACACTTGTCCACGTCGAAGGAACTATAAGTGTCTAAAACTCAAATAAGTTCTATGACTCTTTGATTGAGTTCCATGATCTAAACTAGACCTATTACAAGGTATTTATAGTCCAATCGTATGAGTACGTATCAGACTTAGTAATCCTAAACGTATTAGACTCATATAACTAATCCTAAACAGATAAGCTTAGTTATACACATTCGGATCGGATTACAATTCCGAACAGGGAACGAATTCCTTTTCCTGGTCGCGAACCAATCCATGTTCGCGAATCCTTTTCGAACACGGTTAAGGTCGCGAAGCCGTATGCGATCAGGATTTGGTCGCCAAGCCGCATGCGATCAGGACTTGGTCGCGAAGCCACATGCGATCAGGACTTGGAGACCCTCCCGGATCATGACTCCCTTGTTGAGAAGGAGCCAACCCCTGTTGCGACCTCACGATCAAACTGGAGATGTGGAAATTGGGCTTGTCCATCTTCTTTGGTGTACCACTTTGCCGCACGTGCTCGTTGATCTTTCCGACCGATTCGAAAAGTCTCCTTGTTGCCACTGCGGGTGGTAGTCACCTTCTTCTCCAGAATCACATCTTCACGTAGAGGTTCGTCTCGTTGGTAGACCAAATCTTCAACAGATGGTACTATGGTATCTGGCTCATCATCCAGCATTGAAGGCTCAAAGAGTTTGAGGTGCTCAATATTAACAACCGAGTAAATATCCATGTATGGAGGTACCTCGAGCTGACAAGCATTATTACCCACTTTCTGCAAAATCCGAAAAGGACCATAACGAATGGGTTTGAGCTTCTTACCTTCACCTTTAAGTCTCTCCTTACTCAGATGTAACCATACCATATCACCTTCTTGAAATTGCGCATCAACTCGGTGCCGATCATGTCGCGCCTTGTACTTGAGTTGAGCTTTCAGCAAGTTCTGTTCAACCTCACGATGGAGTCGTTGAATACCTTCCAGGAACTTTTGTGCTCGAACCTGATCAGATGCTTCCTTGCTGTTCTGTGCTGAGGTAGGGATCACAAACTCCATGTCGAATGGACTCTGTGGTAGAAATCCTAAACAGACCTCAAACGGTGACTTTCCAGTTGAACCATGCACTGCTCGATTAAAAGCAAATTGCAGGTACGGTATGCTTTCATCCCAGGTCTTCGGGTGCTTCGAGTTATATCCTCTCAAAAGATGAACAACTGTTCGATTAACCACCTCGGTTTGACTATCAGTTTGCGGATGAAAAGCAGTACTCCTCTTTAGCTTGGTGTCCATCATCGTCCAGAGCGATCGCCAAAAGTGACTAAGGAACCGGGTATCGCGATCAGACACAATAGAAGTCGGCAGTCCGAAATGTGTCCAAACGTGTTGAAAGAATACCCGAGCTGCCTCTTCTCCCGTGATAGTCTTCCGACTAGGTATAAGAATAATCATTTTGGAGAACCGACAAACGACCACGAATAGATAGTCGTTGCCACGTCGGGTCTTAGGCAATCCTCCCAAGAAATCCATAGATATGCTTTCCCATGGTCGCGATGGAACTGGCAAAGGAGTGTACAAACCTAATTTTTGGTTTGCCGGTTTCGAGATGCTGCAGAGACCACAGCCTCGAACAAAGCTAGCCACATCTTGCTGCATACGCGGCCAGAACACATGTCGATGAAGATTTTGCAACGTCTTCGTAACCCCAAAGTGACCAGCTACCTTCAATGTGTGCGCTTCTCGCAACCATTGAATTCGAGGTGCTCCACGAGGTATACAAAGTAAATTGCCCTTGTACAAGAGTCCTTCTCGACGAACGAACTCCGTAGGTTTCCCTGTTTCGAGCTCAGTCAGTACTGTTTGAAAATCAGGGTCTTCACTGTACATAGTGGCATAGTCATCATGACATGAGGGCTCGATCTGCATGAACGCTGATAAACAGAGGGCCGTAACTGGTGGTCGCGACAACATGTCTGCCAATTTGTTGTGTACGCCCTTCTTGTACTTAATCACCAGATTGAACTGCTGCAGATACGACATCCACTTCATGTGCCGAGTTTGCTGTAGCTTGGACTGAGTTTGCAAATATTGCAATGGTTGATGGTCGGTGTGGACAACCGTCTCTTTACCCAAGAGGTAGCACCGCCAATGTTTCACGGCCTGATGCAGTGCGCATAACTCCTTATCATAAGTCGGGTAGTTCTTCTGAGCTCCCTGGAATAACTCGGAGTGATATGCCACTGGTCGACCTTCTTGTATGAGCACTGCACCCATCGCGTAACCTGAGGCATCGGTTTCTAGCTCGAATGGTTTCTGGAGATTCGGCAAAGCTAACACAGGTGCCTCGCTGATCTTCCTTTTCAGCAAGAGAAACGTGTCCTCATGTTTCCCTGTCCACTCAAACTTCTGATCAATCCTGGTTAACGCATGCAATGGAGAAGCCACAATCGAGAAGTGTCGGATGAACTTCCGAAGATATTGGCATGCTCCCACAAAACTACGCACGTCCGTAACTGTTCGCGGTCGCGACCACTCGCGAATCACTTTTACCTTACCTGGGTCGATTTGCAACGTACCGTTGCCGACCAGGAATCCAAGGTAAAGTAGAGTTTGCTGGCCGAACTCGCACTTCTTACGGTTGAGGCGAAGTCGATGTTGCCGAAGCTGATCGAACACCTTTTCAACATGAATGAGGTGCTCGTCCCACGAACGACTATAAACCAATATGTCGTCGAGATACACGATCACAAAGTCGTCGATGAACGGTCTCAATACGTCATTCATAAGACGCATGAAAGTTGCCGGGGCGTTACAGAGACCAAACGGCATGACCAGCCATTCGAACAGACCTTGTCGTGTTTTGAATGCGGTCTTCCACGTATCCTCCTCTCGATGCTGACTTGATGATATCCTGACTTAAGATCTAATTTGGAGAAGACAACAGCATGCTTCAATTGGTCTAACAGGTCGTCAATACGGGGAAGGGGGTACCGGTTCTTGATGGTGATCTTGTTCAGTGCTCGATAGTCGATGCACATACGCCAAGTCCCATCTTTCTTTGGTACTAACACCACAGGAGATCCACAAGGTGAACTACTCGGTTGAATGACACCATTGTTCAGCAACTCACCAAGTTGTCTCTTGATCTCTTCATTCTCCAATACTGAGTTGCGATACATACTCAGATTGGGCAGTGTCGCATCGGACACAAGCTGAATTTCGTGCTCGACTGGACGTTTCGGCGGACGACCCTGGGTAGTCTCGAACAGATCACTGTATTTCTCCAGCAGTCCCGACAAACGACCAGAATCCTCTCGGCACGCCAGCGACAATGCTGGTCGAGTACCCTCACCTTGATCAATGGGTCGAATCATGACAAGCACATACTTGTGACATGCATTAACAATTCGTTTGGCTTGATTTGCAGTAATCAAGTTCGAAGTGTTGACGTGGATGTCTCTACTGATCACGAACTTAACTCCGTCTTTGGTGAGGTCGTACTCTTGCGCTCGCCGATGGAAGTGAGCGTCTCGATCATACAGATACGGACTCCCAAATATCACCTGACAGATATCGATAGGGACAACATCGCATTGCACCTCATCGATATATCGTGCAGAGATCGCAAACTTCAACACACACTGACTCGTAATCTGTTGGTTCACGTCGGATGTAAACCAACCCAGCGGATATGGTCGCGGGTGTGTGGTTGTCTTCAAACCAAGTCGCCGAACCAGTCCAGCGGAGACCAAATTCTTTTGACTTCCTGGATCGAATATCGCTGCGACCACTTCGTGCTTCACCTGGATGTTGATGGTGAACAAGTCCTCCGTCGGGTGATGGTCGTTTGGTGGATCCAAACCCTTCTCCTTCGGCATTGCCATCAGAGACAAGGTCGTATCCGCCTCATTAACCGAATTCACTCGGACAACTTCTTCGTCGGGTGAAGTCGCAGTAGCCGTGGTTGTTCTTTTCCCTGGTCCGTTTTTCTTTGGTCGAAGCTCAGGATGAAGCTTGTAGCATTTGTCCTTCGTATGTCCCGCGACTTGACAATGTTCGCAGAAAGCACTCGTGCCCGATTTTGAAGCGTTCTTCTTCGGACTCGGCTTTTTCTTTGTCGAGGTCGCACTTTCCTTCGTGCTTTTGTCACTGCGGGATTTGTTCTTCTTCTCGATCGCCATAGCAGTTGTGCTCGCGGTCGCGATATCTTGGACGCCGAACAGACTTAGCTCAGTACTGATCGATTTCTGAAGTCCAGATGTGTACTTCCAAAATACTTGAGGGTCGGATAGTGAGATGCCAATGACCATTGCTTGTCGTCGAAACTCTGTCGTATAGTCTTGGACGGTCTGGTCGCGTCGTTGGTACAATCTGTGCCAACGCTCCCATCTCTCCTCAAGGTAACCCATCGGATAGAATTCTTGTCGCATAAGTCGTTTGAATTGACCCCACGCAAGGTCGTCAGCTTCACCACTGGCGACAAGGGCCTTCCACCATGTCTTGGCGTGATCCTTCATCTTCAAAGGTGCAAATTTGACCTTTTGAGCGCTACTAAACCTTTTCAGGTCAAAGTAGGTCTCAAGTTGGTCGATCCAAGAATCCAGCTTCTCGGCATCGATCACCCCATCATATATGGGTATATCAATCTTAGCGTCGACTTTAAAAGATCCGACAGCTAAGGAGGTGTTGGCGAGGTCGTCGGTCTTATGGTCGCCTTCGTCTTCATCTTCGTCTGCCCTGCGCAAGTCTTCACCAGTCTTCTCACCCATAACCTTCTCTACTTCAGGAGGTACAATCATGGCCTGCTGCTTAATCCAAGCAAGTACGGTTTCCATGTCGGTGGAGAGCTTAGCCACTTTTTCGGCTAGGTTAGCTTGAACGGAGGTATCGTCAGACATTGTCGGAGACGCGGCTGTAGGAACCATCAATTGATCGCCTGGAATTTCGCCGGAAGTTTTGTAACCCTGGCGAGTCTTCACCATCCACAGGATAGGAAAGTTGCTCTGATACCAACTTGATCCGTTTGAGACCTAGCCTTGATTTTCGCACTAGGCTCGCCCAGATTCTAATATGCGGAATAACGGGATCTTACTCGGAAATACCGAAACCCATAGTAATTGCACAACTCTTTATTTCAAAGAGGGCTTTACACGTCGAACGTTAGACACACTTGTCCACGTCGAAGGAACTATAAGTGTCTAAAACTCAAATAAGTTCTATGACTCTTTGATTGAGTTCCATGATCTAAACTAGACCTATTACAAGGTATTTATAGTCCAATCGTATGAGTACGTATCAGACTTAGTAATCCTAAACGTATTAGACTCATATAACTAATCCTAAACAGATAAGCTTAGTTATACACATTCGGATCGGATTACAATTCCGAACAGGGACGAATTCCTTTTCCTGGTCGCGAACCAATCCATGTTCGCGAATCCTTTTCGAACACGGTTAAGGTCGCGAAGCCGTATGCGATCAGGATTTGGTCGCCAAGCCGCATGCGATCAGGACTTGGTCGCGAAGCCACATGCGATCAGGACTTGGAGATCCTCCCGGATCACATCCAATATTTCCTGTCCATCTACAATTAACAAAATTTAACGAGTCAGCCATGCATGCATGAAACCTGCCCGATTAAGTTATGTATATGTAAATGTACAGCCTCTTACAACAGATGTGTTGAACCCTAACCTGACGAAATTAACACTAATTAACCTAGCTAACTACACAATACAAGTTAGTGAGCTCCTAAAACATGACGCATTTCCAGCTACCTAACTCTCAAGCTTACAGCTACAAACTTAATTGGAACTACACAATACAGCTAGCTTGCAAGTAGAGAGGGAGGGAGATCTAGAGGGAGAGAGAGATAACTGTCGACAATTAATCATACCTTAAAGAGGGGCGCAATCAACTTTCCTCCAGCTTGCGCTGATCACCCTAGCAGTGTAGCTGCGAGCGTGGAACTTTCATCACAAACAGAGGGACAGAGAGTGCAACAGAACAAATTACAGAGCAGCTCAGCAATGGTCGAGTGGGGTTTTCCTTATAATGGAGCTTTTTCTAACGGTAAATACATGAAATAACCGTTAGACTAACTAAGGTAATTTGCTTCTCACATATTCTATCGGTAAAAACACACATATACCGTTAGAGAATGTACATTACTGAACAAGCACAGTTTTTGTTCTATCGGTAAATATGTGTATTAACCGTTAGATGATGCATGACACACGAACATGAGTTTTTCTATTGGTAGATTTGTGTATTTACCGTTAGATGATGCATGAGTGAGCAAATATATGTGTTTTCTATCGGTAAATATATGTATTTACCGTTAGAGGAGGTACTTGTAACGCACATGACACCAGTTCTCACATCCAAGGAATCATACCAATGTAACATCAAACAGATCTTAACTACAAGATAAAGCAATATTTCAAGAAATGCTAATTTGTGGATTAACTTGGAGACCCAAAAATACTTTTCTTAGGTACTCGGGACTTCATCTTGCCAAAGAAATTACACATGCCAGTTCACAAATTCAGGTACAAACATACACATGCCAGTTCACCAATACAAATTCAGGTACATGTCTGAAACAGCAGTACAAATACACACCTACCAACCAATACAATTAAATACACAAATACTCCCTACACATTCAAGTTCATGTCCCAATTAGCAATACATGATACACAAATATACAACAATATACAAATACAACAATTCACACATTCGATGTATATTAGAAAAGCCACGTCTAAAATTAACAACAGATCACGACGAGGACCCAGTGGCCCGTACATTTTACATAAAAGAGAACCTTTGCAGGTGCGGCAATGCAACTAGCGACTACAAGTTAGATCTGATACATAACAAATCCATTCATCCAAAACAACAAATGTCTGAACCATATTGGACTTAACCATAGGAGTTCAGTTCGAAGACGCCCGAGGAGCTGGAACTGCCGTCGACTTACATTTGTACGTATTGGTGATTTTCTCGGACTCAAACTCGATCAACTCAACTCAACTCAACTCCATTAACAAAAAGAACCGACCTTCCAAGATGTTGTTCTATGTAGTAATGGTGTAGAATGGCTGTGCAAATAACAACAATTCTTCTTCTCCAAGCAGGTAAGCATCTGGCCACAAGCTGGTGCATGCAAAAAAATGTAAGATGTTTTCTATAGGTCCTGATTTGAGAAACACGCAGGGCTTAAGGATCTTCTCGACCGAGCCAACCAAGATCTCGCATTTCACGTCCTTCCAGCTCTCGATGGTGATCTTCACCGTTTCTTTCGCCAACAAGCCAACGTAGGCAGCGTACTGCGATGAAGAACCGTGAAATACGTTGCCCCTCATAAGCATCATCCAAGGACCTGCAAAGATCATAATCATATTGAAAAGAAGACACATCAAAATAAAGGATACAAAAAAAGCAGAATAATTGCCATAATTGGATTAGAATGATTTACGTACCTTGCTTGGGATGCGGAAGTCTAGAGGGCGTCGATGGAGGTGCGGAGATGCAGCGGTCACCTGTAGAGGTGCGCCGGCCGTCCATGGAGCTTACGGGTTAGGACTACGAGCCCCAGATGAACTGTGAGAATGAAGAGATATACCCCCGTATTTATAGTACTAGATAAATTCTATCGGTACAAACACCGCATACCGTTAGTCATTTTATATATATTCTAACGGTAAAAATCAATTACCGATAGAACCAAAACATCTGTAGAAGTCGAATGGCTGTATCGGCACAATACAAATTACCGATAGAAATTTTTGTCCACACTCTGTCGGTATATACGTACATTGCCGATAGAATCATACTAATTGTAGAAGGCGAACAGTTCTAAAATATTTTTCTATATTCTAACGGTATAAACATTCATTACCGATAGAATAAAACTATTTGAAGACGAACAGTTCTAAGTAATTTTTGATATATTCTAACGGTAAAAAAATACATTACCGATAGAATAAAAATATTTGTAGAAGGCGAACGGTTCTATCGGCACACTACATATTGCCGATAGGAATTTTTGAGATATTCTGTCGGTATACCAATAAATTACTGATAGAATAAGTCTAGTTGAAGAAGTCGACCAGTCCTATCGGCGCACAACATTCTCCCGTCAGTACTTATGCATTTCTTCTAATGGCAAATATGTTCATCACCGCTAGAGTAAATCATATTGCTTCTTCTATCGGTAATTTTCTTACAAACCGATAGGAAAAATCCACCCGTTGGCCTTTTTTGGCCGTGAGGCACATTTTCTATCAGTTTTCTACTAAAGCGCTAATAACCGATAGAATATAGGGGTTAGTAGACTGCATTTCTGTACTAGTGTTCTTCTAACGGTAAGTTTCTTACAAACTGATAAGAAAAATACATCCCATTGGCCTTTTATGACCGCGAGGCACATTTTCTAACAGTTTTTCACTAAATCGCTAATAACCGATAGAAGATAGGGGTTAGTAGACTGCATTTCTGTACTAGTGAACCCAGATCAGTTGAGGGCCCGAGTTTGTCTTTCACATCATCAACACATGGTGAGATTTTTTGTTTATTCCTATTTTTGTGTTTACCACTAATCATACAAAGTTTTTTTGTTTGTTTTACGACTATATGCATCATGCTTTTAAGGCATTGACTAGTAATTGAGACACTAACTGATAGCAGAATATGAGCAGAATACGGTGAGATGTTTCATTCTTTCTTTTATGTTTATCGCTAATGCATGCATGCATGCAAAGTTTTTGCTTACAGAAGCATCCATCATGTTATTAATGCACTAATTAGTCATCGAGGCATTAATTGGTGCATTGGAATAGTACGTAAGGTAAGATTTTTTTTTATTCTTATCTAGAAGCTAAGGTTTAATTTATTGTACAGAGACAATATGTTTCTAATTTATAGGTATATAAAGATATTCCATGCCTATAATGATCTAATTTTTAGTATTTGCCTCAACATGCTCTAATAGAGATTGTTTGCTACAACAATCAATCCAAATGTTCTCAACAAATATTGTCTGTATGGAATCTAATTAAGAATTATGATATTGCTTCCACATTTGCTAAATCAACCAGTAAATTCTACTATTGTGTGTCTTCTTTCTTTTGATTAAATTTTTGTGTTGTGTTAGTTTTTTTTTCATTGGTTGGTTTACAATACATGAGATTAATCAGTACCAAAATTTTTTTGGCATTCATAATATCCTAGACTTAAAACATTAGTTGTTGTAATTTTGTCATACTATTTTATGTCATATTAACCGTCAATGTTGCAATTTAAAAGAGTTAACCAACTCAAAGTTCTCATCAAATTATTCTTACCAATATAATGAAAGTCGTTTGAAGCGCGTGTGTTCTAATAAAATAGAAAAATATGTGTTCTATTAAAATAATTTTGTAACTAAATTATTTAAAATTTAACAATAATGTTCTGATCAATCAAGATAAATTGTTAGCTCATGCCAAGTGCATGTTAGAAAAAAAAATATCTAGTCATCTATTTGGACCTCAGTTAATTGGCTTAGATTTATGAAAGAAATCATTAACTAATATAAATGTAAAAAAATATCAAAAATTAGGAACTAAAATTATTAAATTTATTTAACCTTAATTAATAAAAAATCCAAAACTAATTATTAATGAAAACTCAAAACTAAAATAATTAAATTTATGGCACCTAAACTAATACCAACTCTAAATGTAAATATTAAGGAAACTATAAATTTGGAATTAAAATTATTAAATTCCTGAAAGACTCTAGGAGCTCCAACAGTAACTAGAAAATTCATGAAATTACCATGTTAATTGACAAAAAAAAAAAATCTGTTCATCTATTTGGACCCAGTTAGTTATAACAGTTTAAATTTGTGAAAGAAATCATTGACTATTGCAAATATAAGACAAAATATTAAAAGTTTGGAATTAAAATTATTAAAATTTTGAAACCTTAATTAATACAAACTCTAAGACTAAATATTAAAGATAATTAAAAATTTGAAATTAAAATTATTAAATTTCTAAACTTTAACTAATTCAAACTGTAAGATAAATATTTTGGAAATTAAAAATTTGGAATTAAAATTATTGAATTTCTTAAATCTTAACTAATACAAACTCTAAGATTAAATATTAAAGAAAATAAAAAATTCAAAACTAAAACTAATAAATTTTTGAATTAAAAGATATGCTATATGTGTTGGATACAATAAATTGTTTTTCTCTTAGTCACGTATTTGCATGAACATTCTATTTTATATATATATTTTTAAAAAATATCATTTGCTTATATGTATATTTTAGAGAATCGTCAAAAATTATGTATGTATTGTTGATTTGACTAGAATAATTAGCCATAGTGAATTTGGTTGAACAAAATTGAAATACTCAAAATAATATATGAAATGTTTTTAATGGAGTATTAATTACTATACATCTGAAAATTGTGTCTCAAAATTACATATGCTAGTATATGTATCTTTGTTTGAACTTACTAAAACTAGGCATTCTAATTGTGAAATATATTGAACTTGTTAAATTTTTTTATATTTATTTTGCAAGGACAACTTTCAGGCTTAGATTAGAATCAAGGTAATGTTCAATAGTTAAAAAAATTATAGGGAGCTATATAATCATAAGAATAATATATAGGATGTTGGACACATTAATCAAACAAACTCTGAAAAATCATATGTAATAAATAAGTCATGCAAATGCACAAATTAACATCTAGTAATCTATAATTCATACGATGGACATAAATACTTTTCAAGATGTTGCCAGCCATGCCACATGAAATCTGAGTCATCAAAACTCAGAAGCAACCATATCAAAATCGTTGGGTAATCCAACTGGGAGATATTAGGTCACCCCGACTTATAAAGTGTGCTTCGAACTTAGAACTCTCTTTTTTAAAAAAATACCAAAAAAAAGGGTATTGATATGATGATGTACAAGTGTATGATGATGTACAAGTGTAATAATATCCATCAGGGTCTAATATTTGAGTTCCCCCTTTTTAATCTATACACTTGCGCATCATATAAAAAGAGTAACAGAAATGGTCCATGATCTTCCACTCACGTTATTTATACCGTGTAAAATTTATATCTTCACTTGCAAACTTTGCCTCACAACTGAGAAAACTTACTGATTGCCCACAACAATTGTGTAATCATACAACTGCACAACTTGTGTAGAGCATGTGGTACTGCTTGCTCATATCATACACTTGCAGGCCGCCATGCTAACAATTGCACGCCAAGAAGCTGCTTAATTTCGTCTTTTTTAAGAGTTTTTTAACTAATCCATGCCCATGCTTATGGTTATAAATTCCCAACCACAAACGCCGGCCATACATGGAGGAGCTCCAAGAAGCCGACATCTATCCGATACATGGCCGGACCACGACGACGACTACCACCACGATCGCAGCCATCCTAAGCAACCCACCTGTATATGACTCCCAACTATGAGTTATGATTTGTGAGTGCAATTGCTTATTTCTATATACATGGTTACAAAGTTGAAGAATAGCCATAAATCACAACAGAGACATTCATATCTTATGTCCGTCTGCATGTTGGATCGATTCCATATTGCAATTATTTTATGATGAAATGATTCGTTGAATAGAATAAATCTGAATATACTGTGCATAGATAAAATCTAATTTTCTTGCAACTGGTTCGCCTACTTGCATTTTTTTTTCCCACTCGGCTATGTTCTACTAATTCACTTATACAATCATCACTCCTTGTTTCTTTGGAAGGTGTGCCGAACCATCTTTTTCAATCATGACGAAATATTAGAAATGCAAAAGCATGACGTCGACGGTGTGCTAATGAGCTCATAATCTATGGGCCGTTGGGAATTCTGTCCTCAACACATATTTTCCATCAAAATTTAACCATACTGTCATATCTGAAATGAAATGATCAACCAGATTAGCCTTTTTAAAAGATAAAAGATTAAATATTGGTATGTTTGAATGTAGCTAGGTTGTTCCATGAAAACTTTGGAGGGATCTTAATTCTTATGTTGTGTAACTGGGGCTATGTATAATGGCTTTTTTCTTAATCTTTGGAAGTTTAGTTTTGAGGCAAATCACGCTATGTTCGAATAGAACAGAGCAAAATTGCCAAATTTAGTTCAAGAGCCTTTTCTTTTTCTTCTAAAATTTAGGCCAGCTGGTTTCGAATCTTGTTTATACATGTTTGGAGTTATATAATTCTAACTCCAAATAAATTATAAGTCATAGTTTTAAATATCTTTGACAAAAAATTGACTTATCTATTTTATGTCTTTAAATGGTGTTTATATCCTACAAATAGATATCATATTAATTCTAATCAGTAACTTCAGTTTCATGACAATATTATAAACTTCAGAGTTGGAGTAGTTGGAACACCTCAAATCTTGTTCCAACTTTTTAGTATAAAGGTGACTCTAATTTTATGTCAATTCCAAAGAAATCATCAATTAAAATCATCTTATTTGACCAAAATACTTCATCTCCAATTCAAAAACTAAAAATTAGAACACGATGAATTAAGACTTTACTTATAAGACTATGGTTGACAAGCAACCTAGGAAGCCTCCAAAACATGTACTCTCTTGCGTACATTGTAGAAAAGCCAAAGCGTTGACAAATGCTCACAATGCGTGGTTTTCCTTCGTTTTATTCTCATGGAACAAAATTTTGGTTATGAAAAATATATCTTACAATTTATAAAAATGCATACTATATTTTATTAGAAAAATACTATACACAATCAAAATAATATATAGATTATAAATAATATATATATATATAGTGTATTTTAATATTGAGAGTACATACATCTAGAAGTGTAGAATTATTTCTCTATATATATTATATGATTATATATATGTGTGTGAGAGATTTGACACTGCTTTAATATGATACAATCATGATGTTATAACCAATTCTTCTAAAAATACTGTTGTAATGGCATAAATTTACTGTCCACATATATATAAAAAAGAGAATCATTTGTATATTTTGAACTGCAACTTCGTTACTGATGGTTTATACATAAACTTTGACGTGATGATGTGAAAAAAAAAAAAAAAAGACTAATACTCATCAACACTACTGTAAGTTTTATCTGTTATTTACTTTTTCTGAAAGGATATTGTTTTACTCCCTTGTATTATATGTACTTCTGCCAAATTTTGTAACAGTTTTGTATATATTTTGCACGCTTTGATTGCATTAAGTTTTATTTAAAAATTGCTACTCAAATGGATGTGATTGACAAGTTTAGGATGGAATCATGCTTAAAGTGTGAACCGCAAGAAAATTTTCAAAGCTTCTGACCAACAAAAACGCTTCAAATGATATAACTTGGAGGATAAGATATGGATGATTGAATTGGAATGAGTTGTCAAATTGCATTTTTTTTATCTAGGCATATTCTTTCTCTAATATATTGGAGAAATTTTAAGTGATTCATAAAATTAATGCCGCGTACATATAGACGTTGATCACTGGATTTTTTTTGGAGGATGGCCAATAGATCCATAGAACCGGTGGATGGATGTACAAAACCGATGGTTTCGACGATTTCACCACCTCATGAATCAGTAGGAAATAAAAAAAACAATCAACATAGTCAACATCTCACCACTATTCAACAACCAATTATAGTCCAATGAATTCTAAAACATTTACTTTAGTGAAAATCAAATATTAAATCTCAAAATCTGTAAATTATGGGTTTAATTGGATACTGCATACTGTACTAATTATCTATTGGTACTAAAAAGTTTATCACCGTTCTATGATAATAATCTGCAATCTAAAAAATAAAATAAATATCTTTGCACTCATATATTTTGGATTTGATCCTCTACATTAACAAAGAAAATTTACATGTATTATTACTCCTTCCAAGAGCTATCAGATCAAAAATAAACGTTTTGTATCAAACTTAGATGAGAAATTGTTAATTCCTAGTGAGAAATTAAAAGAGCAATTTCTCACAACCCACCATGTTTACTCCAGTCCATTGAATGGTCACTTGCCCCTTTGTTCACCCAGAGGACCCGGACCACCTTCTTCTGGAAACCCACTCCACATGAAGGGCTAAAGGCCATATCAACAGCATCTGAATCTCAGATGATATGCCCGGCCCGGTCCGTCTAAAACGCAAGACGGCCACCCTCTCGGTGGCAACATCAGTCCGCTGCTCTCGCCTATCCTCGAGTCAATGGCCGGTGTTCTCATGGTTCTACTCCCAAATCTCACACCCAAATGACTCCTCCTTTGCGCCGGCCGAACAACCAGAAGGCATCACGACCCGACGGCAAAATGTGGAGGAATCCAACTACCACTGCCCTCTCATCACTGGCTCTCCTCCTAATCGCCGGCTCCTGCGTCCTCCTGTACTCCCAGACAACCGCACCCTCACACACCATCGCCGTCGGCTTAAACCAAACCGGCAAGCCGCCACTCCCGTCGTCGCCCACGGTGGAAACCATAGACGGGGCGCGCATTATCTGGGAACTCCCCACCGCACCGCCCAGGGCGGTCCTCTTCATCGCCCACGGCTGCCGCTGCCGCCCGGAGAACTTCTGGCCGCCATCCCCGCGCTGCCCACGGTGCGTCGGCCTGCCGGAGGATTGGGCCATAACGGCCCGCTCTCTCCAGAGACAGTTCGCCGTGCTGGCCGTCGCGAGCGCCCGCGAGTGCTGGACATTAAGCGTCCAAGAGGTAGGCGCCATCAGCCGGACGATCCAGACATGGATCGCAAAGAACGGCCTCGGTGGCCTGCCCGTCTCCGCCCTCGGCGCGTCCTCCGGCGGGTACTTCGTCTCCCTGCTTGCGGCCGAGATGAGGCTCGCTGCCGTTGTGATGATGATCTCCGAGGGTTTGTTTGATTCGACGAGCGTGCCGGCTGGTTACCCGCCGGCGATGTTCCTGCACATGCCGAAGGACCGGCGGAGGGCCCTTCTGGTGGAGAGAAACTCAGAGCTTCTGAGGAGGACCGGCGTGGAGGTGAAGGAACTTCAGAGCCTGGAGTTGCCGTTGACGCCGACACTGTTGTCGGATAGGATACCGGGGCTAGACCGGAGCTTTGCCGAGAGGGTTTGGACGGTGTTTAGGGAGGAAGGATTCGTTGATGAGAGAGGGTACATGCGGAAGGACGGCCGCGTGACGCCCTGGAAGGCAGCGGTGGTTGAGAGAGGGTTCTGGGAGGGGGTGTCTCCGTGGGGTGAGCACATCCAGGAGGAGCTGAATCTGGCGTATGGGTACCACGAGATGACGAGCTTGCACGCTGATGAGATGTTCAATTGGATCGAGAAGCACTTGGGCAGCTGATCTTGTAGTTGTTTACTCATTTAGCGAATTGGAGACGAAGCTGCGCTGCAGCTTGTGGCGTTCTCCTCTCACGAATGAACAGAGTCGAGCCACAGGCAGACCATTCCTTTGTCATGAATCAACATGATGATTAAGTATGTAAGTTTCTTTCAGCTGGCTCTCAGTCTCCTGCGAAACAGAAGGAAAGAAGGAAACATCCCAAGCAAAGTAATGTTTTGTTCTGATCGACTGTATTGCCAATTATGGCATGTAATTTATGCATGTCCTGACCAAATATTTGTGTCTGTTTGTCACTGAAATTGGGAGAAGGATATTCACCGTTAATTGAGTTGATGTGACATGGGTCACGTAGTCTACCTCGGAATACATCTGCATTGATCGCTTTCCATTTTGTAGTATACACAACTACAAATATGCAAGGCTTTGCATGTCTTTTTAACTATTTCATTGGTTTACAATTAACAATGTCTGCGGTGAATCTTCGTCTGTTGTCAGATGTGAATCTTTATTCACTGACAGTTGTGAACAGTTTGAAGTTTACCGTCCAATTGGCATGCAATGGCCACTCCTTAAGTAGGAGCTGAACCAGTGTGTGAATGTAAAATGTTTTGTTTTCCCGTCTCTGAATATGTAGGTATTTACTTTTGCTGAACTGAATCAGCTCAGTTCAGTAATGTTATCATTTGCAGACTGGATGTGCGTGTGAGAAGTAACTTCTGCGAGGACCACCTTATGCGTGACACTCAAATGAGAGCTATCGGATTGTTACGGACATATGACAATCTGATGGCTCTTGACTACTTATATGAGGTGGATTTTTTTTTTCATGGATGTGCATTTTCCACGGGAGCTTGACAAACAAGTACTTATATTAGAAGTATCCATTTCGTTATTTTCTTGTATTTTTTTACCAGAAAAAAACACGCCATGTTATTTTCCATTTTGTTTCCTGAACAGTGACGGATTTGTAGAATTCTCGATGCCTTAAGGCCTGTTTAGAAACTCAGGAATTAATCTGCTTTCGGGTGGATTTTATGGGCTGAAATTAAGATCCTAACTAGATTCAAGAAATTAGTTGGATGGGTCAGAATCCGAAATTTTAAATGGAATTATTTCACCATTAGTGTTTTTTTAAAGGATTTTTAAATTATCAAAAATCTTAGTCGGATAAAAATCTTACTGGTATTTTTATTTTTAATACCCAAACAGGCCTTTAATTGTTTTCACTCTCATTTCTGATGACACAATGTGCCGTATTGTTCTTAAAAGCCTTTAGAATTACTGACAAATGGTTTATATACCAGCCCGTGAAGCTATAAGATTATGATGATCAGATTTCTGCTAGAATAATTGACCTTGCATTCTGAATGGTTAATATGGCCCTATGATCATCTCTATCAACCATCAAGAAAGAAACCAATGTTTCTGCGTGAAAATTTGTTGGACTACTGGTCACATGGTTTATTATAAACTAGCATATAGCCCGTGCAATTATGTAATAAGTTTTAACATAATTTTAATAAATTGAATAATATAGATTAATAATTTCAATATTTTATATTAGATAAATGAGAAAAAATTATTCATAAATATAGAACCATAAGTATAAACGTTGAACCTTTTAAAAAGAAAAAAAAGAAAAAAGACGTCCATACCTTCTCATAGCTGTGTTAGTACAGCGTACGTGTCAATATGGTATATGGTTTTATACATAGATCAAGGAAAATATTTCGCTGCTTATATGGTATCTTGCATGTTAAAGATGGATTCATATATTAAACACAAAAATAGATAATAGATCATACTGTTGAAATTAAAGATATTGTTCGGTATCTAGTATTAGGCATCTGAATTGTATTACTTGCACAATAATTTTAGATTGTTTGCTTGTGGATTAGATAGAAGGAAAAAAAAAAAGAGGCATATTAAATTTTGTACCAGTAGCAACAGCAATTATAAAAATTTGCACCGATGCATAATTAAACAACTTGATAGAGAGGAATAACTTGGAGATAAATAGAGCAATTTACCCAGAAAACTTTAGAAAATAAATAGACCAATTCTCAGCAAATAGAAATATTTTGTCGGAGTCACATCAATCTGATAGAGAGAACTTGTGGTGAATCTCACAAAATTTGATTTAGTTATGATAACATATTCAAAACAAACCTGCCAGAGAGGGAAAACGGGAGTTCGTGTACTGCAAAAGGAATTCCTACTAGAAGTTTTTTCTTTTTAAAAATATTTTATTAATTTTTCTTTAAAACTTTCTGGTTTCTATCTGTCTACATCAGTTTCCAAAAATTTTGTTTTTTGTTCTTTTTGCTCTTTTCCCTGTTGTTTTTTTACTTGCTTTTTTACGTTACTTTTTCTTTCATGTTTTTGTTTGGTTTTGGATGGGATCAGATTCTATTGGACACTTATTTCTATTCTTAAATTTGAGAGTTAATCTTCTGGTTAGGTTGAATAGTATTTATAAAGAGATAGAAGCTTTCTATCCTAACTCTTTCAAAATTATGTGAGAAAATAATATTTGAATAGGACTCACAAAGGAAGTAGCATTTGGATATGTCTCACTCTTTTCAAATTATGTGATAAATTAGTGTTTGAATACGACTCTTTGTGTGGTGGTAGTATTTGAATATCACTCTTAGAATTGGTATGTATCATTAATGAAATCATATCTCATTGATGGTTTAGATCTATTTTTGATTAATATGAAAATTTTTAGAATTTTTTGAGAATTTCTAGTTTGCAGCGGGCGAACGTAATGTCTCTAATATCAACTATTATTTATTATATGTTAGACTCTAAGAAAGAAATTACGTCTTTATTCAACTTTTCTACTACGTACTAATCTTTTAAGTTGAAATAGTATTTTGGAAGCGTATCTACTTGTAAAATATTTTTTTAAAAAAAATACGCATATGTGAACAAACTTGAAAGGCTGAAGCAAAATTCAATTTCTCGGATACCCCGCAGGTGTCGCAGGCTTCTTGTCTTGTTGACATCAACGAAGAAGATTGCACCCATATCCGAGTCCAAAAGCGGTGCAATTCAGCTGAGCCCATGCAGAGTCATAACCCGGCCTCACTCCGGTGCCTCCATGTGTACCTCCAATGGTCACCAACCACCTCACTCTACAGCTATATATAATGTCTTGTGTCTTGCTATAGCCTATAACATTACTTGTATCAAGTACTAACTGATCAAAACGATGGCCATAGAGGCCTCCAATAGGTGGTCTGCGGTTTTGTTGCTGCTCGTTTTGGGGTTCACTATGGTGGCTTCGTCGGAGGCGTACGTCTTCTACGCCGGAGGCCGCGACGGGTGGGTCCTATCCCCTACCGAGAGCTACAACCACTGGGCCGAGCGGAACCGATTCCAAGTGCACGACACCGTTGGTATGGTTCTTTCTAAACACCAATAAACTGTATCCTTAACACGCCTTTTTTTATATATATAATTCCATGCCATGCACGCACCTTTGCGCAGTGTTCACGTATGCCAAGGGCGTAGACTCGGTGTTGCTCGTGACCGAGCAGGACTACGACACTTGCAGCACGAGCAACCCGATCCGGCGGCTCGACGACGGCAACTCGGTGTTCGAGTTCGACCGGTCCGGCCCCTTCTTCTTCATCAGCGGCGATGAGAACCGGTGCAAGAAGGGCCAGAAGCTGTACATCGTCGTGATAGCGGTTCGGCCGACGGAGCCGGCCGTTGTACCGGCGCCGGCCGGTTCTTCGCCCGGGTCAGCGTTTCCGCCCGTACCGGCGCCAACCGGCGCCACACAGTCACCGCTGTGGGCGCCGGCGCCTGAGTACGTGCAGGCGCCGGGTGGTAGCATGGTAGGCGCTTCTGGTGATCAGGAGATGTCACCCGGGGGCTCACCGGCAGGAGCGCCGCCGCCGACTTCGGCCGCGGCCGGGTTAATGGACGGAATGTTCGTCAGCACTGCAGTGGGGGTTTTAGGTGGGGTTTTTGTGGCTTTGTTATTCTAATTGAAAGGATTAGATATTTGATGGGTTTTTAGGTTTGTTTTGTGTGCTATATTGCTAGTTTGTTTACTCAGTTGGGGTGCGGTTTTAGATGGGTAAACATCATGAGATGAGATTATGTACTGTATGTATGCATGTATATATATATGTGGTGTGGAACGGGTTTATAAGCAAATAATGAAACATTAGGTGATAGCACAATGGAGTAATAAAAACCATTGCCATGTTTTGATACCTCAATTTTTTTGAATTGAGAAATGGTGTTATTTGGTGGTGATATACAACCACTACTAGTACTTTTTTATTTTGCAAAACACAATATTGTTGATGAGAACATAATTTGTGGTGTTCTAAAAATTGAGACAATTTATAAAATTTGTCTTTTTTTTATTGCAAGGATGCATTTTCTTAATATAAAGTGGTGTTATAATTTTCATTATAAGTTTTTATCTCTATTTGTCTCAAAATAATAGAAAACTATTAGATAAAGTGGGGGCATAATAACTACAGTTCATAGATAAAGTCGCATCACTTTTAAAGCCATGTAAAATACATATGCAAAATCTTCAAACGTTTGGTAGATTAAGTGCAGTTACCCTCTTAAATGCATCCACACCGTTACAACCTACCTTCTTACATTCTCCCCTATATATGTAGGCTCAGACAACACTTACCACCCTTATCAACAATAAAAATACTAGTAAACATATGTGTATAAAACCTATATTAACTAGAATTTATTTTATAGCTCATTAAGTGAGATAATGAAAATAGCTAAAAAATAAAAAAATTTATCATTGATTTTAGACATTTAATCAACATACAATCATATTTAATTGAAGATAATTAAACTGCATAAATGATTTAATAGGTGAGTTTGAATATAGTTGAGATAAGAATAATTTATTAGATAATCATAAAAAACAATATTTTCTGAAACTCAAAATTAATACATTTTATAAAACTATATTAGTATAGATATTGAAACGGATATAATTATAATAAAATGAATCGATATATATGATCCATTTTTCATTTATAATACCTCACACCGTGAAAGAGGATTACTAATGGTATAGTGACTTTGAAATCCAAAATTAAAATTTTCCAAAATTAAATTTTCAATGCAGAATAGCAATATAGTATCAATATAGTATGATTATAATATAACAAATCCAAACTAAATTTGTTATCTGCTCTACAAATTTGTCACCGTTAATAATATGTCATTTTTAATATTTTATTTTTGTCTTATTCAAAA
Source organism: Pharus latifolius (assembly GCA_019359835.1). Lineage (NCBI taxonomy): Eukaryota > Viridiplantae > Streptophyta > Magnoliopsida > Poales > Poaceae > Pharus > Pharus latifolius. Next base: position 21,421,911 of record CM033319.1, read on the forward strand.
TTAGATCTACAATAATTGTATAATAAATATATATATAGTCCATTCAATTAAGAATGGATATTCTAAATAATTTGTTACGGAAAGATATAATAATAAATATTTTATTTTAAATCATGTTTTAATCTAAAGCATTAAATGAGCGACCACATGATCCCAATTAGCTGCCGTACCCCTCGATCCCCGCCCCTCGTATTCTCGACTTCTCTCGTTCGGGCCGACCGAGGGCAAAAAGCAACCCATCTCCCTCCCTCTCTCTCTCTCTCTCTCTCTCTCTCTCTCTCTCTCTCCGTGTTCTTCTCCAGTCACCACCACCGAGGAAGCTGCTCTTCTCGTCACCACAGGGCTCGATCCCTCCAAAAACCACCGCAAGCGAGCTCCTCCACCGCTCCGTCTAGTCCTCCTCCTCCTGCTCCTCCGCTCTTCTGGAGATCCGGAAATATTTATCGGTAAGCGTTGATTGGTTTCACTTTTTTCCCCAATCTGTGAGCAACCTTTCTGATTCGGTGATTCCACAGAGTTCTTGCATACATACGTGCTTGGATAAGTTTAAAAATTTGGTTTGTTGTTACTAATCTAGTGTATAGGGTTCATTTGTAGACGCTTGTGTGGTTGTGTGTGCAAAAGTTTAATGGTGTTGGGGTGCTGTGACACTATAGGACTCGAATGATAGCCGCTCAAAAAATACAATGCTGATGGAGCTGGCTAGTGATCCAAGTGAGTCGTGTTTTAAAGAAATGTCTCATTTTGGTCACGGGAAGAAATCCTACACTTGATTCGACAATAACCTTGTATAGGTCGTGCGTCAGGATGGTGAATTGCATCATGATTTGTTTTATTCTTTCATTACTTTGGGCGCTCAATGTACGGTCTTCCGACCGAAGAAGTATTAATGAAACTTCGTTGTAGAACATAAGGAAAACAGTTGAGATCTGTCCAAACTGAGTACTTCGAACTTTGAAGAGATATGTTAATAATAATCATTTTTTATCATTGATCAGACAGCGCTATAGTTAATCCTCTCCCTGTTTTATTTATTGATGTAGGCCTTGGCGCATTTACCTTGACTGTATAAAAGCTTAGTAGTTTATCGGCCTCTCCAAAAGGCAGTTTTCCAAGACTGGACTGTCATTCCTTATAGAGGAGATCCATTTTTGGTTATCACTTGTATGGAGAAAGCTACTGTTTCTTGTCTTGTTCAGGGTGATGGTGAGATTGGGAATAATGCAGGCTCCAGTCAGGAGGCTGAGACTCGTCCTGTTCAGGGCAATGGTGAGATTGGCAATAATGAAGGCTCTAGTCGGGAGCCTGAGACTCATCCTGTCCAGGGCAATGGTGAGATTGGGAATAATGCAGGCTCTAGTCAGGAGCCTGAGAGTCGTTTTGTTCAGGGGAATGGTGAGATTGGGAATAATGCAGGCTCTAGTCAGGACCCAGAGGCTAACAAGGGGAAGACAGAAGGGGACAGAAAGAACCATGAAAGAGTAGTCAAAAGGAGAAGAAAAGATTCCCAAGTGTTAGCAAATAGAAAATATTCTTTGAGAACTTCACATACTAGTGCCAGAGTGCTTCACTGCATGTCAGAATCAAATAATAAGGCACCTAGTGAGTCCGTGAATACTCCAGTACAACCAGCTGCAAAAAGAAGAAGAGGCAGGCCCCCAAAGGGAAGTCCCAAAAATGAGTGCATGCGAATCCGTCAACGAGTTAGATACATCTTGAATCGAATGAACTATGAACAAAGCTTGATTCAAGCTTATGCTAGTGAAGGCTGGAAAGGTCAAAGGTTTGTTGCATCTGAATTGCTATGTTTTAAGACCCCCTTTTCATCTTCTTTTGCTGCATTTCTCTTGTTTTTTGTAATAGTGTTTGGTAATATTCACTTTACTTGAAGCATTTATTTTCACTTTCTAAACAAGGTTCAAATTCCGAATTTGAACCTAGCCACTAGAGGGCATTAGGCAGAATCCATGAATGAAAACGTATCTAATTGAAACAAAATCCTCCTTTACTTAGTTGGTTATCTTCTGTTATATGTAATTGCTTTACCATATGAAGCAGAAACAAGTAGTTAGGCTATAGAGCTGGCTGAGAGTGTCGTAATCTGTACTTTTGAGTTTGTAGAATAGAATAGAGTTATGATGAGGGAACAGATGTACTTGTGAGCTCCATTTTGATCATACTGTCTTCATGAGATCTGACTTACTTTGATCATAGTTGTAATTTTTTATTGTTCTCAGTGTGATAAGTATGAAGAACAACTGTTGGTTTACTTGAAAGAATATATCTCATTTCCCAGATTAGTTTATCATCTGCAGGAGAGTTGTATTGTTCCTTGCACTTTACATTCTGCTGCCATCACATCCCAAGGATACTTATCACTGTAATGTTTCTTTTCTAGCATCCATGTCCTCTTACAGTGGGTCTCTAATATACAAATGTGCAGCCTGGACAAAATAAGACCTGAGAAGGAGCTTGAACGAGCCAAGGCAGAAATCCTGCGATGCAAGTTAAGAATACGGGAGGCTTTCCAGAATATTGATTCTCTCTTATCTGAGGGAAAGCTAGAAGAATCTTTATTTGATTCTGCAGGAGAAATATCTAGTGAAGATGTATGCCAACTTATTTTGTTATTGGCATCTCCATATTTTTCTTCACTTGTGCTTGTCATTTTAATGCAGACCATCTGTTTCATCTTGCAGATCTTCTGTGCCATATGTGGTTCAAAGGATGCTACTTTAAATAATGACATCATTCTTTGTGATGGAGTCTGCGACAGAGGGTTCCACCAGAATTGTTTAAACCCTCCTTTGCTGACGAAAGATAGTAATATCTATTATGTCTCAGTCTCACACTCTCTCTCTTTTTCTCTCTGGATATAAAGCATAATTGCCCTAGTCGTTCATTTATTCAATCACATTTCTTCTAGTTCCGCCGGGGGATGAAGGATGGCTTTGCCCTGCATGTGATTGCAAGATAGATTGTATAGATGTACTAAATGAACTTCAAGGGAGCACTCTCTCTATTCATGACTCGTGGGAGGTAAAACCTTATGAACTACTCTGTCAGTAGTAAAGTACCACCCTATGTTGTCTTTGAGATAAATGAGACTGAATTATATTCCAGCACAATACTACATTTATCATTGCAGAAAGTTTTTCCTGAGGCAGCTTCTCTTGCAAATGGTTCTAAGCAAAGCAATGTATCTGATCTTCCGTCGGATGATTCAGAGGACAATGACTATGACCCTATGATGGCCGAGAGATACATGGTGGATCAGGTAGACAGCTCATCCAAAGAGGATGAGGATGAAGGATCAGATTCTGGAAACTCAGATTTTCTCACCTCGTCTGAGGATTCAGAGCCTTCAAAGAAAACAAGAGCAGGTGATGACCTTGGTTTGCCTTCCGAGGACTCAGAGGATGATGATTTTGATCCAACAGATCCAGCTTCGAATAAAGACCAAAAAGACCAATCAAGTTCAGATGAGTCAGAAGAGTCAGACTTTACATCTGATTCTGATGATTTCTGTGCCGAGATTGCTAAATCTTGTGGTCAGGATGAAGTTTCAACACCTTCATTATCAGGTGTTAAGGCAGTAGACCATACTGACAGATTGGAAAGAAGCACTGTTGATACTCAGCCTATTGCAGCAAATTCCAATCTCACTTCTATGGAGACTGAGTTAAACCAAGATATTGTGCTACCGGTTTCAAGGAGACGACAAGTTGAACGGTTGGATTACAAAAAACTATATGACGTATGTCCTCCCCTTCTTGCATTTTTCCATACCAGTAACATAAGGTTTATATATATCCAATAGCTTAACCTTGAATAAAGCCTTTGCTCTGTTTATTTTTGCCATACTGTCAGTCAGAAGAAGGATGCTCTAGTTTAAGCAGGAAACAAAGGTCATTCAACTTGAGAAAAGTTCTTGAGGAAGACAATAATGGAGACAAACATCTATAGAGTATGATCTTAGGAATATGAGCAGAGCCTTGTGACAGATATTTAAGCACTAGATTGATACAAGCTACTGTGCTGCATATTGACTGTAGTTATTGCCATATGGTTCAATTGACTAGTCACCAGAAACTACTTGTTATATCCAGGTGATGTGGACCTGTTATGTTAAACATTTTGTTGCACTAGCTGATAACCACATTTGCACAGGCTAGCTATGTTAACTATTCATATGATTGTCATCATGAAATAGTGTGATTATATATGAAGAGAATTAAGCACGCATAAGAGTCCCAAAGCTAAGACAACTGGTTTTGATGTTAGCTGTGAGGTTGAGGGGCGAATTCATATACTGTGGCGTTAGCACCCAATCTAAGTCCCTTCTCATTAGGCAATAGCTTCGAGTGATAAGTTAGTGCCTCAGTAATAGCTTTGAGTGATAAATTGTTAACATCTCAGGAAGTGCTGGATCCATTCTAGGTACATTCTTGGAAAAAGTTATTTTTGGAATTTTTAATAAAAAATATTATTTATTAAAAAAATTCAAAAGGCTAACCTCATTTGTTAAAGAGCATGCTAGCATATAACATGTGGCCAAGCAATCAATACAGAGTGCACAGAAGCAAGCAACACTTTCCCAATTTAAATTAACCTTCCCTAAAAAAAGATTAAAACAATCGATGAGGATGGAAATGTTAGGTTTTAGCAGCAAATGCTTGCATGCATGAGTAAGAAAACTAAATCAACGAACTAAAAGATAAGGAAGGATGAAGGAACTAAAATTCAAGGAGGGTTTGATGTATAACTTAAGTTTGCATGGAAGGCTGGGCAAGCTGTGCGATTGCATATTTGCATCGTTTAGATTTGCTTGATATGTTGAGATTTATGATGAATATATATGGATGGATATATATAGTCTTAATTCTTTGCAGCAACCCAAAAGGTAAAAGAGAAACCTGACCGTTATGTTATAAGTGGGATCCACTACATCAATGGATTAGGTTTTTTCTCCCTCTGCTTCCAATTAATGTGGACAGCCTAGTACCTTCTTTTTCTGATTAATGTGAGAATTTTCTTGAGTCTTGTAGTATAATGTACAGATAGATAGATTGGTTTGTAACTGTAATCAATAGCATTTTAAAAGTTCAGTGGTAATTTGCAAAGACTAAATACCAGGAGGGAGATATATTGGGCTACTCTCTGATAGAAATGTCCAACAAGGCATTATTTGCTCGGTTTCGTGTCCATGGAAAATGGAACTCACTCTGTGTGTGTGTGCGCGCGCGTGCCAGCCCAAACCTGACTTGCTTCCCTTTATTTCATGCTGGAATCTAAAAGGAGGCTTATGGAAAAGCATCATGCGATTCAAGTGATGAAGAGTGGTCTGGAAAGAGCACACCCCAAAAAGGCAACGAAGAAGACAGTGAAACAGATTCTCTTGTTGAGTCCCTTAATCTTGCACAGAGAAGCTCTAGAAGAACAAGTGCTGGGCACCAGGATTTTGAACATGCTCCACTGAGTGATCGACAAAGTTTGCATCCTGATGCTCTTCATGGTTCAGTGAGTGAGCATTGCACTGGAGTGTTTACCTCCAACGGCAGCAGCGGTACAGCCCGAAAAAGACATTTTGGTCCAATAATTAATCAGGTATAGAGAATTATAAAAATCGCTCCTCTCTTCATGGTTCAGTGGGTAAATCTGTTTTTCTTGTAACCAGTTTATGCTAACAAACTAAACCAATAAATGGTTAGCATAATCTAAATTAATTCATTGATATTTTATTTTTCTTGCAGAGACTGCAGGAATATTTTAAAATAGAGCCATATCCTAGCCGCGAAACAAAAGAAACTCTGGCACAAGAGCTAGAGCTGACATTTCATCAGGTTCTGACCCCCGCATTCGCCTTTTTTTCGCCATCCACAAGTATTTCTTGCTGCATACTTGGTTGTCATGGTATCTCAGCAATCTTACTAGAGTTTCTGCCAACAGGTTAGTAAATGGTTTGCCAGTACTCGTCATTACACAAGAGTTGCTACTGCCAAAAAAGGGAAGCATCCGGAAAACCATAACTCTGAGAAAAATGATATCTCTGCTGTAGCTGGCATACAAGTTAGAGAGCCTGAGGAGAGGGTGATGGAAAAACTGACTGTAGACAGAAACTACATGGTGTCTGAGGAGAGGATGACTGAAAGTAGCCTGAAAGGAGGATGCAAACAAGATAGCCCTTCCAAACTAGACATCAGCTGTGAGCAGGGTGTGGCTGTAACTCCAGTTAGCAGCCAAAGCTATGATACCACTTCGAGAAAAGTTGGCCGACCAAAAGGTGGGTCCACACAGAACCAGGGCAATGGTACTTCCAGGAATGTAGGAAGACCAAAAGGTGGGTCTGCACAGAACCAGATTCCTGGGCTAGATGATGTTGATGAGGCAAGAAAAAAAGCAATACTGCGGGAGCTAAGAAAGAAGAAAATGGGCAGGTGAAACACCTAACCTGTGTTTTTCAAACTGATCCTCGACTTTGTAGTTCAGGTCAAGTTTTTGACGCAGCAGTACAAATTTTGGCTGACTTCCAGTGAAAGCACCCAGCTATCTGATTGGCAATCAATTAGTTCTGGAACAACAGTAAATTTTTTCCTCCCACATTGGTTGAGGAAAGTCTGGTTGCTGTTAAGTTTCTCCCTGTTAAGAGCCTTGCTTGGCATACCTGGGGCTTCCTCCAAAACTTTATAGTTCTGTTCTTTTAAATCTGCAGTACCTTTTCAAGAAAGGTTAAAATAGAAAACTATGACTGTAACAATATTAGTGTACTTTGTATCGGACAATAGACATGTTGCTCGTGTCTTGTTCCTGTATTACCATTGACAGTGTACTTTTTAAGAAAACTGAAGAAAACCATTGCTTGCTTGTGTCTTCCTTGTAACTTGCGAAATTTATGTTCTGCTCTTGTCAATTTCATCACATGACTAATAAGTGGAGATGTCTCTGCATCTGCTGGTGCTAAATGGGGATGAGTTCTCTCCACTGGCCGTCCAATGGACCTTCTACCATGATATCATTCTGACGCTTAGATTCTGGAAGCGTATCCTGCATTTCTTGGAGCTTCTGCTACAGCAGTTCCTATAAGGAACATGCCAACTTTGCCTGTTACATCTACTGGGGAGCTCATTTCTCTCATGCCCGAGCCGAAGCATTTTACTTGTGGTGTCAAAAGTATATATTTTTTTTACTTCAGTGGATCAATTCCTTTTAGAATTTCTATGATTTGATAAATTTTTCTATAAATTTTTACACGCAATAGATATTTTCTAAAAAAACTGAAGGATCAATTGGCCCCACTTTTAACATGTTGCATCCGCGACTGTTTGCCCGTGCAAAGTATCTTGATCAGCTGATCTACCTACTATTCTCCCACAAGTACTTGCAATATGTATGTAACAAAAATTTCTTCCTCCAACTATTAACTGCTTGTTTGTGTTCTCCATTTCGTAGGAGAGAGAGGCCATGGTGTCGTTGGACCTATGCTTGGGCCATTGTCACCCACTGGATGGCTCACGGGGGACAACTTTCACGGCCATTGCCGCCTTGTCAGTCATACGTCAAAGGAACGAACACGCTCGTAGAGCCTGTTTGATCGACATCCTAATTTGCACGGCCAATTTTTCGGTCTAACAAAAATGGGGCATTCGCTGAACTTTGGCCACCTAATTTTATTGGCTATTATATTTTCATTCTACATTGGACCCGTTTGTCATAGAGAGGAAGGGAAATTGACAACTAATTTTTTGGCGAACGATTTTCCCACTTTAAGATTTGCCCAAATTTTTGATCAGAGAGCAACCAAAATATGTCTCATGAGCTTTGGCATGCCAAAGTTTTGAGGCCAGCCACCATTTAAGTAAGTGGCATGTCTATTTTTTGGTGGAACAATCTAAAGCTGCCTGTAGCTTGTACTTGCCCGGCCCGACCCATCCATAACACATGCACTACTACATGGGCCGGAAATCTAAGGCGAACCCAGCCCATCTCATCCTTGTCTATATACTCGGCTATCAGTCAAGTCAGTCGTGTACGGCTCACTTTGCATTTCAAATTCAAAACTCTCCCCCCTCTCGCACCCCATGGCCACCAACAGCCTCTCGTCGCCGGCGGCGGGCAAGACCCCCAACTCCAGGCCGCTGCCGTCCCCCTCCTCCCGCCGACCGGCTGATGCGGCATCGGCCGCGGCCGCGGCCTCGGCGTCGGACTCAAAGGCGCGGTTCGAGGCGTACAACCGGCTGCAGGCCGCTGCGGTGGCGTTCGGGGAGCGGCTCCCGATACCGGAGATCGTGGCCTTGGGGGGCCAGTCTGACGGCAAGAGCTCCCTCCTGGAGGCCCTCCTCGGCTTCCGCTTCAACGTCCGCGAGGTCGAGATGGGCACCCGCCGCCCCCTCGTCCTCCAGATGGTCCACGACCCCTCCGCCCTCGACCCCCGCTGCCGCTTCCAGGTAGGTCCTAGCTCTCCTAGGGTTTAGCGCTTACAGCGAAGACCAGTGGCTCATCAGCTAATGTGAATTTGCGTGGTGGTAGGAGGAGGACTCGGAGGAGTACGGGAGCCCGATGGTGCAGGCCACGGCCATCGCCGACCTCATCAAGCAGCGCACCGAGTCGCACCTGAGGAAGGTCCAGGCCGCCGTCTCGCCGAAGCCCATCGTTATGAGGGCCGAGTACGCCCACTGCCCCAACCTCACCATCATCGACACCCCCGGCTTCGTGCTTAAGGTAGAGATGAACTTTACTCTCTCACAGCTCGGCGAAGTGGAGTAGTTGTGTTATTTAGTAAGTTCTTCGATGGAACTTTGTGCTTGCTGGTGTAGGCTAAGAAAGGCGAGCCGGTGAGCACGCCTGACGAGATCCTATCGATGGTGAAGTCGCTGGCGAGCCCGCCCCACCGTCTCCTTCTTTTCCTCCAGCAGAGCAGCGTTGAGTGGTGCTCCTCGCTCTGGCTGGACGCAATTAGGGAGATAGATCCCACTTTCAAGCGCACCATGATCGTCATCTCCAAGTTCGACAACCGCCTCAAGGTATATATATGTCTTCAGAACAGCTGTTAGTACATACGATCCAACAAATGTTCTCACAGTGAATTTTGATGTACCAATGGCAATGTGCCTGAATTAACATTTGAAGGAATTTACGGAGCGGTGGGAAGTCGATAGCTATTTGAGCGCGAGCGGCTACCTTGGGGATAACATTCATCCATTCTTTGTGGCACTACCAAAGGACCGTGGGACGATCTCTAACGAGGAGTTCCGGAGGCAAATCTGTCAGGTTGACATTGATGTGTTGCGTCACTTGCGCGACAATGTGAAGGGGGGATTCAATGAAGAGAAGTATGGGCCATACATTGGGTTTAGCTGCCTTAGGAAGTACTTGGAATCAGAGCTCCAGAAGAGGTATAAAGAAGCAGCTCCAGCCACCCTTGCTTTGTTAGAGCAGAGATGCGGTGAAGTCTCAGTGGAGATATCCCGGCTTGACTCCAAACTGCAAGCAACTTCTGATGTCTCTCAGTTGAGGAGATCGGCGATGCTTCATGCTGCTTCCATTTGCAATCATTTGGTATGCACGCAAGACGCAACTGACCTTACATTTCATGTTTATCTTTTGATGTTGTGTCGTATTCATATATTGGAGCTAATAAAATACTTAATTTGTGCATGGAAGGGTGCATTACTTGACGGAGCAGCTGATCCTGCTCCAGAGCTATGGGGGAAAACTACTGAAGAGGAACAAATGCACAGTGGTATTGGCAGCTGGCCAGGTGTTACCATGGCTGTAAAACCTCCCAACTCCACTCTTAAGCTCTATGGTGGAGCAGCTTTTGAGAGGGTAATGCATGAATTCCGTTGTGCGACATACTCAATAGAATGCCCACAGGTGTCAAGGGAAAAGGTACTTGTTAAACTAGAACTGTATATGTACAGAAATTTGTTATGGCTAGGAAAAGGTAGCTGAAATTATAATCTTGATGCCATCAGGTTGCAAACATACTACTTGCTCATGCTGGAAGAGGTGGGGGCAGTGGAGTGACTGAGGCAGCAGCTGAGATAGCACGTGCAGCTGCACGGTCATGGCTTGCTCCTCTCATTGATACTGCATGTGATCGTCTTGCATTTGTCCTACAAAGCCTATTTGACCTTGCAATGGAGCGCAGCCGCAATAATGATTCAAAATGTAAGATTCGGCTATCCCTGCTGTGCTGGACTTCGTCTCACTTCTGTATATTCATATGAGTCTCATTTAGTTCATGAAGCTGATTGTAGGCCTCTGTTAGTAATGACTAAACGGTTATTTGTCTAGTGCGTCACGATTGGGCACTGTTACAAAGCTGCTTCTGTTTGCTAATCTACATTCTTCAGAGAATATGCAGATGAACAAAGAACCTAATTCAATTTTTTGGGAGAAACTTATAGCAGTATATTGTTAATGAATGGGGGATAGTATTCATGTGAGCTGTTTGGGTTGGATGAGTTGTGCAGAGGATGGTTTGCAACATGGGCAGTTCAAATGACATATGCTAGGGGGTTTTTATAGCTCGGGTGTATTTGGTGGGTTATTATTTTTATTTGCTATAGATCACTTGTATATGTACATATGCTACTATTATCTTCAATTTTTAATGCTGTTTGCTATATCATTATTTTCACCATCTCTAGCAACAACTGAAACTTTCTATACTTTAAGGTGTCCTTGGAGTTCAAAATATATATGCTAAACAGTTTTCTCCTTTGTTTTCCACTTAGTAAATCATCAAAACGTTGAAGATATGGATGGATATGTCGGTTTCCTTGCTGCTCTCCGGTGCTCATATTATAAGTTTGTCAAGGATTTATCCAAGCAATGCAAACAAATAGTGCGACATCACCTTGATTCAGTTACGAGCCCTTACTCTAACATCTGTTATGAAAATGACTTTCTTGGAGGCATTGGGTCCGTTGCAAACTCCATGCACAGGTTTAATCACTTTCCTGGAGTTACATCCTTTGACCTATCAGATAGCGGATCTGCACTAGATGAAGGTCAGGAGAACGTGCCACCAAAAGATCAACAGCATATGACGCCACCTGCTAAAGGAAATGATTCAAAGGAAGTTCTTAAAGAAAGCCAGCTAACAGTTCCTGAGACACCTTCTCCTGATCTGCCAGCTGATATGCATGTTGGTAAGAAGAACGATAACGGAAATTTGAACGATGGTGGTGCAAGAAAGCGACATGCAAGGACAGCAGCATATGCAAACAGGAACCACCATAACAACAACGTGTTTGGTGCTGATGATCTGGGATCAAAATCAGGGTCATCCTACTCCAGCATTTGCTCTGTATCTGCTCAATATTTTGCCAAAATGCGTGAAGTTCTGATAGAAAGAAATGTGCCTTCTGCATTGAACTCTGGATTTTTAACACCATGGTATGTTTGAACTTATGTTGTTTACATCAGTTCTTTCTTGTTCAGTTAGCAAGTTTACTTTATTTTGTAATTTTTATTTTTGACTAACTGTTTACATATCCATCTCATGGGACCAGAAATTTGGATTGTACTCTTGCCAATGCCTAACTGTACTGAATTCATTCTTACTAAAATAGTTAGAGCTGCAAAGAAAAGTCGTATGCTTCATTAAATGACCGGATAATATGATCAGTAAGCCAAAATCAAGTTTCATTTTACCAAAAGGTCAACACCAGCAAGTGAGACTATAGCCAATTTTGGCCATATCTACTATTGCATGTAGATCAGGTTGACTTACAGACGCCTTTTAAATGCTAGTGCCTGTCGAACAACCTGTGAAGCTTTATTATTTCCTGATATGTTTGTTCTATTGATGTAATGCAGCCGTGAGAGATTGTTTTTGGCACTTGGCTTCGAGCTTTTTGCTGTGAACGATGACAAGTTCATGGACATGTTTGTGGCGCCAGGTGCAGTTGATGCTATTCAGAACGAACGCCAGTCTCTGCAGAAACGTCAAAAGATTTTGCTCTCCTGTTTAAATGAGTTCAAGAATATCTCGCGAGCACTATAATGATGCTCTCCAGCTCTTCCATAGGCTTGTTCTTATTCACATCCTTCTTGAAAAAAGCTTCTGTATCTTAAAGACCAGCTAATCTCCCCATGTCAAATTCCTTATTGACAACTTATGTACCAATTCTTAACATTTGCTCAGCCTTGAAAATCTCTTTAGCAAGTACCAGTTGTACCATGTCCCCCTGTGTGGTGTGGTAGCATGAGGATGTCAAAAGGAAAGGAATGAAGTTTTTCTTGTTTTTGGCGTAGCCGGCCTCTCTCTTTGAGAGGCCTGCGCAACGGATTATTAGCTTAGTTGTTGAGTGTGTCTCTGATAATTGCGTCGTTGTGCTGAACAACAGTAAAAGTTGTGATCTAAAAAATTATCCAAGAAAGTGTGCATTGGGATGGTCGAATGGTCTCACTCACATGTGTCATTCCCACAGCTCCTGCACAACTTTCTGTATGAAGTACAGGACTGCATGGCAACATCATATGTCTGCATATCATCTTAAGATTTAGAACTATTTAGTGCTTTTTTTCCTCTGTTGTTTTGTCATAGTATATTTTGCATAGGTGATAGGTTTGGATGTGTGAATTTTATGAACTTTTAGATTGTTCATTTACTTTAGTTGGGAAACAAAATGTCACCCTTGAACAAGTTTGACAGATTTGGTTTCTAAGATCATCCAGGCAAGCCAAACAGGTCAGATATGCATTTAATCAATAACTATGCAATTGTTGGTTGTAGTAGATGAGACTGTATATATCTGATAACATTCTCAACTGCCATCCTGTCATCTGCCTGAAAAATAGACTAGAACTGGCAAAACATCATATGTTTTTGTTCCCCTTTCTTTTTCATGCTTCCAACTTTCCTCCCTTTATTTACAACTGTATTTTCTTGTAACTTAAGCTATGTTTTCTAGAACACTTTCACTCTTGTGGAATTTTTGTTTTAAGACCCAGTGATACATGCTATTTCTTTCTAGCAGATTAACATGTTGAGTAACTCTTAAGTGTATTTTAATATCATTTGGTAATAGAGCATGAAGACCTGGATTCGAGACCTATTTGGATAATCTGTTGCATTCTAGTCCTAGCTGGTGATGTTGAGTTTATATTGGGCTCATCAATCTCAGGTTGAACTCTGTTGATACTTTGCCAGTCTTTCCTTTAATCAAATCATGCAAAAAGTTGTATAGTGATGTGAAGCCATACTGAAGATCCATATGGTATTCTAGAAGATCTCAAGGTCATGCTCTTTTCCTAAGGAATGTCTTTCGGGGAATCGATGCCTTCTTCAGTCAGTGACCTTTTCTTTGTGGTTCTATAAAGATGATGCTTCCTTTCTCCATGGTCTCTTTGTTTGGTCAATGGATGGTGGTGTGTCCTATTCCACCGATTTTGCAAGAAATAGTGTCTCCTTTTGGTATTGTGGTACAATGTATTCCAGTACATAAGTATAATAGAGTATAATAGTTATATTAGATATTTACCATATATAGAAATATATTATTGATATATAAACAATTAATAAATGATCATATAAAAAATAATATGATAAGGAAAGTTTTTTTGGAATACATCGTTACGCCAAACGTAGTTGGAATTGTGTCCGCTCAAATTGTGGTAATTTGCCATTTTGCTTTGTTATGAGTTGACATGGTAAGTTCTTTATGAAAATATTTAAAGGAAATTTTTTTTTTCTCAATAGGTATGAGCTAGTGTGTTGGTTCGAATTGTAGCAGTATGTTATCTTGCTCTATTATGATTTGGCATGATAAATTCTTTATGAAAACATTTCAGAGAAAAGGTTTTTTTTCAATAGATATTAGCTATTGGGAATATAGTTTTTTACTGTAGAAATACTAAGGGCATTGGATTCTTCCATGTTTGATAGGAGACAGTGAAGTGATCAAGAGTCGTGAGTCCAACTGTGGAGGAGAGTGAAAGGTATAGAGCATAACTAAAAGACAGAATGGGTGATGGATTTATCCACTATTTCGCAGGCACCAGATGGGGCATCTTGTCCTCCACTTGCGTGGTTCAAAGTAAGTGCAATGTCTGTGATGGAAGAACCAGAGAAGTCAATAAATCCACTGTTGGATTCTTACTAGGATGCGTTTAGGGGACACTAGATGGTGAAGAATAACAACCTATTACTAGACACTGATAGTTTTTTACATCATATGTGGCCATTTGGCTCAACCCACTAAACTTCATCGACATCAAATCAAAAGAAGTGATATTGCAGTATGTGTTTGGTTATCTATATATGTTTGAGTTTGGATGAGAGATGGAATTATTTTTCTAAATTTAATCTGTTTGCTTGCCAAGTTGCACCTATAGAGCCTAGATATGGGACACAACTTGATGTCTCATCTTTGACCAAGTGATATGGAGTTTTTGGTGCCATATCCAATAAACCAACAGCCATATCCACTCCCTTGTGTAGCCAACCAAACACAATAAGCAATACTTTAACTATCTCACTAGAAACAACCAACCAAATAATATTATTTTGCATCTCTATAATTATCCCACCTCTAGGGGTAGAAAAGAGGAGTACACAAGATTTTACCATATAAAATATATAAAAATTGTCTCTTTCCCCCATTATTCATCTTTTTACCTCATGGCTTTCTTATAAAAATTTTCTAGTTTTGCTCAAGCTCACCCCCGAATTTAACGAGAAAAATCCTCAAGAAGAAAGGGAAAAAATCCCGAGTGACGAACAGCAAAATCATTATAGAAAAATATGAGTATAAGAAGGGATCTCTCTCATCCTCATAATATAATATGAAAATATCAAAATGACTTGCATCCAAAAGTTATCTCCAAGTATTGATTTATAGGCCCAGGATAAAAACGTGTTGTAGTAGGACACCTTCTTCGGTTGGTATGAAATCATTTCAAACGGAAAGGATAATGGTTCGAAAAGATATTGAATTTGGAGACATAACTAACAATCTCCATTTTGACTCAAAAATTAGTCAGTTGCTTTCCTCTATCAAGCCCGAAGGGGCATTTAATTGTCACGAATACCAATTAAGTCCAAGCAATATTTGAAATTGAAAACTGAAAGTGACTTTGTGAGTATATTTGCAAGGTTGTCATCTATATGCACCTTTTTCACTATATTTGACATTCAATAACAACATCATAAATAAAATGATATTTCACATCAATGTATTTAGTCTTACTATGGTACATCTCATTCTTGGTTAAATAAATAGCACTCTGGAATAACATCAAGTTTAAAAACAATACCGTACAATCAAATTGTTTCCTTTGCACCTTCAATAACTGAAACATATTTCGCTTCAGTAGTAAAGAGTGCAACAATTGATTGAAGTGGAACTTTTCAACTGATAGTAGAACCACAAAGAGAGAAGACATAACTAGAAATAGACATTCGCCAATCAATATTGCCAGCATAATTAGAATCAATAAACTCAATAACATTGTTCAATTTAACCTTATTTTTATCAAAAACGAAGCCAAAATCAGAAATCTCTTTTAAATAATGAAGAATACATTTAACAACATTCCAGTATTCCATGCTAAGATTATGCATAGATTTGCTAACAACAATAATAACATGAGCCAAATCAAGTCTAATATATACCATAGCATGCATGAGACCAACAACACTTCAATAAGGAACACGAGAGATGTGTTTCTTCTTTGCTTTATTAATTATTAGAGCATTAATATGAAAATAATTTAAAATGTGCAGTAAAAGGCGTGGACACAAGTTTGCAATTAGTCATATTAAATTCATCGAGTATCTTCTCAACATATTTTTCTAAGGCAAGAATAATTTATCAGCTTGACGATCTATATGAATTTCCATATCAAGAATTTTCTTAGCTACACCAAGATTTTTCATATCAAACTCGCGACTAAGTAGCGACTTGAACTAGTTAATCAAAAATTTGTAACAAGAAGCAATTACCATATCATCAACATATAGTAGAAAATACACAAAAGTCCCATTAGAGAATTGCCTGAAGTATACACAACTATCATAATTGCTATGAAAATAATCTTGTGCAATCATAAAAGAATCAAATTTCTTATACCACTACCTAACAGCTTGCTTAAGACCATAAAGAGATTTCTTTAAATGATGAAATAAATGCTCTTTACCAATAGCAACAAAACCCTCATGTTGTTTTATAAAAATATCTTTTTCCAAATCTCTATGTATAAAGGCAGTTTTTACATCAAGTTTCTCTAACTCCAAATTGAACAAAGCAACAAAGCAAGAAAAACCTGAATAGAGAAATAGTGAACAACAAGTGAGAAAACTTCAATAAAATCAATACCTTCTCTTTGATCAAAATCTCTTACCACTATCTGAGATTTCCACCTTGCATGTTCAACTCTAGGAATATGATTGTTTTTCTTGTAAATCTATTTGCAACTTAAGGGTCTCTTACCTTCTGAAAACTCTACCAAATCCCAAGTGTTATTTTTATGAAGGTTCTTAATCTCTTCATTCATAGCTATCACCTACCTAGAAGAGTTATCACAAAAAAGAACTTCAGAACAAGAAGGTTCAATAGTTTCACAAATGTCCTATGCAACAAGAAGAGCATAAGCTGTCAGATTACCAGTATCACGATATCTAGCGTGTAGTTTAGTATTTCTCTTTTATCTATCTCGAGTAATACAATGAACATGAGTGATAGAAGATACTACATCAGAATTAGGTTGTGTAGAACAATTAGTTTTTCAAGTGGATGGTTCTACCTTAAACTCCTCCTTTTCTGACGTAATCTCCTGCAATCTGTAGGAGAGCAAACAATAAGATCTTTTCTAGAGGAACATAAGTCATCTTCACTAAAAGGCACATCACGACTAATAATCAACTTGTAAGAATCAAAACACCATAAACGATACCTAATGGGAACGGGGATGCCCGAACTTCCGTCAGGTGGAGGATAAGTCGATTAGGCGGCGCGAGACACACACAATCCGGCTTCTTGATCGGCACGATCAAAACCCCTGCAATCGCAGCACCACGCGTCCTCTGGTTATCAACCATGCGCTGCCCGGTTGACCTCGCCACGAAGGCTAATCCCTGCCAGTGAATCGAGAACACAAGCAAGAACAAGAAAGATGCAACTGAATTTGCAATTGAGGATGAAACTCACGAGTTGGGGTCTCACAAACCGATGAACGGCGACACTGTCCAAAGACAGAATTGATCTAAGCAAAACCCGCCTCAACCCTAGCGGCGGCTACTGAATATAAGGTCTAAGGGACGTCCTAGAGACCCTAGATGCGTCCGTGATGGGCTCCAACACGATACATGGGCCAACGGCCCAAATTGGTGACGCAGCACCCTGGGACAGATTCTGTCCGCCAACTTGCAACGTGAATTCCCGTCGACTCCGAAGTCCAAATGGCCTGAAACCGGTGCCATTGGAAAGGTTATCTCCTTAGCTTTCCAGGAATATGTGGATCATCGAAATCGGAGCCCGTTTGTGGCCTGGGCGACGATTTTAGTGAACACTGCTCCTGGTGGCCGAGGTAGTCGACTCCGAGATGAATTGGCCTCCAACTTGACTTGGACGCCCTCCTTGCCTCCCTCCTGGCCCTTGCTGGTTCCCAAGGCCTTCATGATCCTCTCCAAAGTTCCTAAGTACAATATAATCAATAATATCATTAGGTAGCATAACATCCTCACAAGTATATGCACGGGCACTTAGGAACGAGCTCACCTGTTGATTCAATTGCCGTGCTCGTGCTCTTGTGATGGGTCCTTGCATCACAACTGGAGGAGTCTCGGGCGTATGCATAGGAGTGATGTCCTCATCAATACCCTTTAACACTAGAACCATAACCAACAAATATGCACATCTTTGCTCTAGGTTCTAATTTCCATTATTAACATGAGCATAAGCGGGACAACCAAAAATTCTAAAATTAGATTAATCAACAGGATTATCTGACTAGAACTGATAAGGACATCCTTCGCATCAGTGTTCGACCAAAAGAACTCTGTGCTCGACCAGAAAGGCTCAAGGTCGCAACATCGCATCCCAGGGTCGGAAGCACATGGTCGCAGCCTGGGAACCATACAACCTATCAACCAAGCGACGATCGGATGTTTGATCAGAGAATTTAACCAAGCGCCAATTTCAGAATAGATGTTCAAATTGGTTGTGTGAGTATTTGTTGGAAAGGTATTCGAAAGAGCTTTCCAACACATCAAAAATCAATGAAATCCAACATCGTATGCAACTAGAAGACCCAAAAGAATGACAAGTACACGAGAGGAAAGAGTCCAGTCCGGATCCATGAGAAATAGTTCCGCATTTCTTTTATCTCTTATAGTATGTTAGAATTTTATTCTGTTTCAAATTAGAGTAAGATTTGAATTTTACTTTAAACCTTCTATCTTTTGTAAATACTACCCTCTATAAAAAAGAGGCATGATCATAGATTTGAGACAACCACAAATTGAATACATAAATATTTTGAGAGAAACTTTTGCTCTTGTTCCAGAGTTGTGCTCATAAGCCACCGTCTAGAATTGGGAGCTATTCTCTTTACCATTGTTTTTGTAATTTCTTCATTGATTACACGAATAGTGCGTCTACTTTTGCATGGTCAAGTAGACAACGATCAAAGAGTGTAGTTGGGCGAATTCTTTTATCGCAGGTTGCTGTATTGACAGTGGTTGGCGCCATTGGTTCGTCAGGTTACACGAATCAACGAGTTATCAACGATCCTACGTTGTGAAGATTGGGCACCCCGTATCAAGAACTCTTCTAGAATTTTGAATTCAATGGATGAATGTGGAGAGCTATTTACCAAATGATAAGTTGTAAAAGCACTTTCAGCCCACAACTCACTTTTATGCCAAAAATATGCATTTGAGAGCATTCAACAATCTCTCTCAAGAAGTGTTCATCTCATACGTTTTGCAACACCATTTTGTTGAGGTTCTATTGGAATAGTAGGATGTCTAGCAATACTATTATCTACACAAAATTTATTAAACTTACTTTCACAAAACTCTAAACCATTGCCAGTTCTGAGTTATTTGATCTTTTAGCTTGTTTGGTTCTCAACAAGAACTTTTCTCTTTTTGAAAACTAAAAAAAAACCTCATTTTTATGTCTCAAAAAATAAATCCAAATTTTATGTTAAAAGTCATCAATAAAAGATATCACATAATGACATCCACCAAGAGAAGGAATTGTAGAACGACTTTAAAGATCAAAATGAATATAATTAATAATTCCTTTAGTTTGATGGGTTGCAATAAAAAGCTAACCCCTTTTTGTTTGTCAAAAACATAGTGTTCACAGAAATCTAGCTTACCAATATCATTATCACATAAAAGTCCTTTCTTACTCCAAATATGCATACCTTTCTCACTTATATAACCCAAGTGCATGTGTCACAACTTGATGATGTGAGGATCAGACAAAGATGTGGAAATAGCTGCAAAACCTGTAACAATAGAGTCTTCCAAGTAATATAGACTATTTATTTGGTTAGCTTTCATCAAAACATGATCACCTTTATAAATCTTACGAACACTATCTTCACCTATATACTTGTACCCCAAAGCTTCAATAGTGTCTAATAAAATAATATTTCTTTTCATTCTAGGAACATGAGAAACATTAATTAAAGTTCTTACAACATCACATTGTTGTTTCTGATTTTTCCTTTCTTGTTTATTCTTTAACTTAAAGCAATTGGAAATTTCATGCCCAATTTTTTTTCAGTAACGAAAAGGTATGTTGTATTTACGCCCCCTTGACTTAGCGATG
Source organism: Pharus latifolius (assembly GCA_019359835.1). NCBI lineage: Eukaryota > Viridiplantae > Streptophyta > Magnoliopsida > Poales > Poaceae > Pharus > Pharus latifolius. The sequence goes on from CM033319.1 coordinate 21,441,707, forward strand.
GATTTTGATCTACTAGAACTGCCTCTGTTATTGGATCTACCTCAAACAACCAAACCCCTAATCTTTTCTTCAGAATGAGAATCAACATCAAATTTTTTCTTAGATAATAGATTTGACTTAACATCCTCAAAACTCAGGCTATCATGATTTCCACAAAGCATAATTTATTTGAAGTGTTTATAAGTAGAAGACAAAAAGACAACCAACAATATAACTTTATCTTCATCATCAATTTTCATATCTAGATTCTCAAGATCTAATATGATGGATTTAAACTCATTAAGATGAGACTGGATAGTAGTACCTTCGGCTGTACGAAGCGTATGCAAATGTTCTTTGAGGCAAAAGTTTGGGAGGACTTTTTGTCATGTAAAGCAACTCCAAGTTACGCTACAGATCAACAACAATAGACTCATAAACAACTTCATGCAAAACATCCTTCGATAGGCAAAGTTGTATAGCTGAAAGAGTCTTCTCATCCAACTCACCCCATTCATCATCGATCATGGTCATCGGCTTGCTTGATTTATTGGATTGGGCTTTCCTCACACTGATCTGGGTAAGAACAGCTTTCCTTGCACAAATCCATACAAATGTAGCACTTGAAATCTATATTGGGCCTGTTTGGATAGGTCTGGAAAGGCTAGGATCCAGTCCATTCTGATGCTAATTAATTCCCAGCCAAAAAGCAAACCCAGCCTATCTAAAAACATGTTTGCATGGGCTTGGAACGGAAAAAAATCTGGCCCAAATCTACTAGAATGGTTGGGAAAAAAATTAATTGTCCTCATACCAATTTTTTCCCTACTCAGTCAGTCCTCGCGAATCCCGCCCCCTCCCGCACCTCTTAAACCTCATGCACTCCGAACGCTAGTCTTTGATTGCCGTGGACGAGATCGTCAGTAATGGTGGTGGCGACGGCGGTGGCAAACATAGCGATGAATGAAGATATTGGAGAAGACATTGGGGGTGCATTCCTCCATTATCGTGTCCGTTGCTGGTGATTATTTACAACCACACTGACGAGAAACCAAGTAGGACATCGACCAACATCCACATCAGAGAAGACATTGGTGGCACATTCCACCATTATCGTGTACGCCTCTACACAAGGTCCTTGGGCTATGCTTGATGCCTTTGATACTAATTTTTGTGTTTTGGATTCTTGTTCGAGTTTGGGTTGTGGTAAAACGAATCGGATCTAGATGATTTGATGGTTCATTTGTTTTCCAAACTTGATTATTTTTTATAACTTTTTTCTGAATTTTCTGAAGATTTCCAAAGTGATGCCATTTTGTTTTCTTGTCCTTGCCAAACACATGGTGATATTTTTAACACGGTGGGATCTATTCCCACCAGGAACATTGGTGAATCCACATGGATCACTCTTATCCATGGGAGGATTTAATTTTCAATGTAATTTTTTTCTCAAGTTACCAAACAAGCCCTAAGTGTAGGTTGCGGATAGGCAACGCGACTTGATACTGGATTCCGAAACAACATAGGCTCCAAATTCCAAAAAAAATAGTCGGTCAAATATTCCAAAAAATAGATTCAAATAAAAGCTCATGCAAACAAAACCAATTAACCAAAACAAGAATAGAGGACATTAGAATTTAATGGGAAAAAATCCTCAAGAAGAGGGAAAAAACCCCGAGTGACAAACAATATAATTACTATGTTAGAAAAAATTTTGTAACAAAATTCGTCATGTGCTTATGACATATGGGCCCCACTTGATTAAAGGGCTAAAATGCATAATTTCCCTTGCCTTGTTTGGTGTGCTGGCCTTCGCACCTACTTAGCCATGCCACACAATCAACCCAATTGTGGGTTGTAGCTAATCATAATTGTAATATGCCCTCATGAATCAACTCAAGTCGTGGGATATTTACATATAGTCAAGCGATGGTCTGCTGTTACTGCTGCAAGGAACTATTCGCAAATGAGCCTTAACATTTTCATTGCTTGTTAGAATAAAGTGTTCTATACCATTTTAGAAATCTTATGACATAAAGGATATACCTAATACAAGTTTGCAGCATGAAGAACACAAAAATCAAAAAATCTACTCTAGTCAAAGAGATGTAGGGACCTAATTATAAATTGGTCATAACTTTCAGATCTTTCAATGGAATGAGTGGTTACAACATCCTCCAGAATCCTTCAAGGACGTTGAACCAAAATAAATTTGCTATTGTGGCTTGAGTAGTACATTTGAAGACTTACAGTCAGCTCAAACTTTTCCAGGGCCTGAAACGTAAATGTGGCTATAACTTTTATTGTGGCTCAAATTAGGCAAATAAATATTCTATTGTGTTATCCTCGATGAGACAAATGCAACTATACATAATTTTCTTGTGTAATTTTATTCAGGCAGAGTTGATAAATTTTCGAGATCTAAAAAACATGTTGAGTTAGCCTATATTGAGTTCAAACACACCTTTTAGTGTACAACTAGGTGGAGCACAAAAATATGAAATAAGTGGTCCTAAAATATTTAGGAAACTCTTCAAAATAAAAATAATAATAAGAAAAGGAAGAGATAAAAGCTAGTTCATCTATAACTTGGAATATTCTCTTTAGGAAATTTAAATCCCTATATTAGTGATTTAAATCCTCCCCAGTTTCTATACATAGAGGAGCTCTCCGCCTTGAAGAGGTTGATTCTTCTCTTCCTCCCACATGTAGGAAGAGTTTTAGCAAGAGGTGTTTCATATGCCTCTTCCACACCTCCCCTTTTATTTCACCTACAACATCCAAAAGCCATGGAAATAGTTGTCAATGGTGAGTACCTCCCATCAACATAGTATGCATTGTGCATTGCATGGAAGGTGATGCGCACGGTGGCCCGATCTTCCGACAGGTAGAGGTAAGTCGATTGGTGGAGACTCGACGTTGACGATCCGGCTTCCGATCAGAACCGATCCGAACCCAGCAATCGCTACACCACGGCTCCGTTGGTTATCAACCATGCACAAACACGATTGACCTCACCAAGAAGGCTTATCCCTGCATGCGAATAGAGAACACAAGCAAGAACGAGAAAGAAGCAATCTGAAATATTGCAAATATAAATTGAATCTCACGAGTTGGGGTTCCACAAACCGATACACGGCGAAACTGTTTTTTGACAGATTAATCTAAGCAAAACCCAAACCAAACCCTAGCGGCGGCTACTGAATATAAGGGCTAAGGGACGTCCTAGAAACCCTAGACATGTCCGTGATGGACTCCAACACGATACATGGGCCAACGGCCCAAATTGGTGACGCAGCACCCTGGGACAGATTCTGTCCGCCAACTTGCAACGCGAATTCCCGTCGACTCAGCAGTCCAATTGACCTGAAACCGGTGCCATTGGAAAGTTTATCTCCTTAGCTTTCGATACATATGTGGATCATTGAAATCGGAGTCCGTTTGTGGCCTGGGCGACGATTTTAGTGAACACTGCTCCTGGTGGCCGAGGTAGTCGACTCCGAGATGAATTGGGACTCCGACTCCGAGATGAATTGGGACTCCAACTTGACTTGGACGCCCTCCTGGCCTCCCTCCTGGCCCTTGCTGGTTCCCAAGGCCTTCATGATCCTCTCCAAAGTTCCTAAGTACAATATAATCAATAATATCATTAGGTAGTATACTATCCTCACAAGTATATACACGGGTACTTAGGAACGAGCTCACCTGTTGATTCAATTGCCGTGCTCGTGCTTTTGTGATGGGTCCTTGCATCACAACTGGAGGAGTCTCGGGCGTATGCATAGGAGTGATGTCCTCATCAGAAGGCTTATGCAAGAACATTGGTTTGGCATAAGTACTGTTCAATTTGGATGGAGAGGTGTTTGTTCAATGGTGTATGTGTTAGCAAATCCATCAATCCAAGAGAAATTTACAGAGCATGACGTTGATCTATGGTGTTCATTATAAGGCCCCCATCCAGTCCAGCGAAGGGAGTCCAGATCATTGTGCCCAGAGATTGGATAATGAAAGGCACAAAATGTGTTGCTCCATATTCATTCCAATCATGCCAAAGGATTAGATTTGAAAGATATGCAAGACACATTACTTTAGATCTATCCTAAGATTATCAAGATGATCCAATCAGAAGTCATCTCCGACGCTGAGTCATCCATGCCCCATCTTGGGAGCATCATTTACAGCCATCAATGAACATCCCGATGTGCCTCTATACCGTGTTGCATGCATCTCTAAACACCAACAAGGTTAAGATGTTATCACAATCCCATCACTTCAGCACCACATCACGTCATTAGATGCTGACGAAGCAAATGTGATCATCCTATCTATGACTGATAAAGTTGGACATCATTGATGTTGGGTACCGACGAGGTGAAGGCATCCATCCCATTCACGACCAACAAGACCGAACAACCCCAGGCCGAGCACCGATGAGGCAAAGACTGCACATTTTGTGATAGCACCATAGACCAACGAGACTATGGATCTGCATGCTTACATCCCTGCATTCATCACATATATAGAGGACAAATTTGAAGCTTAAAGATGACGACAATCGGCGGCTTAATCAGAAGTCTTCTGCAAATCCAAAATTTGCATATGTAATCTATCAGGAGCTTTACAAAACCCTAGAAACCAAGAATCGTGCAATCCCTAATGTTGGATGTATTTCCATAGGCATAAAGAGGATATGTAAAATCCCAAAGGGGACTTGTATCTTATAATCCTCCGTGAATTTATAAAGTGTACTATTCCTCTTATATTTATTTGTTCTCTCTTTTCAATTTGTATAATTATGTATATTAGTATGCCCATGATATTTGTTTAAATTGCATGACTTTTCCATTTATTTTCCCCGTATTTGTGCACGTTTCAGTCATATATCTCATCATTTACATAGATTACTCCAGATTTGTCACCAAATCAGTTGGATTACTCGCTCCGTAATTTTTTATCGCAGGTCGAGCGTTCGGGTGGATTTTGTCTAATGAGGGATGCTGCATTGACTAAACCTGACCCTCAGTCAATTCTAGACAGAAGTATGCTTTTCTACGGATGCGTAGAAATTGACCATGCCAAAATTGGAGTCTCCAGAGGCCTAGAATCTCAAATCCTTTTAGCCAAGGACCTTTCTGTAAATTCTAAAAACTTCAAACACCCTTCTACAAAGTTGCCAAGACACATAAAACTAGAGCCCTAATTCAGTTGGACTTCAAAGCAATTATCAATGAAGACGAGCCCCCATTTGCAATTGTTCCAAGACTCAAATGACTCTAACCCTAACATGGAGGGACCTTCTTACAAATACCAAAAAGTCTGAGGACTAAATCACAAATATGTCAATTTTGCGTATGCCCTAGCCGTTGGAGTTGTTTTCACTTTGAGCTTGGTTTTAGTTTTTTTTTTTTTTTTTTTTTTTGCTTCTTCTTCCTCCCTCAATTCTTCTCTTTATTGTTGCTTCTAAACTCTTAATTTTGATTTTGATGATAAATAACAAGTGTCTTGGACTAATCTATTTGTTTTAAGTATAATCAATAAGATTAGGTGAAAAGAAAAAACGTCAAATGGGAGTCGCAAGCGCAAGGTCACAGTGTCACCCGAATCTGCAGTTCACGAGTCAAGGTCGCCCGAGGTCGCGAGCCAAGATTGCAAGCGCAAGATTGCCAAAAAGGAAGCAGCAAAGACTTAAGGTAAGTGCTTGTTTATTGTACTGGTCTCGGAGTTTTGGAGTTTGACCGGATTTTATAGAAATCCTTTTTAGTTTTTAACCGTACTATTAAGAGGGGTTGCGAAATCTCTTTTAGTTCCGGCAAAAACTAAGAAACTCTTAGACCATTTGTTACATTCGCATTCATTTATATTTTTGGTCAAAATCTGAAAAATATATAAATTTCAAAGAGGGATTGAAACTGGTCTTTTAAGTACTGTTTATTTGACCAGATACTGTTCATATGACCAGTAACACTGTTCATTCAACCAGACATTTTAACGGCTATTTACTAGCCGTTAGAGATCGTAGCTGACTGTTAGCTGTACTGATTTATTTCATTTTTGACCACAACAGCTAGCTAAGAGGTTGGACTATAAATATAAGTGTTTTGAGCAGTATTCTCATTCATTTCAAACCATATTCTCATATACACCTTCAAGCATCATCTCTCTACTCTTTTGAGCAGTTTTTAGAAGAAGTTTTGAACACTTTTGAGTATATTTTCGCTACTGTTTTTGAGCAGTTTTTAAAATACTCTTGAATAGATTTTCTCTACTATTTTTGAGCAGTTTTTAAAATACTCTTGAACAGATTTTCTCTATTATTTTTGAGCAGTTTTTAAAACATTTTTTAGCATATTTTCTCTACTATTTTTGAGCAGTTTTATAAACAGTTTTTGAGTAGTTTCTGTTCACATTTTCGAGCAATTTTATAAACAGTTTTTAGCATATTTTTGAGCAAAATTCTGTTCACATTTTCGAGCAGTTTTTAAACAGTTTTTTAGCAGATTTCTCTACTGTTTTAATCAGTTTTATAAACACTTTTCGAGCAGATTTTTGATCAGTTTTATAAACATTTTTGGAATTGATTTTTGATCAGTTTTACAAACACTTTTAAGAAGATCTTTGAGCAGTGTTTGAGCAGATTTTTGAGAAGTTTCTGTTCACATTTTTTATCAGTTTTATAAATACTTTTGGGCAGATTTTGATAAGTGTATAAACATTTTTTTAGCAGTTTTTTTAAAGAATCAAGAGATATATTTTTTGATATACACTTGAGCCCAAATGCTAAAATCTTGATCTTTTGATCAAGTATCATTCATTGTGATTGAAAAATATCTTCTGAGAGCAAGAAGTTTCTCAATATTTGTTGGGGGTCAAGAAAAAATCTTGTAACTTGTAACTCTTGGTGAACGCCCTCACATAGATGGTTTAGAGGCGTGGCTATTGACATCTCCATTAATGAAGGTTGTCGGAGAGACTCGGCATATTTTGTGAAAGACATCAATACTCACCTATTTAGAGTGGAGGAACAATCTTAGTGAAAAATATTTTTCGTGGATATTGAAGTAAAGCTCATTCATTTGAGTGTTTCAACGAGTAGTATGGAAAATTGGGTGAGTCTCTAAGAACTCGAGATAAATCATCGTGTTTGATTTTCTTACTCTTTCTTAGAGTAAAATATTATTAAATTGTTTCAGTTTATTTGCTTTTTATTTTTTTCTTACAAAAATTATTTTTAATTGAAAATTTTTAAAGTATCTTATTCATCCTCCTCTACATTCTCGATCCTACATTTAACCCCGTCCACCGCAACGCCGTCGGCCTGGCACGTATGCTGGCAGTGCCCCTTTTCCATCACCCACTGCTACTCCTGCTGCAATTACTCACACAGGCACCCCAAATCTGGCGCACTGCCACCACTCCGCCATTGCCTCTCGCCCGAGCCCAAAGCCCGTTGTCGCCGCCTCGCTCTGATTTTTGCGCCGCTGCCCAGATCAGTGCCATTGACGCTCTAAGACCGCTCCAAAGCTCCACCGCCTCTCCCTCTTTGCCGGCGACGGTTCCCTCGACCTCACCGCCACGATGCTAACGCCGCCGCCAACGCAAGCTGTCGTGCGCCGTCCTCAATCCCTAGGCTGCAGCCGCCTCGCACCATCTTCCTCCGCCGCCAGATCTGCGCCTAGCCCGCGCCGTCTCTGTGCCGCCTCGCCGCCACGGCGCTGCTCCCTCTCAAAGCCTCTAGCTGCCTCCTCTCCTCGAGCAATAGGTCCGCTGCCACCATCGATCCTCGCCACCAAATTCGACGTTATGATTGTCTCTGCCGCCGGCCATATTTCGTTGGCTGACGACGACGAATTCTTCCTCGACCACTCTGAAGACCTCGACCACGGGTTGGAGACGCTTCTAGTAGCTTCTTCCTCCTCTCCGGCGTCAACAAGCTTCAGCTTCGACCTCCGACTTTCTTGACAGTGCCATCAATCTCTTCTTCACCGATATCTACTACTACTTCATCAACCCGGGCCAACAAATCCTTTCTCAACCCTTCTCTTTTCCCTTTCCGCTATATCCTGTGATGTTTGTACAGAATCTGACTTGAATGTGAGATGAACAACTGGGATTTGAATGAATTTTGGTTCAGTTTCTTTTCAGTATCTCTGTATTGCCGTTCTTAGTAATAGAGCTCCTTTGTGAATGAATTGGGTTCTTTTTTTTTTGTTTATGTTTGTTTGATCTGTGCTGATGCCGAGTTAAGTGTTGCACTGGGATGAAGTCTTAGTTAATCTGCTGCTTGATTGCTGTGTATTTAACCCTCTTAACGTTAAGTGTTGTTTGATAATTGAAGAACTGAAATCTTAAGAGGGATTTGATCATTTCTCATTTGGCGGTTTTGAAGATTCTGTAATGGTCTGGAGAAAGTTAGTTTAGTTCAGTCTACTGCTTTGAATTGAAATCAATGGTTGGTTGAATTGTTGTTTCTCTGTCCTGACTTGTTTCATTTTGAGACCCTTCTTGTGTGGTCCAAATTAACAAGTCGTACTATGGACAGTTGATTGATCATTTATTATGTTGAATCTTCTCCAGCACTGTTTTGATTGCCCTCCTGTATTAACTTAAAATTGGTTGGTTGGTTAAGCACTGAGGTTATTTGAGAGAGATATTAGACTTTTGTGGGGAAGTTTGTGTGACTACGATCTTTTTAATTGATAGTTTGATTAGCATCATCTGTTCTTGTTGTGTGCGATCAATGAACTGAACTGCTTTATTTGCGTTCTCTACTGATTCGAAACTCATTTTTTGATCGCAACCATTTTAATTGAACTGCCTCTTGCATGATCAAGTCTCTATTGTAAAGGGATCTTAAAGAAAGAAGTAGCGTTCTTTTGTGTTTTGAATCTCACCACTAGCCTAGGACCCGATTGTAGAAGATGGCTTCTGTTAGTCACGGTCTAGTTGGTGAGAATAGTTGAGGCACGTGAACTTCTTCTCCCTTTCTATTTCTGTTCAACTAGATCTTAGTTAGGCATATTTTCCTCTGATTTAGTCTCTTCGAAAAGAATGTTGACATACTCATTTACTACTACGATTTCATCCGCTTGCGAGATCATATTTTAGATGGTATCAACCCGTAATTTTAAATTTTATCCAAAGAGAAAATTTGTCTATAAAACCCACTATAAACAAATATTAGTACGAGAAAAGATATCTCTCGTCCTCATAATACACTTTGAAAACACAAAAAGATATTAGATTTGGTGGGTATAACTAGCAGGGATGCTTGCATGTGCAACACAATAGAGGACTGAGCTTTAAATGTCAAGTGAGAAGCAAAAAGAGACAACCAATTAGACTAACTAATAATTCACAGTTACGAATTTGGTACTCGGTTAGGAGTGTAGAGAATAGAGTGAGCTAAAAGTGACAGCACGTGTGGTGTCTCCATAGGGCGATGAGCCTCTTATCATGGGACCCATGGTCAATGTTAGGTGTGGAATTGGTCGGATATGTCTGCACACCAAAATCTCCTGCTGGTCAAAGAAGTATTTATTCGAAAAAGCCAGAGCTTACGCCTGCCTTTTTTTTTTTCTTCCTACCAGAAGCATCATCCAAAAAAAAGGCCAAACCCCTTGTTTTCCACTTGTTAGAACTTGTGGAAATTAGGTCAGTTGAAACAAAGGAAAAACTAGGACCCACTATAGAGGAATGTAAGTTTGAACTCTATCACTTAACAGTATCTTGTAGCTGTAATTTAAATTGTTCGTCGTGATGTTTTGTGGTATTGAAAGTGAAAATACATTAGAGAATATGAGGAAAAAAAAATTATGATCTGTTATAGAGGAAAATATGTTGAATATCTACATCAATTTTCTCCTTCAGGAATAGCACTAATCAGTAGTTATATCTGTTCCGAGATATTTTAAAGTTCTTTCTTTTAATATTTCTTGAGTGTGGACTTAGATACGATGAATTTATCCTAGTCATAGTTGAAAAATAAAATCAAGAAAATAGAGTCAAAATAAATTACATTGAATTTACGTTATAAAAACTTCTATGCCACTGCACCAATCTATCCCTAATCCGCATCATTTAACCAAATTTTGTAATATCTTCCTAAGAACTTTGCTTTGTACATATAATGCTTGGCGGGGGCCACTATTCACCGAACGTGCAAATATTAAGGCTTCTACTGTACATGTTTTTGCGATTTTTTTTCCTTTCACAAGAATAGATTTCCAAAAATAGCACATGGGCTTACCCCGCCAAATCACATGAAATTGATTAATCTTTCTTATAGGAAATAGTCTAAGTTGCTTGAGTATCATGAAATTTACGAAAGGACTTTTAAATTTGGAACTTCTACTCACAAAAACTACTTTAAAAACTAACAACTGAAAAATAGTAGAATAGTTTTCACCATTGGTCTTTTCTTTGTCTCAAATGTTTGATACAGTTATTTTTTAAAATTTTGGCAATCAACTCTTCTTTTATCATAATAATTTCAAATAGCTCCCATTTTTTCATCTTCCATAATAAAAAATATTGAATTGACATCTCACGCAGTGTACTAAGATTATTTATCAGTGTGGAATATAGTAAATCAAGAAAATGCCATCTCTAACTTAGTTTCCATGAAAATAATTTTTCTCTCGGCAAGTTTACACTAAAAAAATATTTTTTATTTTTGTACACGGAGATAAATATGTATCTTTTTGTGTTAATTTAGGAATATATGATGCATTATAATAAGATAGTATTTATTCAGATTTAGGTACATTCAATAACTTTCACCAAGACTGTAGTCACTGGATATATACATATACGACTTTTCAAGATTTTGTATACTAGATGAAATATATCATGTAAAATAATATTTGATCAAGTTAAGAAATTTTACCATAATTTGATATGGTACACCTTTTGTTCTTCTTATCCCATATTTAGAGAGATACAATGAGTTTGAATTTGAGATATGAAGGTAAAAAAGTTTACCTTTGCACATCCTATGAGAATTATTTTCAGTGAGAATGATCATCTTGCTTAGTGTACCACATGGGATACCACTTCAGTTTTTTTTATTGAGAGATGATGGAGAGCGGTTATTTGAAATGATTATAATAAAAAGGGGAGTTGATTGCCAAAATTGAAAAAAAAAAGTTGTATGAGACATTTTAGATAAAAGAGAAACTAATGATGAAAATTACTCAAAGTAATACTTACAAAAGTTAGAACTGATAGTTAGTTATAATTCTAAATTCTAATGGTGCAAATTGCAAACTTATGTTTGGATTTATAAGTTTGAAACTTCCATTTTCATAAACTACTTTGAGAACTAATAGTTAAAAAATATTTATAAAGTTATAACTAGCAGTTATATAGACTTTAAGTTCTAATAATGTAAAATACTATAATTTATGTTTTGATTTATTAGTTTGTAACTTATACTTAAATAAACTACTTTGAGAATCCACAGCTGAAAAAAATACTTACAAGACTATAACTAGTAGTTATATAGACTTTAAGTTCTACCAATGCAAAATACCATACTTATGTTTTGATTTATAAGTTTGTAACTTCTACTTACATAAACTACTTTCAGAACTAACAATTGAAAATACTTACAAAGTTATAACTAACAGTTATATAGACTTTAAGTTCTAATAATGCAAAATACTATATAACTTATGTTTTGATCTATAAGTTTGTAACTTCTATTTATATAAACTACTTTTAGAACTAACAGCTAAAAAAATACTTACAAGGTTATAACTGGCAATTTTATAGAATTTAACTTCTAATAATGCAAAATACTAAAACTTATGTATAAGTTTGTAACTTCTAGTTACATAAACTATTTTGAGAACTAATAGCTAAAAAAAATACTTACAAGATTATAACTGAGAGTTATATAGAATTTAAGTTATAATAATGCAAAATACTATAACTTATGTTTTCTTTTATAACTTTTGAAACTTCTACTTATATAAACTACTTTAAGAACTAGCAAATGACAAATAATACTTACAAAAGTTAGAAATGCTAATTATCTATAAATCTAAATTATTCTAAGTACTAATGAGGTAAGCACTACAATTTATGTTTAGATTTATAAGTTTCCGACTTCTACCTACACTGCCAAAAAGCCACCTTCTTCTGTTAGGGAGACTAAAAAATTTTAGAAGTGGATATGAAGTCCTAGAGGGAACCACACAAAGAGGAAGAAAAACCAATCCAAATTTTTTTTAAAAAGATACCATAAACAATAAAGATGGTCCACAAGAACATTGACGAGAAAGAAAAGAATTAGGAAGATCTAGGATATGTTGAATCGTAACCATTAAAATGTAATCTAACAGTAACGTAAAAAATACACAGTAAAAAAAATGGAACGTTCAATAGATAGTAATTTCAATAATATTTCGTTTCTGCTAGTTTCAGTTTCTAGAGATTTTTTTTTAAGATCATCTCCAATGTTAAAATCAAGAAATTTGGTTCTTAGAAGAGAAATAATGTGCCACGTCGATATAAAATCAAGTCATCCAATAAAAATGTTTTAAAGAAGAGAGAGTGTGTCACAGCATTCACATAACATCTTAACAAAATAAAAAATGAAAAGACAACTCAAATCGACTTTTTATTGGAGGGTCTAACTTCTATGATACAAATTTTCGTTTAATTCAATATCAAAAATTAAATTACAGGACGATATTATACATTTATTCTCCAATTTGAGCATACATCCCAGAAAAAAAAAAAGGTAGACAATGATGAGACGAGGAGTGAGCCGGGCGAACTGCATGATTGGAATGGAATGTAGGCCATCAAAAGATTGAAGTGCACTCCAAAAGTGGGCAATAATAACAATAGATGGTGTGATGAAGTGTTTGACCAGGGGATTCGCTGGCGAGGGGGACACCGATTAAAAATCCCGGAAAACGATGTTATTTTGTGCCCACCGCGCCGCGAGCCCGCGATTCGCAAATCCCCCGCGGTCTCGGCCGCTGGTGTCGTCCAGGCGGCTCCACGGTCTCCCGTCGGTTGGTGCTTCCGGCCCCTCGCGACATATTTCACGGCGTACCAGCACGTCCTGTTTCGACATGGCACATGTGGGTAGCCGTGCATCCGGTCGTTTGCGCTGTAAGCTAGTCCGATATCTTGTACCGCCCTAGCAGGAACCTGGGAGTGGGACGTGACATATATGTGGTCCCGAGCTGTGTGGTACCTGGCCCATTAGTCCAGACATGACACGGTGTGTGTGTGTTTAGTCTGATATGGCCGCATGGGGACTTGAGACCGAGATAGGGAGTGTTAATGGATAATAATTAAGATCTGGGTCGTGTGACGTTTCGGACCAGTGTGTTCTATTCTATGTTTTACCGTGTACCTAGGCAGACGGACAAACAGATCGCCCAACGACTCAAGGGACTCTTATGGTGTTTCACTGTCAAGAATATAGAGTCCTTTTGAGTGTTGGGTGTATGTGATATCCTGGCCAATTAGGCCAAGCGAGATATGTGTCTTAAATGGATTTAATCTTTTTCTTAAACAAGATTACAATTTTATGTGCCATGGATAACTTTCTACCTCTAGACAAATTAAAAGTGCAGGAATAACGACCAAAAAATAGCTGATATAGCCATAGGCAGGGATGGATTCTCAGAAAGAATATTGATTATTTTCTGCCATCTTATTAATACTAAATATCTGGATAAGAGAAGAAAAAGAATACTTAAGTGCTCTTAATGGGATTAGTTATTGTGCATCTGCACATTAAAAAGGTTGACCTGATTGGGTCACATAAAAAGAATACTAGCAAGTTATGGATGGTGGGTTGGATCATGATAGCCAAGCTCACCATACATATATATCATGGGCGTTGAACCGTACAAGCTACTAGCTCCCGTCGCTACTCCCAAGTCTCGACATACATTCTCTACCAAAATGTGGCCAACAACATCATTTCTCATAATTCGTCCTTTTTATGTGATATGCAATTGGTGTCTGAATGTTTGCCCATTGGTCGGGCTGACATGCCGATGACCGAAGTACATTAGAAGAGCGTCCTATTGGCTATTGCTGCCTAGACCGTTAAAACTAGGAGTTTTTTTTTGAGTTTTGTTAAAATGTAATTTTTTTCTTATTTTATATGTATTTTCTTATTTTAAAATTAAAATATTTCTTTTTAGAATTCACTTATCCCATCTTTAACATTGCTAGTGGTAGTGAGGTGGTGGAGGTGTTTGCACTAAACGAATGTCATTTTATATTTTCGAGGTGAGATATGATTCTATTTTTCTTAAGTGAATTTATAGTCATTATTTTATTTGATCATTAATTTTTTAAATACAAACAACATAACTATCATATTACTCACAAATAATAAGAATGGAATTATAATACTATATCACTTTTTAAAATTTATAGTGGTAAAACGATTTGTAAAAAAAAACACGGTAATAAAGTATACACCTGGCCAAAGTTCCAACGACTTGACACCAGCACAGAACACGCCGCCGCCTCCTTTAGGGAAAGCTGAGAGCACAAGGATGGAGTCGAGAAAGCACAAGCGCACGCACCACCACACTATCTTTTTTTCGCTTCTTCCGCATGTAGTAACTTTCACCGAGGTTACTAACTAACTTCGACTGCTCAAGAATCACCACGCGCCAAACGTAAGAATTCTGCAAATTCCAAGAAAAAAATCGTACGAGGCAAGGACACCCACAGGCGAGGGTATCACGTCCTGGCCCACCTGCAGATCGAACAGCCGCGGCAGAGACTGGGAGGGGGTCAAGTGGGGACTCCATTTGTCCAAGTCAATGCCTCCAACCTTTTTTTCGCAACAAGCATATTTGGACTTTTCCTACGTTGTGACCGAACTGACCAAGAGCAAGTCCCAAAAATTCTCCCTGTGTTTCACCGCAAGAATCCACGGCATCTTCCTTGACAAAGTTAGAAATTTTGCACTTGCATTTTGACAAAAGGGCACACTATGCATGCCCACTTCACTTTCTTTTGTACTGGATATTTTTTCTTTGTTAGGTGCTTTACTGTTTGCCGGTAACTATGTATTTTTTTCTTTTTACATCTCTAAAAAAATTTTGGACAATCATAACCACAAGAATGATGAAAGATTACATTCATTAGATGCAGTAGCGGCGACTCAACAACAACCCATAATAGACATATAGTAATGATGACAAACAAATAATATGTGCGACAATATCAATATATGATAAAAATGATTTAGTGTCCACAAAAAATAATTGAAATAGCAGCAATATATGAGACCACTTGCTAATAAATGAAATGTTGAACATTAAAACAAAAGGAAGAAACACAAAGTTTTGAGAAATTTGCAAATACTTATTTATAGAGGGTGTTATATATTTTGGGAAGAATTTTATAACATATTCAAGTCCCCTTTTTCGCCTTGCTCCTTGTCGTCTTTGTTTTTGTTTTGTATTTCACCAGAAGCAAGGTCGTCCGTTTTGGACACTAAAGACATTTTGTATGTGTAGACACCTCATTTATCATGAAATTGAACATAGCGCCCCCTACACTCCTAGAGAACTTTGTATTTACCATCCTTTTATTTACTCTTCAATATGGGCCCTCCATGCATGCCAAATTGCCAATAGCCACTACTCAGTAGTAAACTTTTCATTGCAAATGGACTATTAAGATCTTGGTCAATTCATAGATTTTAACGACGAAATTTGTCTAATAGACATAAGGAATTACTCTATGGTTTAGCCACACATATAACAATTTCGTCCATATATTACTAAGTCCATAAAAATTGCAACTATAAAATCATTAGGTTGTAGTAAGAAAATTAAGATTTACACTATATGCTGTGTCGTGAACTTGGTAACATGAGTTGTAAGAAAATTTTAAAATAATAAGTTATTTGTTGATGGGAAAGATTTTATTTTGGTCCTTTCACTTTGGATCCCATGCTATTTAAAGATCTTAATTTTTCACAGATCTCATGTTGATTCGTCAACTTTGAATCCTCGTAAAAAAATGTACTTGATTCAATGACATAAAACTTAGTAAATTTGATAATACGAGGACCATGGTAGGATATGAGCAATAGTTGAGGGACCAAATAAGACCTTCAAAAAATTCATACCTAAAAGGGGTCTCATCCAAAACTTTGAGAACCAAATACGAATTTTCACTATATTGAAACATCCATACCAGAAAATTAAAGTATTCTACAATATTGTAAAATTTCAATACCTAATTCAATCTATAATAAGAGAAGAGGCAAATTTCAGTAAATACTGACTTTTCGAGCCAATTTCCACGAGAGCCCATCAATTTCAGTTAACAGTGGACATGAATCCTCCAAACTATGTTAAATAAAGATGAGCCAAAAGATTGGATCTAGATTCTAATTGATGGACACTGGTGGACACACATGCAAATAACCGAATCCATGAGGTCATGCCTATAAAGAAGCCCACTCCCACTTCCCCACCACCCCCTCCGGCCCTCCCCAACAAAACCCACACCACAGTCAAGTATAGAGAGAGAGAGAGAGTCTCACACCAACTATGCAACGCTAACTCCCCTTTCCCCTCCCCTCTTAACCTGCCCATCTCTTCCACCCATCAAATCTCCCCATCTCCTCCAAGAAACAAGAAGGCTCCAATGGAAGCACCCAAGCAACTCCTCCCCATGGCGCAGGACCCCAACTCCCCCTCCTCCTCCTCCACCTCCTCCTCTTCCTCCTCCTCCACCTCCCCGTCCCACCCCCATCAAGCCCATGTTCCCCACCCCCACTCCCTCCCGCCGTCACCTAGGCCCGTCCCTCGCACCATCGACACCACCCCGTACCCTACTACCTTTGTGCAGGCCGACACCGCCTCCTTCAAGCAGGTCGTGCAGATGCTCACCGGCGCGGAGACGGCCGCATCCAAGCCCCCCAAGAACACCGGCGGCGGCGCTGGCGCCGCCATGGGGGGCAACAATAATATTGGCGCGGCCGGCAGCCAGGCGGGGAACGGGCCGTGCCGGCCCAAGAAGCCGGCGTTCAAGCTGTACGAGAGGCGGAGCAGCCTGAAGAACCTCAAGATGATCGCGCCGCTGGCGATGGGCGCGCCGGCGTCTCCGAGGAAAGCGGCGCCGGAGATCCTCTCACCGAGCGTGCTCGACTTCCCCTCGCTGAAGCTCAGCCCGGTCACGCCGCTCTCCGCCGACCCCTTCAACCGATCGTCGCCGGCGTCGTCCGCCGAGGAGGCCGAACGCGCGGCCATCGCCGAGAAGGGGTTCTTTCTCCACCCCTCACCGCGCGGCGCCGAGCCGCCGCGCCTCCTCCCGCTCTTCCCCGTCACCTCGCCAAGGATGGCCTCCGCCGCGGCGCCGTCCGAGTGAGCTACGCTTCGCGTACACCTCTGTTATTAATCTATGGCTACTTAATTGCTCTCGCTATATTATTCTCTAAAATTCTAGCTTTTTTTATGGTGTTGTTCTTGCTTGCCCTTGCTCTTGTTCTTGATGGTGTCCTTGTTGTAATTTTTGCTCCCTTCTTGAAAGGAAGGAGGGAGTTTTGGGGGAAAGAGAGCGATTGTACAATTCGAGCTCTCGATTTCGGCTTCGATTTCTTGATGGCTAGCAAAAGAAAAAACTCTGAAAGGATCAAGCTTTGAGCTTTTTTATTTTACTAGTAGTTCCTTTCCCGATTCTGCCTTGTTCACTGTTCATTTGATGTCACTTGGCTTGGCTTTTTCTTTCGTTGCTGCTTGGTATGATTCCTAGGCAACTGTTCTGGCGTCAGCTCTCATAAATACTGCTTCCCTGTGCAAGATCTCTGAAGCTACAGCTGATAGACTATTTCTTGATAGTAAAATCACTTGTATCTATAGCAATTTAAGTGTATAGAGAAGCATGGGCCTGAGGTCTACGCTCACGTAGAGGAAAAAAAAATAGTAGATGCACAACAAGCAGCACACACCAGGGTTGAACTTTTTTCCGCAAAAGTGCGGGTTTTTCTGACAAATTTTGTGCTCCTCGGTCAGGCGCGCAGTTTGTGGCCAGTTGGCAGACAGTTTTTTTAAGCTGTTTTACTCATTTTTTATATACATCGTAACACATTATTTTGATTAATCATAGCAAATAAAAATAAAGATCGAGAGTCCAACAAATAACTTTTGGTATGCAATACTGCAGTAGAGAGTGTGTGTGGAAGAATAGAGGTAGTGAGAAGACTATGGTATGGGAAATCCACTTGGTGGACAGTATAAAACAGTTGTCAGGAGTAGAGTGGAAGCTAAGGACTGCGTGAAGAATCCCTCTACCCACGCGCTCCCGCATCTCTATCCTTTTTATTTGTTGGGGATCTTTTACTTTCTCATCCTTTGTTATTGCATGTTATGTTAAGGTGAGTTGCAGTATAAACCAAGTTTTCTAAAATTCACCATATAATCCTTAGCGGGAGATTAATCGATGCCCCAGCCTTGTCAGCAATTTTATCTTTTGTCCATCGTGTTATCATTACTATTCAATTAAAATTTAGATTGATGTACCCAATCATCTCTCAAAAATCAGATTAATTTCTCTCTTTTCTTTGCCTTATAATTCAATTGGCACTCTAAATCAATTTGAATGATAATTTCAGAGCATATTCATATTTTTTGCCTTATAGTTCAAAAAAACATGTGTTTTTCCCGTTAGATCCATGTGCACCTAAACTACGCACCTTTTGCTTCACTTTGAACATTCAATTAGAATCTGGATGATTCATGCATATTGAAATCGAGTGTTGACTTTTTTAATCAAATAGATAGAAAAGAGAGAAATGCACATATGTTTAAACGGTAAGACAAAGAATACGAACATGCTTTTGCTCCAACTTGCCATCTCGAGTTGCAACTGTTAGTGTACTGGTTCAAACACCACTTTAGGTCGCCATTTCGTTATCGCACATTCTAAGCGGCAGAGAGTCATGCCTGCACCGGTTCTGGTTGGGGGCTCTCATGTGGATGTGGCTCGGAATGGAGCGACGACTTATTTGGATACCTTTGGACGCATCGATGCTCGTTACGTCTCACGTCCGAGGGCGAGTTGCGTTGTTTTGGTGCCTGATTCTTTATGCTAGCGACTAGTTGTGAAATGAGACTTGCGTTCGTTTGGGTTCCTTTGGTCTAATCTCATTCACACAACCTTTTGGTCTATTAATTTCGCATCGCATCACCCGATTCTGACCCAGAAGACTGCTCTATTGCTCACATGCTCTTTTTGAAATTCTATCGCCATCTGAATTTGGATGAAATGAGCAAAAGTGGTTAAATTCCCTGCTTTTTGAGCATTCGAATACTGGCAGTAGAAGAGGTTTTGTTGGAACTAGTGAAAGGTTGCAGCTTTTGTGGGGCCATGTTACCTCCTCGCGTCTCTTACTCCACACCCCTCTACATATTCCACATCCTATGAGTGGAGTAGTGGACTAGGAGTATTTAAAAAAAGAGAAAATAAAAAAGTGATAGTATCTTTCTCTTCCAAAATATTCTTCCACGAAAACCTTTTCAGCTAAAATCACCGGCTGATGTTCATCCAATTATGATATACATGATTATTTTTTCATGAGTGTCTCTTCTCATGTGAGGTTTTATTCAGCACTCGATCTACTATGTCATGATAGTTCCAATATATACATCATATGTATAGGAATTGGTCTTCACAACAGGAGTGATCGTTCTACTCTAATGTGTTTATGAAACACTTAGGAATTTGATTTTTAAATTGATCCAGCACTTACCGCGTTCTTAAATAGCTGTTATTTTTTAATTCTAGTAACCATAGTAATCATAATTTCGATACTACATAAAAAATACCTCTATAATTCTAAGAAATAATTGCTCACAAAAGACTCATCACTCCACCAACAAATAATGAGATAATGAAATTACTATATCTATTCTTGATAGAGTATTAAATACAGATAACATAGAAAAGATATGCATAGATAACAACAAAATTTGTTGTCCAAAACAGTAACATCCGAGATCAATGATAGTATACTGCAAAGAGTGAAAGAGAAAAAATCGCATTAACTACATTATTGATTTCTATAAGAGTTTTATATGGTGAAATAAAGAGAAAAGAATATCAAATTTTATGGTATGAAGCAGAGAGAGAGCTAGGACACACAAGACATGTGGAATCATTTTGTGGGCAAAACGAGTACACTTTAAAAATGTGACATGTGTCATCTTTTTGGAAAGAAGAAACCGGGGATTTGGTGTTAGAAAACGCTAGTAGTCGAGATTAGCGAATGCAACTTGAGAGGCGCAATGTTTTCAAAAAGAAAGAGACAGGGAAACCTCGCCTTTCATGGAGGGAGGGTGTCAAGGTAGTCAACCGTGTAAATGGAAACCAATGGAGGTTTCCGTAAACTAATTAAGATGCATGCACTGCCTTTTGTTGACTTCTTTGCCCACACTAATTATAACCTGCCTCGCTGGTGTTGTTTAGATCATTAGGATTTGAGCGCTCCCTCTCCCCCCTCCATGTTACTACTATTCATTGGACAATTCTAGCCATTTCTATCGTATGCTGATGCAGCAATTAAATTCAGTGTTACGACTTTAAGCCAGGTCCAATGTCTTGCCATCCACTCAATAAAATTATGTCAATTTAGTATCATTATTGTATGTTTTGGAGAGAACTATTTTGTCATTATAATATCTGTTATGTTAGTACTATATATCTTATACACACACTTATTTCACACACACATCAACACAAGATTATAATTAATCATACACATAAAAATAAAGAGTTCAGAAATCAAACATATGACTTTTCATTGCGTAGACACGCACTTAAACCGTGGAATATACATGTAAGTGCATCATTATTGCATTTCAAAGCAAACACTAGCTCTATTTTCACTCTTCTATGGATAACTCTACTATTAATGTCTATTATAATGTTTGGTAAAGAATATAATTTATGAAAGTATTTTGAAGAAAATTTATCATGTTGTCAATATAGGTATTGTGAATATATTAGTGTTCAATTAGTTTGCGCCTTGTCAAGTCCCTCCTTCAAGTCAATGTTTTGATGGATTTTTGTCACTCCACAAAGTGAATGCATAGGTAAATGACTTGCAGCTTGCTTGCTTTTATCACTGAAAGTGACATAGATCACAAGAGACTGTTTATCTTGCCGTCACAAAAACGATTTAAAATATGGTTCAAGAAAACTCCATAAGAAAAACTGAGCTAAATGCTTGCACAGACAAGATAACAAAGGATTGTTATCAGATACGCCCGATGCAATTTCAAACTTACTTTATTTTTACCAAACTTTGCTTTAGAATTAATTGGCTCGAGTGAAGTCAAGTTCACAAATCACGAGCATAGATTCTATCTCTGCAATTAATTTCTTCAACTTAAACAGGTCATAAGGGACAAAATTACGGCAAATTAAAGGACACGTATAAATGGTAATCCAATCAACAACACATGGCCTCATGTGGGGGCCATCTACTATTGGACTTGCTTGAACCGTCCCTATGTAAAATAATCTCTCTACCTAACCAAGCAACATATAATATCACCACAATTAACTCGGATAACCTTTGCATTTTGCATACATGTAGTACTATGTTACATAAAAAAAAATACGAACTCTATAATTGCACGTATATTAAATCTTTCCCTGATTACACCACAAATCTTCTTTTATTATGCATGTCAAGATTTCACATAACTTCTATGTAAGAATAGCATGTCTCCAGCTAAACTTCTCTCTGCACTCTTTGGTTTTTTTTTTCTCTTTCTGCCCTTTCACAAATCGCAACTTATTTAAATTTCATGAAAACAATGATTTCAATTTTTGCACTTCTTAAAAACAAAAACTATACATGATTGGTCAGATGAGAGTACAGATAATTTATGATACATAAATCATAATACATATCAACCCCACATTTTTCCCATTTTAAAAAAATCCATGTTTTTTAACAAGTAAAAGAAGTTTTTTTTTTCCATTTTCATTACTGTATATTTACATCCGTACAAGGGACAAGACAAAGGAGAGATCAACACTTTGTGCATGGAGTCAAATTGAAATTTCAGCAATGGCTGCTTGCAGTCCATAGACCAACTCCGGAAATTAAAGGTAATGGATCGGGTTAAGGTAACTACTATTATCATCTAGAGGATAGGGATCCTCTGCATTACCATATGTATCAATTTTATTTCGTTCCTTAAGGAGCCATATAATAAAAGAAAACAATTTTTAAGAGTGTATTCAGATGTGGGATCTTGAGAAATTGATGTCTAGTTTCTTGTTGAAACGTGATATAGAACATCTATTTTTTATTCAACAGTTGTGGAAAAAACAATACTCGTACATTACCTCCACAATGCAAATTATCTGCTTCCCAACTCCCTATAGTCTGATAGGGACCAATGCAATTGGAAGGCTTGCCACGGTGGCCTGGCAGGCAATACCCTTGTGAGTTGGCTTGGTATTCTTGACTTGCACAAGATGCCAGGGGCTGGCACATCAGTGCTTGGATCACCCATCAGATGGTCCCAAATGCTCCCATTATTGTGCCGTGCGTTGCGGTACGCAACTATGCCAGGCGCCATGCGTCTCCATGCACGGCTGGTAAAAACTTGCAAAACCAGAATTAGTTAGTTTATGTCGGCATCGGTTGTGTGATTAGGATCTGATCTGTTGTAATTCAAGTATAATTGCAAGTGTATATGGGACATTCAACTAGAAAGTGATATTCTAGATGGACTATTTTGGAGGAATAGAGATTGGAGCCTTTTTTTTTTTCATTGGTGATTGATATCTTGATCCGAACCATGGATTACAAAATTTGATAGTCCAGTAATTATGCAGTAATCTGCTGAAGTGAATCCAGACTTTGGTATGATTTTATATGATTGAGGTTAAGCCAGTGCTTGCTTGCTATTCCAAAATGAAATAAATATAAACTCTAAATAATAGGTTCATAATCTTGTCTAATCGAAGTTAGTACAATTTTCGGTCCTCATAACCAATGTTACTTTAAAATTCACGCTCACTCTTATTAAGTATAGTACTATAGAAAGTGATAAATTTGTTTGTCTATTTTTGTACCACTACAAAATTTATAAAATAGAACCATGGACTACAAAATTTGATGGTCCAGTAATTGTGCAGTAATCTGCTGAAGTGAATCCAGACTTTGGTATGATTTTATATGATTGAGCTTAAGCTGGTGCTTGCTTGCTATTCCAAAATGAAATGAATATAAACTCTAAATAATAGGTTCATAATCTTGTCTAACCGAAGTTAGTACAATTTTGGGTCCTCATAACCAATATTACTTCAAAATTCACGCTCACTCTTATTAAGTATAATACTATAGAAAGTGATAATTTGTTTGTCTATTTTTGTATCACTACAAAATTTATAAAATAATATACTGTTCAATGCAAATTATAAGGACTATGTGAACGAGAATAGGCAAGTTTAGAAGATTTAAATTTGAAGAGGTGTTATTTTAGTTCGAGATCATTCTTAATATCATCTGCATAATAATTTTTCGTGAGAACAAACTGCAGTTTTGTGGGCATGCTATTAATTTGAAGTCTTTCCGTTACCATAAGTTTATGTGGCGGTGGTGATAAGATGTAAAAGAAGGCAAATGGGAGATTGAAACGTGTGAAGAAAAGTTCACTGTTCACTAGTCGAACCTTGAGGTCATCGAGTGGTGTTCAATGGACCCTTATTTTGGACTTTGAACGTACGATTCCCATGTAAATATGATAAAGAAAATATAGTGTACAAATATGTGGTGCCAGGTCTCCCTCTCATGGCCCCAATGAAAAAGTTACGTTAGTACAATCACGGACTCTTAAGTTTCGTATATGCATCTTTTTGTCTGTTTCATAACATAAACTTATTTATAATATTAATATAACATTTCATAAAGTTTTTTCAACTTTGCCCTTCATATTCACCTTCATGAATGGTTATGCAAAGTTAATCTTTTAGTTTAATAGGTGTACCATGGTCTACGGTATTTTTTTCTTTGATTTTGTGGTATATTAACCGAGAAGTAGGTTTATATGGTGTAATAGATGGAGTTTTTGATATCAATAATAAATAATTTCCCAATAAGTTAAGATGTAATGTATGAATATCAATCACGATTAGATTAGTTGGGCATAGAAGATTAAACCCAACCCAATCTTTTTCCTCTCTTATTTGCTTCTACGTCACAGGACGGCGTGTGCTTTGGCGGGCCAATGCTATGTAAAATAATCTCGAATCATTCGAATTGGTCAAATCTTCGTTTGGGAACAAGGAGGCAAGTCAAGTTGCCTACTGGCTTGAGGGCAAAAAAACGTAAGGAAGCATTGGTTATGTGTTTTCGAAGTTTGGTGAGCGTGGAATCCAAGAAAACTTTGTGCATATTTTATAGCCGTAGTCAATTTGACCACAATTCATGACTATTGTTCTCGTACAAATGGCACATCTCGATCGAAGTCTTCCCAATTTTCTTTTTTTTAAAGACAATGTTACTATATTTATATTATATTTTTCAGAACAAGATAAATTTTTTTGGTTAACATTTTGTAACATTTTCCTACAACTGCTCCAATATTCCACTTAACAACTACATCACCGAAACACTATGTTAGGATTAGTTATCTTACGATGTTCTCTATGCTTACCAAAACTCAAAATTTTGGAACAAAAATACTACAATCCTCGGGACTTACACAACCTTAATTCCGAAATAAAGAAAGAGAAGACACCCTAAACAAAGTTATCTACTGGCTAGAAAAAGCTCAGCATCAGGCAGGCTCAAAGTAAAACTTATGGTGAGAAGGTCCAAATTTGGATGCTTTTGTTTTGGAAAAGCCTTACCTGTTCCACTCATGCAGCCCACTAACTACATCTCACTCCATCACTCTCTCAAGAAAAGTCCACTTTAAAGTCACGCACCAAATGTTCTTTTCTTTTTGACATTAAGACACCAAATCAACCATCATGATAGACCATGACTAATAGCGCGGCTTCCAGTGTCGTCAAACAGCTTAACATTGTGAAGTGATCAAGATGGTTAGGTTTCTTTTCTCTGGTCCAAAATTGAAACAATTTAGGTTTTGAGAAAGAAGCACCCATGCTGAGGTGATAGGTTAGCATGTGAAGATGAGAGCTTTTGACATCTCCAAAAGGAAATTGCAAGGAAGGTAGCTACAGGTCCTGGCAATTGGTGAGATTAAGATTAAGAAATCTTTGTTACAAGCTGTCAAGTTACATTTAAAGTTCACAAGGTTGGTTATACAGCACAGGCCTTTTAAGAACATGCATGTGATGCTCTGCTTTTTGAAATGCCTCACTGGATCAGATTGGATACATCTTTGAAAGACAACATGAAGAATTATTGGGAGTTCTTAAGGAACTGGAGACACCCGTGCGGTGGCTGTGTTATGTGAAGCTTCATTTCTTTTCTTCAGGCCTCCACACGTGCTGAGATAACAAATTCGAAGATATATATTCCTTGTTGATCATTAGGTTCGCGCTCTAGCATTATTGCAAATCAAATAAAGCACTTCAAAATGGTAGGAAACTATAACAATCTGATTCAGGTGCTCAAAGACTTTAAGGTTTAAAGTACTCACCTTCTGTAAGATCTTTTAATAGTCAACTTTCAGCACATAAGCCTTATGTAAGTACAGGTAATTGCGAACTTTTTTCTTGTTCCTGCTCCCATGAATATGAGTTCTCCGTGACTTCTTTTTCAAAAAAGAACCTTGAGATAATCAAATCATAGGCAACAATAAGACCTTTGCGCCAATTTGCAGCTTTCAAAACTGAATCTTGTGACCGACTTGCAACTTGAAGCCTTATATCCCGAATTTCTTTTGGAATAACCCATTAAAAAACAAAGGGGCAAATTTATTTATACCATTGCAAAATTTTAATATTTTGTATTTGCAACTGGATATCTCACTTACATGTGTGTTCGATTCCATCTTGTCATTCTCAGAAATCATAATTTCATAATTTTTACAGTTGCATAGAAAAATTTTCCAAAAACAAATTTCAAAAATAGTCCGATAATTGAAAAAATTTTAAAATGATTTTCAGTTACTAACCCAACCCAATTAAGGATTGAATTTTTGATCTTAACTAGCGTACTGACTAAAACATAATAGTCCCTTGCGTGCTATGTTGGCCCACAGGCGCGTGCTGAGTTGTCACGTCAGTCACACATCCAATGTAAACTTAAGCTAGCAAGTGATCCTGAGCCCCACGAGTTTTAGTTGCTAGCTAGTAGCGCGAATAAAACTTGCGTCGACATGTGGGCCTATTATGATCACGCTCCTAGCAGTATATAGACCACCATCGCCTGATTTTTTTTTTTAGGAAAAAGGCAAGAAAAAAATGAGGGGAGGAGAGAAGAGGGAAGAAGAGGAGAGGAAAGGGGGGATTTTCACACAAATTGGTTTAGGGTTTTTTTCACTAGGGTTTAGTGTGTTTGCACTAGCAGAAACTTATTTGCATACTATTGAATGATATTGTATGAGAGTTTGTGCATGTGTGTAAGGCCAATCTTACATTATAGGTAGAGGGTATGACATGTTGTTGAACTACCAAAAAAAAACTAACAAATTGGAATAGCTGACAGAATTTATGTACGAATTTTGAAAAAGTAAATATCATTTGCAACAAAAGATATCGTTTATATACAAGCAGACATAGTCTACTGTCTCCCCCCTCTTTGCCAAAGCTTAATACTCACACAGTGCGCTTCAACGTACTCTCTAGAGACTTCCAATGCTTTTGAATTTTATATCTTGATTCTGTTAGCCAGCTTCTTGAATGTCAGCATAACATGTTTGCTCTTGAAACGAGTATGAAAATTTATATCAAAGGTAATGAGAGCACCAATGGTTTGGCACATCCTTCCATGCTAGTGATGGGTCAGAGCCAACTCACATGTATTGATTGCACTCAGTTTGCCCCTATTTCGATCATGAATTAGACATAAACACTCACGGTCCTTCACAACTTAATTCTTCAATTTACTTAGAAATCATAACCAACTGTTGTTTTCCCCCTCAACGACTACATACGCTATTGGCAACAACTGATCATTGGCATGTCATAGTGGTTAGTAGAATGCACTCGTACTTCTTCGTCAAGAATGTGCCATCAATACAAAGCACATACCTCATATACTGAAATGATATGATGCACTGCTAGAGTGCTCAGAAGAATCGTCTCAACACTTTACAATTAAGTATGACAACATCATCTGAGTCGACAACTTGGGTGTTGATAATTTCAATGGCAGTGCCTGGATTGGTTTGAATAATCCATGCCTAGGTAATAAGTTGTACACCTCCACAAATATACCAAACAACTCCTTCAGCGCCTTCTATTTCATCCTTCACGCATGCTCATAGTTTATTTTATAGTCATACTTCTCTGCTAAATGTGCGATGATCTCCTTGGGTAACATAGCAATTTTCTGCTCGACAATTGAGAGAATAAGACTAAAAATAAAAGCGAATGTAATACTTCTATACTACCGTAACATGCCCTCCACTAGACATGTGTGGTCTACTACTCTAGTAACTTGGAAGAAAGATTCATCCTTCGGGCACATACCACGGGCAGTTATCAATTAGGTACTTGACACCAGATTTGACTTAACCACTCGAAATGGCCTGTTAATTGAAACAACCCATGTAGTGATGCTTTTTTTTTTTTGCATATTTCTTGCTCCTGAATAACTGCCCAAGTTATACGGCCTGTTCATTGAAAGACCATATCGAGTTTAGATCTCCAAGAACCATAGTTAAACTCAATGCAAATGCATCAGTCCAATCACTTAGAGGGCCAAACTTGTCTGTTGGTTCCTCGGGCGAGTCATACATTTTCTGATGGTTTAGTGTACTCGCTAAAATTCTCCTCTAACTTGAGTAGATCATCAGCTAAGTCTGATTGACAGTTGCGATAACCAATTCGAGATAGGAAACACCTTGCTAGGTTTGGGATATTGGTGTAAAAAGTCGACATGGCTCTCCTATTGCTGGCCCCCACACTACTACTGGCATATGTAGTACTGTTTTCCTCTACTATTGAATGGCAACCTTCTTAATTGACTATGGCAAAAATTTACACGTAAAACTTATTCCATTGCCAGGGTTCTTCACTATCCTCACAAATAAATCTCATGACTTGTCACCTTTCAACATTATGAGAATTGAACCATTTCCTTCTGGCAACCAACCCTCCACTCTAACATCGGCAATATTTAGTTGTAATAACTTTATCACCCACATTTTTAAATCCTTAAAATATATTGACAGTTGTTCTAAAATTTTGACCATAAACATGGGAATAAGCACGAATATCATCACCCGGTATGGAGCCATCATCGCTTCACTTTCATACAGGTTTTCTTATATGATCCATTACAAACTACATCATCTCTGTGGTACACACAAACCATATTGGATGGCTTCATAATCTAGTCAATGAAATTGACAGGTTATGAACCGACTTTAAAAAAAATGATTTACAGGGGGTTAAACTACAAAAAAAAATTGATTACCATATGTATCTAGAAAAATGTACTAAAAAATTTAATATATCTCATACATCGCATACCATCAAACTATATATCTATGGTCGACATCCTCATATCCTTAAATTTTCTTATCAACATGTCCAAAAATTTGATTTATGTGAATACATTAAAACCTAGGGTTCAATGAGATATTATTTACAAATTTCCTACTCTTAACATCTTGAAAACTATCAATCCTAAAGTCTAGGGTGATAAAAAATGTAAATTTTTCTATTATCTACAAGTTCTGGAAAACTACTAATCCTAAACCTTAAGGTGATGTAAAAATATAAATTTTTCTACTATCTACAAGTTCTGAAAAACTATCTATCTTAAACCTTAGGGTGACACAAAAATGTAGATTTTTCTACTATATACAAGTTTTGGAAAACTACCTGCCCTAAATCTTAAGATATGCAAAAATATAAATTTTTCTACTATCTGCAAGTTCAAATATTTTTACCTGAAAGTTCAACGACAAGATGGTGTGAAAATTCCCCCTTTCCTCTCCTCTTCTCCCCTCTATTTTTTTCTTGATTTTTTTCCAAAAAAAATTTGTCGCACATATGGCAATAGGTGGTTTATATATAGCTAGGAGTGTGACCAAACAGGGCTCACATGCCGATGTGGGTTTTAGTCACACTCCCGACCATCAACTAAAACCTACAGGGTGCTGGGCCCACTTGCTAACTCAAGTTTGTACTAAGTGTACGATGTGCAACTGAAAACTAACATGATAGTCTGGCACGTGCCCGAGGGCTAGCATGGATGCCACGTTTCAATCACTACCCCAATTAAGGCAAAAAATTCAATTTTTAATCGGACTAGCGACTGAAATCCAATTTTGAAATTTTTTCAATAATCGGGATATTTTTGAAATTTGCTTTTTTTAGTTGGTTATTCCAAAAAAAATTCTTAGATCCCATACAAATAAGTGAAGAACTAACCCTTTGAGAAGCTTTTTATCATTAAAAGAGAGTTGAATGTATAAAGTGTAGTTATCAAAATTTTCAAATGCAAAAGGCTTCTAATCACCGGGTCTCAATCATGTCACATGTTTCATGCTTGATAATGCTAGCACTTGGCCATTATGAAGATGGAGTAGGGAGCCTAAAAGTATGGTATTCATTACGAATAGTTAAAAATCTGAGCAAAAGTCCAATTTATTTTTATTTTTATTTTTATTTTTATTTTTTGCTTCAGAACATAACGAAAAGAAGTCCTCACAAGTGTTGCAATTCAAAGAGGGATTGAAATCCTGCATAATTACAATGAAGCCATATCAGTGACAACTGCCTCATGAAAAATCTCTTAATACCAAAATGCATAGGACAGTGCAGAGAGTGCAAATCTGTAATGTTATGCATGCATGACATAAATGAATTGCTATTGCCAGTAGACAGTTCATGCTCTTTTGTAAAGTTCCAATGATTACAGAGAAAAAAAGAATTTATAGGGACTTGTTGATCTTTCTGAGAAAATATGCCTTACCATAGCAAAGATATTTATCTAATGCCAAACATAAAAATATACTAAGCTTTGCACCATTGTCAGGTTTGCTTGGTGAAGTGCAGCACAAGAATTCTAATCACAAATAGGTGTCAGAAGTGCATACCATTCATTTGGGTCAGTCATCCTGCGAGAACCATAGGTCAGTCACAGGCCTACAAATATCGAATCAGCTCAATTGCATATTTTCCTTTCCTCGTAGTTAAGATCTCCCCAATCTAGAGAAAATAAGTAAATAACTTAAATAAATCAAGCATATTACTAATTGCTAGGTACATCGGGAACTCAAGGTTGCAAAGCAAAATGCACATCTTCAGTAGCATGCGCACATCTTTTATAGCATGCAATAAATAGTTCTAATATTATGCATTCACATATCATCTGATGGACTGATGCTGTCCCAGTCAGCAGAACAATACAGTTACTTTTGTCAAATATTTAACTAGAAATCTGCTCTAGTTAGTTGTGTGCAGTGCAGTCAAACTCTCAGAAGCACTATAGGCACGCGACTAGGTGCTCAGGCAAGGCGCAGCAAGGCAAAAACACCTCAACATGCACAAGGCGCATTGCCCAGAGCGACATCAAGAGCTTACATGTGGAAACTAGGTGCCAACAGCAATGTTCAAGGTTTGCAAGTCGTTCATCAAAGAAGGTGATAACTGATGGTTTTTTACCTCTAACCTCCCCATGCCACTGACAGAAACAATGTCTCCAGCCTTGAGGGTAAGTCCATTTTTCAAA
This sequence comes from Pharus latifolius, assembly GCA_019359835.1. NCBI lineage: Eukaryota > Viridiplantae > Streptophyta > Magnoliopsida > Poales > Poaceae > Pharus > Pharus latifolius. The sequence goes on from CM033319.1 coordinate 21,472,530, forward strand.
ACTGGTGACCAATTCACACGCACATCCCCAGAACTGAACAAACAAAAAGACATATAGATCAAGAAAACCGCTGCTCATTAAGCACTAAGAGGAAAATGCAGTCCACTGTCCAAGTTATAAGAAAAGAAATTCCACGTGCAACCATTGATAAAATATATAAAAAAAAAAAACACTTCCCTAAACCTAAAGTGTAAATTGATAGCTCAAAGTTCACACCTGATCATGCAAGCAAGCTTTGTTCGTGAGATTTTAAATCCTGCACTAGCCAGGGCATCAACCCGTAGTGATGATTCTACAGTTTTAAATGACTTGGTCCTGCAATTCAAGAGTAATGTTGAGTAGCTTGTCTTGGGATTTTTACAACAGAAAATTTGAGATACAGGGCATGACATATACAACAAGATATGATATTACATGTAAAGCTAACCTTGGTGGCTCGTATTCTAAAGCAAGCAAAGGAATCTGAGTGCATGAAACACCAACTTTCCCCACCTGCAGAGTAGTAAAATCCCATCGAAAAAGTGAGTCATAATTAAGCACTCACAATAGGACAGTGTCTCAAAGTTTGCAACAACCTTAACAATGCAAGCACAAGTAGTGATCAAAGTTCATGTGAGTGCAGATTTAAGTCAAAATATGGCAGAATAATATCAAGCAGGGAAGGCACATGATGTAACCACCAAAAAATTTTAGTACACAATGTGCCAAAATTTTCAAATGCACATGAGAATAAACCTTGAAGGAACACGGGGAAAATTATAATGTTGTGCTTACATGGCATCAAACTACATAAAGCTCAACCATGGGGATAAAATATCTCATATCCTTTCCATAATATGCATTGGCAAGTTAATATATATATAATCACAAGGCAATAGGATAAATTGTAAATTGTTTTACCACAATTTGGAGGAGCATTTACTTTTTCTAGTGTAGAAGTCAGATAGTCAACAAGCTCTGGAACAACAAGGACCTGAGCACCTCTTTCACCCTAACAAAAATGTGAAGAAACATCTCTGATAAGCTTTGGTCAAACAACAAGCAGAAAGAAAATGTTAAAAAAAAATTGCCAGAGCATTCAGAAATCTGGCCATTGGGAGCACAGACCTGCAAAAGTATATCTCCAACCTTCTCCCTTGTTATTCCTGTCCCAAGAATAGCACCGAGAAAATCACCATGAGAACAGGGTTCCAATCGAAAATTCCCTGATATTCTGGGGTTGACCTTATAGTCAGCTCATGTTAGACAAAAGAACAGTGATTAAAACATAAATTTGAGAAAACCTCAAAGCAGCAACTACATCTGGATTACTTGTCATAGAATCTGGATGTCCAACTGAAATTCGGCACCTCTCAGACTAGATTATATAAACAATAAACAAGAGACATTGAGTAACTGATGTCATTAAATTTTTCTACTAAACAAACTTGAAATTCACCTCTGGGTAGCCACCCTGAGCAACTGATTTGATCTCTGCTAACTTCTCAATTGCCAGCATAGCCTCCTTTATTACAGGTGGAGTAAGAAAATTAGTGTGGAAAACATCTCTTCTATGGGAAGCTCGTTCTGCCTGCAAGAGCTGGGTGTTAATATGAAATCAAACATTGCAAAAACAGCCATATTGACATCAACCTCCACACTGACCATGCTGCTAAGAAGCTCTAGTAAAGTCCGAAGGAACTAATCAATGACTTGTTACTGCAGTATTAACATGCAAACAAGTGGCACTGTATTGCATTTTGTTTCAACCAATATTGGACAAACAGTACTATGTATGATCATCAAACCCCAAAAACATTATAATTGGAATCTTATCTATTTTTTCTTCTAGTATTTCTATCTCAAGCTTATTATTACCATTTTCAAATCACCATTAACACAACTATCTCTCAAAAGGCTCAAATTTGGAGCTTTTTTTTTTATCTATAAAAGCACCAAGTTCATTAGTTGAAATGTTGTGTGCTTATGTTTGCAGGCTCCAAATAGACATTCTAAACAACAAAATCCCCCACGTTTGGTGATAAAGAAATTGATAGATGTAAAGTACAACTCCTTTTGGCACTTTTATGTATGTACTCAAACATGCTCCAAGAACTAAAGCTCCACTTACTCAAACACCTTTCAAGCATTTCATCAAACACAACATCTACAAGCTACACGCTTAAATACATGCATTGTTATAAGACAATTAAGCTCGATGAACACCTGATACAATGTTTTACATCAAGCTAAGCTCCCAAGCGTAGTTCTGTGCGTAGAAAGAGATAGAACTAGAATAAGAAAATAATTACCAAATCCAGAATGTTCCTGACTTCCTCGGCTACGCTCCTGTCCACGCTCCCCTTCACCGCCTGATCGCCCCCTGCGGCCGCAGCGACGGAGTGAGCTACGTGGCGCCGACCTGCGGAGTTGATGGCCAAGCCTTAGACCAAAGCCAAATCGAACCGAGTGTCCGTTCGAGCTTACCTTGAGAGAAGAAGTGGTATGGGGTGGGAACAGCAAGGCGGTGTAACGGGGCATGGAGGAGTCGCCGGAGAGGAGTCCCAAACGCCGCGGCGGCGGCGGCGGCCATCCTTCCTGGAAACCGACGAGGTCGCCTATTTCCGCTTTACTCCGTGGAGTTTTGAGCTTTTGGGTTCTATCCTGCGCCCGGATGGTGGTCATGGAGCCTGGACCGTCCGATGCACATGGAGATTTGTGCATTCATCATTTTAGAAGCAGTTTAGTTTGCCTCATCGCATTACATACTGCAGAAGAGTTCCCTTCAATCTAAATCTAAAAAGATCTTTTTCAGGAAAGTCATATAACAACATATTGTATTGTACTAGTGTTGTGTTTAGGCCTGCCATCCAAATTTAACTAGACTCAACTTAAGTTTAAAGAAAAGATCGAGTTCAGTGTAATCAGGGTTGACCGAACTTGAACCGAACTCAGTCACGAGCAAAACTCGAAAAAGTTCAAGTTTGCTAGATCGAGCTCGAAATAAGCCCCAACTCTATTATGGACTATGGTCCACTAGGTCAATTGATTATTTTAGATTGAAAATTGTCATCTATCTCAAAATTTAGACACATTTATACTTAACATATTAACATAACATAATGCAGGAATATGAACAATATATTATACAAAACTAGATGTTAACATAAATTTGTGCATAAAAAATTTTACATTATATAAAATTTCACACAAAACATTTAGATTGCAGCCCACAAAAATTTTGCATAGAAATCTATACACATGCACAGAATATTATGCTCATATGTCCATAAAGATTAGAGACCTGTACATGTGACGCACAAAGTTCAAATTGGATGAAATTTTGCACAAGACACTCATATTACAAGTCCTGAAACTTAGACCAAAATAAAGTTCACAACAACATATGCATTCAACTCATAAGTTCTAACACCTAATATGCTTGAAACTAAACAAATTCATGGAAGGCTCTTTCTGCTTACAAAAGTTCATGTCAGCCAAAAAACATTACAAGAGTAGGAGAGTCAAAAAACTTCAATAACATACAAGATATCCTTGACATCAAAAGCTTTGGAGAACAGGATAGCTACGAAGACATGAAAAGTCTAAGATTCTTCAACCTGTAATCTGGAACAAAACTTGAACCTGTAATGAAAAGCAACAAGTTTTGATTCAGGCATCACAAATTGTATAAAACAAGTTTTAGTATAACTATATAAGTATACAACAAGTTTTAGCATAAGTCAACAATGCTAGTTCTAGGTTTTTAACACAGCAATACAACTATAAAGATATTCATATGAAATTCATAGAGAAAGCTACAATGTGAAGTACAATGCACTAGCTTAACAATACTAGTTTTAGCACAGCAATACAGTGTACTAACTTAATAAAATGAAACCAAGGGCACATGATTCTAGTTTGATTAGATAATCAAAAAAAGAAAATATGATCATTAGCAAATAGCAATGTAACTAGATAAATTTCAAAATAAACACAATCTAATTTTTTTCACTTACTAATTACTGCCCACCGTTGAAGAAGTTGAAAGATCATCTTCAATCAAAGGAATTTTAAGAATTTCACCCTCCTAAACAACAAAAGTAAACAAAATCATAAATAACTCTTCTATTATTTGATATCAAATAGTGGCAACTCATAAAACTTACCAAATTATTTTGTTTTCGATAATTGCCTTTGATCCAACTAGATGTACACACTAAAGTTTGTACCATGGAAGGGGGGTAGAGAGCTATGAAAGTCATCAATTACTCTACCTCTAGCAATAAAAGTCGATTGCAATGAAACATTGTCAATTGGAATTGTAAGTACACCTTTGACCATCTTAGACACAATCGGATACTTGGATGTATTCATTTTCCACCACATAAACACATCAAATATCCTTTTATCACTAACCTTGATGGGGTCATCTAAGTATTGTGTAAATCTGACTTTGAGGTCGAGCAGCAGTAGTAGTTTTAATAAACTCATGAAATTGACTTGAAATTGGGACAATACTACTAGTACTACTAGATGCACCACAAAAAAAAAACTAGAGAAGATGATCCACAACTCTGTGAGGTTGATATGTTTTTCTTCTGCTCTTTTTCATAAATACTATATAACTCATTCAATGCTTTCTCAACAGACTCAAGTTTGCAAGGGAGATTAGCCTCAGAGTAAATGGAAGGAAAGGAGCATATAATCATACCCATCTTGTACCGAGGGTCAAGAACTGTACTAATTGCAGAGAAAGTGCCACACTTTGGGCCCCCAATACTTATCAAATTTAAGAAATATAACGGCTGCTAGTTCCTGCAAAAACATATTCCCATCTTGTGACACTTGAAATAACACCTTCTTGATATTGACAATTTCTGGAAAAACAATAGATTGGAGGTAGGGTAGGTTAGGTTAAACCAGAAAAAATTCTAGTATCTAAGTTTATAACGTACAACACATCTTTGATTTTTTCATATAAACCCCACTCCTCATCAAGTGACTACCTCTTATAATTAACATCTCCCGCTACATCAACTTCAATGACAACTCTAAAATAAAAAACTGTATCCAACTTCAATGGCAGCTCACACCTTCTTTGCATGATTCTACGAAGTTCACTGCATCCATGGTGGTGATATGCTCCACAACCATAGGGTTCATTAAATAAAGCATTTGCCTACCAAGAACTGAAGTTACAAACGAGAAACAACATATGTTCAATGAAGTAGGCATTGTCAAGATCAAGACAAGGAGTAACAAGTCACAACTACACCTAACATTCGGTATGCAGGAAACATCTGTTCCGTGACGGCGACGTCCTGGCCATCTCCTCAAGGACAGGCAAGCACTTCCCAAAGATATCTGTGACATAATCTATGGAGTTGGTCGTTTCTCCGGCAGGATGCAGCTTCACAGCAAAAACCACTCCACTTTGTCCTAAGACCAATAAAACCAACACAATAAAAAGTCAAACATCCAACAACTTCATAACTATGTGGTTAAAAGAGAAAAACAACATCAGAAGATAAGAATTCAATAGCATTAAGGTCTTGTTTGGTCGGGTTCCAACTCTGGGTTGGAGTTAGAGCATTTCGACCAAACAGGACAGTTTCAGTTGGTAACTTTTGAAGTCAAGATAAAATCAGAACCATTTTTACATTAGAGAGTCAGAATAAAGTTTGAGATGATCCAACTGCTTCAATTTGCAACTTTGCAATACATTCATAAAATTCAAAGAAATTATATAATCATACCGTTGGTTATAATTAATATCAAATTCTATGAATAGATCATAAAATTTTATTTGAAGCATAAAGTGGAAGAATCGAAACTTTTCTGCTAAATACTTCTAAAATTCCGGTGTTTATTTTATTTGGAGTTAGAATTAGATGATCTCAACTTCTCTGTGATTGAAATCAGAGTCAAAACTTGACTGAACAAGACCTAACAGTGGTATTTGACCCAAGAGCCAGCCAAGTTTGGTCTAACCATTAATGCTCTCCATCCCTTAGTGTTTGGAAGATACTTAAGAAACAACCAACTCAATGGACATCAAGCGGTTGACAAATGACACCTTAACCAACGGCGCGCTAGTTATGAGTTGACAGATGCTGACACACAGCAACTCAACAAACAAACAAGCAAAGCTGCAAGCCTGCAAGACATGCAAGTACGTAAAACCTGCTACCTCTAACTCGTACTCACATCAAGAAACAGCTAAAAAGAACCAACATGCGTACTAGCGAGCTTGATCTTTTCCGGGCTACTGTTGTCCGTGAGGTACAAAATCATGAGCGGCGCGAAGCTGCTCCCGGGCGACAGCGCTTTCAAGATCTCCTCCCTGTACGCCACCGCGCACGCCGTCGTGGTCACCGGCGGCTTCAGGTCATCACGATGGCCCTCCCGAAATGCCTCGCGCTGACACATGGCCACCACCCACCTCTCTCGGAGGCATTACGCCAAACACTTGACGTGCAGATCAAAAAGCATCCTGGAAGTCAGATCAAAGAACAGGCCCACCTGTGGGGAAGCACGGCAGTAGGACGTCGCCATTGCGGAGGTGGAGGTGTCAGTCGTCGGGGCGCGTGATGGTGAGGTGCTGCGGCGAAGCGGACATGGCGGGGGCTGTCGGGTTAGGGCGGGAAGACACGTGGATCCGAACCCGGTAAGAAGGCGACGGCCGGAGGAAGGAGAGGGAAGGTTTCGGATTCGGGTGCGTGGAGACGGTGATGACGGCGGCGACCTGCGGGACTTTTTTTTGCTGGCGAGCGATGCGTGGAGCAGCAGGTGGTGGAGTTCGGGTCTCGAACTGCTTTGGATCCGATAAGGCTCCGGTAGTGGCTTATTGGGCTTTGTTCGGATTTGGACTTTTGGACGTGCCTGCTTGAGCTGCTCCCGTTTCGTTGGAGCGGGTCCACCGGACGGGCCAGTTGACAGCGATTGGTGAACAAGTTGTGCATAGAGACTTTTCAAGACAGCCAACTACAGGGACTGTGGGTGGGCCCAAAATGTCAACTAACCTTTCCTTTCTTAATCCAAATCTCAGTTGTACTTGACTGACTACTTGTACATTTTCTTCTTAAAGGATCAGCCGGGATGTAAGAACAGGGAGTGGAAAATGGATATTTTTTTTTTAAAGGCGGGCTAGTCGAATCGGAATTTTTTAAGTTGGGATATGTTCAAAACAAATTTGATAATTGTAAAATAATTTCTTGTTAAAATTAAGAACAGTGAAAGTCGAAATTGAAGTAAAATTAGATTTTACTTGGAAAGTTGGATGGTTTAGGAATTAAAGTGATTTGAATACTTATAAATTGAGATTTGAGATCTACCTGGTAAATATAAAAGATTTGGAAAATAGGCTCAAAGTCGTTTTTCTGCCCTTCTAAATCGGGCTCAAGTCAAACTAATTTTTGGATCAAAGTCAAAATATAACTTACTAGCCACAACCTTGTCATACATCCGTTCTAAGATTTTTTTTTTTACAAAAAAACCCATGCTTCGTTCGTGATCCTACCATAACAACACGAGGATATGGTTGCCTTACGAAACAGGCCGTGGACCATGTGCCAATTTAGACTCTACAGTCTACACATCACACATGAACATGGCAGACTAAAAAACCATTCGTCTCAGGCTCTCCTCGCCAAAATGCTTATGTAATCCTAGTCATCTCCAATAATTGACCAATGCATACAACACACCGAAGCTATAGCATCAGCATGTGCTCCACGTAAACTTTGCTCGCTTAATTACTTTTTTAGGCCAAAGAACCAAAAAAAAAAGGAGAGATTTTTATTCCCATCTTTTTCACGTACAACACACGCAGGGGAGGCAAAAGAAGAAAGTTTGCTCGATCTAACATTCTTCACACAATTCCACCACGAGGCAGCGCCTTTTCTTTCCCCATCTTGTTTTGCCTCCATGTTCTTCATTTGGTCTGCTTCGCAGCATCTGCTTAATTAGGCCTTTCCTTCTTATTGGGTAAGTAAATTAAATGAGATCATTTCTTGATATAATTGTGTGAGTTTAATTCTTCTTTGATCTGGATATCCCTTGCGTGAAGGAGTGTGGTGTGGAAAGGAGTTTTGAATTCCAAGTTTCCAACTGCTTTGGATTGACGTATCTTGCACCCCCTTTATTTTGATGGTCTCTGCACGTCTCTGTATATTTCGCTTGGCAGGCACGGTTTATTTGTAGTTCGGTTCATCCTTTTTCTATTATAAAACCGTCGGTTTGGTCAATTGGAGCAATTTTTATCTATTCTTTACACTTGTTGGTAGATTTGCAATGCAAAGGAACAATTTTTATGATTCTTGTCTTGCTGAATTTTATTGATTTTAGGTGTTTGCTCTTGAGTTGATTCCGGAGGAGGAGGCTGTTGATCAAATCTGATCAAGTTGCATCGAATTCGAGCAATCGAGCAGGTTGCAAGCATTAGGAGATTCCAAATCCATCAAGAAGTACTTAAATGTGGCGTCTGTTCAATGGGTTGTGGGGGATTTTAGGATCCGGATATTTCTCATCTAGGTTCCTCTAATTCTGTCCTTGTTGCAGCACCATAATCTCTTCTTGTATTGGGATCTGGTTAGTTTCGGATTTGGTGGAGATGGATGATGAGGATTACTCGTGGGTGCGGCGAACCAGGTTCTCGCACACCGTCGTCCGGTGGAGCTCCGGTAGAGAGCAGTTTGGAGCATTCGTCGAGCAGTTTAACCGCGGCGTAGCGATGAAGCAGAAAGGATCCAATTCTCAGTTCAAACTTCATGGCCTGAATTTAGAACCAAGGGCGAAAATGTCAGCCTCAAACTCCACGAATTTGTGGATTACGAAGGCGAAATCTTTGCCTGCCCGGTCAGAACTGAAGCCGAAGGATTTCAATTCAGACGCCAGAATGAGGCAACAGGGAAAGTTCAGTGATCATCCATTGCAAGAAGCATCATCCAAGCAGGATGTCAAAGCTGGGAGGAAAGGATACAACCTTAGCCTGGATATTACTCATCGACCTGTGGTTCTGAGACCGAAGGATGAAAGTTCGGAAACACATGAATTTTCATTTTATCCTAATGAGCAAAGTTTGAGACTACAAAGAGTATGTTCTAGTCCTGCTCCTTTCCATCCAACGACGACAATGCCGGTTGGTGATTCCATGACACGCAGTTCTTCTGTTAAGGTTATCGGCGATCGGCCAAAACCGAAGCAGAGGGCGAAATCCCCTGTTCCCACTCGCGTCATACCTGATGTGTTTAAAGAAGCAAAATCTGCCAGCAAGAGGTTCTCTACGCCACCACGCAGGAAATCTACTTCTCCACGAGGGCGAGATACTAGTCCTCCTTTTGCCTTCCCTTCAACGAAGGCATTTGGCAAGCTGAAAAATAAGAAGGATTACTTTGATAATGGAAGGGCCAAGGTAGTAGCACTGGAAGTACTTGAGAAATGGACCGTTGATCGCTCGCAATTGCTCATTGGACATAGATTTGCATCCGGGGCTCACAGTCGTTTGTTCCATGGAATCTACAAGGAGCAACCTGTTGCTGTTAAATTTATCAGACAACCTGATGATGATGAGGATGCTGAGCTGGCTGCTCAGCTTGAGAAGCAGTTCAACACGGAGGTTACCATTCTGTCCCACCTTGATCATCGTAATGTCATTAAGGTAACCGTACGAATTTCTATGTCAAAATCTTCTACAATGTTGTTATAGATCTGCATTGGCTGTGAATTAGCATGTTCTTCCATGGATGTAGTTGTGATCACCACTCTTCACTGTGTGATTGTGCTTTTCTATTTATTTTTTGGAACTGTTCGTATCTGTATCAAGTATCAGTTCGCGGTTCGTCTAAGTCAGCAATCAAGCAAGCTGAAATAATTGATGCAATCTGTAAGATTGCATACAGATTGCATCAGCACAGAAATAATTTAACCTATAACTTATTGTTTCTATAGTTTTCTTGCTATCAATGAACTTGAGTACTTTCCCAAAGGACTAGTGTCAGATCAATGCCAAGTATTTTACCCACAAGTATAAGATAATAAGCTCAAGATTTAAGTAATAAATACGGAAGCATTTGGTTACTGCTGTACTTTTGATGTTATTTTGTAGGTGTCTTGATTTGTATGTACACTGAAAATTTAGAAATGCAAAACTAAGCATTTGTAAGGTATTACTATCTAAGCTAATGTTATCATGCTAGTGAGAATTCACCATCTTGCTTCTTTGTATCTCATCTAATTTGTCATAACAAAGGGATCTTTAATTCATTTTCATGGTTTTTTTATGTAGCTGGTTGGAGCATGTAGTAGTCCACCAGTCTTTTGTGTCATCACTGAGTTCCTGTCTGGGGGTTCTTTAAGAACATTTTTGCACAAGATGGAGCACAAGTCTCTTCCTTTAGAGAAGATTATTTCAATTGGCTTAGATATTGCACATGGTATGGAATACATTCACTCTCAAGGAGTTATCCATCGTGATGTGAAACCCGAGAACATCATATTTGATGGCGAACTTTGTGCAAAGATTGTTGATTTTGGAGTAGCTTGCAAAGAAGCAGACACTGACACATCGGCAGATGACCCTGGGACTTACAGATGGATGGCACCAGAGATGATTAAACACAAGCCCTGTGGTAGGAAAGTTGATGTGTACAGCTTTGGCTTGCTCTTATGGGAAATGGTTACCGGTTCATTACCTTATGAAGAGATGACTCCAATCCAGGCAGCTTTCGCTGTTGTTGATAAGGTATTGCGTGGCCAACTTTTCACAAGTACATACAAATAATTGTCTTGCGGTAATGAACTTTTCGGACAAGACAATGACAAACATAAATTTCCATTTTCAGAATGTGAGACCGGCTATTCCTCGAAGCTGCTCAGCGCCGTTACGTCTTTTAATTGAGCAATGCTGGGCTTTGCAACCAGACAAGAGGCCGGAGTTTTGGCAAATAGTTAAAGTATTGCAGAAGTTTAAAAGAGTTCTAGACAGAGATGGAACACTCGACAATGTTCCGAGCTCAAATAGCCAGGAGGTTCATGATCACAAGAATTGGCTGGCCCACTGGATCCAAAAGCTCAAACATAGCCAACCTGACTTCTCTGGACCTCCACCACCAAAACTGTTGTAACTATACGCCTCATCTTTTCCTTTCCAATTCGTGTTATTCTAATAGGTCTCAGCCTGTAATTTATCAGAATTTTCAGATCAGTATATAACACAAGAAAAAACACTAATTTTGCTTCAGAGTTGTACAGCACAGTGAACACTTGATTGGTTTGCAGAGGAATTCTCTCCCTCTTCTTTTGCCTATTGATTGGTGCGTCGGACCAAATTTTGTTGTGAAAATTTTACTATATACTAGTATATTATGGTATCATTTGTTATTTATTATTATAAAAATATGATTTTATTGAATACCCCATATTTAGATGTTAATTTGTTGTATACTGCTTTCTCAATTAACATAACCATTTTTTAGGATTTGAAAAGAGATTTTTATGCTAAATGACTATTTTACTACTGGAACATATTGAGGTGGATATGAATAAGTGTAGATTGGTTTGATCTAATTATTTTGAATCTGCTTAGTTTAAGTACTAGTATCTCGAATCATAGAATCGTGCAAGGAGTCCAAATGGAATGTTGGATACAAGAGAAAGAGGGAATAACAATAATCGATCAGTACAAACTGATTTATATTCACCTCAATAGATCAAAACAATAAAATTGTTATTTAACATGAAATATCTCTCTAAATATTAAAAAAATAATAGGCATGACTAAAGTACTTATAACTTTTACATATAAAAAATTTTCTAAAATAATGCGACAAACTAAAAAATTGATGCAACCTAAAAAAATAATACAATTTAAAATAAGAAAAATATGACAATCTAAAAAAAATATAACTTAAAATAAGAAAATACGGCAACCTAAAAAAATATGACAATGCAAAATAAGAAAATATGACAAATTTAAAAAAATATGACAACCTAAACTAAGAAAATGACAACATAAAAAAAAGTGACAACTTCATATAAGAAAATGTAATACTCCAAAATTTATTGGATCATTTGATAACTATTGAATAAATATCTATCGCCTGACATCAAAAGTGAGAATAAATAAACTAAAAAATATTTTTTTAAAGCCATTCTGAAAAATAGTTATTTTGATAAAAAAAAAGTTATATATAGCAAATTAACACCTAATCACGATAATACTCAGTAAAATCATACTTTTATAATGATAAATAGTAAATACCACTTTAATGCAGGGGTACATAACTAATTTTCCCAATTTTGTCTCTGGGATTATGTTTCTGCTTTATGCTTGAATATGCCATTCAATATTACAAAGGACAAATTCATGGAGCCCTTGGTTAGTTTTAATATCAATTAAATTATTCGTTATAGTGCGATATATTGCAATATTTCTCATTCCAGTTGTCTTGAAATATTTCTTTAAACCTCTATTATGAAAGTCTAATATTTTGTTTATACTGCCATGCATAAAAAGTTCAGAACTTGAAATTTTCTTTTGCTGGAAAAATTCTTCTCCTCATGCACCCAAGCAGGAAGCTTGCAATAAGAAATAACCAGGGTTCTGCTTTTCTCTTAACATCCCCTCCAAAGCCCATAATAATTCTGCAGTATCATACGGCACCTCCCGTTTTTAACGAGTTAAAGGTACCAATTTAGCTATTCGGCTCTATCGGTTCTGATTTCTGAATCCTTAAAGCCTGAATACATTCTATCGAACTTTTTCTCGTCACACGACCTCCACCGCGGTCCGGTCGAAGTCGACGGTCAGCAGGGACGCCCTGAACTTGGCCTGCTTCTCCGGCGAGCCGACGGCCACGGCGACAGGAGCACCCGGCGCGGCCCGCTCCGTAGTGCCGAGCCACTTGGACTGCATGTACTTGTGCTTCCTCCACGGGCCCATGTGCATGTTGTTGTCCTTCATGCACTGCTTCGCCGCGGCGCACATGACCTTCACCACGCTCCTCAGCCTCTCCGACTTGCCTACGAACACCTCCGGCAACGCCGCCACCAGCGCGTTGTACTCCGCGCTGCCGCGCGCCACCTCGAACTCGGCACGGAAGCTGAGCTCGACCACCATCCTCACTACCTTGCCGCTTCTCGTCTGCACGACCACGTCGACGTACGTGTGTTCCCCTGTGGACCAATGGATTTGCACGTTTCAGAAAACGTCAATGTCTATGAGGCATCTGTGCTTCAATTTACGAGTTTATAAGATCTGCCAAACACAGCATGCGAAAGTTGGGATGCAGAATGGGCGCTGAAAATTAGGATATCTTGTGCAGGTTTTGGATAGTTTTTGAGCAAGCGTGGTGCAATTCCTTTGGACGGGGAATTGATGTGTACCTGACAATTAAGTTGGAGGTGGAGTGCCGTTTCAGGTTCACATCAGAAAAGTTTGGACCTATTAAACCTAGAAACGCGAGAGAAAGTGACATGTTCTTGTCATCTGGCTTTCGCGTGTGTGCATCAAATTTGCAGTTTCTGTTTGTTAGAGGATTTCCATATGCACCATGTGACTTTACAAAGTTGCAAGATTTGTTACCCATTTAGAGACAAAGACAACTTCTTTAAAAAATGCTAAGCATCTAATTAGCTTTAACTAATTAAAAGATATATAGTGGGATCCATAATCCATTTCTTATTCTATGTGGGTTCTATTGGGAATATGCTTCTGTTCACACAAAGAATTCCTTGTGTGTGACAGTGAGCATAGTAATTAACCTATTGAACGGCTAGTCACCACTCACCAAACAAGAAAGTAAACATTCTACTTGCTGTCTACCAGTAGAAAAAGTGCAGAAAGTGCAAATCTGGACTGAAAGGCCCTCGGATTTGTCTTTTTTTTTTTAATCTTTTCACCCTGCCTAGCCTATACATGTGCATGCTAGGTCCACTTGTTTCGGTGACCAGGTACACGTTCGGCCACACGAGCATATACATGCAACTTTTGATTTCTTGTGAATTAAGTGTTTAACTTTTAATCAGTTAATCAGCTACCTGACGGGATGTCCGGTGAGCGCGTCCACTTGGACTTGCAGAGAGCACTGTTGTATCCGGCGTCGCGCAGCCGCTCCGCGACGTGCCGGAGCATGCAGCTCCGGCAGTCCCCAGCAGTCGCCGCCGCCCGCCTCGTGCAGCAGCAGGCAACGGCCGCGGAGCTCACCGTCTGCATGGCCGCCTCCGTGTCCACCCGTATCCTGCTCTCGGCCGAGCTGATCTTGGCCAAGGCCTCCTGTATCATCCACATCCATGCACGCATCTCTCAACACCACAAGACTATTACCAGGCTAGGCTAGGGTAAGCCAACGCAACAAGTAATGCACAAACTAATCCAAACACCAGCCACTGACCCTGCTATTAATATCTCCAGTTGCCACAACTGATTGGACCCAAACAAAATTATGACCGTATTAAGGAAAATTAATTAATCTCTTCATCAACACAACAGTAATGATTGATAAACAAAGAGAGGAACATTGCTTACATGCAGCTTGGAGTGCTGGGTCTGCCAGAAGGCCTTGCTCTCGTTGGCGCCGCCGCCGCTCGACCCCTCGTCGTCGTCGTCGTCGCCGCCATTCTCCGGCCATCTCTCCGTCTCGGCCTCCTCGAAGAAGCCCAATATCATGTTTGACAAGCTCGTCTCGTTGCCGATCACCTCCTCCAAGACCATTTTTATTGAGTTTTTTTGGGTTTCTTGGCTCCTTAATCTCCACAAAACAAAACTAATCCTGCAAGGTTCGGTCAGTGGATGCTTTCCGGCTCCGTGGACAGGGGAGCTATATATAACGGAAACGATGGGGACGTGGCGAGTGGGCAGTGGTCGCTACGGCTGGTCTGGGTCCACCTCGTTTGGATGAGGTGATGTGAGATGGAAATAGGACCCACCTACCTTTCGGGACACGGGAACAGCACGGATCCACGTCAGGTACTGCTGGTAAGGATTCTATGTGCGCAGTGTGCAGCCGTTGTGCATTCTTGTGTCTAACCCCACAAACGAACACAGAAACTGTTCTTGAGTTTGACATATCACTGTTTGATTCGTGATAAGTTAAACCATATTTGTTTGTATAAGTGAGAGACCACTTGTCAAAAGAAAATATCAATGATAAGCTCAAGTTTAGAACTCTAGATAACTATTAACCTTTTTTTAAAAGAATATCTTATGATGTTTTGAGTGAATAATAATTTTGAATTTACTTCTATTATAGTGTTTTTTTTTAAAATTCGATTACAGTGTATCTTGAACACAAAAAAGGATAAACCCACACAAATATTAATGTTTTAAAGGATATCTCAAGTTATATGGTTAAATTTGATATCTAGAATTCGACAATAGATTGATGATAATTAGTTGTGCTATTGTGTATTTTTTTTCACCTGCAAAATTTTAATATTCATATTCATCTTTGCTATAAGATGGCAGATTGAATAGCAAGTATCCCTATGCAATGCTAGCTTAAAAGTAGTTGAAATGTGCTTTAAAAATTTGTTGAAAATTGCAACCATTCATTGAAATGTTGAGGCTCAAACACCAAGCACAGCCTCCTTGACAGCAAAATGTGTTCGTGTGTAAAGGGATCATGAGAAAAGGAGATAATATGCTAAAAATCAAAATGCACAATGAAAGAAACATGTTAATTTTCAACGGGTTCTATAATTAGATTAACAGTCTACTGTAGTTAATACTCTTGAAGAAATAAGAGTTTCAAATAATATCTAAAATAGAATATTCTAGAGCACATTATTTTCCTTCCATTATATTTTTGAACAGCACCAAGGAGGGGTATTAAAAAATGGAAATGCTATCAAATTAGATGGATGTCCCACTTTGTTCTCTTGGGAATTACTCTTAAAGATTTACAACGATAATTGGTAGTTTGGGGCCGTTGATATGCTTTATATTCTCTAACCAAAAGAGTGTTTCAAAAGAAAATTTAAAAATATGAAACACGATTAATTTCTAAATTATCAACCGATTATAATTCAATCAATATAGTGTGGTAGTTATGTTGTTTAGTTACATATCAAAGTTAGGGTCCTTTATTGATAATTCGTGGATGTTTTTTGAGATTTGATCAAGTGGCTTTGATATTTCCTACAATATATAGTTTGTTGAATTGTTTTGCACAACACAAAGGCACACACAAGGCCACATAATCCCAGCCAAAGGTGATCCGACAGAACCAACACCCACCTCGCGGCCCCGTTCGTGTGACCGTGTCCAGTGCTCCAATAATTCCATGATGGGTCCTATGCCACGCTGTATCACTAGTTTAGGCGCTGCTGCTGGGTTACAGTTACTCGCGGTGATGCTATCGGGACAATGCCGTCGGGCCACTGTTGGGGCTAGATATTGGCGTTAATCTTATTAGTGGCACATTCAAGCATTTCACATATCACATCACTCCCCCAATCCTTTCATGTCCACTCTAATTATGGAGCCACCTGCATAGTCCCCATCTTGGAGTTTGGGATAAAGATGATTTAATGGGGTTCGTTTTAGAAGAGAGAATGTCCTGTATAAGAAAGAATCAGAGAAAAAAAATGTGCTATTTTATTTTAAGCTGACTTAAAATATTGCTTAAACTAGGATGAAAGCGACTTAAATCGAGGTAAGCCGGCTAAAAAAAACAATTGAAACCAACTTAAAAAAATTAAATTGACTTAGAACGATTAAAATGCTAAAAGTTAACTTTTTTATTGACTGATGAATTCCATAATTTCTTAGACCCCTTTGCTAGTTAAATGGGTTGGAAGGCTATAAGTGTAGGTGTATGGCGTAAGATAGCATGGCCCACACCTGTACCCCGTCTTAACTACTTTAAATGCTAGGTCCCACAAGCATAAAACTTTCTCTCTTCTATAATGCATACGTGGATGCATCACACCAACCAATCGTCCATGTTGTTTGATTAAAGTTTGATTCAACTCAACCTGATTTAAATATGATGAATCAACCTAGTTAGTGAAATTTAACAAGCCACGTTTAAAACTTGAGATAGAGGTTTTTAAAATTTTGAAGGATCTCAATACGAGTCTATTTTGACTGAGAGTTGGGCGGACCTCAACTTGGCATGAATATAATTAGAACTGTCTGACCTTGGATGAGTTTGGTCTTGTCTGACCGGGTCCGAGATTAGGATTGAGCTTGAACTACCTACACTCGGTCCAAGACCTCTAAAATCAAAAAAATCTGACTTGAATTTGGTCCAATCTAATTTTTGAATTTCATTCAAATAAATCTACTTGATCTAATATATTGGATTTGAGTTGAACCACACTCAAATCAATTAGAAGAACCCGAGTTTTTTACCGCTCCGATTTACAGTCTCTGAATTCAAACATACTCAGACGGTCAGACCTAGTCCCAACGCAGCGTGACGCGAGTAAGTGATGCCGTTCCACTACCACAACGTACCGGTTATTGCACCGGGTGCCCTTCCCGCGGTACGCTCACTCGCGGAGTCGCAGATATGCTTCGCATCCGCCTATGGCATGTGGCGCCTCCCCGACTACAATTTACTTCGTCAACTGACGCCCACGTGTATTTATGCTGTATCGAATAGATGAGCCTAATAACTTTGTGTTACCTCGAACAAAAATGAACATAATAATCGTGTTTGTTTAGGAGATCAAATAATATCATTGATAAATAAGATGGGCTAATCTGTTAAACTATATGCAGTGACGCACCTACTAAAAAAAAATTCAGAACTCTAGCTAGCGGTACATAATATTTTGTCCCTTTAATGACCACAGTGCTGCTTTAATCCACCTTCTATGTGAGAGTTTTCTTTCGTATTTTTTATAAAGGAAATGCTAAACAACGCCATACCTCGCACCTCATCTTAAAGGCACACGAACTGAATCGTTGGATCATTTCCGCATTGACGGTTTTAATTTGGTCTTACTTGACAAATTATTTAACAAACCATATATAGAAGAGCTTATGATACTTTTCCACATCCGAGCATTAGCTCAGTCGTTGGGGTGTACACTAACAATTTGCGGGTCACAGGTTAAAGATTTGCTTGTGTCATATGATTTTTTATTTTTTAATTAATAAAATTTAAATATAACAAATCAACAAACCTTCATATTGCATGACTTATGTTAACTTCTCCTTTCTATAATGTTTTTTCTTCAAAAAAGCAATATTAGTATTTGTTCCGGGGAAAGTCTAATAAATGAGATCCGAATTTGCTTTAAATCGACAATCTTTCATATTGTATAAGACATGTTAATCTCTACCTTTCTACAGTACTTTTTTTTTTCTTGTTCTATTAGTCTTTTTTTTTTTTGAGGAAAGCCTAATAAACGAGATTTGAAGTTGCTTGTAAGTGAGTAGATTTTAATTAATGTTTAAAAAGATTTTCACATAGCTCATTGGGTGAGTTGAATTGAGAAACTTGAGTGAGCTAAAACATGTATATAGGCATACCAATAAATTAACAACTAAAAAAATCATTCGAGTGTAACTTGTTTAAAACTTACACAAGTTTCAGCACCAATCCTTGAAACCAGTTCCCAGATGAAACTTAAGTGAATTTTGGCGAAGGTGTATGAAATTCATGCATGTTTCATGGATTTTGGCGAATTTATTTTCCAAATAACCCCAAAAAAAAAATAAATTACAAAACTAACCCCTAACTTTTAAATTTTACAAAAATAGCTCTCTGTCGCGAACCGGGCCGCGCGACTGATCTTCAGTCGCTAGCCCAGCTAGCGACTGATGACGTGGCACGGCCCAACGCTCCACTGGTCCAGTTTGCGTGCCACGTATGCTTTCAGTCGCTAGCCCGACTAGCAACTAAAAAGATATAAAACTATGCCATACCAATAAATTACAAAAATTGGTTGTAGTCTATTTGGTTAAGACACTCTCTTTCTCCGAAGAGACCACGGTTCGAATCCCACCTCCACGAATATTTTTTCAATTTTTAGTCGCTAGCTGGGCTAGCGACTGAAGATCAGTCGCGTGGCCCGTTCGCGATAAAGGGCCATTTTTGCAAAATTTAAAAGTTAGGGATTAGTTTTGGAATTTATTTTTTTTAACAGGTTATTTGGAAAAAAAAATCGATTTTGGCGAAGATGTATGAAACCTACATATGTTTCATCATATGTAATTATATTTTACAATAGACAAATATAACTAACACTAGCGTTCCCAAATACATATGAACTAAAAAAGCTTAAAGGTAAACCTCAAGAAACTTGGTTTGATTTCAACAAAAATTATTGAAACATATATATATTTCAACAAAAATTCGTGAAACATGTTTCAATTCCTAAAAAAACACATGAAACTTGAATGGATTTCGATGAAAATACATAAAATTCATGCATGTTTTATCATATATATTCATATTTCATAATAGACAAATATAACTTGCACGAGCATTATTAAGTGCATATGAAACCTGGAAAACTTTCAAAGTAGACTCACAAAATTTAGTCAAGTTTCAACACAAATCTACAAAACCTATGTTGACTCAGACAAAGAACACACAAAATTTGAATAGATGTCGATGAAAATGCATTAAAGACACACATGTTTGATCATATATACTTATATTTTTTGGTAGATAAATATAAACTGCACGAGCGTTGCCAAGTATATTTGAAACATACAAAAGTTACAAGATAGACCCCCCAAAAACTCCTGGTTTCAACAAAAATTATTAAAACTTACATATGTTCCAATTTTGACAAAGAACTAGAAACTTGAGTGTATTTCAATGAAGATGCATTAATCCACACAGGTTTCATCTCATATGCCCGTGTACGAGTGTTGCTAATTACATATAAAATCTAGAAAGTTTTAAGATGGACTCATGAAACCTGGTTGGGTTTCAACTAACATCATTGAAACCTACACAAGTTTTACCACAAATCCATGAAACATGTTTACATTCTTAAAAAAAAAATGAAATTTGAGTGTATTTTGGCAAAGATGCATAAAATCTAGGGGTGGAAACAGAGCCGAGTCGGGTCGGGTTCAACCCGGCTCCGGATCCGGACAGAGCCAGATGCAGATATGAAAACTCGGATCCGATCCGGGTTCGGATGCGGATGCGGAGTTGGGTTTCACTAAAATATACCAGATACGGATGTGGATATGGGTTAAACCCAGATCCGTATAACTCCTCTCCCACCTCCGCTCCATCGCGGCCTCCTTGGCTCCTCTTCGCCTCACCGCCACCGCCGCCTCCTCGCCTCGTCGTTGTCGTCGCCGCCGCCTCCTAGCCTTGGCCCTTCATCGCTGCCACACCCACCACCTCCTCTCCTCCTCGCCTCGCCGCTGCTGCCGCCTCCTCGCCTCACTGTCACCGCCGCCTCCTCGCCACCGTTGCCGCCTCCTCACCTCGCCACCGCCACCCTCCTCGCCTCGGCCCTCCGTCGTCGCCACCTCCTCGCCGCCACCACCGCCTCCTCGCTTAGGCCCTCCGTCACCGCCACACCCACCTCGTCCTCCCCTCCTCGCCTCGCCGCCGCCGCCGCCTCCTCCTCGCCTCTCCACGGCAGCCCTCCCCTTCCTCCCCCCGCACTGTCACCTTTCCTCCTCCGACAACAACACCGCCTCGCCCCCCATCGCCACCCCATCACCTCCTCCGCCGGTAGCTGCCAACTTCCCAAACAAAGGTATGAATTTCAACTTTCAAGTGCTCGACCAAATGCCTCATCCCAAAGATCATACCTATCCACCTTCTCATACACACAGTCTCTTTACTTGGGGAAATCATATAGTTCAATCACACGCACGACGCACATCACCTGCTCGACCAAATGCGTCAAAGTAGAAACACCATTCCACGTGCGCGCCGCTCGCTCCCCCAACCAAATGACACATCCAGAACAATACATTTGCACATGTGCACTACCTGCTCGTCCAAATGTCGTGCCCAGAAACAATGCGCTTGCACGCGTGTGCAATGCCTGTGCTTCAAATGTTCATACCAAGACAACATTTTGCGTGTCTAAAGGAAGCTATATTCTTGATATGTTCTTGACATTGTCTCTAGAATCATCATTATATTAGTGAGTGTATATCCTCAGGCTCAAAAGTTTTCAGAGCTGCACTTACACATGCATATGTCAATGGCACTTATTATTATGTTATTCTTGTTTGTTTTTGTATCATAATCATATTCATTTTGCATATATCCGTGTCCGTATCCGCTCTGAATCCGTTTAATATCTATGTCCGTATCTACAAAATATCCGCTCCGTATCTGTTTTTTTCAATTTGTATCCGCATCCGTATCCGGAAGAAATATGCGGATGCGGACCCGAACCCGACCCATTTCCACCCCTAATAAAATCTACATATATTTCATCATATATACTTATATTTCACGATAAACAAATATAACTAGCATGAGTATTGTCAACTATATATAAAACATAAGGAAATTTCAACGTAAATCTATAAAATCAAATCGAATTTTTTTTAAAAAAAATTGAACCCTACACAGGTTTCAACATAAATACATATGTAAAAAATGCATAAACTTTTTTGAAAAAACATGCCAGGGAATGAAACATTGGTCGCCTGTGTGAAGCTGCTATGCCTAAATTTTTCTTCAATAATGTCATGTTGCCAGGTGTTGAATTTGGGTGGTTCATATGAAACCTGCTACTACTCACCACCACACAGCAAACACACTTTGTGTTTTAAAAGATAAGATAATGTTATAAGAATTGTGTTAGGGAAGCGAACGGGACAAGGCACGTGAAGTGGACCAGAAGATGTGCCGTCAAACGCCCACATATGGTATAATGTACTGTAGCTGCTCCTTCTTTGTAATGATTATTTAGATGGCCATCTAAATAAGGAGGTAACCGAAAATACTGTTCACCCGAGAGAATCCATATACACATCCCGTTTTAGGTTTCGGCGGCGGCTCCAACAGCCGACGCATCCCGAGCCCGGTCGATACAGATGCTACAGCGGCTCCCCAAATGTCGGCATTCTCTCTCCGGTTGGTATCCTCTCCCCACTCGCCGCCGCCCCCAACAGAATTTTGTTCGCGCGGGTGTGTGCAGCTTGCAGAGGCGAAGTCTGCCGTGGAAGGGCTGGCTCCGGTGCGTCGTCCCCGTCGGCGGCGTGGACCGGGCGCAAGGATCTTGCGACAGAGGGGTTGGAGCGTTACCGCGCGGCCGCCGGCGAGGAAGCGTGTGCAAGGACAGCTGGAGGAGGGTGCCTTCCCACCGGATCTGGATCCCCCTGCGCCGCCGACGCAATCCCAATCAAGCCAAGCGTCGTCCTCCTCCAGCTGCTTAAGGTATTTGTCCCCCACCTTCTCCAAAGCACACCCGGTTGATTTGTTTTCGTTTGGGGCAATCTGTGGATCTGTGTGTGTTTGGCTGATGAGATGAACCAAAATGGCTGTGATTTGATTGTTGCTGTCGTGCTTTTGAATTGTTGATTTTAGAGATGAACCAAAATGCCTGTGATTTGATTGTTGCTGTCGTGCTTTTGAATTGTATGAAACAATCTAGTTCTGGGCCATTTGAGACTTCAGGGCAGGAGGATTGTTGGCTGGGGTTGTCTTTCATAAAACATCAAAGCACAAATGCAAATCCCCATATGCACAAATTGTTGATTTTGGGTGATTTAATTGTTGGTTTGTGCGGTTGATTCATCTGGCTTGTGCTTTCTGTTTGTATGAAGTGATTAAAAATTCAAATCCCCATTTGCAGAAATGCACATGGTCCAGAATCCAACCTGGAGTAGATAGCATGTACTTCAACAAAGAATAACATGTATCTCTGAATCTGAATTTGATGTTGCATTGCACTGGGTTTGTAATCCACTGTTCTTAACATTTTTTCCCCTGTACCCTCCATGCTACCGTTCTAAATTGAAGCTTTTACTTTCAGTAACCTTGCATGAAGTGATCCATATGACGATATGATCTGTAGTGTTGGTCCACTGCATTGCAAGAATTGACATTTACCAACAAGAAGTGTCATCCACAATAAGATATTGCTTGAATGAGATAGGAGTACAGAGAAAATAAGTTTGAAATGGTTATATAAACGACTCAATAGGAAAAAAAACGGTTGAACTTAGTTTTGCTGTGATTCGACCTGTCACAATCTAACAGCCTGCAGCTGTGCAAATTACAAACTGGTATGTACCTATAACCGGATTTACATGGAAATGTAATCGAAGCAAGCACCTAACCCCTCGTCCAATACGATTAGCTTAACAATTGGGTAAAGGAACGTGAGTTAATGTTGTAATCTATCCTTGGTGCCAAAAGAGAGATTCATTGGCCTTGTATGCAATATTGTAATAAGGGGGCAGCTAGAGGAAGTACTGATTGTGTCCTCTCTTTTGCCACCAAGGGAGGAGACTTGTTATCTCAATTTCTGGTTTGGTGTTGAAGCTACAAAATGGTATGATACACCTGCGAATAAAACCTAGCTGGCCTTATAATCTGTCCAACTAAGGGTGGTTGTTGCTTATATTGTCGACATGATTAGATGAAGTACTACTAGTGGTCAATTAACCAATAGGTACCCTGGGAATTACCTATCTGAATTATTTTTATACACCCTGGAAATTATTGAAGGGAAACTTTGCCAAGGTTACCAACAATTAATTTGGATTCCTTTTTTTCCCCTGTTGCCAATTAGCTATTGGATGTTTCAATTCAATTAACCCATCTGCTTTTGTGGGCGGACATCCCTGCCAACATTGTGTAGTAAAATTACATTTTAAGTTCTCAGTTGTCAAGATTTGTTAACTTTACAATTATATGATATCTTTCTGTTTCTTATTATTTAAGATTCAGTAAAGTATGACTTATATCGTCATTTAAGTTGATCTAATTTAGTGCTAGCTCATTGAGTATGATAAAAGAGCCTCCTTTTTTGGTTCTTTTCTTAGACTACATCAAATTTCCAACTCGACATTTGTTGCCCAATGCATATGGTATTTTCGAGTTATTCTCACCTTAAGTTTTGGGTAGATGGTATTTTGGATTTTGTTACCCTATGCGTTGTTTTCAAATTAAAGGCCGGCTTTGATGGGGTTATGAAAATATATTTTGGTTTGTTTTTTTTTCGTCGTGATGTCTGTATCACTTTTTTCTCCTGGCTATTTTAACCCCATTGATCTTATTGGTTTTACTGTGGACATCCCTGCCAACATTATTTATCTGTATAGCTTGCTTTTGTGAATTTGCAATACGAAATTCTATCTTAGATCCTGTCCAAGGCAATGATAGTTTTAATTTTTCAAAATCCGAGGTCTGCAGTATCCTTTGATGTATATGGTGTTGCTGAAGATATGTGCTGAATAAATATAGTCTGTTACCCTCAAATGGCTAAACTGTTTTTGAGCTAGCATCTTGTAAGACATGGTGAAAAGCACTAATTTATCTGTCTGCCCTTTATATGTAATGTTTCTTCTTTCGAACTTGCCATGGTGAAATTAAGTAACAGGATATGCATCAAAAACTGTAAAGAACTAATTTATTGCAGAAAGAACTTCTTTGAGCTCATTTCAAAACTAGACTGTAAATCATTATAGTGCAATACGTTTCATTTAGCTATGTAACCTTGCATCCCTGGATATACGTTGTGCATTTCTGGCCTTGCATCTCCTCCGAAGAACAAAAAAACCGAACCACATTTCCTGGATGTACATACAACAATGACTGCCTCTATCCATTAATCCATATTTGTCTGAAAACAATAGCGTAACATGAAGAATGATAACCTTGCATCCCACTATAGAAGAATAAGAACTTAACTGGACAGACATGGTTGTCATCATAGGAAGAGCAATATCAGCAAATGGAAGCAAGAGTCCAGAAGGCCTCGGATTTGACCAAACAAGTTGTAAGCATAGATACTTGCAGACCAATATCACAATTATGTATAACATTGAACATAGTTTATTTTCTGTGAATTGAATTGTAGCCAGCATAAACAAAAAAATGTAGTGCTCAATCTTATTACATTGCACTGTTATTATGAAGGAATCGAGCATGAGTAGAAATGCTTCCACGAAATGGATAACTAATGCGAACAAAACAGTCAAACAAGAAAATGACATTGTCGAAACTTGGATTTTAGTTCACAGTTCTGCATTGCATGTAGATGGCGTCTGATCCGAGCAAAGAGACGGAGTTGTTGGCTAGGGCGGTAAAAGAGATGGAGAGCACGGCAGTGCTTTTGAAGAAACTTTGCAACGACAACTTCAACCCAAACATCGATCCGTCCAGCATTGCGTTGAACAGGGTGCTCCTGCAAATCGACGCTATAGCAACCTCCCTCGATGAAATGGCACTGCAGTGCTCTGAAACGGTGACTACGATGCCAACTGCATACCATGACTACAATCCCCATGGTGATGTGAGCCCCGACCTATGCCTTCCCGTGGACTACGAGTCTCCGGACGAGCCGATCGTTGACTTCCGGACGTATTGTGACGAAAACGGAATAGAGTACGATAGTGACCGGTCCGCCAGGATGTAGGCCTTTTAGTGTTTCAGTACTTGTGTGGCAAGCCTACCATGTACAGATGCTGTTAAATTACATTAAAAGTTTTATATAAGGCATACGGCCTTGTTTTGTAAGCTGACTTCATGTATGTTGCATGTTTGCAAACTGAGTTGTTGCACGCACCATCCGCATTCATTTTGTTGTGACATGTCCCCATGTTATTGATTGATCTTGCTAACTGTGCTCGCTTCTTTGATAATTTATTCTCAGGTCTGTGCAGATGGATGCCTTTGGGGCTAACCTTTTGGTTGAGGGGGGGGATGGGTTTGACTGGGCCGGGACTGAGTTGACTCCCTTCGAGAGCCCAACTCTGGAGCAGGCAATGCAGACTGAAAAGGATGTCGACATAAGGCCAAACAACCGCCGGTCAAAGAACTTCTCGGAGCAGGAGGACAAGCTTCTCGTCTCAGCTTGGCTGAATGTCAGCGTTGACCCGATCCAAGGTAACAATCAAAAGGGAGCAAGCTATTGGGCACGCATCCATGAATACTACCACAAAGAGAAGACGTTCAACTCGACACGTACACAGATCGCGCTGCAGCATAGGTGGCAGTTTATCCAAGAGTCTGTCAACAAGTTTTGTGGATGCTACGACCGAATAGAACGCCGCAATCAAAGCGGGAAGACAGAGCGTGACAAGGTAATGTATCCTTATATTACCGTACCGCTGTCATCCGCAGCAAGGACATGACCTCTGTGCAATTCATGATGCAGATTGTGGACGCGACGACACTCTACGCGGCTGAGGAAAACCGTGCTTTCAATTTCCTCCATTGCTGGGTTGAGCTTCGAGTGCACCCAAAGTGGAGTGACAAGGTCTCGCACAAGAGGCAGAAGACGTCGGCTGCAGGCAGCCCAGGGACTTATTCGGCCCCAACAGCTGCGAGCCAGCCAGGCTCGGATGGGGGGTCGCCAGGGGATTCGACGGGGGGTCGAACTGATGAACTGATTAGGCCCGTAGGCCGCAATAAGGCTAAGTCTCGGCTCCGAAATGGTTCAGAACATTCAGCTTCCGACAGCCCATACATGAGTGCCATCCGAGACATGACACTGAGTAGGCAGGAGATAGAAAAGAAAAGGGACAACCGGTACGCCGAGATGATGGCGCGCGAGGAGAAGAAGATGGCATACGAGAAGGAGAAGCTGGACTTGATGAAGATGGAGTATGAGGAGCGGATCATGTCGGTCGATCTTAACAAGTGCTCTGAGTGGCAGAAAGAGTACTTCATGCGGAAGCAGAGGGATATTCTGGGCAGTGACCGCAACAATGGGGAAAATTGACGGCAATTGGGTGCTTTTATGTATTGTGCTTTTATGTAGTGCGCGTTTATGTACTGTGTTTTTACGTGCTGTGCTCTCAGCTATTGCGCGTTTATATATTGTGCTATAGTACTTTGCAACTATCAGGTACCTACAGGTTGTTGTGGACATGCCATTTGTACTCTTTAATAGATGCCTGTATCGAGTACTGTATGCAAACGCCGAACAAACTATGTGCAACTATATATTGTTTTTATGCAAATGCCGAACAAAATATCCTGTACGTCCAAATATTTGTCGAACTGTATATTGTTTGTATTCACTTGATCATCACCGATCACTATTATGAAATTGCTGAGCACTGTTGAGTTGGTACATGTTATAGATTGCATAGAGTTATAGATTGCATCACACAATGTGAATGGCATAGAGTTCATCTGTTGTACAAGCATATGCAACTGCACGTGAGTTGTGCTGGAAAGAAGAATGCACAAAATTTCTGTGATCACAGGTGCAGAGGTTATGATCTATTTTCTCTCTGTTTTCTGTGTCAAACAAGATATCCTTTTAATTATTCCACCAAATTGAATCATATTGCGCATATATCACATGCCCAACAGAAATTTCAAACCATTTGTTCGAAACAAGTACTTAGTATAGTCAACATTTATTGTCTAGAAAGAACAATACTCGACGCTTGTATCCAGACAAAGAACCTTTTTTTTACCATATTTCACAAGCACATCATAAAGCTATCTAATAACAAATGGCACGCGCTCCAGAGAAGGCACTCATTGAGCCAACAGAGCGCCGTGCTTTCAGTAGAGCCTTGCCATCTGAATCCTCTTCCAAGTGCTCAGCACCGATCATATCATCTCCTGCATTCAGCACCTGTTCGAAGTACTGAGGGAGTGGAATTATACTGTCAGCAACAATACAAAAGACAATTACAACTATGGGCAAAGAAGATACTCACTTTGCTCAGCAGGTCAAGCTGTTCATCAAGTGTGTGATAGCTCAGGTTAGGTCGTTCTTCAGGTGGCGGCAAGCTAGTGATCACCTGGCATATAACATATTTCATCAACCATCAGTCCATCACTACACTTCATCCCATAAAGAAAAAATTTGTGTGCATCTAACAAAAGTACGAACAACAAGCATGCTCCAAAAAGTCAAACCTTAAAGCTATATCCCTGCTCAATCAGAAATTGCTGCCTCTTTGTTGAGTAGTACATCTCCTGAATCAGTTTTAGTTAGTGTTACCTTCGCCCTGAGAATACGCCCCAGCCGTTGAGCTTCTTGACGTCGTGAACCAGCATGAGATGAAATCTGTATGATCACATTAGCTTCTGGAATATCGATGGAGTTATCACCCACCTAAAAGTAACAGCACAAATCTTATGTGGATTACGGACATTAATAACACTGTAATGCTTTTCTGAGACTAATCGGTATAAGATTGCAGACCAGCAAAATATAACAGCATATATATGTACGGAAAGGCAGAGCAATGAAGTGTTTTACCTGTAATCAACTCACGGGATGATAGCCTTCCATGAGCGCATGCAGTTAAAACAGTCTCAAGCACAAAAGGAACAGCTTCCAGAACTTCCCATGCAGGAACAGGTGGCCCTTGGCAGGAATCTTCTTGCACACCTACAGGTGATCCACTCATACTGGAACTAGACGACAACAGAGGACTGACGGGCATGATGCCACCTTTAGTCATTTTACGGCAGATAATTTTCAATATCTTATTTGCAACTTGAAGGACACTGTTTTTATCGCAAGCACCAGAAAGAGTAGAGGCTATGCAAGCCTGATTATGGAAGTACCAAGCCCATAGCTTTGGAAATGAGTCAATATACACTGGTTTTTGAAATGGTGGATCCAATTGAACTATGCTTATTGTACTAACATTAGATGAATTTTTGAAAGCAAAACAACTATTGCGCAACAATAGTACATAATCCAAATTGAGCTCTGACCAAAGAGAGACTCCACGGCTTGATATAGCAGTCTCAAGAGTAGGTCTATGAAACTTCCATAAGCGAAGAAGAGACAGCAAAGCACATGAGAATATTGAGTACACAGAAGCCTCTTCAAAGTTGCAATTCATGCTATCAGATGGAGGTAAGGATCCAAAAGTCTCACACAGAGGCATTAAAATGGCAGCCACTTCAGGAACCTGCAGAGTGTAGTGTGATTAGGTTCATGCTGTTGACATTTGTGACCACCTATATCTTTACTGCAGAATCCACCACAAGTCCACAACAGTTGAAAGCATGAATATGTGGCGTTTTTTGCCAGGCCTACAATGTGAATCTGCTACAAGTCCAATAAATGGAAATTCTCTTATAATTCTGAACTAAAATACTACTGTACACCAAACTGAAGATACTTGTACCAATCTAGCATTGGAGATAGAAATGCCAATAAAATAAATAAAAGTAGGCCCAAAAGGTAGTAGCTTCTTTTCATAAAAATAAGCTTCAGCAGTTGAATAGAGCAGAACTAACTGTACTGAATACATACTAAGAATGAGCTACTTCACCGTACGTATCAAAGGATCCCAAGAATGAATAATCCTGACATCTAGGACAGAAAGAACGTCAAGCTTGAAAAGAAAAATTACCACCAAATCCAGGAATTACTCCAAGTTGAAGTTCTGGAAGACCTAATTGGGCTGTTGGAGTTGAAATGCGTGCATGGCATGCCTAATAGAAGTGTTGAGTCTTTACAATAGAGTTCAAATAATAATGACAAAAATAAGACAAACAGAACCCTCTTTACCATGGCAATTTCTAGTCCTCCACCAAGAGCAAGACCATCAATTGCAGCCACTGATGGCTTTCTGGCACCTGTCAAGGAAAATACCCATGAGACTGTTGGATACAATTCTTCAAAAATATAAGTAATTATTGAAAACAGAAAGTGAATAACTGAAATACCTTCAAAAGTGTCAGTGACAATATCGATGGATATGTAACCAACCTTTGGCTGCTGCACTGACAAAAATGCAATGGTAAGATAATGATGAGATATCAATATAAAATGGATAGTATGCCAATTATACAGAGAGGATAGTTTAATGAGGGGTGAGAAGTATTAGTGTACTTTTGCTCCCCTGAAGTGCACCAAAGGAACTAATGTCGAATCCTCCAGAAAACTTCCCACCTTTGCCTGTCAAACAATACAGGCAAAATTGTTTTCTCATCAAAACAAGGAAAACTGAATAATCTAAAAAGGATAAGCATGTCTTAAACAGATGAGTACCTGTAACAACAATAGCTTTCACATCATTTCTCCGAAGAGCTTCTTCATAGCTTTCCTTTAAGCTTTGCAAGACTGAAAACAAAAAACTCATGGTGAAACAGTGTTAGATAAAGAATCTGTCAGCTAACATTGTATGCAATATTTGAGAAGTGTATTGTCCGTGTTCCAATTTTATATATATATGTAAAAATTAATACTACTTCCAGGTGTAGTTACTCCCACCCTGAATATACCGCTTAAATGAGTTGTAAATCCTTCTTTTTTCTTATCATACATACTTATTTAATAATATAAACTATTCCATGTGTATTGGATGCGTACTTTTTTGAAGGTTCACTATGTTTATAATTTATGTTGTTTATACTTATTAGTACATACAAAAAAAAATCCTTGAATAGTTTACCATACCATTTTATAAAGAGAGTATATATTTCTTATTTGATCATAATTACAGGTATATTCCATAAATGTACTTTTTCATACTGTGAATATACCTCTTGTTTTAAGAGTGTACGCATAGGGAGTAGTTATTCCTAGAAGTAGGAAAAAGGCTTCCTATATATGAAAAATCACTACTCTATATATATATATATATATATGGTCAGTAGCCAACTATGGATTATCCTAGGCACATCTAGCTCTAAAAGCTCTAAAAGGAACATATATACTTTGTGTTGGCAATCAATAGAGTACAAAATATATGGTCATTGCAAGTTAGAACAGCATTAAGTTTCAATTTTTATTAGAATTGCTATAAGATTGTGCTGCAAGATCATATTTACTATTTCAAAATATTTTGATATTTTTTCCGTCCTATGCAGCATCAACAGTTTGATATCGTATATTTAACAAAACTACTTCAACAAAGCATTCATCTTTGCAATTCACAACACTGCTTCAGAAAATGAGAAAAGCGAAGCAACACTATATGAGGGCCATAGACAGTTACCAAAAGATTGTATGAGCAGTGGGCACACTATATGGCTCAATATAACCACAAAAGTGGCCATACCTTACACAAACACAACAGTTATCTTTTTCCCAGGAGGAAATGAGGCAATGTTACCCTGCATTCACCAATAAAAAGTTATAAATTGCATAACACTAAATATGTAGTCTGATGCAAAACAATGGACAATATTAGAAAAGGCAAATATCATACCGATCCTGAAAATAAGACAGAAGCAATTATCCAAATCTGTGGACAAATGCCATTAGCGTGCAAGTATGAGTAAATTGCATAGAGTAATATTAGGGGCTGTCTATAGTGCACTAATCTCCGTCTTGTCATACATGCTTGGCACATACATCCTTCCGGTTACAATCATTACATGACAACTAGTTATTACATTGCGTACACACTTGGCTCGTACAGATGGTTACAATCAGTACATGCCAACTCATTACATTGCACATGTTTACACTACTCGGCTCCGTACGACTGCCACAAGTGCTCGACAAGGTCCTCCTGGAGCTGTCTGTGCGTTTCACGATTTCGTATAGTATGATGGACACGGATGAACTCCTGCACGGCCGGAGTGTGGTCGTGGGACGCGTTGACGGTATCACCCATGCCGTCATAGTTATAATCGACGTAGCCGATGTCCCTCTCATCTTCCACTATCATGTTGTGTAATACCACACAAGTAGTCATTATGTCTCGAAGAGTTTCCTGGTCCCAATACCGCACAGGCCCCCGCACAATCGCGAAACGGGCCTGGAGCACTCCGAAAGCACGCTCCACATCCTTCCGGGCCGACTCTTGAGCTTGCGCAAAGAGCTTCCTCTTGTTGCCCTGCGGGAGTGGAATAGTCTTGACGAATGTTGCCCACTCGGGGTAAATCCCATCGGCAAGGTAATACCCCATGTTGTACTCATGGCCGTTGATTGAGTAACGCACCGTTGGCGCCTGGTTTTCAGCAAGCCGAGCAAATACAGGAGAACGGTGCAGCACATTGATATCGTTGTGAGATCCCGGTAGACCGAAGAAAGCATGCCAAATCCATAGATCGTACGATGCTACGGCTTCTAGGATGATGGTAGGCCTGCGAGCATGTCCTGTGTACATCCCCTGCCATGCCTTCGGGCAATTCTGCCACCTCCAATGCATGCAATCTATACTCCCTAACATGCCCGGGAAACCTCTTTGCTCGCCAATGGCGAGCAATCTTGCAGTGTCCTCTTCGTTAGGTGCTCGAAGGTACTCAGGCCCGAACACTTCAAGTACAGCCCGAACAAAGTGCTTCAAGCTCTCTATAGCAGTACTCTCCGCTATACGCAAATATTCGTCGATAGCGTCCGCGGGAACACCTATTGCTAATATTCTTAAAGCCGCCGTTACCTTCTGCAACGACGACAAACCGAGAGTCCCAGCTGCGTTTCTTCTTTGTTTGAAGTACGGGTCGTGCCGTTCGACGGCTTCCAAGATGTGGATAAAAAGGGTACGACGCATCCTAAACCTGAGCGACACAGCAGCCGACCATATCATACAAATAACGCAAAGAAAAAATTTTACCCGAACAACGTAAGCTTCGAAGTGTTACCTCCGCCTGAAGTACCTTGGGCCGTACACCGGCTCATCAGCAAAATAGTCGTTATGCAGCCTAGCAAGGCCGTCCTGCCTATCACGATTGACCACATTATGGCCGAAAACGGAACCGCCACGGCGCTCCGAACTCGCAGCTTCCAGCTCAGCCTGCCCAGCACATGCAACCGCCACAATGAAGTCGTCGTCCTCACTGGACGACCCCTCACCACCCACACACAATGAGCGTAACGTTCGCCGACGCATCGTGAATGGCCAGTGCGAGGCTTGCGTGAGCTTCGGACTACTGAATTCACCAAGAAAAGCACCACCAACTTTTGTTCAACAATTATGCATTTCTGCTTGCATGCCTCATGCATGACATATTTAACAATGGATATGGTAGAATTATTACATATAATAGATCGTTCGTAACACCAAACTGCACATCGCACTATTTACCATGAACTGCTAGGCTTATGTAGCATAGTACACCTACTTTGATCTCCCTCAGACATTTACAGTCAAAATGCTAGTTATATAAAATAACTTAGGACAGTTCAACATAGAACATAAAGTATTGATGTGTGCTCATAGCAGGAGGCAGATAACTACATTATAAAACAATACTCTGCAAAAATGCAGTCAAACAAATACTCTTCATTTCGCAAACAAACAGTACTTATGAATTAAACCAAAAGTTTTAGCAATGAGTAGAGATTAAGAAATCCTCTTCGGGGCCATGGTGACCATAAGGGCTTCATGGTCATAGTGACCATGCGAACAAAAAACCCTCTGAGCACACAGAGAGGGATTGTGGTAATACCAAAAAATAGTAAGAATTAACACTTTAAGCAAAATCAACTTGAGTCTAATGCTGATAATACAGGGTACATTACACGTGGAACAAAAAGCTGATCCCACAGGCTTACAGTAGAACAAAATTGAATTATGAGTTGCAACTCATAAATAAGAATAATCCATGTAGCCTGTTTCCCATACACAGATCTCTAAGATTCCACTCTACATTCCACTCTACAGTCAACAGTCACCATGGAATTTTAGAATTCCCATGATTTGTCTACTAATTCCGTTAGTACACTGGAATTTCAGATTCCACTCTATAGCTTATTGTCCCATCATCACCACCGCTTGCATCGTTCATCACTGAATGGCAACACGACAGCATGGTAACGTTTATTTCCATCAATTGCATCGTTCATCACTGCACGGCTACCATGAGGTGCATGCAAAATCTACTGGTCAATTTGTACAAATCATAAAAAGAATCAACTTCACCCTCACCCTCATCGGTACACAAGCACTAATGAGGAAGCTGTAACCTCTCTTTCGAACCCACCCCGCCTCAAATCTGCTAAATCACGCAGCTAAATCATTTGGTGCTACTTTGCAGCTAAATCTGTAAAGACACTAATATGATGACCAAGTAGAGAGTAATAACATATGACACTAATTTTTGGATTCATACATGTTATTAGATTTTTTCCCCTATATGCCAGTACCTCAACTTCATTAGCTTAATTAGTCATCTTTAATCTCAATATGATTTATACCCAATCTTTAGAGATCTGTGTATTTTCGAAAACCCCGGTCCATTTACATGCTTAATCTCAATATGATTTAGTCCCAATCGTAGATCCAGCCTTCGTTCCAACGGTACAAACTTTATGCATCAAAACGGAAACTTTCCCCGAAATCAAGAGAGAGAACGAACGCAGAGATGCACACCTTGGAGCTGCCGGAGCGGAAGGCGTGGAATACAGCGAATCTGGAGGTGCTGAACAAGGCTTTCGGCCACGGCCGCGGGAGGAGGTGGCGGCCGCCGGATTTGGATCCAACCCTACGAGCAGGTCCAGATGGAGCGGTCCTCGGAGGGCGGGGGATTAGGGCTACGGTTTGGTCTCCGCCGATCGCCTTCAACGCTGCGACTGGGACGCCGAGGTCGACCTACACCGCGAACTTGGAGCCCTTCGTGCACCACAAAAAGCAGCGTCGCCGGTGCCGCCGCCGCACCCTCGCCGGCCGCGCCCTGCTCGCTCCCTCCCCGCGCGGAAAGAAACGACGGTTGGATTTTACGGATTGGGAGGGTTTGGGGATTTAACTGTTGGAGTAAAATAAAATATAGGGAGGGAATCTTTTTAGGTAGATATGTATATGAGGATATAGAGATCTATTTTTGGGTATGATTGTTGGAGAAGGTCTTAGAGTAGTATGTAATACCAAATATATTGTTTTAAATAGTCAGCTATTGACTGTGATACCATTTACGAGATATGTAAGTTATGCCACGAGATAAAAATTCACAAACTCAGCGACATTTATTATTGTATTAATAGCATCTGCTATAGCATGTAGCCCTATATTATGTATATTTTGTAGATTAAGTTTTAACTTGAAATTCTTAAATTAAAAAATAAAATGAATATTATTTTTTTGATTGACTTAAGATTTTGAAGTTCAGAAAGTTTTTGTTAATATTCTTGTTGCTATTATTAGTCATTATCGACTTAACAAGAAATAGTTATGACTATTTGTAATATTTATATTTTGATTGACCAATGCTCACGACGTCGTTTTGTAATTTTTATGTCAACATTTATATTTTTTGGATTTAATACTCTATATTAATAAAAATATTAGTTTTATATAAACCACAGCATGTAACATAGCTTCCGTAAATAAACTCTCGGCGCGATGAACCGCGACCTGTGATTTAAAACATTGACCAAATGGATGAGTTGTGTTCCATATGTCTCCTGATATATATATGAATATGCGAAATAGTGAACGTAGGGACTGGACGACAATGATAGGAAGGCTGGACGACAATGACAAGGCTGGAAGGCTGGATGACAAATTATTTTTTATGATTGGATTTGGACACATGAAGG
Source organism: Pharus latifolius (assembly GCA_019359835.1). NCBI lineage: Eukaryota > Viridiplantae > Streptophyta > Magnoliopsida > Poales > Poaceae > Pharus > Pharus latifolius. Next base: position 21,508,044 of record CM033319.1, read on the forward strand.
TGTGAGATTTCCAATTGTGTGGTCAGTTATACTTGGGGGTGGACATTATTTGATCCTTGGGCGCGATTTCCCGGCCTGTCAAGCTCGCTCTCATGCGATTAAGACCCTTTATTCTTAACAAATATAACGACGTGTGCCATGCTCGGTGAGCCGCGTCGATTCACATGTTCGCCGTCTGAATAGTATACAAGGTGTCTTGACGTGCCATGTAGATCTTTTTTTATTGAGATACATGTTACATGATATGATACACATCATTAATACAGTCAAACATTTTAATTCATTAAATTATGTAATGTTCGTGGTACATATTCTAACTAACTTGATTGTCATATTGGGAGATATGTCGACTATAATAAATTGACTAAGATAAACTCGAGGCTCATCTATTTAGATTTTTAGTCATTGTCTTTTAGACCGTTAGAAAAAAAAATTTAATAATCTAGATTATAGTGGACGAAAAATTTAAAATTTCTTATAAAATGATTAATTTCTCTAATTTCTATTTCATATCAAACTTAATCATTAAAGATGATTGAGATTTTAAAAAAGATATCATCTATCTCTTGTTATCCAATAGAAAGGATATGGAGCCCATTTGTTCGTACCAAGAGTCAACAACTCAAAAAGTTGCAAATTCAAGTTTTTGGCGTACCCTTGTCAATTAATTTAGATACTCGTGGGCCATTGTAAGTATGTATGTACATATTTTCAGACCTTTGGAGACGGGAGCTATCTGATCAAGTCTCACGACTAAAATTGAGAAAAGAGAAAAGTTTCATGAATCTCAGAGAAATTCTGAGTACCTAGAATCTCATTCATTTGCTTCAGGTATTCAATTTTGATCGAATAACTCAAACCCCCTTTTAATGACTTCCATTTTTCGTTCCTTGGCAAAACACAGAATGAAAAAAGGGCTCAATTAGGAGTATAGTTTATGTACTATTAGAAGTGAGATCTCCATGCTTTTATAGTACAAGTTGTTCAAAGCAAATTAACCATTCCGAGTGTCATCTAAACAATGACCGCCAATGAGTCCGAATGAGATATCCAGTACATGACATGCCAGGTGGATACCGACCAAGATAAGCACAAATGTAAAACAAAAATAAAGGGAAATTAGATAGACGATGCCATTATAAAATAATTTCATGCCTACTTTAGAGGTTAAAACCAGACAAAAATAATAGAGAAATTTCCGACAAAATAGCACTTTCTACCACTCTTATATAGCTGAGTCCTTCGACTTAAGTTTTGTCAATTAGGATTTTATTTTGATTACTTGGATTTTATGTAATTAATCTCATATACTTCATGCATTCAAGTAATAAGGCCCTGCTCTCTATTTAACAAATGGAAAATAGAGGGACCTCAGAAAAAGTGCGAAGTTGAGTGGTTAAAGGTTTTCAGCGAGAAGACTTCGTTGAATACAGAAGAATTGTAGAGTCTTGCTTAGAGAAAATTAAAATACCGTGACTCAGTTAACCAAAAAAAAAAAAAAAAAGCTTCCAATGCAATTTTGTGGAAAAAAATTATATCAGACTAGTACCCGTGAGTCCCTGACCGCAGCTTCCACTTAGAAATTATCGCAAAAAAACAAGCAGCTTTCGTGTTCAAAACAATTGGGCGTTTCGTAGGGTCGGTATTTATTAATTAACTAATTATTTTTATTCAAACCTGTATAGTGTACATAAAGACATCTCTCCGGATAACAATGCCAACACATAAAAAGGTCTTTCTCTGTGCCTTCGGATTAGGTCCGATGTGTTGCCACCAAATGCTGATAATTAAGCATCATTAATTAATTCTTAAACTAGAAGACTCAGTAGTAAGTAGGACATTCTTGTGTAGGTTTGTCGCCTACAACAGAGCTGTACTTGTGGGGAATAATGTGGCATATATAATTTTCTTCCAAACCTGTTGGAAGTAGAGACAATTTCAATACTAATCCATTTCCAATTAGTAGGTGTGTAGGACCAATAGTGACACGAAAGAACATATTATTGGACCAAACACGTAATAATGGACGCATGTTAGACAAAATACTAGTCTCATACTTTTAAGTACGTGGGTTGCCAGTATACATACGTATACGCAACATTCATTATAGAACACATAAAATATAATAAAAATATGAATTTTATTAATTCGTCTTGAATTATAAAATATAAGTTTTTTTTTTTGAGATTTTACATATTCATTGTGTGCACAGAGTACATCTGACATACAGGAATATACAACTCCTAATTATTGAGGTTTCGTAAAACTCTTAGTTAATTATATTTATTGATCAGATTTGCATAAAATCTCTGATTGATTTGCCAATAGTCGTTGTCTTTGAGCCTCAAATTTGTCTTCCATATGTGAGATGCATATGCTCATAGATGCACGTATACAGGTTGATAACCTTGTCGGTCTATGTCGCTATCACATGGTGGGCCTTCATCTTGTCAGTGCCCGATCTAGGTGTTATTCGGTCTCGTTGGTTACGAATAGGATAGATGGATGCCTTCGTCTCATTGGTGCCCAACATCAGTGGTAATGTCCGGCCTCATCAGTCATGGACAGGTTGGTTGCCTTTGCTATGTTAGTGTCTAGCAACATAATGTGATGATGAAGTAATGGGGTGATGATAGCACTATAGTCTCAGAGGCATTTGGAGATGCAGGTGACTTGATATGGAATGAAGGCACATCGAGATGTCTATTGATGGCTACTTATGAGACTTTTGTGATGGGGCATAGATGGCTCAGCATTAGAGGACTTTTGGATGATTTGCCTCAATAATCTTAAGATAGATATGAAGTAATGTGTTGTGTCTTTTTTTAGATCTAATCTTTTGGCACGATGAGAATTGATTTGGAGTGATGCATCTTACGCATTGCATTATCCAATCTCTCAGCACAGTGAAGTGGTCGCCCCTTGTTATGGGGGCCTCATAACCACATACGCCATAGATCTATTTAGTACTATGAGAATTGTTCCTTTGGATTAGTGGACTTGCTAACACACGCACCATTGAACAATCCCTAGTTTGGACGGTGCTTGTGCTGAGCCAACTCTCTTGCACAAGTCCTCCATGCAATGCATGATGCATGCTATGTTGATAGGAGATACTCACCATTGATGACTATCTCCATGGCTTCGAATGTCGCGGATGAAATAGAAGGGACGAAGAAGAATTCATAGAGATGACTCTTTGATAAAACAATCTTGCTCGTGGAAAGAGGTGTAAAAGAGAACCAGAAGAGTTCCATGAAACACCTCCCACTAGAATTCTTCATGCATGGGGAGAGAAATGTTCCACCCTTTCAAGGTGGAGAACCTCTCTATTTGTAGAGGGGGTGGGGCTAGTTGAGAACATTTAGGGATGTTTATCCTCTATTCAAATTCAAAATCCAAGTAAATAAATATTGTTGCTAAGAGATAATGTGAGGATAATCCTTTTTATTATTTTATTCAAAATTATATATGAAATTAAAGTATTTTTATTATTTAATTCATGTATAATTTACTTAACTTAGATCACATGCGACTGGACCTTACCCTGGTTCAGTTTGACATGTTATTTGAGTCCTAAAAATAAAAATTATAGAAACGATTGTTTACTTAGGCAAATTATAAACGTTGCATTCATTTTGACATGGAGAAAACAATAAAATATTCATTTGTCTTATTCGAGCATCGAATAAAAAGTTATAGTCATTTTTACATTTTAGTCCCTAGAAGACATTCAGATAGGTTGTTTATTTTCAAATGTACCATTTAAGCCATAATGATATATTTTTTAGATTAAGAAACTTTAGAGGATTTGTAAAATCATGAAACTACTCATTCTGTTGAAAGACCCAAAAGTTATGATCAATTTGCAATTGGGTCCCTTCATTAGTTTGACTAAAGTAGAAATTCTGATTTCATGACCTTTATGCTGCAAACTTATATTAACTATGTTCTTATGTCTAAAGGTTTCTAAAATGATAAAGAGCACCTTATTCTGACAAGAAATGAAAACTTTAGGGATAATTTACAAATAGGTCATTTGTAAAAAGATTGGCAGTTCATCAACTGATTGTATTTCCCTTAGTTTTGATAGTCTGAGTTAACTCATGTAGTCATGTTGGGGTTGTGATTAGCCATATTCAACAACTGGCCAACCATGTTGTGTGACCCAATTAATACACTGGGTTTCAATCTAGTCAATACATTGGATGAGACAATAGACAATCATGCCACCGGTACAATTTTATCGGGCAAACTATATATTATTGTGTTCATATTTTCAAATAGAACACAACTCTATATTTATTTACTCCCTTAGACCTATGCATAGATATTTTTTCCTCTTTAGTCCTTTGATTAAACTGGGCCCACATGTCATAAGCACATGATAAATTTTATTATAAAATTTCATGGAACAAACCCACATCATGATAAATTGAATCCCATGTCTAATGTACTTTATCTTTTATATGATCAAAAGATTAATGATGATTAAGCTAATCTAGTACTAAAAGATGGCAAATTCAGCAAAATAATAACTTTCTATTATTTTGTTCTATTTTCTATCTCTTTGATAATTTAGAGCGTGACATCATATATCTATCTAGTTATATATTGCTAATTATAGATTCTGTAAGAGTCCCCATGTTAACTCAAAAATTAATAAATTACTAAATTAATCAAAAAAAAAGAAAAGACTGTCCATCTATTTGGTGGACTTGCATTATAATGTAGATTTCAAAAAAATCCTTAACTAATACAATTCCAACCCAAAATATTGAAAATTTGGAATTAAAATTATTAAAATTTTGAAATATTAATCAATACAAACTCCAATGTTAAATACTAAATAAAAATAAAAAATCAAAATTAGAATTATTAAATTTTTGAAACCTTAAATAATACAAACATTAAACTGTAAGAATAAATATAAAGAAAAATTTTAAATCAGAATTAAAATATTAAATTATTGAAACCTGAATTTATAAAAATTCTAAGACTAAATATTAAGAATAACTAAAAAAATAAGGATTAAAATTATTAAATTTATGAAAGCTTAACTAATACTAAATATTAAGAAAAATAAAAAATTCACAATTAAAATTGAAATATTAAATATTTAAAATTGATATCATTAAAATTATTAAACATTATCTAATACATACTCCAAGATTAAATATTAAGAAAAATAAAAATTTGGAATTTAAATTATTAAATTTATGAAAACTTAACTAATCAAAATTTTAAGAATAAAAATGAAGGAAAATGAAAAGTTTAGAATTAGAATTATTAATTTACGAAATCTTAACTAATACAAACTCTAAGATTAAATATTAATGAAAAGTAAAAAATTTCTAAATGAATCTAAAATAATAAAATTTGGATTAAAATTATATAGTTCTAAAAATAAACTCGTCCAAAAATATAACTTTTGAAAATTTAGAATTTAAAATAATAAAATAACAATATTTGGAATATATATTTTTTAAATTAGATATTTTCTATATATATATATATACACACACACAAAATATAAATTATGAATAAAATATAGGAATAAATAAAAAAATTCTGAATTAAGTTATATAATTTTCTGAAACAAAATCTGATTGTTAATTAAAAATAAAAATTTCTAATATTTAATTTGAAATTCAATTTTAAAATTTTTAATTAACAGATTTTAAATTTTCAAAATTTAAAAATTGAGCGAAGATATATGATTTTAGTCGTATCATGAGCCACACCTTTGTAATCTCACTATGCTTGGAACTCCATATATTTAGTAAGGTCTTATATCCGGAAAGTATCCAGAAAAAGAAGGATATCTCTTAGACTCATATTTGAGTTGTTACAAATATATAGTTCCCTAATCAGTTTCTATGGAGACTGGGGGTTATAAAAGAACACCTTAGAACCATCTAAAGACATGGAAATCAACCCAATCGCATCTCATCACATAGCAATAAAGTCTGACAAATCAAGAAATTGAGCACCTTATAGTCTTGGCTAGACATATATTTGAGAAAATATCTATCTTTTCTTTCTTTTAGTTTCTTAATTTAGTTTTTTTATCTATTAATTATATATCACCTTATAGTATTTACAAGATGAATATAGGTGTAAATATGTATCTTTTCCTTCTTTTAGTTTCTTAATCTATTTTGTCTATCTATTAATTATGTATCGATGCACTAAAATTTCATCTAGTATATACGTTCTATTCCATACACATTGATTGTTTTTACTTTTTTTTCTGAAGTTTACTCACTTTGCTATTATATTAATGCATATTTACTTAGATGAACCATGAATTGATTCTAATCATTTATGTTTGTATTGCTTCCCTTTTCATTATGAGTTTTTAGTTTTGATTTTCTATTCTTAGATTTTTAGCTTCATAAACATGTATATTTATGTTGATTGTAGTTTATTTTTTTAAAAAATATCAAAATCACAAGCCCATGCGAATGCATTGGTTGACAACTAGTTATATAATAAATTCTTGAGATATTGGTGGCACCACTTTATTTATAAAAAATTCTCATATTAATTAGAGAAAAATAAAAAATACTATAAATTCTTATATTAATTGGCAAAGAAAAAGAAAAGATCTCATCCATTGATAATACGGTGGAGCCTAGTTAAAACGATTTAGATTTTCTTTCTTTAGCTCATTTAGTTGGATTCAAACTTAGATGTTCTTTCTTTAGCATTTTTAGTTAGATTCAAAATCTACCATAACTAAAGAATGTATTTATAAGAATTGGCTACCCATGTTTTAAAAGGTATGCTATTCAAATTTACTAAATCAATAAATAGGTATAGAAGTTCGAACCAACTGTCTAGGCTACTGTTTGAACGTTGCTCCCTGTTGAGTCACGTCGTCTCTTTGTTCGTGACCGTTAGATCGGCGTGTTCGTTTGATCTAACTAATCAGAGCCGCTTTGGGTCATCTATTCGGCCGCGCCTGTTGGATCAGTGCATTCATTTGATCTGGACCACTAAACCCGCTCCTTTTTTGTGCCCGTTCGATTGCACGCCTACGCTAGGGTTTGTGGCTCCCACTGCCGTGCGCGTCATGCTTTGGTGCCACATGGCTTTCGCTTTCGTCGCCAGCGCCGTCGACAATTGATCCAGTGGTGTGGCGCCGTGCTGCTTCACTGGCGCGTGCTGTTGTGCTTCATTATCGTGCACTATTGCACTCACTTCGTTCCCATGCTTCGTTGTTCCAATGGATGGGCAACGTGTGTGTGCCTTCAGTTTTGCGTCGGCGACGCCGTCAGCGACTCATCCGATGCTCGAACGGCGTTCCGTTTCACTGCCGCCGTGCACCGCTACGTCGGTCGCGTGCCTTACTGGTCCAATGCCTCGGCAACACGTGTCCTCTCTGTCTGCTCATTCGCCAACGCCGTCGGTGACTCGTCCGATGCTTCAAACGGTGTTCCATTTTGCTACCGTCGTGCGCCGCTACGTCCATCGTTGGCCTCGCTACTATAATGCCTCCACGACGCGTGTCCTCTCCATCTAGTCGTCCAATGTTGTCAGCGCCTGTCCCGATGCGGTGCGCGTCCATCTCTGACATATATGTCCTACGATCGACAGTGCATCTTCACTGTTTGCGGTCGTCACCGTTTGCTGCATCGGTCGTCACCGATGCGTTGCTGTTCATGTTTTGCTGCATCTTCACTGTTTCCGTCTGCCTCGCTTGCCTTGCGCTGCTGCTTCGTCTGTCTACACCCGTTAAACTTTCCTTCATTTTTCCTGCTCTTCTTTCTTTCGTTTTTTTTTTTTGCTTTAGTGCTCATGTTGTTAGCTTAGGTTGCTATGTTTTGAATTTGGTGTCTTTGCAACATGACAACTCGACTGTGGTTTCTTGGTTTTCTACATGTGAAGTGGAGACACAAGTGAGTTTAGAATACATTGTTTTTGTTAAGCATGAATGCTTAGACTTGTACATTAAAACTCTAAGGCCAAATTGGATGTGTATCATGCAGAACGTGTTGAATTGTTGATTCTGTAGTTATACTCTTAGCAATGCAGTAGCATGGCACATGTTTCTGTGAAGTCCAATGCACACCATGTGTTTGTGCTTTGTCTACTGATTTTCTACTTTGATGATGCCTGTACATATTGTTTAGTCCAAGGTTCGATTTCTCAGTTCCTGAAAAAGTCTTGCTTCCCACCGCTTGCTAGGAACCGTTCGGTTTTGTATGGTTTTCCAGCCAACTTTTTCCTACTCCTTTGTTTTTTCTCAAATTTTTCTATTTCCTTGACCATGTATGGTTAATAGTTTCTACATTCTTTTAAAATGGAACAAAATCGCCCCAAAATTGGTGGCCTCTGTGCATATATTTGGTGGCTGTAGATTTTGAACTCTGATTTACGCGCAATAGTGCTGTAGATTTGGTGGTTCTATCTAATTAATCTTTTGCAGGTTGATGCTCACACGATTTGGTGCTTTTGCCAACAGACCCTCCGTCTTGGACGACGATTGGCTATTGCATTTGCTAATCTTGCGTTCTGCTCTTGCTGCTTGCATTTAGTTCCCTTTTTTACTGTGTTGTTACTTCCTTTGTCTTCTAATTTTTTGTATCTTGCCCTTCAACAGATGGAGTGATCCCAGACAAACAATTTGGTTTTTTTGTTGGTGAGGGGCGAAAATCTGTCTGATCTTTATCCACCAATTTCATCAAGCAACATCTTGCAAGGTAGCTACCACTCTGTTTCCACTATTCTTTTGCATCTTATTCAATGAATTAGACGCCGCCAATGTATATTTGTGGGCCTATTAATGCATGAAGGTCTATGCATGTTTCTTGACCTTCTAATGCATGTTGCCATGCTGTTTATGGTGGCTACCCTTGCCTGTCTTCTCTAACAAAATATCATATATTTTGCCATATTGCTTTTATAGAAGATCATCCTCTTGCTTGCTTGCACAACACATGCTTAGATTTATACATGTTTCTTATACTGTCGATCCATAGTGCCATGTTATTTGCTATGCTGCTTCTTGTCTGTTTCTGCTTAATTACATTGATGCCAATTGTGCTTCTTACTTAATTTCCCGCTAACCGATCCCTATCATTGCCACATACCAAACATTTTATTCTGTTATTGGGACGATTGCGCCTTGCTATAATGCTGCTGTTTTTTTTAGTTTATTTTTGGACCTTCTTCTATGCATCGCTTCATCCATTTTCCCCAACTGATTTGTTCTTGTCACCCACTCACACTATTGTATATTATGATGATTCGCCATTTAACTAGCTCTTACGTGTGCGTCTCGTCTGTCTTGCCTTGTGCTGCGTGGAGGCATTTTACCTTCTGCTTGTATATGGATGTTGCATTGCCTCCTACCTTCCGTAGGCAACGACACTGATGCAATAATGATCCTACTGTTGTATTCCTGCGTCCAAACACAGCAGCCTCTGCGTCAACACGTCTACACCGTAGATATATTATGCATCATCATATGCATGCAGGTATTATCTTATCTTCCATATACGGGTAGCTTTTTCTATTTCAAGTTGCTGCGCTACATTAGAATGTCCCTTTTTTCTTTGTTATCTTCTTTAGCATACACACTAATACCATATTCCCAAAATCCATTATATAATACTTGGAAAATGAAAGCCTATGCTTTGCAAATCTGCACATCCATTTACAAGTTGTAGCTTTGGCATATTCAAAACAAGCCAAAATTAGATAACATATATTGTATTTGAAAACAAACTGGATGCACGTTAACTTCGACTTTTAGCAAACCATGAAACACATCACAATACCTCGTCTTTTGCGTATCTATCTGTTGATGATGATATCATTTATATCTCAGTTACTCTTCTTTTCTTTAGTTTGTTCGTGCTGATTTAAATATTAAAACTGCAAACTGTGTCGCCAAATAGCATGCAATACTGAAAAAAATGACTGCCATGTCTGTTTGTTGATGATGCTATCATTTATATCTCAGTTACTCTTCTTTTCTTTAGTCTGTTCATGTTGATTTAAATATTAAAATTGCAAACAGTGTCGCCAAATAGCACGCAATAGTGAAAAAAAATGACTGCCACCTATTACATGCATATTTGATGATCTAACCCAATCCAAACCATTGAACATACTCATTTATATATTGACTTATCAATTACTTTCAAATATATTACATTGATGCCTCTGCTATGCATACCTTAGTTCATGTTTTCTTTGTCTTCTACAGCTTACTCCATCCATCTTGTCTTCATCGCACCGGTAGTATGTTTTTTTGCATCAATATAAAAGCTGTGTAATGGTGGAGATCAATCTTCATACTACACTACATTGTTTTGCCGTCAACACCTAGTTCTTCTGCGTCTCTCTGTCTGCCATCTACAAATGCTGTGCTGCAGTCTCTCTCCTGCTAATAAACTAAAACTTTTTCTTTGTAATGTTCGAAGAAACCCTTTTTCACATGATTACAGTCCGTGTTGGTTTAGTTTCTTTTGTGTATAAATTAGTTTTGATAGACCCTGTCAATGCTTAGGATTTCGTTTTCTACCTTTTGCTACATATTTGCCTATACAATATGACTAGATATAGCTGCTTGGTTTACCCAACATATAACTATTGTCGTTAAAAAAAATACTCTTAACTGTTTCTATTCTCCTGTAATTACTATTTGAACCGCAGGTGAACACTAAGAAAATCACACTCAATTACTATCAAAATTATAGATAGTTCAAACAAATATATGTGTCTCTGGTTACGTTTTTGCTAAAATTTAGTATCACCAAGTTTAGTACCAATACGATCATGTTTCAACTGGTACGATCAGTTTTGTATTGATTTGACCAGTTTTGAACTGATACAATCACGAACAACTGTGACTAGGATTCGACCAGTTTTTAACTGAACGACCATGAACAAATCTTGTTCTGATACATCTAATTCTGAATTGAACGATCATGAGTTTTTGTGGTACTTTATCGGTATGTAGTGTTTTGTTAAATGTTCAGATTATTAATAAAAAATAAAAAATATACATAATGTATTTGGTTAGTCCAATTTATTATAAAGTAGATCAATGCTTTTAGGATTATGTTTGGTAGGTTTGGATTACAAAGGTGTACATCAATTAGATGGTCTTTAGCATTACTCAGAAGAAAAAGGAAAGGGTCTTCACCAAATATTGTGATGATGTATATCAATCGGATATTTTTTGCACTCTATAATTAATAAGATTAATTCTTATATATGGAGATTCTACTTTATATATTATAATATAATTTGATAAATTTAAATATTGGTTATAAAATTATCTGCGCAATCATGTGGGGTTTATAATAAAATTATGATGATATTAGAAACACCACTTAATTTTGGTTCCACATAAAAAATATTTAAAATTCTTAGATTAATCCTAGAAAAAGAAAAGTTACTAAAAATTCTCACATTAATTTAAAAAAAGATAAGATTTATTTCATTCATTATATTTATAATGATATAGATTTATCATCAGAAATATCGTATCTAAAATTAACTTTATCTCTATTATGGTATAGATCAATGTTGAAAATCATATTCAAAACCAACTATATTTCTATTATAGTATTGAAAGAGCATATCTCATAGATAAAATTAGACTAGTCACGTAATTGTCTTGGATTTTGGTTAGTTTTGTAAAATACATAGAGCACTATCTTTAGGGTTTTTCTCGCAATTTTTTTAAATTTTTTGACAGTGTTTTACGCCAATTTACACAATGAAGATAATTTACACGAGATACCAACACTTTTATTCAATTAAGAATACAGTGTTGACTGTTGCTACGGAATTGAAACAAAAAGGAAAAAAAAAAACTAAATAAACTCAACTAATCCAGGCCATGAGGCCCATAACCTAAAAGGCCTAGCGTTCCAGATTGCTCCCACGTCTCACCTTTTGGACCGTGAATTTGCAATCCAATGGTTCATATAAGAGCCTTTCCACACAACTGAGCTACAGCAGGTTTAGCCCATCCAGTCGTTTCAGTTGAATGAGGTGATGACCAGGAAGATACTCGTAAGTTGTTGTTATGCTTGATGACTGATGAGAGTTGGTCTCGGTATTTGCGTGAGGGAGAGAATTTCTTAGCTATGATTAGGGGTTTGGTGTAGCGATAAGTTTTTGTGTAGTGTTGGATGGTGTATGATGGTGGGTATTTGATGCGATTTAAGGTCAGATATAGTTGAATTAGTTCTGTTGTTGATATTGAGGTAGCATATTTATGAATCTTTACTCCGTTTACTTTTAACTAGGTACAACCAATTTCCATAACGATCATAAGTTGTGTTGCATCTGTACAGGTTTAGGTGTGCAAACATGCGGATCTCAAATTCGTGTGTATAAGTGGAATATTTATCCAAATTTAAGAATTTATAGTGCAATTCACTCAAATTATAAAATCACAAGCATTTGCATACAAAATCTTTAATTATAAGTTCTAACTATTGTCTATATTTGAGATTGTCTATGTGCAAATGAAAATGAAACCAACTCCTAATCACGGGTAGACTTAAGTAATTTCAGATTTCAACTAATAAAAAAATCTGATTATATTGAATTAGTTAGAGTTGGATTTAACCCAACACAATAACTATATTAAACTTGTAGAGTTTAAACATATCATATTCAAATATTTAAATTTGATCAGATTCGAACCTAGTTTTGGGTCAAACATAAGACATAAGAGGCCCTAACCTCAGAGCAGGTCAATTTTTTTTGCTCGGGTCTAGCCAGCGGGGCTGGGTGAACAAATTGAGGCTGCAATAGAATTAGTGTGTGATTATTACAGTACGAAACGAATTCTGCTAACGAAGCCAGCCCGAACCTTCCCATCGTGCATGCATAACGTAACTAACCACCCGCTCTGCAAACCTCCCTCGCCCGCTTCCCTTCCATCTCATTCCACTTGGTATTTCGCCATTTTGGGGGCTCATTCACACACAAAATTTGAAACAAATCCAGGAGTATTCTCCGATCTCTTATATACTCCTGAGTCCTGAATCCCCAAGCAAACGCTTACTCCTAGATCCGTCGGTGCCACCAATTCCCCCACCTTTTCCGCCTTTTTTTTTTTTTTTTCTATTTTTTCCTCGAAACAGTTAGATCCTGCGCTTTTGTCCGCATTGAAACGGTGGGCGACGATTCATGCAACTCCAGTTTCGTTGCTGTTCCGCCACATTTCTGCAACCTGTTTGCAATTTGTTGCGAGATTGCTGTGGTTTTTGTTCGAACTCGGCATTGGATCGGGCGCCATTGTAGTGCGTTCGTGTAAAATTCTATCAGCAATTGGTGCTTGTGATCGGTCTGTGAGAGAGGCGGGAGGGAGATGAGAGGAGGCGCCGTGGCTGCGGCATGAGCGGCGGGGCCTCGCTGGGGCTGAGGTCGTCGGGGAGCTATGGTTCGCTGCCGTCCCTCGCCGCCCGGAAGCCCGCGAAGATGCCGCTCGCCGCCGGGGGCTTGCGCTCCCTCTTTCACCGGACCTGCAAGCTCGCTGGCCGCCGCCACGCCGGCGGCATGTCTCTCCTCCTCCTCGTTGCCTCCGCTGCCGTCTTCTGCTTCCTCCTCCTCGCTCGTCACCAGAGGTGCTTCTGCTTCTCTTCTCCCGCTTTATACTTCATGCGGCATGTGGACAACTGGGTGCAATTAGCAATTAACGTCAATGAGACAAGTTGCTTTTTCAATTTATATGATAGTTTTTATGCCCACATTTTGCATTTTTAGTATAAGCCTGTTTGGCTCTGGTCCAGTGTCTTATTCAATGGTAGGTGTACTTGAGAGATAAGGGAGGGGTCCCCATGGGGTGAAGGTTCTCAACTCAATTTCTCATAGATTGGGTGCGTGCATAATGAGCTTCGGGACTTTCTAATTGGGGTGTAACTTGTTAAAAAGAAAAGGCGCATAGTTAATTTAATCTTACAGTTGCAAGATTAAAAGGTGCTAGACAATTATTCAAGGATTGGATTGTGCTAGGAAAAGAATAACGCAAAACAAAAGGCGCAAAGGTGTTTGATAGCTGTTTCCATTAGGACATCACATCATCATGCCAAAACTGCAGAAGAAAAAAACATTGGATTTTGATTATCTTATTCTGACATCCCTAATACCTTTTCTAGCAGTAGATCAATTAAGGCATTGTCAACTATTCTAATCATTTTATAACCCCCGGATTTTATTATTGTACTCAATCTGTGTTGCCTAACAAAAATGTTGCTAAAGTCTCTCTACGGTTATGGGTACAGATATTGTGCTGAACTCTGTTTTTCCACCTCTGAGATATGTTTCTTGCTATACTGAACTGCATAACCTTTTTTTTTTTAGATGAAGATGCATCGTCTGGTATTGAGACCACCCTTGGAATTTCTAATCATGTACGAAGCTTTGTGAGTCCTGTTTGGGCAGCTTCGGATAAATCAATAATTCAGAGAGATCTTGAGAGTACAATATCACAGAGAGACAAACGGTCCCATAATGGTGATGAAAAAATTCGAGTTCCCCCCAGAAGTTTCCCACTAACTGTTGTTCTGGAGCACCATCCTTGTGAAAATGTCTCATTTCCTCCTCCACCTGTTGACAGGAAACGCATTGGACAGGGACGTAAGTTTATGATATATTTTTTGGTAGTCCACGTCTATAAAATGGCAGAGCTTTCGAAGTAATTTTTGTTTTCTTGCCTGTAGCATGTCCTGTTTGTTACGTGCCCGTAGAGCTGGGCCTGGCACTCATGCCACGTTCACCATCAACATCTCCTGTCCTTCATAGTTTAAATTACTTGTTTGAAGAGAACTTGATTTTCAAAGAGTCAAATGGTGGCTCTTTATTTGGAGAGCATCCGTCTCTGGAGGAGCGGAGATAAGTCTTATGACATAAAAGAGTCAATGACTGTACATTGTGGGTATGTCTGTTTGACTAGTCTGTCTCAACTCTTTAAGATTTTACATGGTGGTCAGTTACAGTGTCTACATAAGTTTATACTGTTGCTGACCTGTTTTATGATCTTTAGATTTGTGAAAGGTAAGACACCCGGTCGTGATACTGGTTTTGACATAGATGAAGCTGACCTATCTGGAAATGCATCAATGCCAGGGGACAGTTGTTGCTTCTGCTATTTTTGGTAAATACTTCTTGCTATGGTCAGTTTGACAAGACATGTTAAGTTGCTCATTTCTGTGTACATCACCAGGAAACTATGATATATTGCACAACCTGAAAGTATCAGTGAATTTTCAAAGGATACTGTATGTTTCTTCATGTTTGTGGATGAAGAAAGCGAAGCTGCAATAAAGAACTCTACCACTATTGATAGTTCTAAAAGAGTTGGGCTGTGGCGGGTGGTTGTTGTCCGCGACCTTCCATATTCAGATGCAAGGCGTAATGGAAAGGTACCTAGTTTTCCCCCTTTTCAGTCTGTAAGTCCATCCTATTCCAGATGCCTTAGACTGGTTCTTTTGTTTTAATCATTTGCTGTCCTTCATTTTTAAAACTTGAACAGGTTCCAAAACTGCTACTTCATAGACTTTTTCCTAATGTGCGGTTTTCTCTTTGGGTTGATGGGAAACTTAAACCAGTGATTCTGAAAGGTAAATACCATATTCCGTAATTCTGAAGCTCTCTGTTACTTGTTTTAATTGTACATAGATCAAGTAACTCCTGAATATGCTGTGATAGAGTGTTGTAAAGTGTAGTAGTCATGATGGATGCTCCACACATTAAAATTGAAGATGCATCACAATGTTTTGTTTTCCATTACGTTATTTGAATTTTCATATCCTCTAATGTTTCATGTATTATCCTCTGAAATGTAAATATTATGTCATGTTACAGATTCTTGTGGAGGAAAAACGTTAGTTTTGCTATCTCGAGGCATTACAGGCTTTGATGTCTTTGAGGAAGCAGAGGCCAATAAGGCTGGTGGAATGACAATGCTTCAATTGATTACCAAATGAGTTCTATAAGAGAGAGGGGTTAACACATTATTCTTCAGCTAAACTTCCTATTACGAGTGGTAAATACTTATCCCTCAAAGTGGTAACCTAGTAATTTTCAATGTATGTTTGCCTATTAACCACACTTATGATTAACAGATGTCCCTGAAGGCTGTGTAATAATCAGAGAACACGTCCCCATCACCAATCTCTTCACATGCCTTTGGTTTAATGAAGTCCATCTCTTCACCTCAAGAGATCAGTTAAGCTTTAGTACTGTGAGGGATAAATTAGGTCCAGAGTAAATTGGAGTGCAGACATGTTCCTTGATTGTGAAAGGCGTGATTTTGTTGTTCAGGTACTTTCTCATCTAATATCTTGTGCACTTCGTTGGAATTTTTTTTACAAATAACCCAATAGGAAAAAAATGGAAAACCAACCCAAAATTTTTAAAAATTTCAAAATTGACCTTGAGTAGCGATTGAAGACATGGCATGACCCAATGCACCACTGACCCAGGACTGTGCCACACAGCCCTTCAGTTGCTAGTCAGACTAGTAACTGAAGGCTGTATATAAGCAAACAATATTTGGTAAGACAATGAGCGGGATTCGAACTTTGGACCAGTGGA